>CM060923.1:93717500-95157500 GCA_030737875.1 Allium sativum
AACAACCTCCATAATTTAAACATGAAAAATATCCTGATCATGTCTATAAACTTAAAAAGGCGTTATATGGTTTAAAACAAGCACCTCGTGCTTAGTATGAACGATTTAAAAGCCACTTGATAAATTCGGGTTTTCAAATAGAAAAGCAGATCAAACTTTATTCATTAAAAATACAAATAAAGATATTTTAATTATACAAATCTATGTAGATGATATCATTTTTGGATCAACTAATGAAAACTTATGTAAAGAATTTTCTACTGTAATGACAAAAGAATTTAAAATGTCTCATATGGGAGAACTATCATACTTTCTTGGATTACAAATTAAACAAATCTCAAATGGTATTTTTATTTACCAAGAAAAATATTGTAATAATTTAATTAAACGATTTGGGTTAGACAATACTTCAAGTAAGCCAACACCAATGAGTACTTCAGTTCATCTTGAAAAAGATGAAAATGGAAAAAGTGTTAATCAAAAATTATATAGAAGTATAATTTGTTCTTTATTGTATTTAACTGCAAGTCGTCCTGATATTATGATGAGTGTATGTTTATGTGCACGATTTCAATCGGATCCTAAAGAATCACATTATAGAGCAGTAGAAAGAATTTTAAGATATCTCAATAATACAAAAGATTTCGGCCTATTTTATCCAAAAGGATGTCCATTCGAATTAGTATCTTACAGTGATGTTGATTTTGGTGGATCCCGGACGGATAAAAAAAAGTACAAGTGGTACATCACTTGTATCTTGGTTCAGTAAGAAGCAAAATTGTGTATCTCTTTCTACATGTGAAGCAGGATACATATCTGTTGCTTTAGCATGTGCACAAGTAATATACATGCAACAAACACTCAGAGATTTTGGAGTAAACTTAATTAAATCTACAATATATTGTGACAATACAAGTGCAAAAAATTTGTCTAAAAATCCAGTAAATCACTCTAGAACTAAACATATAGACATACGACATCATTTCTTAAGAGATAATATAGAAAAGACATAATCAATTTAGAATACGTATCAACTGAGAACCAGATTGCTGATATTTTCACCAAACCCCTTTTGGAAAATACTTTTATAAAGCTAAGACGTGAACTAGGAATAATATCTGTTAAAGACTTATAATTTTTCATCACAACAAACTTGCTGTTTTATAATTAATCTAATACCTAAGTTTAGATAGCTTCCTAAAAATGCTCCCTTCAAAACAAAATTCTCTGGTTATAAATTTACCGACCTCACATTCTTTACATAATCACTTCTATATATTTCTACATCTCTTAAACAATAGTCTTCATAACTTTAAAAATCCAATAAATGTCTTCAAGTTCAAATTCTTCTATCAACATCACCTCCACAACCGAAAAATCATCTGATTCTCCTAAACTACCTACACCAACTGCAACGAATGAACCACATTATCGCTAGGGAAATTATCATACAGGATATACTCCTGATTCTAAGAAGGCAAAAAGAGCTTCGTTTTCATCTCCAGACACGAAGAGGAAAATAGACGACATTCATCACTATCAAAGTGAACAAATAGCGCTTCAAAAAGAATTATATTTCGAACAAAAAGTGGCAGCATCCTGCTTGAGTCTTCTTGAAAAGATGATTTATACATTTTGTGGACCAAAACTGAAAGATGTATCTTCACCGCTACCAATTCCTTCAGATCCTATCAATCCATCTGCGTCTTATCGCACTGAAGAAGATCCGGTTAATCTTACTAAGAAATTTTATAGCTACTCTCCACAGCGTCCATCTTATAGTCTGAATTCTTGGGAAAAGAATTATAACACAAATGAAGGGAAAAGCTATACAATCCCTACAAAGACTCCTCCATCCAGCAAATAAACAACTTATGTAATTTTTACTTGTATTAACAAATTTCGTTTGCATATAAGGCAAATATTACATCTATCTGTATAAACAGACGTCTGAATTAAATAAATTAGATGTCTGAAATTTGAGAATAAAATATTTCACTTCAAAAAACAGACGTCTGAGTAATTTAAAACAGACGTCTGAAAAGTGCTTAAAATGAACTAATTCTTTGCGGGTCAAATTTTTCCCAAATTCAGACGTCTGACCCCTCCAGTTCAGACATCTGAATCATCGCAGAAATGTTTTTAAAAAATAAAAAGTCACGTCGATTACTTATTATAACTCCTTATCTACCCACCTTTTTACCATTCATCTCTTCACTTTTAACTTTACCCTTTCACTCTCAATAAAAACTAGCCCCCAATTATCAAAATCAAACAAAATTATCAACTGTTCATCACAAAAACAATGGCAAATCGTGGAAAACGCCTAAGAGAGACAACAACTGCATCACCATCTGAAGATTTGATTCAAAAATAGCTTTGGGATGACACGGCAAAAGCAAGGTACAAAACAATGTCCAAATCCAAATTTTTTGAAGGAGCCTTTGTTAAATTCGATGCTTTCTCCAACTATCATCTACTACAATATGCACGGTATTACAATTTTGAATCTTTGGTTGATTTCAAGACGAATGATGTCCCTATATACCCTCTTCTATGCAAATTATTTTTAGCCAATATGAATCTTGACCATACAAACCCTCAGAACAAAAAAGATTGTGTTTGGACAATGGTTTGTGGAAAAAGAATTTTTCTGTCAATTCAACGTTTAGGGAAAATCTTAACTTGTGCTTGGCAAGGGGTTGATATAGATACGATAGAAGCGGATATGAGTACAAGAGATGAGACATCTCATAAATTTCACTCCGATAATCTCATTGATATGCATCAACTTACTTCCACCCAACTTCGACCACAAGCTCGTCTATTAAACCGTATCTTAGTCCGAACAATCCAACCACGCACAGAAAGCTATGAAAAAGTATACAAATGTGACTTTCAGTCTTTATATGCACTATACTCAAGAAAGCAAATCAATTGGGTTAAGATTATCATAGACGAATGGAAAAATATTACTCTCAAGCGCAAACACAAGACTATCCATTACTGTGCTTATATCACTCGTATACTTACTGCTTGTGAAGTTATTATACCAGAGACTCCTTCTAAGTGTATTAAAGAAATTGGGTCTAAATCATTAAAACTAATGGATATTGATCCAAATCCGCCAACCTTAGAATACATGTCTTTTGAGGATTGGACTCAACATGTTGCTACTCAACTGGAAACTCTAGTTGCTGAACCTTCTCATCGTCAACACCTACGGGAAGAAGAAGAGGAAGGCATTGAAATTATCTCTCCCGACACTTCCTCCAAACAAGCTTTGGTTACGCTTTCTCGCAATCAATCAAAAATTCACTCAGACCTAAAACGTTTTGAAAAGCAAACAAACAAAAAGTTTAACTCAATCAAAGGCTTTTTAAATAAAATTTGGGATGTAGTTTTTTGCACCGGCACTTCTTCAACTCAAGGACAAGCTCCAGCACCATTTCAATGGTCATCTAGTTCTCCCGAAGAAGTTCCGGATTCCAAACAAAGCTCACCATCGAACGATGGCACATCTCTTGTAGGATCAACGTTCGCTGATATATAAGTATTGAAGGTGGTATGGTTAAATATTTTGCCTAAGAACCTTTATTCAGTTTATGCTGTGTAATATTTTTCTACTTCTCTTATTTCTGCACAAAACTCTACTATGTGCATGTATGTGTGATGTCATGAATGTTCGTACTTTATGTTCTATGTATACTCGTGTGTATTGCATTCATGCTTCAGTTTTTTAAGTATTCCTTTTTGTCAAATGACAAAGGGTGAGAAAACGTGATATTGAACGTGATATTGTATGCATATTGACAGGGGGAGCATATAAAAAACAAGTGAAATTATATGCATATTGACAGTGGGAGCATATATAGTTGTCATTAGTCAAAAAGGGGGAGAATGTTAGATCCCGCTATATGAGTATTTTGACTATGACAACTATAAGCATATATATTCGACTAATTCTATGTTGCAGGAAGATACTTTCGACAATCTGACTCAAGGACACAAAACGAAGATCATTTATATGTTGTATGTTAGTCCTAGATTCATATGTTAAAGTCTTCCTTGATGATTATACATACACATATTTTATATATATAGTTTTTCATTGAAAAATAGGCAAGGAATAGGCTGATAACAGAAAACAGACGTCTGGTCTGAAAATTTCAGACGTCTGTTTGCTGAAACAGAATGTTTTTAAATACAATATTCAGACGTCTGGTTGATATATTTCAGACGTCTGAAATGCCCCCGAAATACACTTTTCCTTGCTGACTTGATTTTTAAAATAAACAAACATCTGAATTTTATTTTCAAACATCCGAATTCTGAAGAGTTGCATCCTTTATGAAGAGACACAACTATTTAATCCATATCTCTTCATCAAAACTCTTCACGATCAGTTGTATCTATTTATATATTATAAATAAAGAATTGCTTAGATGATCTAATCACCGAATTTTATTCTAATTCTCTCTATCTTATTCAAAGCTCTCTAAGTTCTAAAAAGCTATCTACTTTCGTACTTGAGACTTTTAAACTTCCATATTCCTTCACGCACTTCACGATTATCGTCAAGGAAAGGCTATAGGAAGGGTGTACTTAATATTCGACAATCCGTGTTATCAAGAACAAAAAAAGAGTCAACAATCATTCTGTATTAGTGAAGACCTCTTCAGTGGTTGAGGCAAGAAATCCCGTTCAGTGGTTCGGGTAATTGTGAACATATTCCTCCGGGTGAAGTGAGAGTTTTAGTGTTAGTGAAATACCAGAAGTGAGTCTGGGACTGGACGGAGAACAGTGGTTCGAACCAGTATAAATCGACTGTGTGATTTACTGCTTACTACTCTATTATATAGATATTATATCCTATTCTCCATACTACACGATCCAATACTGCTGCATATACACTCTCAATATTTGTTTATATTGTTGACTACAGTTACCTGATATATGATTGAAGATAGTAAAAGGTGAAGTTATCTCCAAGTTTTAGCGGAGCTTCTACTTGGAGAAGAGAAGATCCATTTTCAGTACCCTTGGTAATCTATCTATAGAGCGAAAACGAACTCTAATTAGTCCAATATCACACAGGTGCCCTCTAGGGAGGACGATCCGACCAATGAAGCAGGGGTCGGATCACCCTCGTTTTGGGCGATCGATACCGATCCCTGAGATTGCACCTTAAGGGGTTTATACTCCAAAGTGGGTACCTTGCCATGCTTCTTTGCTTCTTCTGTTGTTGGTTTGTTGATTCGAATCTTAGATTTTGAGTTACTGGCGAAATTTCGATAAAGTTTATGAATCTTGAAATTTCATGTTCTAGATACGTATCGATCCGAGACTTATCCATATTTTCAATCTTGTTAGTTTGCTTCACATAATTATCGATCGAATACTTAGCTAAATTTTGAGCTTCTATCCAGTTTGTTTCCAAGCGATGTTTCAGAGAATCCGGTTGTTTGTTGGTTCATATAATCATCTATACTCGATTTTTGAGTTATCCATCATCCAAATCCAAATTCAAAGCGTAATGGTCTCATCAAAAGGCGGGTTAACAGTAGGTATATCTGTCTTGAATGTTGCATTGCTCTCCAATGACAACGTATTCATAGCGTACATTTATATAAGTTATTTTGATTTTGAGCGAATCGAAGGCACCGCTCCTACTACATTCATTTTTGAATCTCCCTCGAAATCATTAGCAGATGTCTCTTGCACTTCAAAGAGTTTTGTCTTTCATTCCAACTCCTTCCAGTATGAATGCTTAAGCTTCTTTGAAGTGGTTTTGTATATAGATCCGACCTCGATCTCTTCGAGACCAACCACAATAATTTCCGGTAAACTCAACTTTGGATCTTTTGGAAATAAACAGACAACGGTTATAATCAGAGACCACATTTCAACCGTTTAGTGTGCGGGTTTCCTTATCATTTGTCCCAAGAGAATGAAACGAGATTTATGCGCATAGTACAACACCATTGGGGATGTCTATACCATATAAACCCACTTGTTTCTTATATATATTTCGAAAGTCAGATTTAATTGGGATTTGATGTGAAGCCTTCTAAGGCATATTTCAGCACTATCCGGGTAGTATTAGACGACCTATGATGTGAAGCCTTTTGGCTTGTCATTTTGATTTCAAAAAGTTAGCAAAAAGAAAATGTCATATAAAAAGAGAAAATATAGACGGATATGTTAAGATATATTTGAAAATCATTGCGGGTTGTTAGAAGTTAAACTATGGTTGTTGGTTTGAAGTAGGTAAAATTGAGAGGTGGAGGAAAATCATGTAGGCTGATTAGGAATGGAATTAAATTATGGTTGTTGCGTGTCTAAATGCAACTTACAACTCAACGTCCACTACTAAGGAGTTGCAAAGGGAACTTTTGTCAACTATGCTAACTATATAAATTGCATTATCTTTGAAACCCAACGTCTGGATGACGTAACAAAATAAATAAATAAAATGGAGTTGTTCCATTGTGATGTGGTGGATCGTAACAAACTGTGGATTGCCTTGTGTTACTCCAAGCGATGAATTCAAGGGTTTTAATTGACAGCCTATTGGCAATACCCAGACAATACAAACGTACAAAAGACGTCTTATAATAGACTGTTTATGTTTATTGACGCTCGAAGTGCATTAAAAATATAGCATAATGAAAGCTGTGTTGGCATTTTGAAAGGACAAACATGTTACGTTTTGGCGTTTCTAAGGGAGCATTATAGCATCGAAAGCGACACGTAACGCCGATTCTTGTATTTAATGCATTTATTTGAGAGGGGCCAAAACCAAGGAAACTGACGTAATTCATCAATTATATCAAGGCATTGCCCGTCCTTACGTGCTAGAAAGACGTCTCAAATATAACTTGCTGATAGAAAGCATTTCTAATTAAACTGAAAGGCTGGTCAAGCCATAGCTGACGTTCTTGTGACGTCGCCCATCTAATTTTGTTAATTAATAATAATAATATCACAAATTATTATATTTTCCATTAAACATGACAATTGGTAGGCTGGTACAATTGAGGTTTGAACCATCAACCACTCAACCGCACTAACCATTTGCACAGTTACCATCTATAACAGAACAGTTATGACAACGGTTGAAAAATTAGATTAACACAGTTAACCATACCAACCATAGGTGATTGTTTCATAAAATATTTAACATTTAAATTTAAAAATCGATAATTTAAGTCAAAGGAATAACTTATATATTAATAGTATGTGCATTCATTAACTAATAATATATATGTGCACGATCATTATACACACACACACACACACACACACACATATATATATATATATATACACACACACACACACACACACACACAAATAAACACATTTATAAAAAAAAAGAACAATTATAACTATATGATTTATCATAAATAATACATATAATTAGAAATATATGTACAAAATACTTTAAAATTAGAAATACGACGGTTAACCATCATAGATGGTTGCGATGAGGGCTACTAGAATTTACAACCATCAACACCGGTTAAGGTTACGGTTGACGGAAATAATAAGAAGTGGACAAATGGTTGGTTCAGTTTTAAACCGATCAAAAATGTTGTAACCAAAATAACCATTAAAAAAACATAAACCGAGCCAAGCTAAACCGATATTTTTTGAAACCAAAATCAACTGAACCGATAACAATTGGTTTAGTTTGGTTGGTTTATTTGTTTTGTTTGGTTTATCTTAAAATGAAATACATCTTCTAGTTGTTGATATAACATAGGACTAAAATAAATAATTGAGTTCATATATTACAAATATTTTAGAATTCAAACCTTCTTCTAAAAAAGGCAATATTAAATAAAAAATAATATTATTATGAAAGTAGTGTAAATAATAGCATTGTTGGTGGTAATTTTTTGACTTTTCCTTGGAATCATCTAACAGATCATGTATCTCCTGCTTTGGGCACAAGATGGATCCACTATTCCTTGGAATCGTCTAACAGATCATGCTATACTTCCCACTGTCCATATACTTCACCAGCATTATGTTCCAGCCTGACCAGTTGTGCTTCGTATTGTCTCATTTCTTCTACGTTTGGGTCTAGAAGCAATCGAGGTCTAACCGTCGTTGAAATCCGCAGCTACGATCGCATAAATCGTGTTGATTAAATTGACACTACTCCATCAAATATCAATAAACGCTACCTTACGTTTGTCTGTACATAAAGTTATGAGCGGCGAGGAAGTAAAGATGTAGCGAAGCTAGAAGATTACGCCATAGTATTGAAAAATGAGATTTTCATAATGTTCCAAAAACTTCCAAAAAGATGTGTTGTAAAACTGGAAAATTAAGTAGCGTAGCGAAGAAATACCTCCTTGAATGGTTGAAAAATGCGTTGCATAGGTGGTTTTTGGGCTGATTTTCTGGTGGTGGTGAAGGAGGTGGGGGTATATATAGAGTGGACGATGTGAGAAATGAGTCGATCGTTTGGTGAAATAACAGGATGCATCAGACATCAATGGTTCATTTTCCAACTCTTTCGTAAACAATCAAAATATTAGTTTGTCATGTTCCCGCTTTTGATGCGTTTAAACGCATCGCTAATGGTAACGTGACAAATTTTAATAGTCAGTTACACATTTGCCCATTCAATAAGTGATGTGGCTTATTTAAAAGCGTTATGGTACATTTACTTATAGCTAAACATGCACACTAAAATATAGAACATTAACTACTAGTAGAAATTAATTATTCAAGTTAAGTTGTATGAAAGTACAAAATGATGAAAATTGCTAATGTGATTGCAAAATTTGATGCTTAACATTTATCTATGTACAAAACAAAATACTCTTTTCATTATATTACATTGAAAGGAAGAGTAAGTTTGTATGTCGAGGAAGAGTTAAGTACAACTTCTCTTTACAATAGATCACTTGGAAAATACATTAATCTATAATAATGTATATTTATACTCCCAATGATGTTGTATATTAATGGTTCAATGATCAAACCCTCTAAACCGCTATTTTTTTCTTCAAGATATACACATTAACAACAAAATATACGTAAAAAAAAAGTTACATATACAAGCTGTATACAGCCTTCAAGGTGTGTAATTGAAGTGATGTATGATTGCATTACATATACACAACTACATTTATTTATATATTAGTAGCTCATAACTGCAAAGGTAATGAAAAATGAAGTGTTGGAGTTTGCTAGTTAAATTTTAAGAATTTATCTATTTTCTTTGAAATAACATAAAGGATGAGAATGAAAAAGAATGATATGGTGAGAAAGTAATGAGAATTTACGCAAATAAAATTTGTTGTTGGATCACTCTTTCCAAGGTCTGCCTCATATCCTCATACATTACTAAATTCTGATTGTGTTCCAAACCAAAGTGGTATAATTGGGTTGTTTAAGATCGAATTGCGGTTGAGCCGGATCATGAAATAATTGTTATGCACTATTAAGCTTTACCAAAAAAATAATCATGTAAACTTTTAATATAGTATTATTTGGCAATAACATTTTATGAAGTGTTCTTTGGAACACGACCAACAAGTAGGAGACAAAATAGGTGAATTTCTAGTGAAGAATCCATTTTGGATCTTTGTGCGAAGGCCTCATAATATTTTATCATTTCTTTTTTAAGTATTGTTCCTTGTGAGTAAGTCTGTATTACCTAATTCATTTGAAAGAATAAATAGCCATTTTTTCTATGGTTTGTCCGTAAGTATAGAATGATGTTGATCCTCCTTGGAATTGGTTTATAACCTTGATGCCTACTTCGTAAGCTTCCACCTTTCTTTAATTAATCATATTTAGGGCTTTCATTCGTAACATCTGTCCTTTGTGGAACCTCAAGTCCACGTATAATATTTTTGGTATAAATGGTTCCGAAGATCCTTATTTGGGTCCAATTAAATTATTATCCATGCTTGGTTTCTGTTGTGTCAGAAGGGATAGTATTTTCCTCTTTTTCATTCTTTCTTTATTGTTTCTATATCGTTGATATGAAGGAGTTGTGACCTCTTTTCCCATATTAGACTGTTGAGGTGTCCGATTTTCTTTTCGGGCTCATTCTTGGCCCTTCAGAAATGTTCTTTCGTTTCATGTAGGTTCCTCGATTCATAGTTATATTATCATTTGTTTTTTATGAAACATATTTTGGGATTGTGCGTTCCTTTGGAAACCATTCCAAGTTCTCTTATAACTAATATCCATTTAAACTTTTCATTAAAAGAAGCTCTCGTTGAGCAAGGGAGGTTAAAATGTTACGGAGGTTCAATCTCTCCTTCTAACGCCAAAATGTTAGCTAATTATATGGTTAACACTCCAAAATAGTTTATTCTAACATATTTCCTTGTTTGGGAAAGGATTAGGTCAAGCTTGGAGGCCATTTCTGTAAAGTAGTTCATGTTTGATGCTTCCGGTGACCTCTACAAGTAAATTCCTGTAGAATACAAGATTTACTAATAAGATATAGGTAGAGCAAGGGATGGAAGACCATCGGGAAATAGCTTTAGTTCTCTACAGAATTGGTTTCGGTTGATGTTAGACTACAGGTTTCGATATGAACCTTTCGATCATGCCCTTGGCCCTCGGTGTGGTAGCTTGGAATAAATTTAAGATGACAAGCAGCGGCTTTTTTTGTAGGCACTATGAGATTTTGGATTAGGGTTAGAAAGGGGAAATTTTCATTGGTTGGAGAAGATGAGATGGGAGTAAGTCCCGAATTTTGTTCCTGAATCTATTAACAAGAATTCCGTCGTCTAGGCAAAATTTCGCAACTTAGAGCCAAATATTTGACTTTGGAGCCAAAACTGTTTGGAGCCAAAAGGTCTTTGTAAATGTTAAAGAGAAGCAATACACGATAATTTGTAGATGAATACGGAGAAAAGAATTTAGATAATCATACAGGTTTAATGTACATGGCAACGTAGCTACGAAAAAAAATATTTGAAATTTAATTCCTTAGTTTATTAATTTTCTAAAGTATTGAATATTTTGTGAGATGTTAAGTTTATTTAATTTTATTGAAAGTATAAAAAACTTGTTTTTAACTTTTATGAATAATTTCAAATTAATTTTACAAAATTTCAAAATTTTACATTTTTGAGTATTAAACACTTAACGTAGTTAATAATTATACTATTTAATAAATACTTCTTACTAGATAATTTAGAATATTTTGTAAAATTTTGAGTGTTTTATGAAATATTAAATAGTTTACAAAATTTACTCTCTTTTTTACTCTAATTCTTTTAATTAGAATTTTTTGAAAATTTAAAGTTTATTTTTTTAGATTTATGAGTATCTTTAAATACTCTAAAAAACTATGTTTTTGAAAATTTCAATTGTTAAATAAGATTATAAATTTGAATTTTTAATTATTAAATACTAAATAATAAATATAAACTTTTAGTTGTTATAATTTACTTATTAATCAATAATTATTAGGAATTATTTATTCAATAATTAATATTAGAAATTAATAATTGTTAATTATTAAAAATTAATTACTAAATATTAAACATTACTTCATAATTATTGACAAAGAACGAAATGTTCTTAAATATAATCATCTATTACAATTGTTATAAAAGAAAAGTTGTAATAGACATGTATTACAACTGTCAAAATAAATGAGTTGTTGAAAATAAGTATTACAACTTTCTGAAAAAGTTAGTTGTAAAAGACCTTTATTACAACTCACTTTATGACAGTTGTAGAAAAAAACAGTTGTAATATGTTCTTTTTGTTGTAGTGGTAGTCGATCAGTATATGTCTCAAAAATGAATGAATACACATTGTAAACCCAAAAGAAGAATCACCTGAAGTGTTAGTCCTTCTACAACACTGGTAGTTCGTACCCTAGCATACAGAACATTCTCCTATACACACAAAAAGGAACAAATAAATGAAAAGAATATTCAAGATGTGCACACAAGTTCATGTCCATTCAATTCTTATGTAAGATACTACATAGAGATAAGTGTAAAATAATATATATCTGCTCCGACGTCTAAAGATATCGAATCATCATCGTCGGATGACACACATACTCGACTTTCTGATTAAGAATTTACTGGGCGATCCACCAGGTGGCTGCATTTTAGCTCACGTGCAGGTTCAGTAATCCATGCTAATTAGTTTTATTCAAATGTCGAATGCCCCTCCACTTAACCTTTGGAAAAATCTGCTTTCACTTGCAACTTTCAGTTTCTTTGAAGCAGACTGTGTAGTGCAAGATTACTTACACTAAAGTCTCTGCTACAAAGTACGGGGAAAGTTGCTAGTGAAAGCAGATTTTTACTAAGGTTAAGCACAGCAGCATCCAACATTTGAATAAAACTAATAAGCATGGATATCCGATCCTACACGTGAGCTAAAATGCATCCACCTGGTGGATAGCCTATTAAAATATTAACCAGAAAGTCTAGTAATCATCCATCTACCAAAATTTTCAACAAACCTGTTAAAATATTTTCAGTACAGTTGTTATCTCTCAAAACAGAGTAAACTTGTTATAAGACAACCCAATTTAAATTTCAAACATACGGCAAAAAAACAGTCAAATGACGAAGAAATCATGGTTAAATATTGAACTATAGAATTATCCATTTGCTCAGTTTAAGAAATAGACAACTTTTAGTTGCTAAATAGTTAAACTAAAAATCAGTGACAAATTGTACATGACTGTGGTTACTACATTTCGGATTCAACGTGGCAAGCGATCTAAAGAACATATCAACAAACCTGTTAAACTCATTGTTATTTCTTTGTTTCATGGATAAATATACCGCAATCTAAAATTATACCATACATGTTTCAATTCAATTCAATTGAAATAGCTAACACACTAACAACCAGCTAATTAACACTAGTACCATACATTTCTGATTCCAAGGTATAACAACTAGCTAACACACAAGTACAGCTAACACACTAACACAAAGTAGCAATCGGCTTACACACAAAGACTTCAACTTGTTCCCTAATCCCTACTATCAGGCAAGCACAACACAATTCAATTGAAACAGCTAATAAACTAACACAAAGTAGCAATCAGCTAACACGCAAAGACTTTAACTTGTTCCCTAATCCCCACTATCACGTATGCAAAACACGATTCAGTTGAAACACATACCTACGGTGAACGAAGGGCTACGAAATAACGGTTGCTGCGTCGAAGGAGAGGGTTATTTACTTGTTCGTCTCTGTCGGTAGGGGAGATTCCAGAGAAAGGTGGAGGCAAAATTTGGTGACCGAAAACCCTAATTTGGGTTTTCGGTCACCATTGAAGTAAAACAGAGGGAAAAGGGAGCGGCCGAAATTTTAATTTGGAGTGCCTAATGGGGTGCACAATATGATACGCATTCGATTTGGCCAAAAAGTGTATCAAATTAACAGATCCGCAGCTTCATTGATGGACGGTTAGATTTAGGGTGTTTGGGGGTGGTGCGGATCGCAAAAGGTAGTTTGATATGGATCTTAGCACTATAAAATATGATACGGCTATAAACCGTAGTTTACTTCCGCATCCTGGTGTGCCAAATTGGCTGATATGGTGTAGTGAATGCGGTGGAAAATAATACAAAATACCACTGAAAGAGATACACGGATACAAAGCTTTCTGAATATCATTCCAGCTGTAAACCAGGATCCTGTGAATATAAATTTGCAAAAACCAAAACTACTAGCTGCCCGTGTGGAAAATAGAGGCACCTAGAGTTTAGGTTAAAACAATAAACTCCAGGTCAGTCATGCGACTAGTGTGAGAACTAAAACAATTATTTAAAACTTTACTTTAAAATCAGATATATCAAGGGACGACGCCGTATAACACGGAACGGGCTTCCTCCCGAGAATACCAGTGAATAAAACAAATAGTGCAATGCTTTTTGGAAAAATAAAGCTATTATAAGATCCAGGTCCCATCACACAATGCAACGCAAGTCGGAGGATAGGGTTTTCCCTTATAACAGCCAAACGTGCTTGGTACGTTTAAAACAAATCATTTGATACTATTATAAGTGCATAGTGTACAAAAAAACTTCAAATATAAATGTATCAATCCTAGACGGTATGGGTACCATCTATCATGTCTCCAATACTAGGATCTACAATCAAAACTGAAATGTCATGTATTGGAAGTTGGATTTCCGTCTGTGAACCAAGGCTAGAGATCGTCCTTACTGCTTCGAGACAATCTAGCCTACCTTGTCCCAGGCAAGCGCGCAGGCAAGCCTTGGATCGTCAGGGCCGGTCCACACGAAGTGGATTAAAATTCCTGAACAATATGTTTCCTCGCCCTTTTGGGCAAAAATTGGTCATATATCGACCAAACCATCCATCGACACCGCAGTGACCGATATAACCGAGGCGCCGCGCTATCCATCATCCACATAAGTAAAACGTCTGGGCTTGCAAAACCCAGACAACACTCCTAGCTAGAAGGAAATGCATGCCCACCCTGAAGTCCTCTCCCGTTTCTGGTTCACACCGGGGTGTGAGGCTCGCGAATTAACACTATACACAAAGCTATGCTATATTAAAGCCGTGCTTTGATCGTCAACCATAAGACTCTGCTTTTCAACAGAAGCCTTGATCATTTGCATCTCAGTATGCCATATAGGCAATTCACGCTATGCAACCGATGTATATCAATCACACAGAATGAAATCCGATGTCAGACACACATCCATTTACAAGTTCGTTCTGGGTCTAAACAAAACCGGAGGCACCTTATTCCTCATCCCATATGTCCAATATAGGAGAGAGGTCCTCGCATATCCGATCGATCTCCAAGTACGTCTGGACGATCACCACTTATTACCTCGTCTTGGGTATACAGCCCAATCAAGACATCAATAATCATCCAAACGATATGAAGACCTCCGGTCTTCAACCACCGTCTTCATCATTGACTCATCGTCGATTCAGTTATTCAGAATGGGATAAACCCGGTCTTTCTGAATAACTCTCACATATAATAAACAAGTGCTACCAAAACACAACATACGCCTCCTTCTAATTCTGAATATTCTTTTATTTAAATATTCATATCCTTTGGGAAAGGTTCCCATTAATTTTATCAAAGATAAATTATTTAAATTTATTATTTAATCCTCCTTTGGATATCAATTCAAACCAAATTAAGGTTTATCCAAACTAGTCGGGATTAGCGAACCTTACCGAAGTAATCATTTATTATTTTACCCAATCTCAACCTATTCATCCCATGGAGTAAAATTGGTAATACTTCATATCTAACACCACGCTGTCATCGGTAAAATGGAGCAAAATTGGTGACACTTCATTCTCGCTCATTTCTTGAATTTGATAATTTTAGTTATCAAATTCACCTTTCAATCTATTTAAAGATTCATTAAAACTCTAATTCGGTTTTGATCTCCAAAAATCGTTACTTAATGATTATTCAAAGTTAAGAAATAATATTATCTTTAACTGGGTTAAAGAACTAATGGCATTTAAAACACAGCTCACAATAAACCTAAAATCACATTCCATTAACAATGGAATCTTCACGAAAAACTAATCAATATATATAATCGATATAAACTTCCATACCTGACCAATAATATAAATGGAATAATGGCATAGCCTCTTAAATTTCCTATATAGTAACAGTCTTCCTCCACAGAAGTTCACTTCGATTATTACCAAATCGAATTCCATTCCATTCCAATTTATTTTATTAAATTGGAAAACTTTACTTTGGAAATTTCCATTAAATTTTAATAAAAAGATTTATAAATTCCAAATCACATTTCACTGTAAATCGGGTTAAATAATGAATGCCGTTAAAACACGGTTCACAATAAACCCAATTCACATTCCATTTTAAATTCCAATTAAATGTTAATTAACTGGAAATTCCAATAATCTTAATTAAAAGATTTATTCTTTTCTCACTGGGTTTAAGAACAATATTAATGAAGACACCATTCACGACAAACCTATAATCCCATTTGATATTAAATACAAGGCTCTGAATAGAAAATATATCGGCTTATATTCAATATCAAATTCTGAAACCAACAAATATCATATTGGAAATAACGATATATATGTGTATATATCTTTCAAATTTCCATAACAATATCTGTATAATCACGAAATCCAACATCGAAATATTCTGAAGATTATTTCGATTCAAATCCATTCCTATTCATATACTGGAAATTTTTGTTATATTAAAACCCATTCCCAATCCAATTTATTTATTTAAAAATAATTGGATTTTAATTCTAGTGAATAACTAGTTCATTTCGATAAAAATATATTTTTATCTTTTCAAATATGGAATTTTTCATCCCAATTCTTTCCAAATCATTTATTATGATTTTACCCAAATTATTTTTATTTTTAATAATTTTATCAAAGCCCGTACAGTCGATTTCCATGAACGGTCATCGAACTGCACTTACAACGACCTTTTCCAATTTTGATTTGGACATAATTCCAAATCCAACCTTTAGATTTCAAATCTCTTACATTTGTTGGAAAGCTCTTTTCGATACGAACCCAATAGTTATGGTTTTAGGAGAATCCTACGGTCGGATCTCCCGTAATGTCCATTCGAAGTCAATGGTTGAAATTCGCGAACTATCGCGGTGCGGCGCGTTCTATTCAGGCCATTAAATATATAATATATATATTATATATATTTCATCGATTTCCATTTAAAACGTATTTTATAAATTCGTTTTAAACTCGTTTTAAAAACGATTTCAACTTCATTTTCAATTTCAAATTAAATTTGAATACTCCTTAATAAATTCGTTTTAAATTCATTTTAAAAGGATTTCAATTTCACTTCTAATTTCAAATCAAAATTTCACATTCCATATCATTTTAATATTAAAATTATAATATTTTCAAAATATCAAATTTTGAAATCACTTTTCGATATTCATCATAAAATGAATAATATCGACAAAATTCCCGTTCGTGTTGAAATGGCGTTTAACTACTTTGCACGGCTTCACATTTCAATATTCACTGAATATTATTTTAAAATATTCGTTAATTCTGAACTGGAATCAAACACAGTCAATTACCATATAATTTTATTTATATGGATTTCATACACACATGTACACAATAATAATCAAACATAGTCATCCATCATTCAGAGTGCATTACACAACTGTATAAGCGTTAAATATAAATAATTAATGCTTACAATAATTTGTCAACCCATCGATCGACATACAACTAAACAATTGAGATTAGTGTATGTGAAATTTCATCCCAATACCCGTGTGGGGTTTCAACCAACAAATGTTGAATATTATTTGTGCAGTTGGGTAATGTGTAAAATTTATCGTCTTAATCCATATCAGATAAATAGGTGTACATAAACAAATCGTCCGATTTGTAAATGAATATTTATTTCAACAGATGGATATTTTATACAGTTCATGTATACAACAAAAATGATATTTTTATTGTTTAAATATTTTATTCAGTTCAGATATACAATAAAAATGATATTTTTATTATTCAAATATTTTATTCAATACATGAATATTTTATTTACATTTCACAATACAGTCATAATCAATTTCTACATCACATACAATCAAACAAGTCGTCCATGGTCTGTGGACGACGGGGAACAGTTCATATATGCAGTTATAAAATAAATAACTGTACAAGAAATTATAGTGAGAAACTCTAACATTGGGATCCACTCCGTCAGTTTTATTTCTGGATTTCAGAACGATTTGCATTCTGTTCGCTTCTAATCGGTTCCATCGCAATCTGTTTTCAAGCGGTTTATATTAAAAATCATTTTTTAATACAGTGCTATTTATTTAAAAATCATATTTTTGTTCTGCTACTATATAAATAAAAATCACAATTTTATATTGCTAGATATATTTTAAAAATCCCATTTTTAAAACAACTCTATTTAAATTAAAAATCACATTTTTATTTCATTAATATATAATTACAAATCATATTTTTTTCCAAATCAAAGAATTCATATTTTTCTAAACAAAGAAATCATATTTTTATATCTAAAAAAAAATCTCATCTTTATATTTTTAAAAACAAGGTCCTTTTACATTTTTAAAAACAAGGTCTTTTATACTTTTTAAAACAAGATCTTTTATATTTTTAAAAACAAGGTCTTTTATATTTTAAAAACAATGTCTTTTATATTTTTAAAAACAATGATTTTTTATATTTTTTAAAACAAGGTCTTTTATATTTTTTAAAAACAATGATTTTTTTTTAAAACAAGGTCTTTTATATTCAAAAAAAAGATCTTTTATATTTTAAAAACAATGCCTTTTATATTTTAAAAACAATGATTTTTCTACATAAAAATCACATTTCAATTACAACGGCATTTTATATAAAAATTACATTTTTTTCACAATGCTTTTTCATTTCAAAATTTAATTACTAAATTAATTAAACTAATTACATAAAAGAGAAAAGAAAAAAAATATTAACCTTAATTAGTTTAAAAAAATTGGACCTTTCCACTTAGAAAATGGAACTGCACCCGTCGAACTGAGCTCCCAACCTAGGATTGGATTTTCCACGCAATCCGCCGTACTTGATGACGATCCGGCGCCTCCACGTTGAAGACCTTCGAGAGAGCTACGCGTGCTTTCCCCCACGTCGAGCTCGACGTCAACAATTGGCCAGAAAACGCCAGTAAGTCGCGGTAGTTCGAGCTCCAATTTCGCACAGCATAGGTGACGAAAAATTTCCATTCCAGTATGGATTGGAAGAGTAAAGAAATCAAATTGATTTTGCTTTTTGAACAACGATTTGATTCGAAGCGGATTTGAATGGATTAAGGAATTAAAACAAGCAAATTTCCGCCATCGTTCGTTTAGTTTGAGGCGGGTTTGACCCAGTTGAAAAGTAGTTAGGGCATTTGACCGATTTTTGACCTTATATAGTAATTATTTTATTAATTATTTTATTTTATTTTCAAAAATACCTTTCTATCGATACAATTTCCAAATCAAACCCAATGAGTGGCACCGCCAACTAAATACCCCCATTTCAGACACAATGGGACATGTTTCATAATCCCATTTGATTGTTTTGATTAGTTTTTTATCCAAATTAAAATTTGAATCAATATACATCGAATTTGAACGTGCATTTTATTTTACCGGAGCCACATACGGACTCAAAAAATTCCAGAAAAATAAATCTAGCTTTGTTTTGATGATACGGTCCTAACGAAACTAATTTCATCGAATTTGGAGACCGCTTGAAAAACGGTCATTTTCCAGTCGATTAAATTCATACTGAATTGACCAAACACGTTTAAATCCGCCACGCTCACATATTGATTCCAAAAATTATGAAAACTGGAATCCAGTAATAATTTGACATTCCAAATTCAATCAAAGTGGTCTCGTCGAAAACGGAGGTCGTTTGCAAAATCGCTATTTTTAAGGTTATATTTTCCATAGCGACTATTCTGAATTTTCAACTAGGCATAACTTTTTATTCTCGCTATGAAATTTCAATTTTTTAGATCCGTTAAAAAGATATCTTCAAGCAGATTCAAATATTTTTGGTTTCGTTGAAATCCGGTTTATTTTGAACCCTGTACATTCAATTGAAATTTGAAATCAAATTTTCAAACTACCGCGCCATTTCCAATTCCTTTTATAATTAAAATAAATATTTATATTCTAACTTTGGTTTAAATAAATTTATACCTTCTAATTCCATTCAAAATAAATTTCTAGTCGTAATTATTTAAAATAAATTTCTAGCCGCAATTATTTAAAATAAATCATTTTAAATATTCAACATTCATTAAAATTGCCAAAATAAAAATTTTAAATTGGTTCTGATTTTCCGTGTTGTTACAGGTATAGTGAGCCCTAATTCGTCGTCAACGTCGTCGAGTTCTGGTATCGATTTAACTCTGTTAATTGAGGAAACTTCTGTAGCGTTGCCTGAAAATCCCCTTTCGAGTCTTCTCAAAAATCTAAATGACTTTCTTGCTGTCGATCCTACAATGGGGCATTCTGTGGCAGTTCGCTCTAAATCAGGTACTTAGCCCTTTGCTATTTTCCTTTGTTGGTAAACGTTGGACTGAAAATAGTGTTGATTTGGGTTTAAAAGCATTGAATCGTGTCATGGATGTTAATGCTACTGTGGATGTTGTGGATGCCAGCCTACGCAGTCCAATGGAGAATCCGTTATTGTTAATGCTTGTTGTAAGCACATTGATAGTGCTGTCTTGGTTAAACCAGCAGTCGATGTTGCTCCTGTCACTGGAGATGCTCCATCATATTCTTCCTTATTCAAAAAAAAAACTCAAAACAAAATCGATATCCCCTTTTCTATTCTCTGAAATGTTTATTTCGCTGACTTTTCTTCGGCTATCCTCATTACATTTGCAGTTAAAAAGTACATTGGAGTTGCATTCAAAATGGAATTAGCTGTAGCTGCTGGACAAAATGGCTACCAATTTGATGAGCTTTCTTGTTCTTTCCAGCATTGATTGATATATACTGGAAGAAAGCATCTAAAATGTTTGAAGGCCCCTAGTAAACCAACTAAATGTGCATGTGTTATCTTTGATGTATTATGGCCCCTACTATCAAAACTCCGATAAATTATTTGCACTGCGTAGAACAAGTTGTAAATAGCTAAAAGTAAGCGTGCGCATAGACACACACACATACATACATAACAGACATACATGGCTCATACATATATATAATTTAGGACAAATTTTTGAACTAAGCCTCTCAAAATAACTTATTGTGAAAATAGGCTTGTTTCATAACTTATTATGAAACTAGGCCTATTTTGACCAGTTCTGAATTAGTCTTGCGCGTTTTGAAAATATGCATGAATAAATTTGTTCATGCGCGTTTTTCAAAATGCGCAATTTTTTTTGTTCATGAGCATTCTGAAAATATGCACGAACAAATTTGTTCATGAATATTTTCAGAATGCGCAAGGACAAAAAAAATTAAAAAAAAATGCGCATTTTGAAAATGCGCATGAACATATTTGTAGATGTGCATTTTCAGAATGCGCATAGTTATTATTCCTAAGGAAAATAGGCCTAGTTTCATAATAAGTTATGAAACAGACCTATTTTTACAATAAGCTACCCCGAGGGGCTTAGTTTAAAAATTTGTCCTATAATTTACTTAAGGTTTAGGCGGGAGTTTTGGAGTTGTTTGTAATAAAAATAGATATTAATAATGATATATTGCCGGAAAAAAAAATCCTTATCACTTTGCAAAAAAGAGCAACTGATGTTGCTCCATCTTCTCTGTAACTTGTTATTGGGCAGTGTAATCCATAGGTGAGTCACCGGTGGATGTTGAACACCAAGAACGTTTTTAATTAGTCCGCTGTTTCATTTTGGTTACTGGTAGATGTCTAAGAAATTATAATGGTGTTGTGATCACTCAGTTCCAGTCCAGTGTATGCTCAGCACTTTTTAAGGCCTTAGAAAAACCGGCAACCTTCAGCATATATGGGTTCAGTACTTGATTTCAAGAACTAGCTTTAATGGGTGAAAAATATTTTGTGAAATAAATGACTAATATTGAACAAAATCTTAATGCTACATACTTATCAATTTTTCTTTGAATTTTGCTTGTGAGCAGTTGGAGCATATGGTGTACTTCTTTGCAGAATTTGGGGTACTGCAGTACAAAATGATGAAAATTCTTAGGGCATATTTGCGGAGGAAACGGTGTGTTGATTGTTGCTCTTATATTCTTAGGGCATATTCATTTTTCTTACACGATGACAGAAATTTTAATAACACAGAATTTCATCACTATTAAGGTAACAAGTAAATAAATAATATTTGCTTGTTGATCAATTTTTTGGGTGATTTGGTCAGTTTTGTGCCTGCCTTAATTTAAACTTGTTACATAAATAAATGCTAAATATTTTCTTACATATTATCACTTTAAACTTCTCAAAATATTGCAACTTTCCTCCATGTAGTTGTGTGTATTTAGACATTATCTTAAGGAAACTGCCTTATATATATATATATATATATATATATATATATATATATATATATATATATATATATATATATATATATATATATATATATATATATATTCTTTCTTAGCTTTATGCAGTTGAACAAACACTAGTACACATGTCAGCTAATGTAGAGTATTTATGTTGAAATGTAATTAAGTACTCTTGAAGATGTAGAATAGATAATTAATGAGGAAGGTGATGTATCAGAAATGACGTGTTTAACTCCTTATTGAATGCAGAAGAGGAGGTTCCAAGTAAGTGAGCAGAAGAGGAGGCAAGTGAATATAGATTTTATCATGTAACCATCTACTGCTGCAAACTGAGTTAAGCAAAATAAATGGTATATTAATGCAATATATATCTTTCACTAAAATTTACTATAATAAGATCATGGCAGTTTAAGAAATATATAAATGGTTCGTTAAGCAAAATGAAAATTGCTTCATTACTTATAGTATGTTAATGCATATTGAATGCAGTATGATGACATGTAATTAAAAAATACACTTTTACTAATATAGTAATAGTTAATTATGTATTAGTAGCGTGGACTTATTACCAAATGCAATAACATCATTTAGGCAATGAATGGACATTATATTTTATTTATGTAAATAGATTAGCCTATTACTCATATGCTTATGTTAAATTCTAGCTACACATTAATAATTCAATTTATATAAACTTCAAATTAAAGGTCATTTTATACTAATCCTGTTCATCTATAGTTTAATATCGAAAAACCAACCCGTAAATATTTTCTTTAAATTGACATAAGTTAACATGTTTTCTTTCATTAATTATTTAATAATCATGAATCAAATAATAAAACAAATAACATTTAAATTAAAAAGCTTTTACTTGTTTTAGATAAAAATGTGGAAAACGAAGTTGCCTTTCTTCTTCACTTTTAGTTTATGTTCTTATTTTTATATTGTTCGGTTATTAAATAACAATTTTTTTCTTTAGCATTGAATTCGTGGAATTTGGTAACTAATTAGTTTTGATTATATTTCTAATATGAATAGACAGAGAGATCGAGTGGTTGCTCTTATGCTTTTGGATTATTTTGGGAAGCATGGTTCATGGTTATGAGTCGGGTTTACAGAAAAAGGAGGGGTTAGGGAGGGTGCCCTTTTTGGTTATTTGCCTGATGTAATATTTTTACTACAAAATTGTTTGCTTAGTGTCCCTATTACTAACACTACAAGAAAACATGCTATTTCCGACGGTTGAAAACCGTCGGCGGTCGTCGGAAGCCGTCGGAAATAGCCGTCGCTAATAAAGGCGTCGAAAATCAAAGTTTCTGACGTCTATCGACGCAGCCCGTCGTTCGCATTTCCGACGGCTACCGACACAGCTGTCGTAAAACATCACAGATACGTGTACGTGTTAGCCGTCGAT
The DNA here is from genome assembly GCA_030737875.1 of Allium sativum. Taxonomy (NCBI): domain Eukaryota; kingdom Viridiplantae; phylum Streptophyta; class Magnoliopsida; order Asparagales; family Amaryllidaceae; genus Allium; species Allium sativum. Next base: position 93,740,952 of record CM060923.1, read on the forward strand.
AGCCGTCGGAAATACTGCAATTTTTTTTTGTTTCAGCTACTATTTAGCCTTCCAACTACACTTTTCACATAAACCACTATCTCAAAATAGCAACTAAACATCATCCGATACATTGATTTAAGAATCAAATTTATTCTATTTGAATTGATCACTGCAACAACTAGACGAAAATAATACTCAGATTAGAACGAAACTAAAATATCAAACCATCAAACACTGTGGTCAAACTCATCTAATCTCATTTGAGAATTGTGCACATGTCATGGCAATGAAAATAAACTGTAGGGACGGGATTGTATTTACCATCTTGATGCGCCTAGGTACAGATATTCAAAATTGTAAAATAAATAAAATTTGTGTGACAAATTTACCTCTTCCTTGGTATAGATATAACATTCAGTGCCCAACACTAAAAATAAAATAAAATAAAATGTATGTGGCCTTTACAAATTTACCTCTTCCTTGTTTCCCCACTCATATAGCTGACACAGTATCCATTTGGAGTGATTGCCTCAACGGTTGCATCATACCTACACGTTCAGGTTGGACATGTATGTTAGAAAACTATGATGCAACATATCATTCTTATATGAGGGCATTACAAAAATAAATAAAAGCATATTTTCGGTATAAATTCTTCGACAAAATTAACATGCTACAAGCGAATTCAGATTTATGCCATTATTCAGGTATAAGAAGAAACAACCAATATGATATGCTTTTTCATATTCAATTCAATGTCGAGACTACCAGATCTCTTTAAACCTAACAAAAGTAGAACAAGTATTAATGGTGATTTTGTGTCATATTTTCCTATAATATGCTCTGCTTCCTTTATTATTTCAACCCTATGAATTTTTTCCTACTTTACCAGTGAACAGGGTTTCCGGACAAAAAGATAAAGCATCCATATTTCAATAAGAAAAGCTTACAGTGTCAGGCAGTGCCAAACTATTGTGTTTCTTATGTGACTGTGCCACTATCCCAACCTGAACATTGTTTTACGACAGCTAAGAGCTCTTCAGTAAGTGCACTGGCCTGCATTTTGCATACATCGCCTAATCAGTTATATATACAATTATACCTAATCATTAGTTCGTGCAATCGAAATATGAGTTTCAAACTTGCAGATTCAGCACGGACACAACACATCATGAATTTCCATGCACGTAAGGATACATGTTAAACTTGCAAAATAATTAAAGATAAAGGGTGATGGAAATCTGTATAAAGCCAAGATGTACATACTACATTATTGTATCAAACATCTCCAAAGTTTTTTTTCTCCACTTTACCTAGTATAAAAGGTACATTCATCACATCTTAATGTCTATATAGAACTATGACTTTTGTTAAAAGCATCATGAGACCGCAAGACAGACTTCAACACTTAAAAAAATGAACTTCAAAATAAGTAAAACATGGAGAATTAGACAGGCAGATTGTTTTATAGACATGACCACAGTTTATACTAACTTATTCTCATAATTATATACTCAGTGACCAAATAAAAATTCATTTCAAAGAAGTGAATAAAATATGGAAAAAAATAGGCACATAATAGGATGTTATAACTCACTACAACGCTATTGGAACCAATTGCAGTCAATAGATAACCCTAATTTTCTAATTTAGGAAAATATAGGTTTAGGTAAAAACTTAATTTTTATGAAAAAAAGAGATTATATTTCAAATTACTTGCTCTAGAGGTCTGAACTGAAGCCGAGGAGGTTCTTACACGAAGAAATTAGTGTTCGGAGGCAAAAAAATCGAATTTGGGAGTAATAGGGTTTAAAAATCGTATGCTGGAAAAATAAGAGGAGCAAAAGAAATGAGGAAGAAAGAGTTCGGGTGGCTGTTTATCACGATAATTTCCGACGGCTTCCGACGGCCGCCGCCGGCCCGTTTGAAGCCGTCGCAAATAGCTTGTTTTCTTGTAGTGTCGGCAATTTACAAGCTTATAATGCTCTGATGAATGAAGCTATTGTTTTGCCTTAGTTAATAGGATTTATTAACTATGCTACAGTTGTATTCAGTGTATTAGCTTTAACTTCATATGGATTTAGGCACAATTTTTGTAATTTGTACGGTTTAACATTGAATTGGCATGCTTTTCATATCAGATTATTGTTCAACATTGCATAATACTGTCCAATTTTGTGCTTATGGTGTAGGAGTAGGTTGTTGCTTCCATGTTGAACATTGTGTTGTCACGAAGGTAGTAGTTTTTTCTCTGTCCATATAATAATTTTTTTTATTTTGAAAATCATTTCTTACTGAAGTCGATGTCTAAAAGCATCTCCAACAAAGGGAGAATTCTTGTTACGTATCTTGAATTGGGGCAAAAATGGTCCCCAACAGTTGTTACGTTGTGTAACATTCAGGCAAGAGTTACGGGCTCAATTCAGATTTTTGAATTGGGTTCATGCGCCGACTTTATCGGCTCGTGAAGTCGCAAGCCGATTTTTATGGCGCATGCCGGAAAAATTGGCTCATGACTTCACGAGCCGATAAAGTCGGCGCGTGACAAGTTTAGAGTTTTATTTTTTTCCCTATCCTACCTTATTTTCTAATATAACAAAATAAAATCGTTATTACTTTCGTAGAATAAACTAATTTGGAACATAATAATAAATGATTAATAACCCTTACGAATACAAGAGAATGTGACGGTACAATAGAAAAGAACAACATCATTATAGCATACATGATCGGTAAGTTCGGACAAGCATAAAATAAAACACGAATTCAGATAAGGGTGCTTCATAACTAGGTGTCGCCATAGTGGTTCCATAAATGATTCATAAGATCCTTCTGCAGCCGGTTATGGAGTTCTGCGTCTCTAAACATAACCTGACGGGTCAAATTAATGTTGAATTCCTCCTCTGATAGTGGTTGGTTTTGTCGGAATATTTGCGGTGGTTGCGAAGCAGCCTCGTAATCGCAGTGACGTTGCTCTTCATCCATATCTCTTTCATCTTCTATAATCATGTTGTGAAGAACAATGCCAGCAAACATGATTGTAGACATCTTTTTCCTAGACCACAACCGACATGGATTACTTATCATTGCAAATCTAGATTTTAAAACACCGAAAGCACGTTCTACATCTTTCCGTTGTCCCTCCTGCATCGCCGCGAATTTGACTTATTTAGGAGTCCACGGATTTGGACATGTTTTAACAATGGTGCTCCATTTCGGGTATATGCCGTCACCTAGGTAATAGCCATGCTCGTAAGTATTTTCACCGAGGGTAATTGTTAAAGGAGGTACCTGGACTTGAGCAAGATCATTAAACAGATGGGATCTTTCTATAACATTTAAGTCGTTATTCGAACTAGTGATTCAGAAGAAAGCGTGCCATATCCACAGATCGTATGATGCCACAACTTCCAAAATGATGGTTGGTCGCCTTTCCTTGCCGTCGTACGCACCTTGTAATCCCTTAGGACAGTTCTTCCATTCCCAATGCATACATTCGAGACTTCCTAACATTCCCGGCCAACCCCTGCTTTCGTGCATCTCTCTGATTCGCACTACATTTTCTTCGTTTGGAGACCGTAAGTATTCTTCTCCATATACGTCCACCACTGCTTGACAGAAAGTTTCAATTGTTTCAAGTGTCTTGCTCTCTGCTATGCTGTATGCATCGTCCAGAGCATCGGCTGGAGTGGCATAAGGTAACATTCTCGTAGCGGCCGTCATTTTCTGTTCACCGGACAACCCCTGTGTCTTCGATGCATTTTATTTGTACTTAAAGTAATCATTGTTACCTTGAATACTAGCCAATATCCGAAGAAATAGATTTCTCTGCATCCTGTATCTTCTACGAAACATATCAGGCCCGTAAGTGCAATCGTCATCGAAGTAATCTTGCATCAAAGACTTATGGTATTTTGCATGATTTCGGTGTATAAACCTCCTTCCAGCAACCGATCCCCCTCTAGTTATGGATGATGAACTGTACGCTTCACGGTATAGGTCCCATATTTCTTGTATTTCTTCCGCTTCCTCTGGAAGGATTTCATCTTCCTCCGAATCGCTATCAATAGCCAGCACACATTTCATAAAATTGGAATCCATTTATATTTGTGAATAAGTTTTGATTTGAGATATGAATTGCAATGTTGCTGTTATATATAAGGTATAAGGTATTGGTAAGTGGGTAGCTTTATTGGGTGGAGTGTTCTCCTTTATTGCATAAAGTGCTCCTTTATTGGAAAGAGCGTTCCTTTATTGGAAAGAGTGTTCCTTTATTGGATAAAGTGCTCCTTTATTGGATAAAGTGCTCCTTTATTGGATAAAGTGCTCCTTTATTGGATAGAGTGTTCCTTTATTGGACAGAGTGTTCCTTTATTGGGCAGAGTGCTCCTTTATTAGATAGAGTGTTCCTTTATTGGACAGAGTGCTCCTTTATTGGTAAGAGTGTTCCTTTATTGGACGGAGTGCACCTTTATTGGACATGGCCCTTGTTTATTGGTACAAATGGTCTTTAATTGGATAGTAAATAGTGCACAATGTAGATTCTCTATCATGGCTCCAGTAAACAGTGACTAGGGCATAGTGGAGTTTCTCTGTCACAGACGTTTAGAGCGTTGGACTTTGCATTACATAAATATTTTGCATTACATAACTTAGAAGCTTGCAACAACGACAGTTACAACATGAATAAATGCCAAAGTACAATTGAAGGAACTACAACAACTGAACACATAAACATCAAATTTAAAGTATAATAAGATAGTTTCCACCCACACCTACCACGGATGTAGGTAAAATCCAGCTCTAGCTGCCTCAGCAACATTCTTGTTCAAACATCGTATTTCGGCTTGCGCTTCCAATGCATATTGAACACCTCGTTCGCACATTGGAGGGTCAATCCACTACTTAAAGTAACAACAATCAATTTCATCACGAAAAATGTTGTGGTCCAGGTAGGTTGCACAACCAAAAAATCGGCGCCCAACATCTTTTTGGGTCTACAAAACAACGACGACCGATTCTTCTCCACAACGGCACACAGAGTTGGATCCACCCAGACATACTGGCTTGAGAATGCATCCTTCAACAACCATTTCTTTTCCAGTCTTTGATTTGCTACCCCCTCATCGTCATTTTCCCATTTTTCCATGTTGGAGGCTACACTTTCTTTTCCCTGTTCCGACATACTCCAAAAAGGGAACTATAGTATTTTCTTAACAACTTGGCTGCTTTGGGAAAAGAGGAAGGAGGTGGCGGCTAGAAGAAAATAAATTGTGATTAAGGGTTTCAGAGAAACTGCTATATATAGGGAAAACCAGATTGTGGGTCTGGGGTCATCCACTTACCCGTATATAGGGAAAACAACGACTTTCTGGAATTTTGATTTGGACATAAAACAAAATCTACAACATGAAAACCCTTTTTTCTCTTCCACTAGAAAAATATTGTCGATTAGATGCGATCGTGTCTTGCTGTGAGGAAATCCGACTTAGATTGGATCTTGTACAACCAATTGAAGTTCGAAACGTTATAAAATGAATTACATCGCCGCTGTAGTTCGTTTTATAATTAAATTACAAACCAGGATTATTTCTCAAATCGTTTTATTATTAAATAGTGTAAACATCATTTAAAAAAAGTTAAATTAAATAGTGCAAATATCATTTAAACAGATTTAAAAAACTATGGTCGTTCACTTACCCGTATAATTTAAATATTTCAGCACACGAAGGAGTTAAAAAGGAGGGTCATCCCCCTTTTGTTTTATAAAAATCCTTTAACTTATACATGTAAACGGTATATTTTATAAATCATTTCCACGACAACTTTTTGAAATTTTGATTTGGACGCAAAACAAAATCTACAATATGAAAACCCATTTTTTCTCTTCCACTAGAAAATTATTGTCGATTAGATGCGAACATGTCTTGTTGTGAGGAAATTCGACTTAGATTGGATCTCGTACTACCAATTGAAGTTCAGAACGTTATAAAACGAACTGTAGCGCCGCTGCAGATCGTTTTATAATTAAATTATAAACCAGGATTGTTTCTCAAATCGTTTTATTATTAAATAGTGCAAACATCGTTTAAACGGAGTTAAAAAACTAGGGTCGTCCACTTACCCATATAATTTAAACTTTTCAGCACATGAAGGAGTTAAAAAGGCGGGTTGTCCCCCTTTTATTTTATAAAAATCCTTTAACTTATATATCGAGCCATACATATGAAATAAGCAAACTTTACACAGACCATATGAAAAAATAACATTACGCAGAACATATGAAACGAGCAAACATTACATAGAACACAATAAACAGGAAAACAATACACAGAACATATGAAACGAGCAAACATTACACAGAACAAAATAAACGAGCAAACATTACATAGAACACATTAAAAAATAACATAAAGTCATAAACATCGATACATACACATATATACATCGAGCCATACACATATATACATCGCGACATACACATATATACATCATGATAATTCTGCGGCATCATCATCAGCACTATCAAAAGACATGTCATCCCCGCTATCAGAAGGGTCATAATACGGAATATCGTCATGATCACTACTACCTCTCGATCCGCCACCACTACCAAATCCATCACCCCTCCTATTCCCCCATCGCCACCTAATCCATCACCACCTAATCCATCACCCCCTCCTATTCCGTCACCCCCTCCTAGTCCCCCATCACCACCTAATCTGTTACCCCCTCCTAGTCCGTCACCCCCTCCTACTCCCCGATCACCACCTAATTCGTCACCCCCTCCCAGTCTGCCTCCTGAACCTCCACAAGTACATGACCGTACAGCTGTAATGACCCGACTTTTTGACTGGTTCTGCAGGTAATTAAACCAACTTAAACCGTTCATAAAGAAGGATAGTTATGGGTACTTACATATTTGCACAAAAATAACAGAACTTTTCATTTCATTGCTATCAATTACATCAGAGATACAAGGAATACATCATAGTACATCGATTACACAGCGGAAGAGATACCAATTCAGAGGAAAAATACAAATGCTCCAAAACATAGTAGCTCCAGCTAAAACCAGAATCCTGCTTCAACCAACTCCAAGGCTAAATCTGCGAACCAAACTACTAGGCTGCCCGTGTCAAAATTATGGGCACCCAGAGTTTAGGTGAGGGAACAATAAACTACAGATCAGTCGTGGGACTGGGGTGAGAGCTCAAAAACAGTTGTTATTTAGGATTCACTTTAAAGTTGGGTAATTCAACGGACCACGCCGCTAACGCGGAACGGGTTTACTTCATATGAATTCCCGTGCATAGTAATTCGCTGTGACTTTTGAAAAATGAAATAAACATAAGATCTCGCGGCACACACACAATGAAAACGCACACAGGGCGAGGTTTCTCCTTATGACAGTCAAAAATGCTTGATACGTGAAAATCCTCTGATATTATTATTAGTGCATAGTGTGAAAACAATTTCACAAATAAATGTATAAATCTTAGCCAGCATAATGCCCCATCCCATTATACCGACAACCCTGCTGGTAGCAGGCTATACAACTAAAATCGTATGGGCTTGTTGTGGAAATTGGATTTCCAACAAAAGACTAGGGAAAGGAACTTCCTTACCGAGCGATGGGTACACATCTAGAGGGACGCCCCGAAAACTAAATCGGGCTCTCTGCTAAGATGAGGCCGGATTACCCCTTAACCGGGTAACTTAGAGCACGCCTGAGTATATCGCTTCCCAGTCGTTACCAACCTTTAAACCGAGTGCTCGCAACATCAACATCCATATAAATAGAAGTTATCCACATAGGCTAATACCTGGGATCCATACCATAGTACACCTTTTATCTAGAAGGAAATGACTACCCTTAACCTCGTTGCATCTTTCCTGTATTAGCCATTTACCGGGTTGTGAGGCTTGCCGAGGTCACGATACACAAAGCTACGCTTAAACAAGCCATGCTTTGATCATCCATAGCTCATCTCATATCTTAAGTATGCCGCATTATCCATTAGCAACGCATCATTGAATTCCAATATATAACCTCTAAGCTCGTACGTCTTAGAGAAGGGTGTTAAGCAAGAGAGTAATTCTCCGCCACCAAACAGATATATATTGATAAAACAGTACTACGCAGTTAATTACAATGTCAGACACACAATCCATATAAGTCCGTTTTGGGTCTGAATGAAACATCAATCTGAAAATCTCTAAATATATTCAAACCTCATGCCTCTTATAACCTCGTATCGGGGGATCAGGCCAACCGAGACATCAACAATCAATCCAAATAATTCAAAGGATCCCGGTCTTCATTCGTCGTTTTCCAAGTCTTGAATTGCTTCTTAACGTCGTATTATTACTTGGAATGGTTTTCGAACATATATTCGGTCCCGGTCTTTCCAAGTAATAAGCGCAATTTAAAAAAAAGGCAATTACGGAATACACAGGCTTTCAACCAAATCTCCTTCCATCTTGGATTTTGTTAAATTAAACTTCTTTAAATCCATTCTCAAATTATAACAAAATCCATATTTAACCTTTCTCTTTTAAAACATATCCCTTAAATCAAAGATAATATAGCCTTGAAGCCTTAATTAATTTTCTATTTGATAACTCGTTATCAAAAACCCTGTTTCCTTTGAAAACCCTTACCCTACATTTCAATCCTAGTTTCCAATTAAATTGGTTTCCGAACATTCAATTCTGTAATATTAACTAAAAGATTATTCTTCCTTCCCAATTCCTTACTTTTAATTTCCTCAAATCAAAGACTTGGTTAAATCCCCAAATTACGATATTAATTTCCATAACTTAATCTCATTGGGTTTCAAGAATGATATTATTGAAGATATAATTCACGACAAAACCCAAATCAATCGATATTGAACATAAGTTACACAGAAATTGTATCTTCTTACATTCGATATCAATTCTCATAACCAACGAATACTATAAGTGGAATAACGATAAAACAGTATCTTCCAAATTCCTCAAATAGTATACATTTACACCAAAGAATTTTGTATCAAATATCCGAAGATTATTTCTATCCAACTTATTCCAATAAGATTGAGAAACCTGTATCTTAATTAAAGATTTATCTAACTCCTTGACATTAGATCTGGATAGAAATATCATCAATCTATCTTCAATATTAATCTCTGTATCCAACTCACACTATAAGCGGAATAATGGTGAACTATCTTTTAAATTCCCCAAATAGCAAGAGTCATCATTTACTAGATCAATATCAAACATTTGAAGATTTATCCCCAACAATAATTATTTAAAATTGAAAACCCCATTTTAGTGTCAAATAAATCAATTTAATTTCCATATAAAACATTTTCAATACTTTTAAATCTTTAAAAACATTCCGAAAATCATTTACAATGATTACTTATAGTTCGGGAAACAGCTCGCGGTTTAACACTTCAAAATAGATTATTTACAAAGAAAGAGTTACCATAGTGTTTCAAAGCTTTACAAAACAGTTATCTTAATTACTTCGATCAAAATATCGATTATCTTAGCCAAAACTTAAACTTTATGATTCAAAACACCTTTTCATAATTTGTAATGATTTTACAAATTTCTTCCCATATTTTTAAAAACATTTAAAATAGTTGTTTATAGTTATGGTCGACAACTGCTCTTACAGCGAACTTTTCCAAAATGGTTTTAAACATAACTTGAAAATTATAACCCGAAATTAAAATCCGCTTTCACTCATTTAAAAGCTCTTGTTAATATAAATCAAATGTTTTTCGTTTCTTGGAAATCCATTTTAGATTACAAAAGTTATAAGCGTTTAAAGTTTGTAACTAAAATACACCAATTGCCATTGTGCAACAAGCTCTATTTTAACTGCAATAAAAATTATTCTTTAGTATTTCAAAATACCTTAGAAAACCATTATATACTCATGTAAACCATTTAAAACCAATTCAAGTAATTTACATTGACTTTCCAAATTTATTTTGGGTTCAAAATTCAACTTTATTTTTTACTTAATAAATCAAATTCCAATTCATTTTTAAATTCAAATAATTTCAAATTAACCATCCCATTCGTTGGATCAGTTAGGGATAGCGAGGGATAGCAGGAAACTATATTTTCCAAACCCAAGCCTAGACACTTTCCTCTCTGTCATCCTAGAACATTCAGCTATTTATTTAATAAATTTTATCCATATATATGAATTTATACATATGTGTCTTTTCCAATTATTAACCTTCAATTTCAATAAAAATATTACTTCTAATTACAGAGGAGATTTGTCGATCACCAATGTGATACCATAATTGTTGTGTCATGGTGTGTGCGAAACAACATCATCAACCATTATAAAACATCCATAGCAACCATCATCAACATAATTAAATAAATCATAACTATGCACAAGCATTATAACATAACGCTTAATAGTGTGTGTGTTCAAAACTATACAACCATCGTCCATCACAACGAACATCAACCATCATTAATCATTAATAATTCATCACTATATTTAAATTAGTCTAACTACTAATTAAATATATAAATTGTGGTTAAAGAGTTCTCACCAAACAGCTTTCCAATCTTCACGGTAGGCGATCCTAGTTGAGCAAACCGTCGGACAGTATTTCGACGAAACATCTTCTTCACCAATGTATATATAATATATACTAATCTCTCTCTCTCTCTCTTTCTATTATAAGAGGAGGAGGAGGAATATGACGACGAACTTTGGCAAGGTATGGTGGAAAAGTGGAAGATTTATGCCATGGAAACCATGGTTTTAAGCTTTAAGAAGAAGAGAGAAAGAAGAGAAGTGAGAATGAATGAAAAAGTGGAAGGAAAGGGTGATATATATAGGGAAAGTGAAGTAAAGAGAGTGTGACACCTAAAGGGGCAAGTGGAAATCATGCATGAAAGTTTTCATGCAAAAATACAAGTGTCCTTACACTTGTCTTAAGGAGAGAAAGTGAACTTTTGGTAGCACTTCCCTTAAAATGTTATGAAAACAAAGAGCAGCACTTCATTTTAATGCTATTAATTCATGTTATGGTTTGACAAATCCGATCGAACGACAAATAGTATCAATAAATCCAAACTTATTAATAATCATTCTCATTTATAATTCAAATAAAATCTATCGTCTAACTTATCAAAATTATTAAATATTCTTAACCATATATATTTATGTCAAATTCAAATTTAAATTCAATTTAAGTAATAAAAAAATACAATTTTAATTTGGTTAAAAATTCTGTATCGTTGCAACAGCGGTACCTGATGCTGTTGTATCACCACCCCCTATTGCCGCTAATTTGGCCTGTAAGTCAGCGATCTGCTCCTGCAATCCCTGAATTATCGTCTGGTGCTCCTGATATAAGGACTGAGAATGTACCAGGGCCATCTCCTGAATAGCCGCAATATGTATCCTATGTTGGTCTAACCGGGGTGCATACTGCATATGTAGAACATATAAAATCACTGTCTACAGCATATAACATACAACGTAAATTCATAAGTACAAATTTTACCTCATGTGGCGGATATAATCCAACAGTAGGGACACCGTGCACCATGCGCGCAGGTGGGTAAATAATAGGCAGTAATATCTGTGCACCGCTAAGATCAAATGTCTGAAATGTATCGGTCAGAGCAAAATCCATAGGCGGGTCGGAGATCTGTGAAGGGGTCGGTCAAAAATAAATGGTGCAGGATTAACTCTACCACTAACCAATCGGGGACCAATGCGATCGGATTTCACACCCCGCATATAATCCGGCAGCAAGTATCGTCTAGGAGCTATCTGAACCCAATAAGGACCAAATTCTGCGTCGGGTAAGTGAAAATCGGTCGTATCAACCCATCCTGCCTGTCTCAGACCATCCACATACTGTCTCCCTATAAAACGTTGCGACCTGAAAATATCAAGTGGCAGAGGAGGATCTCCAGGTACGCGCAACTAACCGGGACCTTGGTAATAACATCGATCTCCCAAGTACCAAATAGGAAGGTGGGCCGGTGGGAACGAGAGGACACGTCGAATAGATAAGCGACATGCAATGGCTAATGGATGGGCATCAGGTAGTGGGCCATCCGCTAAAAGTAACATCCAATAAGAAGTCCAAGGTGCTCTTAATATGTTCCCTATATCCCTCATATCTAACTGAGTACAAGCCTCCAACAAGTCATGTCTCACACCAGCAGGAGCACGTCGAACCTCGTGAGTACTCTCCCATCTTCGCATGCGTGGGAAAAAGGTCTCAGCAACATGACTGGTGGTGGGTTGTATGCATGGATGCATGTTGGCCGTGTACTCGTAGTACCAGCATGACAACATGTACCAAAAACCGAACATCTGGCGAACCTCTCCAAAAGCATATAAGTCAAGAGTGGCGTATAGATAACCCACTATGGCAGAGCCCCAATCAATCATATGCAACTGCTCTAACTTAACAAGTGCTGCTAGGTAGCCCAGCCTAATCGTACTCCGTTGGTTTAAAAAGAATGTCGAACCAAGGAGGTATAAAATAGTAGCGTTGTATACTATGTCATGGAAATCTACCACATCGAGATGCGCTGTAATATACTCAAGTAAATATGTGACGGAAATGGCACCATTAGCTATATGAGCCGCCAAAAAATCTGGCTAATACTGTAGGTAGGAATCGGGTGACTCAAAAGAGGCATCAAATGGACAAATGACTCTATCTGGAAGGCCAATCTCAATCCCTGTAAGCATGTAAAAATCGGCTGGGGTGATACCTAGCTCAAAATCCGGAAAGTGAAATGTGTGTGTCGTTGGCCACCATCTCTTTAATAAGGCCTCTACCAATGGCTGATCGAAGGACTGGGGAGGTATAATATGTAAAAAGAGTTCGAATGGACTAGCTAGTATCCTCTCTCGAATATGTAATGGTAATATGTCAATCGCATGTGAAATAAACTTCGCCCAACTCCCGCGAAGGTAGATGTACTCGGTCTATTAAAATTATAACAGTTAAATGACTCTAAAACCACTATTAAAACGTATAACGTACATGCACTAAACTATAATGTAGAACCAACAAGGCATACTGTTTAACAGTTCATTAATTATAAACGTTAAAAAATTTAAAATTCATATGGAACGATGGCCAGCTCAGTAAATGATCGATGATGAATGCCTGTGGCAGCTCGTGGAGGATCCGTAAGTCCTCAATCGTCGTCCCCGCTGGTGGAGGAAGGTGAGCTGGACAAGATGCATCGTCTGGCATACGTGGAATTGTCCGTCTCCCCATCTTCGTTACGCATGGCGGCATCCTTGCGTCATACCGAATGAAAAAAATTAAAAAGAGGATTTGGAAAAGGGGATGGAGATTTAGCCTCCCATGGCATTCCTTTATAAGCGCTGGAAGTCGCGAGCCGATAAAATCGGCTCGCCACTGCTGGGGAATAACAAAGATATTCCCCTGAACATTACGGAGCGTAATGTTACGATCCGTAACGCTGCTGGAGGTGCTCTAAGCAGGTTGGATCTGAAAGCATCTTTTTTTTAATCAATTCTTTTATCTCGACACAATCCTAATTTCCAGCCACAAATTGGCTATAATACAATATATCTTATGTTTAGCCTTTTTCATCCTATACGTCTCTATGTTATATTTGATTATTTACGTTCATAACACTTATACATATATATAGTCATGTCTAGCTTTTTGCTATTTCAGCATTGATTATCAGAACTTAAGTGGATGTTCCATGGAAAATTCATGGATAGATTTTATCAAACTATGAAATGCAATGACTAATGCATGAACATAGTAACTGTTGGGATATGAAAAACCCATGAATATCAAAAAGTGTGAGGAGCAGGTTGAGGGGTATGCTGTGAAGTATGGTTGGTGAGCTATTGGGAGATCCTAAAACAAAAGCAGTGGCAGAAGTGCACTAACATACGAAAGGCCATGAAAACATGGAATTGTAGACAACAGCTAAAAAGGATTGCGCCCATGTGGGCTTGAGGTGAGTGAGGATTATGTGTATGTTTAATATCTGGTTAGACAATAATGAATGGAATGCAAGTTGCAGGTAGCTTGAATACCGGCTAACTGGAAAAAATATAGCACGAAGGCCTGTTGAATGATAAGAATTAAGGACGTAGAGTAACATTTCAGCTAAGGGTTAGTATTTTTTGGCTCAAGATGCATGTGATTCTATTGACCAACACGGTGTATTGATAAGGATGTTATGTAGCTTAAGGCAGAATGTCAGAAGGAGCACAAAGGCTAAGATTTCAATACTCATGTCACTGATCAGTAAGTTTTTCTTTTCCTTTTTTATGCTTTAAGCTAACTCAACATTTTTGTCTTAAGGAAACAACTCACGACACTCAGAGAAAATGCCTTATTAAAAATAGAGAGGGATATTCTCCTTAAACTGAGTAAATCCTGTTGGTTTCTATAAACTGAGAACAATGCCCAGATTTATAAAACTAAGCAAATGGGCGTTCTATCAGCTTATGAACCGTTCATTTTCTCAGTTTTAATAAACTGGATGCAATGGTTAGTGTATAAAACTGAGATTATTGTTTTAAAAAAAATGCGAAATGATCATGAACTGCCCGTCAATGCAAGCAGCATCCATAATGCATACAGTTCGATGCACTCTTAATAGGACTCTACTATGGATCGAAACACTAAGGTGGCACACTTAGAAGTATATTTCTTTTCTTTGCTTGTGAGGCTGTATGGATGCTTTGCCGCAATGGCAAAGTATACTCATTCAATGACTAGAATCTTGAATTTCAAGTTTCCTCCTTTTAATGGTGGCTGGATTGTGTCACTTATCTTTTGTGACATGAGAAGGATGAAACAGAGAATTTGCAAAGGGAAAATTAGAAATTCAGCAAGCAATATTTTGCCTTGATTCTTGTTGAATAAAAGTACCAAGATATTTATTTGTATATATTATTCAGCTTTGTAGGTTTCATAACTTTCAGAGGCAAATGAGCTTTGTAGAGTTTAGAGGCAATTCCTGATGTGAATAGAAGATAGGAGGATAGCATTAGGTGGAGGCCAATTTCATTTCAGTGGAAAATGAGCTTTGTAGATTTCATAGGCAAATGAGCTTTGTAATTGGGTTAAAGGCTTTCAGAGGCAAACGAGGACAATTGTAATTTTATACATTCTTTATATGGTATAAGATTTATAATTTGTATTCTGGATATATAATTGTGATTTTTATCAACGAATGAATCATGATGCCTTTAAACTTACTTCTATTTCTTATGTTATTTATCTATTTATTGTTGCACATATATAATATATATATTTATGCATATAATTTTTGGATATATTACACCTGTAAAATAAAAGTTGTAATAAAATATATCACAACGGTTATAAATAGTTGTAAAAATGATAACAACAACGGTGTATACCAGTTGTAATAAAAATTATTACAACAGTGCAGAACAGTTGTAAAATAAACATATCACAACGAACGGTGCAAAACAGTTGTAAAAAACTTTAGTTTATTACAACTTCTTAATATACGAGGGTTAACCCACTGTTGTAAAATGTATTTTACAACTGTTTTCCACCGTTGTAATATGGTCATTTTGTTGTAGTGAATCTTTGTCATTCCTGTGATAAGTTATCAAGTAGATCACTTAGATGCTCGGTCGGTGAGATAGACACATGGTCTTTCGGTATCACGAAGGAGATATTGTGTTGTTACCAATTTGGATTATCTTAGGAAACCGTTGCTTGGTTTTTATTTTACATGGTTTTGGTTTGCTAATTAAAGAATTATCAGATAGTTGGAAAGGGATCTTGGATCCTAGCTGAACTAATCTGTTTAGGGAACCATTGGCATGTGGTATCCATGGTGTTTCAGATATTTCAATCTGAAAGTATATATGGTTAGCTTATTTCGATGCTCAAGACCTTTCGTAGACTTCCAAAAGGTGCTTCGATTAGAATTTTATCTTTCGGGCTTATTTGATATGAAACCTGCGAAGTTATGACACAATAATAAAATAATAATTAAATAACTATGATATTGTTACCTCAATTGCGGGGCAAAAGCTCTTTATCAATAACTTATGTGGTTACAGACTTTTACTCAAATCGATTTAGGAATTAGGGTTTACAACTCGAACTTATAGATAAAAGATTGGGAATGAGAAATTGCATCCCGATTCTGGACCATAGGGTCATATTTATAGGTGCAGGTTGGCTCTCCTCTTGTTATATGGGATTCGTTCCGGCTGTTCTGTGGAAGCTAATATGGAGGTTTAGTGAAGGCGTCACCCGCTATCTCTTGAAAAAAATAATACCGTGTTGTTGTAGCTTTATCATAAGGAGCACTTCTAGATACTACAGCCTTGTCTAACTGGTGGAGAAGTGAGCTTATAGGAACTCCTAGCTTTCGACCCTATTATGGCTTCATCTTGCTTTGTACTTCAAGGATTGCGTGTGATGATCAATTGGTGGAGACTTAGACTTTCTAGTATTTTCCCTTCGAGTGGTCCAAAAGGCATATTAACTAAGATCTACACACTTGAGTATGTCAACTCTGGTAGTCGACCCCTTCGTGTTATGCCGACAAAGGATTTCCTAGAGGGACAATACTCATTACTTCCTTACACGTGCTTTGAGTAACCATATTAAAGATTATGCCGTTCAGATTTCATCAATATCTACTAAAGAGAGTTCTTTGCTTCGTCACTTCCGACTCTAAAAGCAAATGTTTACGAGAGAGTTCTGTCTCTACCCAAAGACTATTGCCTAAGCAACCCTTCACCTTGGTTTTAGCTTTCGGTTTCTCCTGAATATTTTGGTGCTAACATCGGTCAAAAATCATTGCAAACAGTTATGTCTTCTTGCCTAATTTGATTTTGAAATATGGATCCAAAATGGGTTGAAATCAGCTCGTTATCACTCACAGGTTCTTTCAAAAAAAATTATATTGCATCTGGGTGCGAAACCCAAACGTAAAACCTTGCTTGGCTCGGTCCAGTTCGATCAGACAAATGACAGCGACAGTGTATGCATGTGTGGTGGTTATGCATGTCTTCTCTCCTCACCACTAAGCAAACATTTACGGGTCTGCAAGCTCACCTTTCTCATGACGAACCTACATTTAAAATAAATATAGTTCCATATTTCCTAAACTGTAGGACTATTCTTGTAACGTCTCGTATTTTTTGGTAGTCGAATATATAATTTAATTTATCATTTTAATTATTATTTTTGAATTATAAATGTATTTATAATATACATTTCATTTATATAACAAAATTTGAATGTATAATTTGTATAATTATAATTCGAACTCATAAACTTCGCGGTATTTCGTAATTTACGATTTGAAATTCATATACATCGTTACGAATATAAAACGCTCAACGACAATTGACGATAAAATTAAATAATCATACGAAATAGAACGGTAAAATCAATACGTTGCTTGCCTTATGATAAGGCACGTGCTTCGCACACGAGAAATTGATCGATCTATTTATAAGCCTTAAGAAATGATTTATTTTTCAAACGACCTCCATTTTCGACGAAACCGAATTTCATTAGGGCCGGTATGTTGAGACATAGTAGCATGTCCGTTTTCGTCGTGGTTGGAGTTCAGATGTGACGATAAAGATATTTAATGGTCAGCGTTAAGTAACGATTAACCGTATAAAATAGCAGTATATGAATTGCTTCCACCTAAAGCAAAATATAACAAACGAGGTCCTATACATATTAATTTGCACATGGCGAAGTACCAACGCAGCCTATATAATTAAATCAAGCACATCAATACACAGTCTATTCTCTAAATTTTACACACCTACCTATTTCTTCCTTCTTAAGCATACTACAAACGTACACAAACTTGATAGAAAATTTACCCTACCCTAACCCTTCTGTGTACCTATTGTTTACCCTTAAAGTATACTCTGCCATCCCTTTTCACTTCAACAAATGCACTGTTGTCCTACCTTTTTCAACAGCCCATGCCCAACATTTGTCATTGAAATACACGCCTACTCTAAAGATTGAAAATTGAAAAGAAAACTCACACTGACAGCTGTGCTCAGACCATTCATGCTACCCCTTTTGTTTTCCAAACAGTTAACGCATGTCTGGCTCATACACGCATCATGCAGTCCCATTATATACACAGCTACTCTGTTCTTTATCTCATCCTACAGGCTATATTACTTCATGCTTATAAGCTAATAAAAACAATTACACCCACAGCTATACAATTGTTTTGTCCATCATATACAGTGAAGCACATACCGCTCATATCTACGAGCAAGCAGGAAAAGAAAGTACCCTATACTTGAATTGTAAACTCAAGAGAGAGCAGGCTACCAACATGAGACTTGACAAAGTCATATATGACAACTCATTTCAGTCATGTATCTTCAATCAAAAATGTGCCTACGAAAAAGTCTATGTAGGCATATACCTAACAAAGCTTGGATGCCAAGGTTCCCTACTTATAAATTAAGCACTGCTTAGCCATTTCTCCTGGTCCTGAAAACTTTTCCGTGCTTCCATGGCGAGGAAACTCAAGAATAATATTAAACTCTCCTCCACCGTATGAAATAATGCAAGCCAAAACTTCTCGGCCATAAGATAAACACACACGTAAGTTTGCATGGGAGATAAACCTGGAGTTATTTTTGGTATAAAAGTAGAGAGGTGGACAATTGTTGCACGTGTAAATGGAGGGGCTATGTGAGTTGTTTTGTGGAGGAGTGTTGGCGAGGAGATCTGTGTTAAACGAATGGAAAGCAGTTCATCTTTTGGGTTGGGGTAGCCACGGTTTGGGTGTGCTGAAGTGGCAAAGGACAGTAGGAAGCACCTAAGCAGTTGGAGTCTGACGTGGTTTGAGGTGTTGTTTCGAAGGAAGAGAATGGTGATGGGAGAAACGCGGATTCGAAATAGAGATGGAGCGAGGGTGTTGAGGGCATTTACATGGGCCATGAAGCAAGGATGTACCGGAAGTCACGGTTGCAAATGGTGTATGGTGATGGGCACGCTGACGTTGAGATAATTGGAGCAGGGGAGAACATTTTTATGGAAAAGGAATGGCGTGAAGGCCACTGCAGCAAACACAGGCGTGTGCGAGAAGGGTGGGCAAGTCTGATTATGTAAGGCCTATATTTTTAATTTAAAATATAGTTAGTTTAAAATTTTAATTTATATAGTTATATAACTAAGTGGGTCTGATTATAGTAAAACAATAGTAGATCAAAACGTGACGACAGTTTTTAAACTGAATACAAAGATGTGAAGGAAAGTTTCCAAGACAACTAAATTCTGATGTAAGATAAACAAATGAGCAGGCCAATTTGTTTTTAAATAACCAAGAAATAGAAAGGCACCCTCTTTTATTTTTTGTCGAAAAGAAAATACAAACTTGTTAATCGATTATTGTAGAAAAAATATAATTAAAATTTCAAATTTCGTTTATATTAAATCATATACTAAATCGTGGTTAATTCTTTATTCCATTAACAAAACTGAACAAAATCAAGGACGTTTGCACCATATCGACGAACGTTTCAGAGCTAGTTTGGATGCATTAGAATCAACTGAAACCAGCCGTTTTAACGAGGAATCAAATCAAGGTGAGTTCAACTCACTCAGTTTTATCCCACTTATGTTTTATATAAGTTGGGTTTTAAATATTCGTGTGCTATGATTGTTAATTGGTTGATGGATGTCTGGTTTGCTGTTATTGTTTGATGGTTGAATATTATGTCTGTTTATTGAAATAAAATGATATTTTTGAAATAACGTATTTGGATGCAGGGAGAAACGGGTTGGAGGAATCCAACATGATTCCTCACATTTATCATTTATTTTTATATCATATATATTTTAATTGTTTAACCAATATGATTTGGATGATTGATTGATCATTGTTTGTTGAATCTAAATTCAACAACTGTTTTGTTTTAACCAACAAACAATATTGGTTGGGTAATTGGCAGCAGTTGGCCTAAAAATAAATGGTGTTACAAATATTGATTTACCGTCGGTTGAATCGACGGTTATTAAGTTATGAAATTTATTTTATAACCAAAGATAGATTTTTAATATTTAAATAAAAGCCCAATAAAGGAAATTTAGGATTTTTATTTATTTTATAAGTTAAATATTTTCAAATAGTTTACAAATCAAAGTCTTGCGTTAGTGTGATTTATAAGGAAACGAGCAGAAACTAATGCAATAGTTAATTTTATTGTTTCAAGAAACAATTCAATGGAATTTATCTAAACTAATTATGTTATTACTTAATTTAAAAGCATGAATAATTTGAATTGGTTAACGCGATGATCATGTTTTTGAATTAATTAAATTAGTTCATTGTTAATTAATCTAATGAAACAGATTAACGAACATTTGTTTTTTTACTTTAATAAGATTTTAAATAGGTTTACTGTTTGTTTTAGTTAAATAAGAAGTAACTATTTCTGAATAGTTGAAGATAATGTAAATTAATATTTTAATAATTTAAGTAATCAAATTCATAATAGATCCATTAAGGTAGGTAATCAAAGTGGATATTGAAATATAATGGGATTTGTGGAAAGAGTTGTTGAACGGTTTTATACTAAAACCAAATTTTAGAACTAAGTCATAAAAATGGATTGTAAGCCGAGGTGATAGCTAAAAATAAGTGTTTTGAATTAAGAAAAGAGAAGCAGGTTAAAAGGGTTTATATTAAACCTAATTTTATAAATGATGTATATAAAAGGGAGCGTGAGGCCAAAACATTAAGTTAAATTAATGTTACCTAGTAATGGAATTTAAAACGAGATTTTCAAAATAGAAAATGGTTGAATTGATCATAAATGAGATAATATGGATTGATAATAAGTCGAGATAAGAATTAGAATCTAACCCGAGATTGGTTGAGTTGAGTGATTTTCTGAGTATTGATCTGATGTTGATTCCGGTCTTCGGGGTTGATACTTAGAGAGTTATTCGCTTATCAATTTACAGTTAGGGACTAATGATTGTTAAAGCGAATATATGCATGAATGATGTTATAATAAATGTTTTGAAATAATAGTAAGATGGAAAAATTGAATATAGTTATAAGATTTTTTTTTTTCAAATATTGAAATGAAATGGTTTTGAGAATATTAATAAGAAGTAAATAATGTATTTTTCAGAAGTTGAATTAATCAATTGATAATCATTTATAATTAAAAGGGCCAAATGTTGCTGATTACTGAATCAGTGAATTCATTTTATTTTCATGATTGTTTATTTGATCGTTAAATAACCGACTATCAAATCTGGCCAATACGATTGTTGGTACGGAAAGACGGGGATCGAATTTATATTCGAAAACCATTCCGACCAATGAATACGTAGAAGTTGAAGATATCAGATGTTGAGCGAGATAGAGCAATTGAAGACCGTGGATCTTCATAAGCGGAAGGATTTCTTGTCGAATATTCTCTCGTTGTATACCCAGAGGTATTCTGACGTGATTCGATCGTATGTGAAATTTTACGGATTGCAAGGACTACTCGCTACTGATCCATAGGGTAATTCAAGGATGCAGTAGGAGAGTGCCTACGGTTTGTCCAGTCCCAGGACATCTTGTTTGGACGGATGTCTGACAAAGTAGTTCCAAAAGGGATTACGTACGTTGATTTCCTCAAACGAATTTCTGTGGCAGCGGAGAAGACATCTTCTCTTAACTTAACAACCTGATTATTTTTATGGAAATCAATTAGTGATTTCTGGAAGATCTGACGATGTGGCATTCAAAGTGAATGGTGGACAGGTGTTCCAAAAGATACGTTATGACCTCAAGCTTCACAACCGGGAAATGACAAAAATCGGGTAGGCAGCATGGCTATGTGGGTCGCTCCTATTAGGGTGTATCATCACCTATCTAAAGAAATTCCATTTGTTTCTTTAATCTATATTTTAATGTTGTCCCTTTCCGGGAGGCGGTTGCTGATCCCAACCGTCGGTGATATACATTCGATACACTCAAGCGAAATGAGTGGTCGGTCATGTGTGGGCCGGTTTGCAAGACGTTCTTGTTGAACCCAGTGTATTCATCTCTAGAGATACACGATCGGCAGGTGGTCCCATACCTTGTCATAGCTGGAAACCAATCTCCAATAAGCACCTGCGGTTTTGATTGTATACTATATATGTGGAGCGTGAGATACAAGCGTTCCACTAGATTGTTATTTACTTGTATTTAGTCATTATTGTAATATCAAAAAAGATATTGGTTTCAAAACTGTTTTGGGTTATCGTAAGGTAAAAACGTCCGTGTATATGTGTGGATTTGGTCTTATGATTATCTTTTCTGTTGAAAAGATTTTGAACTTTAAAATAATGATTGGATGATTTACCCTTAATACTGTGCGGGTTTATCTCACTCTGGTTCACCAGACTGACCCGGTGTTTTGTAAATGCTCGGGTTAACCTGGGGTGTACAGGTTCAGGTTATCGAATGCTGTGAAGAGAAGGCCTGGAAGAGCTCAGACGTATGATATTATATAGATACTATTCCGTTGTGTGTTGTATATGGGACAGATCATTATAACTGTCCAGTGATGTTGCTGTACTCTGATATTGTAAGTTTTATTTTAAACTCTCAGCAAAGATTTATTTCTATATTATATTTTATTCCACTGCGATGTGAGACTCTGTGTTGTGTCCTTCATCTTCTTCTATTCTTATATTTCTTTCTTTCTTATCTCACCCTCTAATTTCTTTCATTTACGATCCGGTGCTTTCGGTGTATGGAAGGTCGACATGACATACGGTAAAGGTATTTATGTTGATTTTCGGCGCCGAAAAACCTAGGTCGTTACAATGGTATCAGAGCTATTAGTTTAGTAATAATCTTGGTTCTGTGGCGTAACTCGATAGAGATGGGGTTAGTAATACCCTAGATTGAGTTTGAGTATATATATATATATATATGAGAGCATATTTGCAAATTTTATATTCAAATGTTTTGTACTGTGTTGTTGATCGGTTCAAGTGTTGAAAAGCGTCGAACTGGTAATCGATACAATATTGTTGATCCCAACCGTTGGTGATATACATTCGATACACTCAAGTGAAATGTTTTGTATAATCACCTATCTAGAGAAATTCCTTTTGCATCTTTAATCTATCGATGCTGTCCCTTTTCGAGAAATGGTTGTTGATCCCAACCGTTGGTGATATACATTCGATACACTAAAGCGAAATGAGTGGTCGGTCATGTGTGGGCCGGGTTGCAAGACGTTCTTGTTGAACCCAGTGTATTCACCTCTAGAGATACACTATCGGCAGGTAGTTCCATACCTTGTCATAGTCGGAATCCAATCTCCAATAAGCGCTCGTAGTTTTTGATTGTATACTATATATGTGGAGCATGAGACGCAAGCGTTCCGCTAGATTGATATTTATTTGTATTTAGACATTATTATAATATCAGAATAAAATATTGATTTCAAAATGTTTTGGGTTATCGTAAGGTAAAAACAGTCTGTATTTATGTGTGGATTTGGTCTTACGATTCCCTTTTCTTTCAAAAAGATTTTGAACTTTAAAATCAAGTTAGATGATCCCCTTTAAACTCTATGAGTTGTTCTCACTCTGGTTCAGCAGACTGACCCGGTATTTGAAATGCTCGGGTTAGACCGGGTTGTACAGGTTCAGGTTATCAGATGCTGTGAAGTCCAGAGACGAGCTGATGGGTTCAGACGTATGATATTATATTATTCCGCTGTGTGTTGTATACGGGGACAGATTATTATAACTGTCCAGATGTGTTGGCTGTAAACTGTACTATGATGTTTGTAAGTAATTTCAAGCTCTCAATAAAGATTATTACTATATTATATTTTGTTCCGCTGCGATGTGAGACTCTGATTCTGTTGTGTTAATTCTTCTTCTATTCTAATATTTCTTCCTTTCTTACCTTACCCTCTAACTTCTTTCTAATAACTATCTAGTGTTCGATACTTGGGTTGTGGCAAGTAATACGGGTTTTATGTATTATTGTCGAAGTCCGGGCGTCGAACCCGCTGGGTTCATTACAATTCTTCCTTCCCTTTTCGTCTCTCTTTAAAAAGAAAAAACATTGAAGGAAAAATTTGAAAATATCTACCATTTCTCTCCCTATTTTCAAGATTGAATAATTTAAAACATTTCGAGTTTAAAAACAAAATAACTACATCACATGAGTGATTGCATGCGTATTCAAGTCAGATCAACGCTAACATAGTTCAAGATCAAGGAATTGCATCATTTTGAAAACCAACACATGGATAAAATTTATCTTTTGGATTTGAGCCTTTACTTAGTGTAAGTCATTCAAAAACTTATTGAAATTTTATATGAATGAATCTTGAACCAAGTATCTCTAGTGATAAAACCAGTACAATCACACATGTTAATTTTCTTAGGTAAAGTATTCTATATGCTTTGCACATTAATGCTTAATCTTGCATTCATGAGTCTACTTTAGAAAGTGGTATTACTTTCTTAGGAAATCACCTGATATCCATACTCACATAGGTAAATTTCTTAAGGTGATTCTATGATACACCTTTTAAGGTATATAGACTTATTAAAGAGACTTTACTAATTTGAAAACTTTATTTTTTTTATCAGAGCTTTTGAAACCTTCAGCTTGTTCCATATATATATACATATAATTTTCAAAAAAAAAATATCTCTTCTAAATCTCCATTTAGAAAAGCAGTCTTTACATCCATTTGATGTATGACCAACTTCTGAATTGATGCAAGTGTTATCAAACAGCGTATAGAAGATATGCGTGCAACTGGAGCATATGTTCAAAGTAGTCTACTCCATGAATTTTCTTATACCACTTAGCAACTAATATGACAATAAATTAATTAATGAATCAATTTATATTCCACTTTTCCTTGAATATCCATTTAAATTTCTACAGGTTTATCACAAAGCGGTAAATCCGTTAAAACCCAAGTTTGGTTTGACAGTATAGTATTCATTTCATCATTCGTATTTACTTTCCAAAAAATAGAATCTTTGGAATTCATGGCCATATAATAAGTTTTAAGATTCTCATCGACGTTCATTACATGTCTAGTCGCATTAAGGACTTCGTCCTGACGACCTTGTATAAGATATATTATATTATGAAGTTAAGACCATGGTCCTTCTCTATTCATGCTCTTTTACTTCTCCTTTGTTCAGTACAATTATCTGGCATTGATACATCCTTGTCGCTTTGAGAAGAAGCAAGATGAAATACATAAACAACTACATAGCTTTCATGGTACAAGTTAGAATGTGCACACAATTTTCAATATGTGGGATCGACGTAGAAGTACGGCACATCCTTCGGCTATTATTAAAAAAAGAAATGAACATGTTATGGATATGGCATATAGTTGGCACCATTCTTGTATTATGCTATCATTCAAAAAACTACTACCATTCAACATCTACTACGCGGAAAAACTCAAAAAAACTGATGCGACTCTATCAGTGGCAGAGCATTAATATAGTTGAGGGCAAAAAAATGTGACCGAATGAATAAGCAAGAGAAACAGGAATTTTGGAAGAAGAGAGGAAAGCAAACCTAAGTCCCACATTAAGAAATATGAATACCCACTTCTCTATAGGCTTATATAAACAAAGGAGAAAAGGGGTTGTAAACATATTGTGGCTAAGCCAAGGCACAATATTATATTGATGTCAAATTCTGGGCTTATCGTGGGACTCTTAGGGTCCATGACATAATATTATATTGATGTCAAAAATAAGGGCTTAATGCCTTAGGTCCATGACACTAACTATTATATTAGTGTCAAAAATTGGGCTCTATGCCTTTGGACTCTTGGAGTCTCATGGTTAAATAGGCTGCTGATTTTAGCTTCGAAATGTTGCACTGAAACGAGTTGTTTGATCATTTTTTGATCTGGCATGTCCTTTCAATTGATTGGATGCACCTGTTTCATTTTAAATGCGTACGCACATTCATGCACCGCTTGGTTGAAGGGTCGCAACCTTTTCAAGGGTCATTAATGTTCGGATAGGTACCTCCTCTAGCTTATAAATACATGGCCCAAAACGAGACAGAATACACATTAGTTATTCTCCTCAATCTTCTACCTCTTCTTCAGAGTACACCTCTGTCCCAGTTTCTATACTCTATTTCAGTTCGTCAGAGCTCCGTTTGCTGGCACCGCGCTACGGGGTTGGTCCGTTTTATCCTTGGAAACAAATTATTATTACATCAATCGGTGCATACGACGACAATATTGTTTCAAGGAAATAGAATCATTGCTAGACTCGGACATTACTAAAATACTCATATTCTAGTCTTTGGGTTCTGTAGCACTCCAATCTAGTGCACAATCGGTCTCACTTACTATCGTTGCTGTAATCGCAGTTTGACTTGACAATAGTGACATTATTTAGTAACATTATTTGTTACTACTGTCTATTTGTAATACAATCATGTATTGACAAAAGATCTAACATTGTAATACAATTGTGTATTAATAATAGTGCTAACAATCTTGAAACAATACTGATTGTTGCAGACGACATCTACGATGTCGCATAATAGTAACAATAATTTTGCATCGACACGGACGATGACCAATGCTCTGCTTTCGCCCATGCTTCCAAAAATGGCTCTGTCTCATGGAGAAAGGCCAGAGAAGTTCAACGGCATTTATTCTAAGTGTTTACAATAGAAAATATTGTTTTATCTAACAACACTTAGACTCGGCAAATTTTGGCAAAAAATGTTCTTAAAAGATCAAAAGCAAATTTGGTTGAAATTTCAAAAAGGCATATTGCTGAAATGGATTTATGTGCAGTAATATCAGAATGCAACCTTGTCTAATGAATGATTCATAGATATAGGAGCCACTCAACACATATGTGCCAATAAGTGGATTTTACAACATATGAAATTTCAACTGATGATAAACAACTTTTCATGGCCAATTCATCTGCATCAGAGATCGAAGGTAAAGGAAAAGTTGTGTTGAAACTAACTTCTGGAAAGGAATTAAATTTAAATGATGTTCTCTATGTTCCACAAATTTGTAATAACCTGATTTCAGAATCATTGCTCATCAAATATGGATTCAAATTAATTATTAAAGCTGAGAATGAAGTGTATATAGGAAGAGGATATGTGTTTGATGGTTCGTTTAAAGAAAATGTAACCACTATTGTACCACACACTGATATGAATAAAAGTGAATCTTCTGTTTATATTGTTGACTCTTCCAACATGTGACATTCTAGTTTAGGGCATGTAAAATTTGATACATTGTAGAAATTGACTAATCTAGAATTTATACCTAAGTGTAACTTAGACACCAATAATAAATGTCTAATTTATGCAGAAGCAAAATTGACAAGAACCTCATTTCATCATGTTGAACGAGAAACAGAACCGCTAGATATAATGCATACAGATGTATGTGTTTAAACAATATAAAGCGGAAGTTGAGAATCAACTCAAAAAGAAAATCAAAGCTTTAAGAAGTGATAGAGGAGGAGAATATGTATTCCCTTTTGAAGAATTTTAAGATGAACATGATATTTTACACCAAACTATAGCACCATATTCACCTCAATCCAGTGGTATAGCCAAATGAAAAAATAGAACTCTTAAAGAAATATATGATGAATGCTTTATTCTGGCTTGCCAAATAACTTTTGGAGAGAAGCTATTCTTTCGGGAAATCATATTTTAAATAAAATACCCTAAAAGAAAACTTCTAAATCTTCTCATGAACTTTGGAAAACAGACCACCGTCCTATAAATACTTAAGAGTGTGGGGGGTGTCTTGCCAAGGTAAAGGTACCAAAACCAAAGAATGTCAAAATTGAACCAAAAACAGTTGATTGTGAATTCATTGGACATGCACAAAACGGTGCCGCTATCGATTTTTGGCACACAAATCTGGAATTGATATTATTCATGAAAATACCATCATTGAGTCGAGAAATACTATATTTGCCGAACATATATTTCCCTTGAAACAAGGTACTGAAAATCATACACTTAAGAGACCAAGGGAAGATGAAGTTCCTAATTCTCTTGAGGATGTTGAACAAAATAACACTCTGCAACGCAGTGCTGAGCGGCAAGTAGAAGAACTAAGAAAAAATAAAGGGGCAAGAACCTTAAAAACCTTTGGACCGGACTTCTATACCTTTATGTCAGAAGATGATCTATTAACATACAAATAAGCTATGTCTTCCAGCAATGCCCCTTATTGAGAAGAGGCGATTAACAATAAGATTGAATCCATTATGTCCAATCATACATGGGAATTGGTTGATTTACCTCAAGGAAGTAAGACCTTAGTTAATAAATGGATATTTAAAAAGAAATTGAAACCTGATGATTCAATAGACAAGTACAAAGCTCGTCTGGTAGTCCAAGGATTTAGATAAAACGAAGACCTGGACTGTTTTGATACATATTCACCAGTAACATGGATAACATCAATAAGAATGACTATTGCATCCATACATGACTTAGAAATACATCAAATGGATGTTAATACTGCATTCTTGAATGGTGAACTAGAGGAAAAAAAAATTATATGAAACAACCTAAAGAATTTGTGAGCTCAAAAAATGAGAATAAAGTTTGCAAACTAGTAAAATCTCTTTATAGCCTTAAGCAAGCTCCAAAATAGTTGCATGAGAAGTTTAATAAAACTATGTTATCAAATGGATTCACGATAAATGAATAAGATAAATGTGTGTACATAAAACACACACATATCGGATATGCCATTGTTGGTCTCTATGTTGATGACCTATTGATCCTAGGCAATAACAAGATCATAATAACATCTACAAAGGATATATTATCCTCTAAATTCGATATGAGAGACCTAGGACTGGCTGATGTGATATTGGGTGTAAAAATTCTGAGAACACCACAGGGATATGAATTATCCCAATCACATTACATCACCAAAATACCTAAAAAAATCAAGAAATATAATGTAACTATTGCAAAATCACTAGTACATATGAACCAAAATTGGATAAAGAACATTGTTGATGGTATCTACCAGTTAGAATACTCTCATATACTAAGAAGTACCATGTATGTTATGAATTGTACTAGGCCTGATATCGCATATGTTGTATGCAAACTAAGTAGATGTACCAAAAATCCTGGTAAACATCATTGGAAAGAAATAATTAGAGTTCTAAGATATCTAAAATATACACAGAGCTATGGTCTACACTATGCAAACTATCCTTCAATAATGGAAGGATACAGTGATGCAAATTGGGTCATTGGATCACATGGTACAAAGTCTATAAGTGGATATGCGTTCATAATAGGAAATGAAGAAATTTCATATAAATCATCCAAACAGACTTGTATCGCTAGATATACGATGGAATAAGAGTTTATTGCACTAGACGAAACTGCAGAAGAAGCAGAATGAATTCGAAGCTTCTTGGAAGACATTCCTAATCGGAGCAAACCTATGCCTCTAATATCTAAACATTGCGATAGTCAATTAACCATTGGAAGAGCTGATAATACACTATACAGTGGTAAATCTAGGCATATTCGTCGTAGACATAAAACGATAAGATAACTTCTTTCTAATGGGGTTATCACAATAGATTACATTTGTTTTAAAGATAACTAAGTGGATCCACTTACAAAAGGCTTGCCAAGAGAGAAAGTTAAAACCTTATCAATGGAAATGGGGATAAGGCCTATAAACTAAAGGTTTTTCTAAAGTGGATACCCTACCTGGTTGACTGGAGATCCCAAGGTCTAGGTTCAAAGGGACAACGAAGTTTAAGAGAAATTGTATGGCACTGTTATACACAAACCATTCCTATGATAAGTCAGTGCATTATGTATTCAAAAGGATAAGCATTAATACTTTTAATAATGTCTGTATTTAAGGAATTAGAGAATACCCTTTACATAATCACCTACATAAGTATGAAGGCGTCGCTTCAAAGAGAATTATGAGGCCAAATTCTCTAAGCACTTATGAGACCAAGCAGGTGTTCAAGGCAAAAACGAACACATATCAAGAACGAAGGATTATAAGAAATATTTATCGTGTGTTATCTACTTTGGAATCACATAAAAGGCTTACAGTTCAAGGACAGTCTATGTCTATTGATTCATCTGTGATTCAAATAGGTAATCACTAAGAAAGTTCAAGGCCCATGTGCTACTTTAACTGATGCGATAAATGATTCGTGAAACTGAGAACGACTGCTCATTCATGTGGGGCATTATTGGAAATCAATGAGCAAGAGAAAGAGGAATTTTGGAAGAAGAAAGGAAAGAAAACTAAATCCCACATTATGAAATATGAATACCGACTTCTCTATAGGCTTATACAAATAAAGGAGAAAAGGGCTTGTAAACATAGTGTGGCTAAGCCAAGACACAATATTATATTGATTTCAAATTCCGTGCTTAGTGCCGTGGGACTCTTGGTGTCCACGACACAATATTATATTGATGTAAAAAATAAGGGCTTAATGCCTTGGGACTCTTGGGGTCCATGACACTAACTATTATATTAGTGTCAAAATTTGGGCTTTGTGCCTTAGGGCTCTTGGAGTCTCATGGTTAAATAGGATGTTGATTGCAACTTTGGCATGTTGCGCTAAAACGAGTTGTTTGATCATTTTTTGATCTGGCATGTCGCACTACTTAGTTAAAGGGTCGCAACCTTTTCAAGGGTCATAAATGTTCGGATAGGCACCCCCTCCAGCCTATAAATACATGGCCCAAAACGAGACAGAGTACACATTAACTATTCTTCTCAATCTACTACCTCTTCTTCAGAATACACCTTTGTTCTAGTTTCTACACTCTATTTTAGTTCATTAGAGCTCCATTTGTTGGCACCGCGCTACGGGGTTGGTCCGTTTTATCCTGGGAAACAAATGGCTATTTCATCAATCAATGCATACGACGACAATATTTTCTCAATGAAACAGAATCATTTCTAGACTCGGACATTACTAAAATATTCATCTTCTAGTCTGTGGGTGACGATTCTGTACCACTTCAATCTAGTGCACAATCGGTCTTGCTTACTGTCATTGATGTAATCACAGTTTGACTTGACAATTGTGACATTATTTAGTAACATTGATTATAACTATTGTCAATTTGTAATACAATCATGTATTGACAAAAGATCTAACATTGTAATATAATCGTGCATTGATAATAGTGCTAACGCATACAACCTAAGGTAGTTTCAATGAAAGACATATAACAATATATAATGATGTGGTTAAGTACAAGAATGATATCATCAATTCATATAGTGTCATTTACCTATAGGAGGAAAAATTTACTATAGTAGAAATGAACGCTAAATTTCAGTTCAAGGAATTATTAATAGAAAGGTATATTATGGTCACTTTATAATTTGATATTTATGCTTCATAAATATAATCATGAAAGTTTAATTTTATTAGCAGATGTAGTGTTTTCGCTAAAAGTTATCCAAATACCCTAAAAGTGATTGAAAGCACTAGTTCTAGTAATATAAAGATGAAAGCAATAAAGAAGATTGGGGTGGCTTATATCTACTTAAAACACTTTTATTAGTTGTTTCTCTCCGAGTTACAACTAGCTATATTAGATCTGACCATAATCAAGTGGCTCTCAAATTTACCATAGAGTTTCTAGAGTATATGAAAAGGAGATAAGTGTGACGGCCCGCCCCGCACCAACCGACATTTACTCTAAAAGTGCGCTGTACACATGTCCAGTTAGCACGGGACGGTCGCCAGAAGAAAAAGAAAGAAGAGAATGGACTAATCAAGGAAACATACATCCATGACTCGATAAGACCACATTACAACAAATCATGCCAAATCTAGTCGAACCACCAATCGGGTTCGTCACTACTAAAGGTCTATCGACTAACTCAGGTTTGTCAAACAAAACCCGATCAAAACATCTTAAATAGAAAGCATACCTCGGATAACGACACCTTTTTCCTTCTGCGCCGCAGTTGGGGCATTTGACGAAGAAGGAACAGCGTTGATAGCATACGCTTTCACAATCTGCTTCTCCCTAGGAGGTTGTGGGCAATCATCCTTGTGATGTCCATTCTCTTCTTTCTTTTTCTTCTGGCGACCGTCCCGTGCTAACTGGACATGTGTACAGCGCACTTTTAGAGTAAATGTCGGTTGGTGCGGGGCGGGCCGTCACAATAAGAGTGAAAAAGATGTAGAGTGTGAATAGATCTGTTATAACCCCAAAAAATATTCGTTTCCAATTGGTGCAAGGCTAGTATTTATAAACTTAATTGCTAGCATAGTCCGAAGACCATGTAGATGAAGTCCATTTGCAAATCTTACTATTCATGAGGGAGCACACCTGCCTAAATTCCAAGAAAAACATCTCAATACTTAAAGGTTTATTTTAGTATTTAGTGTTCTTTTCAAGCAATACTTCTCCTTTTTCACTGGTTTTCTCTTTTATCTTCACTTCAGTGATCTTCAATCTCTTTTTCATGAAGACCTGTTTTTTTCTGATAGTTTTCTCAATGTCACTTGTCTTTTCTGGCTTTCTTCTCTGAAATTCTTAGAGTTGCTCATATATTCTTCCAGAAAAATGTTCTATCATCATTTTTTTAGGTTGTATATGGGTTGAATGAGGTCAAGAAGGTCAAGTGAGAAACAAAAAGCACTAATTTCCTAAATGTTCTTTTATGTACTGAAGGGTTTACTTAGCCTAAATTCTTTTTCAAACTTCTCAAATCTAATTTTCTTGCCTCCTTATAGTGTGTTTCCAGGTTCATAAATCGTTCTGTCTTCATTTTAATCTTTTAAGTCCATTGAAATCCGCTTGGCTAAAAAACAGGTTAAGATAGGATTCCTTAACACGAGGACCACTTAAATATTTGTGTCTTTTATGTTTTGCGGATTATTTGTTTACTTAGTAGTAATTCTTCCAAAATTAGATTTGAATTGAGTAGGCATTTTACAAACATTAAATTCGTTATCTCTTAATTGTATAGGTTGGAGAATGGAGTTTGATGACAACAACCTTATTTCAGTTTCATTGATTATAAAATATATACTAACATCTTTATCTAGAATATATATATGCGGGATTTGTATACAGGAATTAATACAGAAGACTGTGCAGTTTAAGAGCTTTTAGAGATTCAGAATTCAGAGTAGATTCAAGACTCATGAGTAATCAAGATTTCAAGAGTTCAAGATTAATATAATTATAGAGTCTAGATTTTGTAAGACTCTAAATAGCACTCCAGTTTCAAATTCAAATTCTGATTTTTCAATTCTTTCCTCAATCCTCTCTATTTTGTTTTTCTATTTTTATTCTCAATCCTCTCTATTTTGTTTTTAAATTTGTTTCTATTATTATACTTCTTTGTTTTTCAAACTTAAGTTTTTTTATATATACTTTATTTATATTTTATATAGTTCAAAACCTTATAATTTTATAAATATATTTATATACTTTAAAAAATATGTTTTCATATGTTTTCCTATCATATACTATTGATTTACAACATTAGAATTTTAATCAAGAATTTGGAGTATTAATTTTATATCAAAATACTTGAAAAATTCTTTGAAAATGAAAATTAGACATGACTATGTCGACATAGCAAAATATGTATGTCGACATATAACAATTATTTTTCTAATTTTAAAGGGAAGTGTCTTTTCACTATTTGAAATGCTTCAGAACCGTTGCAACCCTTCATACTCTATAAAAAGAGGTTAAAACCGAATTTTTTAACACATCTTCTTCTCCGTCTTCATCCTCTTTCATCCCACCATTATTCTTAATTATTTTTATGATTTTTACATTTATACTCTGCTGAATTCACTTCTGATTTGATCAAACATCTTCTCTCTACACTCTCTACTCTCTAAATCAAGTGCCATTGAAGAGTTATAGGGCTGTTTTGTAATTGCTTGGGTTGAATAAACCATGTTTGTAAGTCAAAGAGTAATCGGTATATCTTTGTAGCCGTGGAATCGAGGAATAGGAGTCGGTGTGCCCTTGTTGAGCCGTGAAATTAAGGGATAGGAGTCGGAGTCTCCTTATTGAGCCGTGAAATCAAGGAGGCTGTGTTTGACTATTGGAAATAGTAATAAAACTCTGCCCAATCTAGCGTTGTGCGGGACTGGAAGTAGGAGTGATCCGAACCAGTATAAAATCCGGTGTGTTCTTTCCTTTTTTGCACTTTTATTTCTGTTTATTTTGCATCTGTGTTTGAATTTGTGTCTGTGATTGTGTTTGTGGTGTTTGATTCATCTCGTAATTCTCTCTAGTTTTTAGTTTTGTTTAAATTCTTACAAATACTATTCACCCCCCCTCTAGTGTTTTCTTTGCCTGAACGATCCATTCCGCAGTCCCTAACAATTGGTATTAGAGTAAGGTCTTTCAAAAAGTACATAATCTGATTTTCGAAAATTTTGTAAAATGGCAACCAACACTGGTAGCAATAATAGTTCTTTTATGGAGGGTCAATCCACTATTAGACCACCACTATTTAATGGTAGTAATTATTCATATTGGGCATGTAGAATGAAAATCTAATTACAGTCTGTAGGAGTAGACACATGGAATAATACACAAAATGAATATGTTGAACCCACAACTGCATTTGCATAATGGACAAATGATCAAAAGGCTGATGCACAGAGAAATTCTAAAGCCATGAATATGTTATTTTGTTCACTAGATAGAAATGAGTTTAATAGAGTAACTGTATGTAAGACTGCTTATGAAATCTGGAGAACTTTACAAGTTACTCATGAAGGAACTAGTAAAGTTAAACAGACTAAGACAGGCATGCTAGTCAATCAATTTGAATTATTTAAAATGAATAAGAATTAGTTTATTTCAGATATGTATTGCAGATTTCAAGAGATAGTGCATTCACTAACAGCACTTGGAAAAACTTATTCCGAAGCAGATCAAGTCAGAAAAATATTAAATTCATTAACTCAAGAATGGGATTAGAGGACTTTGGCTATAGAAGGAGCCAATGATGTCAATGTAATGAAGATTGAAGAGCTAATTGAGAATCTGATGTCATATGAAGTTCAATTACATAAAAGAAAATATATCAACTGAAAAGAAGACTATTGCACTAAAAGCCACAACAAATGATTTTGATTCGAGTAGTGAAGATGATGAAGAAACAACACTCATGACAAACCAGTTTAGACGATTCCTAAAATATAGAAGGAAGGGTTATGTTAAAGGAAATTCAAATTTAAATGATGGACGATGCTTTAATTGCAACAAACCAGGGCATGTAAAGAAAATGTGTCCATGTCCAGACAAATCTACTCAACAACCGGACAACTCCAATTCATCAAGGAAAAGAAAGAAAGCATATGCAGCAACATTAGACGATTCAGATTCATCATCAAGTGATGAAGAACCAGAAATCGGAAATACAAATATATGCTCTACAGCAATTCAGAGTTCAGAGGATCATGAAGAAAAGGATCAAAAAACCGGGTATGCATTAATTAAATTTTAATTTTATTTGGTTAAATGGTTGCTTTGTTTGTTTGCTTTGGTTTGAATTTAAAATTTAATAAATTCTTTGAAATTCAAATCTGAAATTTGAATTTTGAAATTCAAAATAATAATATAATATTAAACAACCAAAAAATTAATAAATAAATTGTTTTTATGTTCGTTAGGATTAGAAGTATTCCAGAAAATCGTTAAACCTGAAATATAAATCGATAATTTAATTCAAAACATGAAAATCCAAAATCCTTTTGAAATAAGCCCTGTATGTCGACATACAAAAATACGTATGCCAACATATCCAATAGTTTTTTGAAATCAAATTTTGAATTTCAAAAGTTTAAATTTTCAAACTTCCCTCCTATCTTTTCACCAACTCCCAAGATCTGAAAAGGTGTCCTTTCAATCTGAAAAGTTGTGCCGATTCAATTCATATTCATTTAATTCGTATCTATTCATTTTCTATCTGTATCCATCCTTTCTAACTTTCATTCACGACTTGAAATAACATTCTTCATATCTATCCTCCTCAAAATTATCATATCAATGGCTACCTCAATTTCATCTCGGAAATTGAAGATAACCAAAACAATAAAAGGTTATCTTTACAATGGCAAAGAGGCCATTAAAACCTATGGGACTATTTAGCAAATGCTAAAGTTAACACGGGTGCTTTTTCCATCTTTAGCGACTTTCCATCTTATGATCTCGTCTCTCTCTTCCAATACAACGAAATCTTGAGTCTAATTGACTCTTGTGACAATGACGAAGTATGTTATCCAAAACTCTTGAAGATGTTCTACGCAAATCCCAACCTGGATTTTATTAAGGCAACAAAAATCAAATTTGGAGTAGTGTTAAGGGAACTCAAATTGTTCTCGAAGCCGATCTTTTAGTAGAAATTCTAAGTTGTAGAAGTGAGGCACGGATTTCTAAACTTTTGTTATTGATGAAACCGATTTCGAAACCTATCACGATATCTTTGATGATGGTGCCCCAGTAGATTTCAAAAAACGTTTCTTTCGTCCAAAAACAAGAATTTTCAATCTCCTCCTTTAACACACCATCACTCCCCGTTCCGGAAATTATAACAATCCAACTCTTAAAGTAAAAAAGAATCTCTTTGCCATTATGGGTAATTACCTTATCAATTGGGCCGATATGATTCTAAATGAATTTAAGCCCATAGATGTATCTTCAAGAGAAAGCACTCTCTACTTGGGTGTTTATCTCACTCGCTTTTTCAAATATTTTGGAGTAGGTCTTCACGGAGAAGAATTTGTTCCTAGAAAAGTGTTTGATGCATCAAACATTCATCTCATCCAAATTCCTCTCACTTTCAAACCTTATGAGACATATGAGGCCAAACAAGATCGATTGCAACAAGAGCAAGACCCAATGGAAGTCGGAGAAGAAGAAACTTCTATGGAAAGCATCGAGTATCCAACCTCAAATCGTAACCTCAAAGACACGATTATTCAAAATCAAGCGAAAATCGTCAAAACCCAATAGAAGCTTATCAAGAAGTTTAACAAAAAGCTTTCCAAAATGACCAAATTCATGGTCAAGATAGGAAGAAAGCTTGGAATTTCATCTTCCCCATCATCATCCGAAAACTAGGCCATCTAGTTTAATCTATCTTTATATATTTCCTTGTATTTGCTTTCGAATCTCGTATTTAAATGTGTTTTGTTTAGTTGGATGTATTTACTTTCTATTAAGTAATGAAATGGAGTTTTATTTATGTTTTAATTATCTTTATGTTTCTGGAAAAATCATATTATAATACAAAAGCTCAAAAGACTTCAAAAAATTTATAATTTTCAAAAAAAAACTACTGTATGTCGACATGACAAAACATTTATGTCGAAATATAGCAGAATTTTTTTCAAATTTTACAATTAAATAACTACTCATATCTATTCAAAATCCAACGAATTCCTGACCCTATTTAAGTCTATTTCTTCCAGTAAACTTCATTATTCCTTTACTCCTTCTTCCTTAAACATTTCTCATCATATTCTATGGTAAATCCTATTATTAATATAAGTGATAGCCTTGATGATTCTTTGAATTCTTTCAAGAAAGCTCTCTCCATAGTACTACGTAATCAGCGCAAACTAGAGTTAATCCAAACGAGGATGGTTAAACATCAAGAAAAACATTTTGATGTAATTTGTTGGGATATTACTTCTCATTTCAGAAATGACAACAACCAAACATCCCATAATATAGAAGAAGAGTGGAAAGATATCCAGAAGAATCCAATTATTGGAGAAGATGATTGAGTTGAAGTTCCAAGAGACGTTTATTTGTTTGGTACGATTCGATTGATTTGCTTAATTATTCTAAAAATGTATGGTGTTGTGTGAATTAGTTAATTTGAAACTCGTACAGATTAATACATATGGTATGATTTAGTTTGGATTGGTTTGTATATATATTAGACAAACATATGTAATAATGATACTTGATTTGGTTTGTGTTTAATTATCATATTAAGTATTATTCTATTTAATTTAAATAGATTAGGAATGTTCTACTTAGAATTAGTTAATAAATTAAGGGGAAGTATTTTTTTAAGGATAGTTACTTATGTTCTATTCAGAGTATTATTCAATTTAGGGGGAGTATTTTTAGGGATATTACTTAAATTCTAGAATAGTATAACTTAGGGAAAGTATCTATTATCTTTCTTTTTGATAATGCCAAAGGGGGAGAAATTATAGAATATAGGAATAGTTTTATAGAATTCTTGTAGAAAGGGGAAATATAAGATGATCATCATCAAATAAGTGTATACATGTATGATATTTTATAAACTAAGGTTGTCATCATAAAAAAGGGGGAGATTGTTGGAGAATGGAGTTTTGATGACAATAGCCTTATTTCAATTATCATTGATTATAAAATATATACTAACATCTTTATCTAGAATATATATATACACACACGTACATGCAGGAATTGTATACGGGAATTAATACTGAAGACTATACATTTAAGAGCTTTTAGAGATTCAGAACTCAAAGTAGATTCAAGACCCATGAGTAATCAAGATTTCAAGAGTTCAAGAGTTCAAGAATAATATAATTATAAAGTCTAGATTTTGTAAGACTCTAAATAGCACTCCAGGTTCAAATTCAAATTCAAATTTTGATTTTTCAGTTCTTTCCTCAATCCTCTCTATTTTTTTCTATTTTTATTCTCAATCCTTTTTATTTTGTTTTTATATTTGTTTCTATTATTGTTCTTTGTTTTTCAAACGTAAGTTTTTTATATATACTTTATTTATATTTTATATAGTTTAAAACTTTATAGTTTTATAAATATATTTATATAGTTTAAAAAATATGTTTTCATATGTTTTTCTATCATATACTATTGATTTACAAATTAGAATTTTACTCAGGAATTTTCAGAATTAATTTTATATCAAAATACTTGAAAAATGCTTTAAAAATGAAAATTACACATGACTATGTCGACATAGCAAAATATGTATGTCGACATATAATAGCTGTTTTTATAATTTTGAAGGGAAGTGTATTTTCACTATTTGAAATGCTTCAGAACCGTTGCAACCCTCCATACTCTATAAAAAGAGGTTAAAACCGAATTTTTTAAATCTTCTCCATCTTCATCCTCTTTCATCCTACTATTATTCTAAATCATTTTTATGATTTTTACACTTATACTCTGCCAAATTCACTTCTGATTTGATCAAACTTCTTCTCTCTACATTTTATACTCTCTACTCTCTGATTCAAGTGCTACTGAAGAGTTATAGGGCTATTTTGTAATTGTTTGGGTTGAATAAACCCTATTTGCAAGTCAAAGAATAATCGGTGTATCCTTGTAGCCGTGAAATCAGGGATTAGGAGTCGATGTGCCCTTGTTGAGCCGTGAAATCAAGGGATAGGAGTTGGTGTCTCCTTGGTGAGCCGTAAAATCAAGGAGGTTGTATTTGACTATTGAAAATAGTAATAAAACTCCACACTATCTAGCGTTGTGTGGGACTGGACGTAGGAGTGATCCGAACCAGTATAAAATCCGTGTTATTTCCTTTTCTACACTTTTATTTCTGTTTATTTTGCATCTATGTTTGAATTTGTGTTTGCGGTGTTTGATTCATCTCGTAGTTCTCTCTAGTTTTTAGTTTTGTTTAAATTCTTACAAACACTATTCACGCCCTCCCTCCCCCTCCTTTCTCCACTCTAGTGTTTGCTTTGCCTGAACGATCCATTTCACAGTCCCTAACAGTATAAGCATATAATAATGCAATTACTTCGTAAATAGCCATTTTAGTGACAGTTAAGTAGCAAATTCATTGCTGTATTGACACACATCAATGCAACTACTTCTTTGAAAGTACTGTGTTGTAAGACCAAAAATCTTACTAATATCGTACGTATATTATGGGTTCTACACAAATAAGGACTTGATTGAAGTATTCAACTTATGAGTGATACGAGGATTTAAAAAGATATCGTGCCATAATCCCATACTTAATGATACTAAGTAAATTAAGTTAGACTTCTACCTGAATTTAAGTGGTAATTATGATTAGTAGGGATTATGGCTAGGTTTTTGTTAAATGTTTTGAAAATTTTCATGTTAACAAACTGAAATCTAGATGGATATAGAAACAGTTCACTTTATACTAACATTTTTGTGTTTGTAAGTTTACTACAAGTATTTTAATTTTGAATTGTGATTAATTCATTATGTATTTCATTTTGCATTCAATCTTTTATAGAAGTGGAAATGTTGCAAGTAATAAAAGTATGATTTTTCCATGGTTTGTTTATTTGCATCCATTTATTAAGTAAAAGTAACTGATTATTTGATTAATATTAGGTTAATAAAGTAAAAATTTATGAATATCATCTTCAAATAGCTAAATAATAACCAAAACTACTTGACTATTAATAACTACTTAATTGTTATGTAATAAATTATAATAATAGAAAATGAATTACCTATCCAAATAACAATAGATAAAATAAAGTAGCATTTCATAACGACCTTGCACTATATGTATTAAAGTTTGATCTCAATCAAGATTTCAGATTTTAAATACCCTATTTTCCTTAGTTTGGTATGCTCTCAAAAAGGCGCTAGTTCAAGTCTTGTTAACCATGCTTATATCCAATGTATATTGCAATCACTCCTCTTCAATTAGATTTATTTCATTCGCAAGCACCCAAGTTCAAATCCTATTAACTACATTTCATTTAGTACTTTTTTCCATGAGATTGTTAACTTAAAAACCATTACTTTTTCATGTTTTATTCCTATTTACCTTTAGATTTTAATCAAAATCCAAGTTATATCATATGAAATTGTATTTTGTAGCTATTATACTTATTAAGCATGGCCTTTATTCAAATTCTATAGATTTTATTATTTGAAATATTAACCTCATCGAAAGGATAACGTATTTCAAACATTTGTCATAACAATGGTAAGAATGCAATTTTTTTTAACCATTTATAATAAAGTCGGATCTCACTCAAGTTTTTTCTTTTTCCACGTAATTTAATATTTTAAATACGCAATTCATATCTATTTAATATACCAATAAAAGGCCAGAAGTTCAATTTTAAAACACAATTATATCTAACG
Organism: Allium sativum; assembly: GCA_030737875.1. Taxonomy (NCBI): domain Eukaryota; kingdom Viridiplantae; phylum Streptophyta; class Magnoliopsida; order Asparagales; family Amaryllidaceae; genus Allium; species Allium sativum. Next base: position 93,782,127 of record CM060923.1, read on the forward strand.
AGCATAACGGTACGCGCATTCGCGCATGATTGTGGCGTGTGTTCTGTGTGTGGATTGTTATTGATTCATTATTCAAGGCTAACACATACATAAATGAAGTTTTAGAAAAAAAATAAACCGCATAGTTGTTGTTTTTATGGAATAGTTTTTTAATTTAAATAAAAAGCAATTTTTACACTTCATGGTTGGATCAAAATATGTGTTTCCAACAAAATTATTAATAAAGATGTGTATTTCTATTAATTGTTGAAACAGAAACACAATTATATTCAAAAGGTATCATTACATGTACATAAGAGATCAGAAGTTTGAATTTCACAAAGGAAATAAATTAAAATATATTTATAAATCAAAAATTTGGATTGTATATAGGATTACAAACTCTTTCCTCCATTTAAATAATTTAAGTTTTATAAGATTTTGCATACATGTGTGTTGCATGTGCCATAACATCTCATTAGGATCAGGGGCGGTTACAGCTTTCAATTTCAGATAGGGCAAAATATATAAGGTTAGTCCCATATCGCAAAAACTACTTAATTTTTGTTGTATATATATATCCAAATATCCCACATTTCTACAAATCAAGTTAACAATTAGGCTGAAATGACTTCCGGATAGGGCCAAGTTGGAATTTCAGGTGGGGAAAAATCTCAAATGCTGGTTCTATTTTTCCAGAAAAAGGAAGTACAGCCCGGGCAATGGCCCTTGCTGGCCTTATAGTAGAACCGCCCCTGATTAGGATAATTCCACTTTCCTAGATTCACTTGTTCCCAAGCACCCAAAATAGAAACATGTCAACATCTATTTATTTGTTTTGGAATTAATTAGTTCACTTAAGAACCTTTATCTTTTTTCATATCATGTCCCTTTTTACTAATAAATTTCAATTGAAATCCAAGTTCAAATCTTTTGACATTCGTATTTTGTGGTTATGTTACTAAGTGTGAATGGTCATTAATTTAGTTTCACTAATTCCATCGCTTGAAATACAAACTCCATACGATAAGAACAGTAAGAATGGAAAGTTTACTAAAGTTGGAAAAAGGTTAATTCAGACAGTTGGCACTTAAATAGCGTTTTCCAAACAAAAATAACATGCCACCAGCAGCAACCAAAGTGGACAATCATCAAATAGCATAAATGTAGAAACTGTCACATTTTGTAAACCAAATTATTAACTTATGAAGTTAAGACCAACTTATGAATCAATGAAAGTGTTATTAAACAGCGTATAGAAGATATGCGTGCATCTGGAACATATGTTCAAAGTAATCTACTCCATGTCTTTGCTTATACCGCTTAGCAACTAATATGACATTAAATTAATCAATGAATCAATTTATATTCAACTTTTCCTTGAATATCCATTTAAATTTCTATAGGTTTATCACAAGAGGTAAATCCGTTAAAACCCAAGTTTGGTTTGACAGTATAGAATTCATTTCATCATTCGTATTTTTTTTTTCAAAAAACAGAATCTCTGGAATTCATAGCCTCATAATAAATTTAAAGATTGTCACCCACGTTCATTACATGTCTAGTCGCATTAAGGACTTCGGCCGTCAAAGATATATTATATTATGAAGTTAAGACCATAGTCCTTCTCTATTATTGCACTTTTACTTCTACTTTGTTCAGTACAATTATCTGGCACTGATACATCCTTGTTGCTTTGAGAAGAAGCAAGATGAAATACATAAACAACTACACAACTTTCGAGGTACAAGTTAGAAGGTGCACACAATTTTCAATATGTGGGATCGACGTACAAGTACGGCACATCCTCCGGCCATTATTAAAAAATGAAATGAACATGTTATGGATATGGCATATAGTGTGCACCAATCTTGTATTATGCTACCATTCAAAAAATGACTACCATTCAACATCTACCACGTGGAAAAACTCAAAAATCTGATGCGACTCAATTAGTGGCAGAGCATTAACATAGTTGAAGGCAAAAAAATGAGGCCGAATGTAGAATTGCATCAGAAGCCATCTCATTAAAGTTGATTAAAAACTAAAAACCATTGATGCACAATATGGCTTGTGAATAGGTAGCGATCTTCTCATATAGAATTAACCTACCTGAACCAAATTATCTTACTTAAACCAAATAGTAACCCATGACATACCGTTGGAAATGGATGAGCAAGATAAAGAGGAATTTTGGAAGAAGAGAGGAAGGCAAAACTAAGTCCCACATTATGAAATATGAATACCCACTTCTCTATAGGCTTATATAAATAAAGGAGAAAACGGCTTGTAAACGTAGTGTAGTTATTATATTAATGTCAAATTCTGGGCTTAGTGTTGTGGGACTCTTGGGGTCCATGACTAAATATTATATTGATGTCAAAAATAAGGGCTTAATGCCTTGGGACTCTTGGGGTCCATGACACTGACTATTATATTAGTGTCGAAATTTGGGCTTTGTGCCTTGGGAATCTTGGAGTCTCATGGTTAAATAGGCGACTGATTGCATCTTCGACATGTTGCACTGAAACGAGTTGTTAGATCATTTTTTGATCTAGCATGTCTGTTCAATTGAGTGGATACAACTATTTTATTTTAAATGCGTACACACATTTATGCACCGCTTGGTCAAAGGGTCGCAACTTTTTCAAGGGTCATTAATGTTTGGATAGGCATCTCCTCCATCCTATAAATACATGGCCCAAAGCGAGACAGAATACACATTTGTTATTCTTCTCAACCTGCCATCTCTTCTTCAGAGTACACCTTTGTTCTAGTTTCTATACTCTATTTCAGTTCGTCAGAGCTCCGTTTTCTGGCACCGCGCTACGGGGTTGGTCCATTTTATCCTGGGAAACAAATTGCTATTACGTCAATCGGTGCATACGATGACAATACTGTTTCAAGGAAACAGAATCATTTCTGGACTCGGATATTACTAGAATATTCATCTTCTAGTCTGTGGGTGACGGTTCTGTATAGCTCCATTCTAGTGCACAATCAGTCTCGCTTACTATCGTTGCTGTAATCATAGTTTGACTTAACAATTGTGACATTATTTAGTAACATCGATTGTTACTATTGTCTATTTGTAATACAACATGTATTGACAAAAGATCTAACATTGTAATACAATCATGTATTGACAATAGTGCTAACACATACAACCTAAGGTAGTCTCAATGAAAGACATATAATGATGGTGGTTAAGTACAAGAATGATGTCACCAATCCATATAACATCATTTACATATAGAAGGAAAAATCTACTGTAGTAGAAATGAACGGTAAAATTCAATTCAAGGAATTATTAATAGAAAGGTATATTATGGTCACTTTATAATTTGATATTTATGCTTCATAAATATAATCATGAAAGTTTAATTTTATTAGCAGATGTAGTGTATTCGCTAAAAGTTACATAAATACCCTAAAAGTGATTGAAAGCACTGGTTCTAGTAATATATAAAGATGAAAACAGCAAAGAAGATAGGGGTGGCTTATGTCCACTTAAAATACTTTTATTAGTTGTTTTCTCTCCGAGTTACAACTAACTATATTGGATCTGACCATAATCAAGTGGATCTCAAATTAACCATGGAGTTTCTGGAGCTTTTGAAAAGGAGATAAGAGTGAAAAAAAGGTAGAGTGTGAATAGATCTGTTATAACCCCAAAAAATATTTGTTTCCAATTGGTGCAAGGCTAGTATTTATAAACATAGTTGCCAACATAGTCTGAAGTCCATGTAGATGAATTCTATATGCAAAGCTTACTATTCATAAGGGAGTACACCTGCCTAAATTCCAAGAAAAACATCTCAATACTTAGAGGTTTATTTTAGTACTTAGTGGTCTTTCCAAGCAATACTTCTCCTTTTTCACTGGTTTTCTCTTTTATCTTCACTTCAACGATCTTCAATCTCTTTTTCATGAAGACTCAGTTTTTTTGATAGTTTTCTCAATGTCACTTATCTTTTCTGGCTTTCTTCTCTGAAACTCTTAGAGTTGCTCATATATTCTTCCACAAAAGCGCCATCATCATTGTTTTAGGTTGTATATGGGTTGAATGAGGTCAAGAAGGTCAAGTGAGAAATAAAAAGCACTAATTTCCTAAATGTTCTTTTATGTACTGAAGGGTCTACTTGGCCTGAATTATTTTCAAACTTCTCAAATCCAATTTTCTTGCCTCCTTATAGTGTGTTTCCAGGTTCATGAATCATTTTGTTTTTATTTCAATCTTTTAAGTCCATTGAAATCCGCTTGGCTAGAAACGAGTTAAGATAGGATTCCTTAACGCGAGGACCACTTAAATATTTGCGTCTTTTATGTTTTGCAGATTATTTGTTTACTTAGCAATAATTCTTCCAAAATTAGATTTGAATTGAGTAGGCATTTTACAAACATTAAATTCATTATCTCTTAATTGTATAAGCATATAATAATGCAATTACTTCGTAAATAGCCATTTTAGTGACAGTTAAGTAGCAAATTCATAGTTGTATTGGCACACATCAATGCAACTACTTCTTTGAAAGTATTGTGTTGTAGGACCAAAAATCTTACTAATATCGTACGTATATTATGGGTTATACGCAAATAAGGACTTGATTGAAGTATTCAACTTATGAGTGATATGAGGATTTAAAAAGATATTGTGCCATTATCCCATACTTGATGATGCTAACTAAATTAAGTTTGACTGCTACCTGAATTTAAATGGTAATTATGATTAGTAGGGATTGTGGCTAGGTTTTAGTAAAATGTTTTTTAAAAAATTCATGTTAACGAATTGAAATGTAGATGGATATAGAAACAGTTCACTTTATACTAACATTTTTGTGTTTGTAAGTTTACTACAGGTATTTTAATTTTAAATTGTGATTTATTCATTATGTATTTCATTTCGCATTCAATCTTTTATAGAAGTTGAAATGTTGCAAGTAATAAAAGTACGATTTTTCCATGGTTTGTTTATTTGCATCCATTTATAAAGTAAAAGTAACTGATTATTTGATTAATAATAGGTTAATAAAGTAAAATTTAATGAACATCAACTACAAATAGCTAAATAATAACCAAAACTACTTGACTATTAATAACTACTTCATTGTTATTTAAAAAATTATAGTAATAGAAAATGAATTACCTATCCAATTAACAATAGATAAAATAAAGTAGCAATTCATAACGACCTTACACTATATGTATCAAAGTTTGATCTCAATTAAGATTTTAGATTTTAAATACTCTATTTTCCTTAGTTTGGTATGCTCTCAAAAGGGCGCTAGTTCAAGTCTTGTTAACCATATTTATATCCAATGTATATTGCAATCACTCTTATTCCATTAGGTTCATTTCATTCGCAAGCACCCAAGTTCAAATCCTATTAACTACATTTCATTTAGTACTTTTTTCCATGAGAATGTTAACTTAAAAACCATTACTTTTTCATGTTTTATTCCTATTTACCTTTAGATTTTAATCAAAATCCAAGTTATATCATACAAAGTTGTATTTTGTAGCTATTATACTTATTAAGCATGGCCTTTATTCAAATTCTGTAGATTTTATTATTTGAAATATTAACCTCATCGAAGAGATAACGTATTCCAAACATTTATCATAATAATGGTAAAAATGCAATTTTTATTTACCATTTATAATAAAGTCGGATCTCACTCAAGTTTTTTATTTTTCCTCGCAATTTTATATTTTAAATACTCAATTCATATGTATTTAATATACCAATAAGAAGGCCAGAAGTTCAATTTTAAAATTCAATTATATATAACGAGCGTAACGGTACGCGCACCGCGCGTGATCGTGGCATGCGCTCTACGCGTAGATTGTTATTGACTCATTATTCAAGGCCAACACATACATAAATGAAGTTTTGAAAAGAAAAAAAAATCAACCGCATAGATGCAGTTTTATAGGATAGTTTTCTAATTTAAATAAAAAACAATTCTGACATTTCACGGTCGGATCAAAATATATGTTTCCAACGCAATTATTAATAAGGATGTGTATTTCTATTAATAGTCGAAACGGAAACACAATTATATTCAAAAAGTATCATTATACGTACATAAGAGATCAGAAGTTTGAATTATTTCACAAAGGAAATAAATTAAAATATATTTATTTATAAATTAAAATTTTGGATTGTAAATAGGATTACAAGCTCCTCCCCCCATTTCAATAAATTTAAATTTCATAAGATTTTGCATATATGTGTGTTGAATGTGCCATAACATCTATTAAATCATGTGCCACTAGCAGCAGAAGCAAAGTGGTGAGTCATGAAATAGCATAAATGTAAGGAGAAACCGTCGCATTTCGTCCCTGTTGAAAAACAAAGCATAGAAAGGCAGTTGCTGGTTTGACAAGTTAAACGAGCGGTGCGTGTGAAGCCGAAAGAAAAGGAGGACCACAAACATCGCCCTCCTTATTATCCCTTTTTATCCGCACCAAACCAAATTCCTGTCATTGCTTTTGGAATTATGCGCCGATAAGGTTTATCGCTTGCACTGCATGTTGGAATCATCATGTACCCGTTTCGAATACGGTTCGCCTCGTTTGCTTTTAACTTTATTGTTGTCCTGTTCTCTCGGCATCAAGCAACATGGGGGGAATGCATGTGCAATTATGCCCACTCAGTTGCCGCCCTCGACTGGCCGTGTTTGCTCAATGATGGCATGTACACCCGAACTAGGTTACTACAATATCCTAGTTATAATTATGAAAATCAAAGAAAAACACACGTAAACTATTTATTAGCATGATGCATAAAAAAGTATGAACATTAATGTTTTCTTCTTCATGGTCATTATTTTTTTATTTCAATAAATCAACATATTCAAAATTTTCATATTTAGAAATATTTTGGCAATAGATAAAAATAGAAGAAATAGAAGAATATGAACGAACATCAAATTCGTGTAAGGGTAAAAATGTCATTAAATGTTCTAATGGATTACTTGGGTGGTAAAAGAAAATTAAGGGATGCAAATAGAATTAGTCATAAATTCAATACTAATATTTGTATTTTTTTAATGTCCCTTTTTTTATATTAACGTAAACTGCCGTAAATACCATTTTTATATCTTAAACAAATACGATATACCAAATGAAATTTATTTATGAAATTAAACCGGTCATCTACAAACAAATAAAAATTGTAGAAAACAATTCATTTAAAAAGTGCGCATTATAATTGCATGCAAAGCGTGTGTCTGAACACTCCCGTAATACGTACGATGTAAAATTTATCATAACTGATTTATTCATGTTTCCCACCAAATTGACTCTATCATATTCAGATTGACCAAAAGTTAGGCTCGACAATTATTAAGGAAATCAGGTCAAAGAGATGATCACAGGGTCTAAAATCAAAGTTCAGACGAGATCACAAGACAACCTTCCAATGAGCATGAAAGAGTGCATCCTGGAGTTCACTAAATGTTAGACTAGTGCCATCCTTACTGTAACACCCCACCTCTGCCAGGGTGGCTCTTGCAAGCACTCTGACTTTGGAGGGGCGTTTGAATCAGGTAATCATGCATAATGATATATCAAGGCAGAACAAGAACATATGTATATATGTAAACAGAGTAAATAACATAGATAAAACAGCGGAAGATTTCAAACTATTTCAAAAACAAGTCTGGTACAACATAATGTCAACTTTCCAAATACACAAGTCTACATAAAAACAACATTACTGAAAAACTGAAATACATAAGTACTATCCCCAAAATAAGTGATAACCATAGCTAGCTTCATGTCAAGACCGTACATGAGCTAAATCCCACAAGCAAGCGATCAGAAATCCAAGCTAAGCTCCAATATTCCCTCCCTGAGAACCTGGGGGGGAACGGAAGAAAAGAGGCGAAAGAAAAAAGGTCAGTCAAAAAGACTGAGTAAGCCCTACTACAATCAATGTAAACTGATAAAGTTAACTGGCATGAGCAGCAGGGATGAACATAAGGATAACAACATACTAGCATGATGATTAACTAACAAGGTAGATAAAGGTGTCATCGCATAATCAGGATTAAGGTTTTGCACCACAGGTGTACTAGCAAACTAACATGACTTGAATAAACAAGTATTGATCCCTTGGCCCAAGCTTTGGCCCAATAACATGAAGTGACCCCAATACGAGGTCCAACCAAACGGTCTAGTCGATCGGCTCCCTATAAGCCTAACTCGTCAAGTGTCGGTGTCATACGGCCCAACTACGAAGTGTAGCTAAACTGTGCTAGGTCCACCCTAGGGTGTATCAAGTCCTAGGGTGTCAACCACTAACACAAATCAATGCACGCACAGTCTAAACCTACTGGTGCCCGTGCCTGCTTTTTCAACTCCGGACCATGTGCACGACCATGGCCCGTCTGAACCTACACCGGCGCACCTACTCAGCCGTCGTTTTGGTCGCTTACATGGCATCCCAGTAATCGTGCCCCTCCCTAGCCTAGTCCCTAGGGTATCATGATACAACTAAGAGGGTTACTGGTGCAAAGGACCACGTAACTAGGGTTTCCTTAATGGGTTAAACGTGGTTAACCCAACCCATTCAAGTACCAAGTTGGTTAAGTGTACCCAAGGTTCATGACTTAACCCTACCAACCCATCGTGTTTAATTGGTTAAGTATTCAAGCGGTCCATGACTTAACCCTAATCATGACGCATTAATTAATTTAATGCGCCTTAACCTCTCACATTAGACTTTGTTGCGGTTACTAGTTAAGCCGGTCGGTTCCGGGTAGCTTTACACCACTACTTGGTCTAACCTCGGGTTCAAGGTACAACATGACCAACTTCTCACATTGGGTCCTATTGTTTGTAGCAACTAGTTAAGTCGGTCGGTTCCGGGTAGGTTTACGCTACAAACTCAACCCAACCTCGAGTTGGTCACACTTATATTTTCTAAGTGTCATGTCCATCATGTTTCCAAAACACCTTACAAGTTTTCAAGCAATTGGGTAGACCTAACTTAATAGGTAAATTCCCAATGGGTAGACCTAACTTAATAGGTAAATTCCCAAGCTTATGTTTTTATGTCTTTTAAGTTTTTCCCAACCCCAAACGCAATCCCATCGCTTACATATCGCAATAGCGCATAAAGGATAGAAAGAGGGAACTTGGCATAATCGTGACATAAAGGTGTTGAAGCCACAAGTTCAACATGGTGGCATAAGAAATGTACATATGTTCATATACTTGCATATTACATTTTTAGGCCTCAAAAGCATGCATAAAACCAAACTTAGCACATTGGTGATACATGGTGATAAATGACATGTAAAAATGGCCATAAGTTCGCATCTAGCCTCACATGCAAGTTATCATAAGAGATATGATAACTTACATGTTGCCAAAATGCAACCTTTGGCATAAAGCTTGAAGCTTTATGTTCATAAACCCAAGATAAGCTTGCATAACATGATAGCATGAACAAAATGTTCAACCCAAACTTGCCTAACGTAACTTGCATATCATATGACAAACTTGCATATCAAACTTGCATAACATAACACGATAAACTTGCATATCATGACATAGTAAACTTGCATATAAACTTGCATATCACAACATGATAAACTTGCATATCATAGCATAGTAAACTTGCATATAAACTTGCATATCATAGCATAGCAAACTTGCATATAAACTTGCATATCATACATTTAACTTTAGAGTTTAAGTATGAAAGTAGAATAGGGCTTACAATGCTTAGGAAGTCACAAAAATATGACAAAGCCCTTATGCAACCAATTAAACCCAAAATGCAAGCTTTAGTAGAAAAACCCTTAAGCCAAAATGATCAAACTCTTGCTTTATGATGCAAATATAGAAACTTGACTTGAATGCAAGCTAATGATGCTCATACAAGCTTGAAAACACTTGTATGCATGGAAAATCTCATAAAAATTTAATTAGGAATTTTATGAAGAGAGTGGAGGCCATGAGAGGATTGATTTTGCCATAGTTTAGTTACTTGAATGAATAATGATGATTTAGGGTTAGGTTAGGGCCTTATTTATAGAGATTAGGACTAGTTTCAACCTTAGGATTAAACCCTAGTTCCAATCTCAGCCCTCAAAACCGAATCTGGCCCCCATGCTCAACACAATCTCAAAATGGTGCACCAGGCTAAACAACCCGGCTGGACCATGTCGACAGCCAAGTCGACAGGGCTGTCGACTTGGGTCCAACCAAGTCGACTCCCAAGTCGACAGGGCTGTCGACTTGGGTGCTCTGGCGGGAATTTTCCCGCCTGGCCCAATCTGCCCTAATTTTCAAATTCAAACTTGAATTTGAAATCTGTTTTTACTTGGAAATTTTCTGAAAACTTCGTTGGGCCTTAATCGGGTCATACGGACTCCGATTTTCGAAAACTCGGACTCTATTTCGCGTATTTTTCCGAGACGAACGCAATGGCATAGCCCGTTTCCCTTGATTCAGATTTTAGAATTAAATTCTGCCTCGATTTACATTATTACAGGTTATTGAAAATACGGGTTGTTACATTCTCCCCTCCTTAAAGGATTTCGTCCCCGAAATCTTCAAGTTAGGAAGAACGTATCCTACCATCCAATCATCCATCTACTCAAAACATCATCCACGAGCAATCATTGTCCTTACAGGATTCTAAATGTTGTATGAACATATGCAAAGGTGTGTGTATATGTACTTATCTAATGCAAATATCCTCAATGCAAATTATGTTAGTGAAATGAATCCATATGTATGCAATTCCTAACATAATGTATAACATCTATATGTGTGCACATAACATACATCCATATGCAACATCCATGTGATAACACCGAAAATTTTCATCCATGAATAAGCATAAACACTCATGCATATGCAATATGAGGAGTGTGTGAGCCGATCTAGTGCCTAATGTGTATAATGCATCCACGAGTAACCACTTGCAAACACTTGCAACCACTTGCAACCATCAAGCATAACATGTTTCAAACACATGTTTCATCCAAAGGGTTTCTACCTAAGGTTCTCATGACAAGATCAACATGATAAACTAGATAATCATGGATAGCAAAGATATGCTACAAAGAGATCGGGAAGATAAGCAGGATATACTCCTTTCGGATTACAAGAAATCCCTTCCTAACCCAACCCATATTCTATAAAAGCCCAAAAGATTTAGTCAACCTAACGGACCCCTTCAAACCCTGACATGTATTACTAACCGATGAGTCATACCCCCTTATGGAGTTTACAACAGAAATGGGATCGAGAATGGGGCCGAGAGGATATACGGAAAAAGATAACATGCGAGTAAGTTCCACAGGAAAACAAGGATTAAGGATATGCTCTTAAAAAGAGATATGATGCGCGTATCTAGCCTTCAATCTTCTAAGTCACGTTTCCTTGAGCTTAACTCCACTGTGCTTTGACCGTCTTTTACTTCATGCTTCCTTAACTCTTATATCATTCTTGGCTTAAACATAATTGTGACCTCATGGTTTCATGCAAGCTCTCCAAAATTCACTAGTGAATCCTGGATCTCGTTTACTTACTATAAAGTATTTCACGCAGCAGAACTTTTCTTGAAAATACCAATCCACGTTGCCAATTGCTCTTACTAACGTGATTTTCTATAACTCATGCTTGAACGAAATGAACCATCCGCCTGTGAATGATAGGCCGTGCTTAGATTCAGTTGCTTGCCCACGACTTCCCGTAGACTATCCCAAAACTAGCTAGTGAAAATTGAGTCATGGTTACTAATTATCCTTTAGGGAACCCCGTGCAACCGCTTTATTTCTTGAAAGTAAACTGTCGCTAGCTATGATGCAGTCCTTTCGCTCTTTACCGGAGTGAAATGAGCACTCTTCGTAAGTCTATCCACAATAACCCACATGCTCTTATTCCCTTTCTTGATCTAGGCAGTCCATCCACGAAATCCTTCGTGACGCTTTATTACTTCCATTGCGGGGACCTCCAATGGATGTAATAGCCCACCGGGTTTTTATGACTCGGCCTTAACCTGTTGGCACACCCTGCACCTTGGGACAAACTGGGCCACCTCCTCGAGTGATGTGCATCATCAAGAACCTCTTTCTCTCATCGCGTCTTAGCCATCCCTTGTCATCTATAGCGAGGTGACTACTATCTCGCCTCGAATCAACTTGTCCATGATCTCGACTTAACTGCGGGTCCTCCTTCTGTGAAGTCCCTACTTGATCCAGAAGGGTAGGTCTAAGCTCAAGGGACGCTAACTAACTAATTAAACTGAGAGAACTTCTTACTTCAATTGTCCTCGTCGGAGCTTTCCGGTCTTGAACCGCGACCCTTTTAGCGGGATCCACCGCTAAGCCTTGCTTAGAAACTATGTGCCCAAGAAATCTAACTTCTTTTCTCCAAAATGACATTTGGAGGACTTGGCTTTCAACTGATGCGCTCTAAGCGTATCCATCACCTCCTTGAGATGTCTTGCGTGCTCTTCCTCATCCTTTGAGAAGATCAGAATATCATCTACGAAGACCACGACAAACTTGTTCAAGAACTCCCTGAACACCCTACTCATCAAGTCCACGAAGTACGTGGGTGCATTAGTCAAGTCGAACGACATGACAAGCCATTCGAAGAATCCATCTGGAGTCCTGAATGCAGTCTTGTCTATACTATCCTCAGTTACTCTGAGCTGAGGGAATCCAGTAGCAAGATCAAGAGAGAACAGATGTTCCTACAAGCTGATCAAACAGATCATCGATCCTTGGCAATGGTTGTCTATTCTCTTTGTTTAACTCACGATAATCAACACACGGACGAAGCGAATTGTCCACATTAGTAGCGAATACTACTAAAACACCTTCCTCGGAAATGCTTCATCGAATGAAGTTCTTCTCAAGCAACTCCTTCACTTGCTTACTTAGCTCCCGTCTTTCACGCGGAGCCATGTGCCGAACGGGCAAAGAAACTAGCTTTGCATTATCCACCAGATAAATGCAGAAATTAAACTCGCGTTTAGGGGGTAACCCCCTTCACTTCACCCAAGATATCAGGATATTCTCGGACCACCCTCACCGATTGCAAACTATCGATAGACGGGTTGAGGGATTCAAGATAACACAACATGACGGGACCCATAGGGTTACTAGAAATTTTAGGGTATTACCGAGGCGAGTCATGAGCCTCACAACCCTATGCTCAAAAGAAAATCAAGGATGGCTCCAAAACTGGACAACCCATCCATGCCCAAAATCAACCCATACCCCATGAAACCGAGAATATAAGCATCACACGAGAACTCTACACCAAAGATAGAGATTTTCAAATCCACGTAGATAATAGACAAATGGGCGGAACCCCCAATTGGATTTGAAACACACACGTGATCATTACTAGACTAGTACTTAGGTGCAAACTTCCAACTAGATCAGATGAAATAAACTATGCGATGCACCAAAATCAAACAAGGTACGAACAGGAAAATCAGAAATGTAAACAAGACTTTCACAGAAATACTACCTCGATCGGGAACTGGAGCGGCATTGAGAGCATGAACTTGCCCTCCCGAAGGTCCAGCACGCTGAGTCTGACCCTGGCCTTGCCCTTGCTTCTTCGAGCAATCCTTACTGAAATGTCCAGTCTCCCCACAGTGAAAGCACCCACCCAATTTCCTTCTCTTCTTCCTACAGTCCTTGGCTATGTGCCCAACAATCCCACAGAAGTTGCACTTTCTTGTTTCCTTTGCCTTGTTCTTGTTGCCTTTGTCGTCCTTGTTGTTCTTGTTGTTCTGATTACTCTGATTTCCTTTCCCCTGGGAATCAGTCTTCTTGGCTTGAGTATCATTCACCTTGATCTCTTTCTTGACATCTCCCTGAAGTAACGCCATATCAACCAAGCTCTCAAACGTGGCCCCATGGGGAATATGTGACATAGCCAATCCCTGCAACGGCTCATTCAATCCTCTAGCAAAACGAAGAGCCTTCTTCTGAGGAGTATTTACCATATCCAAGCCAAAACGAGCTAACTGATTGAACTTGTTCACATATTCTCTGACAGACATATCTCCTTGTTTCAAAGTTATGAACCTCTCCATTTGCAGATTCTCCTCAGCAGAAGATAGAAACTTAAGCACGAACCTTGCCCTGAAATCGGCCCAAGTCTCAACAGGCCTAGTACCATTGGTGACTTCCCACCAATAAGCGGCTTCATCCTTCATAAGCCAAACCGCCAACAAGATCTTCCTCTGATCGTCTAATCCAAAGATAGCAAATAAATCCTCGGTATCTTTCAACCAATTTCTGGCCTCTACAAAAGTCTCAGTGCCTTGAAAGTTCTTGCCACCCATTGCTTTAAAATCTTTGCAAGTCTTTGCGAAGTCAGCTTGAGGATGCTGAGGGGGAGGAGGAAGAGGAACCTCAGCGACAGGAGGAGGAGGAACATTAACTACTGGAGGAGGAGGAGGAGGGACATCTGCGGGGCCGGCTTCGGTCGCCCTAGCCTCCAAAAGTCTCCTATACCAAACAGGTACGTGTACTCCCTCCGGAATAGCAAAGTTATCGGCCATACTGAAAACGAAGAAAAAGACAGATTCAGAATGGAGAAAAAACGAAGGAATTTTTGCTAATGGCTTTTTGGGGAATAGCCTTTAAAATAAACTAGACTTTTCTTTGGAAAATACTTTATACTTGGTTTTGAAAATAGTTTTCCAAAAGTTTTAAAAACCTTTTTGTCCCTTCTCGTAAACCATATGCTCTGATACCAAATGTAACACCCCACCTCTGCCAGGGTGGCTCTTGCAAGCACTCTGACTTTGGAGGGGCGTTTGAATCAGGTAATCATGCATAATGATATATCAAGGCAGAACAAGAACATATGTATATATGTAAACAGAGTAAATAACATAGATAAAACAGCGGAAGATTTCAAACTATTTCAAAAACAAGTCTGGTACAACATAATGTCAACTTTCCAAATACACAAGTCTAGATAAAAACAACATTACTGAAAAACTGAAATACATAAGTATTATCCCCAAAATAAGTGATAACCATAGCTAGCTTCATGTTCAGACCATACATGAGCTAAATCCCACAAGCAAGCGATCAGAAATCCAAGCTAAGCTCCAATATTCCCTCCCTGAGAACCTGGGGGGGGGGGGAAACGGAAGAAAAGAGGCGAAAGAAAACAGGTCAGTCAAAAAGACTGAGTAAGCCCTACTACAATCAATGTAAACTGATAAAGTTAACTGGCATGAGCAGCAGGGATGAACATAAGGATAACAACATACTAGCATGATGATTAACTAACAAGGTAGATAAAGGTGTCATCGCATAATCAGGATTAAGGTTTTGCACCACAGGTGTACTAGCAAACTAACATGACTTGAATAAACAAGTATTGATCCCTTGGCCCAAGCTTTGGCCCAATAACATGAAGTGACCCCAATACGAGGTCCAACCAAACGGTCTAGTCGATCGGCTCCCTATAAGCCTAACTCGTCAAGTGTCGGTGTCATACGGCCCAACTACGAAGTGTAGCTAAACTGTGCTAGGTCCACCCTAGGGTGTATCAAGTCCTAGGGTGTCAACCACTGACACAAATCAATGCACGCACAGTCTAAACCTACTGGTGCCCGTGCCTGCTTTTTCAACTCCGGACCATGTGCACGACCATGGCCCGTCTGAACCTACACCGGCGCACCTACTCAGCCGTCGTTTTGGTCGCTTACATGGCATCCCAGTAATCGTGCCCCTCCCTAGCCTAGTCCCTAGGGTATCATGATACAACTAAGAGGGTTACTGGTGCAAAGGACCACGTAACTAGGGTTTCCTTAATGGGTTAAACGTGGTTAACCCAACCCATTCAAGTACCAAGTTGGTTAAGTGTACCCAAGGTTCATGACTTAACCCTACCAACCCATCGTGTTTAATTGGTTAAGTATTCAAGCGGTCCATGACTTAACCCTAATCATGAGGCATTAATTAATTTAATGCGCCTTGACCTCTCACATTTGACTTTGTTGCGGTTACTAGTTAAGCCGGTCGGTTCCGGGTAGCTTTACACCACTACTTGGTCTAACCTCGGGTTCAAGGTACAACATGACCAACTTCTCACATTGGGTCCTATTGTTTGTAGCAACTAGTTAAGCCGGTCGGTTCCGGGTAGGTTTACGCTACAAACTCAACCCAACCTCGAGTTGGTCACACTTATATTTTCTAAGTGTCATGTCCATCATGTTTCCAAAACACCTTACAAGTTTTCAAGCAATTGGATAGACCTAACTTAATAGGTAAATTCCCAATGGGTAGACCTAACTTAATAGGTAAATTCCCAAGCTTATGTTTTTATGTCTTTTAAGTTTTTTCCAACCCCAAACGCAATCCCATCGCTTACATATCGCAATAGCGCATAAAGGATAGAAAGAGGGAACTTGGCATAATCGTGACATAAAGGTGTTGAAGCCACAAGTTCAACATGGTGGCATAAGAAATGTACATATGTTCATATACTTGCATATTACATTTTTAGGCCTCAAAAGCATGCATAAAACCAAACTTAGCACATTGGTGATACATGGTGATAAATGACATGTAAAAATGGCCATAAGTTCGCATCTAGCCTCACATGCAAGTTATCATAAGAGATATGATAACTTACATGTTGCCAAAATGCAACCTTTGGCATAAAGCTTGAAGCTTTATGTTCATAAACCCAAGATAAGCTTGCATAACATGATAGCATGAACAAAATGTTCAACCCAAACTTGCCTAACGTAACTTGCATATCATATGACAAACTTGCATATCAAACTTGCATAACATAACACGATAAACTTGCATATCATGACATAGTAAACTTGCATATAAACTTGCATATCACAACATGATAAACTTGCATATCATAGCATAGTAAACTTGCATATAAACTTGCATATCATAGCATAGCAAACTTGCATATAAACTTGCATATCATACATTTAACTTTAGAGTTTAAGTATGAAAGTAGAATAGGGCTTACAATGCTTAGGAAGTCACAAAAATATGACAAAGCCCTTATGCAACCAATTAAACCCAAAATGCAAGCTTTAGTAGAAAAACCCTTAAGCCAAAATGATCAAAACTCTTGCTTTATGATGCAAATATAGAAACTTGACTTGAATGCAAGCTAATGATGCTCATACAAGCTTGAAAACACTTGTATGCATGGAAAATCTCATAAAAATTTAATTAGGAATTTTATGAAGAGAGTGGAGGCCATGAGAGGATTGATTTTGCCATAGTTTAGTTACTTGAATGAATAATGATGATTTAGGGTTAGGTTAGGACCTTATTTATAGAGATTAGGACTAGTTTCAACCTTAGGATTAAACCCTAGTTCCAATCTCAGCCCTCAAAACCGAATCTGGCCCCCAAGCTCAACACAATCTCAAAATGGTGCACCAGGCTAAACAACCCGGCTGGACCATGTCGACAGCCAAGTCGACAGGGCTGTCGACTTGGGTCCAACCAAGTCGACTCCCAAGTCGACAGGGCTGTCGACTTGGGTGCTCTGGCGGGAATTTTCCCGCCTGGCCCAATCTGCCCTAATTTTCAAATTCAAACTTGAATTTGAAATCTGTTTTTACTTGGAAATTTTCTGAAAACTTCGTTGGGCCTTAATCGGGTCATACGGACTCCGATTTTCGAAAACTCGAACTCTATTTCGCGTATTTTTCCGAGACGAACGCAATGGAATAGCCCGTTTCCCTTGATTCAGATTTTAGAATTAAATTCTGCCTCGATTTACATTATTACAGGTTATTGAAAATACGGGTTGTTACACTTACATAATAGATTCGTACTAATCCTTACGGGTATGAGCAAGCATACTCCACTCCTATGATTCAGTTCTTTGGCTACATATAATCTGATTCAAGCGTTGATTCAAAGTTCTTACGCTTTATATTGGCAACGTCCATATGCATTCTAAAGTAGCAATTCAACATTCGATAAATCTATCGTGTAAGCTCATAAATACGCCAATGACTATGTAAAACAACTCTAGAAACATAAAGCCAACATTAAGAAGTGCCAACACAAAAAGGTACAAGATTCATGCCTACGTATATAGGGATCGGGGAACCCCAACCATAATGACTTTAAGGTCACCAATTTCTGAGTGAATTTCGTTAAAACAACCTTCAAAAGGAGAAATATCAACGAGATATTAGTTCGTCTACAAAATTAATACAATAAGTGTACTTCATTCTAGGATCTTTATGTTGCTCTTATTGTCTAACAATCTTATCGTCAAGAAACAATACTGATCCATCTCTCTTGTAATCACAAAAATTAGTGCAAGCCAATAAAAATCATTCAAGTGGATATATAACAAGATAGCCAAACTATATAAGTTTGTGTGATTCTTTTTCCTCTGTTTTCATTTAATCTCTTCAACTTTATTCACTACTTTTATTTTCTTGGTTGTTTATGTCATATTAATTATAAACATTTTACTGCTTTCATTGGTAGAAAGATTCTCAACCCCTTGGATCCATATTTACAACCGGATTGTCCAGATCCATAAATAAATCATGTTTCTTCAACTTTAGATTACATACTACCTAAATTTGCAGAAAGTCTATAACAAGCTATTTGCAATGTCCCGTACGAACAAAGATGTTGTCTCAAGAGCTACCGATAAAGTAGAAATCACATTGATCTCCGTTATGCTGATGAACCTATACAGCCAAATTTACATATGTCCAAAACCCTATAAATAGCATTACTGAAATTAACTCGAAAAGAATGACGAACAAGTAATATGATAGCTATTCAGAGATGAACAGACATATCCAAAAGATTAGAAACTTGGTGAACTAGCTTAATTCTCAACGAAGAAGGTCTAAGAGGGAGCTAACTGCTCTATATTTTGAATATGGAATTTTGTTCTCATCAAAGCATTACTAAAGAAAAAAAGGGAGAGAACAAATTCATATGAAACCATGGTCACAAAAAAGGAAACGAGAGCTGATCCCAACCTAAGTACAGGGTAAGTACCAATCCCTCCCGGGTTGGTACTGAACCCACTAACCTAGGGCCTATAGATTGATTTTTAGATGTTATACTTATCATACAACCTTTTGTTAATACCCCAGGTACCATAGGTATTGATTTTGATGACAACAACCATATAAACATGACTACTAACAAATCTTCGAGTTGTGCAGTTACATCAGATATATTATGGAGATATGTTTAGAAGTATACGAGAGTACAAAAGAGGAATTATATAAGAAGTTTAATCAGAGCAATAGAAAGATAATCAGAATAATTGAAGACTAAAGCGTATTAGAGAAGAATGCTGAAGAACAAGAGCGTTTGAAGTGATGAGAATTTGGTTGAACCTTAGAACATCTTGTTAAAGATCCCATGGCAATTGTACTTGAAGACAATCAACAATTGACCTCAACCGAATCACCAAAATCCACAAATATAAGGAAATCTGAAGTGCTGAATATTTGCGACACTTACAAGTGTCTTTTTCAACACTAGGTATGTCGACATACACCATTTTACATGTCGACATATAACGGTTTTTCAGATTTTCAAATTCAAATTAAGAAGTTTTTTCCCTCTATCTCTTCACCAAAAGACGCATCCTTTCAAACACTATTTATAGGCCCCTGTTAACAAATTTAAAATCATCTTTTCACATTTTCTTCTACTCCTTCTTCTCTATATATTCTCTACACAAATCCATTGAATACTATTATATTATTCTTGCAAATCCACTCTCTTTCATTCCATTTCTTCATTGACTCGCAAGCCACACAATATCAGAGAGTTATACTTGAATTCGTATCATTCTCTCTCTGATTTTATTCTGTTTCCTCCAGGAATTCAAAGATATATTACCATTGGAGATCTATAGGATCATTGTGCCAAATCTGCAAGAATATGTGTTAAAGATACGACTACTTGCCATTGTTTGTTGTTGTTGATAAGGAGAATGTGTATCTTATTGACCGTGAATTCAAGATTGTAAAGGTGTTCTTGCCACCCGTGGAAAGCAAGCGATTATAGTGAAATTTTACACGGTGAAGTGTAGGACTGGTCCCAGGATTGGATAATCTAAACCAGTATAAAAATCCTGGTTTATTTACTTTACTGCATATTATTTTATTATTTATTTCTTTCTATTTGAATTTGAATAGATATAGTAAATACACTTTATCTCTCTAGTGTCTGAATATCCTTAAGAGCCATTAACATTGGGTTATAGACACCCCAGTTCCCTAACAATTGGTATCAGAGCAAGGTTTTCAAAGTTATCATAATCTAATTTTTTGAAAATTGTAAATTGCTTGTGACACTAGTAACACCTTTATTAATTCTTTTATAGAAGGACAATCTACCACTAAACCCCCTCTATTTGATGATAGTAATTATGCTTATTAGGCTTGTAGAATGAAATTTTATTTACATTCTAATGGTTTAGATATTAGGAACATCACCCAAGAAGAATAGTAGAGCCTCAAACTGAATATTCAAAATGAACATTGGACCAAAAGACACAAGCACTTAATAATTCTAAGGCCATGAATATTTTATGTTGCTCTTTAGATAAAAATGAATTTAATCGAGTTTTTGTATATAATTCTGCATATGAAATTTAGAGAATACTAAAAGTCACACATGAAGGCACCAATAAAGTAAAACAGACAAAGATATCTATGTTAACTCACCAGTTTGAACTCTTTCAAATGAAATTAAATGAGTCTATTTCTGATATGTATTCTAGATTTCAAGATATAGTACATGCCTTAATATCATTAGAAAAGAAAATTACTGAAGAAGACCAAGTCAGAAAGATCTTGATTTCACTTCCTAGTGAATAGGATCAGAAGACTCTGGCAATCGTAGAAGCCAATGATATTAGTACTATGTCAGTAGAAGAATTAATTGGTAATCTAATCTCCTATGAAGTAAAGTTGCAGATTAGAAAAGAGAATCAGGGATGTGAGAAGAAATCACTTGCACTTAATGCTATGATCGACAATGATGAATCAGATGATGATGCTATTGATGATGATCCCGAGTTTATTACCAAGAAGATCAAGAAATTCTTGAAGTATTGGATAACGATGAAACTTCGAAAAACTAACAACAACAATTCCAGAAATGGAAATGTAGTTTAATGTTTTGAATGTGATAAACCCGGTCATTTGAATAGAGACTGTCCTGACTTGGGAAAACCAAAGTACTTTTCAAATACTTTCAATAAGGAGAGGAAACAAGCATTCAATGTAATATGCGATGATTCAGATACATCATAAAGTGATAGTGATTTAGAAACGGAAAAGGCCAATGTATGCTTCATTGCAATGGATGACCAGGTACGAAATTTTGATAAAGAAATTACTAAAGTTTTAAATGATATGCATCGGGATTATGAAATACTTAGGAAAAAGTACAATAATAGTTTGGCAGAAATAAAAAGATTAAAAATATCTAATGAAAAGTTAAATTAAAAAACAATGTCTAGAAGATGAAATTGAAAGATTTAATGCTCATAAAAATGGAAAGGATTTAACACTTAGAAGTTTTGAAAAGCTAAAAAGTGAAAATGAGTCCTTAAAATTAGAAAATCTTTCAGTGAAGTCACATATCACTAATCTGAATGGAAAAATAACATCTTTAGACAATATTATTCTTAACCATAGTAAGGATTTTGATAAAATGAAAACTGATACTGATAAATTTAACAAACGAAAGGATAATCTAGAGAAATTATTATCTCCATCTAAACACATTAGGAATAAGCATGGACTTGGCTACACCCCTAAGTCTAAATCAAAGAAAAATAGTACTCAATGTACTATAAAACCACCAAGTTCAAACCAAAACCTAGGAACTAAAAGTTAAATCCTCCAAATAGGTTCATTAACTTACGGGTTCCAAATTGGTTGGATAATACTGAAAAAGAAAAATATATTGATAATTTTATTAATAAGATTCATTTATCTAACGATTATATTTTGAAAGGGCGTTCAAACTCTTTATGGGTTTGGCATCCTAAAACTTAACTCTATGGACCCCGAAATAAAAAGGGTACCAGTGTGCATATTTTATAATTTTCCAGACACCAAATTGTCGATGCTCAAAGCACATGACAAGAAATCTATTGAACCTTGGATAAATATGAAAAGGATTTGTTATTGGCATCAACAAAGTTGGTAACTCTAAAACTCATCTGATTATTTAGTTTATTTCATGTTTTGATTTCCCTACTTGTGTTTTATTTATACGCATATACAAACTCTACATATTGTCTAGCAACAAACTAAATAATTATTTTACCCTTTTTGTTAATGACAAAGGGGGAGAAAAGGTGTAAATATACTAGACAAAATGATAGGGGGAGTGCACAGAGTTAGGGGGAGCCAACTATAAAAAGCACTATATTTTATCTCTCAAATATTTACATGGTTGTCATCATCAAAATGGGGGAGACTGTTAATACCCTAGGTACCCTAGGTATTGATTTTGATGACAATAACCATAGAAACATGACTACTAATGAATCTTCGAGTTGTGTAATTACATCAGATATAATATGGAGATATTTTTAGAAATACACAAGAGTACAAAAGAGGAATTATATAAGAAGTTTAATCACAGAAATTGAAGGATAATAAGAATAATTGAAGACCAAAGCATATTAGACAAGAATGCTGAAGAACAGAGGTGTTTGAAGTGATGAGGAGTTGGTTGAACCTTAGAATATCTTGTTAAAGATCCCACGGCAATTATACTTGAATACAATCATTAATTGACCTCAACCGAATCACCAAAATCCACAAATATAAGGAATCTCAAATGCTGAATATTTGTGACATTTATAAGTGTCTTTTGCAACACTAGGTACGTCGACATAAATCTTTTTACATGTCGACATACAATGGTTTTTCATATTTCAAATTCAAATTAAGATTTTTTATCCCTCTATCGCTTCACCAAAAGACACATTCTTTCAAACACTATTTAAAGGCACCTTGTAATGAATTTTAAAATCAACTTTTCAAATTTTCTTCTACTCCTTTATCTCCATATATTCTCTACACAAATCCATTGAATACTATCCTATTATTCGTGCAAATCCACTCTCTTTCATTGCAATTCTTCATTGCTTTGCAAGCCACACAACATTAGACTCATTCACTCTCTGATTTTATCCTATTTCCTCAAAGAATACAAAGATATATTGCTATTGGAGGTCTTTAGGATCATTGTACCAAATCTGCAAGAATTTGTATTGAAGAACGCTACTTGCCATTGTTTGTTTCTGTTGATAAGGGGAAGGTGTATCTTGTAGCCCGTGAAATCAAGATTGTAAAGGTGTTTTTGCCACCCGTGGAAAACAAACAATTATTGTGAAATTATGCACGGTGAAGTGCAAGACTGGACGTAGGGTTGGGTAATCCAAACCAGTATAAAAATCCTTTTGTTATTTACTTTACTGCATTTGATTTTATTACTTATTACTTTCTATTTGAATTTGAGTAGATATAGTAAATACACGCCATTCTCTAGTGTCTTAATAGCCTCAAGATACATTAACATTGGGTTATACACACCCCAATTCCCTAACACCTTTGGTTGACCAAGTCACCGAGAGTCGTGTAAGGGTTACTGATTCCTCGCAAAGGAATAAATGCGAAACAACTTGGAAAACGGTTCTTTGGGAGCTAGGAAGATAGATTCATCATGGATTTATCCAATACTGGTTACAGGCCAAGCACATGGGGTAGATTACGTTTTTGGCCAACCAAAAACGTCTAAGAACCAAACTTGACAGGGATGGTAAAAACTTTATAAGGGAAAACCAAGTCTAGAATAATGACAACTAAGGTAGCTCCCCGAATCAAAACCGTTTTACTTGAGCAATACTATGTGCAGAGCATCTATGGAGGTTTATGATTCCAACTAAGCTGACACTTGCAGAAAAATTTGGTTTCTAATAATATCTAATAAAAAACAGGTGCCATATGTACTCCACTAGGGTAACTGATGCTGTCAAGTGCTGATGTTTCTCAGCCTTCGTAAAAGGAGTAGCATATATATATATATATATATATATATATATATATATATATATATATATATATATATATATATATATATACATATATATATATATATATATATATACACACGCGCGCGCGCGCACAGTGGCTATTGAAACACAAATTTAAACACAAAATTAGAGATACAAACTCTAGACCGTAGAATTTGTTTGTCTTTATGTGGAATGTGAAATTCAGGAGAAGATATAATGGTTGAAAATTCTTATGTCTAAATTTGTGTCATTATTATGTGTCTACATAGACTTTCCCTGTATATATGTATCCTTGATAAATCAGTCAATGAGAAAGTTTATTGATCATCTCAATATGCATATGACTCATTCGAAAGATACTGTGTCCTTATCCAATCTGTTATCACCTGGGGAGTCGTTAAAGGATTTCTTGTAAAAGATTTAATGTTGTTATTACTGAGGTACATAATTTGATGGCACTGATCCAAGGAGTTGACCCCTACATAAACTTTAGTAAATGGCTACAAAGAAAGCCAGCCTCCAACCTGGAACACTTTTACAATAAGGTGACATGGTAATTATGCAAGGAAGGGAAAGATAGTCCTTGAGAAGTAATGACGTAGAATAAAGAGTGAAAGGAGAGCAAACCAACGTTGCAAAAAAGTAGTCTAGATCAATTTCCAAAAACATTAATGTTAACTTCGAGAATACGGGCAATGAACAGAAGAAGGTCAAAACAGGAACAATGGTCGAAGAAGGGTTTTCAGGATGCAATCAAGGATCCTATATACGATAATTACCAACTGCCCAGTAATCCAGTTAAAAACAGGAGCATTTGTTTACCTGTGACTCGAAGCTGCATAGGAAACCACCCTCAGAGAGTCAACTGAAAAGTAGAAGAAGCCTAGGAAGTTTGATAGATTTCACAGTGTCCATGACCATGGTACAACACTATACCATAAATGTAATTTAGCTACGGCTAAAAGTCATTTCTAACAAAGTTTAATATGACTCTTATCCATAGCTAAAAATAGCGTCTTTAATGATTAAATACGGATTTAAACGATGCATATTTCCTCAACAGATATGACATATGGTCGTATCTAACTGATCCGTTAGATGCAGTTCAGAGCCGTAAATAATTTCTCTGGTACACATACATATATAATCATTCCAAGACATCATATGATAATACTATAATACATGATCAAGAGCAATAAAACTTCTTGTTTAACACATCATCAATAACAATAAAACATCTTATTTAACACGTGATCTAGACCAAAAGTACATAATTAAGCACATATTATAAGAAGGCAAATGGTTTTCCCACACCACTCAATATATTTATGTACCCACAATAATACAATTATTTAAATTAACATGCAGTTGTACAAGTTAGTGAATAAGGCTGAAAAAATGAAGTTCACACAAACACCTTTTAATAACCCGTGACTTCTAACAATACGAAGACCAGCTTGTGTTTGTTCTGTCGCCTCACAAATAACCTCCTTTGGATCGCCATTAGTTATCAAAGTGTCTGCTTGCGCCTGCCAGTATCAACCAAAACATCAATATACCATCAATTTCCCATACTACTCATGATATTTGGGATACAAACAGATGGAAAAAATCAAGTGCGCACAAACATGCAATTGTACAAGTCAGCGAACAAGGCTGAAAAAATGAAGTGTACACAAACATGCAAGGTTCAATCGGTCTACACATTATTAATGGCATGGAAAAGCTGACAGTCCACGTCCAAGTACAAAACAAAATGGATAGCAAGGTAAAACAAAGTTCACAGGAAAAAAATGTATACACAACATCATGTAAATGTACTTTGGTTCAAAATTGTCAAGTCCGGGTTCATGATTATCGTATAAGTACCAAGTGTATCAAGTGAATCATAGTCTAGATTCATAGTGTAAACAAGGTGACCAACAACTATCAAACGTAACGTAAAGCAGAAATTCATATATAAAGTGTCTAACATACTTGCAGTAGCTGTGCTCCCTTTCCAAGCTAGGGGTGAGGCTTAAACTTGTGGTTCCTGTAGAGCTGTCCGACAACAATAGGAACGTTGTCCGAAGTTGGTGGGATTAGAGTAATCAAAA
Organism: Allium sativum; assembly: GCA_030737875.1. NCBI lineage: Eukaryota > Viridiplantae > Streptophyta > Magnoliopsida > Asparagales > Amaryllidaceae > Allium > Allium sativum. The sequence goes on from CM060923.1 coordinate 93,808,292, forward strand.
GCATCCCCTTTTGACCTATTGCTATGAACAACGCCATCGAAACCACAAGCTCGTGTAATAATTCCAAAAGATCAAAATTTCTAAAGATGTTGTTGGTTGCACAAGTAATAACTTGTGCAACTAACCGCACCATTGGAAATTTTAATTTTTTTGGAAATTATTACTTATGCCTTATCCCTGCATGAGAGCACAAGTAGAAATCGTAGTTCCTTCAATGACAAACTTTATTATCTACCAGAGTACCTATTTATAAGACACAAGTTATACAATTTAATCAAACATTATATGGAGATAAATTCAAGTTATACCTCTATGATTAAACAAGTTATACATGTGTGGTACATAACAACTCTACATTCATCACCTGATTGAACTGGAACTCACTCAGTCCATCTTGATATGGTCTCGGTTAAGGACTCAGTCAAGCACAAGTAGAAATCATAGTTCTTTGGATGACAGATTTTGTTATCTACCACAATACGTAATTATAAGACACAAGTTATACAATTTAATCGAATATTATCAGGAGATAAATTCAACTTATACCTCTATGATCAAACAAGGTATACATGTGTGGTACATAACAACTCTACATTCATCACCTGATTGAATCGAGACTCGCTTTATTCATCCTGATATGGGCTTGGTTATGAGCTCGATGCTACAAGTTTGAATATTATGAGCTCGATGCAGACAAATTTCATTGATCAAACAGTATTGAAACCTAATAGTCTTGTAAAGACACTGTCTCCAGCTCACAAGATGACACATGCGACTAAACACTCACCACAAACCCAATAACCAACGACGTAACCAGGAATTCAATTTGTGGTAGGTGGATTATATGAGGGATTCCAATATGTCAAACACTTACCACAAACCTAACAACCAGCTCACAAGATGACACATGCCACTAAATACTCACTTATGTTCAAGCATCAGTGGTTCAATATGCCAAACAAATGTTCACAACTAAAAGAGAAGAGATTAAAACATGCATTAAAAAGTCAACAATATTTTATATCTATCAGTTAGCAAACGATTGTGAAATTGATGAATCGAAAGCAGTTGGAGGAATGTGGAATTGATAAATATAATTGTTCAAAATCACACCTTAGTGCTCTGGTGGCAACGACAGAGTAGTGAAGAGGTGCTGGAGGTTGGTACTGGAGGTTGGCGACGAGGATCTGAAGGTTTCCAACGAGGTTCTAGACGGTGTGTGCATGTTGGTGATGTCGCTGTCGTCGGGGGTTGGTATTGGAGGTTGCCTATGTTGTCGCTAAGGGTCGGTGTTGGAAGCTGCCATCATTTTCTATTTTTTGGCATCAGTTTGTTTTCCCTAGAAAATAAAAAATGATTTGGGAAATAAGGATAGGTGGGGGTAAACGAAGAGGGATATGACGGTTTGTGTGCACCAAAATAAGGCGCTGGAATGGATACAGCTATTAGCCGCGTCCAATCTGATACGGCTACGATCCGCACCTAAATGAAAGAGAAAGTGAATTATTCGACGGGAATGCTTTTCAAAGCCGTATCGACACACATAACTATGGGTTACAGCCGTATTATATTTGATATGACTAACAGCCGTATCAGATATAGAATATCTAAATTTGCTTTTTGGTGTAGTGCAAACGAGGGTAAACACCTTTGTGATGTGATTGAATAACTAATCTCAGAAGAAACTCTTATAGTTTGTGCACTCCCCATAGGTTGGTCGACAAAGGACATCCTACCCCCATTGATGACAGGAAACTACTAAAGATAAATAACCCATGAGATCTGAAATACCTTTAATCATAAACTGAACAGTTGATGGTCATCTTCAAGCCGAGAAGGGCAGGAGTAAGGTGAAATACTGAAGATTTTCGATGCTACTTCATCTGGAATAAAATATATTATTGTTTTCATAGAAATATTTAACAAGACAGGCTCTTTTACATTTTGTTTCTACTAATATTGTTTTTGAACCATGCAACCTTCTCTTTGTGTGCTTTATGAGTCGTGGGACATTACCAACTTGAATGAAACTATATGTGAGTAATACAAATGTGTAGGTGCCTAGATTTAGGTGTCAATCAAACATCCATGGGCCATGACCAGAGCCTTAGAGTTCAACCAAAATGAGCTCAAACCGTTTATAAGCCAAATCTTGCCCTTGACTAAGGGGTAAGAATATGATTCAAAGTGGATGCAACCTGACCATCATTCTCAAGCTCATGCCTAACTAGAACATTTATGTTTTGCGTGTAGCTTGGCCCGAAATACAATAGTGGGTGGATATGATACAAATATCTATCGACATACTCTCTCCAATGATTCGATGAAGGGAGTATGATTCCAAAATGGACATGATTAGACTGCCAACTCATCAACTCTTTCCTTATACTCGGAGGAAAGAATGTAAAAAATAATGGGTGTGACATGACCATTCATTCGTTCACTCTTTCCTTTGTTCCTCTAGGATAGGCATAAAATCAAAACGATTTGATTTGACCTTCCAATCGTAAAATAGATGTGACTAGGCCATCATTAGCTAACTCTCATTCTTAAGGTTAGAGCAGGAGTACAGAACCAAGGTGGAATGGTCTGATAATTCACCCATCAACTCTTTCTTGTGAATCGACGAATGGATTATAAACAAAACAAATGTGATTTGATCGTTCGCTAGCTACATTTTTCCCTTAACCTATTAGCGTAGCTACAATCCGAGATGGTTGTGACTCAACCATCCATCAACTAATTTTATCCTATAATTTGATAGGAGGGGTATTAAATCAAAGAGGACGTGACTTGACTGTGTAATAATTGACTTTCACCCTTAACCTAAGATCAGAAGTGCATTCCAAGGTAAATGTGGTTTGATGGTTCATTTTCCAACACCTACCTTTAATCATTTTAGAGGAGTATAAACTCAAGACGGATGTTATTGGCTATCCATTTGCTAATCTTAACCTGTGATTACATAGGAAAAGTATAAATCCATAAGGATGCAACTCAACCATCCATACAAAATCTCCACCAACCTGAGATGGGGCTAGAATGCAATCATTTAAAGAATTAGTATGATGGCTTAGTACTGTGGCTCATGTCTACGAAACAACCCGACAAGGGGCTATGACTCAAAGACTACTTCAAAGGATTATCGCCTGAAATTTCAAATGATCGAACATTATTATACCTAAACGACGAGTAATGGATAAAAAGTAAATTGAATGAGAAGCATATTGCTCATCTACTTAAATAATTTTTTTAATTAAGGCATAAACAAAAACAAAAGCTTTTGCTATTCATAACTGAACTAAAACATGGAAGGAAAAGTATAAGTTTATTTACCTCTAAACAATAGAAACTAAAAGTGTGGGACACATATGCACAAAGCAAACCAATAGAAAGAAAAAACTAGCAGTATGGTTGCTGACGACCCCAAGGTCAAATTGATGGCTTCTTCTTGGGATTTATCAATTTCTCCAATAATGAACCACTAGAGCTCTCAAACTTCTTGTCTTTCTTTCTCCCCTCGCTTCTGCTACTTAAGAAGGAATGGCTTTTGGGGGTAAATAAGCGAATGGTCCGTGTCTTGGAAAGAAGAAGTGGGCTCCTTTAGAGATTTTTTTTTTCATTAGGAAACACAACTAAAATAAGAGTGACATCAACATTTCAATAGGCTCCCTCTTGACATCAGCTTTCATCTACTTTTCTTACTCGATATTCTTTACTAATTTGAGCTAGCAATTATGCTCAATGGCATGGATTATCGTGACATCCTCTCCCTTGTCATGGACTTTATCAACGTCAGCTTTATCTTCAGTGAGGCATTAATTATTGTGCGTTAAGATGAGAGTCTCAGCGATGGAGTGGTTGAAACCATCTGTGATGTAGAGACCACTATAGACTCAGTGATCATAGCCTATTGTTTAGGTCACTATGGGATAACTTTTAGTTTATGAAAGTTAAAAGGAAATATTAATGGAGTTTATGCACCTGATAAGGACCTTCACAAATGTTGAAGAAGTCAAAGATATACTTTCGTCAATCAAATCACTAGTTTGAGCCAGATACCGCCTTCCATAATTAGAAACAAGATGGTGGACCAGTGATACCCAAGCACGGTGGGATTACGCTTGGGATCGGAAAGTCTACTAAAGGGAAATGGTTGTCATGAATTATGTTGATAAAATGTATATCGAGGAAAGGAGTCTTGCGCTAATGACTAATGGGAAAGTCAAAATCCAATAGCATAGGAATGCAATCAAAATCATTATAACCAACTTATAAAAAATAAATAATAAGAAAAACTTAATTGAGAGTTTTCACCTTGAAACGATGAGTAAATGTTAAAGATAGGACCATGTTTGAAATAGTTGTCAGTTTGTAAATAATGTTTATAGGTGAAAGGATGGAGAAAGAGAAGAAATGTATTATATATAGAGACAAAAGATGAAAGAGAATGTGCAATCATCGTTGGTCCATAATCCAAGCATTCAGCTAAGAATTCCCAAAGGAGAGAATGATGTCACATGCATTGGGATTTGAAGCACTCGACTTGAAAAGTCAGGCACACCCCTTCACTAATGGGGAGGGAAAATGTTAGTGCAAAACTAATCAAGGCCAATTAGAAGTCGAAGTCAAGGAGAAGGAGTGTGAAAAGTGGCGACACCACGAAAGAAGCGGTTATAGGCCTTCGGGATGCGAAAGAGAAGAAATATAAAGGAATTCCCTCTAAACCAAAAAAACCTTGTAATGACTCAGGAAATTTGATGCTTGAATTCCAACAATAATACATAAGCCTGAATTCCTTGCCTAAACTCAAGTATCGGAAACACCAGATAGTTAATGAAAGAATATAGAGGGTGAGATAAGGAAGAAAGAAAATTTAGAATAGAATAAGAAGAAGAACACAACAACATCAGAGTCTCACATCGCAGTAGAATAAAATATAATATAGAAATAAAACTTTATTGAGAGCTTTGAAATAAAAACTTACAATCCTCAGAGTACGTCAATACATCTGGACAGTAATAATAATCTGCCCTCATATACAACACACAACGGAATAAATACCAGATATCATACATTTGAACATCTTCAGCTCGTCTCCGGACTTCACAACATCAGATAACCTGAACCTAAAAAAAACCCGGTCTAACCCGAGCATTTACAAAATGCCTGATCAGTCTGGTGAACCAAAGTGAGAAAAACTCGCTAAGTTTAAAAACATCACCCAACTTGATTTTTTATGTCAAACCATTTCTTTTGAAATCATAGCTTATTCTGATATTATAATAGTGTCTAAAACACAAATAAATATCAATCTACCGGAACGCTTTCATCTCACACTCAACCTATATAATATATAATCAAAACCGTGGGCTCTTATTGGAGATTGGATTTCCAACTATGACAAGGTATGGAGCCACCTTCCGATAGTGTATCTCTAGAGGCGAATACAATGGGTTCAACAAGAACATCTTGCAACCCGACCACACATGACCGACCACTCATTTCGCTTGAGTGTATCAAATGTATATCACCAACGGTTAGGTGTGACCCACTGTCAGATCCATCAAATCACTATTGACGTTCACAAATATACTCTAGGAGTTTATGCAAAAAGAAGTTCCGTTCTCTGCCACCATACTCGATATATTTGTAAAAATCAACATATGTAACACCCCTAATTTGTGCCAACACTAAAAGAGGATAAATTAAATAATAATTAATTTAATATTCATAATTAGAGGAAATGGACTACACCATTGCGTCCGTCTCGAAATTCTGGTCAAGATAGATGTTTGGTTTGCATAAAACGGACACCGTATGAGGAAGTTATGAAGGTTTTAAGTTTGTATACGCATAAAAATATTTTATATATACGCATGAGTCAGGGGTGAGTCGGAGATGAGCCAGAATTCCATTCAAAGGATTCAAATTCGAAAAATTCCTCTGAGCGGCGAAATTCCTGCTCCAGGGGGTCACCTCCCTAGAGGGGTGTCGACCTAGGGGTCGACCCCCCTGAAGGGGTATCGACCTAGGGGTCGACCCACCCACGAGGGTATCGACACCCCTAGGGCTAATGTGGCACTCAGTTTCAGGGGGTCTAGCAGCTATATATTTGTGTCCTATTTCTCATATTTTCTTCACTGAAAGTCATGGAGGCCATATGCTGCTGGAGTGCGAACTGAACCGTTTTCTACAACAATATATTCTACAAATCCAATTCAGAAATTCTAGATCCGTTCTTCCTCAATTCTCTAAACATAACGCTGTGAGTTCTAGTTGTTTCTAGGTTTAGATAAATAAAAGTATATTATGAAAGACTATGAATTGGATATGTTGTAAAGTACGATTCTGTGTTAATGTGAAATCCTATACTATGTCATGACAAATCTATTTTCCTAGATCTAATAAAATTGTGGTTATTCGATTATGTTTCTTATGTGGATCATGACTTGTATCCATGTTATGGTGGATGTACATCTATTAATTTGGACAGTTGTAACATTACATAGATCTAGATCCTTATGTTAATCACTTTTCACTTGTCATATTGTGATCCATTGAGATATGTTATAAACTTGACATGTGAATCCATCTTGATATCTAAACATGTTACTATGTCACCCTAACTATGCTATATTTAAATAATTTGACACCTTATGGTTAATTCAGATCTCATTATGTTGCTTTGACATCGTAGTTGCTACAAGTTCATCTCTTTTATGTCTACATTTCCATGATGATTACATGACCATTCACCTTGTTATCATACAAGTTTATGTTTATGTTTATTCCAAGATACGTTAAAACTATCACCTTCATCGTATTCCCTTTTCATTGTTGTAGCTAGGCTACTTTATAGCCTAGATGCTGCCAAAATGCATACGAATACGTTAGAGAGGAAAAAGGGAATAAGAGGATTATAATTGGCATAATTTATGCAATATTTATATGAAATGGGACATGTAATTCAAATGGGGAAAACATAGAAATAGTTACCTATAATGACATAGGTAGACTTTATGTCTGACCATGTTGTTTCTCCTTCTTTCTTCCGTTCCCCTTCCCCTCCCCCCCCAAGGTTCTCAGGGAGGAAACACTCAGACTTAATCATGAATCAGATATCATCTTGCTAGGAGCTACTTCTGAAGTATGGCTCAAGTTTTTGTCTCTACTATGCCTTAACTCATCTAATGGGGGAATGATGCTTTCTATTTACTTATGTCCTTTGATGGTGCAAGACAGAAGTTATTTTTATTATAATGGTTTTTTTTACTTATGAAATTGTGGACCACGTTATTATGGCTTATGTTTGAAATAAAAGTTTAAATTTTCCATTGCTGCCTTGTTTATATCTGTCTTATAATTATTTTGTGTCTGTTTACCTATAGCGCTTCACGAAACTTAATGCATTCCCTTAGTGAGTGACATTAACGGACGTGGGGTGTCACACTTGGTATTAGAGCTGAAGGTTACCATATTAGATAAAAAAATTTGAAAATTATTTTCAAAAAGGTTTTAAAAGAAAAGCATTCTCAAAAGAAAAGTCTATTTTGAAAAACATTCCCCAAAATGCCATATGTAGTATCCTTCGGACCTTTATCTAATTTTTTTTTCCTTTTCCCCTTTTTTCAGCATGTCTGGGGAACAAAACATCCCTAATATCCCAGAGGGTGTCACAATACTCAGATGGTTCCATAGGTATTTGGAGGCCACGGCACCGGCCGAATGCCAAAGAGACGTTCCTCCCCCAACTGCATGAGTCATTCCTCATCCTCCACCTTTAAAGCTGACAACTTTGCCAAGATCTGCAAAGACTTCCGGGCTATAGGAGGAAGGCCATATAATGAGAACGAGACATTCATAGAAGCTCGGAATTGGCTTAAGGAGACCGGGGACTTATTCGTAATCCTTGAAGTGGAGAACCGAAGGAAAATTCAATTAGCTGCTTGGCTGTTAAAGGACGAAGCCTCATTTTGGTGGGAAATCACCCAAGCTGGACGTCCGGTAGAAACTTGGGAAGACATTAAACAGAGGTTCAAAATGAAATTTCTTTCTCAAGCTGAGAGAAGCATACAGATGGAGAGGTTCTTAACTCTTAAACAAGGAAATTTGACGGTGAAGGAATATGAGAACAAGTTCAACCAGCTGGCAAGGTTCGGGTTAGTGTTGGTAGACACACCGCACAAAAGGGCTTTGCGATTTGCTTAAGGGCTGAATGAGCCTCTGCATGGTTTAGCCATGTCCCATCTTTCAATGGGGGCCACCTTTAAAAAGCTTGTTGATATGGCCCTAATGCATGAGGAGGACAAGGGAGAAAAGAAGGAAACAAAAGATGATGGGACATCGCATAATAAGAAGGTGTGGCCCAAGAAGGGGCAGCAACATCAGCAACAACAGAAGAAAAGAGGGAAAGATGATAAAGGCAAGGATAAGAGAAAATGTCATAACTGTGGAAAGGAGGATCACCTGATCAAAGATTGTAAGAGAAGGAAGGCCAATTGCTTTAATTGCGGAGAGGTCAGACACTTCTCCAAAGAGTGCCCGAAGAAACAGGGATCACAGGGACAAGGTCAAAGAGCAGGGACTTCTAGAGGGCAGGTGCATGCTCTCACGATCAGTGCTCCTGAAAAAGGTAGAAAAATTTCTATAGAAAGTTTAGTTTCTCTTTCAAACCATCCCATTATAACACTATTTGATTCTGATGCTTCACACTTGTTTATATCTAGTTCTGTGGTTGAATCTTTGCACTTAATTACTAGTATGGTAATAGATCTCGTAGTTGTTTCAAACCCCATTGGTGTTTCGGCTCATTTATCAATGATTTGTCGAGGTTTGAAAATATCAGTGTTAGGCGTCGAATTTGAATGCGACGCGTATATGCTCGGGTTTATGGGCCATGGGTTGATTCTAGGAATGGATTGGGTTACCACGAGTGGGGCCATTCTGGATTGTGAGAGGAGGGTTGTTAGTCTCCTGACTTGTCATGGGAAGAACCTCAAAGTTTCTTATGACCCCCAAAGGTCTGTTATGCTTAGCTTCCTAGAGTCCCTAGATGCATCCATAGATGATTTGCAATCTGTTCCGGTGGTTCGAGATTATCCCGATGTTTTTGATAAGGTACGGGTTTACCTCCAAGGCGCGAAATTGACTTCCGCATATATCTGGTGGACAATGCAAAGCCAGTTTCATTACCAGTACGCCACATGGCTCCAAAGGAGAGGAGGGAGCTGAGTAAGCAAGTAGGGGAGCTACTTAGAAAAGGGTTTATCGGACGAAGCATATTTGAGTGGGGTGCTCAAGCAGTATTTGCAACTAAAGCAGATGGTTCGCTTCGTTTGTGTGTTGACTGCAGAGAGTTAATTAAGCTCACCAAGAAGAATAGGCACCCGCTTCCGAGGATTGATGATTTATTTGATCAGCTTGTGGTGAATCGGTATTTTCTCAGTTGGACTTGGCTACGGGGTTCCATCAGTTGAGGGTGGCTGAGGACAACATAGATAAGACTGCTTTTAGAACTCCAGACGGTTTCTTTGAATGGCTAGTTATGCCTTTTGGGTTGACAAATGCACCCGCCTATTTTGTTGATTTGATGAGTAGGGTGTTTCGGGAGTTCCTAGACAAATTCGTTGTAGTCTTCGTTGATGATATTTTGATCTTCTCTAAAAGTGAAGAAGAGCATGCCCAGCATTTAGGAGAGGTTTTGAAAACTCTCCGTGACCATCAGCTAAAAGCAAAGTTCTACAAATGCCATTTTTGGAGAAAGGAGGTGAGATTTTTAGGGCATGTAGTCTCCAAAGAAGAGACAGCTGTAGATCCCGCCAAGGTGGTTGCAGTACAAGATTGGAAGATTCCTAAAATGAAAGCGAGGTGAGAAGCTTTATTGGGTTGGCAGGTTATTATAGGAAGTTCATTAAGGACTTCGCGAAGATATCAGCCCCTCTCAATAGGCTGACAAAGAAGAATTTGGCATTTTCATGGGACATAGACTGTGACATTGCTTTCCAACGACTGAATAGGCCTCTGACTACAGCCCCAGTCTTGGCCTTGCCTAACGGGAATAAGGTGTTTACTATTTACACTGATGCGTGTGGTACAGAGCTTGGTGCGGTTCTGATGCAAGAATGGAAATAATATGTTATGGGGGTAGACAGTTAAGAGTTCATGAGAAGATTTACCACACCCATGATCTAGAGCTAGCTGCCATAGTATTCGCATTAAAGACGTGGCATCATTATTTACTTGGAGAAAAGTTCGAGTTATACACCAATCATAAATCTCTCAAGTATCTATTCTCACGGAAGGGTCTAAACTTAAGGCAACAACGGTGGATGGAGTTCTTGGCTTCATATGATTTTGAGATTTTTTTCTACCCCTAGCAAGGGTAATGTGGTGGCATACGCACTAAGTAGGCATAGGGTAGCTCTGAGTCCTTTGTTTGTGGAAACAAAGAACTTGGAGTTCATATCAGCTTTTGATTTTAGACCCTCCATCGAGGTTTTGCCTGATTTATTTGCATCCTTGGAGATATGACCGACTCTTGTAGATCAGATAGGAGCATCGCAACAAGGTGACCCACAGATTCTAAACATCATGGATAAGCTCAGAAGAGGGGAGACTTCTATTCACCTCAGTAGATATGCTATAGATGAAAAAGGGTGGTTGCGATGAGATGGAAGGCTTTGTGTTCCTCAAAGTGGAAGCTTGATAAAGGCAGTCCTAAAAGAAGCCCACCATTCTAAGATGACTATTCATCCAGGTGGTGAAAAGATGTATAGAGACATGAAGAGGGTTTTCTTTTAGGCTGGGATGAAGAAAGATGTGGCCGAATTTGTTTCTCAATGTTTAGTTTGCCAGCGAGTCAAAGCTGAGCAAAGGAAGCTCAGTGGATTACTTCATTCGTTGGAAGTTCCGCAGTGGAAATGGGAGAGCATCTCTATGGATTTCATAGATGGTCTACCTAGATCGAAGAAAAGTAATACCAGTAATTGGGTGATAGTGGATAGACTCACTAAGAGCGCTCACTTTATTCCAGTTAAGAGTAAGAGGACGGCATCATGGTTGGCAGCAGTTTATGTCCGAGAGATAGTCCATCTCCACGGAGTACCTTCCAGCATCATGAGCGATCGTGACCCCATCTTTACCAATGAATTTTGGAGGAGCTTGCAAGAAGCATTAGGTACACAGTTGTTTTTAAGCACTGCTTATCATCCTCAGACCGATGGGCAGACGGAGAGGGTGAATAGGATTCTAGAAAATCTTTTAAGGCTGTGTATCCTAAACTTCAGAGCGACTTGAGAAAAGCATCTTCCTTTAGTAGAGTTTGCCTATAATAACAGTTTTCAAGCTAGCATCGGCATGTCACCCTTCGAAGCATTGTACGGACGACCCTGTAGATCACCAACTTATAGGTGGGAATCTATAGAAAGATTATTACTTGGACCAGATATGGTTAGAGAAACGTCCGAAAAGATTAACCTTATTCGATGGCGGATGAAGACAACTCAAGAGAGGTAGAATTCCTATGCAGACAAGAGAAGGACTGACATCGAGTTCGAAGTGGGAGACTTAGTTTTTATCAAAGTATCACCTCTGAGGAATGTGGTTCGCTTCGGATCAGTAGGGAAGTTGGCACCTAGGTTTGTGGGACCATTCCCCATAACCGAAAGGATTGGCCAAATGGCCTACAGAGTAAAGCCCCCAGAAAATCTATCCGGTATTCATGACGTTTTCCATGTCTCTCATCTGCGGAAGTGCTGCATGACACCGCGGAAGTAGTTGAGCCGAGCATGTTGGAAGAAATCGAAGTGGAACGAGAGGCGACAGTCAGACGAGTCCCTACCTGTATTCTTGGGTCATAGGTTAAGAAGATGCGCAATAAGGAGATCAAGTTTCTAAAGGTTCAGTGGGAAGATAACCCAGAAGATCCGACTTAGGAGACCGATGAAAAGATCCGTGCTTCGTACCCTTTACTTTTCGAGGGTATGTTCTTAACTCTTTTCCTTAGTTTTATCAGTGCTTGTTTCTGTCAATAGAATATATCTTATCCATCGTATTTTCTACCTTTAGATAGGAATCATATGGATGTAAACATGTGTTTGAAACATGTTATGTTTGATGGATGCAAGTGGATGCAAGTTTTTGCTAGTGGTTCCATATGGACGCCTATACACACATGTTAGGCACTGAGATCGGCTCAATCACTCTCATACTTCATATGGATGTGTGTGCATTTTATTTTATTTTATGAATGGAAATGGATGAGTTAGCATATGGATGTTGCATTTGGACGAATGAATGTACACACATATAGAATTTATATGATATGATAAGTTTATTTGCATACATATTGGATTCATGGCACTAACGTACATTGCATTAAGGAGGTCAACTGAATCAGTAGACCGCCTGATCTTCGCATTAGTGTTGGGACATATACACACACCTTTGCATATATTCATATAAGCATTAGAAATCTTTAAGACAATGGATGCCAATGGCTGATGGATGGGTAGATGGATGGTAGGATATGCATTCTTCTCAACTTAGAGATTCGGGACGAAATCCTTTTAGTAGGGGAGAATGTAACACCTTGAATTTGTACCGACACTAAAAGAGGATAAATTAAATAATAATTAATTTAATATTCAGAATTAGAGGAAACAAACTGCACCATTGTGTCTGTCTTGAAATTCTGGTCAAGATAGACATTTGGTTTGCATAAAACGGACACCGTACGAGGAAGTTATGAAGGTTTTAAGTTTGTATAGGCATAGAAATATTTTATATATACGCATGAGTCAGAGATGAGTCAGAATTCTATCCAGAGGATTCAAATTCGAAAAATTCCTCTAAGCGGCAAGATTCCTGCTCTATAGGGTCGACCCCCAAGAGGGGTGTCGACCTAGGGATCGACCCACCCGCAGGGGTGTCGACACCCCTAGGGCTGACATGGAACTCAGATTTAGGGGGTCTGGCAGCTATATATACGTGTCATATTTCTCATATTTTCTTCACTGGAAGTCATGGAGGCCATATGCTGCTGGAGTGCGAACTGAACCATTTTCTACAACAACATATTCTACAAATCCAATTCAGAAATTCTAGATCCGTTCTTCCTCAATTCTCTAAACCGAAAGCTGTGAATTCAAGTTGTTTTTAGGTTTAGATAAATAAAAATATATTTTGAAAGACTATGAATTAGATATGTTGTAAAGTACAATTCTGTATTAATGTGAAATCCTATACTATGTCATGACAGATCTATTTTCCTAAATCTAATAAAATTGTGGTTATTCGATTATGTTGCTTATGTGGATCTTGACTTGTAGCCATGTTATGGTGATGTGCATCTATTAATTTGGACAGTTGTAACATTACTTAGATCTAGATCTTTATGTTAATCACCTTTCACTTGTCATATTGTGATCCATTGAGATATGTTGTAAGCTTGACATGTGAATCCATTTTTAGATCTAAACATGTACTATGTCACCCTAACTATGCTAGATCTAAATAATTGGACACCTTATGGTTAATTTAGATCTCATTATGTTGCTTTGACATCGTAGTTGCTACATGTTCATCACTTTTATGTCTACCTTGCCATGATGATTACATGACCATTCACCTTGTTATCATACCAATTTATATTTATGTTTAAACCAAGATATGTTGAAACTATCACCTTCGTCATATTCCCTTTTCATTGTTGTAGCTAGGCTACTTTATAGCCTAGATGCTACTAAAATGCGTATGAATACGTTAGAGAGGAAATGGGGGGAAAAGGGGATTATTATTGGCATAATTTATGCAATATTTATATGAAATGGGACATGTAATTCAAATGGGGAAAACTTAGAAATAGTTACCCACAATGACATAGGTAGATTTGGATTAATTTAGAATGTTTAGTAATTTACAATTAGGAATTGTAAATTGTATTTATGACGCGAGGTTACGTTACATTAGTGGTTGAAGTCTGCCCAGACCCGACCGGCATATCCAGCAGCCACTATTGTTGAACCTAATGTGGGAGATCTAAGTATGTAAATACGAATCAGGCTAAGACACGAGATTAGGCCCAACTGTGGGATAAGACTGCTCGGACCCGACCGGCATATCCAACATCCACACGTTGTAGGCCTAATGTGGGATGTCTAGCCCACTATAAAACCATAAATGGACATGGTAGAGAATTGGACTACTTAACCTAATTTAATTTATAAAGATTGTATGACTATGAACTTAAGTTAGGGTTAAGTAAAATTGGATGGGTAGTGGGCGGGTTAAGTAAATTAGAGGGGAGTGGGTAATATTTACATATAGGTCCACGAACTTAACCCAATAAGGTTATGTAATTAAAGACACCTAGTGGTATACATAACCGGTAGATAATATAATAGGGTTATGTAATTAAAGACACCTAGTGGTATACATAACCGATAGATAATGTAATGAAGTTATGTAATTAAAGACACCCTTTAGGCTAAGCATAACTGGTATAGGGCTATGTAATTAAAGACACCTAAGGGTATACATAGTCAGTGGAAAATCTAGTGGGGATACAAAACAAGGGGGAGAGCTTGTATCATATTGTGTGGGACCCATTTTAGTCAGTAACCCGGAGTTGGTATCAAGTAAAGAACTCCGTACTAGGCAGAGATGGGGCACACTTACTGACTGACTGTAAGAGATCCAAACGAGACAGATGGTGTGGGCGGCGCAAACCGACCAGGGACATGTGCGTGCATGGGCCGGGCAGATGGGGCTAAGATGACAGTGACACCAGTTGATATGGTTGTGCACATCTTAGGTTGCCACTTTAGGAAGTGATACCTCCTACTGTGGGGGCCAGCACAAGGTATTTACGGAGTAGGGAGCCAATCGATTAGGGTAGGGGTTAGGGTATACTTGGACGTGTGACCTAAGCCTACCAACTTATAGTGGAAGGGATCATCTCATTTTGTTATACTAGTAATAATGCAGAGTAATCATTAGTAAGACACATACACCTTATCTTACTTACCTTGTCACACCTACCATTTATGTAGTAGTCTCTCTTATCCACTTTATATGCCTGTCATGTTGCTTTTATTTGTCTACTGGCTAAAATTAACTAGACTCGCCAGACTTTATGTCTGACCCTGTTGTTTCTCCTTCTTTCTTCTGTTCCCCCACCCCTTAGGTTCTCAGGGAGGAAACACTCAGACTTAATCAGGAATCATATATCATCTTGCTAGGATCTACTTCTGAAGTATGGCTCAAGTTCTTGTCTCTACTATGGCTTAACTCTTTTAATTGGGGGAATGATGCTTTCTATTTACTTATGTACTCTGATGGTGCAAGACAGAAGTTATTTTATTGTAATGGTGTTTTTTTTACTTATGAAATTGTGGACCATGGTATTATGACATATGTTTGAAATAAAAGTTTAAATTTTCCATTGATGCCTTATTTATATTTGTCTTGTAATTATTCTGTGTCCGCTTACCTATAGCGCTTCACGAAACTTAATGCATTCCCTTGTGAGTGACAATAACGGACGTGGGGTGTCACAGCATACGTGACTCTTAAGAAATACTCTGTCAGACAATCGTTCATACAAATCATCCAGGTCCAGGGTGAACCGAATGCACCCTCCTACCACATCCTAGGTGTTACCATATAGATTGGTAGCGAGTAGTCCTTGCAATCTGTAGATTCCAATCAAGACAGAATCACGGTCGAAATATCTTTGGCCGCTAAACCATCGAAATTCAACAAGTGGCTCTTCCGCTCCTGAAGATCAACAGTCTTGAATTTCTCCAACTTCAATAATCATCTTCTACGTATTCGCCGGTTCGGAATGGTTTTCGAATATAAATTTGATTCCGGTCTTTCCGTACCAACATTCATATAGGTCAGATTTGATAGTCGGTTATTTAACTATAAATAAAATAACCATTCAATCATAAAATAAAATGAATTTACTCGTTCAGTACTCAGCATCACCTAACTTATTTAATTAAAAATATTCGTTCAGTAAATCTCAAAATCTTTTAAATAATTCGAATTTAGTTTTTCACTTCTTATTTAACATAAGGTTTTCTTCGAACTGTTTACCATACATTACTCGTTAACTATAATCGGAAATCACTTAAACTTATCACTCGTAAAACAACATTACATTATCACACAATTCCCTTTTATTTCCTTTTATTGGGGATGTCATTATATACATATATATATACACACACATGTTCTCAAATCTTTTCATTTCCGTTACTTTAGAAATCCCATTATGTATATATATATACACTTAAACCATTTATTTCCTTAACTCTGGAAATCATATTATATATTCTCCAATCTTTATTCTTCAATATTCATTAGTTCTTGACCATAAATTGGTAAGCGGATAATTTCTGAAGTATCAACCTCGAAGACCGAAATCAACATCAGAGTAATATTCCGAAAATCACTCAATTCAACCAATCTCCAGTTAGGTTCCAATTCTTATCTTAACTCGTTATCAACCCATACTGTTCCATTTCTAATTCCTTCGACCATTTTCCACTTTGAAATATCGTTTCAATTCCATCTCTTTCACCACATTTCATTGTTAAGTATTGCCAGTTCAAAATCAACACCTCGACTTCACATCTCCTTTACAAACCTTGTTTATAAAATCTCAAGTTTTAATATAAACCCCTTCTTATCTCGAATTCTTTTACTTAATTTAAAATGTTAAGTAAATATTTACTTTAAGCTATTGTATTAGCTTAAAATTTTAAAACTTAGTTATAAAAACTGGGTTTTAATATAAAGCCATTCATTAACTCCTTTCAAACCTTAATTGTATTCTGTCTCGAACCTGATTACTTACTTAAATGAATTTCACTTAAATAATAATCCCTTAAATCCTTATCAATTAAAATAAAAATTTACTTTATTATTAACTATTTTAGAAGTAGTTAAATTCTTTATTAACTAAGTAAATAATAAATTTCTTTTTTAAAGTCTTATTAAATTTAAACACTATTCGTTAAATTATTTTATTCGATTAATCAAAAGTAAATTAACCAATTCTAACTAAAATAATTGGATTAGTCAACTCAACCCATGATTTTCTCGTTAATCAACTCCAATTAATTCTCTTTATTAAATTAATTTATAATATAATTAATTTAAATAACTTTGTTTAGTTGTTTCTTAGAACAATTAATCAAATTCTTAACTATTACTTTAAATTCTGCTCGACTGCTTATAAATCTTATTTACATAATAATTTTCCTTATAAACCATTTAATAATTACTTATAACTAAAATAATAAATACTTATTTACTGCTTAATAATCTTCAATTTGAAATAATAGGTTTCAAAATCTATTCTCAGTTATAAAATAAATTTTATAACCTCATTTCTGTTGATCCACCTGACGGTAAATCCATAATTATAAAACGATTGATTATCAAGCCATCTGATGCCAATTACCCAACCAGTACTGCCCATTGGTTAATATCAAACAAACGTTGAATTATGATTCAACAATCCATAAACACATCAATCATTTAATCGGGTTGGTCATACAATTCATATAGCGGTAATATGAAAATAAATAATAAATTTGAGGAATCCAGTTGGATCCCTCCAACCTGTTTTCCCTGCATCCAAATACGTTATCTCAAATAGTATTATTCAATTCAATAAACAGATATGACATTCAACAATAAAAAAATCACAGCAATCCAGTCTCCCTATTATAATTTAATGCATTTATATTATTATAAACATAACCAACGTGGTAAGTTACCTCATTTGTAATCAATTAAACTAACATTTAGTCTAATCAGTTCAGTTCAACACACACACACACACACACACACACACACATATATATATATATATATATATATAGCATCCATTAAACAATTAACAAACATAGCACATAAATAATAAACCCGACTTATATATATATAAGTGGGTAAACTGAGTGAGTTAAACTCACTTTGGTTTGATCCGTTTACGATTCGGTTACAATTAAATTAAACAATAGTTCAATTTAACTATGAATTCCAGTTGACTCCCATACTGTCCAAATTAGTTCCATGATGTCCTTCTCTTTGCCACGATTCCATTGTATCATGTTATATTGGATTCTGTTATACCAGTTTAAATATTAACGATTTAATTATATAATTAACTTTTAATATAATTATTAAATAAGCTATATTACTTTAGAGATTATAATCGGAATCATTTTCATTTCTTCACGGTTGCTCGCTTGAAAATCTTTCTGGTGTCTGGGTGACTTCATCACGCCTGTTTTGTTCAGAAAAATGCTGGTCAGACTCCCTTTTTTTTCTAAATGTTCAAACATGCTTCTTCAAATTTACGTTAAAAGACCAAACTCCATGTTAAACCGGTACGCCTGACTCCACCGTTCCCATCTGCTCCAAAATTAACTACCCACTATCTCTTTTGTTTCACAAAATTATACCCCATCTATACTTCAGGCATGTTAAACAACAGTGCCCAACTTTTTGTTCATAACTCCACCATTCAAGATGTCCACCCTGTCACCAATTTGTATACTCTGCAATGCTAATTTCCTACGTTCCAATAGGTTCGAATTGAAACAGGCCATGCTTTGTATTTCCTCTTTCAGCACCAAATACATCACGTATTGACCCAAAGTGCCATGTCACGCTTCTTTACATTTGAACCCAGTATATGCCCACACCTCAATTCCTTCATGCAAGCCTTTTGTTCCTGAATAAATCCCAATCTTTTTCTGATCTTCCCTTCGTTCCAAAGCATCATCCCCCACCATATAATATTGCATTGACCACACTACTTCACATTGAACCCATGCTGCTTTATTTAAAGACTTGCCCACCACGTTCTCTTTTTCCCAGTATCATTCGCATCTTCCCCATTTTGAAACTAACATAAGTCTTTACATTCATCATGCAAATCATATTTTCTCTTTACCCATAATTCGTTGCAAACCCATCAGCTCCAAGCATTTGATCGATGCCTCGCATCACCTGGTCCGCTTGGAGATCATCGGGGCACGACAATTGATGAGTCTGAGCCTGCTACATGCTCGACCCTCACCTCGTCAACTCCGGTTCCCCTATCTCCAGCTATAACCCTTTGAATGCCCTAACGTTGTGCCTAATTTCCGGCCTTATCGATCTATGAAAACTGATCGCCGTCGCTGGCCAAGCAGTTTTCATCGAGCTTATTCTTTTTGTCGTAGGAATTTTTGCGAACAAGTTGATAGATTAGCTTGAAACGAGCAGAAATCACTGGCGTTGTTCTGGCTGTTCAGAATGTTTGGTGGCGGCATGCAGAAAAGAAGACCACGCGAATAATAGATTTAGGGTTAGACAAATGGTTGGTTATTTATAGGGTTAAAAATATTAATTAAATATTATAACGTTACTTAACCGTGAAGTAATAAGGCAAAACAACTACATACGCCATCCGTTTTCGACGAAAAATGTAATCTTAACATAAAGGAATATTCTGGACACGATGGAAAAGGTTTCGTCGAATTCTGAGGTCGTTTGTGTAAAGTCCTTTATAAATCACACATGAAAAACACACGTTTAAATTTCCCATGATCACAAAATAAATCCAAATGACCTAAAACACTACTACACCTTATCATTTCAGATTTAATAAAATTAGTTTTGCTGAAAACAGAATTCGTTTGCATATCCGTTATCCTAATTTATGCGTAAAAGAACACTATTTTGGACATCAAAAATACCGGTCTCAAAAATAACAAACTATTTATTTATCCTGTCTCGAAACGTTAATATGAATTCAATGGAATTCGTTTCGTGGCTTAATTCGATCGTTATCTCGAGTTATGACCGAAAACCCTTTTTAAATCGTATTAAAATATTAAATTAATTGTTATAATTCCTTAGCGACTATTTGAGATTTTGAATTGGACATAACTGATAATCTATAACATGAAATCTCACATTTTTCTTTTTCAGTAGAAAAATATGATCAAACAGATTCAAACGTTTCTTGTTTCGCCAAAATCTAACTTATATCGGATCCTGTATATTCAGTTGAAGTTCAAAATATAAATTACGAACTACCGCGATGTTTTGAGTTTGTTTCATAATTATATATAAATTAAACATTTAAATTTCATTGTATAACCAAATATATATTTTTTAAATCCATTTGAAATTTCAAATCAATATTTTAAATAATAAAATATATTAAATATCTAAGTGCCAAAAATATGGGACTTTACAAGCCTCTTTCGACTTTAAATGAAAGTGCACTCGCATCAGATAAAGAAGCCCTTTTCGGTCTTAACCAAGAGGGCATTGGTTCTAGATTAATTGATTTAAAAAAACGGAGGGAGCAAGCCAAGGAAGAAGCGTCTGAAGGAACTGAGAAAAAAGCTAAAATCTTAGAGCCATAAGCCGTTAGGGTTGCAAAAGACGAAAGTCCTTGACCAAATTTCGAAAGGCTCAAACTCCCTGAATAGAAGGCACTGGTGAAACAAAAAAAAATCACTCAAGAACGAGAGAGGAGGACACATCTCGAAACAAAACTAGAAAGGAAAAGTGAAAAATCGAAAGCAAACTCATCAGAGGAAGTGAATCCTAAGGAAAGACCTAGCCTTGTCGGAGAGGATAGTTGGCGTTGTTGACCCACCTTTTGGTAAGGTAGTCACATTACAAATTTTCGAATATTGAAGTGCTTAAGATTTGAGCATAGGCTCAGAAGAGCCCAGAGCCACTTGTACGGATTAATAAAGCACTCAAGATCATGTGTAAGCAAGACTAGAGTTTGGGTCGGTAAGGTCGGGTCGGCCTGAGGATACCACCATACTTCGGATCGATGAGCATGGATCGGTGTAGCTGGATAAGCATGGAGAGTTCATCACATTAATTCGGATAAGTGTTCCTGGGTCGAACAACTTTGGATCAGCGTGCTTGGTTCGAACAAGTTTCTATTTGATGATTTTGTGATGGAACGGGTCTGCCCAGTGAAAGCCTCCTCGTTACACTTCTGGCTTCGCTTCACCAGATCGGCACATCCCGGTTCGACCATGCTGAACTGGGGTATATCGACCTGAACACAGTAGGGTCAGAAGTCCTATTTCTTTACCAAACCACTTGGTCCATTCATTCCTGAAGCATTGGATCAAGTTGTGACCTGGGGTAAACCAGAAGAGGTATTCTCCAAAAACAAGAGAAGCGGTCAGCACCTACTACCGACTCGGATTGTATGCCACATGGCATACTGACCCAGGCTCAGGCTCTACCTATAAAAACACTCATTTTGGACAGAATGAGGGATGGGTGCTAGATACTGTACCGAACCAAGCAAGATCATCGCTTTGGTGGAGAAATACACTTCTTATCTCTACTTTTCTTTCATGGTAGTTAACTATGTTGTAATCTAATAGTATAAATAATATATTATAGAGTCAACATAGGCCCGGTTACCGAACCACTATAAAACTCTTGTGTGTTCATTTATTTTTCTGCATTCTAAGCTATGAATTGTTGAATTTGATATATTTTTGGGGGTTGATCGTCAAGCGAACCATTTTTTTACGTCAATAGCCATCATAAGTTGGAAGCACGCATATGCCTATGCCTCTCGCAACATTCGAACCAAAGCCGAAAGGGCTACCCTGAAGGAACTGGCGAAAGAGTGTAGCTGACACCAGAAGGGATTTCGTATAACCTATGGAAGGATTCATGAAGCAGTAGTCAAATGAAACTCGAAGATTGTCCAAATGAAAGGAGGCAAGGAAAGAAAAGAGGTAGAGGATCTCCAAAAGCAGCTAAAGAAGAGAATGGAAAGGAAAAGCACCCAGAACCTATTGACGGCATCATAGGACACACATGCATCCATAAGCCGTTTTCCGAAGCAAACCTCAATACAATTGTCGGAAGGATTCTTCGAAAGCAGTAAAGCGAGGCTTTCATTACACGCCTCCGAAGTTAAGGAAAGATAAATCACATTCAGCGACACACAAAAGAGGAGAACCCTCGATTTGAAACCCTAAAGCATTAAGGACGAGGTACGGGAAGAAAGCATAAAAAGGGGTCCGGAGCTCCTACACAACTGCCCCTTTTGTGGTCAGTTAAATGCTCCTATCGTTAAGCTCTTCAGAAGCAACTGTTGGCACTTTGCGTTGATGGAAAGTGGCAGAAGCACTTGGAAATCCTTTGTAATCAACTCATTTTGAGTGATCGATATGAAGCGCTTACGCCAATGGGAGTGTCAGCTCAAACCTATAAATAGGGCCCTGCAACTCAGAGCGCGAGATTTTCTTCTTTCTCCAAATTCATTTTCTCCACAATTGTAATCTCTTAATACAGAGAAACAGAAACTAGATTTTAGATCAATCAAGAAAAAGGATTGTAATATTGAATATACTCAATAAAATGAAGATATTTGGCAACTAATGTAATTCTATGTAATTTTGTTCAATCATATGCGTTATTATTATTGTTTTCTAACGTTATAGGTGTAATATGTGGATTATATACATAATTGAGATTCACTTCGAACCTTAACTTGTGGCTGACCCTAGGAACCCTAAATTTAAGGATAAAAACCTTTATTAGCTTAATAATCATGATAGTGATTTAGGATTATGCTAAGACTAGACCTAGAAATAAGTTATGATGTCCCAGTTCAGTGACTTATTAGGCTTAGACGATTGAGATTAGGGAAGTGTTCATGATATCCCACTAAATCCACGAGAATCCAGGGAGAACTTACATAAACCTAGCTTCATGGCCCGATTTGGATAGAGAAATTTCCCAAGGCCAGGATTTGTAACCGTAGAGTACCCGGAGTAGTTGTCTTAATATCTTAAGGCATTATTAGGAAAGCATCTCATAGGTACAGAGACCTCCCATTCGAGAAATCAGAAATAAAAACCGCGATTGGTTTTGTTCATAACAGAGAGTTTACTTACAGAATTCTATCGAAGCATCCTTAGATTATAACACATAAATATTTGTAGATCTCAAGTTTGAACCCTTTCTCATTGCTAATTGGAAGTTTTACGGTCAAATCTAACTTTTGGGGTGTTAACCATAAATTTGACTAACATGTACATATGCTTTTAAATACCAGTATCATTTCATTAATGTAATCGCTGCATTTATTCATTATCATACATTCGGCCAAAATTTTCATGTCAACAATTATTTAATAATTTAACTAAAAAACCATGCAAAAATCAAACCAATAAATCATTAAATGAACTAATAAAACTCAATAGTAGATTGAAAAACAACAGAATGCAAAACTAACCAATTGAACCTATTAATCGGCAAAATAAGGGAGGGAAAATAGTTTACCTCAGCAAGGGTTTACATCGATAGAAAAGGGAGATGCTAAGGTTTAATGTCTAGTTCAATCCACGACTCGGAGGATGGATCGAAGAAGATTATTTGTCATTAGGGTTTCTTGGGTAAAGTTGGAAAAGGGGTTTTGAGTTAAAAGAAAGATAAGGAATATAGCAGGAGATGAAATATTTTAGGAGATTTATTTACACTCCGAAAAGGGTTAAGGGGTGACAAATCCAAAATAAAATTTGGCATATACCCATCATTTTTCATTTTTTTCCATTTTCGGCGGGTCTCTGTCGAATTTAATTGTGAAATTCAACCACACCCCCATTGAATTTCTTGAATAAATGTGGCATTGTCTTACAGAATTTCACTCGTGTCCCCCTCCCTCCTTAACCATTTTTAAAATGTTAATAACCACCCATTTTTTTACTGCCTTTTGTTATTGTTCTTTATCATGGGTGGAAAGGGCCCTACCATGTAAACGTTGTTTGACTAAACCTTGACTGTCTAAGATAGCACGAGGCACCTGGATGTTGTCCCATATTCCTATCAAATATGTATTTTATTATAGTGTAGACACGTTTGAATAATCTCTTTCGGTTTGTCGAGCTAAATTAAGGACAAAATTAGATTAGGATAAGGAAACATGGATCATGAATTGTATGTGATATAACCAATAAGTGGATATCCATCGTTCGTGAGGCTGTGATTTATAGAAAAAACTCAAGGTCAGAATTCCAAAAAAACGAGTCCTAACATGTAACAATCCTAATTTTTAGTAAAACGTTAATCATGAAATTTAATTATATAGATTAAATAAGAAATAAGCAGTGGATAATGAAATGAGATCTGATAAGTAAATGGTTTGGTCTTATAACTAGTCAACAAAATTAAGATAAAAGAGTGTCTATGGGAAGGGAAAAAGTGGGATACACTGAGTCTTTCATGCGATAACCTTTCATATTTTCATTCATCTTTCATTTTACAAGCACATCTCAAACTAAAATCTAAAGGCTAACCATTATCAACATACAAGTAAAGAAGAAACTAAAGGGAAACTTAGGAGAAAAGACTAGAATAATTAAGCTACATCAATTCTCAACTTGCTCATCCATTTTAAAGTGAATAATACTCTCACTCATATATTTTATGATTCGGTTATGGGTAATACTTGAATTATATTTGTTATTTTGGATGATTTGTTGTTAGTTGGATAAACAATAACATAAATATAACATGTTTCGAATATCTAATTAAGGTTTTAGTCAAGATCTTTAGGTTTCGAATAGAAACCAATGTTTACCATTTCGAAATAAATTTTATATAACATGTTTAATATAATTTTATAGGTAGTATTTAAATTTTATAAATTTATAATCATTTATAAATATTATATGAATTTCTCGAGGAGGAAATATAATTTAATTCAATTTTAAATCATTAAAATGATTTAATAAATTATTTTGGCTTGAAATTTTATAGAATGAAGTAAAATTATTCTCAGATTCCTATGTTTTTTGAGGATTTTTTTCCTATCAATATAAATTATTTTAGTCCAAAACGCTTAAGAGAAATAACTAATTAAGGTTGCTAATTAGTTTATCTCTTATACTTTGGCCTTGTATAGAAGGCAAACTTCCTACACGATCCTGAAAAGAAAATTATAAACTTTAAATCCTCCTATCAGATTTTAATAAACATGAAGATTGATAAAAAGTTAACACTTCATTTAGAAAGAAAAAAAATTATCTTAATTTATATTTTTGCTCATGCTATATTGCTTTGTTTCGAACGTCTTTTGCTTCAAACAGGTGAAGCATAGGATATCAACTAATTTGTTATAGAGTGTTTCGCTCGAAGATGAATGCGAAGCGAGACTGTGTGAAGCTATTGTTTCATTTCAAATCGGGGAGTTGCTTGTTTTAAAGTTCAAAGGCAACTCTTATTTTTTTGTTTTGAAGCATTTTGCTTCATTTCAAAGCTAAAAATAGCAAAGTAATGCAGATGTTTTGCTTCGCACTCTTTTAACTTGATTTTGATTCGTCTAATGCCTTATCATTTTGCTTCAAAGCCAACCAAGCAGAAACGAAACCCCTCTTTTATTTTTTTTTGCTTCGAACCAAGCAAGATAGGCGAGGCCTAAAGATCCAACTTGGTTAGAAACACTGCTTTGCATAAGATAAATAAGCAAATGCAAAGCACCCATTTTATTTTTGTTTCGCTTCGGAAGGTTCGAAGCACTATTTTGTTTTGATTGGAACCAAACTAGACAAGCGGGTTCGTAGCACAATTTCACTTCGCATTAGCTGGATAAATAGATGCAAAGTGCGTATGAAGATTGATAAAAAAGTTAACTCTTTATTTAGAAAGAAAATAGTTGACGGCGAAAAATTTCATAACACCCAAAGATTCTCCGTTACTTAGTGAATTATGTTTCGCGTGGGAAAGTAAGTGCAGAAAGAAGTAAATAACATAGTAAATTTATAGTGGTTCGGTTCCGTGAGGGGCCCACGTCCACTTTGGAAGAGTTGATGATATTTTATTGACAATAATGAGGTACAAACTTAGGACTACATCATGACATCCTTTTACAAAAAATTCAAGTATTATATGTGAATATTAGGAAAATTTCACTTTTGTCCTTCTTCTTCCTCAAAGCAAGGATATCATTAAAGGGGTCCCTTGAAGCTCTCAAGAGGTGTCAAATAAGCCAATCTCCAACCCTTGTAACGAATGAGCTTGGTTGTATTTATAGTGGAAGTGTTAGGTAGGGGTAGGTAGAATTTGAGGACCACTAAGTAGAAAATCGCAAAAAAGGATCACGCATGCCAGAAAATCGCATCAAACTATAATTTGCAGTGGGAAATCGTATCCCTGGCATGGGGTGCGATATGAAAAAGGCCAACGGGGGCTCATACCCCATTGGTATGTGTGCCATCGCATCCCTTGGATGCGATGCCATCGCATCGGGTGGATGCGATGCCATCGCATCTTAGGGATGCGACGTCATCTCATCCTGGGGATGCGATGGGGGTGATTCAGCCTGAGCGATGGAGGTGGATTAACATGATGTAAGGGGGTGATGCGATGTTTAGTTAGGTGATGCAAGGCGACAGATTGTAAAGAGTTGTGAGGCTATTGCTCGCTGCTCCTCTTCTGGGCCTGAGTCTTCAGTCTCTAGGCAACACTTCGGTCTTTGGTGCCACGCGACGCATAAAGTCGAGTTAGTCTTGTGTACTTCTATGAACCATACGAAAATGCCGGTTAACATTTGACCCCCAAAGTATGTCTTATCCTAGCAGGATGTGCTTTGTGATGAGTATTTGGTTACGGTTGTTTTGCTGAATGTGTTGAGAGTCTCAATTCATCAGTAATTTGTCTGAATATCTGCTTCCTGTCTATTTATGAATTTTAAATGTTAGTCGTTGACTCACGTTTACGTCGTAGCATAAATGAGTTATTATTGACATAGGGTCATGCGTACGCTCACACGTTTGTATGGTTTTGCGCGATGCCATCGCAGTTTGAAAGTGAATCATGTGTCGAGAATATGATGTAGAGGCAAGCATGCATGTCACACATATGCCTTGATCTTCCTTCATATCGTTAATATATATATATACACACACACACTATCATTATTATTATTATTATTATTATTTACATAGCAATCCGCTGGGATGCGATATGTCGCATCGTCGAAAGGATGTGTGGCAAGGAAAAATGGGCTAAGGCCCAGTTCTCACTCTCTCCTCTATATAAGCTGGTGCCTCCTCCTTCTTCACACTTTTTCCACTCTATGTTTTCTCGCACCCCTTATCTAGCACTTTCAACCTTAGAAATTCAAAAACAAGTTGAATCAAAAAAGGTGGGCTTTGATTTTATATGATGTGGAGGTGAATCTGAATCTTATTCTGCGCTCGAAACCACGAGTTTCAAGTTGATGGGCTCGAGATTCATGATTCAGCTGGAGCTTGGTTTGAGAGTTAATGGTGGAGGAGAAAAGGGAAAGGAGTGCAAGACAGGGAAAATTAGGAGTGGAGAAAGGCGCATTGCCTCCTGTGTGATCGGCGGATTGCTTTGCATGATGCGAAATCATCGCATCCGAGTGATGTGATTTTGCACCACTTCGGTGATGCGAGATCTGTCATCCGTGTGATGCAATTTTGCATCACTTTGATGGTGCGAGATCTTGCATCTAGTTGGATGCGGATTCACATCTGAGTCATGCGATATCGCTTCACTTTGGTGATGCGAGATCTCGCATCCAGATGGATGTGGATTCATGTTCGAGTGATTCGATCATCACTCTAGTGGTGCGAGATCTCGCATCCAGATGGATGCGGATTTGCACCCCCGTGATGCGATTTCGCGTCCAAGGTTTGTGACATCCTATGTTACCTGGAGGATGTGATGGCTTCAACTTCATGCAGTTTTCATGACTGGTTGTGACTGGATAGGGATAGGACTTTGCAAATAAGTTATAGAGCATATGACTTGGACCATAGACAAAGATTTGGACTTTAGAACTTGTTCATCGATCCTGATCACGCGTGATCGCGACTCAATGCGAGTTTAAGGACATCGGTTGATAATGACGATGGTTACTGTTTTTAAGAAACATTGATCGCCGCCATGTTCCGAATCTGTTCATTTATAATTGCATTATCACCACACTTTTGCATGTTAGTTTACACCAAAACGAGGGGTATAGGTTTTAAATACGATATCTAATGCAACTATACTAAAGTATAGCTAGCAATGGAGACACGATCCAAAACACAGCAACACTTGGAAGCTGAAACTTCTCAGCACTCGCCATCCCAGTCTGGCTCAATTAACAGCACTAGTCTTGAGGATAGCAATCTTGAGACTTCTTCAGAGTCAACCACTTGCCAGACCATAGATCTACCGAATGCATCTGACCATGATTTATAACAAATGACCGAGTGCTTGACCGAATAGTTGGCACCGGGAGGTGGTACTGTAGTCGAGGAGAGGTCCTAGGAGGAGGACATGGACATTGAGACGAGTGATGTACCCGAGGCTCCTGATGTGATGGCAGGTGCCATCATTGTTGACAACCCACAAGATTCCGGACCTTCCAGTGTGGATGAGATTGCGTTAAGGCGCATTTATGTAAGATTCAACATTCTGTGGTCCGAAACTTAGGTTTTCCTAGGAGGGAGATCGGGCACACTCTCCGCCAGAGGGGTACACCGCATGGAATAGGCATATGTGTGTCTCGGCATGTATGCCCTCGTCTTGCTACTTTATCCGTGAGATGTTGCGTTACCTCCGCTTAGTACCTATACAACTTCATCCAAATGGATACACCTTTCTACTCGGTACATGCCATCTTTTCAAGGAATACCTACGGGGGGAACCTACCAGAGAGGACATTTTGTCCTTGTTTCAGATTAGGAGGAGACCCAAGACCGCGCCTTCCCTTTATTTCCTAGAGGTGATACACAATGTATGATTCAGTGAAGGGTCATAAAGCAGACTTGGTTTGTTCAAGCATGAATGGTTCTTCGTCTGCTGTCCCCCGAGGTTTGCGAGACGCTGGCTGGAGGGAAGTAAGTACACTGGTTGCTTTTAATTTGTTGTTGGTCGCATTGCGGGCTTCGCATTAAACTTGATCTTTTGCAACGAGGAATTTACCGGTACCAAAGGCGATGTATACCAAATACGTATTGCGCAGTTGAAAGCTATCCCGAAGGAAGTTTATTCCATGGAAAAAATCTTGGATGAAGAGGCCCTTGGTTGGATAGGCCTAATCCAAAAAAAAGCAGACAATGTTCAGGGCGGTGACTTCCGAAGAGGGGAAGGAGGAACCTGAGAAAGAAGGGAGTTCTCCGGGTCGCAAACGGAAAACTTCTCCTGTCATGACTAAACGACCAAAAATCGCAAAGGTTTAGGAAGGAGCTAGTGCGAGCGGTGCTGGTATTGAGGAGACGATCGTCAGAGAAGAGGGTTTGTCGCCTACCCTCGTCCTACCCACGAATTTTGAGGCTGGGCGGGACTGTCGGCGAAGCTAGTTTCTCTGATAATCACCTCTGGGGACACCACGTCATTGGAGAAAGCGGATCAGTTCAAAGGGTTGGATGATGTCCCAATCGAGATAACTCCTCCATGTGGGTCTCAAACTGGTCTGTGGAGAGCGCACTTAGGGCACACACTCATAAACGCCGCATATCACAGCATTTGCTTATGTATTCGAAGTGTCCTGGTCTAACCCTTGAATCTGCTTTGTGTATGTGAAATGATTCGCAGTAGCGACGATGGTAGGTATCGAGGCCATGGGTCAGAGAGCCGACGACCGCAAAATAGCTCAGTTTTGAGTAGCTTCAAGAAAGGGGACAAACTGCCCCAGTCCTCCCGCCCTCGCGGTCGCGGTAGCGGTCACTGACATCAAAGACACTCAGAATCCCCACCAACACTTTGATCGTTGGGGGCAGATTCGAGGCTTGAGACCACGGGTACTAGTCACAAATTCCGACGCTCCCCTTCCTACCCCTCGGGTGGAATCCATTCACAGATCCACTAGTCATGTTGTGCGGTCAATAGATCGGAGACCACCGAGGACTGGTACGTCGAGAGGAGAGTCGGAAGTTGCGCAACTAACCGATGAGGAGAGGATGACCCTCTTGAAAGAAAAGTTCCCCAAGAATTACTTTGAGGAGTTGATGCGGGTATCGGAATAACCCGATTCCTTGTAACGACACTGCCATCGCATGGAAGAAAGTTTACCATGCCTACCACAAAGCTTCTGAATTCAACAAGTATGCTGGGCGCCTTTCTGATCCGATCCGGACCAAGAATGTGGTGATCCGGAGCCGGGGGTTGTCCATTGATGCTGAGCGGACGACCATCCGGAATCTGAAGAACGAGATAGGTAAGGCTTGTCTTTATGCCGTAGGCGCTTCTTCTGCTCGTAGTATCCCACTCGAAAGTTAAATTTTTGTTGTTGACACAACAGGGCTGAAGGAGGCACACGAGAGGCTAAAGAGGGAGGCGGAGCATTCAACTTCAACCTTCAAGGATATAGCAGCCTCACTAACAACTGAGAATACGACCCTCAAAAGGGATAAAATCGAACTAGTACAAGTAAATTCCTAATTGGAGAAGGACAATGAAAGGGTACCCCAACTTCAAATGGATAATGAGACCATGAGGAAGAAGAACGAGAGGTTGAGAGCTGAAAATATGGAAACTCAGAGGCTAAAGCAGGAGAACGCCGAACTGAGGAGACAGCTTGAGGAGGCCAAAAAAGATAAGGAAAAGGCCAAAGACACAGCCCAAGATGAACTAGGCTAGCTGGATGGGGTGAGAGCCGAGCATGAGAGAAAGGTGGAGGAGCTCAAATTTGCGGCCGAGGATGCTGAAACCCAGGAAGAACTGGATCTGGAACCTTATTTTTGGGATATGTACGTTAAAGTGATTAAGTATCGCGATATCTCATGGGTTGATGACTACTCCAGGGTATTGGCCAAGGTATGGAATAGGCTGTTGAAGTTTGAGGACGACCTGCGGGAGGTGGATGTTATATATGAGATCGAGTTCATGTTCTCTCACTTGAACGAGACAGAACACTTGATGTTATAGGAGGGAAGACAGTCGTTGAGGGGTGATGCTGAGCCGGCAAGGGAGGCAGAGAGAATTACTACAAAATGGAAGACGGTGGCTATGGATAGTTTGGTGGTGGCTCATGAGTTCGGTGGAAGTAGCTTTTCTCAACAACCAGCTACATCGCTTGCTTCAACAACTAGCTCGCAAGTTTCAGCCCCCGTTGTACCTGAATACAACCTTGATCAACTAGGGCAGGGACTTGAGAGTTTAACCCAGTCAGCAGGTGGGAGCACGGTGACTGTCGAGACTGCGCTTCGGGTGTCGGTAGGTAAAGTCACGTCTTCTTAAGTGCTTAGAGGTGTAGGCACACGGAAAACTAAGCAAACTGATGATCCTTTTTTGGTTGTGCAGGTACCTTCAGGGCAGAAGTGACAGTGAGCCTGGAACTAGCCCAGTTTGGGTAGCCCGGAATTGGAATGAAGGGCTTTGTGGGTCAGCTTGGCAAAGGAGTAGGGGCGGAGATTAAGTTTTCCGAGGAGGAGTTGGCACTCTTTAGGTCATGAACACACCATGCATGAGATGCTCGAAGAACATCATGCTGGTCTACGCATCAAGATAGAGGAACAAGAGCAGAAGAAGGTAGCTGATGAGTTACCTCGGCATGTGACATTGGTGGAGGCTAGGAGGAATCTGAGCAAGATGCCGCGGCTAAGGTCCAGAGAGACAAGGAAGTTGTGGCCAAGGAGCAGGCGGATCTGAAGAATTAAGCCGATGCCGAGGCCTCTAAGAAAAAGGCCGACGAGACGTACAAACAGCTGCAGGAGGAAGAGGCTAGAAAACTCAAGGTCGGGAAGGTGGGCCGGCATAAGGTGGTCTCGAAAACTGGACCAAAGGGGAAAGAGGGCAAGCCAGCCATTCCTGCGCTTTCAAATGAGGTTGTTCCTCCGCCTTTAAAAGAAATCCCGCCTGATGATAAGATCACGGAGACTACTAGTGGTGATGACGAGGAGGAGATCCCGTTGGCGTCTCTCAAGTCCTCTACCCCGCTCAAAGGGAAGAAGGAAAAGGGAGGAAGTGGCTCCAAGAGGCGGACGAGGAAGGGTGACGATCCACCGAGTGGATATTCTGGCAAGAAAAAGAAAACAAGATAGACGATGAAGGAGAATAAGAAAGAGAAAGAGTCAAAGGATGCGGAAGAGGGTGAGTTTCCTATGTGACCGTTATTATTGTCTTTTGCTAATGTAGGCCGATAGTATACGCGAGTACAACCCTTGCTTTTGGTCTATGGTGGCACTGTGTAGTTCTCATGTACACCCTGTCATTAGAAAGAAAGATATTAGATATGTAGTTTGCTTTTGGTATGTAAATGAAAGTTTTAGTTAACTTTACTTAAATCACATTTTATGTTTAGTGTTTGAATTTTCGTCTCATGCTTTCCAGCGTCCTGTACTTGCACAAGCGTACTTGTTGGTACACTTAAAGAAATGTGATTGGGGACTCCTCCCTGGGGGTCCCCCAATCGTGCGGAGGTCATGCGCTAGCTCTACTCTCGGGTTTTCCTTTGTTAAAGAATCCCAAGTCAGGTGGAATCTAGGCAGGTGCCCTCTCTCTTAGACCTCCCGGAGTTCATTAGTCCTAAGTCATGAGACGGCACGGACGTCGTGAATTCGTCCTTTTTGGCTCTTCCGTTGTTCGTTCTAGTTTAGAGCTCGAGGACGTCGTTTATTTGCCAAATGGTACCCAGATCCGGTGGTCACATGGAGCTGCAGGAGTGGTCAGTATCACACTAGCTTGGCTGATGATCTACCCCCAAGTACAGGGACTAGAGGACGAAACGATTTATACTAGTCTCGTCGTTGGTTCGAGATTCGAGAGGTACTCGAATCTTGACCCAATGGGTCGGATAGAGCCGCGGGAGTGGTCGGTATCACACTAGCTTGGCTGATGGGTTACCCCCAAGTCCAGAGACTTAGGAACGGATTGATTTATACACGGTCTCATCATTGGTTCGAGATTCAAGAGGTGTTATTTAGACGTGGTCTCATAGCGGGATTGAGACTCGAGTGGTGTTATTTATGCTCGGTCTCGTCTTTGGTTCGAGACTCGAGTGATGTTATTTATACTCGGTCTCGTCGCGGGTTAGAGACTCGAGTGGTGTTATTTATACTCGGTCTCCTCGTTGGTTCGAGACCCGAGTGATGCTATTTATACTCAGTCTTGTCATTGGTTCGAGATTCGAGTGGTGGTACTGGCTTCCGTGCTCAGGGTATCGATCTGATTTATTTATGCTCGGCCTCGTCGTTGACTCAAGGCTTGAGTGGTGGTACCGACTTCTGTGCTTGGGGTGCCGATCAGGTGTTCGTGTGTTTGTGTGTGCAAGATAATTGAGATGGTCAATCAAACTTATCATGCAAAAAGTAAACATATTGAGGACATAGAGAAATTGAACATCATCTTTACTAGTAACTTTGGTAGTAACAACCTTTACAACGCCTTGAATTTAAGGAAAACAAAACATTGTTGGAAAGCAGAAAAATTGTACACTAGGTTATGTGAAGTAGCGACGAATATGTTAACTGTTCCATACCCTTGGGAGTTCGGCTCTATCGACAGTCGCTAACGTGAAGGTTCCATCTCCGAGCCTTCGATGTATGACGTACGGACCTTTCCACCGAGGATTGAAAATAGTAGGTGTGGGAAAGATCCATTTCAGGATGAGGTCACCGATATTGAGATCCTTATGGCGGACTTTAGAGTTGAAGTAGCAGGCTACTCGTTGGCGTTGAGCGGCAGCTCTAACCTCAGCTTCGTTCCTTTTCTCTTCGAGCAAGTCGAGTGATTCCAAAAGTAGGTCTTGGTTGGTCTTAGCATCATAATAGGTGACTCGATGAGATTGAAGCTTTAGCTCAATGGGAATGACGACTTTGGACCCATAGGCAAGGGAGAATGGAGTGTGGCCAGTCGCTGACTTATAGGTGGTCCGATAGGCCCATTGGGTTAAAGGGAGCTCGTTTTCCCATAATCCTCTGGCCTTTTCCCGACGCTTCTTGATGATGGATTTAATCACTTAGTTGACAACCTCAATTTGTCCATTGGCCTGAGGGTGAGCCGCTTCCGAGAATCTCTTTCTGATGTTATGTCAATGGCAGAAGGTCTTGAACTTTATGCTCTCAAACTGGGTTCCATTGTCAGATATAATGGCTTTGGGAACTCCATAGCCGATGATGATGTTGCGGGCGACGAAGTTGATTACTTTCTTGGTGGCGATTATACCAAGAGCCTCGGCTTCTGCCCATTTGGTGCAGTAATCAATTGCGACGATGGCGTAGCACGCCCCACATCTGGTCATTGGGAGAGTTCCGATAATATCTATTTCCCACATGGCAAACAGCCAAGGACTGACCATCTACATTAGCTCGGTAGGCGGGGCTCTTGGGACCTTGAAAAACCTTTGGCATTTGTCAACTTCCGGGCATAGTTTGCGGCATCTTGATCAACTGTGGGCCAGAAATAACCATATTTGATGACTTTTCTTGCTAGAGTTTGACCCCCAGTTGGTCTCCGCACTCGCCTTCGTGCATGTTTTGCAACACACGGTCGGCGTCGTTTTAGGCTACGCATCGGAGTAATGGAATAGAGAATCCTCTTCAGTAGAGCACTCCTTCCCGGATTATATAGCGAGATAATTGGCATGTGAGTGCTTATCTTTCTTCGTAGCGCTCAGGGAGGATTCCGTGCTGCAAGTGGTTCTTCATTGGTATCATCCAAGACTCGGGTTCAGTTTCAGTCTCCATTGTCACTACCAAATAACTCTGCATCTGATCGATGCTCGGAGAGTCGAGTACTTCGACAGGGGTCAGTCCCATAAGCTGCGCATTCCCAGAGCCTGCCAGCTTAGCTAATGAGCCATCCATTTCGTTTTTTTCTCGAAGGATATGTGTGATGATGTAACGGTCGAAGCTGGTGAGCAGTTCGCAAACCTAAGCGAGCTAGAGAGCGATCCATGCTACTTTGGCTTGGTACGCTCCTTGTACCTGATGCACGATGAGCTGTGAGTCGGAGTAATTCTGGATATCCTTGTGTAACAACCCACGTTCCAACAGACCGATTTTTTTTCAAAAATCCAATCCATCGAAACCCAAGTTGGTTTGCTCTGTATCCTGCAGAAAAGACAGAGACATAAAACATGTCAGAGTTCGGAAAACATCTCACAGCGGAAGGAATAAAATATAATGTAGTTAAAACATAGCTTTACCTTAATAATAATACTGCTAAACCAGTATCCAAAGCTATACAGTCTCTGTAAATAACCTAACCTGCGAATGTTATGAGGAGGGGGTCAGAACATAAGTTCTGTGTGACTGGATTTAAATTATACTTTTGGATAATCCTACATATACCGTTCAATTACATTTTCTAATTTATTGGGTTATCTGTGTTATTAGCATTCAAGGCTTACACACATTGCACCAATCTACTCCCTAGTAGATTAACCTAATACAGTGTATATGTAGCTACCCCCAACTAAGGTACACCCCATGGTACCCTACTCGCACGGTGTCCACCATATCATCGCATGAATATAGCTGTCCCTAATCCTACGCCCGAATGTCGTACGGATTTTTGTATATATGTCAACGCTACGTCTACAAAGAACCACTACTTCTATATTACGTAAGCATTCGGACTGCCATCTTTGAAACATTCAATCGAATTAGGTTTCATCCTTGAATAATGCCCTCTAGTCTTATGATACACCACCCAGAGCGACATGAGTGTATCTAGAATTTCCCACATACATATCGTCAATCGTTATCGATGTCTATTGCACAAGTTCTCTATATGTGCGCCCGAGTCACGTGGCAGGTCTAATCAAGAAACACGAAACTCGGTCGGGAGCTTTCAAATATTTGCCGATTGCAAATGCTAAGGTCTGCTTTTACAGTGGCTATGGTCCCACTAGACCCCTCCCTCAACTAATGAAAGGCACCCAATAATATCAAGAACGAGAACTTAACCCCGGCCCCCTATGCCCTTCAAATCTATTGGCCAACCTCACCCATAACTAGATAGCAAAGTATATGGTCTTTTGGAGTTATCTGCCTTTCCGCTTTACGTATTGACTGAAGATGGTAGGTAGACGACGAGTTGCTATCACAGGGCACTAACTGGTCTCGCCGAATCAGGTTGGTCCATCTTAGTCTTTTGATTGCCCCTTATTATTGCAATTAAGGCATACTCATTGGTTCACCTACGTAGACCTAACCTCTGTGAGTATAGGCGGATCATCTGCCACTCACAGAAGAATACCAAGAGTACCCAACATCCCTGGAAGCCGCGTGCTTCTTAGCTCAGTCCGTTGGAGCCTACAAGAATATCAAGGTGGACATGCGCTCCACTTTGTGTCTTTTGACACCCCGATGATCTACCCCTTATGGTTATTCATCCTCTAACGTGTGGACTGGTCCAAGCGCCTCAGTTTTATATGTCATTAAACCCTACGTCTAACCATTAATCACGGGCTTGTGCCACCTCGTGAGTTTTCTCATTTAACTTGGTTATTCTCCTTCGCGTTGAATTCCTTTTCAAGTTTACCAAGTCACCCTCGCTTATTAATTCAATTTATAACTTAACCCATTTAAGTTCATTAACAAGCCTACAACATGTTATTCTCATAATCTATTCATTATTCCATCCCATGGTTACCATAACATGTTCTACTTAATTTATAATTAAGCACATCTTCATTCACAGATACATTGGTAAGAGAATAGTTTCATTTTTCCCTATCATTCCTTATAACTTATCTTATTTCATAAGTCATATTTTCCCCTTGTCCCTAGGACAAGCCTACCTATTATCTTTCTTATTCAAGTTCATTCATAATAGGTTATTATCATCATTCCCCATTTTGGCATTAATTAAGATTAACTTAACCTTTCTCATTTCTTTAGCAAATTTACTTAACCCCTACTCAATTCAACTGGTTCGTAACACCACTACAGATTTAATTAGGTTAAGTATTCCAATTTAACAAATTACCATGCTACCCATGTTACCCACTTAACCCCTTTTATTATTCCATGTCAACCCTACATGTGTCGTGGTGGTTAAGTGTTCATTATTATTTATTATGTCCGTAAACACGCAAGAACTCTCACACTAGATTGCCGTTTGCGGTTGCTGGATATGCCGGGCGGTTCCGGGCAGACTTCTACCGCATTCGAATCTAACCTCGTGTCTTGACACCATTACGAGTCCAATTTCCACCTAAGACCTCTCACATTAGAATACCGTTTGTGGTTGCTGGGTATGCCGGACGGTTCCAGGCAGACTTCTACCGCAGACCAAATCCAACCTTGTGTCCTAGGCATATAAGTTTTTATCATAACTTATACTCATAATTCAAATATTGGATTATAATATATGTCAATTACCCATAAACCCTCAATTCACATTTATGCCTATAATCCTATCACCAGATTATGCCTATAATCCCAATTCAACTTATAATCCCAATTTCATGTTCATAATTTCAATTTGATTTATATACATAAATCCCACCCTAATTATATTCATAATTCCAAGCATAGTTATGACCAATTCCCCATATATGTCGCATTTCTTTTTACATTTAATAAACTTCAATAAAGTGAAATTATTACAATTCTACCAATTGTTCATATTCATTGAAGTTATACTCCAAAATTCCAACCTATCAGTTTTGCCCCAAATTACCCAACCTTAAGTTGCATTCAAATTACAGTCTTGCTTATTCGTGTCCATTATTAATCCATGCACTTCCCAATTATCCCAACATACTTAATTGTTCCAACTTAATTTGCACATATTTTCACTAATATCCCAGATTAATATTTATAGTTATGCGCCAAATTACCAACCCACTTAATTTCAAGTATTTTATAAGTTGCACAACAATTCCCCAATCACAGGTTTTGCCCAAAATTCATCATGCAAGTTGTTTTAATTTCCCAAATATCCTTCCACTATTACAATATTGTTCGTACGTATGCCTTTCAATGAGATCTGGACTAGGGTCGAAGTTAGCCTAGTCTATAAAAATAAAAAGGAACGGGAAGAAGAACAGAATAGGCAAAAAGTAAATCTATAAGATTTTAATTGAATTAAACATTTTAATTTGGGGAACTGCTAAACGATATGCATACAATTATTGATAAGGGTAATTTAAACCCACTCACCTTGCTAGGATTAGAAAAGAGATAAATCGTTGTTGTAATACTTTGATGTTGATTAACCTTCCAAATTGATAGTTGATGAAGAACTTGTCTCTAAAAATCTCTAGTTTAATTTATGTTGAAGGGTGGAGGCTAGGTTAGTTGAAAATTTAGCAGCATGGAGGCTAGGGTTAAAGAGATAGATGAGATTAGGGTTGGGTTTGATGTTTATTTATAGCTGTAGTAGGTGAATTAGGGCCTTAGGATTAAAATAGAATCCATCTAAACCTTCCACCTCGCTAAAAAAATGAAGGTTCTAGAGTAGGCTAAACCAACCCAGGTGCATTGCACCCATACGCACGCGTGGACATTAATGGTGTTGACACCTTCCTATATGCAGTTTCTTTTCATTTTGTACAAGAAAAATCTTAAACGCTCCTTAATATATGCAAAGTACGTTTCTTTTCCATTAATACATCCTTCCATGTGTCATTATTTTTTATATATAATATGAATAGTATTAATTCTTTTGACATTAGCTTGCTTTAATTGAATCAATTTATGTTTATTTTCCAACTTCTTTCCATGCATTAAACTTTTCCATGTGACATTATTTCTTTTTTTGCATATATTTCTAGTATTCTTATTTAAGTGCGTTAATGCTTTCCTGTTTCATGCACTTGATATTTTACTTCTTTTTAACGCATTAAATTGCTTGTTTACTCTTTCTAAACCCTTTTTTTCCTATACATGCTTTAATTGCATAATTGACATGTTTGCATTTATATTCTTTTTCGTTTATTTGCAAGACATTAATTCGTTTTTATTTAGGTTCATGCATCTACACATTTCTATTATTTTTATTCAGGTTCATGCATCTACACATTCCTATTATTTTTAGTGCATGTATTATCTTCCTACAAAATTTTGAATTTCAAATAACATGTATACACATATCCCCCTTCTCATTTATTGTTGCATGCAATTTTATTAATTCACCTTTTTACCATTTACATCAATTACATTAACGTTTCTCTTTATTAATTGTTTTCTCTATCATAATTACATGCATGTGCTTCCTTTTCCTTTTTAACATTATTACATGCGCAATTGTATTGCATACTTTTTTCCTTGCATATATATATATATATATATATATATATATATATATATTGCATGCAATTCATTTTCCTTCATTTCAATGCACTTATATATTATTTAATTTTTCCTTTTAAATATATCTATGCATATAATATATACATATACACATATTTTTAATTACATTAAAAATGCGGGGTGTTACATTCTCCCAACCTTAAGGAATTTTGTCCTCGAAATTTGGTAAGGGTAAAATCAAATAATCCCTCGCATATTATACATCCATCATGTGTGCATCCAATTTTTGCAAACATTGTGCACATGTGCAAAGTCAAATACATCATAGTAATGCATGTATGCCTAATTTGGTACCACCTATATGCATGCAACCTTTCAAAGACTCTTTCAAAACATGATGCTCACATCCTAAATATACTTGCAGTTCTATATGAATGCAATATTTTTTTTAAAAAACCAAAACACTTTTCACCCAAATTTTCCCACACTCTTACAGAATAAGAGCATAGTTCATCCAATTGTTGCATCCAAAACCCTACCAACCATTATTAAATTCGAAATTT
Organism: Allium sativum; assembly: GCA_030737875.1. Lineage (NCBI taxonomy): Eukaryota > Viridiplantae > Streptophyta > Magnoliopsida > Asparagales > Amaryllidaceae > Allium > Allium sativum. The sequence continues at coordinate 93,848,085 of CM060923.1, forward strand.
AGAAAAATCTAACTTTCCAAATTCGATTTCTTATGTTACAGAAAGGTATTAAACGGAGAAATTTACATTTTCCGTTTTTCTTTTATGTACCTTTTCTAATTGCACTTGGATTTTTACATAACTATTCTATAAAAAAAATCCTATTTTCCTACCCAAGCACAACTATATAAGAAAACTTCTTTTTTTTAATTTATCTTGGAAAGATTTATTAATTTTCATCTTTTCTTAAAATTTTCATTTTCTTTTCCCGTCATATTTGTTACTTTTCTGACTTTATTGTTTTCTTTTTAGTTAGGCTATTTTTCTTTCTTAGCTTATTTTACTTAATCCAACGATTTAAGTTTGTTTTTAAATAAGCCCTTCCATCATCCTACACAGCTACTACTAAGCGCCAAGAATCATAAGACTATTTCACTAAAGAAAAGACCAACCACAAACCCTCAATGCTCTCTTGCCCGTCTCTATCTATTAGTTACTACTATTCCTTGCTGTGTATTACTAGCCTACATTTCTTTTTTTTTTCAAGCAACAACTATAGGCCTCACAATACTTATGCATTCTATGGGAATTTTCCACTATTCCAAGATGGTCCTTGCTATTTACTTCATAGCTTCAAACTTCTTCTCGTTCTTTCTAGACATTAATCCTTACCTACTCCATTTTTTTCAAAACATGGTTTGACCTCTTTTTTTCAAACATCAAAAATATTTTTAAGATTAAAACTTGAAAACACCACAAACCCTTTTTGCCAAAACTTATATAATTTCAAGTTCTTAAAAGTTAATCATTGGGTTAGACTCAAAGTCGGTCTCCAACTCAACTATAAATATTCCTAATCCATTCTCCACTTTTTAACCTTATTCTTATTTATAAGATTTCACTTCTGAACCCACTAATCTGAAATACTAACATTTCAGTTTCCATCTTATGGGATTCGTCTTTCTTTAAAACATGTTGTACACTATCCACCCAAACCACCTAAGGGTCTCAAAATTTCTATGCTCATTTCTTTAGTGTACAAAACAGATATCCCATTTCTTTCATATTTTATCTCTTTCTATTTAGTGGGCTCTTTATGGATCTAGGTTTATATATATATTTATATTTCTATTTTTGAAAATACAGACACGCTCACTCATTAATTCCCTTGAAACCCTAAACCGAAGCTCTGATACCAGATGTAACAACCCGCGTTCCAACAGACCGATTTTTTTTCAAAAATCCAATCCATCGAAACCCGAGTTGGTTTGCTTTGGTATCCTGCTGAAAAGATAGAGACATAAAATATGTCAGAGTTCGGAAAACATCTCACAGTGGAAGGAATAAAATATAATGTAGTTAAAACATAGCTTTACCTTCATAATAATACTGCTAAACCAGTATCCAAAGCTATACAGTCTCTGTCAAGAACCTAACCTACGAATGTTACGAGGAGGGGGTCAGAACATAAGTTATGTGTGACTGGATTTAAATTATACTTCTGGATAATCCTACATATACCGTTCAATTACATTTTCTAATTTATTAGGTTATCTGTGTTATTAGCATTCAAGGCTTACACACGTCGCACCCATCTACTCCCTAGTAGATTAACCTAATAAAGTATATATTTAGCTACCCCCAACTAAGGTACACCCCATGGCACCTTACTCGCACGGTCTCCACCGTATCATTGCAGGAATATAGCAATCTGTACGGATTTCTGTATATATGTCAACGCTACGTCTGCAAAGAACCACTACTTCTATATTACGTAAGCGTTCAGGCTGCCATCTTTGAACCATTCGATCGATTTAGGTTCCATCCTCGAATAATGCCCTCTAGTCTTATGATACACCACCCAGAGCGACATGAGTGTACCTAGACTTTCCCACGTATGTATCGTCAATCGTTCTCGATGACTATTGCACATGTTCTCTATATGTCCGCCTGAGTCCCGTGGCAGGCCTAATCAAGAAACACGGAACTCGGTCGGGAGCTTTTAGTTATCTTTCGATTGTAGATGCTAAGGTCTACTTTTACAGTGGCTATGGTCCCACTAGACACTTCCCTCAACTAATGAAAGACACCCAAGAATATCATGAATGAGAACTTAACCCCGCCCCCCTATGCCCTTCAAACCTATTGGCCAACCTCACCCATAACTAGATAGCAAAGTATATGGTCTTTTGGAGTTCTCCGCCTTTCCGCTTTATGTACTAACTGAAGATGGTAGGTAGACGACGAGTTACTATCACAGGGCACTAACTGGTCTCGCCGAATCGCGCTGGTCCATCTTATTCTTTTGATTGCCCCTTATTATTGCAATCAAGGCATACTCATTGGTTCACCTACGCAGACCTAACCTCTGTTAGTATAGGAAAATCATCTGCCACTCACAGAGGAACACCAATAGTACCCTACGTCCCCGGAAGCCGCATGCTTCTTAACCCAGTCCGTTGGAGCCTACCAGAATATCTAGGTGGACATGCGCTCCTCTTTGTGTCTTTTGACACCCCGATGATCTACCCCTTTATGGTTATTCATCCTCTAACGTGTGGACTGGTCCAAGCGCCTCAGTTTTATATGTCATTAGACCCTACGTCTAACCATTAATCACGGGCTTGCGCCACCTTGTGAGTTTTCTCATTTAACTTGGTTATTCTCCTTCGCGTTGACTTCCTTTTCAAGTTTACCAAGTTACCCTCGCTTATTAATTCAATTTATAACTTAACCCATTTAAGTTCATTAATAACCCTACACATGTTATTCTCATAATCTATTCATTATTCCATCCCATGGTTACCATAACATGTTCTATTTTATTTATAATTAAGCACATCTTAATTCACAGATACATTGGTAAGGGAACAATTTCATTTTTCCCTATCATTCCTTATAACTTACTTATTTCATAAGTTATAATTCCCACTTGTCCCTAGGACAAGCCTACCTATTATCTTTCTTATTCAAGTTCATTCATAATAGATTATTATCATCATTCCCCATTTTGGCATTAATTAAGATTAACTTAACCTTTCTCATTTCTTTAGCAAATTTACTTAACCTATACTCAATTCAACTGGTTCGTAACACCACTACAGATTTAATTAGGTTAAGTATTCCAATTTAACAAATTACCATGCTACCCATATTACCCACTTAACCCATTTTATTATATCCATGTCAACCCTACATGTGTCGTCTTGGTTAAGTGTTCATTATTATTTATTATGTCCGTAAACAAGCAAGACCTCTCACATTAGATTGCCGTTTGCGATTGCTGGATATGTCGGGTGGTTCCGGGCAGTCTTCTACCGCATCTGAATCTAACCTTGTGTCTTGACACCATTACGGGTCCAATTTCCACCTAAGACCTCTTACATTAGATTACCATTTGCGGTTGCTGGATATGCCAAGCGGTTCCGGGCAGACTTCTACCGCAGATCAAATCTAACCTCGTGTCTTAGGCATATAAGTTCTTATTAAAATTTGTACTCATAATTCAAATCTTGGATTATAATTTATGTCAATTACCCACAAACCCTCAATTCACATTTATGCTTATAATTCTATCAACAGATTATGCCTATAATCCCAATTCAACTTATAATCACAATTTCATGTTCATAATTCCAATTTGATTTATATACATAAATCCCACCCTAATTATATTCATAATTCCAAGCATAGTTATGCCCAATTCCCCATATATGTCGCATTTCTTCTTACATTTAATTAACTTTAATAAAGTGAAATTATTCCAATTCTACCAATTGTTCATATTCATTGAAGTTATGCTCCAAAATTCCAACCTATCAGTTTTACCCCAAATTACCCAACCTTAAATTGCGCTCAAATTGCAGTCTTGCTTATTCATGTCCATTATTAATCCATGCACTTCCCAATTATCCCAACATACTTAATTGTTCCAACTTAATTTGCACATATTTTCACTAATGTCCCTGATTAATATTTATAGTTATGCGCCAAATTACCAACCCACTTAATTTCAAGTACTTTATAAGTTGTACAAAAATTCCCCAATCACAGGTTTTGTCCAAAACCCATCATGCAAGTTGTTTTAATTTCCCAAATACCTTCCACTATTACAATATTGTTCGTACGTATGCCTTTCAACGAGATTTGGACTAGGCTCGAAGTTAGCCTAGTCTATAAAAATAAAAAGGAACGGGAAGAAGAACAGAATAGGTAAAAAGTAAAAGCTATAAGATTTTAATTGAATTAAACATTTTAATTTGGGGAATTGCTAAACGATATGCATACAATTATTCATAAGGGTAATTTAAACCCACTCACCTTGCCAGGATTAGAAAAGAGATAAATCGTTGTTGTAACACTTTGATGTTGATTAACCTTCCAAACTGATTGTTGATGAAGAACTTGTCTCTGAAAGTCTCTACTTTAATTTATGTTGAAGGTGGAGGCTAGGTTAGTTGAGAATTTAGCAGCATGGAGGCTAGGGTTAAAGTGATAGATGAGATTAAGGTTGGGTTTGATGTTTATTTATAGCTGTAGTAGGTGAATTAGGGCCTTAGGATTAAAATAGAATCCATCTAAACCTTCCACCTCGCTAAAAAAAAGGTTCTAGAATAGGCTAAACCAACCCAAGTGCGTTGCACAAATACGCACGCGTGGGCACTGATGGTGTTGACACCTTACTATATGCGGTTTCTTTTCTTTTTGTATAAGCAAAATCTAAAACGCTCCTTAATATATGCAAAGTACGTTTCTTTTCCATTAATACATCCTTCCATGTGTCATTATTTTATATATAATATGAATTGTATTAATTCTTTTGACATTAGCTTGCTTTAATTGAATCAATTTATGTTTATTTTCCAACTTCTTTCCATGCATTAAACTTTCCCATGTGACACTATTTCTTTATTGCATATATTTCTAATATTCTTACTTAAATGCGTTAATGCTTTTCCGTTTCATGCACTTGATATGTTACTTCTTTTTAATGCATTAAATTGCTTGGTTCCTCTTTTTAAACCCTTTTTTCCTATGCTTTCTTTAATTGCATAACTGACATGTTTGCATTCTATATTCTTTTTCTTTTATTTGCATGACATTAATTCGTTTTTATTTAGGTTCATGCATCTACACATTTCTACTATTTTTATTTAGGTTCATGCATCTACACATTCCTATTATTCTTAGCACATGTATTATCTTCCTACAAAATTTTGAATTTCAAATAACATGTATACACATATCCCCCTTCTCATTTATTGTTGCATGCAATTTTATTAATTCACCTTTTTGCCATTTACATTATTTACATTAACATTTCTCTTTATTAATTGTTTTCTCTATCTTAATTACATGCATGTACTTCCTTTTCCTTTTTAACATTATTACATGCACAATTGTATTGCATACTTTTTTTCTTGCATTAACTTCTTTATGTGTGTGTGTGTGTATTGCATGCAATTCATTTTCCTTTATTTCAATGCACTTATATATTATTTAATTTTTCCTTTTAAATATATCTATGCATATAATATATACATATATGCATATTTTTAATTACATTAAAAATGCGGGGTGTTACACCTTGATGTTAAGTTCGATTGCAATTTTGAGTCCAGCGATTAAGGCCTTGTATTCTGCATTGTTGTTGGTTGCGGGAAAGTTGAGCTTTAAAGCATAGCATATTGAGCGCTCCTATGGAGTAATGAGCACGACTCCGACGCTGGAACACTTGTTAAAAGATCCATCCACGAACAATTTCCATTGAATGTCTGGAGTTTCGATGTTTTCCGGGGGAGGCTCTTCCGGAATGGTGGATTCCGCTATGTAATCGGCGAGGGCTTGTCTGAGGATGGCTCAGCGAGAGATGAATGTGATTTCGAGCTGACTCAGCTCTATATTCCAATTTAGTAGTCGTCCAAATGCCATAGGTCGCTACAGGACCTGTCGTAGTGGTTGGTCGATGTAGACCTTGATGGGGTGAGACTGAAAGTATGGCTGTAGCTTCCAGAAGGAGATCAGCAAGCAGTAGGCTAGCTTCTCAAGCTTTGTGTAGTTCTTTTCTGCCCTCGTTAATCTCTTGCCGATGTAGTAAACAGGTCGTTGGACACGGTCTTCAATGTGTATGAGCGCTGAGCTGATTGCCTGAATAGAAACAACCAAATAAACATATAAGTCCTCATGGTTCATGGGTTTGGATTAGATAGGTGGTCGCTCTAAGTGATTCATAAGGTCCTCGAATGCGGTGATGCACTCCTATGTCCATCCGAAGTTGCGCTTCCCTTTTCTGAGCAAGTCGAAAAAGAGAATGCACTTGTCGATGGCTTTAGAGATGAATCGACTTAAAACGGCGAGCTTTCCATTTAGGCTTTGAACATCCTTGATGTTATAAGAGGCCTGAATATCCCGGATAGCTTTAATCTTATTTGGATTGGCTTCGATGCCTTGCGAGTTGACAATGAAACCCAAGAATTTTCCTGATGCAACCCCAAAAGAGCATTTCAAGGGATTGAGTTTCATGCCGTATTGGTGGAGGACATCGAACATTTCGGAGAGGTCACGGACATGGTCGTTCTATTCCTCGATTTAACGAGCATATCGTCTACGTATACCTCCATGGACCTCCTAGTCTAGTCCTTGAAGATGAAGTTGACCAATCTTTGGTAGGTGGCACTAGCGTTCTTGAGACTGAAGTGATGACGCTACAGCAGTAGAGCTTGAGGTCGGTTATGAAAGAAGTATGATCCTAGTCTGGGAGACACATCGGAATTTGATTGTAGCTTGAGTAGGCATCCATGAAGTATAAAAGCTGGTATCCAGCGGTTGAATCAACAAGATGGTCGATCTTCGGAAGTGGGAAGTTTCCTTTGGTATATGCCTTATTCAAGTTGGAGAAATGATGCACATTTTCCACTTGCCATTTGCTTTCTTGATCAGGACTGGATTAGAGATCCATTTGGGCTAGTAGGTTTCACGGATGAAATCGTTATTGAGTATCCTATCTACTTCTTCTTTATGCGTAGTCGATCTTTCAATTCCCAAGAATCGATGTTTCTGTTTGACCAGAGGTTGCAAGGGATTGATGGTCAGCCTGTGATAAGCGACCGCGGGGTCAATGCCACACATATCGGAGTGGGTCCAAGAGAACACATCAAGGTTGGCCCTTAAGAATTCCACAAGATTTTCTTTTATTGCCGGGTGGAGTTGCGATCCAACTTCCAAGACCTTTGTTGGGTAATCGGGGCTGACCAGAACATCCACCGTAGGTTCGAATGGGGTAACCCTTTCGGAATCGGGCTCGTCGTCCTCCCTTGAATCGAGATCGTTGGAAAGACGGCAATGACGCCAGAGCCAAGGCTCAGACGTCTTTGATTGCTATGCGGAGACGGTCTTGGCACAAGAAGGTGGAGGAACAGTCTTGCCTTTGTTCTTATTGCGTGCATTCTTCCATTCTATTGCGTAGTAGTCTCGAGTTGTTTGTTGGTCACCCTTGACTATGCCGATCCCATTTTATGTTGGGGACTTCATTAGGAGAGACCATGGTGACAGGAAGACTCGGAACTCTACAAGGAAAGGACGTCCAAAGAAGATGTTGTACGGAGAGACGACGTCGATAACCACGAAGGTGAGGATTCAGACCCGGCTCAAATCCCCTTCTCCGAGTTTTATAGGTAGGTCGACCATGCCTACTAGGTGATTGGAAGATCCGTTGAAGTCGTGGATCGTAGCATGACAGGGTTCCAAGCCCTTGGCCTCAAGTTTCATCTGATCGTAGGCCTCCTTGAAGATGATGTTGATCGAGCTTCTTGAATCGATAAGGATTCTTCACACGAAAGGTAATTCGATCTGTGCATAAACGACAAGAGGGTCAATGGTTGGGATATCGATTCCCGTGGAATCTCTCTTGCGGAAGACGATACTGTTCCGCGTTATCTTTTGGAACTTGTCAGGGTCGGACTCGTCCAAAGTGGAGCAAGCTTCATAGGTGGCATGCTTTATAGAGTTGGCGTACTCCTCCATCTTACGGAAGTTGTCATGTGTGGGGTGAGGTCCACCACATATAGTATTGATCACAATGTCGTGTGGTCTTTGGTTAGACGACCCTAGGGCCGTGTTTGCAGGAGCTGGGAGTGCGGGCGTAGGAGGGCTCATAGCTTCTTCAGGAGGAGCGGGATCTTAAACGTATTGATTTAGGCATTTCTCGCGGATGAGTTTTCCATTCGTATCCTTGAGGTGGCAACATTCATTAGTGTTGTGCCCATACATATCATGGAATCTGCAGTATTTGCTGGAGTTCATCTCGCGGTCGGTGGATTTTCTAGTGTTGGGCTTTTTATACTAGAGTGTATTACAGGTTTCTAAGTAGATTTCCTAGTGTTGGAAAAGCATGGTGTGAGGTTCTGGGTTGTCTACCTCAGCAAGGGCGGTATTGAATCGCGCTAGGCTGCGTTTTAGGGATTTGCAGGCCCTTGGTAAAGATTGGATAAGGTGAGGGCGTTCTTCGAAGTCGGAATGTGCATTCTGAACTGCTTAACCAATTTCGTGGCTAGCCGGCCGAAGTTGATGATGGATTGGAGTGGAAGGCGAGAGAACCAGAGCAGAGCCGATCCTGACAGGAATATTGGGAAAAACTTGCACTCGACTGCGTCGGTGGCCCGGCAGGAATCCATTTGCCATTCATAGTGGTTTAGGAAAGCATAATGGTCAGTCGTGCCGTCATAGAGCATCATCTGTGGCATGTTGAAGCGTCGGGGCCACTCGGCTTCCTGCACGATCCTAGTGAAGGGGTTACGCCTTAAGTGGGTTTCCCATGAGTCGTTGGCATTTCCCTGGATATCTCTCATGATCCTTCGGACCATGTCGGGGAAATACGCTGGGTGCGGATCTTCTGGTGGAACCCATTGGTTTCAGCGAACTTCGGGGGTTCTGTTCCATGGACGTCCTCAATAATGCACTCCGGCTCATCCTCTTTCATGTCATCGACATCGATGGCCTGGTTTTGGTATGGCTAGTGAGGTTAAGCCTGTGCAGTTAAAGCGCTTAGCGGGTTCAATGCGGCGGAGGTGCAAAAAGTTGCAGCGTGGATAAAGCGAGGAAATAGCAGGAAATAACTGGTGACTCTGAAATAGCATATAAAACCCATATTTAATGTTTTTGCAAATATATAAAAGATCAATAAATGAAAAATTAACATTTAATTTCATTATAATTATTACATTCTTAACTTTAAATAGATACATGTTCAAATATATGTAAATAAATGTAAAATTTTATTTAGCTTAACTAAATCTTAGAGAATATCATAGTATTTTAATTCTAAAAATATATCTATTAAAGTTTTCATTTATAAAACTAGTTTTATAAATTTTATAATGTATAATATCATTTTTTTTAGTTCATTTCTTGTATAGAAGCTATAGCGGGAATAACAGGATATAGCTAAAATAGTAGGATATATCGGGAATATCGGAGTATAGCGGAGCTTAAAGGGGAAAGGCAATACAAAAGGCTATTTGGAAATAGCGTACAGGTAGAAATCCGCTACAGAATATAGTGGGGTAATAGCGGGGTATTAACTGCACAGGGTTGAGCGGGCTGGTGCACATACTGATCCGGAGATACTTAGGCGTTGTGCAGTTAAAGCACTTAGCGGTTCTATAGCGGTGGAGATAAAAAAGGTGTAGCAGGGATAAAGTGGGGAAATAGCCGGATAAAGCGGAGGCACAAAAATGTTCATTAGATGTAAAACCAAAAATTTAAAAATTAATTGATCGCCATACTCATATTATGTGTGTAGAAGAAATCAATATTAACTAATCTTATGTAACAAAATCAAATAATATCATGGTTACATACATTAGAATTACTGATTATAATAAATTTCTATCATATATTTAGTGCTTATTCCTTAAATTTAGTCGTTAAACCAACTTTATTGAATTTATTAAAATGAGAACTAGTCAAATCAAGCATCGTATATTAATACTGCTAAAGCGGGTGCTAAAAAGCCTTGATTTAGCGGGTGCAGCGGAAAATTGCGGGGCTAGAAGCGGATTTACTGTTCATTGGGGCTAAACTGAAATAGCATAGCGGTTGAAGGGCGCTACGGGCTATAGTGGGGATTTTACGGGGCTTTAGCTGCATAGTTTGGGCCTGCTGGGTCGCCAGATGCATAGGCCCCAAGTCCTGAGTGGCTGCAGTTGGGTTCTGTCAAGGAAGGGGTCGGTTACTCGGACTCGGTTTGTCATTGATAATCAACCGAGAGCGGTCACGATACTGTGTCCCCCCGCTGTAAGTTACGGTGGTTCGATCACCATTTCCATTTCCGTTGTCGTTGCCATTTCCATTAATGTGAGCGTTGGAACGGATGATGACGTTTTAATTGAGGTTGAACCTCCTTCTCTGACGTGGGCCCCTTGATTCGGAATAAGAAGTTTTCGATATGGTACGCCGCGGTCGGGCGTTGTTCTGAGCAAGCTGAAGTCGAGCGATGATGCGTTGACTGTCTTGAAGTTGATGCATAAGGCATATGTTATTTTTCAACGCCTGGTTAAGTTCAAGAGAAGAATTTTCATACTTCTTATTAAGCGCGTGGATTTCCTCTTGTGCTACAGAGGCTTCGGGGTTCACAGTAGAAAGGACATCCATTTCGGTTGGGATATCTTCCAGTTGAGGCTGCTGCGAATTTCCAGCTTCGGCTGCAGCAGTGGAGCCGATCACTGTATTCTTTGGTCGCTTAGTCATCGAAAGCGGACTCAGCGGCTGGTTAGAAAAGAAACCTAAAGCGCGTCGAGATCGAGATGGAAGTGTGCGACAAAGAATCGAGTTCAAAAGTTCTCAGTGAAAGCACCAGAATATTGATGGCAAAAAAAGTCGTAACACCCAAAGATTCTCCATTACCTAGAGAATTATGTTTCGCATGGGAAAGTAAGTGCAGAAAGCAGTAAATAATACAGTAGATTACAGTGGTTCAGTCCCGCGAGGGGCCTACGTCCACTTTGAAAGAGTCACTGATATTTTATTGATAATCGAGTTACAAACTTAAGACTACCTAATGACATCCTTTTACAAACATTTCCAAGTATTTTAGTATCATAATTATCATATGTAAATAATATAAAATATTCATTTTTGTCCTTCTTCTTCCTCAAAGCAAGGATGTCATTAAAGGGGTCCCTGGGAGCTCTCAAGAGGTGTCAAATCAAGCAATTTCCAACCCTTGTAATGAATGAGATTGGGGGTATTTATTGTGGAAGGGGTAGGTAGGAGTAGGTAGGATTTGGGGACCACTCAACAAAAAATCACATCAAAGGATTGTGCGTGCTAGAAAATCGCATCAAACTATGATATGCAGTGGGAAATCGTATCCCTGGCATAGGATGCAATATGGACAAGGCCGGGGGGGATCGTACCCTGTTGGTATGTACACATCGCATCCTTTGGATGCGATGCCATCGCATCCTAGGGATGAGACATCATCACATCTTGGGGATGCGACGAGGGGTGATTCGGCCTGGGCGATGTGGCATGGCTTAGCATTATGTGAGGAGGTGATGCGATGGTTTGTTGGGTGATGCGAGGCGAGGAATTGTGAAGAGTTGTGAGGCCATTGCTCACTCGTCCTCTTCTCGGCCTAAGTCTTCAATCTCTTGGCAACACTTCGGTCTTGGGTGCCACGCGACGCATAAAGTCGGGTTGGTTTTGTGTACTTTTGGGAACCTGACTAAATTGCCGGTTAACAAAACAGTTTTATCTTAATTTATGTTTTTGCTCAGGCCATATTGCTTTGTTTCGAACATCATGTTTTGCTTCAAACAAGTGAAGCGCAGGATATCAACTAATTTGGTATAGAGTGTTTCACTCGAACATGAATGCGAAGCGAGACTGTGTGAAGTTGTTGTTCAGTTTCGAATCGGGGAGTCGCTTGTTTTAAAGTTAGAAGCCAACTCCTTTTTTTCGAAGCATTTTGCTTCATTTCGAAGCTAAAAATAGCGTTGCAATGTAGATGTTTTGCTTCGCACACTTTTAACTTTGTTTGATTCGTCTGATGCCTTATCGTTTCGCTTCATAGCACCCTAAGCAGAAACGAAACCCCTTTTTTGTTTGTTTCGCTACGAACCAAGCAAGATGGGCGAGGCTTAAAGATCCAACTTAGTTAGAAACACTGCTTTGCATAAGCTAAATAAGTAGGTGCAAAGCATCCCTTTTATTTTTGTTTCGCTTCGGAAGGTTTGAAGCATTATTTTGTTTTGATTGGAACCAAGCTAGATAAGCAGGTTCGTAGCACAACTTCACTTCGCATATGCTAGATAAACAGATGCAAAGTGCTTCTTTCTTTTGTTTTTTCGATTCATATAATGTTGGGGAAGCGGAAGCGAACCACTGTCTCAAAGGTTGTTGTCTCGAAGTCGTTTGCTTCAAAACCGTTGGCTTTGCTTCTCATAAAGCATTGTTTCTTTGTTTTGCCTTGGGTAAAAGGATCGACGCAGGTCAGGGCAAAATAAGCTTTGCTTCGAGCCAATGTTTATTAATTGAAATGGTAGATAACCAAAATATTTTGTTTTAAATCAATGTTATGAAATTAAATGGTGGATAACCATACACTTTAGTTATGATAAAGGTTATGAAAGCTGCTTTGATCCTTTATCAATACAGTTAATGTACCAGATTGTCTCTAATACACCGTATGTTATAAATAGTAAATTTTGAAGATTATAAAATTAAACACGTTTTTTAAGGTAATTACGTATGTGGTCCAACGGGGATTATTAGAATATTTCAATATTTGGATCGTATATGTAAATTGAAATATGTTGCGTTGTTTTGCTGTAAAACCAAATTAAAGTGGTCTAATTTTAAATTAAAGCAAAAAGGCTTATTGAATGACCAAATTTGAAAATGCGTACATTAGAAATAAAGGCTTGTGGTCCCCAAATTATAAAAGTTCTAGCAACTCTCTAGCTATCTATGGGTAGCTAATTTCATATCTTTAGATCTAGAATCTATATCAACTTAGAAGACCAAACCCCCTTTTTCCGTCTTAATAATTAATTATGAGTTCATGTACGCTTCCACTATTTTATTTATTTTTCCTCTAGTTTCTTCGTAGGTAAAGAAGTATGAGTTACATATTTAAATCTAGGATTTAATAACCGACTGTTACCAAACTATATTGAAACACTAACAAATCCCAAACAAGTGTCTGTTAATTTAAGTTCTATCATTGTTTTGGATCTTATGAAACTAAATTTACTTTCAAATGTCAAAAAACAACTAAATGTTATGTTTAATATGTATTATTAAATCATAGAAAACTAAGGTTAAAATTAAAACTTAAACTACCCCCAAAAAAATTTCATTTGCAAAGGAAGCTGAATGTCAACCCTCTTTCTTATCGCCTCTTTAATATATATTTTTCGGTTTAATTAACCGTATGATGTGGTAAGAGAGAAAGCAAGTATTCAAATAATATCGGAATAAGAAAGAAGTTAAAAGGGGGCTTCATGATTCATTTTATTTAAGTTGATAGGCAAAAAGTTATTTGATTTCTTATGTATAACTTTTGATAAGAAAATTTTATTTAACACAAAAAAAAATGCTATATAGCTTTTTTTATTTTAATAAGATTTGATTAAATAGAAATGTGCTCAATTGAATATTTAATTTTTTTTACTATTTTTGACTTTACATAGAACAAATACGTAAATAGACGTTTTACGTGACTCTGGAAAAGTTTTAAAGTCATACGTCGTAGTGGCCTCAATGGATGGGCTTTTTTTATTATTATTATTTTTTTTTTATTTTTTTTTTTGTGACAGCAGTGCATATCATATTTAAGTGAGGAGTTTTGATGAGATATAATTTAAAATGGTTCAGGAGGGCTACTCATTCTTTCCAAGGGTTAGACTAGAATCTGCTCTGATAATCAATCCCTTAACCTGAACTCAAAGCTGGGTTGCGCCTGGATCATGTAAATGCCTGGTTATAAATGACAACTAGATACGGGAACTCAAAACAGCGTAATCCATTTTATGTGAAATCATATTGAATTGGATGATTGTTGGCTTGTGACCTCCCTAGACTGCTCTACCTGTAAAGAAGAATGTACGAGTGGAACATTGAACGTGATGTTGCCTATGAAAAACCATCAGCTATTAAGACCATGTTTAGCAATATATCTGTTTTTGGGTGTGAAGCACGAAGCAAGCAGTGTAAATACTTTTTTTAAAAAAAAATTGAAATTTTATGGATGTTTTCCTTGAACCATTTAAAGTTTAAACGGTTTTCAAAAAGTGGAAATTATGTCTGAGTGACAATCTGCAAAACCGCATTACTTTCTAGGACACCTATTCTAATAATTAAGTTTGCAGGATAATAAAAAATACTTGCTTTTAATCTAGTACCTCAATCCACGTATTAATTAATTTGAAGGACAAATCATAAAATTAATCTTTCCTTAATTGCCCTTTCTTCTTTACAACTCTTGCGTCCAGTTTTCGATCAATGGTTAACCAACTCTATCAGATCGACAGTCCACGGTATCTTCTCATCTTCATGTTGAGTTCGTCATTCAATCTTTGATAAAAACTTCTCCATCGGTATACTACTTTCGAACTCAATGGGATCTGCTCAAACTTCCACAAAATCGAATCCTTAAAAGTTCAAATTCAAGGAATTCGTTCAAATTTCAGAAACATCAGTTTCAAAATTGGTTATAATTCAAATTCCGAGTATGTTGATTAGCTTTTGTTGGCGTTCTGCTGCAAAATCGGTTATAACTCAAAATTAGGTAAGACTCCTCTATCGCTGTGTTATCGAATTTAATCCTGAAGGAATTTACCAAGTTTTCAATGATTTTGATTCATAGCCATCATTATACAGCATTATATATCCTTGACTCAATCCAATTGTTTTTAAATTCCCAAATATGCCAACTTGAAATCTCAAATTTCATGTTGTATTACCATGCCATATACTGTGTTTCATTTTTAAAATCTGTTAGTTATGAGTTCTTCTATGCATTTGTTTTATGTTTTGAGTTATAGTTTCAGACTTTCAGTAGTGCATGCATTTTGCTCTATTAGGGATGTAGCAACAGAGATCTTAGTCTATTCTATGAGTTGTTGTTTGTTTGCAAAATATCCTGTAAAACAGCTATCCTAAGAGGCTTGCTCCTGCTTTTTCTGGGATGTATAGATAAAAGGTTCTTTTTTTGGGAAGGAATTGGCAATAGTCTTAGATGTTGTATAGCTTGCGTGTTGCCATGCAGAGCCTTGGATTTGATAAGAATGGTTCATTTAAGTGGGCAAGTATATCTTTATAGTTGCCAAGTGTACACCAAGGGGATACAGAATGCGAATCCAGGTCATGTTTTGAGCAAACCCTGTTCGCATGGCTTTTCTAGTAAGATCGTGGTTGTGTCTTCCAGTGCGGAGTTGAAGCATGGTAGCATTTACTTCTTGATTCCGAATTCGCCTTTGCCTGAGAAGAAATATAATAATGTAAAAAGAGAGAGAGAGTCCTAAGGTGGCGAAGGAGGTAGAAAGAAGAAAGAGCAAGGTTTCGCTGTGGAGGCATAATCTTCACAACATATATGGAAGATTAGTTTATTGAGAAGGTCTTTGTTTTTCATCTTCTTTTTTCTTGAATCTTTAATGTTGTTGTTTTTTTTTTTTTGGTGTTAGAGATATCTTTTACGTACATAGACTGTATTCCATAAATGTAAATTTGGTTCTTTGGTTAAGAAACTGAACTGGATTTATGGAACTTGCTCACCACTTTACAGCAATAATTGAACATTTGAATCAATATCAAATAGTTGGTAAGTTAATTACAATATCCTACAAAACGACTATCCTAAGACCAAAAGGTGTTGAATGCTCAGGTGTGCATGAGGTGAAGCTATGGCAGTGGAGGAGACGACATTGACTGCTATAGGAAGGCGGAGTCGGTCTGACCGTGGGGTTTGATGGCGAACTAAGGGAGGTGGTGGTGCTGAGGCGTTGGCGCCGTGAGAAAGGTCAGGTTCAGGTATTATCAACATTGACGAAACTTTATTGTTTTAGAATTTCGAATATATCGATAATTGACAATCGAAAAAAATGCATAATAATTTGATAATGATTGACAATCAAATCCTAATAACACCATTAGGGTTCCCACCTCATTGGTTTTGATTTGACTGATTACAGGATAACGAGATTTGGTACAAGGAGGAAATGTAGTTGTGGAAAGTGAAAGTTCCTAACAAGTTAGCGAAGTATTTGTTCATTTTTTTCAAATTCTGTTAGTTAGGACTATAGTTTTTTTTTTTGAATTATATGTATATAATGTATGAGATAATGCAACATATTGATCATCCGTATATCGTTCTATTTTGATACTGCGGGTTGGGCAGAAGCAGACGTTGAAGATGTTTATGCACAATTATTTTGTAATCAGCAACAGGTATGATGTCTATTATTTTAACCAATTAATATTGTTTTTAACTTTATCACTTCAAAAATAATGTGAGCTGTGAAACCATGTCCATTCATCCATTATTAGCTAGGTGAAATAACTAAATAAGATGCTCCATCTTTTAAACTTGAAAAGTTTTAACACACTCATGTCAAAAAGTGGTAAATGCATGAAACGACATTTTATAATTAAAGATTCGCATAGTTAACATATCAGACTATCACATCTTGAAATTAAATGCTTGGATTTTATGAATTCTAAACTTCATTACAATATCCAATAAGAGAAAATGGTATTTATTGATTCAAACATGAATTCAAAAATCGGGTTTATTATGTATAGACATATTGTAGCTGCAGATCGTCAAGTATATCAGAAATGCAAAACTCAGTTGCAGGGACAAGTTGCGGTGCTCATTTCAAAGAGAAGGCTGATAAACAAAAACTGGGGATGGAGTAGCAAGACCAAGATTTTAATTAATTTTTGATTTTTGCGAAATAGCCGAAACTCCAAAGCAGAATCTTCGAAGCATACTGCATCCCAACATTGGCTTATCCACCGAAGACAACATAGAAAATGAAAATGATAGGTGTCTTATTGTATTAAGAAAACAACCTGAAATAAAGCCTAGTTGGCCATTACTAAAGAAAGCAATAAGTGCAAACATGGAAATGGCAAAAGGAATCAAAGCTCGAAAAATGTCAGTGGTTCAGTGGGTCATGAACTTACCGGATCGTTCATCGTTGTCCATTAAATCCCCCACTTCAGATTTAATTAACAAGTTGGAAATCTTTCTCAGTAAAAATTCCTCCACCTGCAAATGGTTTCAGTACGAGGAGTTACAGCTTGCTAGCAACTACTTTTCGAAAGGTCTTTTTCTACAAATTTCGATTTTGGCATGTTTTCTAAAATCCTTTTTTGTTATAATAGTTTCTGTGATATTTTGAACAGATTATTTGATTGGAGAAGGTGGCAATAGTCAGTTTACAAATTAAGGATGTCTTGCGAATGGAGATAAAATTGCTGTCAAGCTATCAAAGTTATCGAATGAGACATCAAAAGATTTTCTTTTGGAAGCTGATATAATTACTAAATTGCAACGTGAATGTATTGTTCCTTTGTTGGGAATTTGTGTTGAATGCAATACGTTTCTTTCGATTTATGGTTATTTCTCCAAAGGAAGTTTAGAGGAAAATCTACATGGTAAAAGTTCTAAATATTGTTTTTTCATCATCACAAATACCTAAAATTTTCAAGGCTAAATATATTTGTTTAATTTGAAAAAATTACAGGAAATTAAATCAAAACTCCATTAGCCTGGGATAAAAGATTTAAAATCGCAGTTGGTGTAGCCGAAGCATTGAATTATTTGCATATGGGTTCATCTGAATCAGTTGTGCACAGAGATGTTAAATCTTCAAATATCCTTCTTACTGACAAATTTGAACCACAGGTAAAATTACATTCTAATCAATTACCAGTTTTGTTTCTCCAAATTACCTCATACATTTTAAATGAGGAATTTTACATGTGTGTAGTTGGCTGATTTTGGACTGGCTATATGGGCACCAAAGAATTCTTTGTCTGAGACTCAAAGTGAAATTGTAGGGACTTTTGGGTATGTCATTTTGTTGATTTTATCATTATATTAACATGCATTTGGCCTGCTATCTAATTGACAATATATTTTTAACTTTTTGATAGATATCTTGCGCCTGAATATTTCATGTATGGTAAAGTCAGCAGTAAGATCGACGTCTATGCATATGGTGTTGTTTTGCTTGAATTATTGACTGGTAGAAAACCAATTTCAGATGACAGTCCTAAAGGCCAAAAGAGCTTAGTTATGTGGGTAAGATATATCTTT
Organism: Allium sativum; assembly: GCA_030737875.1. Lineage (NCBI taxonomy): Eukaryota > Viridiplantae > Streptophyta > Magnoliopsida > Asparagales > Amaryllidaceae > Allium > Allium sativum. The sequence continues at coordinate 93,866,392 of CM060923.1, forward strand.
CAATGCTAATTATACTTCTTGATATTGTAAGTCTAAATAGCGTTAATTTTGTGCATGTTGTTAATGTCAGGCCATACCAAGACTAGAAAGAGGAGATCTGAGTGATTGTTTGGATCCAAATATTAATGGGGTTTTCGAAGAGAAGAAAGTAAGAAGAATGATAAAGGTATCATCTTTGTGCATTACACGTACGACGCGACTTAGAACGCAAATGAGTAAGGTACTCAGCCTTTTAAAAGGGGAAGAGGAGGAGGTGGTTCGGACATGGCTAAACTCAAAATCAATCATGGAATGCCAAGATGAAGAAGCATATCCTAGCTTGAGCATCGGGTCACATTTGGGACTAGCATTGCTTGATGTTGAAGAAGACGATGCTTCTGAAATTAGCTTCGAATAAAACCAGCTGAACTCTTTAGATGATTACCTGATAGAGAGATGGAGCAGATCTTCAAGTTTTGATTAGCTGCATCTAAAGTGTGCAAATGGACTGTGTATGTACCTATAATGCACACAGTTCATGTTTCTTTTTTTCCTTTTCCTTTTGAATTGAATATTGAATACTGAATTTTGAACTGAGCCGATGATGCTACCTTGTCAAGGGAGTGCATATTGTGAAATAAGAAAAAGGAATTAAAAGTGAGGTGACACAGGTCTTGGTAATTTGTGTGTTACTTTAAATATTTGGAAGCCTTTGAACTGAAATTTGGTTTATATGAAGTAAAAATGGAGTAGTTTGATTCAATAGTGGAGGCTGACATTGTTGCAAGCTTTATGTAGATTGGTTGGTTTTTTTCCAGATATTATCTTCTTATTATACGATTATTATTATTATCCATGATGGTGACATGATGAGTTTATCATCAATTTCAACTGGTCATCAAGTCTAAAGTCGCAGGTTCTGTGAAAATATGTGTGATATTATATATGGTCAGAAGCAGGTCAAGAAATGTTTCGAAGTCATCGTAGAAATAGCATGGAACGAAACAAGTGTTTTGGACTATTATGGAGATGTGGGGGCTAGTAAGCCGTCACCTCTCTACCAGCTTTAAATCTCCAAACTGACCAATGTTAATGACCAAGTCAGATGTTGATGTTGCCAATTTAAATGAGTTCATTGGTAAAGGCATTCCGGTTTTAAAATGAAAGCCTTTTCCCTTTCCTAAAATTGCTAAAGACTATATAATAATTAAAAAAAGTTGTCTTCTATGACAGGATAAATCATTGTTTTGACCATTCTGCTTGTTTTTTACTTTCTTTTTAGTTAAACCCTTCGATAGTTTTTGTCGAGTAACTTTTCTTTTTTCATTTATCACGTTCTCCACTACGATGTGACACCCTAACTCGAGTTCAAAGTAGATTCCCTTCCTCATTGAATCAACAATGCTAATTAAACCATGTCATCTAAGTAATCATCATGCCATGGGAAAACATATGCATATGTTTACATGAAAACTTTGATACAAACAGCAACAAAAATTAGTGGAGGAAAAATAAATAAATAAAATAAAATAAACTGAAAATGAGGTAAATAAGAACACACATATAACAGATCAATACTAAGAGATCAACGATGATCCTTCAGTTACAAGAAAAGTACAACATTCCCAATGTTCCAAAGGAGTTGTTCCCAAAAGATCATGGCAGCTTACCGATGTCCAAAAATCGATACTAATTCATACCGTTTGGATCAATAACATATCTTGCGGATTAGTGTGAATTTGTAAGATAAGCTACAAGGTCTTTTTTATCTTTGGAAGTTGCTTAGTAAACGTGTATCTCCATCAACAAAACATAATTGTATTTATATCAACTCTTAGGTGAGTATATATCTTGCTTTAACAAGATATGTTTTGAATCAAGAACGAAAAAATTGACATAATTATACATTGGATAATTAATGGTCAACAATCATAGAAACTTATTGTTGTCGACTGGAACGTTGTTTATAAGTCGTTCAGCTTCATCTAGAATCTCATTATAAGAATGCTTTCAACGGAATCGAAGCAGTGAGTCATTTCAAAGTCAAACGACGTTCAAATTAAAGACTAGCCGTTGATTTATCCGAATTGTGTAGCCAATGACCATTTTAATTTCTGATCTCTTTGGATTGTCATTTTGATCCTCGATCCTTCCATATCGTTACTTAAATACAAAATCTCTTTGGACCCTTAGTTTATTATATCATCATTTTGAAACCATCATATCGTTAATTAAATCCTCAAACTCTATGGATCATTAGTTAAATCCTCATCCTCTTTATATCGTTACTTAACTTCGTATAATGAATATTTTATGTGTCATAGGTAACCTATGCCAAAACCGAGTCCATAACTGAGCCTATAACCGAGACCCTTCACATAACCGAGTCTATAACTAAACCTATAATCGAGCTCATAATTTATAATTTATAATTTGTAATTTACATTTTATACTTTATATTGTATGACCATTTTAATTTCTGATCTCTTTGGATTGTCATTTTGATCCTTGATCCTTCCATATCGTTACTTAAATACAAAATCTCTTTGGACCGTAAGTTTATTATATCGTCATTTTGAAACCTTCTTATCGTTAATTAAATCCTCAAACTCTATGGATCATTAGTTAAATCCTCATCCTCTTTATGTCGTTACTTAACTTCGTATAATGAATATTTTACGTGTCATAGGTAACTGATGCCATAACCGAGTCCATAACTGAGCCTATAACCGAGGCCCTTCACATAACCGAGTCCATAACTAAACCTATAATCGAGCTCATAATTTATAATTTATAATTTATAATTTGAAATTTATATTTTATACTTTATACTTTATATTGTATGACTATTTTAATTTCTGATCTCTTTGGATTGTCATTTTGTTCCTCGATTCTTCCATATCGTTACTTAAATACAAAATCTTTTTGGACCGTTAGTTTATTATATCGTCATTTTGAAACCCTCATATTGTTAATTAAATCCTCAAACTCTATGGATCATTAGTTAAATCTTCATCCTCTTTATATCGTTACTTAACTTCGTATAATGAATATTTTGTGTGTCATAAGTTCCTGCTCGGTTAACTAATTCCTACTTGGTGCAGAATCGTTGCTGGAGTACCCGATTAGGCCTTGTGTGCGGAAGTCTTTTACGTGTCCTAGGTACCCGATTAGGCCTTGCATGCGGATCTCTTTTGCGTGTCACGGGTACCTGCTCGGTTAAATAATTCATACTGGGTTCAGAATCGTTGCTGGAATACACGATTAGGCCTTGCGCATGGAAGTCTTTTACATGTCATAGGTACCCGATTAAGCCATGCGTGCGGATGTCTTTTGCATGTCACGAGTAGTCGCTCGGTTAACTAATTCCTACTGGTTGTAGAATCGAGCACATAACCGATCACATAATCGACACCCTTGACATAACCGAGTCCATAACCGAGCCTATAACCGAGACCCTTTCTGAGCCCATAATGGAGACCCTTCTAGGGGTGAGCATTATTTGGTTAAACTAAATAAACCAACCAAACCAATTTATTTTGGTCGGTTTGGTTTGGTTTTGAAACTACATCGGTTTGGAAAAAAATTTAATTTGGTTATCGGTTTAACCAAATTAACTGAACTTATATTATATTTTCAAAATTATCGATGTTATAATAAATATTTTAGGTTAGATTAGTTATCCAAACAAATTTTAATCATCATGTATATGTCAAAATTACTTTTAACATGCATACGAATCATGAATAATAATACTCTAATCATATATTTATGATTTATTTCAAACTATAGTTAATATTACAAACACAAGATCTAAATTATTTTTTAGTTCGGTTAAATCGGATAACCAACCAAACTTAATTCAGTCGGTTTGGTTTGGTTTTCATTTTTATCGGTTTTAGTTTGGTTTAACAATTTTCATCATTGGATAAACCAACCAAACACTCACCACTCGACCCTTCACATAACCGACTACATAACTGAGTCCATAATTGAGCTCATAACCGATGTCATAATTGAGTCCATAACTGAGCCCATAACCGAGACCCTTCACATAACCGAATCCATAACCGAGCCCATAAGCGAGCTCATAATCGAGTTCACAACCGAGCCAATAACCGAGACCCTAATTGAGCTCATAATTGAGGTCTTAACCAAACTTATAATCGAGCTCATAAATTATATTTTTTATTTTATACTTTATATTTTATACTTTATGCTTTATGCTTTATTCTTTAAACATTATATTTTATACTTTATATTTTATATTTTATACTTTATATTTTATATTTTATATTTTATATTTTATACTTTATAATTGTAGCCCGTAACAGAGACCATAAACATGTTCATAATTGTATCATAATCAAGACCATAACTGAGCCAAAACTAAACACATAACTTATCCTATAACCAAGCCCATAACCGAGCTCTTATACAAGCTTGTAATTGAATTTATAACTGAGCTCTTAAACGAAGTTATGATCTAGCTTGTAACCGAAATTAGTTATTAATATTTTATTAATATTTTATAATTTATAATTTAGCATTTATTACATAAATTAGGTAATAATTGAGCTTATAACCACAGTCATGGTTGAGGTCATAACCAAACCTTTAACCTAATCCATAACCGAACTCATAACCAATCGCTTAACCGAACCCATAACCAATCACATAACTTAGACACTTCACCAAACCGAGTCCATAACCGAGCCCATAACCGAGACCCTAACTGAGCCCATAATCGTGACCCTTCATATAACCGATCACATAACCGAATCCATAGTTGAGCCCATAACCGAGACACTTCATATAATCGAGTCCATAAACGAGCTCATACCCGAGCCAATAACCAAAACCCTAACTGAGCCAATTGGAGCATAATTTCCAGTTTAAATTATTTATGATGTTTAGCCAAATGAGAAGCGTGCAATAAATAATTATCATATATAAGACGATAGTCTGTAATACCTATTAGGCAATACTTATGCTAATTCAATAAATATTTACTTATTAGGCACTGGAAATTATGCTCCAGTACCTCTCTGTGAATCATAGGTACGCGATTAGCCCTTGCGTGCGTAAGTGTTTTACGTGTCACCGGTACTCGCTCGTTTAACTAATTCCTACTGGGTGCAGAATCGTTGATGGAGCACCTGATTAGGCCTTGCGTGTGGAAGTCTTTTACGTGTCATAGGTACCCGATTAGGCCTTGCGTGCGTAAGTCTTTTACGTGTCACCGGTACCCGCTCGGTCAACAAATTCCTACTGGGTGCAGAATCATTGATGGAGCACCCGATTAGGCCTTGCGTGCGGAAGTCTTTTACGTGTCATAGGTACCCGATTAGGCCTTGCATGCGTAAGTCTTTTACGTGTCACCGGTACCCTATTGGTTAACTAATTCCTACTGGGCGTAGAATCGTTGATGGAGTACCCGATTAGGCCTTTTGTGCGGAAGTCTTTTACGTGTCATAGGTACCCGATTAGGCTTTGCGTGCGGAAGTCTTTTACGTGTCGTAGTTAACTAATTCCTACAGGGCTATAGCCAAGTCCATAACCGGGGCCTTAAATAAGCTTATAATTGAATTTATAACTGAGCTCTTAATCAAAGTTTTGATCTAGCTTGTAACCAAAATTATTTATTTATATTTTATTAATATTTTATATTTTAGCATTTTTTACATAAATTAGGTAATAACTGAGCTTATAACCACAGTCATTGTTAAGATCACAACAAAACCTTTAACCTAACCCTTAACCGAACTCATAACCAATCACATAACCGAGCCCATAACCAATCACATAATTGAGACCCTTCACATAACCTAGCTCATAACCGTTACCCTAATTGAGCCTATAGTCAAGACCCTTCACATAACCAACCACATAACCGAGCCATAATCGAGTCTATAACCGAGCCAATAATCGAGACTGATCACACAACCGAGTGCATAACCAAGCTTATTAGCGAGCTCATAAGCAAGTCTATAACCGGGCCAATAACCGAGACCGATCACATAACCGAGCCCATAACTGAATCCGTAATTGAGCCCATAACCGAGACCCTTCATATAATTGAGTCTATAACCTAGCCCATAATCGAGCCAATAAGCAAAACCCTAACTGAGCTCAAAATTGAGGTCATAACCAAACCTCTAATCAAGCTCATAATTTATATTTTATACTTTATACTTTGTATTTTATGCTTTATACTTTATATTATATAATTTGTAATATATTCTTTATATTTCATATTTTTTTATTTTTTATTTTTTATTTTTTATTCTCTAATTTAGCTTATATTCCATAACCAATGGAATAACCGAGCCCATAACCAAGATCTAAACCTAGTCCATAATCACGGTCAAAACTATGGTCATAACCAAACCTTAAAAGTAGGTCATAACCGAGACTGTAGTCGAACCCACAATCGATCACATGTCCATAACCAAGGCCATAACCGAGTCCATAACTGGGCCCATAACTGAGCCCATAATCGAGACCCTTCACATAACCGAGTCCATAACCAAGCCCATAACCAAGATCTAAACCTAGCCCATAATTGAACCCATAATCACGATCAAAACTATGGTCATAACAAAACCTTTAAAGTAGGTCATAACCGAGACCGTAATCGAACCCATAACCGATCACATGTCCGTAAACGAGGCCATAATCGAGTCCATAACTGAGCCAATAACCGAGACCCTTCACATAACCGAGAACATAAATGAATCCATAATTAAGCCCATAACCGAGATCCTTCATATAACCGATTTCATAACCGAGCCAATAACCAAAACCTTGACTGAGCTCATAATTTAGGTCTTAACCAAACCTCTAATCAAGCTCATAATTTATATTTTATACTTTAGACTTTTTATTTTATACTTTATACTTTGTATTTTATACTTTATATTTTATATTTTATACTTTATATTTTATACTTTGTACTTTATATTATATAATTTGTAATATTACTTTATATTTTTTTATTTAATAATTAATATTTTTTATTTTTTTATTTTCTAATTTCTATTTTAGACTAGGTCGTAACCGAACCCATAACCGGTCACATGCACATAACTGAGCCCATAACCGAGACCCTTCACATAACCAGGTCCATAACCGAGCTCATAAGCGAGCTTATAATCGATCCCATAACCGAGTCAATAACCGAGACCCTTCACATAACCGATCACATAACCGAGTCCATAACCGAGCCCATAACTGAATCCGCAATTGAGCCCATAACCGAGACCCTACATATAACCGAGTCCATAACTGAGCCCATAACCGAACAAATAACCAAAACCCTAATTGAGCTCATAATTTAGGTCTTAACCGAACCCACAACCAATCACATGTCCATAACTGAGGCCATTACCGAGTACATAACTGAGCCTATAACTGAGACCCTTCACATAACTGAGTCCCTAACCAAACCTATAATCGAGCTCATAATTTATAATTTATATTTTTTAATTTATGTTTTATGCTTTATACTTTATAATTTATATTTATGTTTTATAATTTATAATTTATAATTTATAATTTATACTTTATATCTTTTATTTTATACTTTATGTTTTATACTTTATACTTTATATTTTATACTTTATATTTGTAATATTACTGTATATTTTATATTTAATAATTAATATTTTATATTTTGTTTTTATTTTCTAATTTATATTTTATATTAGGTCATAACCAAACTTTTAAACTACGTCATAACCGAGACCGTAACCGAGCCCATAACCGATCACATGTCCATAACCGAGGCCATAACCGAGTCTATAACTGAGCCTATAACCGAGACCCTTCACATAACCAAGTCCATAAGCGAGCTCATAAGCAAGCTCATATTTTATATTTTATATTTTATGCTTTATACTTTATAGTTTATACTTTATATTTTATAATTTATATTGTATACTTATATTTTATACTTTATATTTTACATTTTATACTTTATAATTTATAATTTATTGTTTATATTTTATACTTTATACTTTATATTTTATATTTTATATTTTAAACTTTATATTTTATGTTTTATACTTTATACTGTATATTTTATAATTTTTATTTTATATTTTATACTTTATATTTTATATTTTATACTTTATATTTTATACTTTATAATTTATGTTTTATACTTTACACTTTATATTCTATACTTTATATTTTATACTTTATAATTTATGTTTTATACTTTATACTTTATGCTTTATACTTTATACTTTATATTTTATACTTTATATTTTGTACTTTATACTTTATATTTTATACTTTATGTTTTATACTTTATATTTTATATTTTATACTTTATATTTATACTTTATAATTTATGTTTTATACTTTACACTTTGTACTTTATATTTTATATCTTTTATTTTATGCTTTATACATTATGTTTTATACTTTATACTTTATATTTTATACTTTATTTTTTATACTTTATACTTTGTATTTTATACTTTGTACTTTATTTTATATAATTTGTAATATATACTTCATATTTTTTATTTAATAATTTGTTTTCTATTTTAGCTTATATTCCATAATCGATGGAAAAACCAAGCCCATAACCAAGATCTAAACCTAGCCCATAACTGAACCCATAATCACGGTCATAACATTGGTCATAACCAAACCTTTAACCTAGGTCATAACTGAGACCGTAATCGAACCCATAACCGATCACATGTCCATAATCGAGACCATAACCGAACTCATAATCGGATCACATGTCCGTAACTTGGGCCATAACCGAGCTCAAAACTGAGCCCATAATTGAGACCCTTCACATAACCAACTCCATAACCAAGCTCATAAGTGAGCTCATAATCGTTTCTATATCCGAGCCAATAACCGAGACCCTTCACATAACTGATCACATAACCGAGTCCATAACTGAGCCCATAAACGAATCCATAACTGAGCCCATAACCAAGACCCTTCATATAACTGAGTCCATAACCGAGCCAATAACCAAAACCTAACTGAGCTCATAATTGAGGTCTTAACCAAACCTCTAATTAAGCTCATAATTTATATTTTATACTGCTTTGTATACTTTATACTTTATATTTTATACTTTATAATTTATATTTTATACTTTGTACTTTATATTATATAATTTGTAATGTTACTTTATATTTTATATTTAATAATTAATATTTTATATTTTTTTATATTTTATGTTTTATTTTCTAATTTATATTTTATACTAGGTCAAAACCAAACCTTTAAACTAGGTCATAACCGAACCCATAACAGATCACATGTCCATAACCGAGGCAATAACCGTGTAACAGCCCGGAAAATGCGAGCCAATTTAAAATTTTTATTTTGGCGAATTTAGAGAATTTTGAATATTTAAAATGATTTATTTTAAATAATAACGACGAGAAATTTATTTTTAATAGAATTAGAAGTATATAATTATTCGAATCGTCGTTAGAATATAATTATTTATTTTAAATTATAAAAGGAATTGAAAATGGCGCGGTAGTTCGATAATTCGATTTCAAATTTCAATTGAACATACCGGTGCAAAATAAACCGGATTTTAGCGAAACCAAAAATATTAGAATCTATTTGAGAATATCTTTCCAACGAATCCAAAAAAACAAGATTTCGTAGCGGGAGTCAAAAGTTATGTCCAGTTGAAAATTCAGAATAGTCGCTATGGAATTTCGGCCCTTAAAATAGCCATTTTGCAAACGACCTCAGATTTCGACGAAACCACTTTTGTTGGATCTGTGATGTCAAGTTATTGCTAGGTTTCAAATTTCGTAATTTTTCGAATCAATATGTGAGCGTGGCAAAGGAAAACGCGTTTGACCAGTTTTAGTTGAATTTAATCGACTAGAAAATGGTCATTTTTCAAACGGTCTCAGAATTCGATGAAATTAGGTTTGTTAGGACCGTATCGCAATATGATACTAGAAAATATTTTTCTGGTATTTTTAGAGTCAGTATGTGGCCCTGGTAATTTGAAATGTACATTTAAATTAAATATATATTGATTTATATTTTAATCTAAGTGAAAACCTATCGAAACAGCCAAATTGTCTTACGATACTTATCCCATTGTGTTCGGAATAGGGGTATTTAGCTAGGGGCGACACTTGTTGGGTTTGATTTGAAGTTCATACTGAAAAGCAAGTATTTTTGAAATAAAATAATATTAAATTATATTATAAAACCCTAGAAAACAACCCTAACCATTATCGTTACAGCAGCCGCCATCGATTGAAATTAAAGGCCATAATCGCTCAGAAATTCAAATGAAAAAATCTCTCAATCCACTCAATTAAATCCGATTCTTCTTGAACGAAATGGAAGAGCTTTCCTTCCTCGTTAGATCCATACCCATATGGAGAGTTATCATAGAGGAATAGACTCGAATTTTGGGCTCGAAGTCGCTCGCTTCGAGGCGGGTTTCTAGGCTATCGGTGGGTCCGAGTTCGTCGCGCCTCAGGGCGTTGGGAGGTGGCTCGATGGCGCCGCGTGTGGAGCGGGTTGATTGGAGTCCGGAGAACGGAAATCGAGGTGGCGGCGGTCTTTTTCTGGTGAGGTCGAGCGTGTTGAGCGGCCTGGAGGGTTTAGTTAATTAGGGTAATCAAAAGTTAATTTATTTATTTAATTAACTAATAAAGCAATTAATGTTTAAACACGTGTAACTTATTCATACGAGATCAGAATTCAGTAAAACAACTTGTATTGGACTCGGGTCGAAGAGCACTTCAACATGGAACTGACCAGAAGTGAAACCGAGCAGATCAGAATTTCAGGGAAATTCGAATACGAACAGAAATTCAGATAAAAACCGGTGGAGTGGAACCCTCAGTGAGAACTTCTCACTTTAAATTTTCTTTTCTAGTTAAAAATATATACTAGGATGCAAACGGTGTTTAGTAGCACCCGACACCCGTCGTCCACAGACCATGGACGGCTTGTATGCTTGTTTGTTTGATTTTGATGTGTAGTTGATTGTGTGATGTGATGTGAAATGAAATAAAATATTTATATAGTTAAAAATATTTTATAGTTGAAAATATAATTTTTAACATGAATGTGAACAAATAAATATAAACAAATAGAACGATTTGTTTATATACACACGTTTGACTGATATTGATTGGGACGATAAATTTTACACATCACACAACTGCACAATTAAAATCTGTGTTTGATTGTTTGAAAACCCCACATGGGTATTGGGATGATATATGACATACGCTAGTCCCAACAATTAACTGTATGTCGATCGATTGATTGACAAGCTGTTATAAGCGTTAAATATTTATATTTGATGCTTATACAATGTAGATCGCACTCTGGCTGATGGTTGATTATTTATCGTTGTTATTTTATACATGTGTTGTAGAAAATCCATATAATTAACATTATATGGTAATTGATTGGGCCTCATTCCAGTTTTGAAATAGAATATTTGAAAGAGAAATATTTGAAATAGAAATATTTGAAAATAGAAATATATGAAGTCGTGTTGATTAGATTTACGCCATTTTGACGTGAACGATATTTATATCGATTTTATTCATTTTATAATGAACATCGAAAGTGATTTCAAAATCTGGTATTTTGAAATTAATTGAAATTTGAATTAAATTGAAATGAATTGAAATTCGAATTAAATTGAAATAAATTGAAATTCGAATTAAATTGAAAAGAATTGAAATTCGAATTAGATTGAAATAGAATTGTAATCGTTTTGAATTGAATTTAAAACGTATTGAAAGTGAACTGAAATAGATTCAAATTGAAATGGATTTGAATTGAAATGGATTTGAATTGAAATCGAGTTGAAATGAATTTAAAACGAATTTATATTGGGAAGATTCAATTTTGATTTGAATTTGAGATGGAAGTTGAAATCGTTTTGAAAACGAATTTAAAACGATTTATAAAATTCGTTTCGAAAGGAAATCGACGAAGTATGTATTATATATATTATATATATAATATAATGGTCTGAATAGAACGCGCCGCGCCGCGGTATTTCGCGAATTTCGACCATTGACCTCGAATGGATACTGCGGGAGATCCGACCGTCAGATTCTCCTAAAACCGGAACCGTTGGGTTCGTATCGAAATGAGCTTTCTAACGAATATTAGAGATTTGAAATCTAACGGTTGGATTTGGAATTATGCCCAAATCAAATTTGAAAAAGGTCACTGTAAGTGCAGTTCGATGGCCGTTGATGGAAATCGACTGTACGGGCCCTGATAAAATTATTAAAAATATCCATAATTTGTGCGAAATCATAAAAATTGATTTGGGAAGAATTAGGATGAAAAACTCCATATTTGAAAAGATAAAAATAGATTTTTATCGAAATGAACTAGTTTTGAACTAGAATTATAATTCTATTTATTTTCAAATAAATAAATTGGATTTGAAATGGTTTTGAAAATAACCAGAATTTCCAATAATTATATTGGAATGGATGTGAATCGAAATTGTCTTCGAAATATTTCGATGTTGGATTTCGTGATGATACAGATATTGTTATGGGAATTTGAAAGATATATATGTAAATCGTTATTTCCAATACGATATTTGTTGGTCGTAGAATTTGATATTGAATATAAGCCGGTATATTTTCTATTCAAAGCCTTGTATTTAATATCAAATGTGATTTGGGTTTGTCATGAATGGTGTCTTTATTAACACTGTTCTTGAACCCAGTTGAGAAAAAGATTAAATCTTTTTATTTAGATTTAATGAAGTGTACCAATAAAATGATATTTAATTGGAATTGAATTTGTATTGATTTTTGGGTTTATCGTGAACAGTGTTTTAAATAACACTTGTTCTTTAACCCGATAATTAATGGAATTTGATTTTGGGTTGTCGTGAACGGTATCTTCAATAATACTATTCTTAGACCCAAAGGAGTTAAGAAAATCAGAAACTAACCGGAGATTAGTTAAGTTTAATGGTTACTGAGTTATTGATCTGATGTTGGTTTCGGCCTTCAGGGTTAATACTTAGGGAATTGCTCACTTGCTATTTTACGGTTAGGGACTGATTGAAATGTGATGTGATTTTGGGGTTTATCATGAACCGTGTTTTAAATGACACTGATTCTTTAACCTAGTTAAATATTAAAACTAAGTGGAGTTTTAATGAATCTTTAATTAGATTGAAAAGATCGAGAATGAAGTATCACCAGTTTTGCTCCAGGCGATAGTTAAATCTTTAATTAGATTTGAACGTGAAATGGTAATTGAATTTACCGATAACACCGTGGTGTTAGATATGAAGTATTACCAGTTTTACTTCATGGGATGAATAGGTTGGGATTGGGAAATTAAAACAAATGATTACTTTGGTAAGGTTCGTTAATCCCGACTAGTATGAATTGATATTCAAAAGAAGATTAAAGAATAAATTTAAAAGAATTTATCTTTGATAAAATTAATGTGAAACTTTCCCTAAGAATGTGAAATTTAGAAACTAACTGTAGGTTGGCTAAGAAGAATGATTTCCTGGGTATTGATCTGATGTTGGTTTCGGCCTTCGGGGTTAATATTTGGGGAATTATTCTCTTGTTAATTTACGATTAGTGACTGACGAATTGGAATGAGGTGTATGTTGTGTTTGTGTAACACTTGTTTATTATATACGCGAGTTATTCGGAAAGACCGGGTTTATCCCATTCTGAATAACTGATACGACGATTAGTCGAAGATGAAGACGGTGGTTGAAGACCGGAGGACTTCTCGTCGTTTGGATAATTACTGATGATCTTGATTGGGTCGTACAACCAAGAGGAGGGAATCAGTTGGTGATCGTCCAAACGTACTTGGAGATCGATGGATATGCGGGGTATTAGATGCCTCCGGTTTCGTTCAGACCCAGAACAAACTTGTAAATGGACTGTGTGTCTGACATTGGATTTCAGTCTGTGTGATTGATTTCTATTAAATATATGTCTGTTTGGTGGCAGAGAATTTGTTCTCTTGCTTAACGCCCTTCTCTGAGACGTACGAGCTCAGGGGTTATATATTGATGGATATCCATCGCATGGAGTGAATTGCCTGTGTGGCATGCCTAAGTGGCAATTGATCAAGGCATCTATTGAAAAGCAAAGTCTTGTGGTTGATGATCAAAGCAAGGCCTTTGTGGCATAGCTTTGTGTAACGTTTACTTCGCGAGTTTCACACCCGGTATTAACCAGAAACGGGAGACGGACCTCAAGGAGGACATGCGTTTTCTTCTAGTTAGAATTGGCGTCAGTGGTTTTACACACCTTGACGAGTTTGACTTATGTGGTTGTTGGTTTGCGAGGCGCCTCGGATATATCGGTGACTATGTGAAGCCGATGGAGTCATTCGTTGGCTCATTTACGCCCCATAGGGCGGGGAGACGTATTGTTCAGGCATAATAATCCACTCTGTGTGGACTGGCCCTGACGATCCAAGGGGCAATTGCGGTTGTTCCTGAGACTCGTACTAGACAGTCTTGAATCGGTGAGGACGATCCCTAGCCTCGGTTCATGCCATAAATGATAACCCAACTTCCAATACGACATTTTGCGGTTTTGATTTTATACCTATATATGGCGACATAGTGGTATGGGACATTCATGCCGCCTATGATTGATATTTATGATTGTATATAAAATCAGAAACTAACTGAAAACGAGCTAAGATGGGTGGTTTCCTGGGTATTAGTCTGATGTTGGTTTCTGCCTTCGGGGTTAATACTTAGGGAATCGTTCTCTTACTAATTTACAATTGGAGTCTGATTATAAATTTAAAACATGAAATTTAGCGTACCAAGAATTCTTTGGCTATTATAAGGTAAAACCCTATCCCCCGGCTTGCGTTGCGTTGTGTGATAGGACCTGGGTCTTATAATAGCTTCATTCATCTTTATTAAGCATTGCGTTGTTGTTATGTGCACTGGTATTCTTGGGAGGAAACCCATTCCGTGTTATACGGCGTGGTCCCTTGATTTACCTAACTTTAAAATAAAGATTAATAACTATTTTAGTTCTCACACTAGTCACATGACTGACCTGGAGTTTATTGTTTTAACCTAAACTTTGGGTGCCCTTATTTTGACACGGGTAGCTAGTAGTTTTGGTTTTGCAGATTTATATTCACAAGAACCTGATTTACAGCTGGAACGATACTCAGAAAGCTTTGTATCCGCGTATTACTTCTAACTGTGTATTGTATTATTTTCCGCTGCTATGTAATTTATTGTAATCTCTAATATTTTATGAACTGTAATATATATTTATACTCTGTATATTCTTGTAATCTGATGGAATTGTTGTAATATACAATAAAATGTTCTTCTGTCTGCGTTCTTTTGTGGCTTGTCCTCGACTAAATCCGGGCTTTCCTCATCGGGGAAGTTCGGGTCGTTTCAGCTGGTATCAGAGCTTTGGTTTACAAAGCTCAGAGAACAAGACACGTTAGAACCATACGAAAGAATTCATCAGAAATTGGATTAGTAATATCCAACGGGAATGACTCGTTAGAGATGGGATCAGTAGTATCCTAGAACGAGTGTGAAGAGTATATTTTTAAAGTGAAAACAAATTTTGGTTTGAAAATTTAAATCAATTATTCGTATTTGATTATTTATTTGTATTGATATGGACAGTCCAGTATATAAAGATTTTGCGTATATGTTCGATCCGCGGGTATTCGAAGTTTTAATATAATGGATAGATATAGAATCACACTCTAGTCGCCCGGAGATGGTTCTGATGATCGCTATAGTGCGTACATCATCAGAGTTTATATTCGAGTTTCGAAAGTGGGATTTCTATATGATTCCTATTGACTGGTGTGAGAACCAAAATTAGCTAAGGCTTATTGTTGTGATTTGGCATCAAAAATGTGATTTTTGGCTATATATCAAAATTATAAATTTGAAAAGCTAATCAACTAATTGATTGATGGTTGTGTTGTTGATTATTGGTTGATTGATTAAAATTTGTGACCTATAGCCAAATTGAACGAAACAGTGAATTGTATTGAAAATTAGTCGCATTTGCATGCATAGTACATGTATATCTATTGAACAGGCATGGCAAGGAGGCTAGAGCAGAGAATAAAATTGTTTGCCTGACAAATAGGTACATGTTTACAATAATTTACTGTTTTGTTTGGGTGATGATGATTTTGTGAGCCGATTGGCTTTTTCTTTTTCTTTTGGATTGAAGAAGGCCATGGGAGGCTATATGAAATATCCCAAAGTCCTCGGTGCAGGGGAGGTTATGGCGAAATTTTTCGAAAATTTAAGGTGTTAGCCAAATCTTTGAAAAATTTGAAAAGTTCTTAGAAACTGAAAAGTTGAAGAACTTAAGTCGTAGAGAAAAAAATGGAAGTTGAGTTGATTAGTAAAACAACTTTCGGCTTCGTTCCTTTTCGTGGACGAAAAGTTTTAAGTGGGGGAGATTGTAACAACCCGGAAAATGCGAGCCAATTTAAAAATTTTATTTTGGAGAATTTAGCGAATTTTGAATATTTAAAATGATTTATTTTAAATAATAACGACGAGAAATTTATTTTTAATAGAATTAAAAGTATATATTTATTCGAATCGTCGTTAGAATATAAATATTTATTTTAAATTATAAAAGGAATTGAAAATGGCGTGGTAGTTTGATAATTCGATTTCAAATTTCAATTGAACATATCGGGTGCAAAATAAACCGGATTTTAGCGAAACCAAAAATATTAGAATCTATTTGAGAATATTTTTCCAACAAATCCGAAAAATCAAGATTTCATAGCCGGAATCAAAAGTTATGTCCAGTTGAAAATTCAGAATAGTCGCTATGGAATTTCGGCCCTTAAAAATAGCCATTTGGCAAACGACCTCGGATTTTGACGAAACCACTTTTGTTGGATCCGTGATGTCAAGTTATTGCTAGGTTTCAAATTTCGTAATTTTACGAATCAATACGTGAGTGTGGCAAAGGAAAACACGTTTGACCAGTTTTAGTTGAATTTAATCGACTGGAAAATGGTCACTTTTCAAACGGTCTCAGAATTCGACGAAATTAGTTTTGTTAGGACCGTATCGTCAATACGATGCTAGAAAATATTTTTCTGGGATTTTTAGAGTCGGTATGTGGCCCTGGTAATTTGAAATGTACGTTTAAATTAAATATATATTGATTTATATTTTAATTTAAGTGAAAACCTATCGAAACAGCCAAATTGGCTTACGATACATATCCCATTTTGTTCGAAATAGGGGTATATTGCTAGGGGCGACACTCGTTGGGTTCGATTTGAAGTTCCTATTGAAAAGCAAGTATTTTTGAAATAAAATAATATTAAATTATATTATAAAACCCTAGAAAACAACCCTAACCCTTATCATAACAGCAGCCGCCATCGATTGAAACTAAAGGCCATAATCGCTCTGAAATTCAAACGAAAAAATCTCTCAATCCACTCGATTAAATCTGATTCTTCTTGAATGAAATGGAAGAGCTATCCTTCCTCGCCAGATCCATACCCATATGTAGAGTTATCATAGAGGAATAGGCTTGATTTTTGGGCTCGAAGTCGTTCGCTTCGAGGCGGGTTTCTGGGCTATCGGTGGGTCCGAGTTCGTCGCGCCTCAGGGCGTTGGGAGGTGGCTCGATGGCGCCGCGTGTGGAGGGGGTTGATCGGAGTCCGATGAACGGAAATCGAGGTGGCAGCGGTCTTTTTCTGGTGAGGTCGAGCGTATTGAGCGGCCTAGAGGGTTTAGTTAATTAGGGTAATCAAAAGTTAATTAATTTATTTAATTATCTAATAAAGCAATTAAT
Organism: Allium sativum; assembly: GCA_030737875.1. Classification (NCBI taxonomy): domain Eukaryota; kingdom Viridiplantae; phylum Streptophyta; class Magnoliopsida; order Asparagales; family Amaryllidaceae; genus Allium; species Allium sativum. Next base: position 93,884,202 of record CM060923.1, read on the forward strand.
GTTTAAACACATGTAACTTATTCATACGAGATCAGAATTCAGTAAAACAACTTTCATTGGACTCGGGTCGAAGAGCACTTCAACATGGAACTGACCAGAACTGAAACCGAGCAAATCAGAATTTCAAGAAAATTCGAACCCGAACAGAAATTCAGATAAAAACCGGCGGAGTGGAACCCTCAGTGAGAACTTCTCACTTTAAATTTTCTTTTCTTGTTAAAAATATATACTAGGATGCAGACGGTGTTTAGTAGCACCCGACACTCGTCGTCCACAGACCATGGACGGCTTGTATGCTTGTTTGTTTGATTTTGATGTGTAGTTGATTGTGTGATGTGATGTGAAATGAAATAAAATATTTATATAGTTGAAAATATTTTATAGTTGAAAATATAATTTTTAACATGAATGTGAATAAATAAATATAAACAAATAGGGCGATTTGTTTATATACACACGTTTGACTGATATTGATTGGGACGATAAATTTTACACATCGCCCAATTGCACAAATAAAATCTGTGTTTGATTGTTTGAAAACCCCACACGGGTATTGGGATGATATATGACATACGCTAGTCCCAATAATTAGTTGTATGTCGATCGATTGATTGACAAGCTGTTATAAGCGTTAAATAATTATATTTGATGCTTGTACAGTGTAGAACGCACTCTGGATGATGGTTGATTATTTATCGTTGTTATTTTATTCATGTGTTGTAGAAAATCCATATAATTAACATTATATGGTAATTGATTGGGCCTCATTCCAGTTTTGAAATAGAATATTTGAAAGAGAAATATTTGAAATAGAAATATTCGAAAATAGAAATATATGAAGCCGTGTTGATTAGATTTACGCCATTTTGACGTGAACGATATTTATATCGATTTTATTCATTTTATAATGAACATCGAAAGTGATTTCAAAATCTGATATTTTGAAATTAATTGAAATTCGAATTAAATTGAAATGAATTGAAATTCGAATTAAATTGAAATTCGAATTAAATTGAAAAGAATTGAATCTCGAATTAGATTGAAATCGTTTTGAATTGAATTTAAAACGTATTGAAAGTGAACTGAAATCGATTCAAATTGAAACCGATTTGAATTGAAATGGATTTGAATTGAAATGTAGTTGAAATGAATTTAAAACGAATTTATATTGGGAAGATTCAATTTTGATTTGAATTTGAGATGGAAGTTGAAATCGTTTTGAAAACGAATATAAAACGATTTATAAAATTCGTTTCGAAAGGAAATCGACGAAGTATATATAATATAATGGCCTGAATAGAACGCGCCGCGCCGCGGCAGTTCGCGAATTTCGACCATTGACTTCGAATGGATATTACGGGAGATCCAACCGTCGGATTCTCCTAAAACCAGAACCATTGGGTTCGTATCGAAAAGAGCTCTCCAACAAATCTTAGAGTTTTGAAATCTAACGGTCGGATTTGGAATTATGTCCAAATCAAATTTGAAAAAGGTCGCTGTAAGTGTAGTTCGATGGCCGTTGATGGAAATCGACTGTACGGGCCCTGATAAAATTATTAAAAATATCCATAATTTATGTAAAATCATAAGAAATGATTTGGGAAGAATTTGGATGAAAAAATCCATATTTGAAAAGATAAAAATAGATTTTTATCGAAATGAACTAGTTTTGAACTAGAATTATAATTCTATTTATTTTTAAATAAATAAATTGGATTTGAAATGTTTTTGAAAATAACCAGAATTTCCAATAATTATATTGGAATGGATTTGAATCGAAATTGTCTTCAGAATATTTCGATGTTGGATTTCGTGATGATACAGATATTGTTATGGGAATTTGAAGATATATGTGTATATCGTTATTTCCAATACGATATTTGTTGGTCGTAGAATTTGATATTGAATATAAGCCGGTATATTTTCTATTCAGAGCCTTGTATTTAATATCAAATGTGACTTGGGTTTGTCATGAATGGTGTCTTTATTAACACTATTCTTGAACCCAGTTGAGAAAAAGATTAAATCTTTTTATTTAGATTTAATGAAGTGTACCAATTAAATGATATTTAATTGGAATTGAATTGGTATTGATTTTTGGGTTTATCGTGAACAGTGTTTTAAATAACACTTGTTCTTTAACCCGATAATTAATGGAATGTGATTTTGAGTTGTCGTGAACGGTATCTTCAATAATACTGTTCTTAGACCCAAAGGAGTTAAGAAAATCAGAAACTAATTGGAGATTAGTTAACTTGAATGGTTGCTGAGGTATTGATCTGAAGTTGGTTTCGGCATTCGGGGTTAATACTTAGGGAATTGCTCACTTGCTATTTTACGGTTAGGGACTGATTGAAATGTGATGTGATTTTGGGGTTTATCGTGAACCGTGTTTTAAATGACACTGATTCTTTAACCTAGTTAAATATTAAAACTAAGTGGAGTTTTAATGAATCTTTAATTAGATTGAAAAGATCGAGAATGGAGTATCACCAGTTTTGCTCCAGGCGATAGTTAAATCTTTAATTAGATTTGAACGTGAAATGGTAATTGAACTTACCGATAACACCGTGGTGTTAGATATAAAGTATTACCAGTTTTACTTCATGGGATGAATATGTTGGGATTGGGTAATTAAAACAAATGATTACTTCGGTAAGGTTCGTTAATCCCGACTAGTTTGAATTGATATTCAAAAGAAGATTAAAGAATAAATTTAAAAGAATTTATCTTTGATAAAATTAATGTGAACCTTTCCCTAAGAAGGTGAAATTTAGAAACTAACTGTAGGTTGGCTAAGAAGAATGATTTCCTGGGTATTGATCTGATGTTGGTTTCGGCCTTCGGGGTTAATATTTGGGGAATTATTCTCTTGTTCATTTACGGGTTTGTGACTGATGAATTGGAATAAGGCATATGTTGTGTTTGTGTAACACTTGTTTATTATATACGCGAGTTATTCGGAAAGACCGGGTTTATCCCATTCTGAATAACTGATACGACGATAAGTCGAAGATGAAGACGGTGGTTGAAGACCAGAGGTCTTCACGTCGTTTGGATAATTACTGATGATCTTGATTGGGTCGTACACCCAAGAGGATGGAATCAGTTGGTGATCGTCCGGACATACTTGGTGATCGATGGATATGCGGGGTACTGGGTGCCTCCGGTTTCGTTCAGACCCCGAATGAACTTGTAAATGGACTGTGTGTCTGACATTGGATTTCAGTCTGTGTGATTGATTTCTATTAAATATATATCTGTTTGGCGGCGGAGAATTTGTTCTCTTGTTTAACGCCCTTCTCTGAGACGTACGAGCTCAGGGGTTATATATTGATGGATATCCATCGCATGGAGTAAATTGCCTGTGTGGCATGCCTAAGTGGAAATTGATCAAGGCTTCTGTTGAAAAGCAAAGTCTTGCGGTTGATGATCAAAGCAAGGCCTTTGTGGCATAGCTTTGTGTAACGTTTAATTCGCGAGTTTCACACCCAGTATGAACTAGAAATGGGAGATGGACCTCAGGGAGGACATGCGTTTTCTTCTAGTTAGAAGTGGCGTCAGTGGTTTTACACGCCCTGACGAGTTTGACTTATGTGGTTGTTGGTTTGCGAGGCACCTCGGATATATCCGTGACTATGTGAAGCCGATGGAGTCATTCGTTGGCTCATTTACGCCCCACAGGGCGGGGAGACGTATTGCTTAGGCATAATAATCCACTCCGTGTAGACCGGCCCTGACGATCCAAGGGGTAGTTGCGGCTGTTCCTGAGACTCGGACTAGACAGTCTCGAATTGGTGAGGACGATCCCTAGCCTCGGTTCATGCCATAAATGATAACCCAACTTCCAATACGACATTTTGCGGTTTTGATTGTATACCTATATATGGCGACATTGTGGTATGAGACATTCATGCCGCCTATGATTGATATTTGTGATTGTATATAAAATCAGAAACTAACTGAAAACGAGCTAAGATGGGTGGTTTCCTGGTTATTAGTCTGATGTTGGTTTCGGCCTATGGGGTTAATACTTAGGGAATCGTTTTCTTTCTAATTTACAGTTGGAGTGTGATTAAAAATTTAAAACATGAAATTTAGCGTATCAAGCATTCTTTGGCTATTATAAGGTAAAATCCTATCCCCTGGCTTGCATTGCATTGTGTGATAGGATCTGGGTCTTATAATAGCTTCATTTTTCTTTATTTAGCATTGCGCTATTGTTATATGCACTGGTATTCTTGGGAGGAAACCCGTTCCGTGTTATACGGCGTGGTCCCTTGATTTACCTAACTTTAAAATAAAGACTAATAACTATTTTAGTTCTCATACCAGTCACATGACTGACCTAGAGTTTATTGTTTTAACCTAAACTCTGGATGCCCTTATTTTGACACGGGCAGCTAGTAGTTTTGGTTTTGTAGATTTATATTCACAGGATCTTGATTTACAGCTGGAACGATACTCGGAATGCTTTGTATCCGCGTATTACTTCTAGTTGTGTATTGTATTATTTTCCGCTGCTATGTAATTTATTGTAATCTCTGATATTTTATGAACTGTAATATTTATTTAGTGAATATTAGGCTCACGTCCCTATTTTGAAACTTAATTAGGCTCACTCCGGTCATAAACTTATTGTAAATTAGGTCCCTGTTTTCAAAACTTATAAAATAATAATTAAAAAAAATAAAAAAATTCGTAAATTAGTAATAAAATATATTACATATTATAAAAAAAATTCAGTTCAAAAAACAACAAAAATAATGTCAGAAAGAAGAAAACAGCAAAAAAACAGAAAAAACTGCAGTTAAATGCATAATATTATGCACCTTTTTGATTTTATTGCATGCATATATGCAATTATTGCAGTTCTTCCAGCGGATAGATTTAACATAATTTTTCAGTTCATTTTTATTTGCATCCAAATGTGCAAATTTGTCAAAAAAATGCACACATGTGTGCAACATTTTTATAGTATAAAAAGTAGGGACCTAATTTATTAAAAAAAAAACAAAGTTCTGAAAATTTTTAAACCCGCCCCCTATTTTATTTTTTCCGCCTTTTTGTATTTTTTTAAAAAAAATGTGCGTACGTTCATAAAAAAAAAATTCTAAAATATGGAAATAATGTCAGGAATCTACGGAAATCAAAAAAAAATAGTTGCATACATTTATGCAATTATTACTGATAATTGCATATATATATGCAACTTTTCTGTAAGCTGTTTTCAGATTAAAATCTGAAAATAAACCTGCACAAATGTATGCAAGTATTTGAAATTTTTGCGCACATGTATGCATTTATTTGCATGAATAAAAATCAACGAAGATGTATGTAGTGAAAAATATGCACGGATGTATGCAGGAAAGTGATATATGTGCATACTATTATGCATTTAACTGGAAATTTCATTTTTTTTTTGGTTTTTTTGATTTTTGACGCCTTCGTTGATGGTTTTTTGTTCTGAATTTTTTAGTGTTTACATGTTTTATTTAAATACGAATTTACGTGATTTTTTTATATATTTTTTTATGACTTTTCAAAAAATAGGGACCTAATTTACAATAAGTTTATGAGCGGGTTTTTTTTATATTTTGAAACTTAATAGGGACCTCTAAAAAACGCACCCATTTATTTATACTCTGTATATTCTTGTAATCTGATGGAATTATTGTAATATACAATGAAATGTTCTTCTGTTTGCGTTCTTTTGTGGCTTGTCCTCGACTCAATCCGGGCCTTCCTCACCGGGGAAGTTCGGGCCGTTTCAAACCGAGTCCATAACTGAGCCTATATTTTATATTTTATATTATATATTATATACTTTATATTTTATATTTATTTTTTATAATTCATAATTCATAATTTATATTTTATATTTTATACTTTATATTTTATACTTTATATTTTATACTTTATATTTTATGTTTTATACTTTATATTTTATTTTATATTTGAAATCTAGGCATAATTAACTATTATAATTTATTAGTTAATTATTTGTTTTTAATAGATAATATGTGCCAACAATTTGCAAAAACGTGTCTATAATTTATAGTTTATAATTAATATTTTATATATTTTTATATTTTTTGTTTTCTAATTTAGCTTGTATTCCATAACCGATGGAATAACCGATCCCAAAACCAAGATCTAAACCTAGCCCATAACCTAGCCCATAACCACAGTCATAATTGTGGTCATAACCAAACCTTTAAATTTGCTCATAATCGAGCCAAAACTAAACCCACAACTTATCCTATAACCGAGTCCATAACCTGGCTCTTAAATTTTAATTAATTTTATAATTGAGCTCTTAATCGAGGCTTGTATTTTAAATTAGTTATTTATATTTTATTCATATTTCGTAGTTTATGTTTTATATTTTCTAATTTTGCTTTTGTATTATATATTTTATACTTTATATTTTTATACTTTATATTTTATATTTTATACTTTATACTTTATAGTTTATATTTTATACTTTATATTTTATACTTTATATTTTATATTTTATACTTTATATTTTATATTTTATAATTAATATTTTATATTTTTTTATATTTTCTAATTTCTAATTTAGCTTATATTCCATAACCTATGGAATAACCGATCCCATAACCAAGAACTAAACCTAGCCCATGACCTGGCTCTTAAATTGTAATTGAATTTATAATTGAGCTCCTAATCGAGGTTATGATCTAGCTTGTATCTTAAATTAGTTATTTATATTTTATTCATATTTTGTATTTTATTTTTATAATTAATATTTTATATTTTCTAATTTAGCTTTTATAATTTATAATTTATATTTTATATTTTATACTTTATAATTTATATTTTATATTTTATATTTTATATTTTATATTTTATACTTTATACTTTATATTTTATACTTTATACTTTATAATTTATAGTTTATATTTTATAATCAATATTTTTTTATTTATTATTTTCTAATTTAGCTTGTATTCAATAACCGGTGGAATAACTGAGCCCATAACCAAGATCTAAACCTAGCGCATAACCGAGCCCATAACCACGGTCATAATTGTGGTCATAACCAAACCTTTATACTAGCTCATAACCGAGACCATAACCAAGCCAAAACTAAACCCATAACTTATCCTATAACTGAGCCCATAACCTAGCTCTTAAATTGTAATTGAATTTATAATTGAGCTCTTAATCGAGGTTATGATCTAGCTTGTATCTTAAATTAGTTATTTATAAAAAAAATTCATATTTTGTATTTTATATTTTATATTTTCAAATTTAGCTTTTATATTTTATATTTTATATTTTTATACTTTATATTTTATACTTTATATTTTATATTTTATACTTTATACTTTATACTTTATACTTTATACTTTATACTTTATATTTTATACTTTATATTTTATATTTTATATTTTATACTTAATATTTTTTATTTTTTATTTTCTAATTTAGCTTATATTCCATAACCGATTGAATAACCGAGCCCATAACCAAGATCTAAACCTAGCCTATAACCACAGTCATAATTGTGGTCATAACCAAACCTTTAAACTAGCTCATAACCGAGACAATAACCGAGCCAGAACTAAACCCATAACTTATCCCATAAACGAGCCCATGACCTGGCCCTAAAATAGTAATTGAATTTATAATTGAGCTCTTAATCGAGGTTATGATCTAGCTTGTATCTTAAATTAGTTGTTTATATTTTATAATTTAGCTTTTACCCCATAACCGAGCCCGTAACCGAGATCTAAACCTAGCTCACAACTGAGGTAACTACCGAGCTCATAACCACGATCATAATTGAGGTCATAACCAAACCTTTAACCTAGCCTAAAATCGATATCATAACTGAGCACATAACCGAGCCAAAACCAAATCCATAACTGATCCTATCATTGAGCCCATAAGCAAGCTCTTAAACAAGCTTGTAATTGAATTTATAACCGAGCTCTTAATCAAGGTTATGATCTAGCTTATAACCAAAATTAGATATTTATATTTTTTATTTTATAATTTCTAATTTAGATTTTATTCCATAACCAAGCCCATAACAAAGCCCATAACCAAGATCTAAACCTTGCTCATAACTGAGGTAATAACCGATCTCATTACCACGGTCATAATTGAGGTCATCACCAAACCTTTAACCTAGCACATAACTGAGACCATAAACGAGCCCATAACCGAACTCTTAAACAAGATTGTAATTGAATTTATAACTGAGGTCTTAATCGAGGTTAAGATCTACCTTGTAACCGAAATTAGTTATTTATATTTTATTTATATTTTATATTCCATATTCTATAATTTATCTTTTATCCCATAACCGAGCCCAAAACCAAGATCTAAACCTAGCTCATAACTGAGGTAATAACCAAGCTCATAACCATGGTCATAACTGAGGTTATAACCAAACTTTTAACCTAGCCCATAACTGACTACGTAACGCCAAAACCAAACCCATAACTGATCCTATAACCGAGCTCTTAAATAAGCTTGTAATTGAATTTATAACTGAGTTCTTAATTGAGGTTATGATCTAGCTTGTAACCGAAATTAGTTATTCACATTTTATTCATATTATATTTTATATTTTATATTATCTAATTTAGCTTTTATTCCATAACCAATCCAATAATCGAGCTCATAACAGAGCCCGTAACTAAGATCTAAACCTAGCTCATAACTGAGGTAATAACCGAGCTCATAACCACGATCATAATCGAGGTTATAACCAAACCTTTAATCTACCTTATAACCACGGTCAAAACTGAGGTAATAACCAAACCTTTAACCTAGCCCATAACCGAGACAAAACTAAACCCATAACTTATCCCATAACCGAGCTCTTAAACAAGCTTGTAATTGAATTTATAACTGAGCTCTTAATCGAGTTTGTGACCTACCTTGTAATTGAAATTAGTTATTTATATTCTATTCATAATTTATATTTTAGATTTTAGATTTTAGATTTTAGATTTAACCTAGCACATAACCGAGACCATAATCGAGCCAAAACTAAACTCATAACTTATCCCATAACCGACCTCATTACTGAGCTCTTAAACAAGCTTGTAATTGAATTTATAATTGAGCTCTTAATCGAGGTTATGATCTACCTTGTAACTGAAATTAGTTATTTATTTTTATTCATATTTTATATTTTATGTTTTCTAATTTAGCTTTTATTCCATAACCGAGTCCATAACCGAGTCCATAACCGAGATCTAAACTTAGCTCATAAATAATGTAATAACTAAGCTCATAACCACGGTCATAATTGAGGTCATAACCAAACCTTTAACCTAGCCTATAACCGAGACCATAACCGAGCCAAAACCAAACCCATAACATATCCCATAACTGAACGCATAACTGCTAGTATTACCTAACCTACAACCAAAATTTCAATATAATTTTTAGTTTAATCCATCAATAAGCAAATGCATAACTGAACTCATAACTGAGCGTATTATCTAACCTACAACCAAACCTATAATCGAGCCCTTAACCAAATACAAAACCAAGCCCACAATTGAACTTATAAATGAGCCCATAACTAAGTTTATAATCGAGCCCGTAATCGAATATCATATCCAAACCCTTAAGTGAAGCCATCACCAAGCACATAACCAAAGCAATATTAGATTGAATAATTGCACCCTAGTTGAACTCATAACAAAGATATATTAATATATATTAAAGAAGAAAAGACGACGGGCTTCTAAACCAAATCAGATATCTGTGGATGTAAAAGATAACTGTATTCCAAACCTAATCAAGTACTTATAGAAAACCATCTATACTTAAAATATATTGTTTAACCAAGAAAACGTTGAAATGTAAAAGTAATCCGGATGCCAAACCTAATTGTGTACCTACGAACATAAAAGACGATTGGATTATAAACCTAATCGGATACCATGAATGTAAAACACAATCGTATTCGAAATCTAATTGAGTGCTTATAGAAAACAATCTATATCGAAGATACATTGTTTAACCAAGCAAACCATGGAATGCAAGAGATATATGGATGCCAAATCTAATTGTTTACCAATGGATGTAAAAAATAATAAGATTACAAATCTAATCGAGTATATATGAATGTAAAAGACGACCGTATTCCAAACCTAATCAGTAACCAAAACATGTATGTTTTATGATTCATTTTTATGTTTTATGATTTCTATTTTGATGTTGTACATTTTATAAGATCGTAATTGAACCAATAACCAAATGCAAAACCAAACGCATAACTAAGCACATAACCAAACACATAACCGAGTCCATAACCGAACGCATAATTAAACCTATAAATAAATACATAATCAAGCCTATAACTGAACTTATAACCGAGTTCATAACCAACTCCTCAACTAAACATATTACTGAGTCAACAATTAAAAAACATAACCAAGCCTATTAAATAGGGTATGCGTTTGCTACTTCAAACAGGACATTTAAGTGGTGCATTTGCTTTGTGATTTTTGCTTTAATTGTTTTATGTTTAATTAAATATTTGTTTTGTTGTGTAACATGTTTTTAATAATTTAAACGGGCCAATAGACATGAGTATAACCAAACATTCAATGATAAACATTAACACATCCATAACCACGTCAATAACTAAACCCATAACCAAGCTCATAATTGAACAAATAACCAAATATATTATCAAACGTATACCCAATTCCATAAACGAAAATCTAAACAACCCCATAATCAAGCTTATAAAAGTGTTTATAGCCGAGACCATAGTGATCGAACAAATTGACATATGATTGAGCAGCTACGTGTTCCAAGTTCATAAACAAATATCTATCATGAAACCAACTAATTACAAGCATTTGTCCCTCCACCTGGTCCCAGAATGAACAGTTCGATTTAAAAGGATATACAAGTACAACAAATGCATTGTACAACAAATGCATTGTACACCAAATCATTTACTGTAAACTAAAAAATATATAACATAAATTCCCCTTTATATAACCCTTGCATGGATAAACCAGTAGTAAATAACATTTTCTAAAACATCCTGTAAATCATTAAAAATGTCGAGATATATTAAACAATAATCCATGTAGTTCACCTTTCTTTTAAAACCAAACAGCTTTTACACAAAACACACTATACACCAAGCACCTTGCAAAGGCCGAATAAGAGCTGAACAAGAAAAATATAATTTGAACCATGCATCATCTTCTAAAAGATGCAGATCGAGTTTCTTTCTCCTTCTCCCAAGCGGCTCTCAAAACTTCATGCATCGGGGATCGAAAATGGCCACTCCTATTCCCTGCCTCATAGCTAAGAGTCGAGAAGTAATTTGATTCAAACATTATCACCTTCCAATATTCGCAGAACCAACATAAAGAACAATTACAAGTTCCACTACTATGTTTATGTTTGTATTTTAAAACTGTTATGAAGATATAAAGATGGAAAAATAAATATACTTGAGACATTTTAGGACGTTCATCTGGATCATGCCTAATGCAGAGTGATGCGGCATGCAGCATACTTCTTGTTCTGAGAAGAAGTTCCCTAATTGTGGGTCTATAAGTTCGTCCACCGCATAATCTTCTAGTAGAGGTCGAGCCTATTGATACATAATCTTTTTAGCTAAATGAACAGAGAACAAAAATAGAATCTCTATATGAAAAGAGTCACTGACCCATTCAGTTAAACAAAGTAGACACTTGGCCCGATTTATGCCGATAGCTTTTCGACCAGTGACAAGTTCGATCAACACTACAAACGAATAAAATGTTTGCTATAAAAGCAGAGAAGAACAAGAAAGAAATAAACTAACCAAAAATCCAAAAAAATAATATGATAATACTACTTGCAGCATGCAATTTTGATGAATATTAACATATACACCAACTTTTCGTCTATTATCTACCTTTTTTCTCACCTACTTATGATAAAATACCATTTATGAACCTAAATCTCATTGACTGCAAAATTTCCTTCTGTAAATTTCTGTGAGTTTAAAACCTGCTTAGAAAAAATGTGTGCAACTGAACAATTTAGAACCTCGGAATACTAAAATATTGAGATGAAGACATAATAATAAGGATTTTATTTTAAACCTACAAAAAATTAGCTGCTAAAGTCAATTAAAAAATCAAAATGACTATGTAAAGTTCGTAGAATGCAAATATTATGCGCTATAAACAACATTGGGTGTTTGAAGTCGTTTTGCCTTATCTCAAAACTACCGGGTGTGGACGTATTATATAACAGAGCAACCAACTTTAGTTTATGAGATTATCTCTAAAACTCACAGCACAATTTGTTTGTGTCTATTTAATGTATAGCTATTCAATCATCATACCAGTTGTTTAGCATAACGGGATTTTCAACATATCCGCTCAGTAAAAGAATGGATTCTTCTTTATGCTATCATTAATGAACCATGTATAGGCTAAGGAGGCTTCAATTGCTTTTTTAATTAGATACCAAGAAACAACATGAGCAGAAACTTTGCAAAAATGGACAAGGACTACCTGAAGCCAATCAGTACAATGAAGATATAGTTCCTAACAAGATAACCACAGATTGCAAATTAAATTATATTTATAAAAGGAGTAATCGCACCCTTTCATAGATTCTCATTTTTGTACCAACTATCAGTATATTTTACCTACAAGTTACATTTATGTCTCATAGTTATTATATTCTAGATCCACTTTGCCCATTCACCTGAAGCTTTGTTAAGATGTCTAGCTAACAGGTGTTCATTTTCAAACAATGTTTTTTTTAGTTTTTGCTTTTATTTTTTTATAGCATTTATGCATGATATAATTGCAATTCATGTACCATTAAATGGTAACATGGTCAGTGTACAAAAGAGCACTGGCAGATTGAAGAAACAGCAGCCATGAGCAATAACACGTTGCATTTAATATTTGCAAAAATTCACCAAACCCTCTATTTGTACATGTCCACCTTCTCACGCTAAAGTCACACAAGTAACAAACAAAACCAATGTCTCTATACCTACCCAAACATGCATTCAAATATTTTTATAAACAAGTCGAACTTACCAGCCTGAATCAGATAGACCAAGGAAGCGATAGACGAACCCAAACCTAGAACTTGACCCCAAACATCTTACTGCCCAAAATGGTATTTCCCAACCATCTCAGTGGTCTCTCAGGCATTTTCTCGAGCATCTGAAGTGTGTACTGCAAATGAACTTGACCCTCCAACCAGTGAGTTCAAGAGGTAATGGCAGCTTGGGTTTGGATGCGGTGGTGCTGCTTCGAATGCGTTCAGTGAAGGAGAAAAAGACTGGTGCCCAGATGTCAGGTCCGCTGGCTTCGGTGTCTCACGGTTTTGAGCTATCTTGTTTTGAAGAGGGCTCGGCTTTTGAGGAGAAGATCACAATTCGATAGCAGGGAGGCGGCGACATAGGTGAACCATTGGTGGCTGCGTGCGTCCTTGCAATGGTGGAGGAGATCGGATTGTGATTTAAGCATATATGCAAAGATTCATTAATCTGCTGGTAGGCAGTCCCAATTTCTTTTACATTGAAAACTCTGAATATTATATTCGAATTGCACCAGCAAGCTCTGACATCTGACGCCTTAGAGATAAGAATTAGGGAAAAGATTCATTGAATGGAAATGGCTAGGTTTAATTCGGAAGCTGAAAAATCAAAACGAGATAAGAATTAGGGAAAAGAGACATACAATAAACCGTATTGATTGAAGAATGTCACCGTACCTTTTTTCAGTAAAATTGTAACTCGCGTTGGGATGGCCTTAAAACTAATCCATTTAAAAGATGGGCCTGGAAACTAAGTAAATAACTAACGTAGGCCCTATTTTCCTATATTTATGTTAATTTTAGAGATATTTTGAGCGGATGTCTAAAAAACTTGATTTTCAGAGTATAAATAGTCTCCAGTTTTTCATTTATAAATCCATCTTTAAAAATAAAAGTGCAAAAGGTCTCACTTTCTTCACATTTTTCAAGTTCAAATTACCATTGTTGGAGCGTGGAAGATGAAGAAAGTGACGATCATTACCAAACTTGCTCTGTTGGAGATGATGCTACAACGAAAAAAAAGGGGAGAGACCAGAAAAAGTGCGGCTGTAATCGGTTGGGAACTGCATTGCTTAGCTAGGGGGAACAGACGCTGCAGCTAGCGATAAACTTCACGTGAATGGGCATATATTCTTCAGGCCTTTGATGATGAATCACTTTAGTTCAGATCAGAAAGGATAATAATAAATGACACATATGTTTTACATTTGCATTAGACGATCTCTTGGCACTATTTATAACATTGACGCATCAATTCGGATTCATTTTTCTTGGTCGATCCCTTGGCCTAAGCTGCCAAAGTAAATTAGGAACTCAGACCTTACATGGTAACAATTAATCAATACACCTTCATTAATAGCCTGAAATGGTAATATAACACAATGATGCAAAACAAGTCATTGTGCACCATGAAGTTAAGATAATTACAATTCAAGCTACATAGCAACCAACACAAAAACTTGCTGATCGGACGAGCATATGTGAGTCAAGCTGGTACTTGAAACCGGTTAGCATCATATACTTCGTTTTACAGAATCGATAATATGCGAAAACACGTTTTGCAATTCATTGCAAGCAAACTATAACCGAAGTGCCTTGTAGCATCCAATCATATAAAAAATGGATGGTACATAGCTTTCACAGTAAACTTAAGCCAGATTACACGAATACAGAATCAACTCATATGGCTTTCACAAAAAAAAATACAGAACCATACGAGAGTGTCGCCTCCTTTAGTTTTTTCTGGGTTTTTTTTTTTTTTTTTTTTTTTTTTTTTTTTCTCCTCTAAACAATAGCAGATCCCCTATATCTATTATCTCCATTGATATAATATGAACAACAGGATATACAATTCTACAGCTGCTGAATATACCGGGAAAGCATGTGGTTTCTGTTAAAACTTTTTTCTCGTGCGTGCTGACCTCCAAAAGGGATATTCTTTTCTTTTTTCCTTTTTAGTTGTAAGAATGATATGGAGTTTATCTTGATGAGGTAGACAGCCGACTCATGTCTGGTATTGGTGATGGCGTTCGAACAGGAATATCCAATCTCTGAATTTCCTGTGTATATTAGTGTTAGTTTTTTAGTTTTGGTGTGCAATATGCAAGATCCAAATGCAAATGTCTTGTCACATATTTACGAGAAACGATGTTTTCAGTATCACATGTTTAAAAAATAATAATAATTACAAAGAGGGAAGAAATTCAAATACACACAATTATGGGATAAAATTAGGCCTTCCAGCCACATTTTTGCACAGAAGTCACAATTTTTTTCTGCACACACCCAGGTAGTAACCAACTAAACCGGACAATTTCATTTGATTTGCAGAAATTATACCCAGCCAAAAAGGTTTTTTCATATGTAAGTATATTTTCAGCCTGTTCTGCTCAAGGTTTAAAAGGTAAGACAACACAATAAAACATTTTTTTAAAACCTATTTTTAAGCAAGTCATCTACCACCCACGTAACCTACAACCATAGGTTGATGTTTTGTTGCTTTTTATCAGTGTATTTGTTTCGCAATGAAAAAACAGAAAGCCAGGTTAACACTGGCGCATTGACCTGTCCTTCCAAACATTACTTACGGATGTAAAATAAAATATTCAAACTTGTGTTTCTACATATCTAAATCGACTTTTCCTTCCAGAAAAAAGAAGAGAAAAGAGGTTAATGAATCACGCAATAATACAGAGCTCTGTGCGTTTTAGCACATGTAAATGACCAGAATGCCAATCTTTAATTACAGCAGGGCGAATTTGGCTATCTCAGATCAATAACACAGGTATTTACTTGTTATTGAGTTTTGCACCTCACTCGAAGGATAATAAAAAAAATTAACATGATGGATAATCAAAAAATTAATTTCAAATTTAAAAGCAATAAAAATAGCTTAGAGCGAGTACGATAATTTAAACCTGTGTTAACGGCAAGGAAGAAGAGATGCGAGAAAGTAACTGAGATTTCGCATGTGTGCGGTGCCGCCGCTGCATATCTGAAAACTTTTGCAATAAATGTGATAAGTTGAGTATATTTTCTGCATCTTGAACTTTGCCATTATCATTCAATTTTTGGGCTTTTTGTGATAGTTTGATATGCTCGCCGTTAACATTGCTGGATGGTACAGTTTTTAACCGAGTCCTTAGGATTTTGAAAGCTGGGCATTGCTGCATTGGCAAATCAAGAAATGATTGTTATAATGACATGAATAGAATGCTACAAATATGTGAATAATTTTTCAAAAAATAGTTCAATAAATGAAGTATGATCTTTCCACCAACCAGTCAAATAATCAAATACTTTAGCTATTTAATTAATGATATGAAAAATCGTGCAAATGATTTTTTTTTTTTTTTCCTAAGACTCGTATTAAAAACAGTTAAGCAGCTACTTGGTGTATTTATGTCCATTAAAAAAAAAATTGCTTTATATCCATGTTATTGACCAATAACTCATTTGTTGGTATATTTGCTGTATCCAAGCCCATAATGATTTAGCTAAATTTGAATTACCATTTGTTACTTTATATCCATGTTATTGACCAATAACACATTTGTTGGTATATTTGGTGTATTCAAGCCCATGATGATTTAGCTTACACACACACACACACACACACACATATATATATATATATATATATATATATATATATATATATATATAAGGAGCGTTCAATGACACCCTAAATAGTGAGCACCCCATTTTCTCCAAATAGACACAAAAATTTGACACATTCATGAGACACAAAATCTTAGCCATTGAATCAATTTGTCTTTAAGAGGTGGAAATCAAGGGGCAATCCAATGGTTGAAAATTTATGTCCCTCAATTTATGTCAAATTTTTGTGTCTAAGTAGACTTTCCCTATATACACATACGTATATATATATATATATATGTATGTATATATATATATATATATGTATGTATGTATGTATACGCACATACATACATATATATATATATATATGTATGTATGTATATTTGGTGTATTCATACTTCATATTTATTCCAGCTTTATATCAGAACTATTTATAAAACCTAAACGGCAGAGCAACGAAGAATAGATTTCACCATGATCATGATATTTCTAGGTAGAAGGAAAGAAATCAGAAGAAAATAACTAAGATCAGAAGAGAACAAAAATAACACAAGAAAAAAAGGGGTGAATATGACACATTATTCTTAAGATGCGAAAAAGCATGCTTTCAGCTTCCCATTTTAATTTGCAAAAAATGCAATTTGGTACGTCTTTATTGACACCTGAGACTTGAGAGAAATGCAAGGAACATGCCTTTAGCCTTCTTAGCATTAATTGCACTAAAACGTGTGCTTAGACTATGCTTATATGGAAAATTTGTAATTGGACAACCAAATTTTGATGGTAAGCTGCATTAAGTGAGCTGAGAGGCTGGTTGCTAGTCTTTCACAGGTCAGTATCACTCAAATTTGAAAATTCCAACTTACTGTTAACATAAGTAGATCAGTAACCAGCATCTAGTAACTTCAAGTTATTTTCCAAACTAGCTGTCCAAAGGAAGTAACAAGTAGAACCAAACAATGGAAGAGGAATCAACCGTTCAACTGTATAATTTAAACTAAAAAAAATTGTTGCAATATTTCACTAATTTCAATTATACGTACAATGATGTTATTTTGGACAAAAATTATTTGCAAAACTAATAAAAATATTTAAAAGTGCACAGTAGAGTAGTTAACAAACAAGCATCGAAAATGGGGTGTGTGTGTGTGTGTGTGTGTGTGTGTGTGTGTGTGTATATATACACACATGAGATGGGATCAAGAGCACCTCCAAATAGTGCAACACCCCTATAGCCCCCTGATTTCCATCACATTCTCGTTTCTCTCTCCCTCCGGTAACTTATTTAATTCTAAATACTTGGATACCGTTGGGTGCAAAAGAGGGGCCAAAAAAAGGGGATGTCATATAACCCTCCCTCCCCCCCTACACACACACACACACACACACACGTAGATTATAAAGACGATGAGCAAAAAGGGAAGAAATTGGTATAATATATTTACTAAAAAAGAGGAAACCAGATAAAAGACATTAAAATACAGATTCGTCGAGAGAAAAATATATTAGCAATACAAAAAGAGAAAAATGAATAATTTTTGTTTTACACTATTTGATTTTGCAAGCTACACAACCACCCTGAAAGTTGATTTGATAATTGGTGAAAAGTCGGTGGGAATATCAATTAAAGAATGGGCAGCTAAGAAATATACATAATAAAAGGATTACCCATATGCACATTAAAACAGCTGCTGCTAACTTCTTTTGAAGGACTAGGAAGCATTTGAGTTATCATTTCATCTAGAAAATTGAGGTATGTAAACTCTTGGTTTATTAATGTCCCTAATTTTATAGGCAGGTTCCCAAAAAAGCTTATCTAAGAGTACAATGTCACAAATGTTTACTTATGCATTTAGATTGGTAAAAACACATCTACAAGTAATCAAACGTACATTTACTGCTGTATCAGCAATTTATTTATTAAAAAAAAAAAATCACGTGTACTTGGAAAGCGTTTGCAGAAATATTTCATCCAGTGCAAGATAGTTAACAAAAGAATAATAAGTTAAAAGAAAAAACTGAACAAAAAACCTTTGTATGCATACCTGAGGAAGCAACATGAGGAGACCATATAATGTTTTCAACAACCATGTAAAGTTTTCCTCCTCCAAAAGCTACAGACAATGATATTCAAGTAAACAATTGATCTGTAGTATAAAAATGAACAGAGCATAGAAATACCTTACAATTTATATAAAAAATAGCATATGTCAGGACAGTGAAAGAAAATACAAGTGGGGGTAGCAAATAATCTGTTACTTATTTTACAGTAATATTTTTAGGCCTATATATTTATTTAGTGCCTTTGAGAACTTCCATAGATAAAGAATAGGCTAGCACAGCAAACTCTCTTGAAAAAACGTTTATATTTCTCTCACCGTTATTTTGCATTTATACTGAAAAGTGGAAGAAAATGTTAATACGCAGTTAAGGGATGAGTGTAGCCATCCATTACAGCGTTTCAATCTTAATTATGCATGTTAATACGCCGTTAAGGGATGAGTGTAGCCATCCATTACAGCGTTTCAATCTTAATTATGCATTTAGACAAGCTTCAAACCTTGATATATGGTAGACCTAAATTGAAATTTTAAAATAAGATGCAATGGAAATAAACCGAAAGTTTATGATGAAGTTTGTTTGTTGTTTCAAAAGAACAAAGTTGTGATATGAAGAAAGACAATGATTTGTGTTTATTAAAAGAAACAAAGAATTGATTCACCTAGCGAAGCACATCAAGGACGCAATACATTGTGGTTAGGGCCGGCAATTAAAACCAAGAACCGCAAGCCCAAGCCAACCCAAAAAGACCCGAACCCAAACCAAAGCCAAACCCAGTAAGTCTTGGATCGGGTTTAGAGGATGAAAAATACCTTAAAGACTCAATCAAATCTGATCCGAACTGACCTGAAAGATCCAACCAAAAAACATTGAAACATATATGCCTTCATAATGTTCTTACCCACCAGACCCAAACTCAATCTTGGATCGAGTCGGGACTAGTTTTTAAAATGTATGGTTTAGACCGCAAAGAAGGTGACCCACTTAGAACCTAGCCCCACCAAATCGGGTCTGGCCCGTCTGGGTCTGGGTCTGGGTCGGGTTTAATTGCCACCCTTCATATTCTACTGGCTCAGATCCAATTTCTTTGTATTGGTTAAATCGGTCAGGGATTAACTGCAAACTGATTGAAAGAAAAGGTTCAAAAAGCCTTGAAAATAGTGGGAGGAAGAGGAAATAAACATATGAACCAAATAAGAAACTAATAATATGTGGATATGCCAAGGTAAGATGGTAATCTAATCTAACAAAATTTAAGGATAAATTGAAATGCTTAGACTTGGAGCAGTAACACTCTGATCTCTATATGCAAATAAGAGCAAAGTTGCTCCAACTATTGGACTACCACAAACTAATTGCTAAGCTTCGAAGCTTTGAAAGTAACTGCGTTTAGAAAGAACATACCGCTTTAGATTCATGCGAAAGAGGCTCCTCATTTTCTTAACACAAATTATGGATGGAACACAGTCTAGAATTAGCTATGGTTATTAGAATTAACCATATAATTATCAATTGGTTTGAAAAAAACTCCATGATACTAACAAATATTTAGAGATGTGTTATGATGGTCTTCGACAAACAAAGGAATTCAGCGAAATCAAGAACACACAAGCAAAAATCACCGTTGCAAAAATTGGAAAAGAAACAAATTTCCAAGCATTAGTACCAGATTGCGCAAGAACTTGACATGGAGTCTTTTTCGAATTTGTTATAGTAACTGACCAGGTCAGCACAATTACAAAAGAATGAATGTTATGCATGTGCAGTCGATTGAAAACATCAAGACAAATGACGTTCAAAGGTTTTAAGAAGATGATAGATTTAGTGGACGCAATGACACTAAATAGAGTTTTTCTTCCTTTTTGTTTCCCCTTTTTTTTTGAAGAAAAGCCCTACTACAGAGAGTAGAGCTAGGAAATTTGATCATCCACCTGTTTAAGCTGGGCTCTCGCAGAGGCACTTTTTAACCCGAAGCTTCCACTCATTTAAGGGATTATTACATGCTCTTGCAAAACAACAAGTGGCTAAAGTGTGGCTGTCAAGGATCGAACTCTCTCCCTTTTGCTGGAGAGCTAGTAACCTATGTCGACCCACTAGAGTGTTGTACTTTGTAAGACATGATGATGAAATTATAGTCGAGAGTACAAGTGCAAGTAACTAAAGTTAATATTTCAAGAAGGCTAGATGTATAATTATTTTAACATGTTGAACATAAATTGAAGAACCCTGATTAAAATATGTGAATGTGATCAGGAAATATGCCTGGATTGTAATTTGAGATTAAAAATTAGAAGTTAACTAACTTCAATAGGATGATAAAACTAAGCCCATAACCATTTGAACACACAGAATTAAGTCGTATGCCATCTTTCTTTCTTTTTCGTGTTCCTTAAAACTTGAACCGTAAACTGATTTTATATATAAACAACTAAAGACGTACTACTATTAGCTCCCAGTAAACAATCACTGTTCTATTGCTACACATGAATATAAGAAATATGACTAGAATATAAGAATCGATTTAGCATCCCAAATCTGTCAACATACATGGCTTGGAATTGGATCTGTTATAATTACAAACCTGAAATCTTAGGTAGAGAAAGGTTGGGGTTTCAAGCAGCCGAATCAACTTGTCCAATTGTATCAAGAATTTTTCATTTATATCTTCTTCCCCAAGTAACTGAATAACAGAATAGGCAAGACTATATCCCTATTCGATAGTGCAATTCAAAGAATCAAATAACTTAGATAAAACTGAGTAATACTAATACAATATGGTACTACAAAGTAATGCAGGCATGTACCTGGGCTAACAGACACAAACTAATTGTTGCAACTGGAGAGTGGCACCATGAGGAATACAAAGACAGAAATAACTCTCTCCCGACAACGTTTACCAAAGATTGGTTCAAGAGAGAACGTAACTCAGAAAGTTCTGATGAGGTGAGTAAAATCAAGTTTAAAGCCTGGAGAGTAAAAAAGTTGGTAAGCAATAAAAAGATCACTTTCTAAGCTTCTACAGAAGACATAAACAGATAATAACCTGAACCATAATGGATGCAAAATTCAAGTCATCTGCATCTTCTAAAATCATAGAAAATTTACGGTAAACTCGTTCAGCATCTAAAAGTGCACAGAGTCTACGAACAATCAGTGCACCGCGCCTAAGCAAGTATAAATAGAAATCGGTAGTTATGATTCTAATAAGAATTTTTTTAGAAACTACCAAATCTATGATAATTCTGAAGCTTACTTTTCAAGAAGCAAGTGATCAGATTGAAAAGTCCGCACTAAGACAGTAGCAAGTTGGTGAAAATGTGAAGCATCTTGGGCAATGGAAGCCAAAACCTCCAGGACTAATAAAACAACCTAAAACATGAAAGCGAAAGTGATAACATGACTAAACAAGCTATAATGTGTGCGCACACATATACATACATACATATACACACATACACACACGTGTATGTGCATGCGCGCACACACACATGCACGGTGAGTGCACATGAGCTAGCACCATAAAATCACAAGGTGAACTTTGTAAATGCTGAAGTGATGGTAATTTATATTTTATTCATAGTAAAAAAAAGCAACTTGACCAATTATTGGAAAAAGAAAGGGGCCATGGTACCTACTATCACCCACAGGCTATGCAGCATAACTATCTATGAAGGAAGTGTTGAAATATATACACCAGACTGCACACTTTTTAAGTCCACATAACAAAAAATAAGACTAAATCAGGTGCACACTGCATACACCCACATTCACATAGTTTAGCTAATATATTTCCCCAAGATACGAATAAATGAGGTGCACACTCGACACATCTACATCCACATAGTTTAGCTAGTATATTTTTCCCTTTCTTTTATCCTCTTTGCCATTGCAATATAGCTTTTTCCTGTCTACCATCGTTTTGCATCAACATGCTGAAATTTGCAACACTAAATTTAATGAACGGCTTAGGATACTGATGAGTGAAAATGTGAAACCAATGTTGAGGTGGGTTTATGATGCGGTGGAAAGTAAAAGGCGTTAATAGCGGCACTTTATGTAGGTTAGTAGCATTGGACATGGTTGGACTCTGAGTTTGACACTACCTGTGTATGGTACTTCTGACAAAGGAATATACCAACCAACCCAGAAAGCAGATGCACAATGCAAAGAAATATGCTATGCACGTAATCCTAGATAAGCGTATTTTTCAAGTGGCAAACGGAAACAAATATGATGCATAACAATTGTCGTAACATGATTTTTAAAAAGTTGAATCGTTAGTTACCCAAGAATATTGCATAGTAATACAGATGGGTAACTAAAGCAGAAAATATATAAGCTATAATATAGGCTACTGATTTTATTCAGAGATGACAACCAATGATCAAGAAAGATACAGACAACTTTAACAATTTAAAGAACCTGCTGCACACATATGCCAACTAGTAAATAAGAAAGGTAACACACTAGAATCATTAGATGAACAACTCACATATAAAAAAAATAGAAAACTACTACCTCGTCCGATGTGTCGGATAACGCTGTAAGAAGGGAATCAAAGATGTCATCCAAGTAAGAAATAACCTGTTCAGAAAATGAGATCTGGATATAAAAAAGATGAAATACTCATGTGTCATATCAAAGAAGATGAGATTAATCCAACCATCATTACTGATGTTCATATAGAGCTTATCACAAAAATGGTGATATGCAGCATCAAACATATGAAACCAGAAAGGTACCACGAATGTGCAAACTGGGCAACAGATTTAAACAGCTCATGCATATTGCTCAAGCTGCAAAGCTGTGATCCGTACAACGTAAGATGCATGCCGTGAGGAGATAGAAAAGAATGATTTGATTGCCTCTGTAAAAGGTTTACATATATGGATATATGAACCAATGACTGATTTATGCTGCGTTTGAAGTACCAAATGGCAAACTATGCATCGGTATTGAAGTCAGAGATACTGTGTAGTTTTATAATCTCTATTGGAATTACAGATCCATAATTAATGAAATATGATTTATCACTGATAAAATAGTAATATTTCTGAGTTTGGAGGTAACATGCTGTTGAGTAAAAGTGCAAGTTACCAGAAGTCAAAATTTTAACAATTTTGATTATCAAAATTGTGTTTCCAATTTTAGCTCTTGGTGGTTCATAGCTGATTTCAAATACAGTTGTTACACATACTTCCATTACTCTGTTGTGTTTTCCTAGAAATGTTGTGGCCACGAATTTGCCAAAACTCAATAGTTAATGGTAATTAGCACTAGTTAGACATTCCATATGATGAAAGCTTACATCTTAAGACAAAATCAACTTACAGAGCACATTTTATGTAGCTTTATCTGATTTATATCAAAACTTTGCAGTACACTGTCAACTTCCGCTTAAGCAGTTCATTCATATGACAGGAAATCACACAATAACATGACAAAAAACATCTAAAGTGGAAGTGATTCAGCTAATCTTATAGGAATCTGATGGAATAAGACAACAATCACTAGAACGATGGTACTACCTTCGATCGATACCGGTACAAAAGTGCATTGATCCAATGCAACACCTCAATTCTTGTAGCTTCGTATTCACTAGTCAATTCTCTGTTTAACAGAAATAATTCTAAATTGTTCAATGTGCTATGTTTGGATCCAAATGCTTACTACAAAATATCTATCTATAGCAATTTTTGAATTTACATACAGAAGTAAACATGAAGGCAGGTAGCAAGAACAATACCTTCTTGAGACTGAGAGAATAGCCCATATGTCAAATCCTTCTGATGGATCAGCATTAATTAAACGAAGTTCTTCATTAGTTTCATAAGCAACCTAAGGGTATATACACATAACTGGAGAGTTCAAGTAAATAATACTGAAATAATGTATCATATATAAAATATAAATTAATTACCACTCTTATTTTCTCTTCCTTGTCGGATATCAAGGGCAATATGGCCCCTAAAATGTCAGCATAATAAGCAAACAGTTGACTTCCAGCAAGTCTGACAAACTCATTTATCTGCATTGTCAGCATGTGGTATAAACTAATGTTACAACATCTTGTTTGATATAGAAGAAAACTTAGTAAATATTGAAGTTTAGTAAAATTTAGTGATACTTAAAGTAATACCCATGTAATAGATGTGAGACGGGTAAATTCATCAGTAGAACTTGCTCTTTGTACCAATATTTCAGCCATGCGACCAAAATCTACATTCTTCACATAACATTCACTGATTATAAAAATGAAGTAATGCAATAACAAGATAACTATGACCGCAATCTTACTGATATTCCTATAAACAGCATTCAGTTCACACGAAAAATTGGAATAAGTGGTAATATCTTAAAACCAAGTACTTCTATAACGATAAATAAATAGGAAAAAGTGTAATTATTTTAAACATCAACTTTACTAATAATGCAATAAGAGGGATGTATAGCTTGTGAATTATGTATTGCCGAAATTTCCAGACCTTTCTTATGCAATCTAAACAATAAAATAATGTTTAAAATACTATTATGACCTTCTTGTTTCTTCATTCGTTTTAATTTCATAAACATATTAATTTTACGTTTTGATGAAAACAAGAAAATTAATACCACATGACAATTATTTCTATTAGCAATTTTAATCGAGACTGCAAATCCAAGCAGAACCAAAACCAACAAGATCAGAACTGAAACCAAACCTGACAGGTCTATGATATGAATAACAAGATATACCATACTGATCAAATTCAAAAGACCAGACCAAACACGATCGGAGAGACCCGGCAAAAAATCATCGATTACACATGAGTTAATTAGTATCGTTACCCAACCCGAACTGACCGCAAATTGGGTCAATGTTTCGGATATGCACAGACTAAACCTACTCTGACTTCACTGGACCAAAGTTCCATTGGGACTCGGTCCTAGTCAGGTATAATTGCCACCAATAAATAAATATAATATTGAAACTGAAAATTTCTGTCTCCTTAAATAAATCAATATAAGAATGGAAACCCATTTCCACCGCTAAAACATATGTCATGGCCTTCCAACAGTAAATGCTTTGCATATTAAAAAAAAAGGTAAATAAGAGTGATCCCACACACAGTAAGTATAAATCCAATAAAATGGTGGTCTTGGGGTCGTTGTCATCCCAATATACATATTCCACGATATTATCCCGATGATTCAGTGGCTATAAAGTGTAGTATCTATGATTTAAAAGCGGTAGATTAGTGGCTGGAAAATTCAGTGAAGAATCAAACTGAAGATCTAATCTTAAGGTCGTGAATTCCATGTGTAAATAATCATTAAGAAGAGTCGGTAAGAGAGAAAGAGCATAGTTCTTTATAGGATTGCTCTTTATTTATAAGGATTACAGGCATCAAATACTACCGATATAGACAAATGTGCTAAAGAACATCATTATTAGAAACCAACTTCAATGAAGAAAACAATCTTACAGGATTGCTCTTTATTTCATTCAAGAATTCAGATAGCGCGGAGTCAGCCTGCTGCCTTATTTCATGACTGGAATCGCTTAACATATTAAACAAGCCTGCAAATTTAACAGGATTTGAATAAGTGTACAACATTTATTTTGTTACATATTTCACCTGACCAATCTGAATACCGCTGATAATGTGAGCATCAATATCATCTATGACTACAAGAATTAACAATAGCAATATATTTTAGTATTTATACCATCAAGAAAATCTGGAAGAAAGCCAAGCATGTCAATTCCGGGTACGCTGTCCAAAACGGTAATCCATCCTACCAAAAATTGGCGTACATAAGGATTGAGCACGCTCATGCGTTCCCTCAAAAGTGGAATGAATTCTTCAATGCTACATGAAGGGGGCAAAATCAGAACACTTGAATTTAGAATGGAAACCTTATAACCCGAACTGAAAGGAAATATACATACCTGAACTGGTCTCCTTCAGTAACAATATCCTGGTAATAATATACGAATGTGTTACTATGAAACCATATAGATTGATACAGATATTCAAGGAGGTGTCAACCTTTATAAGGCGGTCCAGAAGATGCGCAGCACTCTGCACATTTGCATCTGAGTCTGCTGATAACTTGCATAGTGCATCAAAAATTTTGTTGAAAAAAACAATGAACTCGCCTCTTACAACCTGTACAAAAACCGAGTCTGGAATATATTTCCTAGGAAACTCATGCAATGATGCAGAAGTAGAACTAAACATCATAAGACAGATATACAGGACTGACCTTAGCTATATTATAAAGTGCTTCACAAGCATAATATCGAACTCTGCTGTCTTGGTCAAGGAACGAGTTGAGTACAGGCGGAACAATTTCCTGAAAGGTATCAGAAAGAAACATAATCCCATGCAAATTGAAAACATACAAAACCGTATGAGAAAATAAAGGATATTAGTTCATTCTCAAATAGAAAATTAAGCTGATGAGAATATTATGTTGTTATTTTAATGTATGCATATTAGTTTTGAACTCTAAACGACGACCAATAACCAAGGTTCATGATTCTGGTTTCTAACTATTTTGTTCATTTGAGATTTCCGAAATTTCAGCCTGTTTTGGAAATTCCAGTGTCAGATTTAGGTACATTTTACCTATAGAAACACATTAACAGACAGCACATATTTGTATTTACACAAATAAAATATATTTATACATAATTTTTGTATTAAATCCCTATAAAGATCAGTATTACTGTTAAACGACACAATGCTTTCAATATTGTAGATCTGATCCTTAAGTTATTAATCCAAATCCCCATCTTAATATCCAGAGAACAGAGATTGGCTTATAAACTGAGAGAGTATATACCAAACCAGCAATACATGCTTTAGGTTTTACATACAGATATGTAATTGGCGAAGACTGAACCTACAACCTGTGAGTTGCATGTCATAACCAACTCGTTACTCTTGGATAATTAATAGTTAAAACAAATAATAACAAAATCAAAAATCAGGTCCCTATTTTTAGAACAAATAGTAAAATAGCAATGTAATTTCATCACCTCCAAAAACTAGTAATATAAATCATGATACCAAATCCAAAAAATTCAAATCCACTAAATAAAGAAAAACAACAAAAAAAGAAATCCTGCACAATGCAAACTGCAAGACACAGCCAAGCTACCAAACTAGCACAAATAAACATTACTCCGAACATCTAAAAATTCACCTCATTTCTATAATAATAATATAATATTATACAAGGCATTTTAGCAAAATTATATAAGTTCAAAATCTTTACATTGCTTGATTGCGGACAATGCAAGACACTGAATAGCTATCATAATTGCACAAACATCCATGATTTGAATGATATGACTGATGGTTTTTTGATGGTTGTCCATATTATTTATATGTACAAATAGACATGTCAATGGATGCTTTCAAATACGAAGTGTCATTTTGCATCCGCATCCGCAGATATGGATTGATATTGGTTAATTATCATATCCACTAACAGGCATTCAATAAACAATAATAGAAAATTTTAAGTTATCATAGAAAAAATAATTCAATCCCATTGATTATAAGAGTATGCAAAATCAACAAATATTATAATAATAAATAGTTTTAAGCAGTTAATATGTACTAAATGCATATATATAAAAACTATTAACTTAATAAAAAAGTAAACATATATCTTTTATTGTACTAAAGTACACATAAAATAAATCATTGTTTTGACAAAAACTAAACGGATAATTTTCGAATGTGGATGTCTTCGCCACTGTTATTACGGCGCTCGACTAGTCGTCAACTAGTCGGCTAGTCGAGATTGAAGCCTTGACATGAAACGTCGACTGAAACTGAAACCCTAGAAATCAGAACCCTAAATCGAAATCTCGATGTCGATTTGGAACCCTAAAATTTAGTGTTCGAAGTCTCGATGTCGATCTGATGGTTCGATTTAGGGATCGAATTCAAATCGAGACTAATTTAGTGTTTAAAAATTGTTCCAATTTGAGAGTTCGATTTAGGGTTCGAAGTCTCGATGTCGATCTGTATATAAATATTAACCTACTTGCCGATCTTTTGTGCTTTTATTGTTTATCAGTTTAGCCAAATGTTCATGCTCCCTATGTATGTTATATTAAGGCAGAACAATATTATTTGTTTGATGGCTGTAAATATGTATGTGTTTCTATTGTTTCAAGATAAACAATATTGATGGCAGAACAGTATTACGTGTTTCAATGATAAACAATAAAAGCACATGAGGTATGTCAGTGCATATTTGAATTTTATCCATATATATATTAGTTAGAAATTTCAAATTATACACGTATATATTTATTTATCGACTAGTCCGACTAGTCTAGTTTCGACTAGTCCACTACTCGACTAATTGGACCTCTATCGACTCGACTCGACTTACCGCTGTGATAACCATGGTCTTCGCATCCATATCCGTTTTTCCGTACATTGGATATTTATATAATTTTCGAATACGGATGAGGACGCATTTCATATTTATAAACAGCCTTTATGTATAGACATGTCACTTAACAAATAAATTCAAAATCTTCTGGTGGTTGCATCGTAAACAGTGCAAATCACAATGAAAGCCATCAAAATCAAATGAAAAGTTGTGACTTTCGATATTTACTAACATATATTGTTTGTATGCACATGACATATCAATTTAATTGTATAATGCAGAAATTTTTGCTAAGATGAATATGTTTAAAATTTCTTATTCAATTAGGTTAAGTTTAAAATTCCATATTCAACCCTTGCTGGCTTGCACTATGCTTAATAATGCAAGTCATTAAAGTGTGTAATATCATATGACACACTTTTCATACAAATATAAGTCAAGTTTACCCATTTCTTTTTTTTTTGGCAAGGCAGTTTAATCATTTCTCATACATAGAATTAACTAAACATAACTGAAACATTTGTAACAATTAAGTTCTAAATCAAAAACATTGAACTAAAATTTTCTTATCGTAGCATCTATTTTATGCATTTTATCAAACACAGTCCTGGCATCGTTTACATCGTCACATTTCCAAAACAAAGTGGCAAGAATTTCTTTTATTGGTTTCATATCTAACCCAGAATACATGCATGAATTTTGGTCAATAATGCAGACGATCTATACATAAATAACAGATATCAAACATGATACAAATTCTACTAGGCTTAATCCAATTTTTTAAACAAAAACAATACGTCTTCAGTTTATTTTTTTATTTATTATTTTTTTTGGTAAAGGAAAAAAATTACATCTGAAATAATAGCACTATGAGAGAAGAATTAAAATCAGATTAGAGTAAAAAGAAAAGAAAAAAAACTTCTTCAGTTTCTTCAAACATTTCCTTACAGAGGTTTCAGTTGGAAAATTGGAGAAATGGAACTAGAGTTTGAGGAAGGAAATAGAGTAGTTTACAGAATATACATTGAATGTAGGTTTAAGGGATATGAACAATGAAATGACGAAAATGACAAATAAAAATAAAAATTTGAGAGCTACATAATTCAATTTCCAACAATTAATGAACTATAAGGAGACTTTACAGATACAAGGATCCGCTTTACAATTGTAAATGGAAGGTTCTTTGGAGTTTACTTCATATAAAAAAGAGAAAAATCATTATTGCATTATTATATCGGCACTGGCACAAAATAACTTTCTTTTTTAATTTAAATGCATTTGTGTTAGTCACATACATCAATTCTGCTCTAAAATTTAGCTCCAAATCAGACAAGATTTAATATGTTTAGTGCAAGTTAAAATCACATTTTAGCTATGTTAGTTATCCATTACTATACATTTTTTCTTATTAACATCCAGTACCAACCACCAAATAAGATGAGACAGTATACACTTTTAATCCTAAAGAGAACATCAACATACAATTAAAAAAATCAAAATATTTAATGCTCTGCACTTTAAAAGATAAAATTTCCTAATAGATCCATAAGTCTTCAAACCAATATATAATTTGAAACAAAGACAAAATGCATTTTAAAAGGCATGATGTTTTCATATATTTTTTAATATTGTTTAATAGTGGGAATATGTTAAATTATTAGAAATTATATATTTGACTAGGACTTCAAATATAATTTTATTGTCACATTTCAAAACAACAATCAAATTTGCTTGTTTTTTATCGAACCTGGGATTTTTATAATGGGGCCAGCCATTTGAACACAAAATCAAAAAAACAAATTGAGAGACAAATTCTTGATCATTGGTTTATTTTGTCTTTATATGAAAGGTAAAATTCATAGGGTAATCCAATAGTGTAGATTCATTGTGTCACCAATTGTGTCTATTTTCTGTGTCCAAATAGACTTTCCCTTTTATAGTAGTTATAAAAAATACTAACATAGTTATTTACATTAAAAAAATTAGGAAGCAGTTGTATTACCTTTTTTAGTTTTGGATTTTCACCTATACAGAAGTACAAATGACGTATGTAAATAGTGAAAAGTGAGCAATTTAGTAAATAGGTTAACACACAAAACAGAAAATAAAAAATTTATATTGTGTCTTTGGGAAATGATGGAAAAATGATTTAAAATTTATATTGTGTCTTTGGGAAATGATGGAAAAATGAAAAATAAATCATTCTTCTGTCGTCCCTCCATTCCCTCCGTCGTCCATGCACTCTGGTCATATTTCGTAATTAACACTGAAAATTCAAAACATAAAATACAAAATAAACCAAACAATCCATTATTTTTATATTATTCCAGTTAAGATTTTTAATTTTAATTCACAAGGAAAAACAATGATGTTCAACAAAACATAATTTGACTATGAAGATGGTCTATAAGTTAATTAAACACGACCTCCTATCACATGGGAAAAGCAAACCGAAAAGAAAGAGTTAATTAACATTTGAAACTGTTCAATATTTTAAATAAATAAAAAAATCAAAGCCCGTTTATTGATTGGTTAAATTATAACTGATAATAAATGGTTGTAAATTAATTATTTGATTGCCAAAATATATTGAAGTAAAATAAATTGCTGGATATAAAATCTCGTATGCTACATTAGCATTAAAAATGGTGAAATAGTCAAAAAAGTTATTTTATCTTATCGATTCATTTGAATAACTAATAGATATATTTGAATGGATATATTATTCTGCAAAATATATCGTACATCAAATGATTAATACAATAATCTCATTTATAAATAATGGAAATATTTTACTAGCATGTCTTGTGCATATGTATATTGAACGATACTGTATATTATGTGAAATTTGTGGAAACAAATATGGTTTGCATCGAAAAACAAACTTGACTTTGATTATTTGTTATGATTAGTAATATTATAAAACAATATCGTGCACTGTTAATCCAATATGTAGGTTTAAAACAAACATAAAATAGTGAAAGTTAAAATTTTGTTGATAGTCAAAATTGGAAAGGGTTGGTTATTAAAGACAAAGATGTGGTACCGATTATTTATAATATATAGTGATTTATTGAGCATTCATAAATATTTATAGTAGTTTACTGAGTAGTGCAAAAATTGTTTATGACAACAAATGGAACACTATAAGCAAATGAAAATGTAATGATTTACTGGTATTTTCTTCCAACTTTTCTGGGTTGATTTTCCTTTTTATTGGATAAGTGCAAGCATTTATGTGCAAAATGTTAGTTGTTTACAGTAGTAGTTTACGCAAGTGTTAAAGCACAACACATACACATTTATATGCCACCAATTCGCACTACATAATTAATTATATGATTGGATTGTTGATCACAAAATTGATACAAAGGGTAAACCTTTTCACGCTAAAATGAAACTTTTAAATACACAATAAAACATAATTATTATTTTTTAATTCTACAATTTACAATTTAAATTCACTCTAGGATTGAAATTTGAACTTTACAAACCGCATTATGAATCTTACTTTGAAAATTTCATTTGATTCCTTTTTATGTCACTTAACCTTTGTGCAAGTGTCTAATTGGGTTAGAAAATGGATGTTATATTTTAGCATAACTATCAAATGGATTAAATAAGCTCTATACATGCAATAGATCTAAACAAATAAGTCATTAACTAATCATTAATGAATAATGTTGTAACTCGATGTTCATTAATGCACATCTTCCTCGAAAAATGAAAAATATGTGCATTTTATTTAAAGAAAGAACATACAATTAATATTCATATTTACATGTTATTGAATCATGATAAGTAGCAAAGCTTATAGACAACGTTCTTTTTAATTATAGTGGAATGATGTAGCAAGGTATAGTTCCAAATTTGTTTATTATGTCGATATGGAACTTTATAATATATTTAAAATGAATTTTTTTTGGTCCTAAGCTTTATTTTTAGTTGAAACAGAATAATTTCAAAATGCAGGATATTTAATATATAAAAAAAATCATTGTAAGAGTTTAATCATGTGCATATATATATGTGAGTGCACGCGCACGCGTGCGTGTGTGAGAGAGAGAAGGGCTCACTGAAACCTCAAAATATAGCCTCTCGCGTGCTCCTCTATTCAATTCATTAGACTAATTTAAGCAATGAATAACAGTAATGTTAACTGCATAATCAATTGTCAGCATTTATTACTGCCATATCACCATCACAATGACTATTGATCACTTCAATCCACTAAACTCTACCGAGGAACAAATGCAGTGCTACATTTTAAAATAACGATTAATATGCTTCTTTATATAAATACACATTGTATTATATAAAAATAGTACTACTTATAGGACCAATCATTGCTAAACACCAAAAAAATGTGCAATAGCAACCAATAACAATAAAAGAAAATATTGCTGCACATAATGCATCATGTGTTGAAATATGAAGATTGTGATGATTATATTTCATTAAAAGTTGCCTATTATGAGCTTTCACAAATCAATGTGATACAACAACAACAACAACAAAGCCATATATCTCAAACAAGTTGGGGTTGGCTAGATATGGAACCCAAATTAAAATAAAATAAAATAAATAATGAAGATAATATTATATATAAAGGGTTAAAATAACCAAACAGATAAAAAGTCGTCTGATAAAGGGTTTTTTTAAATAATAATAATAAGTAAAAAGGTTCAATAAACGTGAAATAAAATCTAATATAGTAACAAAAGTAAAAAGGTTCAATAAACGTGAAATAAAGTCTAAAATAAATTTTTTTTTTTTAAACCTAAGGTTCTGGTATATGGATTGCCAACTTCCATGCACTCCTATCAACTACCAACTCTTCAGATAAACTCCAGTTATTTAAATCTCTCTTTATTACCTCTACCTCTCTTTGGGCCTTCGGCGCGGCCTATAATTCCAACGCGTACAGGTGCATCGTACGGTCTACGTTGGATATGTCCAAACCATCTCAAGCGATATTGGACTAACTTCTCTTCAATAAGTGCAACTCCAAGTTCTTCCGAATATCCTCATTTCTAATCCGATCTCGTCTGGTATGCCCACAGCTCCAACGCAGCATCCGCATCTCTGCTACGCTTATCTTCTGTACGTGTTGCCTCTTAGTAGGCCAACATTCTGCACCATATAACATTGCAGGTCTGATTGTTGTCCTATAGAACTTTCCTTTAAGCTTCTAAGGAATCTTCCTATCACAGAGGATGCCAGATGTTAGTCGACATTTCACTCATCCTGCTTGAATTCTAAAACTGACATCCATATCAATCTCCCCATCAAACTGCAACATAGATCCTAAATATCGAAACGATTCATTCTTGGGTACTACTCTACCAGCCAGGGTAACCTCTCCGTCACCTGACCTGAAACTGCTAAACTCACACTTCATATACTTTGTTTTAATTCTGCTAAGCCTAAAACCCTTCGACTCCAAGATCTCCCTCCACAACTCCAGTTGTCGATTAACCTATATTCTTCTTTCATCAATCAACACAACATCATCGGCAAAGAGCATACGCCAAGGAATCTCCCTTTGTATATCTTTTGTGATTTCATCCATCACTAATGCAAAAATATAGGGGCTCAAAACCGAACCTTGATGTAACCCTATGTTAATTGGAAAGCCTCTGGTCTCATTATCGCATGCCCTGACACTAGTCACAACCCCTCATACATATCCTTAATAAGGGTAATATACTTTGATGGCACTCTCTTTCTTTCTAGCGCCCACCACATAACCCTCCTTGGCACTATGTCATAAGCTTTCTCCAGGTAAATAAAAACCATGTGGAGATCTTTCTTCTGCTCCCTATATCTCTCCATAACTTGGTTAGACAACATAGGAACCAACTAAACAAGCGGTTTCGGGTCCGTGAGGCGAGGCGTAAGCCTCGAAGCGTTGAGGCGTATGAGAGGCGTTTTCGGGTCCGTGAGGCGAGGCGTAAGCTTCGAAGCATTGAGGCGTAAGCCTTTTGGGTAGAGAAAAAGCGCAATACATATACTTAATTTTTAACCATTTTCATGCAGCATTCCGTTTGTTCATTTTAAATTAACCTAGCCAACAATAGAACTTAGGAACCAACTAAACAAGCGGTTTTTGGGTAAGCCTACATTAATTCAAAATGTTTGTCTACACATATTATACAATCCTTTTTATTTTCATTAAATAATTAAAGTTTAATGACATTTATCTGTGTCAATATCTACAACTAAAGATAAACAAGTTTTTAAGTCATACGCCTCAACTGCTTGAGGCGTGTGAACCGTAAGCTTTATGCGATTTGTATGCCTCAAATTTTTGAGGAGTAAGCTTTAGAGGTAAAAAGCCATTTGGAATAAGCCTCAAGGCGTTTTATCTCTTATTTCTTCAAGACGAGCATTGAGGCGAGTATCGAGGCGAGTTTTTTAAAACAATGGTTCTTCGTAAACCTTACTCATAAGTTCATAAGATATGTCATTTTACATAACAACAGCTTACATAGAAGTCTTTTTATAATAGATCATGTTCTAATATCATATTTCAAACTATTGTGTTCCACTTATATAACTTATGGTTGTTTTATAATGAATTGTGTACTTGTATTATCTTTCAAAACCATTCTGTTTCACTTACAAATAAGGCACTTCTTTATAAGTGGTGTTATCCA
Source organism: Allium sativum (assembly GCA_030737875.1). Classification (NCBI taxonomy): domain Eukaryota; kingdom Viridiplantae; phylum Streptophyta; class Magnoliopsida; order Asparagales; family Amaryllidaceae; genus Allium; species Allium sativum. The sequence goes on from CM060923.1 coordinate 93,920,000, forward strand.
AACCGCTTATTAACAATAATGTCCTTGAGTAAAACACTAAAATCATGGTTTTATGCTCATTTTACACTAGGGTTTACAAAATGAGATTTAAATCGTAAATTGCAAATCTTAAATTCAAACGAGATTCAAATCATAAATCATAAATTCAAAATATTCATATTTTGAGATGTGCTCGCAATCTGAAATTGGTTTTCGACTTTTGAACTTCCATAATTAAGTCTAAAACTTATTTACTCTCTTATCCCAATTTTATTTTGCTTTGAAAACATTACAGTTAGAACTGTGAATCTAAATTAGTACAATAGATATGTTAGAGTGAGTTGAACGTTTTTGTATTTGCGGTTTTAAATAAGTTTGAACTGGAAAGTAAAGCAAATCGCTAAGGGAGAGATTAGATCTAAATCAGGATTTAAAACATAAGATTCGAAGACCTTTGACAACAATGCATCAAGGCTTCAAATATAAAATAGTTAAAACCAACATGTAAAAATTATAGTAGCCATCGGCAAAATTCATATACAACAATAAAAGCATAAACTGGATGCAAGGAAGACGAACATAATTCGTCCTCTATTCCATCAATACATAGTTCAATCTAAAAATATCAACTTGCCAAAATCCTATAAAGGCGGGAATTCATAACTTTCTTTATCTACTTTCATTTAAAGAAACTGAAAGAAAAAATTAGAGCATCATATAACAATTTTGCTTTAAGGGTAGATTTCTCTGATGTTTATTTTGTACAAATTTGACATTATGGATTTCTATTTATAAATATTAATATGATTTAAATGCCAAAATTCATGATAAATAAGCTTTTTTTTTTTACTTTGAGATTTAATAATTAATAACATTTCTATAACAAACCAGTTGCTAAAAAACAGCTTTATTTTTAACTGTTGCATGCCAAGGTAGTTGGGTTTTCATAATTTGTTACTCCATTTGTTACCAATATAATATATAAATGACTTAGACGTTTTAATTTTATTAATATGATTAAAGGTAATAGGGCTTTGACTCACAACTAACTTTAGATACCAAAACTTCTAGGACCAGCTCTGTTCTTATAAAAATATTATCTACCGAACTGATAAAATTTCTAATTATGTGATATTGAAAAGACATAATATGCACAACAGAATTATATTTAGCAGTCAATATAACTTAATTTAAATTTTGTAACCTTTAAAGTACATTTCAATTTTACAATTAAATATTATGCATCAATTAGCACAAAGAATGTATATTATAAAACAAGCCCTACATCATGCCTTTATGTTCGATAATAACCATATGACTTTGTGATGCTAAGGGGAAACTAGTCCACTTCTACAAAGAAATTGGTTGAGTATTAAAACTGAAGTATATATCATTCACAAACAATTTTTCCTAGTCTTGTGAAGAATTTAATATTTTAAATCTCAAATTTCAATCATGTTTCATCTTGGAAATTCTAAATATTTGGTCTCATGTTTAGGTAGATCTCAGACAAAATGTGTCCATCTCAGATTTACACATATCATGAAGTTCATTTCGCTAACATCTCGAAGTATGTGCTGTCCTCAAAATTGATCAGCATGCACAGGAATACCTAAAATGCTACCTTAAAAGTAATAATTATTACTTGATCTGCTTTTTCATTAATTCCACTGCAAATTGTCTAATTCCACTTCTAACTTATTTAAGCCATCAAGATCCAATATCAAACTAATTTTTTTTAGAAATTTGATAAACTGGACCTCACTTATCAAATTCAATCAAACTACATAAAGTAATTCTCTAACAAATCAAATCACAATAAACTTATAATTGATTCTGGTCATCCCCCATTCATAATCATCTTATAGTCTAGTATTAAAATAAATCAAACTCCAAAAATATTTATCATATTAAAGTATGATAGGGAAGACATTCAATCATGGATGAGGGAGACTGAGTGAGGTATTCTCTCATAATGTCTCTTAATCAAAATAAGATTTGAATTTTCGGTTTCATATCTTTTTTTTAAATTAAAAAAAAAAATCATTATCTTCCCATATAGTTCTCATGTCAAACGACAAAAAAGGCATGAATATAGAGAATGAGGTATTTACAACTTTCGAAAAATTGACTCCAAAATTGAATTTTTGTGCTTCTCGAAACAAAAATCATTTCCCCTCAAAATATTTCTAATGACCGTCCTTGTACAGAGATCCATCCAGGAAACTGTGCGCATCCGAATGTGATTTGGCTTGTGTCATTGCTTTTAGTGATGTCAAAACGCTCCATCTCGACTGGACGCATGCATATATGAATATTTTATGCCATTTATCACACAATTTAAATATTCCGCCGAATTCCAATAGTCGCAAAAATACCATAATATTGGTCGATATATCAAAAGTTTACCTCGGCCCAGATATCAGTTGAGATACCAAGACCTTGATCGATGTATGGAAAACAAGATTTTCGCCGAAATTTTGCGTTTTGTTTCGCTAGAACTTCTCCCCGAGATATCAGCCGAGAAGGGAGAGATCTAAAACAATGGAAGAATTAATGCTACATTTTTAAGTAACCTGCTAGTAGGGGTTCTTGGATATGCCCCTTCAAGCGGTCTCCATCTAGCAAAATGAATGCCTCATCTATCTAACAAAATGGATTTTCTTTTATTGAACAAACTTAAACATTGAGGCCACTCAATGCTAAAGTACTCCGTATGAACACGTACCATATGTTGTTGATGGCCATTTGTTGAAAATAAGAGAAAAAACAAACAGATCAAAGAAAGACAATGTCCACTGATAACAGTTAAGTTGGCGCTGTTTAGTTACTATTACTATAAGTGGATATACTAAAGAAGGCGCTCTCCAATACAAATGTCATTGAATCATAACGTGGCTGCATATTTATACGATCGGATTTTTTCAAGAAAAAATAAACTATCAGAACGGGGTATTACTTCAAGATGCTGATGAGCTCCTGCTGCCAATCCAACAGTAACTGCAGCAAGCCCAATTAAACCACCCTGAAATCACCAAAAGTTCTCAAAATTCACACCATGCCTAAATTTAACCAAATATATACTTTTCAATTAGAAAATACCTTGCGATGGTTTGACTGGGGAGAATATGTAAACTCCGAAGTCAACAATTTAATTATCATGCTTATCTTCTCATGTTCATTCGCAATGGCAAGTTGCTTCACTATCCCTTCGATCTACATTGAATAATCTAACTCAAACAATACGATATGTAACAAAGGTGCAGACAAAAATGTAAATATGAACTTCATAAAAATCAGAAGGAATTAAAAAAGAAGGTCATATCTGCAAAATTAAAGAAAACTAGTACAATTGATGAAAACCTTTAAACATTTTATTCACAATCCACATTCAAGCACAATTTAAGAACCCTATTTGATTATAATAACCGCTAAAGCAAAGACACTGAAACAGGAGTTCCAGTAATACAACCAAGGACAGTATTACATCCACAGAAATTGATTAAACATGAATGAAAGCCCGTAAAGTCGGAAATCAAGAAGTTCATATTTATAAATAAATCATCAGAGCACAATTCCGCATCATCAAATATTCAATTCAGGCCTCAAACGTTGATAAATTAAGCTTGGAAAGTAAGACCTCCGCCTAGACGACGTCAAACAAAGCACTAAAAATGCCAACTAAAAACCATAATAAATCAAATAAACCTCTAGTGCAGCGATCTTGCGCTTCTCATATAGCTTATCTGCCAATCCACGCTGAACAGCCGCCGGGATCACGTCGGCCATTGCGTTGAAACTGGAATTAGATCGCAATTAAAATCATTCCACTGCGATTTTTGGATTTTATTAAGAAATGGAAACCCTAGTTCGTTAATTTTTGGTAAAGTTCATCGATTACGTGCCTTTTTGGGTGCTTATGTTTAACTGTCTCCTGCGGCACGTTTTATTGCTACTTTAGAAGATGACACTGTAACAGTAGTATATACAGTAAAGAAAACCAAGATTTTGACGTATGTTAAAAGTTACTCTGAGGTTTCTTTTATCCGATCAAATGGAACAGAGTGGCATAAAATCCATCCTTCCTATAGGCGAAGAATTGAATGTGTTGCTTAATCCGTCTTCTAGCTCACTTTTTAGTTTATAGTTTCTTTGTTTCTTTTAACATTTTTTACTACCAAAATGCTAATTCGACCGCTTTTTTGTTTGTGAAAAACTGCGGTACTTCCATCAACCGTTCGATTCTCTCTCTCCCCATGAATTTCGCTTTCTCCCCATGAATTTCATTCGTCCGATCTTAACTCCGGTGTACTTCACCGCTTTTCTCCCCGGTTGATGTAGCAGCGTCCTCTTTACTAAATGTTTATCTTAGGATCGTTCTAAACTATAAAATTATAAGTAAAAAGTTATGGTGATAAAAACAGGAGTAGACATACGTTTCAATTATAAATCTCAAATGATTAGCCAACATAACGTGACACAATGGTGAAACACGCTACTATTTGATAAGAGGTCTGGAGTTTGTGGCCTACTCTAACCATCATATTGACGTATTAACACATTTTCAAAAAAAAAAAAAAAAACTCAAATGATTAGAAGCTTATATATACACACACATACATATATATGACGAGCGTTTAATGGCCCCACAAAAATAGAGCATTCATTTGGCTCTCTTGTTTTCCACCTCTCATTTATATTAAGTAAACTTAGTGGAAGGTGGTAGAGTTAGCGGAAGAAGAGAGGGAGGAAATGTGTGTTGGAAAAGTGGAAGGCTAAAGGGAAGCTCTTGATCGCTCCTCATATATATATATAGGGATAGGATCATAGAGCCCCCCTGAATTTCAGCCCCCCATTTGCACCTGAACCACAGTCACTCGTTTATATTAAAGAATGCAAGTGGGAAGGGAGAGAATGTGAAATACTTGGTTGTGGTTGAGGGGCTTTTGGGGTGCTGCACTGTTTGGGGTGGAAAACTTTAGTCCGCCTGATAGTGCAGCATCCCTTTAGTCCTCCTGATTTCCACCACACAATCTCTTTTCTCTCTCCTTCCACTAACTCTCTCTCCTCCCACTAACTTAATAAACAATAAATGAGAGGCTATTAAAGAGGTGCAAAATGGGTGCCAACAAAATGGGGTGCCATATAACCTTCCTCTCTCTCTCTCTCTCTCTCTCTCTCTCTCTATATATATATATATATATATATATATATATATATATATATATATGATCAAGAGCACTCCAAACAGGATAGCACTCCTTTAGTCCTTGATTTGCACCACGCATTCCACATTCTCTTTCTCCCTCCGTTAGTTTATTTAATTATAAACGAGAAGCTACATTCGGAGGCAAATGGGGTGTCATAGAGCGTGCCTCGTATGTGTGTGTGTGTGTGTGTGTGTGTGTGTGTGTGTGTGTGTGTGTATATGAGGGGGTTATATGCCACCCCAATTTCTTGGCATCTCTTTTGCATTCAAACAGGAGCCACCTATTTATAGTTAAATAAGTTTGTGGAGGGAGAGAGAATTAGTGGAAGAAGAGATAAATGGGAACGCGTGGTGAAAATCAGGAGGGCTAAAAGGTACTGCACTATTTGGTGGAAATCAGGGGGGCTAAAGGGATGTAGAAATTGTTTTCTACGTCTACTTTCAAAATCAATCAACATTTCATTCTAACATTTACCATCGTCTTCTACAATTATATGCATCTGTTATTGTTCTTGAGGGATTGTTTTCTACATCTATATGACGATCCAGTGAATGTTGTTCTCCTTTGTATATTCAGATTGCTTTAACATTAATGTATGTTTACTATTTCTGCTTTGCAATTTCAAGTTCACATCACATGTTAAGTATATTTATGTAAATATCTGTGTCATAGGATAAGGATCCAGCTCATTCACAGGATAAGGATCCAGCTGACTCATACACATATCACGCTGCGTTAGAGGATAAGAATTCAGCTCATAATACTTTTCTCTTATAGTATTTTCCCTTTATAACTTGTTACTGTTACATTGTTATTGCCTATTTTAAGCCATTGGATTTCATCCTACTTCATGTACTCCATCTATATAAAGCATTGTAATATAAACATCGTGTAATCAATTTTTCTCTATCAATAAGATTACAAAATTGTATTTATTCTACAATCCCTCACACTATTAGAAAATCTATCATGATATCAGAGTCTCCCTAAATTAGGGGTTGCTAATAATTGCTATTTTTTTAGCGCCTACTGTTGGTAATAGAAAGCTGAAGCTATGGAAAAAATCAAGTTTGGTTGAGGTCGTGGCCGTAGTGGTAATTTCACCGCAAATGTGAGTAGCAATAACCAATGTGTAGCACAAGAGGTTGTCGATGGTGATCGAGCATATGTTCCTACATTGAGTGACGCACAATTCAATATCTTGATGACTACTCTCAATCAACACAAACTCTCATCATCTACTCCAAAATTGCATGATAAGAAATTCTATGATAATTAATGGATCATTCGCACTGGGGCCTCAAATCACATGTCTGGTAATATTGAATTGTTCACCCACTTGCATGATATACCTTCCTCTCCTGTTGGTTTACCAAATGGAAAAGTTAAAACTGCTACTAAAGAAGGCCAAATAAAATTAAATAAAAAATTGATCTTAGAAAATGTATTATTTGTCCCTGCTCTTACTTATAATTTGTTGTCTGTGTCTCAACTTTTGAAAAAACAAAAGTTCATTATTTTATTCACTAACAAGCTATGTATTATACAGGACCACACTTTTGAGGAACCTGATTGGAGCAGGCGTGCAGAGTAATGGAGTCTATCTTTATCAGCTAATTCAAAGTTTTCAGCAAATAAAGTGTCAGCAGTAGATTTGACAGTGTTATGGCATCGACGCTTGGAGCACCCTTCATCAAAAGTTTTGCTTCCTTTACTTGGAGTAGATGGTAGTAGTAAGAACTGTTTTGACAATTGTGAAGTATGTTATCTTGCAAAACAACCTCGCACTTCTTTTCCAAATAGTATGAATAAAGCCAATTATTTATTTGATATTATTCACTGTGACATTTGGGTCCTTATAATATTGCTTCAAGTTGTGGTGCACATTATTTGTTGACCATCGTAGATGATTGTTCTCGTGCTGTATGGGTGTACTTAATGGCTGGAAAGTATGAGGTTGGTCATTTGATTCAAAAAATTTGTGTCATGATTAATACCCAATTTAATAAAAAGGTGAAAATTTTGAGAAGTGATAATGGACAAGAGTTTGTTTTGAAATCTTTTTATGCAAAGAATGGTATGATACATCAAAATCTTGTGTCGATACACCTCAGCAAAATTGTAGGGTAGAACGCAAACATCAGCACATTTTGAATGTTGCTTGTGCTTTAAAATTTCAGGCTAATTTATCAATGGAATTTTGGGGGGAATGTGTATTAGCTGCTGCTCATCTAATTAATAGGACCTCTACCCCAGTTTTAGACGGAAAAACACCTTTTGAAGTTTTGTTTAAGCAACCACCACCCCTATCTTCTATACGTGTGTTTGGGTGCTTATGTTATGTTGCAAATCGTCCTCGTGTAAAGGACAAATTTGGATCTCGTAGTAGAATATTGCATGTTTATAGGGTACCCCTTTTGTCAAAATGGGTGGCGAGTTTATGATTTGGAAACTCATGAATTTTTTGTTAGCCGAGATGTAAAATTTTATGAGAATATTTTTCCGTTTGCGGATACTGTGGGTGATAATGATGATAGCAAAGGGAGGCCTATTTGCACCAGCCTCCTTTGGAAGAGGATACTCGAGTGGTCAATAGTGACAAAGTTACAGAAGAGGATGGTAGGGCTATGAATCTGATGGATGATAATGGTGTATTGCGACCAATGTCCCCAAGTAGTGACGAGCTTTATGGTATTGTTCCTTATGACACTACTACTTCTCTACGTTTAGGAGAGAATTCTTCAGTAAGGGAGAGCGAACAACTCGATAAGGGTTTTCGAGTTCGCCAACCATCTTCGAGATTAAAGGATTTTGTGATTTAAACTGTTCATAAGATAGACTCCGCTACTTCTGCAAGGCCTGCTCAATCAAGTACCTCAGGTAAACCCTTTAATCTAGCTTGTTATGTTGATTATAATAATTTTTCTGCGAGACACAAAGTTTTTTTGGCAGCAATTACTAAAGGTAAGGAGCCGACTTCATTCAAAGAGGAGGTCAAAGATTCAAGCTGGAGACAAGTTATGAAAGAGGAGATTGATGCACTTGAACGTAGTGGTACATGGACTTTGGAAGATTTACCTTCCGGAAAGAAGGCTATTGGTAGTGGATGGGTCTACAAAATCAAATATCGAGCTAATGGCGATATTGAATGTTTCAAAGGACGTCTTGTGGTGTTTGGAAATCGACAAGTCGAGGGTGTAGATTATAATGAGATGTTTTCCCTACCCCAGTTGCCAAAATGGGAACAATTCGTATTTTTTTATCTGTTGCTGTCACATGAAATTGGGAGCTACATCAGATGGATGTTTGTAGTGTGTTTCTTCATGGTGATTTAGAAGAAGAAGTATATATGCAACTACCTCCTGGGTACCATAGTCCTATTCCAGGAAAGGTATACAGGTTACGCAAGTCTTTGTATGGTTTATGGCAAGCTCCTCGACAACGGTTTGCTAAATTATCTGATGCTTTGAGGAGTTTTGGTTTTGCCCAGTCATATGCAGATTACTCCTTATTCACTTATCAACGGGGTAATGTTTCCTTATATGTTCTTGTCTATGTGGATGATCGTATTATTGCAAGTTCCTCTCAAAATGTGGTTTTGCAGTTCAAACAATATTTGAGCTCTTGTTTTCATATGAAAGATCTTGATGTGCTAAAATATTTCTTGGGCATTGGAGTTGCTCGTAGTGATGAAGGGATATTTCTTTCTCAAAGAAAGTATGCATTAGATATACTAACAGAAGCAGGAATGTTGGGTTGTAAGCCTATTGATACTCCAATAGAGAAAAATCATCGTCTTGTTAATGTTGAAGCAGAGCCATATCAACATCCAGATCAATATAGGTGCTTGGTTGGCCGTTTGGTATACTTATCCGTCACTCGTCCAGAGTTGAGTTACTCAGTTCATACTCTGGCTCAGTTTCTCAGCAATTCACAGGTTACTCATTGGGATGTTGTTATTCGTGTATTGCGTTATATTGAAGGAAGTCCTAGTCAAGGTATTTTGTTACAACTCGGTGATATGCAACTTAATGCGTTTTGTGACAGTGATTGGGCGGCGTGTCCCATAACTCATCGATCATTGTCAGGTTATTATATTCTACTTGGTAGGTCTCCTATTTCTTGGTAGACAAAGAAGCAGCCTACAGTGGCTCGTTCATCTGCAGAGGCAAAATATCGTGCTATGGCAGTTGCTACTTGTGAACTTAAGTGGTTAAAATCATTGTTGCGTTCTCTCGGTGTACCACACTCTTGGCCAATGCGACTGTTCTGTGATAGTCAGTCTGCTCTTCGTATTGCAAAGAATCCAGTGTTTCACGAGCGAACGAAGCATATTGAAGCAGATTGCCATTATATTCGTGATGAGTTACAATCTGGCAATATTTCTACGGCATATGTTCCGACGGGTCATCAATTGGCAGATATATTGACAAAAGCTCTTGGACGTCAGCAATTTACTTTTTTATTACGCAAGTTGGGAATTTGTGATTTACATGCTCCAACTTGATGGGGAGTGTTAAGTATATTTATGTAAATATCTGCGTCATAGGATAAGGATCCAGCTCATTCACGGGATAAGGATCCAGTTGACTCATACACATATCACGCTGCGTCATAGGATAAGGATCTAGCTCATAATATTTTCCTCTTATATTATTTTCCCTTTATAACTTGTTGTTACATTGTTATTGCCTGTTTTAAACCATTGGGTTTCAGCCCACCTCATGTACTCCATCTATATAAAGCACTGTAATATATACATCGTGTAATCAGTTTTTCTTTATCCATAAGATTACAAAATTGTATTTATTCTACAATCCCTTACACTATTAGAAAATCTATCATCACGTGCTCTTATTAGTAAGTTTGATGTTTTCATTACTAAAAACTCGGATTTTGAATTCAAGTTGCTAATCGAGTTGTTATATTTAAAAAAAATGGATACTTGATTTGGAATATAAATTGTAGGTAGTATATAGCATCTTTAAGTCAATATGTATCCAGTATTTCAAATTCTGAGCTACGCATGATTTGAATTTGTGACTTTGTTGATTAAAATCAGAGCATCTAGCCATTTGAATAACACTGGACGTTTCATCCTTTTATGAATGATTTGATTTTCGGTTGTAGTAATGACTGAATATGTGCTCATTTTAAGCGAGCTTATTTGATTTCGTGATGTAAATGTTATTTCATATGAAATAGACAATGGTAATTGATCAGATATTAAAGGGTAAAAAGGAATTTAAAAGATGTATAATTGAGTTACAAAGTTAGATTGTTAAGTTCGAAGTCTGTAAACTATATTGGATTCAAGGTCTCAAATAAACAATGCCACTACCCATATTGGATTCAAGGTCTCAAATAGTCTTACTCATCCAGATGTAAATCATACGCATTAGCTTAGATGTTAAAATCTGTAAACTATGGTTGTGTAGATGTTAGATTTAATCCCAAAGACACCAAAATGAGTGTTCCGCTTAAATTATGTATCGTTATTGTTATTAAAAAAATTTAATTGGCTTATAGGTAGCCGTTGGAATACTTAATAGCTGAAGAAATAACTTTAATCCAGTTGGAACCATTATTTGTTAGCCTTTTTTATTTGTTGGATGGTTAAACACTTTTAACTAAAGATTTATTTGTTGATCACTATATCTCAAATGTTGATGAAGTCAACATGTTCTCCACTGTTATCTTCATGAACCCAATTCAATAGATACGATCGATGATCATGAACTTCCATCAAATTGGAGGAGCCAGCTAAATTTCCACTTTATAAATAAATCAGCATTCACATTGACAAATGTTCCACCATTATACTGTCTTAGATTAAGTAGAGGAGTACGGTTAGTATATTTAATATGTACTCACATTTCAATCAAACTTGTTATGGTTTGGTTCTTACATTTTCTTGTTTTGTTGATTGAAACACGTCTTACAGCAACTTCTAACTTGCTCAAATTGATAATACTATAAGGATGAAGATGAATGTAGGCATATTTAATTGTTGAAAAGTAAGCGAGGTGTTGATTATTTTTTACTTAGCCATTTAGATTTTGTGTCTACACCACTCGGTTGTTATTTTGATTTTAACATTAAGATTGTACAAAATTCCATAGATACAACGAATTTTGATTTATATTTCCAATCCATAATTCTTCCTGACTTGAGATTGGAGGTTTATAAGAATCGATAATGGATTCTTAGGTACGGATAGTGTCAACTCATATTTATATCTGAAATCATTTTCGAATATTAGATATCTTCTATACCATTAGATATAGATAGATATCGGATATTTATACTCTCTCATATCAAAAGAAATGGTAAAATTTTGGTCGAATGTAAGTTATTTTCAGTTATAACGTTGCCATAAATACGAAAGATAAAAATATGATGACATAAGTCAAGTTTTGATAGCAAATATTCATTTATATATGAGTTATCACCTCATAAGATAGTGAATATTAGTCATTGTATGTGGTAAAACGGCTTGTCTCAACAACCATCTGAATACAAATTTGACGGAAAATTTTCAAATGTGGATCTTATCACATCGATATTGATGTTCATTTTTCAGATTTTGGATATTTCTTCACTTTTTAATATGGATGCAAACGAATTTTGTATTTTCAGGATATCTGTTAGTGCATGTCCAAAAATTCATAAATAATTTAGGGATTTTTAGGCACAAGGACAGACTTAACAAAAAAAAAATATCCATAAGGACAAGAGGCTAAAATTTTAGCCACAAGGACAATTTTTAGTGTAATGGGAGGAATTCAGGGGCCTACTATCATTTCATACTTTACACTAAAGTTTGTCCTTGTGGTTATTTTTTTTGCCCCTCGTCCTTATGAATAATTTTTTTTGTTAATTTTGTCCTTCACACTATTTTCCTGAATATAACTTACCACTTTTATTGATAAGCAGACTTAGGTTCCCATTCTTTCTATCTTTTTAGAGTTCGAGAGTTTTAGATTGTATAGTTCACTATAGTGCTTGACATACATCGTTAAAGGACTTCTGAAGTAGTGGAAGTAAGGCCCACTGACGCAAAGGATTAACCCTTAAATACAAAAGAAGTAAGGTTACGTGAGAAAGACCAGAAAGCAAACTTGGAGAAGTTGTTTATTTTACTGCAAACTTATAGAAATTGTATATTTTCTATAAAGAGAGACCATGAACAATTCTTAGAAAGATTTCATCACAATTGCCATAAGATGACCAAATAGATAGCTTAAGCATAAAACAACATTGCAAATGATCAAGAGAAAGTCCATGAAGAAAACCTACACAATCGTATCACCATTTTTCAAGTTAGAGATTTGCTTAGGTACTGGCTAAGTAAATGCCTGAGAGTTGATTATTGCTAGAACGCCACTGCAATATACAACAAACAAGTGGAGGAGGTACTAGATGAACCTAGAGAGAAGACGATTGAAATAACGAAGATGGATGAAATAGTGTAAACGATTGAAAATTTTATTATATCGGGTACATCAAGCAAACGGTAAAAAGGGAAAGGTTAAAAAAACATTTTTCGTTATACATTAGATCTTCTAATGTATCATCGTTAATAACATTACATTAAATCATGGTTGATGTTCATTCTTTGAGTTCGATTAGAAATTCAAATCAAAATTTAGTCATGTTAAACTACATTTATTTAATTTATATTTTTTTAATAAAATTTATATAAATAATATTCTTCATTACTTCAATACCATTTATTAAAATATAATATTTAACAAACTAATTTTATAATTAATTTGAATACATTGATCCAATTATAATATTTAACAAAGTAAATTTATTATTAACTTGAACAACATTTATTCGAATGTAAAATTTTGTTAATTAAAGTTTTGCATATAAATAATTTGTACGACCTAATTCGAATATTAAATCTTTGAATAGTTAATAACATTGTATTTTAGGATCTAATTATCAACATTGATATATTTCAATGTTTTGTACTTGTTTTATAATATCATATTCATTGTAGTGTGCCAGCATATAAGTTATTATTAAACAATGTCAATGTGTCCAGAATTTAAATATAAAATCAACAATGTAAGTTGTCATGTAAAATTGAGTTCACTAGCAAGAGTTATGAGGGTTATAACTATATGGTGGTGGTTAACATAAAATGTGTTTATTTTATGCTCTTATATCTTATCTTTTGTATATAAATAAATATTACTTGGGTAATATTTTGTCACTTTTACAGATATGTCAACTAAGCCACATGCAGTCATAAAAACAGAAAATAAAGATCAAAATGCTGTGTATATACATATGAAGATTTGCAGGTGAAGACTTAACATTGTGTTGCTACATATAAAGATCAAAATGTTGTGTATATATTCATGTTTGATTGAATAAATCTTATGAAATTTTATCTCCCATCAATTAGTCACATGCCAAACAAGGAAGATACGGGAGGAATAATGACTAACTAAGAGGAAGGAATAATGGCTAATTAAGAGGGGAGGAGTAATTGCTGATTAATAGGCCCGTATATGCATAGATTGGATGGGGGTTTTAGGCTGGCTATCTATCCCCTATAAATATCCCTGTAATCCCATTTTCTATCTTCTTCTTCATTAACAAAGTTCTTCTTCTTCTTCTTATTTTCTGCATTTTTCTATTTCTTAGCAACAAGTGTCATCTACACAATTAGATTTGATAGAGTACTAGTTGTATTTAACATTTATTTTCATTAGTGATTAATCATTTGATTAGTTTCAACGATAATCCTAATTTTCTTTCTGTTTTTATTTCTATTCTACACTTATTTTCTGCATTCTTATTCTTGTTTTGCAATTTACTTTCATTAATGATTAATCGTTTGATTAGTTTCAATGATAATCCTAATTGTTGCAATTTCAGTTGTTCTATTTTCAACCAGAATCCTCCCTGTCATCACGCAAACCCCTTCAACGTCAACTATCACAATTCCTCTATCATCTTTAAACCAGGCCATCCACGCAAAACACTATCCAAAACCGCAACAAGAATTCAAACAACTCCACTGCCTTCTACCAATCCACCACATCATTTGCACAACCTGTACTCAACTCCCCACATCCAAAACGGAAATCCAAACGATTGCTGCAAGCCTACTCGAAAGGCACTACCAATTCAAGCGCACTGCTCGATTCAAATCGAAAAGGCTGATCTGAACCCAATTTGAGTTATCGATATTTTTTTAATTGGATCGAAAAGAAAAAAAAAGATAAAAGAGAAAAGGAGCGTATTACTGTTTTCTTTGAGAGAGAAAAAAGGGCGACTTTTGGCTTGAGCGTGAGAAATTGGGGGCGTTGTTTCCTTTTATTGAGGGAGCTGATTGTTTGTTTAATTGGGAGGTTTATTTTAAGTGTGATTTTTTTTAGTTTGTCTTTTTCTTTCTTTTTCTGAGTGGTCTTTTGTGTATAAAAAATAAAAAGAAAAAATTAGCAGGGCGTGATTGTTGGGCTTTCGGTTGGTGTTTGAGTGCGTGAAAACCTTTTGCGTGAGTTTTGGGTTTGATATGATTTTTTTTTTTGTGTGAGTGAGCAATTTGTTTAGTGCGTGAGTTTTTATTATTGAGTGGCTAGGCTTCAAGGACTATTTTAATTAGTGCATGAGACTTGTTATTTTTTGTTAGTTGTTAATTTTGTTTGGTTCCTTTTCTTTCTTACTTTTTGTTAAACTTATTTTAGTCTTTTGAGTGTAATCTATTGCTAATTTGGTTTTTTTTTATTTGTTTGCTTTTGCTCTCATTCTATTTCTCTCTCTTTCAAAAAAGAAAAGAAAAAAAAGGTGAAATCTCTAAAACAAACCAAAGGCCAACTTTGAAGTGAAGAGTTCAAAGAAATCAAATAAGGAATTTAGAGGTGGACAAATTTGCAAACAGTGAAGTTTGAAACATGAACAATACTCAAATTTTCTGGATGGACAGCCATACCCCACTGTAATATTTTTTAAACTCTACAGGTGCTCTGCTGCAAAGAAAAATATAGACATTGCTTGTAAAAAAAAATCTGCAGGGGCAACGGCTTGCTTGTACAATATTTTAATTTTCTGCTGTTATTATTGTCTGATTGTTGTGGTTAACTGATATTTCCATTACTACTGTCATCGTTCTCATCGTTTTTCAACAATAAAACTTGATCAGACATTGCAAAACCTGATTTGATTTTCAAAATATTTAACTATTAGAGTGTATTTTATGAAACTGATTTTGTCAACGGTTTGATCCGGATATATATTAGTACAATTTATTGAACTTCTAGCAAAAGAGGTTGCATACTACCCGTAAAACATTAGTCGTATCCCTTAGTATTTATACTATACGTGAACAACCATAAGACCCTCTTCCCCCTTAAAATCGAGATTATCAACTAATAGGGTATACTTGAGTACGTTATCTATTTTGTAATAACAGCTACTTGTGTCAATCTTAAGTCTTGGATTTTTTATATTCAACAACGATGAGTGAAAAGAGTGTTAGCCATCATAATTCTCCTAGGAATTTTGAGATTGATGAAATTGGCATGATTCAGACCACAGTTAATGAAACCTTTGTTGACACTTCTGAAACCTTGAAAACGTGTTTTAACCATTTCAACTCTGATTTCGATGAGCTCGATTACATTTCTGAATTAAATGAACTTCTTGACTCGAAACCCTCGTCACCTGAATCTAACAATGGAATGTTGACCAATATTAACACACATGAACTTCCTAAGTTAGACCTCGAACCCCTGTCACAAGACCTTGAGTATACTTACTTGGACTCTACAGAAAATTTTCCCATGATCTTGGCGTTTGATCTCACCGAGGACCAAGAAGAAAAACCTTTGAAAATTTTATGGCATAACCTGCATCTGAATTGTATAAATAATTGGCCTAACACAATTTTCATAGGAAAGATCTTCATTTCAAAATTCACTCACATGCCTGTTCCACCTCACAAATCAAATAAGAAATCATTGTGCATCGTTTTCGATAGAGGCAAGTATAAGGAGAAAAAGAAATCGCATTTTTCACATAACACTCATCGTCATCCTAGATTTCACTTTGCATATGATTGGCATTCATATATAGTAGCTAAACTTCATTTCATGTTACAAATAATTCTGCAACTCATTCACCTTTGGGTACAATCTTTCAAATTTAGAAAAAAAAATACAGTGTGGACACTGTTTAGTTCTAGTGTGGGGGGAGTCTGCATTGCATTTTTTTCATTTTCTTTAAAATTATTTCTTCTCTTTCTTTTCATATAGGACCATCATGCATTTTAGATCGTAGTAACATGCCCTTTTTTTTTGGAAAATACGACACATTTTAGATTGATACAACAAAATAAGTTAACAATTGTTAGTCAGTTGGTAGTATTTTTTTTCTCAACTAAGATCGAATAAGAAATATAATGAAAAGTTTAATTTTGAGGGATAATAATGTAACTGGTACATTGGGAGATTCTTAGGTGATGACCATGAAGTTTATTCTACCTTTGTTTAAATAAGTGGAGGACTTAAAATACTTATATTGGCTTTTCGAATCTTTAAAACTAAGTTGTGTTAAGCTGAATTCGCGTAACTCTCTCTTGTTCTTATATTTTCAATAATAATAACAATCCAAGGGTATCCAACATTGCTTGTATATCTAGCGTTGGTGTGCAAACCCGCCAAGCTCTATCTGACATGTTGTTGACAAAGTCAACGTCGGAATATCTTGGTCTCATTTTATGAGTTGGACACCTAAGGATTACCGACATGTTGTTGGAAAAGTCAGCGTCGGTCTGCACAATCCACCAAGCTCTGTCCCAACTCTCCGTCAGTCCGCAAGGCAGTGTATGGGTGGTATACCTTGGTCTTTTTAGTTAGGTGTATGTGATTAATTGTAAATTTCAATTTTTATAGAGATAGAGAATAAGCGATGATGCCCAAACCCTTCTTGACCTTATTGATTTGACTAGCCATACACAAGGAAATAATAATACCACTTTACAAACTGTGCCAAGCAAACTAAGAATTTATTTCATGGCTGCACTATGTTATCGACCGAACCAACTGGCCAAACTAGAGTTTAACATTAAAAACTTGATTTATATTGAAAATTTGTGACAATTTGAGGTATCTAAAATAAAATCAACTGATTAGAAATTGTTAATTTAATTTGTTGTACCACTTTCATGAAATAAGTCGTGTTTTCATTTTTGTTTTCAATTGCATAAGTCCTCTGCATTCATGTAGTTACATTAGAGCCATAGCATATTGCATTCAGATTTTGTGGGTAGTATCCACTGAAAACCCTCACGAGACACCACTCGTCCTACTAGGGACACCTAGAGGTTAACGGCTTGTTGCATACGCTCAATGCAATCGTGTTTCCTACAAAAGTGTAACCTATCTAGTTAGTTTTTTTTTTACTCGAGGACGAGTAAAAGATAAGTGTGGGGGTATTTGATTAACATAGAAATGTGTTTATTATGCTCTTAGATCTTATCTTTTGTATATAAAATAAATATTACTTGGGTATTATTTTATCACTTTTATATGCCAACTAAGCCACATGCAGTCAGAAAAACAGAAAATAAAGATCAAAATGTTGTGCATATACATATGAAGATTTGCAGATGAAGACTTAGCATGTTGTTTCTTTGGATTTTAAGATATATTCATGTTTGGTTGAATAAATATTATGAAATTTTATCTCCCATCAATTAGTCACATGCCTAACAAGGAAGATACGGGAGGAATAATGGCTAATTAAGAGGGAGGAATAATGGCTAATTAAGAGGGGAGGAGTAATTGCTGATTAACATGCCCGTATATGCATAGATTGGATTGGGGTTTTAGGTTGGCTATCTATCCCCTATAAATATCCACGTAATCTCATTGTAAACTATCATCCTGGAATTAATAAAGTTTTCTTCTTTTTTCTCTTTTCTGCATTTTTTTCTTTTTCTTAGCAATTAGTGTTGGCTACACAAGTAGATTTGGTAGAACACTATTTGTAAATTTCACTTATTTTCATTAGTGATTTACCGTCTGATTAGATTTAGCAGCAATCCTAATTTATTTTCTGTTAGTTATTTTACCTTGCAATTTTAATTTCTACTTTTTATTGCTTTTCTAGGTCAAATCAGATTTGATTAGATTCAGATCTGATTCATAGTTTTATTTGCTTTTTAATTAAAAATTGTGATTTAATCCTCAGTTCAATTAGATTTCTTCTGAATCAAATTACAGTTTCAATTTTTATTGTTTTTCAACCCAACTCCAAGTTTTGTCTAACTCGCCCAAGAAATTATCTAAGTAATTTGATATAATTTGCCTCTCTATGATTGACCTGCATATTACACGATATGTGCGCTTGCAGAATTTATTTTAAAATGTCACGCTTTTCTATTTCTTAGGAAAGCGTCGATCAGGTGGCATGTATTTCATAAATGGTTTGTATATAATATTATTTGTGACTGCGTATTTAATCCTTTCAATCGTATACACGTTGAACCATCAATGTTGTTTGTTGGAAAACTTCTTCCATATTTCAATCAATGGGGTGCAAAACCATTACTCAAAAACAGCTCAGTGGTTGAGTAACTATACAAAGTAAATAACGCCTCTGTAGGTCTATTTATAGCATTAGATGATGGAAAATATCATTCTAGTATTTTTCCATTGGTCAGTTGTTAGTTAGGCCCCTCAAGCCAATTAAATAGTAGTGGAAAATGCGGTGGGCAATTGTTTTCAAATTTAGTACGTGAAAAACCCTTCAGAAAAATGTGTTTTAAATTGCACCACTATAAGAATTGCTATTTTTTTAATTTTTCTCTAAATATCAAATATACATTTAATCGCAAGTTTCTATGATCAAAATTAAATTTTATAATGATATTTTTGGAAAAAACCCAAATATTTGCAGCTTACACTACAGGCATTTGTAATATCCCTGAAATAAAAAATATGAGCATTTTTTGAAACATATTTTTGAGAATGGACAAATGCGTATTATGAAACTTAAAGTAAATGTTTTACAAAAGTTCCTTGAATAACAAATTAGTTAACCATTATCTGTATGTCTAATCCTCAAATTATTAATCAATATTAATTTTGATTTTATTATTTACTAAATATTGGTTTAGCCTAGATAAATAATTAAATAGATATACAACAATTATATGTTTTATTAGTTAACCATTGAACTAATATTAGTAATAATTAAATTATTATAAAAAATTATTTTAATTTCTCAACGATATTTTATAACATTTGTAGATTATTGTTATATAAGTTAGATTCATGTTAAAAGTTATGTTTGTAAAACTTTTAGGTGTGAATTCAACCTTAAAAATAATTTTAACAGCTAAAATATTAAAACATATACAGATTTGTTCAAGCATGGTGGTGGACATTAGTTCGGTTGCTTGTAAAACATCCCGATATAGTCTTACTTTTAATCCATAATGCACCTTTGGCCATGGTGTATTGTGCACGTTTAATTTTCCTTATGCCATATTACTTCCATATATAGAGCCTGATCAATGATCAAAACTTTAATAACACTCATATTAATTACGGAGAACAAAATTTATACCCTTTGTTCAAATGATAACATTTACCGATCAATCCATTTTATTTGGCCAAAGATTTTGACTATAAGTTGATAACCAATCACGATGATGCTAACCATTCCAATCATTAAATTCTATTTTACTTTGTTTTTCCTTTTCAATGGTTCATCTAGCCAGCATCGACCTTAAAATAACTATTGTTGTCATGTATTGTCGTAGTCAAAACATAGTTTAGACTCTTAAGATTTACATTATTCTCATGTTAGATACTACCGCACATCATTGCTTGAGATCTTCCATTTGACTTTATAATTAATTTTTAAAAGACTCTTGATGAGTTGTTATGAAATTATTTAAACAGTCATGCAACGTAACCCTTTGATGCTCCCAGTGCCAGGAGTGATTCACCATCCACTCTATAGATAACATTAGGGCTGTAAATTTAGTACAAATGTCCGACGTCCGTTCATATCCATGACCGAAATACGTTTATCTGAGTCCGTACGATTTTCATTTAGGACACGAGTTAGGACAACAAAATTTGTACGGAAAAAAATCACGTCCGGTATTCGTTCGAATACGTCCGATTTCCTTGTAATTTGATATATAGTTAATAGAAAACCTAATAGAAAGTATAAAATATGATATAAATAGCCATGTCCGACCGAGTCCACTCGTGTCTGTGTCCGAAAAACGTATGTCCGTGTCCGACCGATTTTATTTAGGACACGAATTAAGACAGGAAGTTTTGTCCGAGAAAAAAATCATCCGGTCCGTGTTTGGTCCGAATTTTTTTAGGACAGAAACTGAACACACCTCCATCCGGTCCGGTCCGCCCGATTTACATCCCTAGATAACATTAAGTACACTGGTTAAATGAATGTATTGATACATTATTCCCAGCTATGCAGCTAAAGCCCCGCAAAATATCCGCTATAGCCCGTAGCGCTCTCCGGCCGCTACGCTATTTTAATTTAGCGCTGATGAACAGTAGCTCCGCTTAAAGCCCCGCTATTTTCCGCTTCATCTGCTAAATCAACGCTATTTAGCACCCGCTTTAGCAATATTAATATACAAAGGATGATTTGACCAATTCTCTTTTAAAATAAATCAAAAATCTTAAAGAGCTAATTTTAAGTCATAAGTGCTTTATATAAGATAGAAATTTGTAGTACTCCTCGAACTTAATGTGCATAACCATGATATTCTTTAATTTTATTATATAGTATTAATTAATTTTTGTTTCTTCTACACAAATGATGCGAGAATGATAATTACTTAATTTTAATTATACAGTTTTACATCTAATTAACATTTTTGCAACTCCGCTATATCCCCGCTATTTACCCGCTTTATCCCCGCTAGAGCTTTTTACACGTCTACCGCTATAGAACCGCTAAGCGCTTTAACTGCACAGGTTCCCAGCATGCCTTGACTAGGGATATTTAAGGACAAATACTTATTGACATCAGTGAATATTCATGGTTATCAACACATTCGTAATTTCCATCAATTAAATCAATCTTCCAAGGATTTATGCTTCTAGATATTTAATGTATATAAAACATTACTTATATCCCATTATAACAATATAAATACAAAAGATAAAACTGAAAGAATACTTTATTTCAAATTAGATTTTCCATAAAAATTAAGTAATATATTCGAATTACAAATACCCTTGGGATAAATTTTTAACTTTATACACTTGATAATATTCATCTTAATAATGTCAAACAAGCTTCACTGTTGCCCCCGAGGATTTGTGACCATCTTATGTTTTTCCATGGATGATTTGGAATACTACATGAATGCATCTGATAAAGATTGTGCATAAAGAAATGTGCATATATGACATATTCAGGACTGTAATTAGCTTCGTAAAAAATCCTCTAACATAGTGGAAAGAGTACAAATTGTTGTTTAACATGTTCAAGAAGTAACTATCGTGGTGATTCACTCTATCTAATACATGGTCGTGATACAACATATGATTGGTTTGCTCATGCAGTTTGAAACACCTCGTACCCTATATTGTAACGTCCCGCATTTTGAACGGTTTGAATTTGAATATTTAAAACAGTTTAAATATTGAATTCGTAATATATATGGATTTATATATTAATTAAAACGAAGTTGAACGTATATAAATATATATTAATTATAATCGAGCTCAGAACGACCCTGCAGTTCGTAATTTAACGTTCTGAATTCAACTGAGTGTACCGAACTCGTTTTGAATCGGATTTCTTCGAAACGAGAAACGTTGGAATCTGTTGAACTGTATCTTTCTAACAGAAGTGAAAAACCAAGATTTTGTTGTGTAGATTGCAAGATATGTCCAAATCAAATATTCAGAAAGTCGCTATGAAATCATATATCGACCGTAACAGTTATTTAAATATAACTTGATATCGGGTGCAAATCGGGACAGGGTTCTTTTGAGGCGCAGCGATAATTTAATTTTAAAATTTTACTGTAATTTTTAATTAATTAAATATGCAACTTTTTATTTGGAGTATTGTGCACCTTGTATCGGTATTTCGGGTTTTCACAATATGAGTTAATCTACCGGTATTATTATATTTCTGGGATAGTGACACCTCGCTGGACACGACCATACTCTTATATCTGTCCGTTACGGCTTGTACACGAACGAAGTGTTATAAAAAGGATACACTAAATTTTAAAAGTAACGTATTTATATGTATGTATAAATGTAACTTGCTTATCATCATGTTGCTATTATTTGGTCTTCATCATGAAGCAAATAAATATATGGTATAACAGTAGCAAATAATTGTACAACAAACATAGCCATGCACCTATGCATGTGACTTAGGCACGTCCTATGAAGCATGTTGGAAAGAAAACATGAACTGATTGAGGAAAAATATATTATAATATATATAATATGAACGTTCCTTCCCCATTAAGAAATTCATACCTACCCTAGCGTAAGTCTACAAGCTTCCTGTATATATATAAATTAATAAACTTAGCATTGAAGTCTACCAGCCTTTATGTATATAAAATAATATGCCTGAGTGATGGCCTACCCTACAACCATACCGCTATGGCTAATGCTTAACGTTTAAGTATGTGAGAAAAACAAAGTACCCTAGCTAACCTAAGCCAATCTACCTTGTACAACCCATACGCTTTCATTATCGCAGAGACTCTGATGTGAAAATTCACGAAAACTTCATGGTTAAGTCAAAAGCTAACCTACCCTATAATGCTATTCCTCAGAAATGAAGTTTCTAATGCTATAAATACACAACAAACATTCGAAGTTGGGAAGCTCAAAAGTAGTGGTGAACACGAGATGATGCATGAGTTCATGCGTGAACTCTTAGAGGAAGGAGACTATTTGCGTTGCACTGTTGGGATGTGAGGTGAGCTGAGAGAAGTAAAAAAGGTGATGAAGAAAGAAACGTGAAGGGGTAGTTGGTTAATGAGAGGATGTGTGTGAGAACTTGGTGCTAGTGGAGTGTAGCATGTTGGAGGCAGGTCTATGTGAGGAAGCACCGTTGCTGAGTGTGTTGAAATGGAGATATGGTGCATACAGAAGTAGGGTGCATGAAAGGAGATGGACGCGTGTACAGTAGGAAGGAATCCTTGTGAGGAGCGGCAAATACTGGTGAAGGAAAGGGGAGCAAGTGTGGTGTGACATGCTGTGAACGTGAATGGGGGGGTTTGGTACGTTTGTATGTAATGTCGAGGAGAGGACCACCTGAAGTATTAACGTAAGGGCATGAGGAAAAAGGGAAGTAGATCCGAAATCAGTAGAGTAGGAGATGGCGGTGTGTGTCTTCAGTATACATGAGCAGGTCGAACTGGTTGCTGGAGAGAACGTTGAGTTCGAAACTGAGGGGTGGATGCGACTACAGTCAGTAAACGAAGGAGATACTGGTGGGTTCTTTGAGGAGGGAGATTTACGTCAGTATGAATCAAAAATCACTGCGCCCGAAACAAGTGCCATGATAAATGAAAGAGGTGATTTAAGAATAAAGGGGGGGCGCGGTATGTTTGTAAAAGAAGTTGGGTTTAACAAATGAGACGGGTGAGGGTTATAGCAGTATGAAGGGACCGGTTTGCATGAAGACATGGCGCAGTTTAAAAAGAAGGGAGTAATAGAAAAGGAAATGGGAAGTTGGCAGAAGGAAATAAGGAAAAGTGGAAAGGTGCTGTATAGCAGATCGACGCAGGATCGAAGTAGGCAGGATGAATATCGGAAGAAAAGAGGAGGTTCACAAGGTTAAACAAGGTTAAAATTATATATATATAATAAATGAAGGAGGTTACGAAAATTTGCAAGGAGGGGGTCTCGGCAAACCGTATACAAATACATGGAGGAGCTGGTGCGGTTTTAACTATGGGAGTTATACTGTTTGGAGCATGTAAGTCGGGTGATGGACGCGGGCGGACGACGTGAGAGAAAGTAGCGGGTTCGATACCTGGAAACTAAAGGAGAAAGGCTATCGTGTTTTCCTGTGTTCAGACGTCGGTAAATACAAGATTAAGCGGAATTAAACCAGACCGGTTACATTGGAATCGTAGCAACAAATTCTACACTATGGAACCATACGAAAGCTGACTATGATATGAAGTGGTTAAAAGCAATTGAGAGCACGTTTGAATTTCGGTCAGATTATAACGTCTGATCCGGTGTACCGACGCAAATCGTTATTTAACGGTTAACGCGCAAAGGTGAGTAAAATCACTAACTCTGATCTATTTTAAAAATATTTTAATTATATTTTAATGTTGTTTGAATGCTGTGTGATGGTCGATTAGGTAGATTACAATTAATATGGTTAAATATTATATACCGTTACATATGTACACACCATCGGTTGGACACTGATTCCATCGATTGAATATGCCCAAGTATAGAGTTAGTGTAAATTGTGCTGACTGACATCTGTGGATGCGGAAACCGGTTGGAGGAGTCCGACCGGATTCCTTGATAATTATATGTACTGTTTGTTTTGTTTGAACCCGAATTATATTTAAAACCCCATGTGAATATTGATGTTGAACGGAAATTCAACATCTGTTCGATAAATCAATAAACGATATCGATTTAGAAAGTGGCGACAGTCGACCGTAAACCCATCATTTTGTTAAGGAGTTGATTGGCCGTCAGGCAAATCAACTAAGATAATTATAAAAATTATATTTTTATAATTAAAAAGAAGATTTAAATTTATAATAGAAGTTCTATTATAAACTAGTATTTTAGAGTTCGTTTTTATAAAATAAATAAAAATGATTTTTGATATTTTAATAAGTTTATAAGGCAGAAATTATCTGATGATTAAGTATTTGGATAATTATATTTAAGATAAACAATTTTAGAAATATTATTAGATTAATTATATTAATCTAATGAGAAGTAATTAAGATCAGTTAACGAATTTACTGATGGAATGAAGTTGATTTAATCAACTGGTATTTGGAAAATGATTATTAGATTAATTGGCCTTTAATTAATCTAATGAAAACAGTTTAGAAATAAATGAGATTAATTACCTTTTAATTTAAGAAGTTATCAATAGAACCGTGGAATAGAGAAAGCGAAAAGTTAATGTGGAATATAAATAATCGTAAACAACCGAGTTCAAAATAAAGATGTGGTATTATAAAACCATATTCCAAAAGAAAACAAGGAAATACGATTTGATGTATATTATAAAAATAAGGAGTTTAGAGTTATGAACGTATATCTGTTCTAAGATAAGAACGTTGTCGATCAAGGTCTGAGAGGTAAATAGAATACCCCAACTTGAACGGCTTCACTATTATCGAGGAACGATAACAATTTGTAACGGAAAGAGATGTCAAGATGTGTATAAAAGGAATACGGCAGCGTATTGCCAGTCTTAGAATTATAGCGATAAAATAACGCTGTTGATAAGATAAGTGTGACTGTTATGTCAAGATTAGTTATAACAAAGAATATTACAGCGTATGACAAGTTGAACTATAGCAATAAAATAACGCTGTTGATAAGGTAAGTGTGACTGTAATTAGTTATAAGGAGAATATTACAGCGTATGACAAGTTTAGAACTATAGCGACAAATTAACTGTTGTTGATTAGACCTAAGCGTGACTTTTATATATAGCAGCACTTCCTAGGAAATGTAACAGTTTGGTTTGAAATCCACTTATTCTAGAGTAATAAGTAATGACGTTTGTTCAAAGAATTATAAGAAAGAGTTTAGAAAAAGAATTGGAGAATCATGTTAGAAAACGATGACAGCATTTCGATGTTCGAAATGTGATTAGAATTAAACCGTAAGGATTTGGAACTAGAATTCGACGATGTCGAATGTATTAAAAGTAACTATTTTTAGGGATTATAATCTGATAGAATAATTAACATTTAGTTTTAAACAAATAAATGTTAATAGGATAGGAGTCAGTATTTAGTTATAAACTTGATATTGATTTGATAAGAAGTTGTCTTAGAAAACAGAGTTTATAAAGGGGATTGGGAATATAAAGTATGAAAGAGGTTTCGGTAAACGAGATGAGTATTACTTGAATAAAGAGTTAATTGATAAAGGTATTCAGATTTCTATAACAGGAATGGTATTCACATTTTTAAGTGAATTATGTTTTAAAAGTAAACGGTTGGCCGATTAAAATATTTATAATGAAATTGGAAATATTTTCCAATGAAGATAGGGTATACGATCCAAGTGTAGAAACCAAGGAATGTGAAAAGAATGAAAATATTTCGAACGTTAATAACGTATGTTTCTGGAACATGAAAGAATAAGAGTTTATAATAACTGGAAATGTTTTCCAAGAAGTATGAAAAGGCTAAAACGGGATTTGAGAAATATCTGGTAAGATATGCGAATTCGAATAATAAAACGAATGCTAAATAAAAGTGACCATGGTTGTGTGTGTTTAGTTGATCATTTAAATGGATGTTATTTTTACTTCGATAGTTAAATAACCGACTATCGAAGTGTTTGACCATTGTTGTCAATACGGGGAGACCGGTTGGATATGTTATCTGAAAACCACTCCGTATAGGCATAAGCGTGCGATTAGATATGCTGAAGATAATTGAAGACGAAGTTAAATACAAGGATCGTCCAGTTATAGAATGGTGTGTTTTTGTTTGTCCAGTCCCAGGACAACTTGTATGGACGAGTGTCTGACAGAGTATTTCCAACGGTCATGCCGTTGATTTTACGAATATACCAAGTTGGTGGGGAGAATGTCATTTCTCTTTATTCTACACCCAGTGTGGATTTGTGTAATCAATGTGTGATTACGGATTTGACGATGTGACATTCAAAGTGAATGGTGATCAGATGTTCTGAAGATAGACGTAGCCTCTAGCCTCACAACCAGGAAGTCACATAAGTTGGGCTAGGCAGCATGGCTAGTTGGGTCATCCCCAAGCAGGGTGTATTGTCACCGATCTAGAGAAAATTCATATTTATACTTCTTTTCGATTCTGTATCTTCGGATGACGGTTGGATGGCCTACAACCGTGGTGGCAATATATTCGCGACACTCAAGCTAAATGAGTGAGCGGTCATGTGTGGCCGGGTTGCAAGACGTTCTTGTTGAACCCTGAGTGTATCCCCTCTAGAGTACACTATTCAGAAGGTGCTCTCATACCTTGTCTGTTGAAATCCAATCTCCGATAAGCGCCCTGCGGTTTATGATTTTATACCATATATACGTGGAACGTGAGATGCAAGCATTCTGCTACTTGTATAATTATTTGTTTAGACATTATCATAATATCACTGATTTTTTATATCAAGAATACTTTGGGTTATAGTAAGGTAAAAGCCGTCCATGTTTATGTGTGGACCGGTCTTACTATTATCTTCTTATTTGGAAAGGATTTCAAAGTAAACAGTATGGTTGGATTTTACTCACACCAATCCCATGACTGACCCAGAGTTTATTTTGTTTGTTTTCCCTAAACTCTTGGGTGCCCAAATTTGTACGGGCAGTCAAGTGTTTCAGGCTTTTACAGATTCACTCGGAGAAGCTGGAAAGAGAAGGCTTCACCATTAATTAGTTCGAGATTATTTCCGCTGTGATACGATGTATTGTACTCAAATATATGGTATGTATTTATACAAGTTCAGATTTGTATTTCAAAGTTATGTTATAATAAAATTTATTCATTCCGCTGTGAGTTTCGTGTTTACTCTGATTCTGTTCAGTGTGTTCTTCTTCTTCTTCTATTCTATTAGTTCTATCTTTTCTATCTCATTCTCTAAATTCTTCTATTAATGTCCCGGTATTTTCGATGCTCGAGAAATTAACAGTGTATTTATGTTGATTTTCTGGGTCGAAAATCCCCGCCATTACATATATGCTCTTAATTATGTCACAAGTATCAATTCAGGTACCACGGCTTAATGGACATGTTCGTTCTACAGTGAGTGAAATTGATTTTTTTTTTAAAAAAAATCTTATTTTGGATCATAGTGGACCCATGAAGTCTGATGCATTGTATTTTATCCAATGTAGATTAATTAAATAAAATATCATTTTATTTAATTTCCTATTTTAATTGAATTACCGATTTTAATAAAATTAATAACTAACATAGTTAATGAGCATATCATTATATACTCATAGTGTGCAAGTGCAATAGAGTAACGTGTACATGGGTAATGTCTACTTATTTAGATGTTTGAATATGCATCTATAATGTATACATTTAATATACATACATACATATGTGTGTGTGTATATATATATATATATATTTGTGTGTGTGTCCGCAGCAGTAGCCCAACGGTCAATAACATTGCGCCATGGGAATAGTGGCATAGGTTCGAAATCCCAAATGGCATGCTAAGAGCTTACGATGGGCATACGCTAAGATCAACCACTTATGTGGTGCTTGTGGACCAGTTTAGGTGCATTAGAGAGAGTTTTACGACTTCGGTCGGTCTCTCTCCTGAACAAATTCAAAAAACAAAAAATTATGTATGTGTTTGTCTCAAATATTATTTAATACATTTATGAAATAAATAAATTTAACTAAAATTGAAAATTAATTATATTTAAAAAAAAGATATCTATCTAATTGTATTCTTGCTATAAAATTTTATATTAACATATCATGATAAAACTTGCAAAGGTTTTTAACTCAAAGTTGGATACTAGGATTATTAACTATAATATCATAAAATAAATATGATGCTAAAAATGATTCTTATTAATGACACACACATATACATGTACATGCATACATACATACACATATGCTAACAATTTAATTTAAAATACAACTAAATGTAAAAAATTATAGATATATTCGTAAATCATATAAATCACCAACTGCATACATATGTATCTTCCATTGTTTTCTACGTCTACTTTCAATATTGATTAACATTTCAATTTAACATTTACCATTGTCTTCTACATTTATATGCAACTGTTATTGTTCCTGAGTGATTGTTTTCTACATCTACATAATGATCCAGTGGTGTTGTTCTCCGTTGTATATTCAAATTGCTTTAGCATTAATGTATGTTTACTATTTCTATTTTGCAGTTTCAAGTTTACATCACTTGCTATTATTAGTAAGTTTGATGTTTTCATTACTGATAACTCGGATTTTGGATTCAAGTTGCTAATTGAGTTGTTATATTTAAAAAAAAAATAGACACTTAATTTGGAATATAAGTTGTAGGTAGTATATAGCATATTCAAGTCAATATGTATCCAGTATTTCGAATTCTGCACTGCGCATGATTTGAATTTGTGACCTCATGGATTATAATCAAAGGGTCTAACCGTTTAAATAATGACATTGGACATTTCATCCTTTTATGAATGGTATGATTTTCAGTTGTAGTAATGGCAGAATATGTGCTCATTTCAGCAGAGCTTATTTGATTTCATGATGTAAATGTTATTTCATATAAAGTAGACAATGATGATTGAACATACATTAAAGGGTAAAAAAGAATTTGAAAGATGAGCTATTGAGTTACAGAGATAGATCATTAAGTTTGAAGTCTATAGACAATGCCACTAACCATATTAGATTTAAGGTCTCAAATAGTCTTACTCATCCAGATGCAAATTATACACCCTTAAATGTTAAGTATTTGTAAATTGCGATTGTATAGATGTTAGATTCAATCCCCAAAACACCAAAATGAGTGTTATGCTTAAATTATGTATCGTTCTTATTATTAAAAAAATTGATTGGCTTATAGGTAATCATTTGGAATACTTAATAGCAGAAGAAATAAGTTTAATGCAAGCAATAAGCAATAGAAAATTGAATTTAGAAGATGATAAGATAAAATACAAAAGGTAAAATTATCGAAAGTCAGTTGGAATCATTATTCGTTAGCTTATTTTTATTTGTTGGATAGTTAAGCACTTTTGACTAAAGATTTATTTGTTGATCACTACGTCTCAAATGTTGATGAAGTCAACACGTTCTCCACTATTATCTTCATGACCCCACTTCAATAGAACGATCGAATATCATGATCTTCCATTAAATTGGAGGTGGCAACTAAATTTCCACTTAATAAATAAATCAACATTCACACTGAGAAATGTTCCACCATTATATTGTCTTAGATTAAGTAGAGAAGTACGGGTTACTATATTTAATATGTACCCACATTTAAACCATAAACTTATTATGGTTTGGTTCTTACAATGTGTTGTTTCGTTGATTGGAACACGTCCTCCAACAACTTTTAACTTGCTCAAATTGATAATAATATAAGGATCAAGATGGATGTAGGCATACTTAATTGTTGAAAAACTGCAAAAGTGTGGTGCTAATTATTTTTTACTTAGCCATTTAGATTTTGTCTCTACATCACTCGGTTGTTATTTTGATTTTAACATTAAGATTGTACAAAATTCCATAGATACAACCAATTTTGATTTATATTTCCAACTCATAATTCTTGATTTGACATTGGTAGTTTATAAGAATCGGGAATGGACTCTTTTAGGTACGGATAGTGTTCAATCTCACATTCATATCTGAAATCTTTTTCAAATATTAGATATCTTTTATACCATTAGATATGGATGGATATCAATTATTTATGTACTTCTCATATCAAAAGAAAAAGGAAATTTTTGTCCCAACGTAAATCATTTTTAGTGATAGCGTTGCTATAAATACAAAAGATAAAAATATATTGATAAAAATCAACTTTTGATAGCAAATATTCATTTATAAATGAGTTATCACCTTATAAAATAGTGAATAATAGTCTTGTATGTGCTAAAAATGCTTATCTCAACAACCATCTTGATATAAGTTGGATGGAAAATTTTCAAATGTGAATCTTATCATATCGATATCGATGTTAATTTTCTGGATTTTAGATATTTCTTCACTTTTTAATATGGACGCAAACAAATTTCGTATTTTCAGGATATCTATTGGTGAATATCCAAAAATTCACTTTTATTAATAAGCAAACTTAGGTTGTCATTCTTTCTTAGAATTATAGAGTTTTTAGATGATATGTTTTCACTATAGTGCTTGACACAATCATAAAAGGACTTTTGAAGTAAAGGAAACTAGATGACACGACCCAAACTTCCCCAGTCTCCAAAGAGAAGAGAAAGAATAGATTGTCCTAGAATAAGACTAATCGGAAGACAAACAGAAGAACATTTCATTGCTTATTACAACAATTTACGTCAAGAATATACAGAGCATGAACAAATAATATACATTTGATAAATATTAGAGATTTACAAATTACAATGCAACGGAAAATAATACAAAATACAACTAAAAGAGATACACGGATATAGAGCTTTCCGAATATCATTCCAGCTGTAAACCAGGATCATGTGAATATAATATCTGCAAAACCAAACTACTAGCTGCCCGTGTGGAGAATAGGGGCACCCAGATTTTAGGTTAAAACAATAAACTCCAGGTTAGTCATGTGACTGGTGTGTGAACTAAAACAGTTATTTAGAACTTTACTTTAAAATGGAGTAAATCAAGGGACCATGCCATATAATACGGAAGGGGTTTCCTCCCAAGAATACCAATATATATAACAAAACAGCGCAATGCTCTTTGGAAAAATGAAGCTATTATAAGACTCATGTCCCATCACGTAATGCAACGTAAGCCGGAGGATAGAGTTTTACCTTATAATAGCCAAACATGTTTGATACATTTAAAACAAATCATTTTGATACTATTATAGTGTAAAATGCATGAAAACAACTTCAAATATAAATGTATCAATCATAAATGGCATTAACGTCCCATGCCATTATGTCGCCAATAGCATACAACTAAAACCGTAAAATGTCGTATTGGAATTTGGATTTCCATCTGTGAACCAAGGCAAGGGATCATCCTTCCCGCTTCAAGACACTCTAGCCCGTGCCTCAGGAACAGCCGCAACTACACCTAGATCATCAAGGCCGGTCTGCATGAAGTGGATTATAATGCCTGAATAATACGTTTCCCCGCCCTATGGGGCGTAAACTGGTCGTATATCGACCAAACCATCCATCGGCACCGCAGTGACTGATATAACCGAGGCGCCTCACTATCCATCATCCACATAAGTAAAACGTCTGGGATTGCAAAATCCAGACACCACTCCTAGCTAGAAGGAAACACATGCTCTCCCTGAAGTCCTCTCCCGTTTCTGGTTCACATCGGGGTGTGAGGCTCGCGAATTAACGCCATACACAAAGCTATGCTATATTAAAGTCTTGCTTTGATCATCAACCACAAGACTCTACTTTTCAACAGAAGCCTTGATCATTTGCATCTCAGCATGCCACACAGGAAATTCACGCCATGCAACTGATGTCTATCAATCACACAGAATGAAATCCAATGTCAAACACACATTCATTCTGGGTCTGAACAAAACCGAAGGCACCTTATTCCTCATCCCATATGTCCAATACAGAAGAGAGGTCCTCGCATGTCCGGTCGATCTCCAAGTCCGTCTGGACGATCACCACTTATTACCACGTCCTGGGTGTACAACCCAATCAAGACATCAGTAATCATCCAAACGACGTGAAGACCTCCGGTCTTCAACCACCGTCTTCAGCGTCAACATATCATCGAATCAGTTATTCAGAATGGGATAAACCCGGTCTTTCTGAATAACTCGCGTATTTAATAAACAAGTGCTATAAAAATACAACATACGCCTCATTCCAACCCAGAATTTTCCTTTATTCAAATATTTTTATCCTTTGGGAAAGGTTCTCATTAATTTTATCAAAGATAAATTCTTTAAATTTATTCTTTAATCTTCCTTCGGATATCAATTCAAACCAAATTAAGTTTTATCCAAACTAGTCGGGATTAACGCAACTTACCGAAGTAATCATTTGTTTAATTTCCCAACCCCATCCTATTCATCCCATGAAGCAAGACTGGTAATACTTCATATCTAACACCACGGTGTTATCAGTAAAATTGATTACCATTTCACGTTCAAATCTAATTAAAGATTTAACTATCGCTTGGAGCAAAACTGGTGATACTCCATTCTCGATCATTTTATGAATTCGATAAATTTAATTGTCTCATTCACATTCCAATCTAATTAAAGATTCATTAAAACTCTAATTCATTTTTAATCTCAAAAATCATTAATTAATGATTTTTCAAAGTTAAGAAATTAATCTTATCTTCAACTGGGTTAAAGAACCAATGTCATTTAAAACACAGTCCACGATAAATCCAAATCACATTCCATTAATTATGGAATCTTCACGGAAAACAGATCAATATATATATATATATAATCGATATAAATTTCCATATCCAACCGATAATATAACTGGACTAACGACAAATCCTTTTAAATTCCATATATATTAACAGTCTTCCTCCACAGAAGCTCACTTCGATTATTATCCAATCGAATTCCATTCCATTCCAATTTATTGTATTAAATTGGAAAACTTTACTTTGGAAAATCTCCATTTAAATCTTAACAAAAAGATTTATAAATTCCAAATCACATTTCACGGTAAATCAACAAATGTCATTAAAAATACCAATTCACATTCCATTTTATTCCAGTTATTAAATATAATTGGAAACTCTAACAATCTTAATTAAAAGATTTATTCTCTTCATACGGGGTTCAAGAACAGTGTTACTGAAGACACCATTCACGACAAACCGAAAATCTCATTTGATATTAAATACAAGGCTCTGAATAGAAAATATATCGGCTTATATTCAATATCAAATTCTACAACCAACAAATATCGTATTGGGAATAACGATATAAATATATCTTTCAAATTTCCATAACAATATCTGTATAATCACGGAATCCAACATCGAAATATTCCGAAGACAATTTTGATTCAAATCCATTCCAATTTATATATTGGAAATCCTGGTTATTTTTAAAACCATTTCAAATCCAATTTATTTTATTTATAAACTATTGGATTTCAAATCTAGTTAATAACTAGTTCATTTTGATAAAAATAATTTTATCTTTGCAAATATGGAATTTTTCATCCTAATTCTTTCCAAATCATTTATTATGATTTTACACAAATTATTGATAATTTTAATAATTTTATCAAGGCCCGTATAGTCGATTTCCATAAACGGCCATCGAACTGCACTTACAACGACCTTTTCCAAATTTGATTTGGACATAATTCTAAATCCAACCGTTAGATTTCAAATTTCTTGCATTCGTTAGAAAGCTCTTTTCGATACGAACCCAATGGTTCCGTTTTTAGGAGAATCCGACAGTCGGATCTCGCGTAATGCCCATTCGAAGTCAATGGTCGAAATTCGCGATCTACCGCGGCGCGGCGCATTCTATTCTGGCCATTAAATATATACAATATATATATGTTATATATTTGGTTGATTTCCATATGAAACGTATTTTATAAATCGTTTTAAATTCGTTTTCAAAATGATTTCAACTTCATGTTCAGTTTTAAATCAAAATTGAATATTCCATATCATTAATATATAAATGATAATATTTTCAAAACATTAGATTTTGAAATCACTTCCTTTTCGATATTCATTATAAAAATAAATAAAATCAATATAAATATCTTTCGCATCAAAATGGCGCATCTCTAATCAACACGGCTTCATAAATTTTAATATTTTCGTGTCCATCCTAAATCGAACATCAAAATCATATTTTGATCCATTACTGAATATTATTTTAAAATATTAATTATTTTACAATATTCATTATTCACCATTTTAAAATATTCGTTATTTTAAAATATTTGTTCTTTCCGAATTGGAATCAGATGCAATCAATTACCATATAATTTTATTTATATGGATTTCATACCCACATGTACACAACAATAATCAACCACAGTCAACCATCATCCAGAGTGCATTACACAACTGCATAAGCATTAAATATGAATAATTAACGTTTACAACAGCCTGTCAACCAATCGATTGACATACAACTAAACAATTGGGATTAGTGTATTTCCAATATCATCCCAATACCCGTGTGGGGTTTTCAAACAACAAACATTGATTATCGTTTGTGCAGTTGGGCGATGTGTAAAATATATCGTCCCAATCAATGTCAGTCAAATGTGTGTATATAAAAAAATCGTCGGATTTGTAAATGAATATTTATTTTATTCATATGAACGTTAAAAATTATATTTTTAACTATAAAATACTTATTTCAACTCATGAATATTTTATACAGTTCATTTTTGCAATAAAATGATATTTTTATCGTTCTAATATTTTTAGAAAATTTCGGCAGCATAACGGCGCGATGCTAGAATCGGAATAAGGTCTAGGCTTATCCCTCACCTACTAATGGCTCGCGCCATGTACATACCAATTCTAATCAATTTATTTCCTTTCCCAAACCAAATTCAACCAAATCAACCAAACAACCAAACAAACATGGTTTCAAACAAAGGTCTCGGGTGCTACTAAGCACCGTCCGCATCCTAGTATATGTTTCTAACTAGAAAATAAATTAGAGTGAGAAGTTCTCACCTTTGGAATCCACTACGTCATTCTTTAATTGGCGGATTTTGTCGTCGCGCTCCGTTTTGTCCCTTTCTCGCACTTGAATTCGCCTCTTTGGCTCTAGAATTTGCATACGGCCTCTAATCTTCACCAAACTTTATAACTAGCCTAAACGCGCTATTCTGGACAACTTTTACCTAGTGGACTTTCTCCAAAAACGCACCAATTCGTCGGAAATTGCGAAAAACAGCAGCAGGTCCGTGACTTTGGATACGATTTACGGACAGCTCCGCAATCCAAAATAGGACTTCCATATACCAAATCGAAGAGAAAATCGTGCTCTTCGATTTTGGTATTGTGGAGTTTTGGCCAGAAATGCATGGTTTGGGAGTTATTGGCGAAATAGTGGCAGGGTTTTACGCAAAGCGGAATTTTTGGAGAAAAATAGTTTTTTGGTGATCAGGGGGGCCTACGTCCAAGGGGACGGTGGCCAGAGGCGGTGCCGGACCTAACTGGGGTGGGGAGGCCGCTGGTGGGTGGTGGCGGCGGTGGTGGTGGTAGGTTTGGGTGATTTAGGGCTTAGCGATTTGCTAATTGAAAGAGGGAAAGAGGAGGAAGAAGAAGAGGAGGAGGGGAGGTGGTTGGTGGCAGCGACGGGAGGGCGCTGGAGTGGTTCGTGCGTTTTTTTGGGCATTGTTAATGACACTCCCTTTTTGGTTAAGGGGTGTCACAAATTTTTGTTTTTAAAATTTTGTTAGGGGGAGTATACTGCAGACTAAACCCCCTTAACAATACACAATAGTAAGACAAAATTACCCTTAATCTGAAAAAGAAGCACGACGTGGTGAAATTCGGTCGTGAGACACCGTTTTCCAAAGCACAATGTAGATGTGAAAATACGAAAAATGGCCGGCAAAAACCGAATAATCGTTATAAAGATAGATAATTATGAACGTTTTTAGTGTGCAAACATGGTAGAGTATAACCGTTTTCATTGTTTTTGTTAAGTTTCCTATAGAGACAGAAAAGATGTTTTAATGCCACCATTTTTATTAAATATGAACGGTATACTCTTACCATTTTTACCGGTTAGAGTGCAAGCTTTGGAAAAGCATGAGTTTGATTGGAAAACAAAACGTTATAACAGGGGTAATTTTTTCCCTTAAAAGTAATACTTGTGTTGCCCCTTAACATAAACAAATTAACACGGTGTGTACTTAAAATTTGACACCCCTTAACCAAAAAGGGAGTGTCATTAACAAAGCCCTTTTTTTATTTCGTTTTAAATCTGAACGAAAGAGAGAGAGAGAGAGAGAGAGAGAGTGGTCGGTGTGTTGACCAAGTAAATATATATTTAATTTAATTTATTTTTCTCCAAAAAGTTACGTTTCAATTCGAACTCCAAATCAAACCCAACGACTATTGCCCCCAACTAAATACCCCCATTCCGAACATAATGGGGTATGTCCCGTAAGCCAATTTGACTGTTTCAATTAATTTTCATTTAAATTAAAATATAAATCAATGTATATTCAATTTATACGCACATTTCAATTTACCGGGGCCACATACTGACTCCAAAAATTCCAGAAAAATAAATCTAGCTATGCTTTGATGATATGGTCCTAACCAAACTAATTTTGTCAAATTTGAAGACCGTTTAAAAAACGTCCTTTTCCAGTCGATTAAATTCAAATTGAATTGACCAAACACGTTTAAATTCACCACGCTCACATATTAATTCCAAAAATTCCAAAAATTGGAATCTACCAATAACTTGACAATCTGGATCCAACTAAAGTGGTCTCGTCAAAAATGGAGTCGTTTGCAGAATCGCTATTTTTAAGGGCTATATTTTATATAAATTCAATAGTGACTATTCTAAATTTTCAACTAGAAATAACTTTTTATTCCCGCTATGAAATCTGGATTTTTTACATTCGTTGGAAAGATATTTTCAAACAGATTCAAATATTTCTGGTTTTACTAAAATCCGGTTTATTTTGAATCCTATACATTCATTTGAAATCGAGTTTTCAAACTACCGCGCCTTTTGCAATTCCTTTTATATTTAAAATAAATATTTGTATTCTAATTTTGACTTAAATAAATTTATACGTTTTAATTCTATTCAAAATAAATTTCTAGTCGTTATTATTCAAAATAAATCATTTTAAATATTCAAAATTCATTAAAATAGCCAAAATAAAATTTTTAAATTGGTTCTGATTTTCCGGGTTGTTACATTAGACCTACTAACACAAGAGATTAACCCTAAAATGCGAAGAAGTAGGGTTAGGTGAGAAAGATTAAAAAACTTGAGAAGTTTTTTATTGTACTTCAAGCTTGGAGAAGTTGTATATTCTACTATAAAGTAAATAAATAATAAATAGAGTGATCATGAACAAATCTTAGAAAGATTTCATTAGACTTGCCATAAGAAGACAAAATAGATAACATAAGCATAAAACATTTTTGCGAATGACCTAGAGAACATCAGTGAAGATACCAATGTATCATCATTTTTCAAGTTAGAAATTTGCTTAAATATTGGCTAAGTAAATGCTTGAGAGTGGATTATTGCTAGAACACCTCCATAATAAACAACTACAAGTTGAGGAGGTACTAGATGAACTAGAGAGAAAACGATCGAAATAACGAAGATGGATGAAATAGTTTAAATAATCAGAATTTTAATTGTGTTAAGCACATCAAGCTAAGGGTACAAAAAGCATGGTTAAAAAAAACATTTTTCATTATGCATTAGATCTTCTAACGTATCATCGTTAATAACATTACGTTAAATCATGGTTGATGTTCATTCTTTGAGTTCTATTTGAAAATCAAATAAAAATTTAGTCATGTTAAACTAAATATATTTAATATATATATAAATTATATAAACAATATTCTTCATTACTTTAATACCGTTTATTCAAATATAATATTTAACAAAATAATTTTATTATTAATTTGAATACATTGGTCCAATTATAATATTTAACAAAATAAATTTATTATTAACTCGAACAACATTTATTTGAATGTTAAATATTTTGCATATGAATATTTTGTACATGCTGATTCAAATATCAAATATTTGAATAGTTAATAACATCGTATTTTAGCATCTAACTATCAACATTGATATATTTCAATGTCTAATACTTTTTTATAATGTCATGTTCATTATAGCATGCATGTATGTAAGTTATCATTAAATAATGTCAACGTGTCTATAATTTAAATATAAAATCAACAATGTAAGTTGTCGAGTAAAATCGAGTTTGCTAGCAAGATTTCTAAGGGCTATAACTATATGGTTGCATGTATTTCACAAACGATTTGCATCTAATATTATTTGTGACTACATATTTAATCATGTCGATCTTATACAGCTTGAACCGTCAATGTTTATTGTTGGAAAACTTCTTCCATATTCCAATCAATGGTGTGCAAAACCACTAATAAAAAATAGCTCAATTGTCCTTTTGGGGACATACATATCCTTTTGAGTAATAATGGACTCTTATGTATAATTTTATATTTCACCTGTAGTATTCTAACTTATTTGTAAACTAGACTGATCCATGTGTGTTAATGCTTTGGTCAGATCGAGTTGTTTCGGGTAGTAGCATGTTGTTGATTCTATGTTAACTGATTCTTCTAAGAATTTATCCTTGGAACCATTTTCTAGTTGTATTCGAGTTGTTGTATATTCTTTCATTTAGAGATGTTGTATTTTGTATTATTCCTCTATAACCATTCAACCGGTAGCACATGTATCTGATGTACTATATAGTTGTATTTATAGGTATTTAGTTCTATGATCCGTTATCTGGGTTATACCGTAATTTTTTCTAAGCATGATCCTTAGCCATCGTAATTTTGTATTAGATGTTTTGAGTACGTTGATCCACTTGAAACAAGGAAATAAAATTTTATTCATCCAATCGACGTATTCCAGACTCATTAAATACAAGATTACGGACAATCACCTCTAACCAGGCCTATTTCCACTCTAATTGACAATATTACTTAGTAGTGCTCTTTATTAGGATGAGTCTCGGGGTGCAGCGTTACATTTGGTATCAGAGCGGAGGATCAGAACAAAATACTTGAAAAATATTCAAATTTCAATTTTACACATATATATGTTGGCATACATATATATACATGTCGACATATAACTATCATTTTTTCAAATTTGAAAGGAAGTGCTTTTCACTATTTGTGACGGTTCTGAAGCGTTGCAACCTTTCACACACTACAAAAAAGGGGCTGATTTCGAATTTTTAGCTACTTCTTCTTTTCCCTTTCCACTCTCTTTCATTACACCATTATTTCTTATATTTTTTATGATTTCTACACCTATACTCTGCCGAATTCAATTCATTTTTCACTAATCTTTTTCTCTCTACACTCTCTACTTGTTACTCTCTAAATCAAGTGCTATTGAAGAATTATATGGTTGTTTGTAATAGTTTGGGTTGTGTAAGAAATCAGCGGTATCCCTTTTAGCCGTGAAATCAAGGACGGGTGATCGGTGGTATCCCTTATAGCCGTGAAATCAAGGAAGGTACACTTGATCAAGTGTGTGGGTGGAATCGGTGGTCTCCCTTGTAGCCGTGAAATCAAGGAAGGTTATAATCGGATATTGATATAGTAATAAAACTCTCGCAATCCAGCATTGCGTGGGACCGGATGTAGGAGCAATTCCGAACTAGTAAAGAATTCGGTGTGTTCTTACCTTTTCTGTACTTTACTTTTGTTATCTTTGCATTTGTGTTTGATTCTATGTTTGTGATTGTTTCTGTGGTGTTTGATTCGTATAGAAATTCATATAAGTTTAGACTTTGTTTAAATTCTCAAAAACACTATTTACCCCCTCTAGTATTTGTTTTGCCTTAACGATCCATTCCACATTCCCTAATAATTAGTATCAGAGCAAGTCTTTCAAAAAGTTCATAATCTGATTTTTGAAAATTTTTAAATGGCAAAATTTAGAATTTCTGTTAACACTAGTGTCAATTCATGCATTGTATCAATGTTGAAAGAGTTTGCATATAATTTTGTCGAAAAGTCGCATGATCTACTGAAATATTGTTCAGTTCAGGAAAAGGTGCGTGTTATGACTTTTGAAAAGTCAAAAGTTGAAAAGATAGGTAAAGTGGTTGTTGGCAATTCAAATTCTGAAATGGTGGATTTTGTAAGCTCAAATTCTAAAAAGGTGGTTGTTGGAAATTCAAATCCCAAACTAGTATGTTACATGGCTGTTGAGAATTCAAACTCTGGAAAGCAATTGGTTGAAATGAAAGAGGACAAATGGATACTGGCTATTTGAGACATATGGCGGGAAATCCTGAATTACTCAATAATCTGAAATATGAAGATGGTGGAATGGTGAACTTTGGAGATAACTCTAAAGGATATATTATTGGAATCGGCAATGTCAGTAATTCTGAAACTCCTACTTTTTCTAATGTTTTACTAGTTAGGAATTTAAAACACAATTTGCTAAGTATAAGTCAACTTTGCGATAAAGGTTATAAAATAAACTTTGAAAAGGATAAATGTTTTATAGAAGATTGGAATCCAAAAGTAATATTCGAAGGAGATAGAAAGAAAAATATCTATATATTGAGTATGAAAATCTCCAGCAATAACCTATGTCTTATGGCCAATACAAGTGACCCCTGGATCTGGCATAAGGGATTTGGTCATATAAATTTCAAACACATTTCTAGGATTTCTAAATTAGATTCAATTAGAGGATTACCCGAAATGAAATTTAAAGTTAATAACTTATGCGATGCTTGTCAGTTCGCAAAATTAAAGAAACGTTCATTTAAATCAAAAGAGGAATTACAACCTCAAAATCAATAGAAGTAATTCACATGGATTTTGTGACAGCCCGCCCCACACCAGCCGACATTTCCATTGAAATACACTGTACCGACGTCCAACGAGCATGGGACAGTCGTCAAAAGAAAGGAAAAGGGAAGGAATTTGAACGGTGAACCAACAAAGAACCTTTAGTATATCTCACAGCGCATAGGACAAAATATAATAATAACATAACTTGATACAAAACAAGCGAGAAAGTGCATAAGCTGAAAACTAAACCATCATAGCAGCGAAAAATTCAAAATACAGCTTATGATCCAAACCATCTGTATTACAACTTTTATAACAGTCTCTAAAGAAAAATTGGAAGGTACACTACTAATGCCCAAAGTAGTGACCAACAACAACACAGGGAGAATATATGGAAATGATACGTATAAGCCTCCTGCTCATCTCCGGACAGCTACTCGTTCACAACCAGCTAACATATCTCTAGTCTGCTAGTTTAGGAGCACCCAGAGTAATAAGAAGAGACATAAAACTCCGGGTCAGACAAAAGTCTGATATGAGCGATAAGCAGCAAAAACGGGACAATAATAGGTATACTTAACC
Organism: Allium sativum; assembly: GCA_030737875.1. NCBI lineage: Eukaryota > Viridiplantae > Streptophyta > Magnoliopsida > Asparagales > Amaryllidaceae > Allium > Allium sativum. Next base: position 93,962,216 of record CM060923.1, read on the forward strand.
ATACCTAAACATGGACCTGCAACCAAAGAGTTAGCAAAATAGGATGTACAATACTCTAAGGTGACACTAACACATGGTGTGAAAATAATGGGGAGGGGGGTGTGCATGTCATGGTGATAGCAAACATCAAACATAGCAATCATCCTCACATCTCTCACTCAGTGCATAAAGTATACGATATCTACCATTTTGATACCCAATTCTTTGCTACGATCACTCTGCCCCCATGGAGTCATCGCGGCTCCACTGCACTGATCCATAGCCACTAATCCTTTGCTATGTCCACTCTGCCCCCATGGAGTCATGAGAGCTCCACTGCACTGGCTCATAGCTCTGCTATGATCACTTTGCCCCCATGGAGTCATGGCAACTCCTCTGCACTGATTCATAGCCAATGGTGAATCAAAGCTATAGACATCGATAACCCCTTTGCACACGTCCCACAACAAAGCCCAACTCATGAAGTTAACTCGTTGATCCCCATTTGGATCCTGAGTAATAACCTCCCATTTGGACTCCCTTTGCATCTCGAGTTTTGGTCGAATTGGAGTTGGTTTTCGAAAGAGTCACTGTGTAGAAATAGAAGTACATGCCCAGTTCGGTTTGGTTGTATAGTGTTCAAGTTCCCCCATTCGGTATGGGTCGGGTGCCATCCTCCATTCGGTTCGGTTCGGTTCGGGTGCCATCCTCCATTCGGTTTGAGTCCTCCTGCCACCACTCCAACTCGTTTCGGCTCGATTGCTCCAGCCCATGTTCGGTTCGTGCTCACCATTTTCGATCCAATCCCCACGCCCTCGCTTCTGATCCGAACCCAAATCCAACTCTATGCAAATGGCATTCCTTCTCGACAAGCCTCCTCTTATGCCAAGTTCTAGTCCGATTCGAGTTTCCTTACTCAGTTCACCGATCCGATCCAAACCCTGTAATCCGATCCGAAACCCAGCACAATTTCCAACAAGCATATATCGTCGATGTTCGCCATACGACGACATTTTCAACCATTATAACTTTACTAATCAATCATACAACATTCCAAACAGTAGTAGTAACATATAAGATCAATTAACAAGGTCAAAACATCAAGCATATAAGTTATTATCGATCAAACATACCCAAAACCCACGGTTTTCCCCTTAATCATGTTTATCCATAACTAATGATAGGATTAGCAAAACATATCCAAATTAACCCAAATTTCTATCAGAGCCCTAAAATAATATTCAAGAATTTTTACATATTTTTCTAGAATTTTAACATGCATAATTTTTCTAATTATCACTAATCACCCCAAATTAGCCGTGATTAGTGGAAAAACAATGCAAATCACTCACCTTAGCCACAAATGAATTATAGTTCTGAACTTTACTACTGTTTTGGGCTGAATTCCTATGCAACTCAGCAGCTCCAACTCTGATTTGGCGTTGATTTTCCTTGATTTGATGTAGCTTAGCTTAATCCTCGATTAGAAAGCGATTAGGAGATGTTTAGAAGAGATTTAGAAGGCGGAAGCCATTGCTAGGGCTGAAGAGAGGTAAGTGGCGACTGTAAAAATGACAAGGAAAGGTTTCTATAACTCTTTTCAGCCCTTATGTAACCCTAATCCCGAAATCCCCCAATGGGCCTAGCTGCTAATCACCCTATTTGGCCTTGTTAAGTTGGTTTTCACCTTCCAAACCTTAGTTCAGCCATATCTCCCAAACAGTTAATCCGTTTGACAACTGTGACCACTCTACGGAAAGGTAAGCCATCATTCGAATCCAATGGGCGTGGTTTTAAGTCAAAACTCCTTTCCAATCAAAAAATGTGGACGAAACATGATTCGTTAGGGGCAAAATGGTCATTTTAAAATTGGAAAAAATTGTGAACATGGTAAATGACCCCAATAGTCGTTCCCCAAAGTAACACGACCATAAGACCTCCTACGAAATAAAATAAATATTCTATGATCCTTTGATGCATAGAATGCTGGTCGTTACATTCTCCCCCCTTAAGGAATTTTGCTTCCGAAATTCTTTAATCAAAACATACAATGGGTCTCGCATGCCTATCACCCATTTACAAACAATCAAACATACATTATAACACAACAAGTCTATCCTAGCATGCGATTTACTAACAAGGGAATAACTATCGCTATCAAAATCTTACCAGGCAAAGAGTTCTGGATGCGACTTCCTTATGCTCTTCTCTGTTTCCCAAGTACAGTCATTCTCGTTATCACCCCACTGGACTTTGACTTGTTTAACCCTCTTCCTTCGAAGTTGCTTTGTATCGTACTTGACAATACGAATCCTCCTGCGATTCCTAACAACACCGGGTTCTACTTCGATGTCATCCAACTAATCCGGTGAAATAGTCATATTGGGGTCGTGCACGAACTTCCTTAACTGGTAAACATGAAATACGTTGTGAACTCCTGCCATCTTGTCAGGTAACTCAACTTTATATGTCAAATTCCCAACTTGCTCGAGAACTGGGAATGGACCAACAAACCTTAGTGCTAGCTTGCCTCTTCTACCAAATCGAATCACGCTCTTTAATGGAGAGATCTTGGCAAACACCAAGTCGCCAACGGAGAATTTCAGTTCTCTTCGTCTCTTATCAGCATAACTCTTCTGCATATCTTGGGCATCCTTCATTCGTTGTTGGATAACCTTGATCCGAGGTTTCTCTTATCACATCTGGTCCAAGCATAAGTTTCTCATCGGTTTCTAATCAACATGCCGTATAAAGCTTCAAATGGAGCCATACCAATACTGGACTGATAAATATTATTATATGTGAATTCCACTTGATGCAAATGGTCATCCCATGATCCTCCAAATTCTAATATGCAAGCTCTCAAGAGATCTTCTAATACTCGATTCACTCTCTCTGTTTGACCATCGGTTTGAGGATGGTACGCGATGCTAAGATGTAATTCTGACCCTAAAGCCTCTTGTATGCTCTTCCAAAATCCACTAGTAAACAACGGATATTGGTGACTCACAATGCCTTTGGGTACTCCATGAAATCTCACTACCCACTTCATATACAGTTCTGCCAATTTAGCTGTTGTTCTATTCGAGTTGACGGGTATAAACGTTGCATTCTTGGTCAATTGGTCCACAATCACCCAAATGCTATCATGGCCCGATCTAGTCCTTGGTAACCCATCAATGAAATCCATTGAGACTTGTTCCCATTTCCATTCGAGAATTTCCAACGGTTGTAACAAACCACTAGGCTTCTTCTGTTCGGCTTTAACTAGCTGGCAGTTCATACATTTGGATATAAACTTCCCAACGTCTCTTTTCATTCCTTCCCAGTAGTAGGTCTGCTTCATGTCTCGATACATTTTATTACCACCGGGATGTATAGTCAGTTTTGAGTGATGACATTCTCTAAGCACTTCATCTCTCAATCCATTGACATTGGGAACAACTAGTCTCCCATTCTTTCTGAGCCATCCCTCTCGATCAAGCTCATACTTGTTCATCTCCTCGTCGATACCCGTCTCTAATTTGGAGATGATTTCCAATATATTAGGATCATCCCTCTGACTGGAACCAATCCGCTTAATCAAAGTGGGTCTGATTGTCAAACTTGCTAACATTTCGGGATTCAATTCGTACTTAGGTCTGAAATCATATCCCGCAATATACTCCAGTTGCTTCCATTCAAGAAACATAGCGCCTAAACTGGCATGTCTCCTACCCAATGCATCAATTACCGCATTGCCCTTCCTGGGTGTGTATGCGATATTGAAATCATATGAAGCCAAGAACTCTAACCATCTTTACTGACGAAGATTTAAATCCTTATGGGAGAAAAAGGTACTTTAACGACTTATGATCAGTAAACAACTCGAATCTTTCTCCCAAGAGATAATGTTTCCACATCTTCAATGCGAACACGATCGCTGCCAACTCCAAATCATGGGTAGGATATCTTCTCTCATGCGGTTTCAATTGCCGACTAGCATAAGCTACAACCCTACCTCCTTGCATCAAGACAACACCTAGTCTGGTACCACAGGCTTCCGTGTATACCATCATCTTTTTGTTCCCCTTAAGAATAACTAACACTAGTGCACTCGTCAACTTCACCTTTAGACCCTTAAATGCATTTTCACACCTTTCGTCCCAGACAAAAGCTTGATTCTTCTTGGTCAACTGAGTTAACAGTGCTGCTAACTTGGAGAAGTCCTGGATGAACTTACGATAATATCCAGCTAATCCCAAGAAATTTCTTACGTTTGCTGCATTCTTGGGCATAGACCAATCCTGTACCGTAGCCACCTTCGCAGGGTCCACGACAATACCCTTCTCTGAAACAGATGGCCCAAGAATCTCACTTCCCTCCTCCAGAAGTGACACTTAGAAAATTTCGCTTTCAATTGGTGTTTTCTCAACACCTCCATCACTATCCTCAAATGTTCCTTATGTTCTTCCTCTGTACTCGAGTAAACAAGGATATCGTCCACGAACACAAGAACAAACTTATTCAATTGATCCCGGAATACCCTATTCATAAGATCCACAAAATATGTTGGTGCATTGGTCAACCTGAATGGCATGACCAAGACGACGTCCGAAAGGCCGTTTTTGGAATACTCTCAGCTGCTACTTGGAGCTGATGAAATCCTATCGTGAGGTCCAATTGGGAGAACACTCTTGCTCCTTCCAGTTGATCAAACAAATCATATATCCGTGGAAGAGGATGCTTATTCTTCCTAGTCACCTTATTCAACTCGCGATAGTCGACACACAAACGAAGGGAACCATCTGCCTTAGTGGAAAATACAACTGGTGCTCCCCACTCGGAAACACTTCTTCTGATAAATCCCTTCTTCAAAAGATCACTTACTTGCACCCCGAGCTCTCGCTTCTCCCTTGGTGCCATACAACGAAGTGGCATCACTATAGGTCTGGCATCTTTCACTAAATCAAGAACTCAATCTCTCGTTGTAGTGGAAGTCCGGTCACTTCCTTGAAGATATTCGGATACTGGCCAGCAATGGGAACCCCTGATAACTCGTCCTGCGAAATGTCGAGGGAATTTAGAAAATTAGCCATCACTTCATCACTAGGTAGGCCACCAAACATTACCCTCCGCCCATCATCTGCCCTAATAGTCACTGAAAATCCCGCATAGTCACCACCACCCCATATTTTTTGGAGCCAATTGACTCCCAAAATAATGTCAAATCCAGTAAAGCCCAAAACAGAGCAATCACAAGGAAACATACATCCATGACTCGATAAGACCAAATTTCGACAAATCATGCTAAGGCTAGTCAAACCATTGATCGGGTTTGTCACAACTAAAGGTCTATCGACAATCTCGGGTTCCAATCCCAACTTATCTACCAGATCACTAGATATAAAAGAATGGGAGCCCCAATATCAAACAATACTCAAATAGGAACATCATAAATAGGAAGCATACCTTGAATGGCGACATTCCTTACTTTCTCCGCCGCAGTTGGGCATTCGATGAAGAAGGAACAACATTAACAGCATATGCTTTCACAATCTACTTCTCTTTAGGAGGTTTTGGACACTTATCCTTCTGATGTCCCACTTGGCCATAATTGAAGCACTTCCTGTCCGCTGACTTTGCTCGACATTCTTTAGCATAATGGCCCTTCTTTCCACAACTAAAGCACTCTATATCTTTCTTACTCTTCTTCTGACCATCCTTAGCCTGGTTCTGTTTCCTCTTATTTTGCGAATTATTCTTGTCTCCACCGCTTGCTTGCGGCGTTTGCTCTCCTGTATATGCAATAGCGACATCAGTCTTTGGATTAGGGTAAAGACTCACTGATCTCAATGTCTTTCCCACAATGGATTCAAACGTCTCATCGATGTGGTTTATAAGCCTTTCCCCCAAGTGCCCATCTAAGCTCGTTATGAACTTCTCGTTCTTCTTCTCGACGGTATTAATAAGGGATAATCCATACTTCGATAAATTATCGAACTCAGCAATATACTCCGAGACTACCCTACCATTCTGCTTAAGCTCTAGAAATTTCCTGAACAATTTTGACTTCTAAGCAGCTAGGATAAACTTATCACTAAAGCGGGTCTTAAACTGATTCCAAGTAACTTGATCCTCAGGAGCAGCTGCTTTGATAGCATTCCACCAATTCATAGCCCGTCCTTGCAGTTGACGTGATGCTAGCCTTCTCTTTATTGCATCATCGATCCCTAAGTCCTCGAAAATGCGCTCAAAAGTATCGAGCAAATCTTGAACATACGTAGCCGATTCCGTTCCATGGAACGACTTTCCACCAAGACTAGTATAATCCTTGCAGAGTTTGGCGAAATCGGCCCTAGGCGCCTGCACTGCTGCACCACCACCATTTGCAGCATTAGGAGATGCTCCCTGAACATCTCTAAGCATCTCTCGCATGAAGGTACTAAACATTGTCCTCATGTCAGGGACATTCCTATTATTGGCTCCTGAACCAGTATTCTTCGTATATCGGCTCATCGTTCAATCTGTAAAGGGAAAACGATTAACGTTCTCTTTAGTGGTGCCAGTGCAGTGCGACTTCATCCTTAGATATACTAATAGTATATATATATAGTTTTTGAAAACCAAAATATCACAAATACGCACTTTCTATACGTACCATCTCTTCATGGTGTCTTTCCCTAGGTTAACTACGCAACATATAGCTCTGATACCAAATGTGACAGCCCGCCCCCGCACCAGCCGACATTTCCAATGAAATACACTGTACCGACGTCCAACCAGCACGGGACGGTCGTCAAAAGAAAGGAAAAGGGAAGGGACTTGAATGGTGAACCAATAAAGAACCTGCAGTATATCTTACGCTGCATAGGACAAAATATAATAATAACATAACTTGATACAAAACAGGCGAGACAGTGCATAAGCTAAAAACTAAACCATCATAGCAGCGGAAAATTCTAAATACAGCTTATGATCCAAACCATCTTTATTACAACTTTTAAAACTGACTCTAAAGCAAAATAGGAAGGTACACTACTAATGCCTAAAGTAGTGACCAACAACAACACAGGGAGAATATATGGAAATGATGCGTATAAGCCTCCTACTCGTCTCCGGATAGCTACTCGTGCATAACCAGCTAACCTGTCTTTTGTCTGCTCGTTTAGGAGCACCCAGAGTAATAAGAAGAGACATAAAACTCTGGGTCAGACAAAAGTCTGGTATGAGTGATAAGCAGCAAAAACAGGACAATAATAGGTATACATAACCATAACTGAACCTGGACCTGCAACTAAAGAGTTAGCACAATAGGATGTACAATACTCTAAGGTGACACTAACACATGGTGTGAAAATAATGGGGAGGGGGTGTGCATGTCATGGTGACATCAAACATAGCAATCATCCTCACATCTCTCACTCAGTGCGTAAAGTATACGATATCTACCACTTTGATTACCCAATTCTTTGCTATGATCACTCTGCCCCATGGAGTCATGGAGGCTCCACTACACTGATCCATAGCCACTAATCCTTTGCTATGTCCACTCTGCCCCCATGGAGTCATGACAACTCCATTGCACTGGCTCATAGCCCTGCTATAATCACTTTGGCCTCATGAAGTCATGGCAACTCAACTGCACTGATCCATAGCCAATGATCCGTCTCTCAGTGGTGAGTCAAAGCTATAGACATCGATAACCCCCTCTACACACGTCTCGTAGCAAAGCCCAACTCATGAAGTTAACTCGTTGATCCCCATTTGAATCCTGAGTAGTAACCTCCCATTTGGACTCCCTTTGCATCTCAAGTTTCGAATGGAGTATGACTGTATGTGTGATAGCATCTACTATACGAGGAATATCAATGAACCCAATTCTTGCAATTGCTCAGGATACCCTCTTTTAGCTGGTCGAACTGGAGTTGGTTTTCAAAAGAGTCACCGCATAGAAAAGAAGTACACGCCTGGTTCGGTTTGGTTGTATAGTGTTCAAGTTCCCCCATTAGGTTCGGGTCGGGTGCCATCCTCCATTCGGTTCGGTTCAGGTGCCATCCTCCATTCGGTTCGATTCCTCCTGCCACCACTCCAGCTCGTTTCGGTTCGATTGCTTCAGCCCCTGTACGGTTCGTGCTCACCATTTCTGATTTGATACCTATGCCCTCGCTTTCGATCTGAACCTAAATCCAACTCTATGCAAATGGCCTTCCTTCTTGCCAAGCCTCCTCTTATGCCAAGTTCCGGTCCGGTTCAAATTTCCTTACTCTATTCACCGATCCGGTCCGAGCCCTATAATCCAATCCGATCCGAAACCCTACACAATTTCCAATGAGCATATATCGTCCATATTCGCCATACGACGGCGTTTTCAACCATTCTAACTTTACTAATCAATCATACAACATTCCAAACAGTAGTAGTAAGATATAGGATCAATTAACAAGGTCAAAACATCAAGCATATGAGTTATTATCGATCAAACATACCCAAAACCCACGGTTTTCCCCTTAATCATGTTTATCCATAACTAATGATAGGATTAGCAAAACATATCCAAATTAACCCAAATTTCTATCAGAGCCCTAAAATAATATTTAAGAATTTTTACATATTTTTCCAGAATTTTAACATGCATAATTTCGCTAATTACCACTAATCACCCCTAATTAGGCGTAATTAATGAAAAACAATGCAAATCACTCACCTTAGTCACAAATGAATTATAGATCTGAACTTTACTACTGTTTTGGGTCAAATTCCTATGCAACTCAGCAGCTCCAACACTGATTTGGCATTGATTTGCCTTGATTTGATGTAGCTTAGCTTAATCCTCGATTAGAAAGCGATTAGGAGATTTTTAGAAGAGATTTAGAAGGTGGAAGCCATTGCTAGGGTTGAAGAGAGGTAAGTGGCGGCTGTAAAAATGACAAAGAAAAGTTTCTCTAACCCTTTTCAGCCCTTATGTAACCCTAATTCCGAAATCCCCCAATGGACCTAGCTGCTAATCACCCTATTTGGTCGGGTTAAGTTGTTTTTCACCTTCCAAACCTTATTTCAGCCATATCTCCTAAATGGTTAGTCCGTTTGACAAATGTGACCACTCTACGGAAAGGTAAACCATCATCCAAATCCAATGGAAGTGGTTTCCAGTCAAAACTCCTTTCCATTCAAAAGTTATGGACGAAACAAGATTCATCATGGGCAAAACGGTCATTTAAAAATCGACAAAAATCGTGGACATGAGAAATGACCCCAATAGTCATTCCCCAAAGTTACACGATCATACGACCTCCTACGAAAATAAATCAAATATTCTACGATCCTTCGATGCGTAGAATGCAGGTCGTTACAGATTTATCTGATCCATCTTAAGTTCAATCAATAAATCATAATAAATATGTTTACGTAATAGTCGAAGATTTTTTTAGATTTACTTGGATTTTGTTTCTTAAAAATAAAAGTGATGCTTTTGATCAATTTAAAAACGTTTTCTAAAAGAATTCAAAATTTATTATCACTAAAAATCAAAACAATACGAAGTGATCACGGCGGAGAATTCGAAAACGAAAATTTTGAAAAATATTGTAACAAAAAGGGAATAACCCATAATTTTTCAATTTTGAGAACCCCTCAACAAAATGGAGTAGTTGAACATAAAAATAGGACAATACAAGAATGTGCGAGAACTATGTTATCTGATAGTAATTTATCAAGAAATTTTTGGGCTAAGGCAGCAACAACTTGTTATATTATAAATAAAATCTCAGTTAGACCTTTAATGCATAAAAATTCATATGAACTTTTGTATAATAAGAAACCAAAAGTATCATGTTTTAAAATATTTGGAAGTAAATGGTTTGTGCTTAATACAAAAGACAATCTAGATAAATTTGACTCGAAATCCTATAAAGGAGTAATTATCTGGTATTCAGAAAGAAGTAAAGCATATAAAGTTTTAAATACTCTAACCCATACCATGGAAGAAACATTAAACGTATCTTTCGACGAAAATTATAAAAATATAACTCAAAACAATGAACATGAATGTGAAAATGAAATTAATGAGATAATTCATGAAGATAATCAACCAAATAAACGAACTAGATTACTTAGAGATCACCCTATTGAAAACATCTTAGGAGATATTGAATCTGTTGTTAGAACTCGTAATCAATTAAATAACATGAGTAATACTGCATTCATTTCAGCTATTGAACCTAAGAATTCAAAGGAAGCATCTTCCAATGATTCATGGATACTTGCTATGCAAGAAGAACTGAATCGATTTACTAGGAATGATGTATGGGAACTTGTTCCTAGACCAGAAGATAAGACTATAATAGGAACCAAATGGGTTTATAAAAATAAAATGAATGAACATGGTGAGGTCGTAAGAAATAAGGCACGTTTAGTAGCAGAAGGATATACTTGAGAAGAAGGAATAAATTATGATGAAACTTTTGCCTCCGTAGCAAGACTAGAAGCTATTAGGATTTTACCAGCCTTTGCAAACCATAATAATTTCAAATTATATCAAATGGATGTCAAAAGTGCTTTTTTAAATTGATTTGTTAAAGAAGACGTATATGTAGAGCAACCACCTCTATTTAAAGATGAAAAATTATCGTATCACGTATATAAGTTAAAGAAAGCGTTATATGGATTAAAACAGGCTCCTAGGGCTTGGTATGATAGATTAAGAAATTATTTGTTACAATCAAATTTCGAAATAGGAAAATTAGATAATACTTTGTTCATTAAGAAAAATAAAAAGGATATTCAATTAGTACAAATATATGTTGATGATATAATTTTCGGATCAACATATGAAAAGATGAATAAAAAATTTTCAGACATTATGACCCAAGAATTCGAAATGAGTCATATGAGAGAACTATCATTCTTTTTAGGATTACAAATTCGTCAATTAAAGAATGGAATATTTATTAATCAAGAAAAATACGCAAAAGATCTAATTAATAAATATAATTTAACAACAACAAATGAGAGACCAACACCTATGGCAACTAATATAGCATTAAGTAAAGATGATACATCTAAAGGTGTTGATCAAAAACTATATAGAGGAATGATAAGGTCGTTATTATATATAAGTACTAGTAGACCAGATATAATGCATAGTGTATGTCTCCGTGCAAGATATCAATCACAACCTAAGGAAACACATTTAAAAGCCATATGCCAGATATCAATCACAATCTAAGGAAACACATTTAAAAGCCGTAAAACGTATTCTAAGGTATGTGAAGCATACATCAGCCTTTGGTTTATTTTACCCTAAGGATAATTCATTCAATTTAATTTCCTACTTTGACGCTAACTACACAGGATGTAAATCCGATCGTAAAATACTAGTGGAACATGTCACTTTGTAGGACATTCACTGGTCTCATGGTTTAGTAAAAGCAAAATACTGTATCGCTGTCAACAACTGAAGCAGAATATATCTCTGCTACTTTTGCTTGTTCACAAGTGATATATATGAAACAAGCTCTAAATGCTTTTGGATTAAAAATAAACAAATCACCGATATACTGCAATAATACGAGTGCTATAAATATTTTTTAAAAATCCAACTTATCATTCAAGAACTAAACATATCGATATAAGACATCATTGTCTAAGAGATAACGTAAGTAAAGAGAAAATTTCACTTGAATTTATAGAAATAGATAAACAAATAGCGGATATATTAACAAAACCATTAAACGAAGCAACATTCACTAAATTTAGTAGAGAATTAGGCATATGTTCATTAAGTGAGTAAGAATAATTAAATATACTATTATATATAAAAAAAACATAAAAAATCAGAAAAATAAAATTTAAAACACAAGTATGTCGATATACATTTATGCATGTGTCGACATATAACTACCAGAATTTTAAATTTAATTCCAACCAAAAGTTAGTTATATCAATTATTTAAATCTTCTACTTCGACTTTTCTTCTTCATTTTCATTTCTCTTCTCTATAAAAATTCTAAACTAAAATAAGCAATGGCCTCCACTAATTTAAACACACAAATCAACTTTGATTCGTTCGCTGGACCATCCGAAGGTCCTTTTCAACGATGTATGCTATCTCGGGTCATTAAAATCAAAGAAAAGATGGGGTATTCTCTACAAATAATGGATGAAATACAAGTACTACAGAGTAGGATGAGCCAAGAACAAAATAGGCAAGGGAAATCATTAAGGAGTCTTCTTAAATTCATAGTGGATAATCAGGCTAATTTGATTATCATCGACGATGATAATCAAGCCATGGAAGAGGAGGAGGAACAAGAGGAAGAACCATAAGAGGAAGAAGAGATGATGGAGGAAGAAGAACCTTAAGAGACTCAACCAACAATTACGAAAGAAGATGATAAGGTTGTATGTTTAGGAGATGTCTTATTCGACAAAAATGGGAATGTGATTGAACAAAATGGGGACTTTTGTCTCCATTATCCAAATTGTCCAATTCACAAATCTCCTATTGTAAAGAATAATTAGTATTTAAGGTTTCCTTTGGTTTTTCGATGTATCGTGCTTGTATAAATCCGTGTACTACCATTGTACTAATTCAAGTGTAACGATACGTATTTCGCTCGGACCAAATCGATCGCTAAATCGACCAAGACCGTTCAAAACCCGGATACGCTAACTCTGTGCATACAACACATCAGAACAAGCAACGTAAGACTTTTATAAACATCATAATAATGTTACATCAGAGTACATAATATCAGAGTATATCGTAATATAATACAGCGGAAGGTTTATTTACAATCAATGTAATACAATGCACAGCGGAAAATAAATAAACTAAGACAACGGAAGATCAATGCTCTGGACACACCTTTAAGCTTCAATCTAGAATCTTGCTTATATATCTGCAAAATAAACTACTCGACTGCCTGTGTGGAAAATAGGGGCACCTGAGTTTGCAAGGGAAAAACAAACTAAAGGTCAGTCATGGGACTGGTGTGAGAAACTCTACATTTAAAATTAACTTATATAAATGATAAGGAAAATTACAGGACCACGCCGCTAATGCGGAACGGGTTTACCCCCATGAATGCCAGTGTATAAATAACAATAAGTAATTGAGATATGGATCTATTATGCATCAGCCAACATGCAATATCCCAATCTACCCATTTAGATTAATCACCACACTTAGATTTTCCAAATCCAATTCAATTTACAGAAATTATTCCTTTGGACTTTATTTCCCGATTTCTATTTAAAATCATTTGAAATACATATCCAGCTTTTATATCAAAGTAGGTTTCACTTTGAGATCTCAAATCAAATCATTTGGAAATATGAATTCCAAAACATAACAATACATACAAACAAGTATGCAACCAAATATCGTGCATGGCCCTTAGACCAGGCTATACGTGCCCCTCCAACTCGATATATATATGTGTATCTCCTATGAAGGAGCAGACTACACTGACGATGCACCTCCCACGCATGGAAGCATACATCGCCCAAAGCCATTTAAGGCTATAACACCCATACTTTTGGTCACTCTCGAGTTACCCGAATCTTTAGCAACATACTTGCTAAATCATTTTATATCCCGAAGTGGGGAAAATCATTTCCCAACATAATAATCACAAGTACTTTTCAAAATATAGTACTTAACATTAGAATTTCACACATATAATCAGTCACCATTAATCACATAACCTTTGAGCTTTACGTCTCAAAGAAGGGTGTTAAGCAAGAGAATAAATTCTCCGCCACAAAACAGATACGTTATCAATAGCAACTAACCGAATACATGATGAACCATAGTGTAAAACCGTAATACACTTCCAAACCATTTCGAAATCATCGGGTTTAGCCCTCGAAATCATTTCGGTTTTATAAAACATTTTATAAAACATTCCTGTCCAAAATCGGGAATACTATTCTTTTCACTTAAGAAATCTCATTTCAAAATCATTCATTAAATTTTGAAATAAAAAACATCTCTAAACACCTTATAGTCAAATCGTGAAGTGTTTCACAAGGTGTTAGCACACAAATATTTTTACCCAACCCAATGCTAAATGTAAAAGTATATTCTGCTCATAAACTGGTCGAGCACCATCCGAACAATCAATCAACCACAATCAATACCAACAACTAAGTAAATTTGGTTTAATCACATGACGTGTTTTGGTAAATTCAATTACCATTTATTCATTCACAATCTAATTAAAGATATATTCAAACTACAATTGGTTTCAATCCCAAAAATCATTTCTTATTGATTGTTCAACTTTCTGGAAATTAATCCCGCTTTAACTGGGTTAAAGAACCAATGTCATTTAAACACAGTTCATGACAAACCCAAAATCCAATTTGATATTAAATATAAGGCTTTGAATAAAAATAATATCGGCGTATATTCAACATCAAATTCTGAAACCAGCAAGTATCATATTGGAATAACGATATATATATATCTTCCAAATCCCCCTACAATATTCATATAGTCACGGAATCCAATTTCGAAATATCCTAAAGATGATTTCTATTCAAATCCAATCCAATTCATGCAATGGAAAATTCTAGTTATTTTAAAACCATTTCCCTATCCAATTTAATTATTTAAAACCATTGGATTTCATTCTAGTTAATAACTAGTTCATTTTGATAAAAATCTATTTTTATCTTTACAAACGTGGAATTTTTCATCCTAATTCTTTTCAAATCATTTATTATGATTTTACACAAATTATTAATATTTTTAATAATTTTATTAAGGCTCTTTCAATCGATTTCCATAAACGGTCATCGAACTGCCCTTGCAGCGACCTTTTCCAAATTTGATTTGGAAATAATTCCAAATCCATCCGTTTAATTTCAAATCTCTTATATTCTTGGAAAGCTCTTATCGATATGAACCCAACAGTTCCGTTTTTAGGAGAATCCGATGGTCGGATGTCCCGTAATATCAACTCGAAGTTAAAGGTCGAAATTCGCGAACGGTCGTGGCGCGTTCTATTCAGGCCATTAAATATATAAAATATATATATTATATATTTCGTCGATTTCCATTTAAAAAGTATTTTATGAATGTTTATAAATTCGTTTTAAAAACGATTCCAACTTCCATTTCAATTTTTAATCAAAATTGGATATTCCATTAAATGACAATTTTATACATCTCATATATATGTTAAAAATAATATTTTTAACCAACCAATATTTATTTTTCATTCACACTTCATATATATATTATTCACATTTCATATATATATATTATTCACATTTCATATATATATATATATATTTTATTCACACTTCAAATATATATTATTCACATTTCATATATATATTGTTTTCATTTCATATATATATATATATATTATTCACATTTCATATGCATAATATTTTCATTTCATATATATATATATATATATATAATTCACATTTCATATATATATTATTCACATTTCATATATATATATATATATTATTCACATTTCATATATCTATTATTCACATCGTGTGTGTATATATATATATATATATATATATATATATTTATAATTTACATCACATATATATATATTTTACATCACATATATATTTTTTCACATCGTATGTATATATTATTTACATCACACACACGCACACACACGCACACACACACACACATATATATTTTATTCACTTTGCATATATATATATATATAATTTACACATCGCATATATATATTACACAACACTCATATCACACAAATCATCCATGGTTTGTACAGAAAGTAGTGTCAGGAGCTACTGAGCCCCGTTTGCAACCTATTATATTTTATTTTCCATTTCAATTGAATTTAGAGAGATCACATTAGGTTCCACTCCTCCTAAATCTGTAGCTAGCTCCAAATCTGTTCCAGTCAGTTCTGAAATGTAGTGCTCGCCAGGAGGATTCCAACGGTTTTTGAATCGTTCGATTCTGATCGCAGATAAAAAGATATTAGTATTTAAAGATTAACACCCATTTATCAAATTAATTATTTCTAACTAATATTATTAAGGAATTAATTACCCTCAATAATATACTAATCCTGGTTTATAGAATCCGCTCATCGTCTTCTTCGTATCCTGTTCTGGAAACCCGCTCCTTTCAACGATTTCCATCCTTGAAAATCACGCACCACACAAGCAATCGGATCACGATCTGAGTATGCCCCGATGTCGCCCTTTCTGGCGCCTCCCTAGGCCAGAACTCTGGCGAGCTTGACGCCCTGACGGTGTTGCAAACGGCGCACGAAAGTCCTCACTTTGAGGCAACGGTTCGGCATCCACGTCGATTTATGCACGATCAAAACCGTATGAGATAAAAGCCCCCGAAATCGTCTACCATTTTCGCTTTAGAACCATCATCAATTTTGAAGCAGGCTAGGAGAATTTTGAGGAACGATGTAGGACGATTGTGGCCATCGAATTGATAAGTGGTAGCGGATTTAGTTAATTGGCTAGGTTTTTTTTTTTTGGGGATATTTATAGATTATATTATATTTAATTCCATTATTTCATAAATTCAAGTTTAACGCTTTGAACCCAAATCAGACCCAACGATTGTCACCGCTAGCAAAATACCCCTATTTCGGACACAATGGGATATATTTCATAAGCCAACTCGACTACTTCAATCAATTTTTCTTTAAATTAAAATATAAATCAATATTTGTTGAATTCAAATGTACATTTTAATTTACCGGGGCCACATACTGACTCCAAACATTCCAAAAAAATAAATCTAGCTATGTTTTGACGATACGGTCCTAATAAAACTAATTTCGTTGAATTTGGAGATCGTTTGAAAAATGGTCATTTTCTAGTCGATTAAATCCAAACTAAATTGACCAAACGCGTTTAAAGTTACCATGCTCATATATTGATTCCAAAATTTATGAAAATTGGAATCTACCAATAATTTGACATTCTGGATCTAACAAAAGTGGTTTCGTTGAAAGCTGAGGTCATTTGCAAAATGGCTATTTTTAAGGGCAATATATTATATTTAACAAAATATATAAATTCCATAACGACTATTTCAAATTTTAAACTAGACATAACTTTCAATTCATATTATGAAATCTCAGTTTTTCACATTCGTTAGAAAGATATAATTAAAAAGATTTAAATATTTTTGGTTTAACAGAAATCCGATTTATTTTGAATCCTATACGTTCATTTGAAATTTAAAATCGAATTTTCAAACTACCACGCCATTTCAAGCTCGTTTTATAATTAAAATAAATTTATACGTTCTAACTTCGATTTGAATAAATTTTTCGTCGTTATTATTTAAAATAATTTATTTTAAATATTCAAAATCGATTAAAATAGCTAAAATAAAAATTTTAAATTGGTTCTGAAAATCCGGGTTGTTACAATCTCCCTCACTTAAAATCTTTTCGTGCTCAAAAAGGAACAAAGCTGAAAGTTGTTTAACTAACCAATTCAAATTTCATTCTTCAACTTTTCAATTTCTAAGAATTTACTAATTTCTAAAAAATTTGGCTAACACCCTAAATTTTCGAAAAATTTCGCTATAACCTCCTTTGTACGGGTTGATATTTAAAACCGCAACTTGCCTCACAGGGTCCTCATCAATCCAAAAGAAAAAGAAAAAGCCAAGCGGCTAGCAATCGGCTCATAAAATCATCAAACCCAAGAAATACAGTAAATATGTACCTATTTGTCGGGCATACAATTTTATTCCTCTTCTTAGCTTCCATCCTAT
This sequence comes from Allium sativum, assembly GCA_030737875.1. NCBI lineage: Eukaryota > Viridiplantae > Streptophyta > Magnoliopsida > Asparagales > Amaryllidaceae > Allium > Allium sativum. The sequence goes on from CM060923.1 coordinate 93,979,938, forward strand.
GACTTGTTCACACATATATATGTACATGTTTGTAATTCCTATCCATTTTCAATTCAGTTCAATAATAAATTCGATTTGGATAATTTAACATTCATTCTCATATCAGTTAAATTAATTATCATTCCAATATTTTTATTAGTTAAACTAATAATCACACATCACAACCAACAATCAATTTGTTGATTAACTTTTCAAATATATATAACTTTTATATATTCAAAAAACATATTTTCTAAGATCGGATTACATATATAATCACAAATATTTTCTTATAAACTTGTCACTCTCAACTCGTTCTAGGGCATTACTAACCCCATCTCTAACGAGTTTCTCATTCTAGGATACTACTGATCCTATCTCTAATGAGTTTTCTTTTATAGGATATTACTAATCCAATCTCTGATGAGTCTTTTATTCTTTTCTAACGAGTTGCACCCCAAAGATTTGAGTTAACCAAAGCTCTGGAACTAGCTGTAACGATACGGATTTCGCTTGGACCAAATCGACCAAGACCGTTCAAAACCCGGATACGCTAACTCTGGGCATACATCAGAACAAGCAACAAAATATTTTTATAAACATCATAACAATGTTACACCAGAGTACAGAATATCAGAGTATATCGAAATATAATACAGCGGAAGATATATTTATAATCAATGTAATACAGTGCACAGTCGTCATGACGAGGGTTAAGGGTATTTTTTTATTTTTAAATGTGTCCAAACGATGTTATGTATTATGAACATATTATCTTACTTTTTAAACATATGAGAACATGTTTGATGTTTATTTGATTTTGCAATATGGATTAAATATATGAATTTCATTGATGATGATAGATTTAACATTATGTCTTTTTGATGAATAAGTTGATATATGTGCTTGTTTGATGTTAATAGAGTGTTTTGGATTGTCTGTGTTTGATTGAAAGAAACTCTATTATAATATAGCAAAACAGCTTCAAAAAAGATAAGACGTCGGTAAATCTAATTTTATTATGGTAAAAAAAGTCATGTATATGGCGGAGGAAAAATGTTGGCAATTGTAGGGAGGACATAGGAAAACAATGGCATAAGTAAAACGTAGAAAACTGCTCCATATTTGACATAGATAAGGTGTGCCTATTTTATTTCCTATCGTGTTTTTCCTACGCCATGCGTAGGTGCATCATAAGTACTGTATTTAGTTATGCCACATCTACGTAATTTTAATGTAAGTAAATCTGTAGTTTCTTGTAATGCACGTATATCAATATACAAACATGTACATTAACACCCTATAATACATATATTGCTTTTTTTCCTTATTCAGTCTTTGCATAATGGAATCAGCCATGTTTTGTTTTGGAGAAAGAAAAGGTGAGATCTGAAAAAACGAGAAGAGAATGAGTATTGCTGAGACATTACACACACACACGCACGCACACATAAACACAAACCCCTACACACCTTTAGACAAACATGACCCAAGGAGAAGAAATAGGAAAAAAACGATACAATGATTTAATGTCAAATCGTCGAAATGTTAAGTAAAGTGCAAAACAAATATACAGGGTGAAAGATATTATTTTGATTTTGTAAAAAAATTTGGGGCAACCTAGTACAAAGTATCACATTTTGATATGGACCAGCAATAACAAAAATAAACACATGATCGCACAAAACGATACATCACGATCGCACAACAAAACAATGCATGCCTATTTTACTATTATTTTGTGATCGTGATGTATTACTTTGCGCAAGTAACTTATTATGATAAATTTTGAAAATGCTAACTTTTTCAAAAGCGTCAAACACAAATTTATGTTCAAATTAAAAATACATCATAAAAAATTAAGTGAAAATCCGAATTATATAATTTATTATGGTTTAATTTCAAATTCAAATATTTAAACAAATTAAATAACAAAATTTGAAGACTCAAAATACAGGTCATTACAAACTTCAAGAGTTCAATAGTTGTTTGAGACAAACATAGTTTTATTGTTGTGTATGCTTATTCTTAGTTCAAGGGATTTATCCCTCAGCATATGATAAGGAAAAAATAATCTCATTTGCTAAGTTTTATCCATTGGGTTTCTCTTCAAATAATTTAACACAACTTGAACATCAACAACTTGACAATTACATCTTAGATTTGCAATTTGACAATCAAATCCTTAATGCGATAGGGAATTGGTGAACTTGTAAAAAAGATGGCTTATATTTGCTTTTTATTGTTATCTTTAGTTGCTGCTATTATTGAGAGAGTATTTTTTACTATGAAAATTATTAAAACTTCATTATGTAATCGATTTCGTATAATACAATGAGTAACTACCTAATGCCTTATATCCTTATATCAAAATAATTTATTAAAAACCATTGAAATTTATCAAATTGTTCAAAAAATATAAAATTTTAAACCTAAAATGTTGTACTTATGAATTAATGTTGTGACATTATGTCAGTTTAAACCGAGTGCTAACATATATCCTTAGTGGATCAAATATGTGTTAAATTTTGTGGAAATACGGTCAACTACTTTTCGAGTGCTCATGAGCTGTCTGTGTAGTTAAAGTGTTTAGCGATGTAGCTGCAAAAAGGAGTAGCGGGGATAAAACGGGGATATAGTGGGGGGGGGGTGCAAAAAGGTACATTAGATGTAAAAGTAAGTATTTCAAAATTAACTAATTATCATTCTCACATCATTTGTGTAGAAAAAACTGATATATTAATTTTAATCTTATATAATAAAATCAAAGATACCATGGTTACACACACTAGATTTGATGATTATAATAAATTTCTACCATACATTAGACATTTATATGTTAAAATTATCATTTTACACTAACTTTATCGATTTGTTTTAAAAGAGAATTAGTCAAATCAAGCTTTGCTCATTAATATTGCTAAAGCGGGTTCTGTAAAGTGTTGATTTAGTAGGTGCAGCGGAACATAGCAAGGTTTAAAGCGGATAGACTATTCACCAGCGCTAAATATAAATAGTGTAGCAGTTGAAGGGCGCTACGGGATATAGCGGAGATTTTGCGAGATTTTAACTGCATAGTGAGCTGCAACAGCTTTTAGATTTTCTGTGCGCCTTTGCAGGAAATTTCCTGATCAAAAACTTATGACATTATTTCTTTTTGGTCCTATATTATTCTACTTGTAATAAAATGCAATTGGATTAGTACAAAAATAATATTGTTTCGACATGAATCAATTTAGAGGATGGTCCCTAGGAGAAGCTGAGGTGTTTGGTATTGGATCTTCGCTTTTTAAAGATACCACAATGAATTGTTTAAGGTTTGTGTATAAGAATACAAGATGCATGAAGGCTAAATTGTTTCTACGAAAACATCTCATACCAATTTCCACATGAACCTTAAAAGATTGCCAAATTTTATTTTCCAATCTGTATATTTTATGCCCAGGTGTCTGTCATCAAGAAACATATTGAGCAAACAAGCGTACAACTGGTTAAAGCTTCATCTGCATCCCCATTGTGTATTTGAAAATAGAATATTATTTACCGTTGAATTGTTTTCGTTCTAGCTCGAGAAAAAATGATAGGAATGTTAAAGTAGTGGCATTGCATAAGTTACATGGTACATGTTAGCGTAAATAAGATCTGTATATCAGGCTTGAATAATAATAATTATTTAATATCCTGGTATCAATATAATAGGAAGTACTTACCAAAAATTGTACATGAATTGTATCTTTGGTGCACATTTTTAGTCATGAATTAAATTTTAAATTCAAATATAACATGAAAATTGTACAATTGAATACCTCATTTATAGCTCCTTTATGTTAAAGCAACTTTGTTTACTAAAATTTCAACAACAAAATGAATTTTTATTAATATGAATATTTAACGATTTGTTTTACAAGAGAATTCTTTATGCAATCAGTTTTTAACAACTTGTATGTATAATATTATTTGTAATTGGACTGGAAAATGCGACCCATGTGCAACTATGAGTTGTTCAAGTAATTTCATGTGACTTCATAAGATAATACACTACAACAAAAATAGAGATTTATAATATTTAATAAATGCTATTATATCCTACTATGGCATTTCAGAAAACGCGGTTTAACGATATGCTATGTTAGATATTCAACATTATATAGAGAGAGAAAAACAATATAAAAAATAAATTTTCTACAGCATTTTCGTCTTGTTATCAAACAAAAGCACTAAATGAAATATTAACGAAATGCTACTTATTATAGCGTTTTTGGCTTGTTTCTATAGCGTTTACTTTGCTTCTATTATAGCGTTTTTTGTTATTTCTATAGCGTTAAGCGCTCTTGTGTCATAGCGTTTTGTCCTTTATATCATAGCCGTCGTTGATTTATTTCTATAGAATTTTAAACTGTAATCATATGTCATTTTAAAAATGCTATAATCTAATATATTGATTTTAAATTATTATTTTTAACCACCATTTCAGGTATTATATATATATAATTTACCATTTCCTATATGCATATAGAAATAATATATTTTTACAAACAACAAATATGTAAATTAGAGCATAATATTTCATACATATCATTTAAACAACTTTCATATATCCAAACTTAACATTTATACATGTAATTAAAACTTTCTTACATATCCAAACTTGGCACCTTATACATGATACTAACTTTTCTATATTCATAACATGTCATACATACTTGCATTAACAAGTATTTACAAAGCGGTTAAACGACTGATTTAGTCTTGCTTTGCTTCTAATATTTTTTGCATAACATAAGCAGTATTGGTCCTGTTACAACAAATATAAGCAATATTCAGTTCAGACTATTTAAGTTTGTACATATCTATATACATAGGCCATATTAATAAAAATATGTAGTGCAACAATGATAAACAGGCTAAAATTCATACTATACATAATATTCAATTCAAACTATGTAATTCAATATAATACATTTTAAGCTTCCGTTTTAGAAGATGCCAACTAATCGTTTTGGCTGCTATGGATCTGTGACGACCCGGAGTTCCAGCCTTTGAAGGTCGGCTTTGACATAACTCAAGCGTCAAATGTCAAAGATTTAAATGCCGGATTAATTATGTATCGCCTTTGGGGTTACAACACATAAGAACTAAACAAAATAACTTTTTCATTAATATCATAATAATATTACATCAGAGTACAAGATATATCTGGGTACAACAGAAAATACAACCCGGAAAATGTAAAACTCTCAGTGGAAGACTAAGAAATGATCTAGAGTATAGCTTCAGCCATAATCCAGATTCCTGCTCTAAAATGAATCTACGGCTAAATATGCAAAACCTAAGCTACTAGGCTGCCCATGCGGAAAATATGGGCACCCAGAGTTTAGGTGAAAGAACAATAAACTCCAGTTCAGTCATGGGACTGGCGTGAGAAACCAAAATAGTTATACTTTAAAATTTAAGTAATTCATAGGACCACGCTGCATAACACGAAATAATTTTCCTTCTTATGAATACCAGTATATAAAACTCGCAATGCTTTTTTGAAAATGAAGCTACTATAAGGTCTCTCGTCACATACACCATGCGAACGCAGATTACGAGAGGTTTCTCCTTATGATAGCTAAACATGCTTGATACACAAAAATCACTTGATATTATTATTAGTGTCTAAATGTGGGAATTTCTTTCACAAATAAACATATCAATCCTAACTTGCATAGGTACCATATATTATGTCGACATATAGGTTTACAACTAAAATCGTACAAACTTGTAGTGGAGAATGGATTTCCAACAAATAATCAGGCTAAGGAACTTCCTTACCGATGGGTACACCTTTAGAGGGATGCCCTGAGAACAACACAAGCTCTCTGCCAACATAAGGCCGATCCATCCCTTCCTAGATGAATTCGGGTACTCCTAAGTATGTCATCTCCCGGTCGTTACCAACCTTTAACCGGGCGCCCGCAACATCAACAACCACAAAAAATAGAAGTCACCACATAAGTAATATCTGGGCTTCGTACCATTGTACAGTTTTTATCTAGAAGGAGATGACAACCTTTATCCTTGCCGCATTTTCCTGTTTTGGCCATTTACCAGGGTGTGAGGCTTGTCTAAGTCTCGTTACACACAGATATGCTTAACTAAATTATGCTTTGATCATCAATAGCACATCACTTAGTATGCCACACTGTCATTTTATAATATACGACTGGCAATTACTAACCATATCACCTTTGAGCTCGTACGTCTCAAAGAAGAGTGTTAAACTAAGAGGTAGCCTCACCGCCACCAACAAAAATATGTTTAGCAAAGTTCAATCACACATTACAAAATACAGTGCCAAGCACACATCTATACAAGTCCGTTCCGGGTCTGAACGAAACCGAAGGCACCTTATTGCTCGTCCAATAAAGGAGAGAGGCACTTGCAATCTAGAAATTCTCCAAATAAGCCGGATATGCTACCACAATAAGTATTTCCTGTCTTCAACACTATTTTCAATATCTTCCATCACGTCTTATTCTTATTTGGAATGGTCTTTGGACCTAAGTCTGATCCCAGACCTTCCAAATAACAATCGTTTTTTAAATAAATGGAAATACAAGATTCACCAAGTCTCTCTTCGATTTCGATTAGTTAAATTTAAACCTTATCATGGAAATCATTCATTTCATAGATCCCCTTTAAAAAGGCATATTTTTAAATCAAAGATAGTTAAATTCTTTGATTAAGATTCATTAGTTCTCCAATTCCCATTTCATTTCCAAAACGAAATCATTAAGTATTTCCCCATTAACTTCTTAAAAGATCTTAATTCATTTCATAACCTTTTCTTTAAAACTTATCTTTTTAAATCGAAGATAATTTAGCTTCAAGATCTTAATAATCATTTGTTAACTTTTTTATCACCATTCATTACGTTCTTAATACCTCTGCCTCCCTTTAAAACTCACTTCTAAATAAAAATCGTTAAGTATCATCTTCATTAGTCCTTCAGAAGATCTAAACCCTTTTTACATATTCCAAATCATAACTTAATCTTAGCGGGTTAAAGGATGATGTTATTTAAGACATCATTCACAATTAACCCAAAACCAATTCATAACTTCATCTTAGTAGGTTAAAGAATAATGTTATTTAGGACATCATTCACAACAAACCTAAAACCACTTCATAACTTCATCTTAGTGGGTTAAAGAATAAGTTATTTAAGACATCATTCACAACAAACCCAAAACCAATTCATAACTTCATCGTAGTGGGTTAAGGAATAATGTTATTTAAGACATCATTCACAACAAACACAAAACAAATTGAATACAGTTTATATTAGTTTATATTCAATACTCATCCTCAAATCAACTAATACTCTATGTGAAATAAAGGTACGAAATACCTTTCAAATTCCCCGAATAGTAATATCTGAACTATGAGTTCAAATATCGAATAACAAAAAATTTATTTCCATTTCACTTTCCCAAAATCCAAACCAATTTATATTGAGTATAAGAATTAAACATAAATTGTGTTGGCTATTACTCAATATCAACTTCCGTATTCAACTCATACTATAGGTGGAATAACGGTATATATACCTTTCAAATTTCCCGAATAGTATAAGTTTCATCTACGGATCTTAATACACTTTATGCGAAGATTATTTTCATTCAGTTTTAGATAAACCCTTTTATTTGAAAACTTCTTTTAATTTTTAAGTAAACTGAACCTGATAAAATTCAGTTTTGTTTAATTGTTCAAAACTTCCAAAAATAGTTTATTAATCATTTAAATTGATTAGTTTAGTTATAAATGAAAACAAATGAGTCTAAAACCTTTAAATAAATCATTTTCAGAAAATGTTGTAAAAGCGTTACAAAAAGCACTGTTACAGGCTTATATGAGTTAGTTTAGTCAAAATGACTTTTATATTATCCAAAACTTCATTTTACCAATTAAAATCACATTAATATGATTTAATAAAATTTTATAAAAAATTCCATATTTTTATTTATTTAAAAATAGCCATTTACTGTTACAATCAACGAACTACACTTGTAACGACCTTTTCGAAAACGTTTTTTCACATAACTTGAAATCTACATATTATATATTAAATTTCTTCTTTCATTTGAAAACATCATCATTAGAGAGCGAATATTTTTCATTTGGAAAAAATTTCTCCTATTATGAGCGTTTGAAATTTATAGTCGAAATTTGCGAACTACCGCAGCATGACTAATCATATTCAGACTATATTTTAATTTAAATTCAAAACCTATCTAACTTACTTTGAATATAGTTATAAAAAAATTGTTTGAAAATATTTTTTTCAAAATTTAATTTTAATATTCAAATATTCATATTATATTATTATTTTATTGTTAAAATTATATTATTTTTGAAAACTTATCCTTTTGAACTCAAACTTTCCTGAAATCCATAAAAAAATAAAGTAAGATATTTTGAATAATAAAATTGGGTTTTCAACCTTATTTATATATCAAATTAAACTTCACTCTTCGAAGTTACTATTCACAATTGATTTCAAAACTGAACAGGCCATTTATAATTGAAATCTTTTTCAATTAAATTTCCACCTTTACGAAAGTCATTCATAATTACTTCAATTTCATTTTCAATCCATTTTGGATACAAAAATTCACTTTTTATTTTTACCTATTTATTTAAACGAATAAAATATTCATTTGTATTATCCGATACTTATTAAATACCCATATATTTCCATATATTTGGGTGTAATTAGTGTAGTGTATATATTATCACTACTAATCACCATTTCAACATCCATATCCCTATTCATACATCCATTTCAATATATATTTCACAAATATACATGTATATAAGCGTTTTGTCAGTAATGCTTATACTAAAATCATTTGCTAATTAAACACAAATTAACAACCATATTAACCAATCACAAGCATACATAAAATACAACCATATATATATTTCCACTCTATCAAACTTTACTGAACCGTCGGACAGTGTAACCGCGTCTCACAATATTTTCTCTCTCTACTTTTTTTTTTTTTGAAATTTGGTACTCTTTATTGCTAATACCAAAAAGAAACCTTCTCTATATGCCTCGTCAAAACCCGATAACCCCCCTAACCTAAATGGGTACCTTACCGGGAAAAAGAGTATATATAGAATCGGTATTACATTGCTAGAAAACTTCAAGAAAACAAAAGATACAACTCTTACAACAAACCCACTTCTCGGCCCATACACATGGCAACAATATTTAAAATCTGAAATTTGGCTCCAAAACTTCTTCTTTTACCTTGTATCAATCAATTCAATTCCCCTGCGATTCAACAGAGCTAAATTCCTCAAATTCCTTTCAGATTTACTCCCATTGTTTCGAACAAGAAAACAAATTTCTTTTTCAATCTATCCCAAATTGATTAATGCATTTGATCTTCGATTCTGAAAAACTCTCTCATTCCTTTCCTTCCAAATAAAATAGACGGCTGCAGTGAAAGCCCCACATGCCAAATCCCTAATTTGATCCTTAAGTTTGAAAAAATTATGAATTGTTCTGGCTACATCCAACAGTTGCGATTGAATAGATAAAGGAAGAGATAGCTTCTGTTTAGAGATAGCCAGATAAAAGAAGAATACTTATATTGAAAGAACAGATGTTCCATCGATTCTGGCTTCTGTTTACACAGAAGACATAAGTTGTCTACAATATTGCCAAAACGAAAAATTCTGTCCTTTGTATTTAATCTTCCAAGGCTAGCGAGGTAAGAAATAAATGATATTCTTTTACTGTTTTTTCCATGCCAAATTACAGAAAATGCTGAGTCTTTTGCTTCATTTATACGAACAAATTGCCAAGCTTTGTGAAATGTGAAAGGTCCGCCATCTCCCCATCCATAAGTATCATACTGCATATTTGAATGAGTTTAAATAAAGTTAATTTCATCAATCAATTCACGAATAGTTGGATGAATAAGAGGATCTATTTCTCCATTTCTAATGAGAACTTTAATTTTTTCCATTGGATCACCTATCAAATATAATCTGTCATAACCAAGATGATCTACAAGACATTGACAGTTAATCCATGGTTCATGCCATTGAAATGTTTCTTCTCCTTTAGCTAATTTTTTAGTGAACAATTGCCTCGAATGATTTCTTAATCTCATCATTGACTTCCATGTTGAAGAAGCATTGTTATCAACCTCCATAGTCCATAGGAATTTACTCTTGACATATTTGTTCTTCATCCAATTTCTCCAAAGAGAGTCTCCAGAAATCAATTTCCATAATAATTTTACTGCAACTGCTTTTTTCAGATCATTAAAAAATTTCAAACCTACTCCACCTTCAGATTTTGGCTTACATAAGATTTTCCAGGATACTTTGTGACTTGAGCCCCTCCCCCCCCCCCCCCCCCGAAAAAAAATCTGCACATAAAGATTGAAGTTTATCAATAATAGCTTCTGGAATTTGATAAATGCACAACCAATATAAAATTATAGGAGTAATAACACCGTTTATTAATTCATCTCTGCCTGCAAAAGAAAGAAATTTTGATTCCCAGCCTTGAATTCTTGCTTGGACCCTCTAGATTAAAGCATTACACTCATAATAATGCAAATAATTTGAAGATATTAGCACCCTAAGGTATTTTATTGGCAAAACCCAGAATTTCTTGTGCATTAATAACTGAATTACTAAACAATATTTTTGTTTTATCAGCAATAACTTGTAGTCCTGCATATTTCCCCAATTTTTGAAAAATATCCTTTAGTGTATATGCATTTTCCTTTGAGCACTTCCCAAAGATCATTAAATCATCTGCGTAGAGTAGATGAGAAATCACAGGTTGTACTGCATTGCAAGGCTGAAAGGATTTAGAACAAATTGCTTCATCCATGAGATATGAAAAATATTGCATTGCAATAGAAAATAAGTAGGAAGACAAAGGATCTCCTTGCCTAATGCCTCTTGATGAAGAAATGAAGCCTTTTGGTATTCCTTGAATTAAAATAGAAAATGTGGCTGTAGACATACACTCATGAATCAAGTTTATGAAATGTATAGGAAATTTCATCATATTCATAATGTGACATATAAGCTTCCTATTAATCCGATCATAGGATTTTTGTAAGTCTACCTTAACACAACATTTAGCCATTCCTTTCTTTTTGAAGTCCCTCAACATTTCATGAGCCAATAAGATATTTTCACCAATAAACCTCCCTTTAATAAAAGCACTTTGATTCTCGGATATTAAATAAGGTAAAAAGTGCTTAAGTCTATTACACAGGATCTTTGCAAAGATTTTGTAATATACATTACAACATGAAATCGGTCTGTAGTGAGAAATTTCTGTGGGGCATTCTTTCTTTGGTATAAGTGTAATAAAGGTGTGGTTTATGGACTTTGGCAATTTTCCAGATTTAAATATATCAGAAATAGCTGCATGTAAATCTGTCTTGATCAGTTCCCAATGAAATTTCAAAAAATTTGAATTAATTCCATCTGGACCTGGACTAGTATCATCTTGAATAGAAAACAGAGCATCATGAATTTCTAACAATGAAACTTCTCTTAACAAAAATTTCTGACCTTGGGGATTGATTATACTAATAGGTTGAAATAAAGGAAACTCATCAATTGATGGACCATTAAACATTTCTGAATAATATTCAATGGCTTCCTTTTCAATCTCTTCTGCTTTAAACACTAAATTCCCATTATGATCAAGTAAAGCTCCAATATGATTTATGTATCTACGTTTAGACATACAAGAGTAAAAAAAAATTGAATTAGTGTCACCTTGCTAAAGCCAAGATACCTTGGCTTGTTGCTTAAAACCTCCAAAATATATTTTCTGCACATTTTGATATTCTTGTTTTGCCTGTAGATAATTTTCAAATAGTAATGTAACTTTTGGATTCTGGTCTGATGTTATCTCCAATTCCTGGAAATGATGTTCAGCTTCCTTCAGGTTGGAGCAATTCCTATCTCTAATTTTATTCCACTCTTTCAATTCTACTTTGCATCTTTTAAGTTTATGTTAGAATTGATAACTTTGAAAACCCCATGTAGCACTGTTCCAACCTTTCTCCACTGCATTCATGTATCCTGGTATCTTCGGCCACTCATTCTTAAATCTGAAAGGAAAACCTTTTACTCGCACAGTTGGAGTTAAGTCTAGAATAATTAGGTTATGATCACTTGAGTGTTGAGATAATGTCAATGCCTTTATATTAATAATCTGATGAAGACAATCATTGTTCACTAAAACTTTATCAAGATGCGATGCAATTCCTTTTCTACGCCAGGTAAATAGAAATCCAAGAGGCTTTATCTCTGTCAAAGAAGTCTGAATAACAAAATTTTGAAACTCTCTAATGTATTGATAAGGAATTGGATGACCCCCTTTTTATCATTAGGAGTTAGGGCATTGTTAAAGTCTTCCATCAAAATCCATGATGAATTGATTTGAGCAGAATCTCGCAATAGCCGTTGCCATAAATTTTGCCTATCAACAAACCAATTGCTAGCATAAATCAAGGAAAATACAATTTAAAAACCTCCCTTATTAATAGCAGAGACAACAATGTGTTGATGAGAAAAAGCCAATGTTGATAAATCCCAAACATTTGCATCCCAAATCAATAATATTCTACCATTAGACACATTAGAATTATTAGTTATATGCTTCCAAGACTCAGGCAACAATGCAAGGAATAATAACAAATTTTTCTTGGATTTACTTTGATTTAGGAGTTTGATCTCCTCTTTCATACGTGAAAGAGAGTTCAAAACCCTAACATTCCAACATATAATAGTCATTTAATGGTAAAATTACTCCTTGTAACTCTTTTAGGAGGAGTAAAATGAGTGGAATTATCACTGATTGTAGCTGCTAGCTTAACATTTTTCAAATAGTTGGTATTTTTTTCAACATTACCTGAAACATCTGGTTGCTTTCCTTTATCAGGATCCTTCATAGGTTCTCCTCTTTCAATTTGATCAGCTACTTCACTCAAGACATCAGGAATAATATTCTCGGGCAATTTTGAATTAAGAAAATCCAGTTCATCAGTATTACTAGAAGTTATATTTCCAGATTGTGCATAAACTTCTTGATGAGCAATATTAACTGGATCTGAATTTATTGTTTCATTGACTTCTTCAGAATCATCATTGTCATTGTCTGTACCATTTTTCATCCATCTAGGATCTATAGCTGCATCATGTTCTTCATCATCATGACCATACATATTGCATTTCAAACATTTGTTAGGGACAAATTCATATTCAATAGGAATAACCAATTTATGTTCATTGTGAAGCACTACAGGAATTTCATTTTTCAATTCTGTTTGAGTATCAATAAAAATCAATACTCTCGCATATTTGGTAAATCGTTTCTCTGCTGAATTAGAATCTATAAGAACGGGGATCGAAATAAAGCTCGCTATCATCTGGATAGCTTTTTTGTCCATAACTCCATAGGTAGACCATATAGTCTTACCCAGATTTGAATATTAGTGCTCTGTTTTTCGAGAAATCATATCCAGGAGTCCATTCATCCACCAATAGCAATCTGCTGAAATAAGAATAAGTAGATCCTTCCATTATACGAGAATAATCTTCCATAGATTCGAATTGAACTGCAAAGTTATATTGAGGAGTAATATGCACATTGAATCGACTAGAAGGCTTCCAAACTTTATGCATATAGTCTTTGAGTTTTATTACAGAAACTTTGAAATTGATCGGGATTAAAGCCAATGTATATTCCCATTCTAGATTCGATTCATTAAATATTTGCTCAGGAAAAGAAACAAACTCTTCTGTAGGTTTAATATATACCAGATTGCGATCCTTTAATCTATTCGATAGATTTGAAGATTTCGAACTCCGATCTGGATTAGAGGAAGATGGATCTATTGATGATTTGATCGATGGGTTGAATCTTGAGGAGGGAAAGCTAGTTTGAGGATTAGAATCTTTTGATATTTTTTCTTTAACAGAATCCGCCATTAATGAAGAAAATCCAAAGTTTTTATTGGGTTTTGAATATCTCTCTCTACTTATATATATATATATAACATATTTTATGTACATAACTTTTTCTCTCTTTTCTTTCCTTTTTCTTTTATTTTTCTTTTTCTTTTTCTTTTCTTTTCTTTTATAAAAGGAGGCATAAGGGAGGAGAGGAGGGAGGAGGTGGCTCACAGCCAAGGAAGAAGGGGAGGAGGGAGGAGAATGGGGAGGAAGTTAGCTTTGGAAGTCATGGCTACCAAGCTTAGGAAGAAGGAGAGAATGAGAATGAGAGGAATGGATGAATTAGGAAGAAGGATGGGTCTTCTTATAGGAAGAGAGGAGGGGGCTAAGCGCAAATATGCTAGAACACTTGTCTTCTTCCTAACCCTTTCCTTAACATGGAAGTAAACCACCCTTAAAACCATGTGCCTTATGTGTAAATATGACGAAAAACCACGTGCTTAGGAAGGTGAATAAGACAAAAGCCATGTGCCTTAGGAAGCATGGTTTATTCCTAAGCTTTTGTGACACTTTTGTCACGTTTCCAAACTGTTTCAACTTAGCTACATTTACATATGTTGCTATTAATCCAAAACCAAGTCCCTATTTTAACTGTTTCAACAGTCGACGATAAAACCGATTATACTCGAGGACTTTTGTTAAAAAAAAATCGGTGATCTTATGTTATTTAAGAACTCAAATAAAATTTATTTTATTCACTAATTTATATTAAAATTATCACACTTAACATGGTTTTGTTATTACAAATTTAAATAATCTATATCGTTACAATTTTGTCAATAATTTTTACCGCTATATTTTATGTTTTGAACAACTATTAAATCGAATTCAAAATCTAACTTAACATCACTAAATTAACATTTTCAAATGTTTAAAACAACTTTAATTTGTCAAGTTATAAAATCTCGCTTTTGACAAAAGTTTATTATTTGATAAAACCTGGTTTTGACAAAAGTTGACATATTTTGTCAAAATAATTTACCATCGAATTTCATTACTTAAAACAAGTTATATCATTCATACTGTATTTAAAATTCAATTTTACATCAATTTAATCTAGATTCTCAAATTATTACATTAAATGAATTTGACAAATTACGAAATTCTTATTTGACAAAAGTTCATCTTTTTGACAAATTTGTTAATTACTATTATTTTGAAAAAACTTAATTTTAATATCATTTTTATCTTATCTTCAAAATCATATCAAAATTTAAAAATCTTTTAAAATAAATTAAATTAAGCTAAAAAATTTGGGTTGTTACAGGATTTACCGTTGAGCATCATATTGTAAATGAAGGGATGAAAATTTTGAATTAAAATGATTTAAAAACACATTCATTAATAACGTGGACTTCTGGAGTTGGGTTAAGGTCGGCTGCTAGTGCTTGGAGCTCTCATTACCAGTTACTGTTCAAAGAACCAGTTTGTTCGAATAAACAACACTTTACTAAACAATCGTATAAACTAAACGATAGACAAGGAAAGTTTACTGTAAAAAGATTGAGATAAGTTAAGTATAATTATCGTTCTCTCTTCTTTTTCGTTCTCTCTGTTAGTGCAATTATAAAAGTGCATCCGCCAAACAAAGTTGTTCCCACCGGTCGTTCTTTCTCCTTTTAGTACGGGTACAACTCATTCAAGTAACCCATTGATGATATTCATGAAACCAGTGTTACAAGGACAGGACCGGACCGCGGTTCAACGACCATGATAAACCATGAACCGTTAGCCATTTCGGTCCAGAGCCTTGTTGAACCGTGTATATGTCTGGACCAGAGGTTAAACCCTAAAACCGTTAGTTGGATCATATTTTCAGCCATTCAAAACCTTTTCAAAGGGGGGTTATTAAAGGGACTCCATATTTGGTTAAGGGGAAGACCAATTTTCATTTATTGTATAATTGTTATGGGGAGGACAAAATAAATTAGCCTCCCCTTAAACATATAAGTTGAAATTTTGATATTAACCTCCCATAATCGTCATTAATATAAACCATAAAACCTAAAGCTTAATTAATGCTTACAATTTAATGTTGCACATAAAAAAATGGATATAGTAATTAATTCTAATTTCATGTTGGATTTGGTATGCTTAATTTAAAATAAATGCAGAAACGAAATTTTTAATCTAATATGTTGTATCGAATTTGTGTAATTGAGATGTTTAGTAAGTCGCACGTTTGTTACTTGCACTGAATTTAATAAGTTATGGTTTAACATAAGTGACGAGCCAGGGGTAGTTATGTCTTTTTTATTATTATTAAAATAAAGCAGACCCTCTCTTAACAAAAAAATTATAAGCTGGAGTCCCCTTAAAATTATCCTCCTATTAATCAAATGTGGAGTCCCTTTAACAATGCCCTTTCGGAGAAAAAAAGAAGATATTTTTTTTATCCTTAGTCTCTTGCTCTGGTTTTTTTTCAAAGACTTAAATCTAGATCTCACTGCCGCTTCATAACTTTGTATTTACTACCACTCCATCATTGCAAGCTCCACTTTCTACATCGTTAATTGCCATCATTTAATTTACTATGCAATCCCTACTGCAACAAATATGATAATTTTTTAGGAATTTTGTTTTTGTTTTGTGAATTATTGATGTATATTATGAATCTATGTTGATTATTTAAAATTTGAAGCTTTAGAGCTTTGATTACTCAAATTAGATTCAGGTTGGCTTATTTTTGGATTATCCATGATTTTAATCTTGTGTAAATTTTTCTAGGACATTAAACTAGGCACACCTTTCTTAATGTTCAGTCTTGTGCAGATAGGTAGAATTTCTGTTTCAATATTCACATAAATCCTTTGTTCGCTTATTGTTTGTCTTACTTGTGGGAGAGTCTGTATTAACATCTAAAAAGGAATATCAAACCCTTTTATAATAACCCGAACTTCCCCGGTCTCTGAAGAGAAGAGAAAGAACAGATTGCTTTGAGGACAAGATGAATCAGAACACAAACAGAAGAACATTTCATTGGTTATTACAACAATTTACATCAGAGTACTAGGATATAATAGAGTATGGATAAATATTATACATTTGATAAACATCAGGGATTTAAATTACATAGCAGCGGAAAAATAATACAAAACACAATTGAAAGAAATAGATGAATACAAAGCTCCCTTCAGCTATAAACCAAGATCCTATGAATATAATATCTGCAAAACCCAACTACTAGCTGCCCGTGTGGAAAATAAGGGCACCCAGAGTTTAGGTTAAAACAATAAACTCCAGGTCAGTCATGTGACTGGTGTAAGAACTAAAATAGTTATTAATCTTTATTTTTAAAGTTAGGTAAATCAAGGGACCATGCCGCATAACGCGGAACGAGTTTAACCCCAAGAATACCAGTGCATGAAACAAACAGCGCAATGCTAAATAAGGAAAAATGAAGCTATTATAAGACCCAGGTCCCATCACACAATGCAACGCAAGCCGGTGGATAGGGTTTTACCTTATAATAGCCAAATAATGCTTGATACGTGAAATTTAATCTTTTATTATTACTATTAGTGAAGAAATCAATTTCAAATATAAATGTATCAATCATAGGCAGCATGGATACCATCTATCATGTCGCCATACTAGGCTCTACAAATAAAACCGAAATGTCACATATTGGAAATTGGATTTCCGCCATGAGTCGAGGCAAGGGATGTACTCCTCGCCGGCTTCGAGACACTCTAGCAAGTGCCTCAGGGTTCAGACGCTGGCGAACCCTTGGATCCTTCAAGGCCGGTCCACACATAGCGGATTAATTATACCTAAACACACGTTTCCCGGTCCTATAGGACCTATCCATCGGCTCCGTAGAGAATGATATATCTGAGGCGCCTCGCATTCCAATAACCACACAGGTAAAAATAATATAAATGTCAGGGCTTGTAAACGCTGACACCACCCTAGTTGGAAAGAAACGTCATGTTCTCCTTGGGTCCCTTATCCCTTTTTGACTCATACCGAGGTGTGAGGCTCGCAAATTAACGCTATACACAAAGCTATGCCATTTGAGGCCGTGCTTTGATCATCAACCATAAGACTCTGCTTTTCAACAGAAGCCTTGATCATTTGCCACTTAGGCATGCCACACAGGCAATTAACTCCATGCGACTGATGTCTATCATATATAACCTCTAAGCTCGTATGTCTCAGAGAAGGGCGTTAAGCAATAGAATAAATTCTCCGCCACCAAACAGATATATATTTAATAGAAATCAATCAACATAGAATAAAGTCAATTGTCAGACACACAATCCATTTACAAGTTCGTTCTGGGTCTGAACGAAACCGGAGGCACCTTATTCCTCATCCCATATGTCCAATACAGGAGAGAGGCTCTCGCATATCCGTCGATCTCCAAGTACGTCTGGACAACACCACTTATTACCTCGTCTTGGGTGTACAGCCCAATCAAGACATCAGTAACCATCCAAATGATGTGAAGACCTCCAGTCTTCAACCACCGTCTTCGTCGTCGACTTATCGTCGAATCAGTTATTCAGAATGGGTTACCCGGCCTTTCCGAATAACTCACGTATATATTATAATCAAGTGATATAAACAAAACATACGCCTTATTCCAATCCAGAATATTCTTTATTCAAATATTCACATTCTTAGGGAAAGGTTCCTATTAATTTTATCAAAGATAAATTCTTTAAAATTTATTCTTTAATCTTCCTTTGGATATCATTTCAAACCATATTAAGGTTTTCCAAACTTGTCGGGATTAGCGCACCTTACCGAGGTAATCATTTGTTTTATTTCCCAATCCCAGCCTATTCATCCCGTGGAGCAAAACTGGTAATACTCCATATCTAGCACCACGGTGTTATCAGTAAATATTAATTACCATTTCACGTTCAAATCTGATTAAAGATTCGTTAAAACTCCACTTAGTTTTAATCTTCCCAAAAATCAATATTAATGATTATTCAAAGCTAAGAAATTAATCTTATCTTTAACTGGGTTAAAGAACCAATGTCATTTAAAACACCGTTCACTATAAACCCAAAAGCACATTCCATCTTTTTCCAGTTACAAAATATAACAGGAAATTCTAGTAATCTTAATTAAAAGATTTATCCTTTTCACACGGAGTTTAAGAACCATGTTACTAAAGACACCATTTCATCAGTCTCTAACCGTAAATAAGTAAGAGAACAATTCCCAAAGTATTAATCCCGAAGGCCGAAACAAACTTCAGATTAATACCCAAGAAATCATTCCACTTAGTTAATCTTCAGTTAGTTTCTAATTTTTTTAACTCCATTGGGTTTAATAACAACATTTTTAAAGATACCCATTCACGACAAACCCAAAACTCAATTTAGTTCAACTCCAATTAAATATTAATTAATTGGTAAACTTCATTAAATCTTAATAAAAAAATTTAATCTTTTCTCAACTGGGTTTAAGAACAGTGTTAGTGAAGACATCGTTCACGACAAACCCAAAATCCCATTTGATATTAAATACAAGGCCCTGAATAGAAAATATATCGGCTTATATTCAATATCAAATTCTGAAATCAACAAATATCGTATTGGAATAACGATATATATATATCTTCCAAATTCCTCCACAATGTCCGTATAATCACAGAATCCAATATCGAAATATTCCGAAGATAATATCGATTCAAATCCATTCCAATTCATATATTGGAAATTCTGGTTAATTTTTAAAACCGTTTCAAATCCAATATATTTATTAAAAATGTTGGATTATAATTCTAGTTCATAACTAGTTCATTTCGATAATAAATATATTTTTATCTTTTCAAATATGGAATTTTTCATCCCAATTCTTTCCAAATCATTTATTATGATTTTACACAAATTATTAATAATTTTATCAAGGCTCGTACAGTCGATTTCCATAAACGGTCATTGAACTGCACTTACAACGACCTTTTCCAAATTTGATTTGGACATAATTCCAAATCCAACCGTTAGATTTCAAATCTCTAATATTCGTTTGAAAGCTCCTTTCGATACGAACCCAACGGTCCCGGTTTTAGGAGAATCCGACAGTCGGATCTCCCGTAACGTCAATTCGAACTCAATGGTCAAACTTCGCGAACGGTCGCTGCGCGGCGCATTCTATTCAGGCCATTAAATATATATAATATATATGGTATATATATTTCATCGATTTTCATTTCAAACGTAGTTTATAAATCATTTTAACATCGTTTTAAAAGCAATTCCAACTTCATATTCAATTTCAAATCAAAATTGAATATTCCATATCATTATAATACATATATATATATATATATATATATATATATATATATATATACGATACTATTTTCAAAACATTAGATTTTGAAAACACTTCCTTTTCAATATTCATTATAAAAATGAATAAAATCGATATAAATATTGTTCACGTCAAAATGACGTTAATCTAATCAACATAGCTTTATATTTTTAAATATTTTCAAGTCCATCCCAAATCGTACATCAAATCAGATTTTGATCTTTCACTGAATATTATTTTAAAATATTCATTATTTTAAAATATTTGTTATTTTATTTTATTCAACACATGAATATATTCTTCAACACATGAATAATTTATATGATTTATATTCAACAAAAATGATATTTTTATTATTTAAATATTTTTATTCAACACATGAACGTCTTATTTTATTCAACACATGAATATATTTTGTTCTTTTCTGAATATTATTTTAAAATATTCTTTATTTTCCAAATTGGAATGAGGCCCAATCAAATGCCATATAATGTTACCTATATGGATTCCATACAATACATGTATATAATAATAATGACAAACAATCAACCATCATCCAAAGTGCATTACAAAACTGCACAAGCATTAAATATAAATAATCAACGCTTATGACAACTTGTCAACCATTCGATCGACATACCACTAAACAATTAGGATTAGTGTACGTCCATTATCATCCCAAAACCCGTGTGGGGTTTCAATCGACAAACACATATTTTATTCGTGCAGTTGGGCGATGTGTAAAATTTAGCGTTCCAATCCATATCAGTTAAATGGGTGTACATAAACAAATCATCCGATTTGTAAATGAATATTTATTTTATTCATATACATGTTAAAAATTATATTTTTAATGATAAAATATTTCATTTCAACACGTGAATATTTTATACAGTCCATTTTACATCATAAACAATTTTCATATCATAACCAAATCAAACAAGTCGTCCATGGTCTGTGGACGAGGGGGAACAATTCATATATGCAGTTATAAAATAAATAACTATACAAATAAAATTATAGTGAGAAGTTCTCACCTTTGGGATCCACTCCCCCAGTTTTGTTTCTGGATTTCTGAACCATTAGGATTATTCTGCAATTCCAACGCAATCCTTTTCACGCTGTTCATAGTAAAAATCACATTTTTATTATGATGATTATATATTTAAAATCATATTTTTACTTTGCTATATATATATAATAAAAATCATATTTTTATTGCTACTTCATATATATTAAAATTGAATTTTTATCGCTACCTCATATATATAAAAATCGAAGTTTTATCGCTACTTCACATATATAAAAATCGAATTTTTATCGCTACTTCACATATATAAAAATCATATTTTTATCGCTACTTCACATATATAAAAATCAAATTTTTATCGCTACTTCATATATATAAAAATCAAATCTTTTCTATGATAAAAATCAAATCTTTTCTATGATAAAAAAATCTAATCTTTCATGAATCAAAAATCATAACCATTATAAACTAAAAATCTTAACTATTATGAAGTAAAAGTCATAACTTTTGTAATAACCCGGAAATTCTGGGCCAGTTTAAAATTTTTATTTTGGCGATTTTAGCGAATTTTGAACATTTAAAATAGATTATTTTAAATAGTATCGACGAGAAATTTATTTTGAATATAATTAGAATGTATATATAATATACGTCGTCGTTAGAATATAAATATTTATATATAGTTATAAATAGAATTGAAAATGGCGCGGTAGTCCGATAATTCGATTTCAAACTTCAATTGAATGTACCGGGTGCAAAACAATCCGGATTTTAGTGAAACCAAAAATAATAGGATCTAATTGATGATATCTTTCCAACGAATCCGACAAATCAAAATTTCATAGCGGGAATCAAAAGATATGTCCAGTTGAAAATTCTGAATAGTCGCTATGGAATTCAGGCCCTTAAAAATGGACATTTTGCAAACGACCTCGGATTTCGACGAAACCAGTTTTGTTGGGTCCGTGATGTAAGGTTATTGCTAGATTCCAAATTTCATAATTTTTCGAATCAATATGTGAGCGTGGCAAAGGAAAACGCGTTTGACCAGTTTCAGTTGATTTTAATCGACTGGAAATTGGCCATTTTTCCAACGGTCTCAGAATTCGACGAAACTAGTTTTGTTAGGACCGTATCGTCAATACGAAGCTAGAAAATATTTTTCGGGAATTTTTCTAGTTAGTATGTGGCCCCGGTAATTTGAAATGTACGTTTGAAATTCAATATAATGATTTAAATGTAAATTCAACGGAAACTGATCGAAACGATCGAATCAGCTTACGATACATATCCCATTGTGTTCAGAATGGGGGTAGAACGCTATGGACGACAGGCGGTGGGCCTCGTTTAGAGGTCGTATGTAAAAGTCAACTTTTTGCAAATTAAATAATAAAAAAAAAAAATTGGGCCAAGCCCTTTATCTTTCCACCCAGTCAACCCTCCCTTTTACCATTTCGTTCGAAACCCGATAAGAAAAAAAGAAGAAGACAGAACCGCGATGTGGAAACCACCATCGAGGAGGCGGCGCACCTCCTTCGATCACCCCACCGAAGTCCGGCCCCCCTGGCGCCTCCGTTCATCTCCGTTCCCTGCACCAAATCGAAGACCAACCCCCAAATCGAGAAAAAGGAAGCCGCCACCCCTTGTTCCGCCACCACTGGCCCACCGTCCGCCTGAGCAACCTCCGGCCGCCACTCCAGCACCCCGGCGCGATGTTCCCCCTCCTCCGAGCGATTTTCTATAAGTTAGATTTTTTTTTATTTATTTACGTTGATTTTAAAGGTTTGGATTTATTTATATATTTATAAAATCAGTTTTTATGGTTTATTCTTCAATAAATTATAGATTTTTGACTACAATGAATTTTGGATTTTTAAACAAGTAAAGAACAGATTTTTAAACAAGTAAAGAACGGATTTTTAAACAAGACAAGATTAGAAGTTAGAATAGGAAATATGATTTTTATATTTTAATGTAGTAAAAATGTGATTTTTATATTTTTAAAGTATTAAAAATATAGTCTTTACTATATAGATGATATAAAAATATGATTTTTGTTTATGTAGAGAATTAAAAATATAATTTTTACATGTTAGAAATATTAAAAATATCATCTTTATATAGGTAGCAAAATAAAAGTAGGATTTTTATAGTGATGTTTGAAAAGGTAAAATCTTTAAATTGAAAAGTTGAAATCTTTAAATTGAAAAGTTGAAATCTCTATATTTTTTTAAAAAAAGGCGAAATCTTTATATGAAAAATAGCGTGATGAAAATATAATTTTTATCTATATAACATCATTGTGAAAATATAATTCTTATATATTGAATAACAAGGTAAAAATTCGATTATTATATATTGAATAACAGAGTAAAATTCGATTTTTACATATATAGTGGCTACGGGCAACGAAGCTGACGAAGATGCGATAACGATGAAGAGTCAAGATGATTGGATAGCTATATGTGAGAATTTCTCACCTTTCAATTTCATTTCTAATTATATATATATATATATATATATATATATTAGGATGCAGACGGTGCTTAGTAGCACCCGACACAATCGTCCACAGACCATGGACTTGTTTGTTTGGTTGCATAGATTAGTTAGATGATTTGATTTGAATTTGGTTGTTTGGTGATTTTGATTGATGTGTGAATGGCGTGGGCCTTCACTAGATCGGGGATAAGGCTAGACCTCGTCCCATTTCTAGTATCGTGCCGTTATGCCGCCGAAATTTTCTAAAATAAGTTAGAAGATAAAAATATCAATTTATTTAAAGAATAAACTGAATAGAAATTCATGTATTGAAATAAAATATTTTATCGTTAAAAAAATATAATTTTTAACGTGAATATGAATATAGTGAATGAATAAATATTCATTTACAAACCGGACGGTTTGTTTATGTACACTTATTTGAAGGACATTGATTGGGTCGATAAATTTTACACATCGCCCAACTACACAAATAAAATCTGTGTTTGGTTGTTTGAAACCCCACACGGGTGTTGGGATGAAATTTGAAGTTCACTCATCCTGATTTATTAAATATGTCGATCGATTGATTGACAGGCTGTTATAAGCGTTAAATATCTATATTTGATGCTATACAGTGTAGTGCACTTTGGTTGATGGTTGATTATTTTTCAATGCTATGATATACGTGTGATGTATGAAAATCCATATAATTAATTTTATATGGTGATTGATTGGGCCTCATTCCAATTTAGAAGATAAAGAACAATATAAAATAAAGGTTCATGTGTTGACTGTACTCATTTGTGAGATTAGTCATGTGTTGAACGTAATATTTTAACAATAAATTTTACATCTTTATCAATATAAAATAAAGGTTCATGTGTTGACTGTACTCATTCGTGAGATTAGTCATGTGTTGAACGTAATCTTTTAACAATAAATTTTATATCTTTATCACTATAATATAAAGGTTCATGTGTTGACTGTACTCATCCGTTGAGATTAGTCATGTGTTGAACGAAATAATTTAACCAAAATAGTCACATGTGGACAGTACTCATTCGTTGAGATTAGTCGTGTGTTGACAAAAAAAATAAATATTCATTTGTTGAATAGAATAAAGGAATTATTGAAATATATAAAGCCGTATTGATTAGAGATGCGCTATTTTGACGCGAACGATATTCATATCGATTTTATTCATTTCGAAATGAATTGAATATAAAACGATTTCAAAATGAATTGAATATTGAAAAACGATTTCGAAATGAATTGAATATAAAACGATTTCGAAATGAAATGAATATAAAACGATTTCGAAATGAATTCAATATTGAAAAACGATTTCGAAATGAATTGAATATAAAGCGATTTCGAAATGAATTGAATATTGAGAAACGATTTCGAAATGAATTGAATGTAAAACGATTTCGAAATGAATTGAATATAAAGCGATTTCGAAATGAATTGAATATAAAACGATTTCGAAATGACTTGAATATAAAAGGATTTTGAAATGAATTGAATAGAAAACAAATTTGATTTCAATTGAATATATGATCGAAAATGAATTTGAATCGAATAGAAAACCAATTTGAATTGAATCGAACGGAAAACCAATTTGAATTGAATCGAACGGAAAACCAATTTGAATTAAATCGAATAGGAAACGACTTTGAATTGAATCGAATAGGAAACGACTTTGAAATTGAATTGAATTGAAAACGAATTCAAATTGAATTGAAAGCGAATTGAAATGAATTCAAATTGAATTGAAATTTGATTTGAATAGAAAATGAATTTGAATCGAATAGAAAACCAATTTGAATTGAATCGAATAGAAAACCAATTTGAATTGAATCGAACGGAAAACCAATTTGAGTTGAATCGAACGGAAAACCAATTTGAATTGAATCGAATAGGAAACGACTTTGAATTGAATCGAATAGGAAACGACTTTGAAATTGAATTGAATTGAAAACGAATTCAAATTGAATTGAAAGCGAATTGAAATGAATTCAAATTGAATTGAAATTTGAATTGAATAGAAATGAATTTTAAAACGAATTTATAAGGAAGAATTCAATTTTGATTTGAAATGAAATGGAAGTTGAAATTGTTTTTGAAACGAATTTAAAACTATTTATATAATTCTTTTTAAATAGAAATAGACGAAATATATATTATATATATTATATATATAATATAATGACCTGAATAGAACGCGCCGCGCCGCGGCCGTTCATGAATTTCGACCATTTATTTCAAACGGACATTACGGGAGATCCGACCGTCGGATTCTCCTAAAACCGGAACCGTTGGGTTCGTATCGAAAAGAGCTTTCTAACTAATATTATAAATTCAAAATCTAACTGTTGGATTTGGAGATACATCCAAATAAAATTTGCAAAAGGTCGCTATAGGTGCAGTTCGATGGCCGTTGTTGGAAATCGACTGTACGGGCCTTGATAAAATTATTAAAAATATCAATAATTTGTGTAAAATCATAAGAAATGATTTGAGAAAAATTGGGGTGAAAAACTCCATATTTGAAAAGATAAAAATAGATTTTTATCGAAATGAACTAGTTTTGAACTAAATTTAAAACCCAATTATTTTAAATAAATAAACTAGATTTAAAAAGGGGTTTTAAATAATCGGAATTTCTAATATATTTGATTGGATTTGAAATGGGTTTATCGTGAACGGTGTTTTAAATAACACTAGTTCTTTAACCCGTTAACAAATAGAATGTGATTTGGGTTTGTCGTGAACTGTGTTTTAAATAACACCTAGTTCTTTAACCCTGTAAAAGGAGTTTTAACGAATCCGCAATTAAATTGAAATGTGAATCTATAATCTAAATTATCAAATTTAGAAATGAGCGAGAATGGAGTATCGCCAGTTTTGCTCCAAAGCGATAGTTAAATCTTTAATTAGATTTGAACGTGAAATGGTAATTAATTTTACTGATAACACCATGGTGTTTGATATCTAGTATCACCAGTTTTGCTTCATGGGATGAATAGATTGGGAAATAAAATAAATAATTACTTCGGTGTGGTTCGCTAATCTCGACTAGTTCAGAAAACCATGATTTGGTTTGAAACGACATCCAAAGGAAGATTACAGGATAAATTTTAAAGAATTTATCTTGGATAAAATTAATGGGAACCTTTCCCTAAGAATGTGGAATTTAGAAACTAGCTGTAGGTTGGCTAAGAAGAATGGTTTCTTGGGTATTGATCTGATGTTGGTTTCGGCCTTCGGGGTTAATGTTTGGGAAATTGTTCTCTTGCTAATTTGCGGTTAGTGACTAATGAATTGGAATGAGGCGTATGTTGTGTTTGTGTAACATTTGTTTTCAATATACGCGGGTTGTTCGGAAAGACCGGGTTTACACCCATTCTGAATAACCGATTCGACGATATGTCGAAGATGAAGACGGTGGTCGAAGACCGGAAGTCTTCACATCGTTTGGATAATTACTGACGATCCTGATTGGGCTGTACACCCAAGAGGATGGAAATATTTGGTGGTCGTCCAGACGTACTTGGAGATGGATGGATATGCGAGGAAAGTGCCTCCGGTTTCGTTCAGACCCAGAACGAACTTGTAAATGGATTGTGTGTCTGACATTGGATTTTATTCTGTGTTGATTGATTTCTATTAAATATACATCTGTTTGGCGGCGGAGAATTTATTCTTTTGCTTAACGCCCTTCTCTGAGACGTACGAGCTCAGAGGTTGTATATCGATGGACATCAGTCGCATGGCATGAATTGCCTGTGTGGCACGCTAAGATGCAATGATCAAGGCTTCTGTTGAAAAGCAAAGTCTTGTGGTTGATGATCAAAGCACGGCCTCTGTGGCGTAGCTTTGTGTATAACGTGAATTCGCGAGCCTCACCCCTCGGTATGAGTTAAAAACGGGATACGGACCGCTGGGAGAGCACGACGTTTCTTTCTAGCTATGGTGGTGTCAGTGACTTACCAGCCCGGACATATATATAATTTTCACCTTTGTGGTTGTTGGAATGAGGCGCCTCGATTATAGGTCTGCAAGGACCGGGTAACGTGTGTTCAGGCATAATTAATCCTCTAACGTAAGTGAGGACCGGCCCAGCCGCATCCAGGGTTGCCCATAGTGCGTAACCCTGAGGCATTTGCTAGAGTGTCTCGAACGCGGAGAGGAGCTTGCCCCTTGCCTCGACTCATGACGGAATCCAATTTCCAATACGTGTAATTCGTCTTTAATTGTAGAACTAGTATGGCGACATAGTAGATGGTAGCTATGCCGCCTATGATTTATATTTATGATTGAAAATGTTTTAACACTATACACTTATTATAGTATCAAATGATTTGTTTTAAACGTATCAAGCATGCTTTGGCTGTTATAAGGGAAAACCCTATCCCCCGGCTTGCGTTGCATTGTGTGATAGGACCTGGGTCTTATAACAGCTTCATTTTTCTTTATTTAGCATTACGCTGTTGTTTTATGCACTGGTATTCTTGGGAGGAAACCCGTTCCGTGTTATATGGCGTGGTCCCTTGATTTACCTAACTTTGAAAATAAAGATTAATAACCGTTTTAGTTCTCACACCAGTCACATGACTGACCTGGAGTTTATTGTTTTAACCTAAACTCTGGGTGCCCCTATCTTCCGCACGGGCAGCTAGTAGTTTTGGTTTTGCAGATTTATATTCGCAGGATCCTGGTTTACAGCTGGAATGATATCCGGAAAGCTCTGTATCCGTATATCACCTTCAGTTGTGCTTTGTATTATTTTCCGCTGCTATGTAATTTATTGTAATCTCTGATATTTGTCGAATGTAATTTATTCATTTATACTCTGTATATTCTTGTATCTGATGGAATTGTTGCAATAGCAATGAAATGTTCTTCTGTTTGTGTTCTGATTTGTCCTGTTCTCAAACGATCAGGGGTTTCGAACGGTCTAAATCGGTTTAATGACTGATTCGGATCGAGCGAAATTCCAGGCCGTCACATTTGGTATCAGAGCTTTGGTTTACAGAGCTCGAGAACAAGACACATTAGAACCATACGAAAGAATTCATCAGATATTGGATTAGTAATACCCAATTAGAATGACCCGTTAGAGATAGGATCAGTAGTATCCTAGAACGGGTGTGAAGAGTATATTTTTCAAATGGAAACAATTTTGTTTTGAAATTTAAATCATATCATACGTATTTGAATATTTGTTTATTTTGAATTTGGACAATCCAATATATAAAGGTTTTGCATATACGCGTCATGAACGTATATTCGAAGTTTTAATATACCGGATAGATATAGAATTACACTCTAGTCGCCCGGAGATGATGTTGATAATGACCATGGCATCATCAATATTTATGTTCGTGTTTCGAATGTGTGATTTCTATATATTTCCATTAGACTGGTGTGAGAACCAAAACTAATATGGTTAGAACACATTGTTGTGAATTGGCATCAAAAACATGATTTTTGGATATATATCAAAATTTATGAATTTGAAACTCTAATTCACTAATTGATTGATGTTTGTGTTGTTTGTTTATTTGTTTGATAATTTTGAACCATTATGCCTAATTGAACCAAATATTGAGTTATATTGAAAATTGGTCGCATTTGCATGCATATACATATATTTACATTGAACAGGTCATAGCAAGGAGGCTAGAGCAGAGAATAAAATTTGTTTGCCCGACAAATAGGTACATGTTTACTACATAATTTACTGTTTTATTTGGGTGATGATGATTTTATGAGCCTATTGGCTAGCTGCTTGGCTTTTTCTTTTTCTTTTTGAGATTAGAAGGACCGGGGAAGCTATTTGAAATTCCCCGATGCTCCCGGTGCAGGGGAGGTTATGGCGAAATTTTTCGAAAATTTAGGGTGTTAGGCAAATTTTTGAAAATTTGAAAATTCTCAGAAACTGAAAAGTTAGAGAATGGAAGCCAGATCGAACGTAGAGTTGATTAATCAAACCACTTTCGACTTTGTTCCTTTTCGGGGACGAAAAGTTTTAAGTGGGGGAGATTGTAATAACCCGGAAATTCTGGGCCAGTTTAAAATTTTTATTTTGGCGATTTTAGCGAATTTTGAACATTTAAAATAGATTATTTTAAATAGTATCGACGAGAAATTTATTTTGAATATAATTAGAACGTATATATTATATACGTCGTCGTTAGAATATAAATATTTATATATAATTATAAATAGAATTGAAAATGGCGCGGTAGTTCGATAATTCGATTTCAAACTTCAATTGAATGTACCGGGTGCAAAACAATCCGGATTTTAGTGAAACCAAAAATAATAGGATCTAATCGATGATATCTTTCCAACGAATCCGACAAATCAAAATTTCATAGCGGGAATCAAAAGATATGTCCAGTTGAAAATTCTGAATAGTCGCTATGGAATTCAGGCCCTTAAAAATGGACATTTTGCAAACGACCTCGGATTTCGATGAAACCAGTTTTGTTGGGTCCGTGATGTAAGGTTATTGCTAGATTCCAAATTTCATAATTTTTCGAATCAATATGTGAGCGTGGCAAAGGAAAACGCGTTTGACCAGTTTCAGTTGATTTTAATCGACTGGAAATTGGCCATTTTTCCAACGGTCTCAGAATTCGACGAAACTAGTTTTGTTAGGACCGTATCGTCAATACGAAGCTAGAAAATATTTTTCGGGAATTTTTCTAGTTAGTATGTGGCCCCGGTAATTTGAAATGTACGTTTGAAATTCAATATAATGATTTAAATGTAAATTCAACGGAAACTGATCGAAACGATCGAATCAGCTTACGATACATATCCCATTGTGTTCAGAATGGGGGTAGAACTCTATGGACGATAGGCGGTGGGCCTCGTTTAGAGGTCGTATGTAAAAGTCAACTTTTTGCAAATTAAATAATTAAAAAAAAAATTGGGCCAAGCCCTTTATCTTTCCACCCAGTCAACCCTCCCTTTTACCATTTCGTTCGAAACCCGATAAGAAAAGAAAAAAAAAAGACAGAACCGCGATGTGGAAACCACCATCGAGGAGGCGGCGCACCTCCTTCGATCACCCCACCGAAGTCCGGCCCCGCCCCCCTGGCGCCTCCGTTCATCTCCGTTCCCTGCACCAAATCGAAGACCAACCCCCAAATCGAGAAAAAGGAAGCCGCCACCCCTTGTTCCGCCACCACTGGCCCACCGTCCGCCTGAGCAACCTCCGGCCGCCACTCCAGCACCCCGGCGCGATGTTTCCCCCTCCTCCGAGCGATTTTCTGTAAGTTAGTTTTTATTTATTTATTTACATTGATTTTAAAGGTTCGGATTTATTTATATATTTATAAAATCAGTTTTTATGGTTTATTCTTCAATAAATTATAGATTTTTGACTACAATGAATTTTGGATTTTTAAACAAGTAAAGAACGGATTTTTAAACAAGACAAGATTAGAAGTTAGAATAGGAAATATGATTTTTATATTTTTAATGTAGTAAAAATATGATTTTTATATTTTTAAAGTATTAAAAATATAGTCTTTACTATATAGATGATATAAAAATATGATTTTTGTTTATGTAGAGAATTAAAAATATAATTTTTACATGTTAGAAACATTAAAAATATCATCTTTATATAGGTAGCAAAATAAAAGTGGGATTTTTATAGTGATGTTTGAAAAGGTAAAATCTTTAAATTGAAAAGTTGAAATCTTTAAATTGAAAAGTTGAAATCTCTATATTCTTTAAAAAAAAGGCGAAATCTTTATATGAAATATAGCGTGATGAAAATATAATTTTTATCTATATAACATCGTTGTGAAAATATAATTCTTATATATTGAATAACAAGGTAAAAATTCGATTATTATATATTGAATAACAGAGTAAAAATTCGATTTTTACATATGTAGTGGCTATGGGCAACGAAGCTGACGAAGATGCGATAACGATGAAGAGTCAAGATGATTGGATAGCTATATGTGAGAATTTCTCACCTTTCAATTTCATTTCTAATTATATATATATATATTAGGATGCAGACGGTGCTTAGTAGCACCCGACACAATCGTCCACAGACCATGGACTTGTTTGTTTGGTTGCATAGATTAGTTAGATGATTTGATTTGAATTTGGTTGTTTGGTGATTTTGATTGATGTGTGAATGGCGTGGGCCTTCACTAGACCGGGGATAAGGCTAGACCTCGTCCCATTTCTAGTATCGTGCCGTTATGCCGCCGAAATTTTCTAAAATAAGTTAGAAGATAAAAATATCAATTTATTTAAAGAATGAACTGAATAGATATTCATGTATTGAAATAAAATATTTTATCGTTAAAAAAAATATAATTTTTAACGTGAATATGAATATAGTGAATGTGAATGAATAAATATTCATTTACAAACCGGACGGTTTGTTTATGTACACCTATTTGAAGGACATTGATTGGGTCGATAAATTTTACGCATCGCCCAACTACACAAATAAAATCTGTGTTTGGTTGTTTGAAACCCCACACGGGTGTTGGGATGAAATTTGAAGTTCACTCATCCTGATTTATTAAATATGTCGATCGATTGATTGACAGGCTGTTATAAGCGTTAAATATCTATATTTGATGCTATACAGTGTAGTGCACTTTGGTTGATGGTTGATTATTTTTCAATGCTATGATATACGTGTGATGTATGAAAATCCATATAATTAATTTTATATGGTGATTGATTGGGCCTCATTCCAATTTAGAAGATAAAGAACAATATAAAATAAAGGTTCATGTGTTGACTGTACTCATTAGTGAGATTAGTCATGTGTTGAACGTAATATTTTAACAATAAATTTTACATCTTTATCAATATAAAATAAAGGTTCATGTGTTGACTATACTCATTCGTGAGATTAGTCATGTGTTGAACGTAATATTTTAACAATAAATTTTATATCTTTATCACTATAATATAAAGGTTCATGTGTTGACTGTACTCATCCGTTTAGATTAGTCATGTGTTGAACGAAATAATTTAACAAAAATAGTCACACGTGGACAGTACTCATTCGTTGAGATTAGTCGTGTGTTGACAAAAAAAATAAATATTCATTTGTTGAATAGAATAAAGGAATTATTGAAATATATAAAGCCGTATTGATTAGAGATGCGCTATTTTGACGCGAACGATATTCATATCGATTTTATTCATTTCGAAATGAATTGAATATAAAACGATTTCGAAATGAATTGAATATTGAAAAACGATTTCGAAATGAATTGAATATAAAACGATTTCGAAATGAATTGAATATAAAACGATTTCGAAATGAATTGAATATTGAAAAACGATTTCGAAATGAATTGAATATAAAGCGATTTCGAAATGAATTGAATATTGAGAAACGATTTCGAAATGAATTGAATATAAAACGATTTCGAAATGAATTGAATATAAAGCGATTTCGAAATGAATTGAATATAAAACGATTTCGAAATGACTTGAATATAAAAGGATTTCGAAATGAATTGAATAGAAAACAAATTTGATTTCAATTGAATATATGATCGAAAATGAATTTGAATCGAATAGAAAACCAATTTGAATTGAATCGAACGGAAAACCAATTTGAATTGAATCGAACGGAAAACCAATTTGAATTGAATCGAATAGGAAACGACTTTGAATTGAATCGAATAGGAAACGACTTTGAAATTGAATTGAATTGAAAACGAATTCAAATTGAATTGAAAGCGAATTGAAATGAATTCAAATTGAATTGAAATTTGATTTGAATAGAAAATGAATTTGAATCGAATAGAAAACCAATTTGAATTGAATCGAATAGAAAACCAATTTGAATTGAATCGAACTGAAAACCAATTTGAATTGAATCGAACGGAAAACCAATTTGAATTGAATCGAATAGGAAACGACTTTGAATTGAATCAAATAGGAAACGACTTTGAAATTGAATTGAATTGAAAACGAATTCAAATTGAATTGAAAGCGAATTGAAATGAATTCAAATTGAATTGAAATTTGAATTGAATAGAAATGAATTTTAAAACGAATTTATAAGGAAGAATTCAATTTTGATTTGAAATGAAATGGAAGTTGAAATTGTTTTTGAAACGAATTTAAAACTATTTATATAATTCGTTTTAAATAGAAATAGACGAAATATATATTATATATATATAATATAATGACCTGAATAGAACGCGCCGCGCCGCGGCCGTTCATGAATTTCGACCATTTATTTCAAACGGACATTACGGGAGATCCGACCGTCGGATTCTCCTAAAACCGGAACCGTTGGGTTCGTATCGAAAAGAGCTTTCTAACGAATATTAGAAATTCAAAATCTAACGGTTGGATTTGGAGATACGTCCAAATCAAATTTGCAAAAGGTCGCTATAGGTGCAGTTCGATGGCCGTTGTTGGAAATCGACTGTACGGGCCTTGATAAAATTATTAAAAATATCAATAATTTGTGTAAAATCATAAGAAATGATTTGAGAAAAATTGGGGTGAAAAACTCCATATTTGAAAAGATAAAAATAGTTTTTTATCGAAATGAACTAGTTTTGAACTAAATTTAAAACCCAATTATTTTAAATAAATAAATTAGATTTAAAAAGGGGTTTTAAATAATCGGAATTTCTAATATATTTGATTGGATTTGAAATGGGTTTATCGTGAACGGTGTTTTAAATAACACTAGTTCTTTAACCCGATAACAAATAGAATGTGATTTGGGTTTGTCGTGAACAGTGTTTTAAATAACACCTAGTTCTTTAACCCTGTAAAAGGAGTTTTAACGAATCCGCAATTAAATTGAAATGTGAATCTATAATCTAAATTATCAAATTTAGAAATGAGCGAGAATGGATTATCGCCAGTTTTGCTCCAAAGCGATAGTTAAATCTTTAATTAGATTTGAACGTGAAATGGTAATTAATTTTACCGATAACACCTTGGTGTTAGATATGGAGTATCACCAGTTTTGCTTCATGGGATGAATAGATTGGGATTGGGAAATAAAATAAATAATTACTTCGGTGTGGTTCGCTAATCTCGACTAGTTCAGAAAACCATGATTTGGTTTGAAACGACATCCAAAGGAAGATTACAGGATAAATTTTAAAGAATTTATCTTGGATAAAATTAATGGGAACCTTTCCCTAAGAATGTGGAATTTAGAAACTAGCTGTAGGTTAGCTAAGAAGAATGGTTTCCTGGGTATTGATCTGATGTTGGTTTCGGCCTTCGGGGTTAATGTTTGGGAAATTGTTCTCTTGCTAATTTGCGGTTAGTGACTAATGAATTGGAATGAGGCGTATGTTGTGTTTGTGTAACATTTGTTTTCAATATACGTGGGTTGTTCGGAAAGACCGGGTTTACACCCATTCTGAATAACCGATTCGACGATATGTCGAAGATGAAGACGGTGGTCGAAGACCGGAAGTCTTCACATCGTTTGGATAATTACTGACGATCCTGATTGGGCTGTACACCCAAGAGGATGGAAATATTTGGTGGTCGTCCAGACGTACTTGGAGATGGATGGATATGCGAGGAAAGTGCCTCCGGTTTCGTTCAGACCCAGAACGAACTTGTAAATGGATTGTGTGTCTGACATTGGATTTTATTTTGTGTTGATTGATTTCTATTAAATATACATCTGTTTGGCGGCGGAGAATTTATTCTTTTGCTTAACGCCCTTCTTTGAGACGTACGAGCTCAAAGGTTGTATATCGATGGACATCAGTCGCATGGCATGAATTGCCTGTGTGGCACGCTAAGATGCAATGATCAAGGCTTCTGTTGAAAAGCAAAGTCTTGTGGTTGATGATCAAAGCACGGCCTCTGTGGCGTAGCTTTGTGTATAACGTGAATTCGCGAGCCTCACCCCTCGGTATGAGTTAAAAACGGGATACGGACCGCTGGGAGAGCACGGCGTTTCTTTCTAGCTATGGTGGTGTCAGTGACTTACCACCCCTGACATATATATACTTTTCACCTTTGTGGTTGTTGTAATGAGGCGCCTCGATTATAGGTCTGCAAGGACCGGGAAACGTGTGTTCAGGCATAATTAATCCTCTAACGTAAGTGAGGACCGGTCCAGCCGCATCCAGGGTTGCCCAGAGTGCGTAACCCTGAGGCATTTGCTAGAGTGTCTCGAACGCGGAGAGGAGCTTGCCCCTTGCCTCGACTCTTGACGGAATCCAATTTCCAATACGTATAATTCGTCTTTAATTGTAGAACTAGTATGGCGACATAGTAGATGGTAGCTATGCCGCCTATGATTTATATTTATGATTGAAAATGTTTTAACACTATACACTTATTATAGTATCAAATGATTTGTTTTAAACGTATCAAGCATGCTTTGGCTGTTATAAGGGAAAACCCTATCCCCCGGCTTGCGTTGAATTGTGTGATAGGACCTGGGTCTTATAACAACTTCATTTTTCTTTATTTAGCATTGTGCTGTTGTTTTATGCACTGGTATTCTTGGGAGGAAACCCGTTCCGTGTTATACGGCGTGGTCCCTTGATTTACCTAACTTTGAAAATAAAGATTAATAACCGTTTTAGTTCTCACACCAGTCACATGACTGACCTGAAGTTTATTGTTTTAACCTAAACTCTGGGTGCCCCTATCTTCCGCACGGGCAGCTAGTAGTTTTGGTTTTGCAGATTTATATTCGCAGGATCCTGGTTTACAGCTGGAATGATATCCGGAAAGCTCTGTATCCGTATATCACCTTCAGTTGTGCTTTGTATTATTTTCCGCTGCTATGTAATTTATTGTAATCTCTGATATTTGTCGAATGTAATTTATTCATTTATACTCTGTATATTCTTGTATCTGATGGAATTGTTGCAATAGCAATGAAATGTTCTTCTGTTTGTGTTCTGATTTGTCCTGTTCTCAAACGATCAGGGGTTTCGAACGGTCTAAATCGGTTTAATGACTGATTCGGATCGAGCGAAATTCGAGGCCGTCACAACTTTTATGAATTAAAATAAATAAATAAATAAATAACTTACATTGTTTTTCAATCGGAGGAGGGTGTTTGGGGTTCGTCGGAGAGGCATGGGGGTCGCTGGAGGTGGCGACCGTCGTCAGGGGGCGGGGGGAGCGGTGCCCAACCGATGGTGGCGGGGATGTGGTCGTGGCGGCGGTTTTTGGAGAGCCTTCCGTCAATTTGGAGAGGGGAGAGGGAAAAGTGGGCCGGAGGAGGAAAGGGGGGGGGGAGTGGGGGTCATTTCGGCGTAGTGAGGAGGGGAAGGGCCTCCGCTAGTGGCGCGCCACCAGAAGCGACGACAACTGTCGTGCGGTGGTGCGATGGGTATCGCGGTTTTCCACGGTGCTTTTTTTCTTTTTTTTGAATGTAAAAACCCGTAACTTCCCCGTAAAGGAAGGCGACGGATAGTTCGAGAACAAACCACAACGGAACGCATACAGAAGAACATTTCATTGTATATTACAACAATGCATCAGATTACAAGAATATACAGAGTATGAATGAATATTACACAGAAATATCAGAGATTTAAATTACATTTAAATACATCGCAGCGGAAAATAATACAATACACAACTAGAAGAGATATACGGATACAAAGCTTTCCGGATATCGTTCCAGCTGTAAACCAGGATCCTGTGAATATAAATCTGCAAAACCAAAACTACTAGCTGCCCGTGTCAAAAATAGGGGCACCCAGAGTTTAGGTTAAAACAATAAACTCCAGGTCAGTCATGTGACTGGTGTGAGAACTAAAACAATTATTAATCTTTATTTTAAATCATTAGGTAAATCAAGGGACCACGCCGTATAACACGGAACGGGTTTCCTCCCAAGAATACCAGTGCATAAAACAACAGCGCAATGCTAAATAAAGAAACATGAAGCTGTTATAAGACCCAGGTCCTATCACACAATGCAACACAAGCCGGGGGATAGGGTTTTTACCTTATAACAGCCAAAGAATGCTTGATACGTTTAAAACAAATCATTTGATACTATTATAAGTGCATAGTGTATAAAACAACTTCAAATCATAAGTATCAATCATAGGCGGCATGAGCGCCCCATCCCACTATGTCGCCATATATAGGATTACAACTAAAACCGCAAGATCACGTATTTGGAAATTGGATTTCCGTCTATGAACCGAGGCAAAAGATAGTCCTCAACTGATTCGAGACAATCTAGCCCATGTCTCCGGAACAGCCGCAACTGCCCCTTGGATCGTCAGGGCCGGTCCACCGATGTGGATTATAGTGCCTGAACAATACGTCTCTCCGCCCTTTGGGGCGTAAACGAGCCAACTAAATGACTCCATCGGTTCGAGAACGACCGATCAATCCGAGGCGCCTCGCAACAGCAACAACCACATAAGTCAAACTCGTCAGGGCGTGTAAAACCACTGACGCCACTTCTAGCTAGAAAGAAACGCAAGTCCTCCCTGATGTCCCCTCCCGTTTTTGGTTCATACCGGTGTGAAACTCGCGAAGCAAACGTTACACAAAGCTACGCCACAAAGGCCTTGCTTTGATCATCACCACAAGACTTTGCTTTTCAACAGAAGCCTCGATCAATTGCCACTTAGGCATGCCACACAGGCAATTCACTCCATGCGTTTGATATCCATCAATATATAACCCCTGAGCTCGTACGTCTCAGAGAAGGGCGTTAAGCAAGAGAATAAATTCTCCGCCGCCAAACAGATATATATTTAATAGAGATCAATCACACGGACTAAAATCCAATGTCAGACACACAGTCCATTTACAAGTCCGTTCTGGGTCTGAACATAACCGGAGGCACCTAGTACCCCGCATATCCATCGATCTCCAAGTACGTCTGGATGATCACTAACTGTTTCCATCTTCTTGGGTGTACAGCCCAATCAAGATCATCAGTTATCACCCAAACGACGTGAAGACCTCCGGTCTTCGACCATCGTCTTCATCTTCGACTTATCGTCGTATCAGTTATTCAGAATGGGATAAACCCGGTCTTTCCGAATAACTCGCGTATATTTTAAATAAGTGTTACACAAACACAACATACGCCTCATTCCAATTCATTAGTCACTAACCGTAAATTAATCAAGAGAATAATTCCCAAAATATTAACCCCGAAGGCCGAAACCAACATCAGATCAATATCCAGAAAACCCTTCTGCTTGGCTAACCGACAGTTAGTTTCTAAATTTCACATTCATAGGGAAAGGTTCCCATTAATTTTATCAAAGATAAATTCTTGAATTTATGCTTTAATCTACTTTTGAATATCAATTCAAACCAGTCGGGATTAGCGAACCTTACCGAAGTAATCATTTGTTTTAATTTCCCAATCCCAACCTATTCATCCCATGAAGTAAAACTGGTAGTACTTCATATCTAACACCACGGTGTTATCGGTAAATTCAATTACCATTTCACGTTCAAATCTAATTAAAGATTTAACTATCGCTTGGAGCAAAACTGGTGATACTCCATTTTCGATCATTCCAATCTAATTAAAGATTCATTAAAACTCCACTTAGTTTTAATCTTCAACTGGGTTAAAGAATCAGTGTCATTTAAAACACGGTTCACGATAAACCCAAAATCACATTCATTAATTATCGGGTTAAAGAACGAGTGTTATTTAAAACACTGTTCACGATAAACCCAAAAATCAATATCAATTCAATTCCAATTAAATATTATTTAATTGGTACACTTCATTAAATCTAAATAAAAAGATTTAATCTTTTCTCAACTGGGTTCAAGAACAGTGTTAGTGAAGACACCATTCACGACAAACCCAAATCACATTTGATATTCAATATAAGGCTCTGAATAGAAAATATATCGGCTTATATTCAATATCAAATTCTACGATTAACAAATGTCGTATTGGAAATAACGATATAAATATATATCTTTCAAATTTCCATAACAACACCTGTATAATCACGAATTCCAACATCGAAATATTCCGAAGACAATTTCGATTTAAATCCACTCCAATGCAATCATTGGAAATTTTGGTTATTTTCAAAACCCTTTTCGAATTCAATTTATTTATTTAAAAATAAATAGAATTATAATTCTAGTTCAAAACTAGTTCATTTCGATAAAAATCTATTTTTATCTTTTCAAATATGGAGTTTTTCATCCCAATCCTTTCTAAATCATTTCTTATGATTTTACACAAATTATTACTATTTTTAATAATTTTATCAAGGCCCGTACAGTCGATTTCCAACAATGGCCATCGAACTGCACTCATAGCGACCTTTTTCGAATTTGATTGGGACGTATCTCCAAATCCAACGTTAGATTTCTAATTTATCACATTCGTTAGAAAGCTCTTTTCGATACGAACCCAACGGTTCCGGTTTTAGGAGAATCCGACGGTCGGATCTCCCGCAATGTCCGTTTGAAATAAATGGTCGAAATTCACGAACTGCCGCGGCGCGGCGCGTTCTATTCAGGCCATTATATTATATATATAATATATACTTCGTCGATTCCTATTTAAAAACGAATTATATAACTAGTTTTAAAATCGTTTCAAAAGCAATTTCAACTTTCTTTTCAATTCAAATCAAAATTGAATTCTTCTTTATAAATTCGTTTTAAAATTCATTTCTAATCAATTCAAATTTCAATTCAATTTGAATTCATTTCAATTCGCTTTCAATTAGATTCGAATTCGTTTCAATTCGATTCAATTCAAATTCGTTTTCTATTCGAAATCGTTTTCAATTCACTTCATTTCGAAATCGTTTTCAATTCATTTCATTTCGAAATCGTTTTCAATTCATTTCATTTCGAAATAGTTTTCAATTCATTTCATTTCGAAATCGTTTTCAATTCATTTCATTTCGAAATCGTTTTCAATTCATTTCATTTCGAAATCGTTTTCAATTCATTTCATTTCGAAATCGTTTTCAATTCATTTCATTTCGAAATCGTTTTCAATTCATTTCATTTCGAAATCGTTTTCAATTCATTTCATTTCGAAATCGTTTTCAATTCATTTCATTTCGAAATCACTTAAAATTGATATAAATATCGTTCACGTCAAAATGGCGTCAATCTAATCAACACGGCTTCATAAATTTCTATTTTCAAATATTCTATTTCAAATATTTCTTTTCTTCAAAATAGTTGTTATTATCAAAATATTTCGTTCAACACATGACCAATCTCAATGGATGAGTACTGTCAACACATGAACTTTTATTTTATATTGATAAAGATATAAATTTTATTACTAAAATATTTCGTTCAACACATGACCAATCTCAATGAATGAGTACTGTCAACACATGAACTTTTATTTTATATTGATAAAAATATAAATTTTATTACTAAAATATTTCGTTCAACACATGACCAATCTCAATGAATGAGTACTGTCAACACATGAACTTTTATTTTATATTATTCTTTATTTTTCAAATTGGAATGAGGCCCAATCAATTACCATATAAAGTTAATTATATGGATTTTCATACATCACATGTATATATTAGCATTGAAAAATAATCAACCATCAACCAAAGTGCACTACACTGTATAAGCATCAAATATAGATATCTAACGCTTATAACAGTCTGTCAATCAATCGATCGACATATTTAATCCATCGGGATGAGTGAACTTCATATTTCATCCCAACACCCGTGTGGGGTTTCAAACAATCAAACAAATATTTTATTTGTGCAGTTGGGCGATGTGTAAAATTTATCGACCCAATCAATGTCCTTCAAATAAGTGTACATAAACAAACCGTCTGGTTTGTAAATGAATATTTATTTATTCACTTTCACTATATTCATATTCACGTTAAAAATTATAATTTTAACGATAAAACATTTTATTCCAACATATGAATTTCTAGTATTCATTTACACAATAAAATGATATTTTTATTTTCTAACATATTTTAGGAAATTTCGGCGGCATAACAGCACGATACTAGAAACGGGACGAGGCCTAGCCTTATCCCCGGTCTAGTGAAGGCCCACGCCATTCACACATCAATCATATCAATTCCATCTCACCAAACAATTCAAACAAATAATTCAACTAATCTATGCAACCAAACAAACAAGTCCATAGTCTGTGGACGATTGTGTCGGGTGCTACTAAGCACCGTCTGCATCCTAGTATATATATATATAACTAGAAAATAAAATTGAAAGGTGAGAAATTCTCACATATAGCTATCCTAGCTCCACGGCACTTCTATTGTAGAGATCTTCGTCGTTCCCGCCTTTTTGTCACCTTCGTTGTCCGCTTTCACTACATATGTAAAAATCGAATTTTTACTTTGCTTTTCAATATATAAAAATCATATTTTTAATTCGAAGTCCAATATATAAAAATCATATTTTTAATTCGAAGTTCAATATATAAAAATCATATTTTTAATTCGAAGTTCAATATATAAAAATCATATTTTTTAATTCGAAGTTCAATATATAAAAATCATATTTTTAATTCGAAGTCCAATATATAAAAATCATATTTTTAATTCGAAGTCCAATATATAAAAATCATATTTTTAATTCGAAGTCCAATATATAAAAATCATATTTTTAATTCGAAGTTCAATATATAAAAATCATATTTTTAATTCGAAGTTCAATATATAAAAATCATATTTTTAATTCGAAGTTCAACATATAAAAATCATATTTTTAATTCGAAGTTCAACATATAAAAATCATATTTTTAATTCGAAGTTCAATATATAAAAATCATATTTTTAATTCGAAGTTCAACATATAAAAATCATATTTTTAATTCGAAGTTCAACATATAAAAATCATATTTTTAATTCGAAGTTCAATATATAAAAATCATATTTTTAATTCGAAGTTCAACATATAAAAATCATATTTTTAATTCGAAGTTCAATATATAAAAATCATATTTTTAATTCGAAGTTCAATATATAAAAATCATATTTTTAATTCGAAGTTCAACATATAAAAATCATATTTTTAATTCGAAGTTCAATATATAAAAATCATATTTTTAATTCGAAGTTCAATATATAAAAATCATATTTTTAATTCGAAGTTCAATATATAAAAATCATATTTTTAATTCGAAGTTCAACATATAAAAATCATATTTTTAATTCGAAGTTCAACATATAAAAATCATATTTTTAATTCGAAGTTCAATATATAAAAATCATATTTTTAATTCGAAGTTCAACATATAAAAATCATATTTTTAATTCGAAGTTCAATATATAAAAATCATATTTTTAATTCGAAGTTCAATATATAAAAATCATATTTTTAATTCGAAGTTCAACATATAAAAATCATATTTTTAATTCGAAGTTCAACATATAAAAATCATATTTTTAATTCGAAGTTCAATATATAAAAATCATATTTTTAATTCGAAGTTCAACATATAAAAATCATATTTTTAATTCGCCTTTTCTATTATAAAAATTCGATTTTTCACGTAAAACAAATCTAACCTTCCATGTTAAAAATCATTACTTTATATGTTTTAAAAAATCATATATTTTTTATATATAAAAAGCAAATCTTTATAATATATATATATATATATATATAAAATCTAAACCCAAAAAAAAACTGAAACAAAATAGATAAATAATAATAATAAAAAGATAACAATACAAAAAAAAACTTACGGTTTGCCAAAAAGGAAGGGGGGAAAGAAAGCTGCTCGCCGGCGTTGGGATTCCAACCTTCGGGGGAGGTGGCAAGGGCGGCTCGCTGCTTCGTCGGGGGGGGGGGGGGGGTGCGACTCGATGGGAGGAAAGAGGGGAATGGCGGAGGAGAGTCGGGCTTTGGGAATTAGGGTTTGTGGAGGATCCTGGAGCGATGGGGAAGGGAGAAGGTGGAAGCGGCTAGGCGGAGGGGGGGCTGAGGCAGGCCGCGCCTGAGGGCACGGTGGCGCTCCGATGAGAGGAGCGATGGAGGCTCCTCCTCCCTCTTCGTTTTCTTTTTTTTTTCCTTTTTTTTCGTTTTGAAATGAAAAGGGGGGGTCGGCTGTTAAAAAGGAGAAGGGATTTATTATATTTTTTTTCTTTTTAATTTAATTATTTAATTCATTTCAAAGTTGACTTTTCGTTTGAACTCGAAATCAAGCCCACCGACTGTCGCCCCTAGCGTTTTACCCCCATTCCGAACACAATGGGATAT
The DNA here is from genome assembly GCA_030737875.1 of Allium sativum. Lineage (NCBI taxonomy): Eukaryota > Viridiplantae > Streptophyta > Magnoliopsida > Asparagales > Amaryllidaceae > Allium > Allium sativum. The sequence goes on from CM060923.1 coordinate 94,023,978, forward strand.
GTATCGTAAGCTTATTCGATCGTTACAATCAGTTTCCGTTGAATTTACATTTAAATCACTGTATTGAATTTTAAACGTACATTTCAAATTACCGGAGTCACATACTAACTAGAAAAATTCCAGAAAAATATTTTCTAGCTTCGTATTGACGATACGGTCCTAACAAAACTAGTTTCGTCGAATTCTGAGACTGTTTGAAAAATGGCCATTTTCCAGTCGATTAAAATCAACTGAAACTGGTCAAACGCGTTTTCCTTTGCCACGCTCACATATTGATTCAGAAAATTATGAAATTTGAAATCTAGCAATAATTTGACATCACGGACCCAACAAAACTGGTTTCGTCGAAATCCGAGGTCGTTTGCAAAATGTCCATTTTTAAGGGCATGAATTCCATAGCGACTATTCAGAATTTTCAACTGGACATATCTTTTGATTCCCGCTACGAACTTTTGATTTTTCGGATTCGTTGGAAAGATATTCACTATTAGATCCCATTATTTTTGGTTTCACTAAAATCCGGATTGTTTTGCACCCGGTACATTCAATTGAAGTTTGAAATCGAATTATCGAACTACCGCGCCATTTTCAATTCTATTTATAATTATATATAAATATTTATATTCTAACGACGACGCGTATAATATATACGTTCGAATTATATTCAAAATAAATTTCTCGTCGATTTTATTTAAAATAATCTATTTTAAATAATCAAAATTCGCTAAAATAGCCAAAATAAAAATTTTAAACTGGCCCAGATTTTCGGGTTGTTACATTGAAATCCCTCGTTGACCTGAAGGAAGAGAGAGGAGGGTGGTTTATACAAATTATATATATTTAATTCAATTTAAATTCCATAAAGTTGATTTTTAATTCGAATCCCAAATCGAGTTCACCGATTGTCGCTCCTAGCTAAATACCCCCATTCTGAACACAATGGGACAGATTTCGTAAGCCAATTCGGCTGTTACGATCAGTTTTCTTTTAAATTAAATATAAATCAATATATTCTAAATTCAAACGCACATTTTAATTTACCAGGGCCACATACGGACTCCAAAAATTCCAGAAAAATAAATCTAGCTATGTTTTAACGATACGGTCCTAATAAAACTAATTTCATCCAATTTAGAGACCGTTTGAAAAACGGTCATTTTCCAGTCGATTAAATTCAAACGGAATTGACCAAACACATTTTAATTCGCCACACCCACATATTGATTCCAAAAATTATGAAAATTGGAATCCAGCAATAAGTTGACATTCCGGATCCAACAAAAGTGGTCTCGTCGAAAACGGAGGTCGTTTGCAAAATTTCTATTTTTAAGGGCTATATTTCCATAGCGACTATTCTGAATTTTCAACTGGGCATAACTTTTTATTCCCGCTATGAAATTTCAATTTTTCAGATTCCTGGGAAAGATATTTTCAAACAGATTCAAATATTTCTGGTTTCACTAAAATCTGGTTTATTTCGAATCCTGTACATTCATTTGAAATTTGAAATCGAATTTTCAAACTATCGCGCCATTTTCAATTCCTTTTATAATTAAAATAAATATTTATATTCTAACTTTGATTCAAATAAATATATACGTTCTAATTCTGTTCAAAATAAATTTCTAGTCGTTATTATTTAAAATAAATCATTTTAAATATTCAAAATCCATTAAAATTGCCAAAATAAATATTTTAAATTAGTTCTGATTTTCCGGGTTGTTACAATCTCCCCTACTTAAAATCTTTTCGTCATCGAAAAGGAATGGAGCTGAAAGTTGTTTAACTAATCAACTCAACTTTCATTCTAACATTCATTCTTTAACTTTTCAGTTTCTAAGAATTTTCAAATTTTTCAAAAATTTGGCTAACACCCTAAATTTTCGAAAAATTCCGCCATAACGTCCTTTGTACGGGGAGCATCTGGAAAATTCCCGAACCGCCACACAGGCCCTCTCATCCTAAAAAGAAAAAGAAAAAGTCAAGCGATTAGCCAATGAGCTCATAAAATCATCCAAACCCAATAAATTAGTAAACATGTACCTATTTGTCGGGCATACAATTTTATTCCTCTTCTCTAGCCTCCTTGCTATGACCTGTTCAATATATATGCATGTACATGCATGCATTCCCAAACAATTAGCAACTCAATTTCAGTTTTGATATAATTTGGCTAAATTTACCTTTCTTTCGTGTTGGTTTAAATGAATAATCACATAACACAATCAACAATCAACAATAAATTAGTTGATTAACGTTTAAAACACATAACTTTAATACATAGTCAAAAATCATATTTTTGATGCCATTTCACAACAAATACCCTATCTAGTTTTGGTTCTCACACTAGTCAATTGGAAATATATAGATATCCCACTGTCGGCACTCGAACATAGATACTGATGATAATGCATTAATCACCAGGATCATCTCCGGGCGAGTAGAGTATGATTCTATATCTATCCAGAATATTAAAACTTCGAATATACGTTTGCAAGGCGTATATGAAAAATCTTTATATACTTGATTGTACAAATTCAACATAAAATGAATATTCATATACGTATAAAATGGTTTAAATTTTCAAACCAAAATTCATTTTTATTTTTAAAACACTACTCTTCACACTCGTTCTAGGATACTACTGGTCTTATCTCTAACGAGTCATTCTCAATGGATATTACTAATCCAATCTCTGATGAATTCTTTCGTTTGGTTCTAACGTGTCTTGTTCTCGAGCTCTGTAAACCAAAGCTCTGATACCAAATATAACGACTCGAATTTCCCCGGTCTCCGAAGAGAAGAGAAAGAACGGATTGCTTTGAGGACAAGACAAATCAGAACACAAACAGAAGAAAAATTCATTGCTTATTACAACAATTTACATCAAAGTACAAGGATATAACATAGTATGAATAAATATTATACATTTTATAAACATCAGGGATTTAAATTACATAGCAGCTGAAAAATAATGCAAAACACAACTGAAAGAAATACACGAATCAGAGCTTTCCGAATATCCCTTCAACTATAAACCAGGCTCCTGTGAATATAATATCTGCAAAACCCAACTACTAGCTGCCCGTGTGGAAAATAAGGCACCTAGAGTTTTAAACTCCAGGTCAGTCATGTGACTGGTGTGAGAACTAAAACAGTTATTAATCTTTATTTTTAAAGTTAGATAAATCAAGGGACCACGCCGTATAACGCGGAACGGGTTTAACCCTAAGAATACCAGTGCATAAAACAAACGACGCAGTGCTAAATAAAGAAAAATGAAGCTATTATAAGACCCAGGTTTCATCACACAATGCAACGCAAGCCGGAGGATGGGGTTTTACCTTATAATAGCCAAATAATGTTTGATACGTGAAATTTAATCTTTTATTATTACTATAAGTGAAGAAATCAACTTCAAATATAAATGTATCAATCATAGGCGGCATGGGAACCATCTATCATGTCGTCATACTAGGATCTACAAATAAAACTGAAATGTCACGTATTGGAAATTGGATCTCCGTTATGAGTCGAGGCAAGGTGTAATAACCCGGAAAATCTGGGCCAGTTTAAAATTTTTATTTCGGCAATTTTAGCGAATTTTAATTATTTAAAATGAATTATTTTAAATAATATCGACGTGAAATTTATTTTGAATATAATTCGAACGTATATATTATATACGTCGTCGTTAGAATATAAATATTTATATATAATTATAAATAGAATTGAAAATGGCGCGGTAGTTCGATAATTCGATTTCAAACTTCAATTGAATGTACCGGGTGCAAAACAATTCGGATTTTAGTGAAACCAAAAACATTAGGATCTAATTGATAATATCTTTCCAACGAATCCGAATAATCAAAATTTCATAGCGGGGATCAAAAGATATGTCCAGTTGAAAATTCTGAATAGTCGCTATGGAATTCAGGCCCTTAAAAATGGACATTTTGCAAATGACCTCGGATTTCGACGAAACCAGTTTTGTTGGGTCCGTGATGTCGAATTATTGCTAGGTTTCAAATTTCATAATTTTTCGAATCAATATGTGAGCGTGGCAAAGGAAAACGCATTTGACCAGTTTCAGTTGATTTTAATCGACTGGAAAATGGCCATTTTTCTAACAGTCTCAGAATTCGACGAAACTAGTTTTGTTAGGACCGTATCGTTAATACGAAGCTAGAAAACATTTTTCGGGAATTTTTCTAGTTAGTATGTGGCCCCGGTAATTTGAAATGTACGTTTAAAATTCAATATAGTGATTTAAATGTAAATTCAACTGAAACTAATCGAAACGATCAAATCAGCTTGCGATACATATCCCATTGTGTTCGGAATGGGGGTAAAACGCTATGGACGACATGCGGTGGGCCTCGTTTAGAGGTCGTATGTAAAAGTCAACTTTTTGAAATTAAAATAAATTAAATATTAAAAAATAAAATAAAAAAAATATTCCTTACTCTCCTTAACCTCGTTCTGGCCCCCCCCTCTTTCGTTTTCATTTCGATTCGATCCGATATAAAAAAAAAAAAAAGAAGAGGAAAGAAGGAGTGGCGGAGGAGCATCGCGCCCCCTCCAGGTCGGCGCCGCCCACCACCGCTACGGCGAGAACCCCACCTTCGATCGCACCCCTCTCCCCTTCGACAGCCCTCCAGCCTCCCCGTCGCCACCTTCCCCTCCTCCTCCCACGACCACATCCGCACCCCCCCCTTCTTGCACCGATCCTTCTCCTTCGCCTGAACGGAAAACGCGACCCCCCCTCCCTCTTGCTAGAACCTGTAAGTGTTTTTCCCTTTCTTTTTTTTTTGTTTTTTTTATTATTAAGTTAGCATTTTTAATTTATTAAAGTTAGCATTTTTAATATATAAAAGTTAGCATTTTTAATATATAAAAGTTAGCATTTTTAATATATAAAAGTTAGCATTTTTAATATATAAAAGTTAGCATTTTTAATATATAAAAGTTAGCATTTTTAATATATAAAAGTTAGCATTTTTAATATATAAAAGTTAGCATTTTTAATTTATTAAAGTTAGCATTTTTAATTTATTAAAGTTAGCATTTTTAATTTATTAAGGTTAGCACTTTTAATATATAAAAGTTTAGATTTTTGTATTAGGAAAATATGATCTTTATATTTGTAGAAAAATAAAAAATTGTTTTTTTAATTGGTGAAAGAAATGATTTTTATAAAGAGAAAAGACACGACCTTTACATGGATGACATTGGATTTTCATATATAATTTAGTGGAATAAAAAAATTCGATTTTTATATATCGAATAGTAGAATAAAAATAGAATTTTTATATATTGAACTTCGATAGAAAAATAGAATTTTTATATATTGAACTTCGATAGAAAAATAGAATTTTTATATATTGAACTTCGATAGAAAAATAGAATTTTTATATATTGAACTTCGATAGAAAAATGGAATTTTTATATATTGAACTTCGATAGAAAAATGGAATTTTTATATATTGAACTTCGATAGAAAAATGGAATTTTTATATATTGAACTTCGATAGAAAAATAGAATTTGATTTTGAAAAAGGCGTGATTTTTATATATTGAACTTTGAAATAAAAATTCGATTTTTATATATTGAACTTTGAAATAAAAATTCGATTTTTATATATTGAACTTTGAAATAAAAATTCGATTTTTATATATTGAACTTTGAAATAAAAATTCGATTTTTATATATTGAACTTTGAAATAAAAATTCGATTTTTATATATTGAACTTTGAAATAAAAATTCGATTTTTATATATTGAAATTCCAAAGTAAAAATTCGATTTTTACCTATGTAGAGAATACGGGCGAAAGCGATAAAAAGCGAGTCGACGAGGACTTCTGCAAATGAAGAGCCGTGGAGCTAGGATAGCTATATGTGAGAATTTCTCACCTTTCAATTTTATTTCTAGTTATATATATATATACTAGGATGCAGACGGTGTTTAGTAGCACCCGACACCCGTCCACAGACCATGGACTTGTTTGTTTAGTTAAATGTTGGGTGATTGATTTATTCGTTTGGTTGAATTGGAAATTGATTGAAATTGATGTGTGAATGGCGTGGGCCTTCACTAGACCGGGGATAAGGCTAGGCCTTGTCCCGTTTCTAGTATCGTGCCGTTATGCCGCCGAAATTTTCTAAAATATGTTAGAAAAATAAAAATATCATTTTATTTAAAGATTGAATTGAATAGAAATTCATATGTTGGAATAAAATGTTTTGTCGTTAAAAATATAATTTTTAACGTGAATGTGAATAAATAAATATTCATTTACAAACCAGACGGTTTGTTTATGTACACTTATTTAAAGGACATTGATTGGGACGATAAATTTTACACATCGCCCAACTGCACAAATAAAATCCGTGTTTGATTGTTTGAAAACCCCACACGGGTGTTAGGATGAAATATGCAGTTCACTCATCCTGATTGATTAAATATGTCGATCGATGGATTGACAGGCTGTTATAAGCGTTAGATATCTATATTTGATGCTTATACAGTGTAGTGCACTTTGGTTGATGGTTGATTATTTTCAATACTATTATATACATGTGTTGTATGAAAATCCATATAATTAATTTTATATGGTAATTGATTGGGCCTCATTCCAGTTTAGAAAAAGAAATATTTGAAAAAGAAATATTTGAAATAAAATATTTGAAAAAGAAATATTTGAAATAAAATATTTGAAAATAAAGGAATATATGAAGCCGTGTTGATTAGATTGACGCCATTTTGACGTGAACGATATTTATATCGATTTTAAAAACGATTTCGAAATGAATTGAATTGAAAACGATTTCGAAATGAATTGAATTGAAAACGATTTCGAAATGAATTGAATTGAAAACGATTTCGAAATGAATTGAATTGAAAACGATTTCGAAATGAATTGAATTGAAAACGATTTCGAAATGAATTGAATTGAAAACGATTTCGAAATGAATTGAATTGAAAACGATTTCGAAATGAATTGAATTGAAAACGATTTCGAAATGAATTGAATTGAAAACGATTTCGAAATGAATTGAATTGAAAACGATTTCGAAATGAATTGAATTGAAAACGATTTCGAAATGAATTGAATTGAAAACGATTTCGAAATGAATTGAATTGAAAACGATTTCGAAATGAATTGAATTGAAAACGATTTCGAAATGAATTGAATTGAAAACGATTTCGAAATGAATTGAATTGAAAACGATGTCGAAATGAATTGAATTGAAAACGATGTCGAAATGAATTGAATTGAAAACGATTTCGAAATGAATTGAATTGAAAACGAATTCGAATTGAATTGAAATTTGAATTGAATAGAAATGGATTTTAAAACGAATTTATAAAGAAGAATTCAATTTTGATTTGAATTGAAATGGAAGTTGAAAATGTTTTGAAACGAATTTAAAACTATTTATATAATTCGTTTTAAATAGAAATCGACGAAATATATATTATATATATTATATATATAATATAATGGCCTGAATAGAACGCGCCGCGCCGCGGCAGTTCGTGAATTTCGACCATTTATTTCAAACGGACATTACGGGAGATCCGACCGTCGGATTCTCCTAAAACCGGAACCGTTGGGTTCGTATCGAAAAGAGCTTTCTAATGAATGTTAGAAATTTGAAATCTAACGGTTGGATTTGGAATTATGTCCAAATCAAATTCGAAAAAGGTCGCTATAAGTGCAGTTCGATGGCCATTGATAGAAATCGACTGTACGGGCCTTGATAAAATTATTAAAAATAGTAATAATTTGTGTAAAATCATAAGAAATGATTTAGAAAGAATTGGGATGAAAAATTCCATATTAGAAAAGATAAAAATAGATTTTTATCGAAATGAACTAGTTTTGAACTAGAATTATAATTCTATTTATTTTTAAATAAATAAATTGAATTCGAAAAGGGTTTTAAAAATAACCAAAATTTCCAATGATTGCATTGGAGTGGATTTGAATCGAAATTGTCTTCGGAATATTTCGATGTTGGAATTCGTGATATTACAGGTGTTGTTATGGAAATTTGAAAGATATATATTTGTATCGTTATTTCCAATACGACATTTGTTAGTCGTAGAATTCGATATTGAATATAAACCGATATATTTTCTATTCAGAGCCTTGTATTGAATATCGAATGTGATTTGGGTTTGTCGTGAATGGTGTCTTCACTAACACTGTTCTTGAACCCAGCTGAGAAAAGATTAAATCTTTTGATTTAGATTTAATGAAGTGTACCAATTAAATGATATTTAATTGGAATTGAATTGATATTGATTTTTGGGTTTATCGTGAACAGTGTTTTAAATAACACTTGTTCTTTAACCCGATAATTAATGAATGTGATTTGGGTTTGTCGTGAATGGTGTCTTCACTAACACCGTTCTTGAACCCAGCTGAGAAAAGATTAAATCTTTTGATTTAGATTTAATGAAGTGTACCAATTAAATAATATTTAATTGGAATTGAATGGATATTGATTTTTGGGTTTATCGTGAACAGTGTTTTAAATAACACTTGTTCTTTAACCCGATAATTAATGGGATGTGACTTTGGGTTTATCGTGAACCGTGTTTTAAATGACACTGATTCTTTAACCCAGTCACAGATTAAAACTAAGTGGAGTTTTAATGAATCTTTAATTAGATTGAAAAGATCGAGAATGGAGTATCACCAGTTTTGCTCCAGGCGATAGTTAAATCTTTAATTAGATTTGAATGTGAAATTTAGAAACTAACTGGCGGTTAGCCAAGCAGAATGGTTTTCTGGATATTGATCTGATGTTGGTTTCGGCCTTCGGGGTTAATATTTGGGGAATTATTCTCTTGATTAATTTACGGTTAGTGGCTAATGAATTGGAATGAGGCGTATGTTGTGTTTGTGTAACACTTATTTAAAATATACGCGAGTTATTCGGAAAGACCGGGTTTATCCCATTCTGAATAACTGATACGACGATAAGTCGAAGATGAAGACGATGGTCGAAGACCGGAGGTCTTCACGTCGTTTGGGTAATTACTGATGATCTTGATTGGGCTGTACACCCAAGAAGATGGAAACAGTTAGTGATCGTCCAGACGTACTTGGAGATCGATGGATATGCGGGGTACTAGGTGCCTCCGGTTTCGTTCAGACCCAGGACGGACTTGTAAATGGACTGTGTGTCTGACATCGGATTTCATTCTGTGTGACTGATATCGGTTGCATAGGATGGTTTGCCTGTGTGGCATGCTAAGATGCAAATGATCAAGGCTTCTGTTGAAAAGCAAAGTCTTGTGGTGATGATCAAAGCACGGCCTTTGTGGCGTAGCTTTGTGTAACGTTTACCTCGCGTGTTTCACACCAGGTATGAACCAAAAACGGGAGACGGACCTCAGGGAGGACTTGCGTTTCTTTCTAGTTAGAAGTGGCGTCAGTGGTTTTACACGCCCTGACGAGTTTGACTTATGTGGTTGTTGCTGTTGCGAGGCGCCTCGGTTATATCGGTTTCGGCCGATGCATTCTGGTCGGCTGACGGACCAGACTTACACCCCATAGGGTGGGGAAACGTAGTGTTCAGGCATTTTAATCCACATCGGTGGACCGGCCCTGTCGCTCCAAGGTCACTCGAGCTCTGACCTGTGGCTCGGGCTAGAGAGTCACGAATCGGTTGAGGACTATCTTTTGCCTCGGTTCATAGACGGAAATCCAATTTCCAAATACGTGACATTTGCGGTTTTATTTGTAAACCTATATATGGCGACATGATATATGGTACCCATGCCGCCTATGATTGATACTTATGATTTGAAGTGTTTTATACACTATGCACTTATAATAGTATCAAATGATTTGTTTTAAACGTATCAAGCATTCTTTGGCTGTTATAAGGGAAAACCCTATCCCCCGGCTTGCGTTGCATTGTGTGATAGGACCTGGGTCTTATAACAGCTTCATTTTTCTTTATTTAGCATTGCGCTGTTTGCTTTAGGCACTGGTATTCTTGGGAGGAAACCCGTTCCGTGTTATTACGGCGTGGTCCCTTGATTTACCTAATGATTTAAAATAAAGATTAATAACTGTTTCAGTTCTCACACCAGTCACATGACTGACCTGGAGTTTATTGTTTTAACCTAAACTCTGGGTGCCCTTATTTTGACACGGGCAGCTAGTAGTTTTGGTTTTGCAGATTTATATTCACAGGATCCTGGTTTACAGCTGGAACGATATCCGGAAAGCTTTGTATCCGTATATCTCATTCTAGTTGTGTATTGTATTATTTTCCGCTGCTATGTATTTAAATGTAATTTAAATCTCTGATATTTCTGTGTAAGATTCATTTATGCTCTGTATATTCTTGTAATCTGATGCACTGTTGTAATATACAATGAAATGTTCTTCTGTATGCGTTCTGTTTTGTCGTGTTCTCAAACGATAGGGCGTTTCGAACGGCCTGGATCGGTTTAGCGACTGGTTCGGACCGAGCGAGATTCCTTGCCGTCACAGTTGGTATCAGAGCTTTGGTTTACAAAGCTCAGAGAACAAGGCACATTAGAACCATACGAAAGAATTCATCAGATATTGGATTAGCAATATCCAATGGAATGATTCGTTAGAGATAGGATCAGTAGTATCCTAGAACGAGTGTGAAGAGTATATTTTTGAAAATGAAAACAAATTTTGTTTTGAAAATTTAAATCAACTATTCGTATTTGATTATCTATTTATATTGAGTTGGACAGTCCAGTATATAAAGATTTTGCGTATACGTCTGATCCACGTGTATTTGAAATTTTAATATACTGGATAGATATAGAATCACACTCTAGTCGCCCGAAGATGATTCTGATGATAGTTCGAACATCATCAGAATTGGTATTCGTGTTTCGAAGGTGTGATATCTATATATTTCCTATTGACTGGTGTGAGAACCAAAATTAGATAGGGCTAATTGTTGTGATTTGGCATCAAAAACATGATTTTTAGACTATGTACCAAAGTTATGAATTTGAAAAGCTAATCAACTAATTGATTGATGTTTGTGCTGTTTGTTTAATTGTTTGCTAATTTTGAACCATTATGCCTAACTGAATCAAATATTGACTTGTATTGAAATTTGGTCGCATTTGCTTGCATATACATATACTTACATTGAACAGGTCATAGCAAGGAGGCTAGAGCCAGAGAATAAAATTTGTTTGCCCGACAAATAGGTACATGTTTACTACATAATTTCCTGTTTTGTTTGGGTGATGATGATTTTGTGAGCCTATTGGCTAGCCGCTTGGCTTTTTCTTTTTCTTTTTGAGATCTGAAGGACCGGGGAAGCTATTTGAAATTCCCCGATGCTCCCGGTGCAGGGGAGGTTATGGCGAAATTTTTCAAAAATTTAGGGTGTTAGCCAAATTTTTGAAGTTTTGAAAATTCTCAGAAACTAAAGAGTTGGAGAATGGAAGCCTGATCGATCGTAGAGCTGATTAATCAAATCACTTTCGACTTTGTTCCTTTTCGGGGACGAAAAGTTTTAAGTGGGGGAGATTGTAATAACCCGGAAAATCTGGGCCAGTTTAAAATTTTTATTTCGGCAATTTTAGCGAATTTTAATTATTTAAAATGAATTATTTTAAATAATATCGACGTGAAATTTATTTTGAATATAATTCGAACGTATATATTATATACGTCGTCGTTAGAATATAAATATTTATATATAATTATAAATAGAATTGAAAATGGCGCGGTAGTTCGATAATTCGATTTCAAACTTCAATTGAATGTACCGGGTGCAAAACAATTCGGATTTTAGTGAAACCAAAAACATTAGGATCTAATTGATAATATCTTTCCAACGAATCCGAATAATCAAAATTTCATAGCGGGGATCAAAAGATATGTCCAGTTGAAAATTCTGAATAGTCGCTATGGAATTCAGGCCCTTAAAAATGGACATTTTGCAAATGACCTCGGATTTCGACGAAACCAGTTTTGTTGGGTCCGTGATGTCGAATTATTGCTAGGTTTCAAATTTCATAATTTTTCGAATCAATATGTGAGCGTGGCAAAGGAAAACGCATTTGACCAGTTTCAGTTGATTTTAATCGACTGGAAAATGGCCATTTTTCTAACAGTCTCAGAATTCGACGAAACTAGTTTTGTTAGGACCGTATCGTTAATACGAAGCTAGAAAACATTTTTCGGGAATTTTTCTAGTTAGTATGTGGCCCCGGTAATTTGAAATGTACGTTTAAAATTCAATATAGTGATTTAAATGTAAATTCAACTGAAACTAATCGAAACGATCAAATCAGCTTGCGATACATATCCCATTGTGTTCGGAATGGGGGTAAAACGCTATGGACGACATGCGGTGGGCCTCGTTTAGAGGTCGTATGTAAAAGTCAACTTTTTGAAATTAAAATAAATTAAATATTAAAAAAAAAAAAAAAAAATATTCCTTACTCTCCTTAACCTCGTTCTGGCCCCCCCTCTTTCGTTTTCATTTCGATTCGATCCGATATAAAAAAAAAAAAAAGAAGAGGAAAGAAGGAGTGGCGGAGGAGCATCGCGCCCCCTCCAGGTCGGCGCCGCCCACCACCGCTACGGCGAGAACCCCACCTTCGATCGCACCCCTCTCCCCTTCGACAGCCCTCCAGCCTCCCCGTCGCCACCTTCCCCTCCTCCTCCCACGACCACATCCGCACCCCCCCTTCTTGCACCGATCCTTCTCCTTCGCCTGAACGGAAAACGCGACCCCCCTCCCTCTTGCTAGAACCTGTAAGTGTTTTTCCCTTTCTTTTTTTTTGTTTTTTTTATTATTAAGTTAGCATTTTTAATTTATTAAAGTTAGCATTTTTAATATATAAAAGTTAGCATTTTTAATATATAAAAGTTAGCATTTTTAATATATAAAAGTTAGCATTTTTAATATATAAAAGTTAGCATTTTTAATATATAAAAGTTAGCATTTTTAATATATAAAAGTTAGCATTTTTAATATATAAAAGTTAGCATTTTTAATATATAAAAGTTAGCATTTTTAATATATAAAAGTTAGCATTTTTAATATATAAAAGTTAGCATTTTTAATTTATTAAAGTTAGCATTTTTAATTTATTAAAGTTAGCATTTTTAATTTATTAAGGTTAGCACTTTTAATATATAAAAGTTTAGATTTTTGTATTAGGAAAATATGATCTTTATATTTGTAGAAAAATAAAAAATTGTTTTTTTAATTGGTGAAAGAAATGATTTTTATAAAGAGAAAAGACACGATCTTTACATGGATGACATTGGATTTTCATATATAATTTAGTGGAATAAAAAAATTCGATTTTTATATATCGAATAGTAGAATAAAAATAGAATTTTTATATATTGAACTTCGATAGAAAAATAGAATTTTTATATATTGAACTTCGATAGAAAAATAGAATTTTTATATATTGAACTTCGATAGAAAAATAGAATTTTTATATATTGAACTTCGATAGAAAAATAGAATTTTTATATATTGAACTTCGATAGAAAAATGGAATTTTTATATATTGAACTTCGATAGAAAAATGGAATTTTTATATATTGAACTTCGATAGAAAAATGGAATTTTTATATATTGAACTTCGATAGAAAAATGGAATTTTTATATATTGAACTTCGATAGAAAAATAGAATTTGATTTTGAAAAAGGCGTGATTTTTATATATTGAACTTTGAAATAAAAATTCGATTTTTATATATTGAACTTTGAAATAAAAATTCGATTTTTATATATTGAACTTTGAAATAAAAATTCGATTTTTATATATTGAACTTTGAAATAAAAATTCGATTTTTATATATTGAACTTTGAAATAAAAATTCGATTTTTATATATTGAACTTTGAAATAAAAATTCGATTTTTATATATTGAAATTCCAAAGTAAAAATTCGATTTTTACCTATGTAGAGAATACGGGCGAAAGCGATAAAAAGCGAGTCGACGAGGACTTCTGCAAATGAAGAGCCGTGGAGCTAGGATAGCTATATGTGAGAATTTCTCACCTTTCAATTTTATTTCTAGTTATATATATATACTAGGATGCAGACGGTGTTTAGTAGCACCCGACACCCGTCCACAGACCATGGACTTGTTTGTTTAGTTAAATGTTGGGTGATTGATTTATTCGTTTGGTTGAATTGGAAATTGATTGAAATTGATGTGTGAATGGCGTGGGCCTTCACTAGACCGGGGATAAGGCTAGGCCTTGTCCCGTTTCTAGTATCGTGCCGTTATGCCGCCGAAATTTTCTAAAATATGTTAGAAAAATAAAAATATCATTTTATTTAAAGATTGAATTGAATAGAAATTCATATGTTGGAATAAAATGTTTTGTCGTTAAAAATATAATTTTTAACGTGAATGTGAATAAATAAATATTCATTTACAAACCAGACGGTTTGTTTATGTACACTTATTTAAAGGACATTGATTGGGACGATAAATTTTACACATCGCCCAACTGCACAAATAAAATCCGTGTTTGATTGTTTGAAAACCCCACACGGGTGTTAGGATGAAATACGCAGTTCACTCATCCTGATTGATTAAATATGTCGATCGATGGATTGACAGGCTGTTATAAGCGTTAGATATCTATATTTGATGCTTATACAGTGTAGTGCACTTTGGTTGATGGTTGATTATTTTCAATACTATTATATACATGTGTTGTATGAAAATCCATATAATTAATTTTATATGGTAATTGATTGGGCCTCATTCCAGTTTAGAAAAAGAAATATTTGAAAAAGAAATATTTGAAATAAAATATTTGAAAAAGAAATATTTGAAATAAAATATTTGAAAATAAAGGAATATATGAAGCCGTGTTGATTAGATTGACGCCATTTTGACGTGAACGATATTTATATCGATTTTAAAAACGATTTCGAAATGAATTGAATTGAAAACGATTTCGAAATGAATTGAATTGAAAACGATTTCGAAATGAATTGAATTGAAAACGATTTCGAAATGAATTGAATTGAAAACGATTTCGAAATGAATTGAATTGAAAACGATTTCGAAATGAATTGAATTGAAAACGATTTCGAAATGAATTGAATTGAAAACGATTTCGAAATGAATTGAATTGAAAACGATTTCGAAATGAATTGAATTGAAAACGATTTCGAAATGAATTGAATTGAAAACGATTTCGAAATGAATTGAATTGAAAACGATTTCGAAATGAATTGAATTGAAAACGATTTCGAAATGAATTGAATTGAAAACGATTTCGAAATGAATTGAATTGAAAACGATTTCGAAATGAATTGAATTGAAAACGATTTCGAAATGAATTGAATTGAAAACGATGTCGAAATGAATTGAATTGAAAACGATGTCGAAATGAATTGAATTGAAAACGATTTCGAAATGAATTGAATTGAAAACGAATTCGAATTGAATTGAAATTTGAATTGAATAGAAATGGATTTTAAAACGAATTTATAAAGAAGAATTCAATTTTGATTTGAATTGAAATGGAAGTTGAAAATGTTTTGAAACGAATTTAAAACTATTTATATAATTCGTTTTAAATAGAAATCGACGAAATATATATTATATATATTATATATATAATATAATGGCCTGAATAGAACGCGCCGCGCCGCGGCAGTTCGTGAATTTCGACCATTTATTTCAAACGGACATTACGGGAGATCCGACCGTCGGATTCTCCTAAAACCGGAACCGTTGGGTTCGTATCGAAAAGAGCTTTCTAATGAATGTTAGAAATTTGAAATCTAACGGTTGGATTTGGAATTATGTCCAAATCAAATTCGAAAAAGGTCGCTATAAGTGCAGTTCGATGGCCATTGATAGAAATCGACTGTACGGGCCTTGATAAAATTATTAAAAATAGTAATAATTTGTGTAAAATCATAAGAAATGATTTAGAAAGAATTGGGATGAAAAATTCCATATTAGAAAAGATAAAAATAGATTTTTATCGAAATGAACTAGTTTTGAACTAGAATTATAATTCTATTTATTTTTAAATAAATAAATTGAATTCGAAAAGGGTTTTAAAAATAACCAAAATTTCCAATGATTGCATTGGAGTGGATTTGAATCGAAATTGTCTTCGGAATATTTCGATGTTGGAATTCGTGATATTACAGGTGTTGTTATGGAAATTTGAAAGATATATATTTGTATCGTTATTTCCAATACGACATTTGTTAGTCGTAGAATTCGATATTGAATATAAGCCGATATATTTTCTATTCAGAGCCTTGTATTGAATATCGAATGTGATTTGGGTTTGTCGTGAATGGTGTCTTCACTAACACTGTTCTTGAACCCAGCTGAGAAAAGATTAAATCTTTTGATTTAGATTTAATGAAGTGTACCAATTAAATGATATTTAATTGGAATTGAATTGATATTGATTTTTGGGTTTATCGTGAACAGTGTTTTAAATAACACTTGTTCTTTAACCCGATAATTAATGAATGTGATTTGGGTTTGTCGTGAATGGTGTCTTCACTAACACCGTTCTTGAACCCAGCTGAGAAAAGATTAAATCTTTTGATTTAGATTTAATGAAGTGTACCAATTAAATAATATTTAATTGGAATTGAATGGATATTGATTTTTGGGTTTATCGTGAACAGTGTTTTAAATAACACTTGTTCTTTAACCCGATAATTAATGGGATGTGACTTTGGGTTTATCGTGAACCGTGTTTTAAATGACACTGATTCTTTAACCCAGTCACAGATTAAAACTAAGTGGAGTTTTAATGAATCTTTAATTAGATTGAAAAGATCGAGAATGGAGTATCACCAGTTTTGCTCCAGGCGATAGTTAAATCTTTAATTAGATTTGAATGTGAAATTTAGAAACTAACTAGCGGTTAGCCAAGCAGAATGGTTTTCTGGATATTGATCTGATGTTGGTTTCGGCCTTCGGGGTTAATATTTGGGGAATTATTCTCTTGATTAATTTACGGTTAGTGGCTAATGAATTGGAATGAGGCGTATGTTGTGTTTGTGTAACACTTATTTAAAATATACGCGAGTTATTCGGAAAGACCAGGTTTATCCCATTCTGAATAACTGATACGACGATAAGTCGAAGATGAAGACGATGGTCGAAGACCGGAGGTCTTCACGTCGTTTGGGTAATTACTGATGATCTTGATTGGGCTGTACACCCAAGAAGATGGAAACAGTTAGTGATCGTCCAGACGTACTTGGAGATCGATGGATATGCGGGGTACTAGGTGCCTCCGGTTTCGTTCAGACCCAGGACGGACTTGTAAATGGACTGTGTGTCTGACATCGGATTTCATTCTGTGTGACTGATATCGGTTGCATAGGATGGTTTGCCTGTGTGGCATGCTAAGATGCAAATGATCAAGGCTTCTGTTGAAAAGCAAAGTCTTGTGGTGATGATCAAAGCACGGCCTTTGTGGCGTAGCTTTGTGTAACGTTTACCTCGCGTGTTTCACACCAGGTATGAACCAAAAACGGGAGACGGACCTCAGGGAGGACTTGCGTTTCTTTCTAGTTAGAAGTGGCGTCAGTGGTTTTACACGCCCTGACGAGTTTGACTTATGTGGTTGTTGCTGTTGCGAGGCGCCTCAGTTATATCGGTTTCGGCCGATGCATTCTGGTCGGCTGACGGACCAGACTTACACCCCATAGGGTGGGGAAACGTAGTGTTCAGGCATTTTAATCCACATCGGTGGACCGGCCCTGTCGCTCCAAGGTCACTCGAGCTCTGACCTGTGGCTCGGGCTAGAGAGTCACGAATCGGTTGAGGACTATCTTTTGCCTCGGTTCATAGACGGAAATCCAATTTCCAAATACGTGACATTTGCGGTTTTATTTGTAAACCTATATATGACGACATGATATATGGTACCCATGCCGCCTATGATTGATACTTATGATTTGAAGTGTTTTATACACTATGCACTTATAATAGTATCAAATGATTTGTTTTAAACGTATCAAGCATTCTTTGGCTGTTATAAGGGAAAACCCTATCCCCCGGCTTGCGTTGCATTGTGTGATAGGACCTGGGTCTTATAACAGCTTCATTTTTCTTTATTTAGCATTGCGCTGTTTGCTTTAGGCACTGGTATTCTTGGGAGGAAACCCGTTCCGTGTTATTACGGCGTGGTCCCTTGATTTACCTAATGATTTAAAATAAAGATTAATAACTGTTTCAGTTCTCACACCAGTCACATGACTGACCTGGAGTTTATTGTTTTAACCTAAACTCTGGGTGCCCTTATTTTGACACGGGCAGCTAGTAGTTTTGGTTTTGCAGATTTATATTCACAGGATCCTGGTTTACAGCTGGAACGATATCCGGAAAGCTTTGTATCCGTATATCTCATTCTAGTTGTGTATTGTATTATTTTCCGCTGCTATGTATTTAAATGTAATTTAAATCTCTGATATTTCTGTGTAAGATTCATTTATGCTCTGTATATTCTTGTAATCTGATGCACTGTTGTAATATACAATGAAATGTTCTTCTGTATGCGTTCTGTTTTGTCGTGTTCTCAAACGATAGGGCGTTTCGAACGGCCTGGATCGGTTTAGCGACTGGTTCGGACCGAGCGAAATCACTTGCCGTCACACAAGGGATGTAGTCTTCGCCGGCTTTGAGACACTCTAGCAAGTGCCTCAGGGTTCAGACGCTGGTGAACCCTTGGATCCTCCAAGACCGTTCCACACATAGCAGATTAATTATACTTGAACGCACGTTTCCCGGTCCTTTAGGACCTATCCATAGGCTCCGTAGAGACCGATATATCCGAGGCGCCTCGCATTCCAATAACCACACATGTAAAAATAATATAAATGTCAGGGCTTGTAAACGTTGACACCACCCATAGCTAGAAAGAAACATCATGTTCTCCTTGGGTCCCTTATCCCGTTTTTGACTCGTACCAAGGTGTGAGGCTCGCGAATTAACGCTATACACAAAGCTATGCCATTTGAGGCCGTGCTTTGATCATCGACCGCAAGACTCTGCTTTTCAACAGAAGCCTTGGTCATTTGCCACTTAGTCATGCCACACAGACAATTCACTCCATGCGACTGATGTTTATCGATATATAACCTCTGAGCTCGTATGTCTCAGAGAAAGGCGTTAAGCAAGAGAATAAATTCTCCGCCACCAAACAGATATATATTTAATAGAAATCAATCAACACAGAATAAAGTCCAATGTCAGACACACAGTCCATTTATAAATTCGTTCTGGGTCTGAACGAAACCAGAGACACCTTATTCCTCATCCCATATGTCCAATATAGGAGAGAGGCCCTCGCATATCCGTCGATCTCCAAGTACATCTGGACGATCACCACTTGTTACCTCGTCTTGGGTGTACAACCCAATCAAGAAACCAGTAATCATCCAACGATGTGAAGACCTCAGGTCTTCAAATACCGTCTTCATCATCGACTTATCATCGAATCAGTTATTCAGAATGGGTATAAACCTAGCCTTTCCAAATAACTCGCATATATATTATAATCAAGTGATGTAAACACAACATACTCCTCATTCCAATCCAGAATATTCTTTATTCAAATATTCACATTATTACGGAAAGGTACCCATTAATTTTATCAAAGATAAATTCTTTAAAATTTATTCTTTAATCTTCCTTTGGATATCATTTCAAACCATATTAAGGTTTTCCAAACTAGTCGGGATTAGCACACCTTACCGAAGTAATCATTTGTTTTATTTCCCAATCCCAACCTATTCATCCCATGGAGCAAAACTGGTAATACTTCATATCTAACACCACGGTGTTATCGATAAATATTAATTACCATTTCACGTTCAAATCTAATTAAAGATTCATTAAAACTCCACTTAGTTTTAATCTTCCCAAAAATTAATATTAACGATTATTCAAAGCTAAGAAATTAATCTTATCTTTAGCTGGGTTAAAGAACCAATGTCATCTAAAAACACCATTCACTATAAACCCAAAATCACATTACATTTTTTCCAATTACAAAATATAACTGGAGGTTCTAATAATCTTAATTAAAATATTTATCCTTTTCACACGGAGTTTAAGAACTGTGTTACTAAAGGCACTATTCCATCAGTCTGTAACCGTAAATTAGTAAGAGAACAATTCCCTAAGTATTAATCCCGAAGGCCGAAACCAACACCAGATCAATACCCAGGAAATCATTCAACTTAGCTAATCTCCAGTTAGTTTCTAATTTTCTTAACTCCATTGGGTTTAAGAACAACATTTTTAAAAGATAACCATTCACGACAAACCCAAAATTCAACTCAATTCAACTCCAATTAAATATTAATTAATTGGTAAACTTCATTAAATCTTAATAAAAAGATTTAATCTTTTCTCAACTGGGTTTAAGAACAGTGTTAGTGAAGACACTATTCACGACAAACCCAAAATACCATTTGATATTAAATACAAGGCTCTGAATAGAAAATATATCGGCTTAAATTCAATATCAAATTTTGAAATCAACAAACATCGTATTGGAATAACGATATATATATATATATATATCTTCCAAATTCCTCCGCAATGTCCGTATAATCACGGAATCCAATATCGAAATATTATGAAGATAATTTCGATTCAAATCCATTTCAATTAATATTTTGGAAATTCTGGTTATTTTTAAAACCACTTTAAACCCAATTTATTTATTTAAAAATACTGGATTATAATTCTAGTTCATAACTAGTTCATTTCGATAAAAATATATTTTTATCTTTTCAAATATGGAATTTTTCATCCCAATTCTTTCCAAATCATTTATTATGATTTTACATAAAATATTAATATTTTTAATAATTCTATCAAGGCCCGTACAGTCGATTTCCATAAATGGTCATCGAACTGCACTTACAACGACCTTTTCCATATTTGATTTGGACATAATTCCAAATATTATCGTTAGATTTCAAATCTCTTATATTCGTTGGAAAGCTCTTTTTGATACGAACCCAATGGTCCTGGTTTTAGGGGAATCCGATTGTCGGATCTCCCGTAACGTCAATTCGAAGTCAATGGTCGAAATTCGCGAACAGTCGCTGCGCGGTGCGTTCTATTCAGGCCATTAAATATATATAATATATATATAATATATATTTCATTGATTTCCATTTAAAACATAGTTTATAAATCATTTAACTTCGTTTTAAAAATGATTCCAACTTCATATTCAATTTCAAATCAAAATTGAATATTCCATATCATTATAATATATATATGATACTATTTTCAAAACATTAGATTTTGAAATCACTTCCTTTTCAATATTCATTATAAAAATGAATAAAATTGATATAAATACCGTTCACGTCAAAATGGCGTTAATCTAATCAACACGGCTTATATATTTAAATATTTTCGTGTCCATCCCAAATCAGACATCAAAATCAGATTTTGATCTTTTACTGAATATTATTTTAAAATATTCATTATCTTAAAATATTCGTTATTTTATTTTATTCAACACATGTATATATTCTTCAACACTTGAATAATTTATATGATTTATATTCAATATAAATGATTTTTATTGTTTAAATATTTTTATTCAACACATGAACATCTTATTTTATTCAACACATGAATATATTTTATTCTTTTCTGAATATTATTTTAAAATATTCTTTATTTTCCAAATTGGAATGATGCCCAATCAAATACCATATAATGTTACCTATATGGATTCCATACAACACATGTATATAATAACAATGGTAAACAATCAACCATCATCCAAAGTGCATTACACAACTGCATACACATTAAATATAAATAATCAACGCTTATGATAACTTGTCAACCAATCGATTGACATACCACTAAACAAATGGGATTAGTGTACGTCAATTATCATCCCAATACCCGTGTGGGGTTTCAATCAACAAACACATATTTTATTCGTGCAGTTGAGCGATGTGTAAAATGTATCATCCCAATCCATATCAGTTAAATGGGTGTACATAAACAAATCATCCGATTTGTAAATGAATATTTATTTTATTCATATACACGTTAAAAGTTATATTTTTAACGATAAAATATTTCATTTCAACATGTGACTATTTTATATAGTCCATTTCACATCACAAACAATTTTCACAACACAACCAAATCAAACAAGCCGTCAATGGTCTGTGGACGACGGGGAGCAATTCATGTATGCAGTTATAAAATAAATAACTGTACAAAGAAAATTATAGTGAGAAGTTCTCACCTTTGGGATCCACTCCTCCAGTTTTGTTTCTGGATTTCTGAACCATTAGGATTTGCCCGCAATTCCAATGCAATCCTTTTCACGCTGTTCATAGTAAAAATCACATTTTTATTATGATGACTATATATTTAAAATCATATTTTTACTTTGCTATATATATATAATAAAAATCATATTTTTATCGCTACTTCATATATATAAAAATCAAATTTTTATCGCTACTTTATACATATAAAAATCAAATCTTTTCTATGATAAAAATCAAATCTTTTCTATGATAAAAAATCTAATCTTTCATGAATCAAAAATCATAACCATTATGAACTAAAAATCTTAACTACTATGAAGTAAAAATCATAACTTTTATGAATTAAAATAAATAAATAAAACTTACATTGGTTCTCAATCGGAGGAGGGTGTTTGGGGTTCGTCGGAGGGGCATGGGGGTAGCTGGAGGTGGCGGCTGTCGTCGGGGGGCGCGCGGGGGGGAGGGGGGAGCGGCGCCCAACCAGTGGTGGTGGGGATGCGGTCGTGGCGGCGATTTTGGGGAGTCTTCCGTCGATTTGGAGAGGGGAGAGGGAAAAGGGGGTCGGAGGAGGAAAGGTGGGAGTCATGGCGGCGCGGTGAGGAGGGGGAGGGCCTCCGGTGGTGGCGGGCCACCAGGAGCGACCGCGACTGTTGCGCGGTGGCACGATGGGTATCGTGGTTTTCTGCGGTGCCTTTTTTTTTGAAAACCCTCTTTGACCTGAAGGAGGAGAGAGGAGGGTGGTTTATATAAATTATATACATTTAATTCAATTTAAATTCCATAAAGTTGATTTTTAATTTGAATCCCAAATTGAGTCCACCGACTATCGCCCCTAACCAAATACCCCTATTTCAAACACAATGGGACAGATTTCGTAAGCCAATTCGGCTGTTACGATCAGTTTTCATTTAAATTAAATATAAATCAATATTTTCTAAATTCAAACGCACAATTTAATTTACCGGGGCCACATACAGACTCCAAAAATTCCAGAAAAATAAATCTAGCGATGTTTTGACGATACGGTCCTAACAAAACTAATTTCATCGAATTTGGAGACCGTTTGAAAAACGGTCATTTTTCAGTCGATTAAATTCAAACTGAATTGACCAAACATGTTTTAATTCGCCACGCCCGCATATTGATTCTAGAAATTATGAAAATTGGAATCCAACAATAACTTGACATTCCGGATCCAACAAAAAGCGGTCTCATCGAAAATGGAGGTCGTTTGCAAAATTTCTATTTTTAAGGGCTATATTTCCATAGCGACTATTCTGAATTTTCAGCTGGGCATAACTTTTTATTCCCGCTATTAAATTTCAATTTTTCAGATTCATAGGAAAGATATTTTCAAACAGATTCAAATATTTCTGGTTTCACTAAAATCCGGTTTGTTTTGAATCCTGTACATTCATTTGAAATTTAAAATCGAATTCTCAAACTACCACGCCATTTTCAATTCCTTTTATAATTAAAATAAATATTTATATTCTAACTTCTAATCAAATAAAAATATACATTCTAATTCTATTTAAAATAAATTTCCAGTCGTTATTATTTGAAATAAATCATTTTAAATATTCAAAATTCGTTAAAATTGCCAAAAAATAAATAAATTTGTTCTGAATTTCCAGGTTGTTACACCTTTATTGTTTGTTTGGGACACTAAACTGGGCATTATGCCTTTCTGCTTACCAGATTTTTTTCATTTTGTAAATGTTGTCATTTTTTGTTGAATTCATAACTGCACGTATTTTATTTTTCACGGTTGCAACCGTAGTGATTATGGTTTATAGTGTTTGACATTTAATTAATATATTGTTTAATGGTTACTCGTATGGTGACCTCAAATCTAAATTCTAAAGAAGCATCTAATCCTAGCACTGAAAGCACCGTACGTCTATCTAACAAACCGAAGACTGATCCGGCATGGCAATATTGCATCGAAACAATAACCAATGGACATTCAAAGATAAAATGTATGTTATGCAACAAAGTATTTGAAGGCGGAATAATCCGTCGCTTTAAATATCATATTTCCTGTCTTTTTGGACGAGGATGTGCATCATGTACACATGTAAGTGATGAAGTTAAACATGCGTTGAAGTTAAATATTGAAAGTGGTGAAGTTTTGTAGAAGAATATTGTAGTTAAAAGATCCAAAGATTTCTCTTTTTAAAATGAGGATGATATTGTTGTACTCTACAATTCTAGGAAAAGATTAGCATCTAGCAGCACAGACCTCCTAATTCTAGCAACCTCTTGAGTCCTACTTTTATGTTGAGAACCACTAGCGGGGCTCAACCAACCATAAGAAGTGTACTTCAAGGTCAAGCCGTGCAAGATGCTGTTGATTTTGTTGTTGAAAAATGGTTTTATGACGCCTCTCGATTCCTTTCAATGCCGTGAATTCGGTATTATATCAACCAATGATCAATGCCATTTTTAGTTATGGAGAAGGCTACGAAGGACCAACCTTTCATGCATTGCATGTTAAGTTACTAAAGAGTTGCGTTGAACAAGTGAAGTCAATAAACATCAAGATTCATGGAAGGAATCTGGTTGTACATTGATGGCAGATGGTTGGTCGGATCAAAACGGTAGAAGTTTGATCAATTTCTTGGTTATTCAACTAAAGGTACATAATCTTTTAATTCATGGATATGCATAATCTCCTATGTTTTGAAATAATTTTTTTTATATACATTTATTTGCGTGTAGCTACATAGTTTTTGAAATATATTGATGCATCTGCTGCTTCTAAAACCACCTCAATGCTTTTTGACTTAAGTTATTATTCTTCATGAACTCTTTAGTTATTTACTTGATACTATGTCTAGTTGCTGAATAATAGTTCATGAACACATCTAATTTATGATATTCATTTAAGCGTGAATTAATGGGAAGAAACTATGACCCCATTAATTTTCTTGAGTTTGATGAAAACAATACATGGGTGGGAAAGGAGGAACCACCATTATTAACGGTTGATGAGATCAATGCTCTGTACGAAGAACGTGGTTTTTCATTCCTTTTCAAGATTATTCATGTTCTTTGTTTCAATATAATTGAATAATTTTAATTATTTGTATTTTTCTAGATGTTAATTGCATTGTGAATACTCCACCAAGTAACAATGATTTAGAAGTTTCAATGGATGATATGAATGCTGACATGGCTGGCAGTTAAAATAATGGAGTGGGTGTTAGTGATGATGTGGAAAATGTAGCAAAACTACAAGAAATTGGCAATAATGTGGAAACATTCAATTTCGATCCTACAATGTCGTATGCGGAAATGTTACAAGTAGCTGAAGTTGCTGGAGCTAACAGTAGACAGCCATCGTTGTGGATGGTGAATATGTAAGTGAAAGCGCAAAGTGCTATGGGAGAAGTGCATGTGTTTTGTGTTCAACTGAAGTGCATGTGAATTTTTGTTTTGAGGTAATGTTTGATGAAATTTAAGCATATGAAGTTTATGTGCTATGGTGGACTATAAGAAAGTGAACGGAAATGTTTTTGTATATTATTGAATACTGAAACGAAAGTTACATGTACAAATATATAGCTGTCGATTGGGCTAAATGTAATAAAATAGAAAACTGAACTAATGGGCTTAGCCCACTTATTTGTATTGAGATGTAAACGGGATATAAAGAGTATTTGTGTATTACTCTTCATACCCTCTGCAAACCCTATCATACAATATAGGGTTTGTATTGAAAATGGTTGCTGCGATAGAGATCCCCTAATCAATTTCCTCAACGATTTTCTTTAACCCCAGCACTGTTCTCTCCCACTTTATGTCTTCTCTTCCAACTTTTGACTTTGATTTGAGCTTGAGCTCTCTCTACTTTGTTGCTTGCAGCTGATTTATCCTCCTTGGCTTCAGATTTGACTTTTGTTGATGAATTGATCGAAGTTTCTCTGAGATTTGATGGAAGCTTGAGGCTTTGTGACTAAATCGAGGTTAATACTTGTGGATCCGCCAGATTTTCCAGTTAGGGTTTGTTCTTTGATTCCGCTGCTTTGCGATTTGAGGTTTGTGATTTCTGCTATGCATAGCTTGTCTCTCAGCATCTCAAATCTAGGTCTTGACAACGGTTTAGTCAGAATGTCTGATGTTTGGTAAGTGGAAGGTACGTGACTAACCTGAAGCTTTCCTTTTTGAACTAGTTCTCTTACGAAGTAAATATCTAGTTCTAGATGCTTGGTTCTGGAGTGTAGAACAGGATTAGCTTTTAATGATATAACACTCATGTTATCACACCATGCAGTTGCCTTTGCACTTGAGTTAATTTTAAGTTCACATAAGAGTGTTTGAATCCACATGATTTCTGCTGTAGCACTTGCAGTACTGCGATACTCTGCTTCTGTATTTGACCTTGAAACAGTATTTTGTTTCTTTGCACACCATGATACAGGGTTCTTGCCTAAGAATATACAATACCACTTGTGGATTTACTGTCATCATAGTCATTTGCCCGGTCAGCGTCTACATAGGCATTAATGTTTAAATTGTTGCATGTTTTCAGAATTAACCCCTGATTGATTGTGCCTCTTAAGTACCTTAAAATCCTTTTTACTGCCTTCCAATGGTCACCAAGAGGTCTTTGCATGAATTTGCTTGCCTTGTTGACACTATATGATACGTCTAGCCTGGTTATTATTACATATTGTAGAGCTCCAATGATAATTCTGTACAATTTTTCATTACATATAGATTCACCTTTTTCCTTACTTAAGTGAGCATTAGTTATCATTGGTGTAGGTAAAAGGTTAGCCTTGTCCATGTTTGACTTTGTTAGAATTTCTGCAATGTATTTCTTTTGACTCAACTGAAGCTCATTGTGATTTCTGCTGACTTCAATTCCTAGAAAATAGGATAGTTCATCTAGGTCCTTGACTAAAAATTCATTGTTTAATTGATTGGTAATAGCTTTGATCTCAGATTCGCAGTTGCTTGTAATTATGAAATCATCCACATAAATCAACACATAGGTCACCGTATCATCAGTGAACTTTGTAAATAGGGAATTGTCTAATCTTGTAGGATTCTATCCAAACTTTGACAATGTTGTCTTTAGCTTATTAAACCAGACACATGGTGATTGTTTCAGCCCATAAATAGCCTTGTTTAGTTTGCACACCACTTTCTCATTTGTCTTCTCTTTGAGCCCAGGTGGTAGTTCCATATAAACTTCCTTCTGTAATTCACCATTCAAAAAAGCATTGTTAACATCAAGTTGTTTGATAGTCCAATTTCTGTGCAAGGCTATAGTTAATATAATTCTGATTGTGGTAGGTTTCACAACTGGTGAGAATGTTTCACTGAAATCAATTCCCCACTGTTGTGAATATCCTTTTGCTACCAACCTAGCCTTGTATTTAGGAATTGTACCATCAGCATGTCATTTAATTCTACATGTCCATTTACACCCAATAATATTTTTGTTTTTGGGTGGTTGAACAAGACACCAAGTTTTTTTTAGAGCATCTAATTCTTCATTCACGACTGATATCCACTTATCATTCAACTTGGCTTGTTGATAAGTGGATGGTTCAGTCTCATTATATTCTATACAGAAAATTTTTGGTTTGAATATACCACTTTTTGCTCTTGTCATCATGTGATGTCTATTTTGAGTTTGAACTTCTTCGCAGTTTTATTCTGACTGAATGCTTCCATGGTCATTGTTATTGTATTGTATCACACTTTTAAGTGAAGAATCATCACTATTGTCATTATCACTGCCTTCATCTTCATTCGTTGTCCCTGTTCTGGAGTCTGAATGTTGTGGTGTACTAGTAGTGTGTGTACTTTGTGTGTGTTATATCATTGTTAATGTGTTGCACATGCACAATATCACTAATTTGTTCAGGAAGTTCTGGAATAGAAACTTTAGGATTATAAATTTTACTTGTAGTTTTGCATGTTCCACTTTTAAAAGGAAACACTTTCTCATTAAAGATGACATGTCTGGATATATAAATTTTTCCATTGTTACTCAGACACTTGTAAACTTTTTGATTTGTAGTATAACCAAGAAAAGTACGTGGAATTGATCTATAGTCAAGTTTATGCTTATTAAATGGTCTGATATGAGGAAAACAAAAACATCCAAACACCTTTATATCATTATAATTGGGCTTGATTTGATTCAAAACCTCAACAGGACATTTTAAATCAAGAACTTTTGTAGGAAATCTATTAATAAGATGTATAGCTATTGCAAATGCATCAGGCCAGAATTTTAATGGCATTGATGCACGTGCTAGCAGTGTAAGTCCAGTTTCAACAATATGTCTGTGTTTTCTCTCAATTAGGCCATTTTGTTCTGAGGTGTGAGGGCATGTTAGTCTATGTGTGATACCTTTTTTGCAAAAGTAAATTTTCAATGGTAAAAATTCCTTACCACCATCACTTTGCACAGTGTTGACCTTGTGACTTAACTGATTTTCAACACTAGATATGAACTGCATTACTACATTACAAGTGTCAGATTTTGATTTCATGAAATAAATCCAAACATATCTTGAATGAGCATCAATAAATAAAATATAGTAGTTGTACCCATAGTCAGTATTAATTGGTGCTGG
The DNA here is from genome assembly GCA_030737875.1 of Allium sativum. Classification (NCBI taxonomy): domain Eukaryota; kingdom Viridiplantae; phylum Streptophyta; class Magnoliopsida; order Asparagales; family Amaryllidaceae; genus Allium; species Allium sativum. The sequence goes on from CM060923.1 coordinate 94,052,908, forward strand.
ACCCCAAAGATCAACAACAATTAGTTCTAATGGGTTTATATATTTAGTTTCAGAATTTGGGAATGGTAATTTATGGCTCTTTCCCATCTGACAATACGTTCACACATAATCATTTGGCATATCAACAGAGATATCATTGTTATGAAAAATTCCTTCATAATTTTTTAATTTGGATGTCCAAGTTTATAATGCCACAAGTCAAACATCATGCCTTCATTGTTACTACCTAATTCAGTCACATTTTAACAATTGCTTTTAAACTCAGTATTTCTGAGAATTCCAGAGTCAAACTTGTAAATGCCATTTTGTTCTCTACCCTGCAATAAAATATTCCTAGTCAGCATGTCCCTAACTACACGGTGATTTGGGTAAAATTCAAATGATACATTATTATTTTTGGCATACTGTGACACACTAATTAAGTTCTTCCTTATTTGTGGTGCACATAGCAAGTTGTTTAGATAAATTTGTTTAGCACCCTTAATTCTAACATGTCCAGTGTGAGAAATAACTATAGAGTTACCATTACCCATAATTAGTGACTGCTTAACTTTGTATTCACGATTGCCAAGATTCAGATTGCTAAGATTGTTTGTCACATGATGCGTAGCTCCTAAATTTGGATACCATGATTCATCTTGAATACCATCTGCAATCGCAGAGTTTGAAGTAGATTCTTGATTGTTTTTAACATCTGCTTGACTGTTGACCATATTAGCATTACGATTTTGTTTTTATTGATGTTATTCCCTTGTTGGTTCACATTGAAACTGTTGTCAAATCTGAAATAACATTTGTTGGTTGTGTGTCCAATTCTTTCACAAATCTGGCATTTCGGTCTGTTGTTGGGATTCCATCTCCCAGCTCTTCCTTTTCCTCTGTTTGATTGGCCTCCACTTTGGTAAGTGTTTTGATTTCTTGTATTCTGTTTGTTCTTGTTTTTTCCAGTAGTAGTATAATTGACAAAAGCATCAATAACTTGATCTTTCTTTTGCATTAACCTTCCTCATGTGCAAGTAGCATAGAGTAGACATGTAATGATTTGGATTTTGCTTGGACCTAATCGATCACAAAATCGACCAAGACTGTTCAAAACCCGAATACGCTAACTCTGGGAATACAACACATCAGAACAAATAACAGAAGACTTTTTATTACATCATAATAATGTAACATCAGAGTACATAATATATCAGAGTATATCAAATATACTACAGTGGAAGTTAAATTTACAATAGATTTAATACAGTGCAGCGGAACAAATAAACTAATCACAGCGGAAGACTATCAATGCTCTAGGCACAGCTTTAAGCTTCGATCCAGAATCCTGCTCAATATATCTGCAACGTGCGGAAAAGTGGGGACCCGAGTTTGCAAAATGAAACAAACTACAGGTCAGTTATGGGACTAGTATGAGAAATCTTACTTAACTAATCTAATAATAAGGCTAATCATAGGACCACGCCGCTAACGCAGAATGGGTTTACTCCATTGGATTGCTAGTGCATAAGTAAAGTAAATCGTTAAACAATGCAATGGTTTTTAGAAAAATGAAACCATTATAAGACTCAAGTCCCATTACACAATGCAACGCAAACCGGAGGATAGAGTTTTACCTTATAATGATCAAAAATGCTTGTTACGATAAAACATATTTAATATTATTATTAGTGTATATATATTTCAAAAACAATTTCAATCATAATGTATCAATCATAGACGACATAGTACCCCATCCTACTATGTCGCCATACCAGTTCTACAATCAAAACCGCATGATGTCGTATTGGAAGTTGGATTTCCATCATGAGTCAAGGCTAGGGACGATCTCCTTACCGATTCAAGACACTCTAGCAAATGTCTTAGGATTCGGACGTTGCAGAACCCTTGGATCCTACAGGGTCGGTCCACAAATACTTTAGTGAATTAGTTATGCCTGAACACACGCTTCCCGGTCCTATTGAACTTACAAATTGGTCACTATCAACCAATATAACTGAGGCCTCGTAATCCATCACCCACATAAGTAAAATGTCAGGGCTTGCAAAACCCAGATACCACTTTTAGCTAGAAAGAAACGTGTGCACACTCTGTGTTCCCTTGTCCCGTTTCTGACTCTTACCGGGGTGTGAGGTTCGCGAAGTAATGCTATACACAAAGCTATGGCTAAATGGGCTGTGCTTTGATCATCAACCACAAGGCCCTGCTTTTCAACAAAAGCCTTGATCTTTTGCATCTTAGCATGCCACATTGTCAATCCATACCATACCATTGATTTCTGCCAATATATAACCTCTAAGCTCATACATCTCAGAGAAGGGTGTTATGCAAGAGAATAAATTCTCCGCCATCAAACAGATATATATTTAGCAGAGATCAATGAATACAACATAAAGGAATACAACGTCAAACATACCATCCATTTACAAGTTCGTTCTGGGTCTGAACGAAACCGGAGACACCTTATTCGTCGTCCCATATGTCCAATACAGGAGAGAGGTCCTCACATATCCATCGATCTCCAAGTATGTCTGGATGATCACCACTTATTACCTTGCCTTGGGATGCCTCCCAATCAAGACATCAGTAATCCTCCAAACGATGTGAAGACCTTCGGTCTTCAACCACCGTCTTCATCTTCGACTTTTAATCGTCGTAGTAGTTATTCAGAATGGGTTAATCCCGGTCTTTCAGAATAACTCGCGTATTTTATGATCAAAAATTAAGTGCTATAAAAACACATTATACGCCTCATTCCAATTCAGAATATTCTTTTAATAAAATATTCACATTATTAGGGAAAAGTTTCCATTAATTTTATCAAAGATAAATTCTTTTAAATTTATTCTTTAATCTTCTTTTTAAAGATTCTTTAAAACTCCAATGTGGTTTTAAATATCTAAAATCATAACTTTATGATTATTCAAATTGAAGAAATTAATCTTATCTTTAACTGGGTTAAAGAACCAATGTTATTTAAAAACATTGTTCACGGTAAACCCAAAATCATCTTCCCTTAAATATGGAATTTTCATAGGAAACAAATCAATATATAATCGATATAAATTTCCGTATTAGACTAATATTATAAATGGAATAGCAGCAAAGCCTTTTAAATTCCATATATAGTAATGGTCTTCTTTTACAGAATCTCATCTCGATTATTATTAAATTGAATCCTATTCAATTCCAATTTGCTATATTAAATTGGAAAACTGTTCTTTGGAGAATTTCCATTAAATCTTAATAAAAGATTTATAACTTCCAAATTATATTTTCACTGTTAATTGGGTTAAAGAACAAATGTCGTTTAAAACACAGTTCACGATAAACCCAATTCACATTTCATTTTATTCTAATTACTAAATATAATTGGAAACTCTAATAATCTTAATTAAAAGATTTATTCTTTCCTCAACTGGGTTTAAGAGCGGTGTTATTGAAGACACCATTCACGACAAACCAAAAAAATCCAATTTATTTATTTAATTCCAAATAAATATTAATTTATTGGAAAACTACGTCAAATCTTAATTTAAAGATTTATTCTAGTTAATAACTAGTTCATATCGATAAAAATATATTTTCATCTTTTCAAATATGGAATTTTTCAATCGAAATCTTCTTAAATCATTTATTATGATTTTACATAACTTTTTCATATTTTTTTTATAATTTTATTAAGGCCTTTATAGTCGATTTCCATAAATGGTCATCAAATTGCATTTATAGCGATCTTTTCTGAAATTGATTTGGGCATAATTCCAAATCCATCCGTTAGATTTCAAATCTCTTATGTTCATTGAAAAACTCTTTTCGATACGAACCCAGCGATTCTGGTTTTAGGAGAATCCGACCGTCGGATCTCCCATTACATCAATTTGAAGTTAATGGTCGAAATTCGCGAATGGTCGCTGCGCACCGCATTTTATTTAGGCCATTAAATATATAATATATATATGTTATATATATTTCGTCGCTTACTATTTAAAACATATTTTATAAATCGTTTATAAATTCATTTTAAAACGATTTTAACTTCATTTTCAATTTCAAATAAAAATTGAACATTCTATATTTTTATCATATTAAATATTTATATTTTCTAAGTATTAGATTTATAAATCACTTCTTTCGATGTTCATTATAAAGTAAATCAAATCGATCGATAAACCCGTTCGGGTTAAAATAACGTTTGCTACTTAATTCGTCTTCACATTTTTATATTTTTATATTCGTCTAAACAGGGACATAGAAATCATAATTTTATTTTACACTGAATATTATTTTAAAACATTCATAATTTTAAAATATTCTTTATTTCAAAAGATTCTTTATTTTAAATATATTTTACATTAAAATATTCTAAATGGGAATGCGACTCAATCAATTACCATATAATTTTAGTTATATGGATTTCATACATCGCATGTATATAACAATAATGAGAAATAATCAATAAACATCCATTCACATCCAGAGTGAAATTTAAAACTGTGTGAGCATTAAAATAAATAAATAAATAATGCTCGTCACAGACTGTCAACCCATCAGTTGACATACAACTAAATATTGGGACTAGTGTATGACAAATGTCATCTCAATACCCGTGTGGGGTTTTCAAACAACAACAGTTTACATACATAAATCATTGGTTAATAAATTTAACCAATTATAATTCAGTTTGAATTATTTCTAATATCGCTAACATAATCATCATAATGTTTTGCCATTGTACATTTTTCTACTTCTCTAACATGTTAATGTTGATATCAAACAAATGAACATTTCTACTTTTATAACATGTAAATGTTAATATTAAACAATGCATATTTTAATTATTCGTATTTACATTAAAAATGTAATTTTTAATGTAAAAACATTTTTATCAAACAATGATCTTTTTATTGAATCCTTTTATGCATTAAAAATGAGCTTTTGAATGTAAACATATTATAACAAATTTTAATCTTTTAATATAATCATTTGTACCTTAAAAATGTACTTTCTTATGTTAACACATTTTTATCAAAGTTTAATCTTTTTAATCAATCCATTATTAATTAAAGATGTACTTTTAATGTTAACATAATATATTAAACAATGAAACTTTTTCTAATGGTTTATTTACATTAAAAATGTAAATCTCAATGTCAAAATATTTTTTTATTATGCAATGAATCTTTTATTTTCATATGATTCATTTACATTAAAAATGTAAATTTTAATGTAAAAACATTTTTCAAGCAATAAACCTTTTTCTAATGATTCATTTTTACAATAACAATGTAAATTTTAATGTGAAAACAAATTTTCAAACAATGAATCTTTTAACATGACTCATACATACATTAAAGTGTAAATTTTAGTGTAAACAAAATTTTATTAACTTGAATCTTTTTATATGATTCATACTTACATTATAATTGTAATTTTTAATGTAAACAAATTTTTTATTGACTTGAATCTTTTAAAATAGATGTTCATTTTTCATATTTTCTCATATACAATAAAAATGTAAACTTTTTATTGTTAAACATTTTTATATTTCATCCAATGATCATTTTACATAAATCATGCTTTACATTAACAATGTAAATTTTAATGTTTCAACATTATTATCCATATAATGAATATTTTATATATTTTATCTTTTCATTAAAAATATGAATTTTGAAGTTTCAACGATTTTATCCCTAACATAAATGATATTTTTATCACTAACATAAATGACATTTTTAATCTAATGTAACATTTCTAACATAAATGATATTTTAATCTAATGTAACATTTCTAACATAAATGATATTCTAATCTATCATGACATTTTCATAATTCAATCTTTAAGAAACTAAACTACATTAAAAATGTAATTTTTAATGTGCAATCTTTTTATTGAAAACAATGAACAATGGAAATGATATTTTCCTATTCTAATCTTTTTAATGAAACAAAGTGACGATAAAAATATGATCTTTGATAACTAATCTTTTATTGCGACAAAATGACAATAAAAATACGTTCTTTTATTTTAACTCTTTTTATTGTAACAAATTGACAATAAAAATATAATCTTTTATTTCAACTCTTTTTATTCCATTCTTTATATTGCGACCAAATGAAAATAAAATGTGAACTTTTTATTTAATCTTTTTAATTGAAACAAAGTGAAAATAATAATAAAAAAATGTTCTTCTTTCTAATCTAATGAAACATGTTAAGTGACAAGTTCATGGATTCAATAAAAAGGATATTTTTATTGTAGAACAAATCCAATGTATTCTATGTTCATAGATTCAATAAAAATGATATTTTATTGTTAAACAAAATCCAAACAAAAACCATGTTCATAGTTTCAATAAAAATATATTTTTATTATTTCAAAACCCAAATCAAAGTTCATTGGTTCGATAAAGATGAGATTTTTATTTCAAAAACGAAATCAGAATTCGTGGATTCAAATAAAAGAAGAATCTTTATTATAAAATCAGATCTACAGACATGAATATCAAAATCCAACCCATTCATACATCGCAATCAAAATTAACCAATTCTAATTCCATACATCACATATATGATTTATAATAACGTACATACATGGATTTCATATAACGATAAATAATTCAATTTTAATTATAAGATCAGATATCTCACATTGATTTTGGTTTGAATCTTCAGCGTGCGCCGTTTAAGCTCTTGTCAAATCCATGTTGTAGATCTCATCGCTACGAATCCATAGAAACTTGTTTCACTGATTTCTGATTTGAATTGAACGAGTTATAGAATTTTAAACATTGGACACATAATTTAAAATAATTAGATAATTAATTAGTTTAATTAATTCATTAGGGAATTAATCCCTTTCTTCTTCACTACTTATAGACTTCAGCCGAAACCCATATCCGCCTGAACACCCTCGTCGCCGCTCCTCCTAGAGCTGGTCGGACTTCGATCGGGGACCACCACGAGAGGCGCCTCGGCCTGCTCCATCTCCACCGTGGGTACGATGAAACTCGGTGGGCCCTCCTCCGTGGAATCCGCGCCTAAAGTCGGTCGGTTCAAGCTCAAAATCCGCTTCATACAGATAATGAAAAGTGATCATATCCGTATGGAATTAAAGGCCTTACTTTGCTCTTCGAATTGGTGTTGGGGTTGGAATCTAGTTCGAATTGGATTGGAGGAAATTAAGGTCTAAAATCAGGAGTATTTTGTCCATTGAAAAGTTGGTGGTGCTTGTTTTATTTCGGGTTAGGGTTTTGAAATGAGTTATTTATAATAAAATAATATTTAATTTCTTAATTACTAGTTTTAAGCCCGTTAATCCTTTTCAGCTCCAATTTCAGCCCAACAAAAGTTGTTCCTAACCAATTGCCCCCGTTTCGGACATAGTGGGCTAGGTCCCGTCAGCCCAGTTGATTGTTTTCGGTCTGTTTTCTTTAAATTAAAATTTAAATCATTTATTTATTTAATTCGATCGTACATTTAAATTCACCGGGGCCACATACTTATTCTAAAAATTACAGAAAATTATTTCTAGCTATGTTTTGACGATACAGTCCTAACAAAATTAATTTTGTCAAATTTGGAGATCATTTGAAAAGTGATCATTTTCTGGTCGATCCAAATTGACAAAACATGTTTTCTTTTGCCACGCTCGCATATTGATTCCAAAAATTATGAAAATTGGAATCCTGCAATAATTTGACATTCCGGATTCAACCAAAGTGGTTTCGTCGAAAACGGAGGTCGTTTGCAAAACGACTATTTATACGGGTTATATATTATTAAATTCTACAACGACTATTCTGAATATTTAACTGACCATAACTTTTGATTCCCACTATGAAAATTTCAATTTTTCAGATTCGTTGGAAAGATATTTTTAAACAGATTCTAATATTTTTGGTTTCACTAAAATCCGATTTATTTTGAATCTTGTACATTCAGTTAAAGTTCAAATTCAAAATTTCAAATTACCGTGTTATTTTAAACTCCTTTTATAATTAAATTAAAATTTTTCGTTCTAACTTTGATTTAAATAAACTTTTAGTCATTATTATTTAAAATAAATTATTTTAAATATAAAAAATCCATTAAAATTGTTAAAATAAAAGTTTTAAATTGGTTCCAAAATTCCGGGTTGTTACTAGACACTTTGTAGAGAGGAAGTGGGTTCAATAGATGTTATGAATGCAACAACAACTTAATACTCTTCTTCTAATCCTCCAACAATATACAAAACCTGCTCCTTCTCTTCAATTCTGTTTCCAGTACATGCAAGTTGATCGCATAAGTTTTTCACTTTCATAAGATGTTCATTCATACTGGAATTTTCTTTCTTTATCGACTGTACACTACAACAAAACAGGGATTTTATAGCGTTTGAAAAACACTATTATAGTCAAATATAGCGTTTCAGAGAACGCCATGTAACGACATGCTATCTTAGACCATCGACTTTAAATAGCACATAGTGAAACGCTATCAAAACTACAAATTCTATAGCATTTTTCTTTGCTATTGAGCCTAAACGCTATATGAAACCATAACCAACTGCAATCTGTTATAGCGTTTGTCGAGCTTCTACTACAGCGTTTCTATTTACTTTTATAGCGTTTAAAAGAACAATTGAATAGCGATTACTACATACTTTTAATAGCGTTTTGTCTGATAATTTTATAGGGTTTTAAAAACGCTATGCATGGAAATCATAAAATTTACCAATTTTGTACCACCGTTTCAGCTCTTTCATTAATTTTAAATACGTATATATCATTCAAACAACGATCATACATTATCTATTTCTCAAATGTACACAAACAAAACACATTTCACAAACAAACATGTAAACGACAACATAATATTTCATAGATATCATTGAAACAACATTCATATATTCAAACTTAATATTTCGTACATATAATTCAAATTACTTCTCACATATCCAAACTTAACAATTCATACATAAGTTTGTTCAACTCTTCCATGTCCATAATACGTCATTTATACTTGTGTTAACAAGTTACCTAAAAAGTAGTCAAATACTAAATCATGCTTTGCTTCTGATATTCTGCCCAAAACATGAGCAATTTGGTCTTGTCACAACAAAAATAAGCAATATTCAGATCAAAATATTTAAGCATATTGTGTGTGTGTGTGTGTACACATACACAGAGGCACAACATAACTGAAAAATGATTCAAGAGGAAAAAACAGTGAAAATGCTAAAAAAGAGTATCATGGCAAGTAGCACAACAGCAGTAAGTTACCAAAGTTGTTCCAAAATACAATGCACCAATGTCCATTCCACAAATAAAGAAACCTGCATACATTCATATAAACAAACTTAAGATGTATTCCTCAGTAACAATATATCTTCCAATAAATATAGGCACTACCAATATATTTTTAATACAAGTTGATATTGTCACAAATTTATACAATATCTGCTCCAGTGGAGAATAACTTCAGAAAGATGCTTTCGAAAAAATCAAAACTTGAATTTATACTTTTATTCAGTTGTATAGATAAATGACGCAACATGAAAGGTAGAACATTCATAGTTTGATCGACATGATTCTCTGACCATTCTGTTTTTTTTTACTTGCATCAAATGTAATTTTGACTCAAAAGTCTGCAACCTTCCTGATAGTATACAATTAAGCTTAATGCCATGATCAATATATAACCAAATCTTGCTTTTGGCTTTTCACAGGTGAGAACGTTTGGTTAATATTTTCACTTTATAATAAGCACACAAATAATAATTGGGCTTCGAGCACGATCATGCTAATATTTGTAATAATGGAGGTGCAGTAGACTAGCTAAAAGAGGCTTGTGTGACAAGCACGTGCGATTTATTAGACTATTCTCAACAATTGTACCTGTTCACTCTGCCATATCTCAAAATGACAGCAGGTTGTTTAGTAAACCAAGAAAACAAAAAAGCCAGACACTCTAATTCTTAAATTAAAATATATTTTATACGTTAAAAATGAAAAACACAAACCTCAAGTTAACTTACACTGTTCAGATTATAAATTTTTACAAAATAATAGTGGTATAGGTATGTATGTATTACGTATAAGAATAATCAAATTCATTCTCTTGATTTTTTTTTAAACTTTATAAAACCCAAGCTAAACTGAAAGTTTAACGTGGAAACCTTAACCCAACTTGCAGTAGTGTTTTTCTCATCAGTCCACAACGTGAGAAGCCAAAGGTGCCCAAATGTGATCACAAACAATTATAGGAATATAAAGTAACTTGCAGTAGTGTATCTTTTGTATCATTCTTATCACGAAAGCATTAATATCTTTTGTATCTTTTTATTAGACCATTCTCAACAATTGTACCTGTTCACATCTGGACAGGCTAATTCCAGCAACACATCATCCGATAATGTCCCTGAATTCCTGAACTTTTGTCAATCCCAAACTTCAGTCATTCACAAGATAAATTCTTTATGCTCTAACTTTATTTGGAGATCAAAGCAACACAAAATGTCTTGGGATTCAGTATGTAAACCTAATTCTGAAGGTGATATCGGTACAAGGCGTTTGGACGATATGGATAAAGCCTAAAAGCTGCAGCTATGAAGCTTGTTTGGAATTTCTTACAAGGTGACAGTCTATAGGCAAAGTGGATGAATAATAAATATTGTGCTAATAAGAAAAATCCGGATTATCCAAATCGATACTAATGCATCTAATACTTGGAAAATGTTGCTTATGGCTAGACATTGCAAATATTAAATTGATAAGAAGAATGTAACTGGTTCTCATACCAGCATGTGGTAGGATCCTTGGCTGAATGTTTTTTCACTCACTGATAAAGCAGGGTGGCAATATTTAGCGTTGGTTGGAGGCTCAAATAGTCAAGTGTCTACACTTACTGATAACAGCCGGCAAGTTAATGTTAATCATTTACCTTCTTCTATTGCTCAAGACATTAACAATATTAAAATTCACCACAATTTTGACAGGGAATTCTGTTTTTGGTTGCCTAATGTAAATGGCAGTTTTGATTTTAAATCAGATATTACTAAGGGTGCTACCATCTTAAAATTCACCACAATTTCGAATTTATCATGTGAACTACTGTTGCTACCATCTTTTATTTTTGCTACATAGACAATTGTCTTATATTTTTAAGGGTGATATTGAATCTGCACACGGTGTTATCATTTTCACGCAACGTTTTATCCATATCAGATATTACTACCTAATAGTTGGTGAATTCTTTTTTGAAAAGTGTTATTGTAATAGTGTTCTCACGCAATGGTTTTACTCGCAGGCATACAACGTTCTTTCTAGTAGCTGGCAACGAGATGATAAGACAAGCAGAAACAAGCAAACCAGCTGCGGTCTGAGGATTACATTCATGTCATCTATACTCGACTCTGACATTCTTGGAAGGAGGATTATGTATACTTCATTGGGCAAACAATGACCAAAAAAATTAAAATAAAATGAAATAACAAAATCTTTTGTTTTGATTTTTTTTAATATAAGAAAAAATTGAAGCAATGTTAATGCTGAATCTAATAATAAAAAAAAGAAATCAGAAATACTGGTGTTTTGACTTCACCTTGTCATGTGAGGGTGCCTTTTCGTTTTTTCCTCTCCTCACTCTGCTGAAAGGATGAAGCGTATATGCCGATGTGTGCATGATATGTAGAACATTATGATCTAATATTAATTGGAAAGCACAATATATATATACAAGGGTAAGTTAGGATAAACCTTTTACATTAATTTTTAAATGTATGTTATTTAGATAAAGTTGAATCACAATGATATCGTTACAAATGCATCTCGCCAACTTTAACTCGGATATGTTACTGACTACCACACTGTTTTAAAATTCACCACCACAGACCACTAAGCATAGTTAATTTGAATTTTAGATGTAACAAACAAGTTTGTGAAAATAACCTAGTAATAATGAAATATAAAATAAGATGACTATATTCATCGCCACGAGTATATTTATCATATGTAGAATTTAATGGCCACCCCTATTTCTTTTTCTCATGTTCAACTTGGCCATATTTTGGGACGTTATTACTCAATTACGTCTGTTTTAAAACTATTTATAAAAACAAGTCAGTGTTTGCTACTCAAAGCCACACTGGCTAAAACATAAAGGGAACATTTGCAAATGCAGTATGTATTTTGTATGTAAAATTATGCAAATTTGAAACCACGTCAGCAGCCTCCATCTTCCTCGCCATTATCGAACTTCTAACTATAATGATAATAATCCTAATGCTTTCCTCTTTTTATTTAGAAATCCTTTTGCGTTTGCATCAAAAATAATCAAAACTTGTGCATTTATATTTTAACCGGGGATAGTTTAGCTAACGTCCGTGTTAAGTTTCAAAAGACACAAAAACTTCTTGTCTTAAACTTTATAAATTGGATCCTTATTTTTTGAAAATCATAAAAAAAACATAGTTGTGCAGGACTGAGCATATTCAATTTTTTTATTTTAATAAAAACTCAAAATGAATGATTTTCTGTCATTGAGAAGTGAAAACCAAGGAAAAAGACATGTATTGTTTTCTTCTTATTTCCAAATTTTTATTTTTATTTGAATAAAAACTCAAAATGACTAACACAATTAGCAATTATTCCTTCAGGTTCAGGAACATCATTGTAATAGAAATTTAATGCAGTGGTCATAAAATGGGCAACTAACACATTTATATAATGCCCAAATTAGCAATTCTAACGTCTGCTTACTCTTTAATTTAAAACTCACACATAATACATGTTTAAGCCGTCTTCTATACTACCACCTTAGCATATTAATCACCCGCTCCCTCAATTTTAATATTATTAACCAAAATAACTACGAATATTTGAAAATAAAACGTTCATTCTCCAAAATGCCCTTTACACCTCAAATGCAAAAAAAAAAAAAAAACATTAGCAAGAAGAAATGATGCAACATGTGAAATGCAAATAAAAACTGGAGATCGGACAATTCAAAGTCGAGTCTCAAAGTCAACCAAAAACTCAAACACAAGGATCAACTACATTTAGACCACTACGATTAGATATATTCAACTAAAAGGCATAAGGACAGGAAACAGAAAAAATGCAGGAATTCTAAACTTACAGTTAGGACGAAAATAGCTTTTTATATCCTTCTGGTCAGCTAACAAACTTTAACAGTGGTTACCTATATAAATGTGGCGAAATGTCAAATGTGTATACATTTTTAAAAAATTACATCTATAAAAAAATAATGCTTGCTTACTAGAACTAGATTCTGTTACAACTTTTGAGGCTGGCCACGCTACTGTAGAGCCTACGGCATCTTCAATGCATACAAGATCAGAAGTTGGTCTCCAGAGAACTGCATCTGGAACCGTAGCGTTCACTACCCAAACTTTAATAGAGTCTCTTCCAAATTGAACAAAATGGACCATTTCATTTGGATCGGTTGAAGCCACAACTCCTTCTGCAACCAGTGCTCCTGTTCCACCAACATCAATCAGCTTGCATTTACTCTTAAGGGTTTGGAGGGTTCGATTTCCACCCTATCAAACAAAAGTATAAACATGAGTGTTTTAATATATATTTCAGTTAGTAAACTTGATAACAAATTACTACAATTCGCTTTAATGTATTACTACATGAGATGTTACGTTGACAGCGCTAGAAACAAATGATGCGTCATTGACCGTTTCAACAACCACTTTTGATTCTGGCCAAGCTACTTTAGTACCAACAGCTTCTCCAACATGTATCATATTATTTGCTGGTCTCCATAAAAATGCATCAGACTTTTTTGGATTGTCAACAGAAACTAACATAGCCGATGGTCCAATAGGAATGCCATTCACAAGCTGGTTTGGATCGTTAGAGTACAATCGTCCTTCAGCAACTAGTTCTTCACCTCCAATCCAATCATATAGCTTGCATAATTTTTCTGTGCGGCTAGTTTTACTCTATTAAAATAGAGTGCATCATAACTTTGTCATGCATAAAATTAATTTGTACTTAAAAAATTTTAATTTACCATATTATCAGATTGATCCAAGTCACGCATAATAACTTTATCAGAAGGCCATGCTACTAACATGCCCGTAGCCTCTCCAAGATGTATCGTATTAGACACGGCTCTCCATAGAAAAGCATCCACTTTCCTAGGAAACTCAATCAAAACTGCCTTCGTATTTGGTCCAAGAGGAATTCTGTGTACGAGTTCGTTTGGATCACTTGACACTACTCTTCCTTCAGCTACTATATCATCGGTTCCATTCCAATCCAACAAATCACATTTACCATCAATGTTTCCATAATTACCCTGCATTTAATAAAAAGTGCATTAAGTTGATTACTACATTTACAATGACAATATATTTGATGTTTACCTAAGATATGGATTTTCCTCTTTGAGATCCATTAACCTAAAAATTGCAAATTTGTTGAATGTGGATTAAAAATTCATATGAAAAACAAAATCAAAAATTATATCTAATACTACTACGCAATTAGTACAACAAAAATTGAAGTTATATACCAAATTTTTCTTCAACATGCGAATCTCTTCTTCCAACTGTGAAATTCTCTCATCTTTAGCTTGTAGCAGCCAAAACTTAGTATAGTTTGCACCTCTCCCCATTGCCCGTAGTCGTCCAGGCCTATCTTGCCCTAACACTTGAGAGACAACATCTTCTCTCACAGAACTATTTGTTGAGTTTGATTGCATTTCAGATTCAATTTTTTTCATCTTTTCCTACAAAAGTTAATGTTTTGTTACATATTTACAAGTACTAGACAAAATGCGAATAAATGTTAGAAAAACAATATTATAGGATTTTTATCAATACTGTAGAGTGTCTTACAATAGTATCGTGGACATATGTATTCACCGGTTCGCCATTTTTCCGAATGCGGGATTTAATCCAAATTTTTGCTCTAGGAATGGGGATTTTATTGCCACTATCGTTTCTCTATTAGTAAAAATGATAAGTAAAATAAATGGTTGTAACTGAAAAAAGTGACATGTAAAATTAATTAAATCGACTGTTCTTCCTCACTATTTCCTCCGCTAGTCGAGCCATTCCTTTGCGACTAACTGTATGCGGCACTTGAACACTTCTGATAGCATTGAATTTATCGCTTTGTGCCTAAGATGAAAAAATATAATAAATTATTTAATTATAATTATTAAATATAATTGAATTTTATATTTATTTACCTTAAACTTTGAGTCTGTTTTTTTCTTTATAAAATTCCTCCAATCGTTCATATTTTCGACATTGCTAGGTTTGAGCTTAATCCTTTCCTCTATGTTCTTTGCTTTCATTATTTGCCTAACTAGTCTGCTTTTTGAAGCCCTCCAGATGCATCCCATTTGTTGAAAAATAGGCACTTTCTGCCATTCCTCATCAAGTTTAAATCTTGCCTGCAAAATGTAACTTTCACTTAGACCAATACTAAAGAAAACAAGTACCGACTATACAAAAAAATGATCACACTACAATATTATGAACACAACAGCCATCTTAAACCAGCAGCCATGCTGCCACTGTTTTTTTTCTTATATAATAACATGTATAAGTGATAGATCAGAAGTTGAAATTACAAAGATAATGTACACCAACTCGACTCTCAGTAATTATACTAAGGCCTAAGGTACATTTGATATTAAAGTGATAGATTTGAGAAATGATTTGGCACTTTGATTAATATTTGATAGAAATAAAATTCAGTGATCATTTATTGAAAGGAAAATTGATGTATGGCAATAAGTACTCATTCTTTGTATGTCATGGCTTTGAAAGGAAACTCGCCATGCATCCTTAGCTAAATGTCAGCAGCATATAGTTTTTAGGATAAAAAATATAATAATAGAAGTGACATTTAAATGTCATGATATAGATTGTTTCTATATATAAACCAAATGGAGCAGTGTTAGCTATAAATACATATGACATTACTTTCTACATCTCACTTGAATGCCCCATACAGTTGTAAATTGAATGAACTGGGTAAATATATATTTGTTTTCGAAGCAAACTCAAAGAAGTTGAGCACACATTTGAATTTAGTTCAACGGAAAACTAAGAAAAGAGAAGGCCATGCCAGTTGATGATATCATATTGTGTGCAGAAGGAAAAACAACACAAGTTGTGAGAGTTAAAATGTTAATAGCTGAAATGTAGCAAACTTAACCACACGCGTTATCTTTGATGTATACGGTAATTGACTTCAAATGCCACTACTTATCTTTTTGTTATGGCAAGAAGAACACGGAAAATATCGGATCGCCTTTAGTGTGCTTAAGAGAGCCATTATGCTATTTTTCTTGTTAAAAAAATAATGATGTGGAAATTAATCTAGAGCAATTCAAAAATATTAGAGATGCTTAAAATGCACGAATGTTTCATACCGTTTTATCTTTGATCTTATGGCTTGTTTATAGGTTCGATCATAGAGTTCAAAAAGTACCCTTAGATGACAGTAAAATGTTAGAGTCGAAGTAAGATTCGAAATTTCGGTTTCTGTATTCGTTTCCATGTAAAAAGAAAAATTGCGGGTGATTACATGTTATTAGAATAATTTTCGGCAGCTATTAGTTTTTATCTTGTAGTTGTATTATTGCTAACTGAAACATAATAGATTAAGTCTTTTTCACACATGAACACAATATCCTTCTTTCTGGAACAGTTGTCTTGTCCTTGTGCATGAACACATTATTGAACCATGATAGTCCAGCGATCCTTCACAATGTCAATGAGTCACATTAATGCATAAACCGTAAATTTTACCATTTTGCTTTAAAAAACATGTGTGTTTGTTTGTGCCCTTACTATTTAATTATATCATGCAATCTATTTAATTATGTCTCATTGGTGCATGCAGGATTTTTGTTCCCTGTTTTGCGGAATCTCAATCAACGGATTTTAACAGAAGAGATACTTTTTATATCTCCCTAGTTTTGTTCCTGGAGGTTATTGTTGAGAAGGCTGATGAAATCTGCTAAACATAATATTTTACAGATCATATAAAAGTAGAGGGCTACACACGGTATGTGGATCATACAACTAAACAATTTTTGTAGTGCCGGCCCAAGCACTATAGACAGACCAGTAGGAAAGTTCGCGTAGGAAAAAGTTCGAATTCTTTGTGAATCCAAGTAAGATTGGTTCTAGGTGAAATCATAATATAGATTTTGTTTGAGATCATATTAGATTGCTGGTTTTGCAAGCCAATTTTAATATGCAAGTATTCTGACTTGTGGACGTTAAGACTTTAGTTTGACTGAGTTTACCACTATATACAGTCGATGGTTATGTTCTAATATCATACATTTTGTTTACAAAAATAAAATAAAATGAACAATATGGTTCAAATATTTTTAGACTTAAGAATTTCTAATGTATTTTATGTGTAAATATAAACTGAACAGTAGAGTATAGATTTATAATATTTTTAGTATAATTTTTCTTATTTAGTTAAGTGTAAATATTTAATAAATTGATAACTAATTAAAAAACATGGTTTAACAGTATTTCAATGTATACATGCCATATAAAGATCTGAGTGGAGGTCGTTATAGTAATATGGTAATGTATATAAATATAAAAAGGAAAATCAGTCATCATAAAACAATTAAACATCTGTAGCTTCGGCAATAAAGTTTAATTTTATCCCAACTAGCACAAAGGAATTGATAATAGAATTTGTTTAAATGTGTTTCATGTAATTCCATGTAATTATACCATATAAAGTTTTTCATGTATATATACCATATAAGTTTTTCATGTAATTCCCTGTAAATATGTTTCTATGAATATATACCATATAAAGTTTTTTATGTAATTCCAGGTAGAATTATATTACACTTGAGCCAAAAAATTATTGACATGGAGGTCCGAGATTTATGTCTTGCTGCCAATTAAATCAGTCGCGTTCATTTTATATTATAAAATCGACAAATGTGAATTGAATCGACAAATGTGTATTTATGTCTTGCTGCCAATTAAATCAGTCGCATTCCTTTGTCTTTGTCATGTATCCAAGAATGGAAAAAAAAATCTACGGTTTCAGTTTGGCTAAAAACAATCAAAAATGCGTGTACCATACTCTTCTAACTTACTGTTGTAACACAGATCTTTTTTTAATTTACCTAAACCAATCTTCTTATCATTAGGACCCATCACATCAAAGACAAAGATGCACAACAGGCTACCATTAACTAGAACTAGAGAATACATGATAAATTTATGATATTACAAGAAAATGATACCTGAATGGAGCTCCACAATACAAACTTTAAATCATCGCCAATTTGCCGCCAATCATCAATTGTGAATGGAACATGCTCCCGTACGAGCGGTCCTAAGTATGAAGACAATTTTACTGAACCTTCACCTATTGGTATAACATTTTCGTTGAATTCAACGGTAATCCGAGATACACGATCTGATGGAAGTCTTTTCATTTTAGTCCGACCTCTCATTTTTTTCTTTTCGACCAGATTTTCATGTAGTTGAATATCAGTCTCGTTTTCCACCAAATTATTTTCATCTTCAAACTCATTGGTCTCAATATTTAATTCAGATTGCATCGCATTTTCTCTACATGCTTCGGTTCCTTGCACGGTTGTTTCTAAATTTGCTTCATGATGCTCATTGGTTTGTAAATTTGCTTCATGTTGCACATTGATTTCTGCATTTGCTTCAGGTTGCTCGTTGGATTCAATATTTGCTTCAAGTTCTTCATGGGAGTCCTCAGCTTGTTTTTGTTTGTGAGTAATCTTCCTCTTCTTCGCCATTTCCTACATTAACAAAATGAAATTCTCAGAAATACATAGTAAAGATAATCATGCATTTATAATGTTCTGTAACATTAACAAAATTATTCATCATAATGATACTTTAAAAATAAACTGTCTAAATACTGCCTATATAATTAAATAAAATATTCACCAGAATTATTTACAATATTCTGTACAATAAACCGTCTAAACACAAATCTGAACTAAATCACTCACATCTTTAGTCGTAGAATAAAGTCGGTAGAAGCAACAACTATTATATCTTGCTCAAACAAAAGCAACATATTATAAGAAAATAAATATGTAGAAATATAAAGGGATTACCCATATTCGTTTGGTCTTTGATACAACACAAAGCGTGTTTCCGAAAGGCGGAATAAGTCATTGTCCAATAAAAAATAAAAAAAATAAAGCGGAATAAGTCATTGTTCGAAAAAAAAGAAATAGATGCCAACCTCCTTCCAAAAAAAATTAAGCACGAAGCAGTACATTTGAAAAAAAAAACTTGATTATATTTTGACTTGTAGGGACCACATTTATGCATCGATGTGCATACAATTGTTGTGTGGTTCTTAATTTTTATCACTTGCAAAAGTATTATATACGTGATTGCTATAATTTCGCATATATGAATAAGTGAAAGCAAAGCAAAACAAACAGCAAAGAAAAACAAACAGCAAATCAAAACAACATCAGATCCTCATAAACTGAAAGAAGGTACAAAAAACTTTTTTTGACTTCAGAATGTCAAAACTTAATTTATGTAATATTTGAGAATGCAAAGAGGAAACTTATATCTAAGTGAAATAAAATATCCAAGAAGTTCAACATTTCAAATAAATGGTGCAAGCACTCGCAACATATCCATTGACTATACATGCATATCAAAACTATTCGAGTATGCCTTCACAATCTTCTCTAACAAAAGAAACATCATCAACATATCCATCGACATCCATATTGATATCTTGGCAATCTTCCTCAACATGGCCTACTTCCTCAACAGCGTCTTGGATCTCTAACTCATCAAAAATTCTTGAAGGTGCTTTCATTACCACATACCAATTAGAAGAATCATCCTCTCTTAAATAAAAAATTTGTTTCGCTTGGGATGCAAGTATATATGGATCTTTTAAAAATGAAGCTTGGCTTTGATGTAAATTGACAAGAGTAAACCCATCCTCACCCTTTACACCATTTCTTATGTTTGCCCAATGATACTTAAATATTGGAACATAAAAAACATTATAGTCTAACAAAATTATATCAGTAAGTATCCCATAATAAGTGACAACATCAACCACTTGAGAAACATCTTTTGCACTTGCTCTGCACATTGTTGTTGCATCATAAGTCACTCCACTATTTTGAGTCTCCCTTCCAACGTCTTTTGTGTGAAAACGCAATCCATTAATGATGTATCCTGTATAGGACAACGCATCGTTCTTCAGACCATAAGCAATCCATTTTAGCATGTCGTCGTGCTCTTTGGAGCTAATAGGTATCTATAAACAATTGATTTCATTCGATAAAGCTAGTCGTAATACGATTTAAAATAAATTAGTAACATTTAAAATTTTAATTCACCTTTTTTTAAATCCAACTGGAGAACGTAGCTATATGATTTTTCCAAAGTAATGTTTCATTTCTTTCCATGTGCTTGTCTAAAGTTTGTAGCTCCTCCAAATGCAAACTGGGGTGTAGAAACAAAAAGTTACGTTACACTTGACATTACAAACAATCAAAACATAGAAAAATATTAGGTATGCACGTACTCTAAATATGGTTCTATTATGGCCATATTCATTAGCACAGCCAAATGAGCGGACTCTTTTTCATTAAAAGACAATGTGATTGTCTTACATGCTGATATTGGACGTCCTTCAAGTATTACATTACTTTGGTAATCTTCATTTCTAACTTCTTTCTCATGCAATTTTCTCAAAAATTCACCAAAAAATCTCATACATTCTTCAGCAAGATAAGATTCTGCAATACACCCCTCAGGACGAGCATAATTTCTTACATGATTTTTTAGCGTTTTCATGTACCTTTCAAAGGGGTACATCCAACGAAAATGGACTGGCCCACACATTCGTGCTTCCCTTGCAAGATGAATTATCAGATGTATCATTATATCAAAAAAAGACGGCGGAAAATATCTTTCAAGCTCATACAAAATCACAATAATCTCATCCTCCAGATGTTGCAGTTTCTCTTTATCAATAATGCGCTGGCATAATTTATTAAAGAATGAACATAAATGAGATATTGTTTTCCTTGGCTTTTTTGGAAGTAATCCTCTTATTAAGATGGGTAATAATTGTTGCATTAAAACGTGATAGTCGTGAGACTTCAAACCGCTGATTTTGCAATCGTCCAATGACACACATCTTTTAAAATTTAAGCAATAACCATCGGGTCCTGTAAAGTCATATAACCGTTTACAAAATAGTTTTTTTTTTTCAATTTTTGACAATGTATATGGAGCTGGTGGAAGATATGTCTTG
This sequence comes from Allium sativum, assembly GCA_030737875.1. Taxonomy (NCBI): domain Eukaryota; kingdom Viridiplantae; phylum Streptophyta; class Magnoliopsida; order Asparagales; family Amaryllidaceae; genus Allium; species Allium sativum. The sequence continues at coordinate 94,074,219 of CM060923.1, forward strand.
TTCCCACGAGGTTGTGTATGAAGACCATGTCGAATTCCCCAATCTTCCAAATATTTTCTAGAATTAACTCCATCCTTTGATTTTTTTGTCGTGCAATATTGTGCCCATAAGACTTTCACCGACATTTTTCTCCACATGCATTACATCTAATTATGACGTAATGGAAGCTCCTATAAAATCAATAATGGAGCATTTTAATTATATAATTTCATAACGTTATTTAGTGAAATAAAATAAAACGTGCGCACTAACCTCCCAATATGGCAATTGAAAAAAAATGGATTTCTTTTTCCATCTTGATAGCTCCATTCTAACAGGATCCGTGTCCTCATCATCTTCATTTTTCTTGCTATATTCAATTCTTCTTTTAGCCCCTACCTTACTTTGGCCATTCATGTTTTTCTTTTTTTGGCTTTTCTTTACATTTCCAAAATTATTTGGAAAATCTTTTAGAATAATAGATATATTTCTTCCAGTTAGAATCCTAGGCTTATACCCTTCCTCCACGGTGTTATCAAACAAGGCCTTATTTTTTCTTAAGGGGTTTGAAGGGGATAGAAATCTTCTATGACCCATATAGACGGTCTTTCTACTGTGATTTAGCCATCGATGATGAGTGTTGACACCGCATAATGGACAGGCTTTTTTACCTTTTACACAGCAGCCAGCAAGACTACCATAGGCTGGAAAGTCATTTATTGTCCAAAGAAAAATCGCTTTCATATTAAAAATAGATTGGCTGTATGCATCATAAGTCTCAACTCCGACATTCCATAAATGATGTAAATCTTCTATCAGTGGTGCTAAATATACATCAATGTCATTTCCTGGTTGCTTCGGACCAGGAATCAATAAAGTTAACATAATATTATCTTTCTTCATGCACAACATAGGCGAAAGATTATATGTGACGAGCATTAGAGGCCAACAACTATATTTGGAACTTAGCATAGAAAAAGGATTAAAACCGTCTGTTGCAAGGCCAAGCCTGAGATTGCGAGGATCTACTGAAAATGGTTTCCATTTCTCATCCACTACGTTCCAAGTAATAGAATCTACAGGATGACGCATTTTTTCATTGGTGCTTCTATTATTGAAATGCCACGTTAAATCTTCCGCCATTGTTTTAGATCTAAACATTCTTCTAAACCTTGGAATTATTGGAAAATAAGCAATACTTTAGTAGGAATCCCATGCATAATCTCCTTTGTCCGTTCATTTACCTTCCACCTTGAAAATCCACATTTTGGGCAATTACTCAAATCTTTATATTCATTCCTAAAAAGGCAACAATCGTTTTGACATGCATGAATCTTCTCAAAGCCCATGTCAAATAACTTAAGGAATTTTTTTAATTCATATAACGACTTAGGAAGTACATTATTTTTTGGCAATAACAATTGTTGCACATTTAAAAGCTTATCGAAACCATTATCAGACAATCCAGTTTCACATTTAAGATTATACAATGCGAAGATAGCGGATAACTTTGTTTGATCTGAGCAACCAGGATATAATGGAGTTTCTGCATCTTCTAAATTTTTATGCAAATCATCCTCTCGTCTTTGTGCATCATCTTCACATCTATCATCGTTAAAAAAGGTATTATTAACAAAGTCTTCATCTTCATAGATGATGGCCTGAAGCAAATCATATGCATCACCCGACTTTGCTTCCTTCTTTTTATTTATCCGCTCGCCGTGATTATACCACTCACTACTCATATACTTAGGGTCCATTCCTCTTATAATCAAATGCTCAACAATAACTTCTCCAGAATGACGAGTAAGATTTCTACAACCTAAACATGGACACAATTTTTTTTCTACATTACCCATATTCCTCTTTGCATCATTCACAAAATTCCAAGCCGCTTGCTCATACTCTTTAGTGGTTCTACGCGCAAAAAGCGAAAAAGAACAATAACCTTATGTATTAAAATATGTTTTAAATTCAATATTAAAATTGAGTATTGTAATGAATACCTGTTCAAACGTACCCATTCTTTATCCATCATTTCTATATATAAGCAAACAAAAATCTAAAATTCAAAGAAACAATTAGTTATTAGGTACGAGCAAAGAAACCATTCAATTCTAACATGTAAAAAAAATTATAAAGACAAAATTCAAAAAAAAATAGCATTCAATTCTTTAATGAAACATTTCATGTGATGAATTTTTTATATGAAATATTACAGGTCATTATGAACATGAAAATGATAATTTTATTATTAATTTGATGATAAACTACAATGGCCATCATTAGATTTTTACATTTAAATTTGATTTTTTTCTTATGATGGACTACTTATGCTTTTCAAAACAAATCAATGCAACAATAATGGAATAAGAGACCACCTTCATTTGGAGAGATTAAGTGAAAAATCCATAACACTTGAAGGCTTTATGTATGAAAAATGACTAAACATATTGTAAAATAACATCATCATTGACAAGCGTGAAAAACGACTCAGAAGACCAAAAATACCGTATCTCCCATGGCCAGTTCAAAAAAAAAAACTTTTCCTAATGTAAACCAGAATGTTTATCAAGACCAAAATAAATATTTATAAAAAATTCAAAGACAATACACTTTTCCTAATGTAAACCAAAATAATATTATTCAAATAATTTGATGTCGATGATTATACCATATGGGATATGTGAAGCCAGCGAAACTGAAATTTCGTGCTTCAAAAACATGACAGAATAATATTATTGTACTTACAAAGCTTTTAGACTTCAAGCCTATGGTTTCTTTAAATTATTTTGCATCTTCTCAAATACTGATGGTTCTATCGTCAGTGAACTTTTTTTCTCCATAAAGTTAGTTTTCTTAACCACTTCATTGTGCTCACTGAATTTCCTTTTAGCCATTGTAAATGCATATTAATCATTTATGATAATATTAAATAAGGTATCGTATATTTCAGGCATAATTTTTTTTCCACAATAAGACAGGAAAAATCATGAAGACATGTATAACACCAAATCATCCATATCATTTGGTTATTTTAATTTTATACCATTTAATAGATGTTAGACTAAAATGGTGGCAAGAAAATATAAACACACCGCAGTTCTTTAATTATATCAAAATAAGTTAGACAAACTATCGAATAAGTTTGATAACTAATCAACGTAGGTTAGATCTGTAGTGATAGAGAACTATATATAGGTAATCATGAGGCATATGAATATAGAAATTTAGAAACATATATATATATAAGACAGCATGCAGATGCGGGAAATAGATAAAAGAAATATGCACTAAAAACCAAAGTGCGGGTTGAAGCATAAGGCAATCTGAGAATCAAGGTTAAGTCAGGTAGCAAAACATGGACCAAAGCATGAAGTACGTAGTTTAGTAGCGGACTAAACACATGGAAAACAGAACAGCTGATCTGAAAACATAGAGCAGCATAGAAAAAAGATGAATAGAGACCAGGCATAAGTAAACTAATGTTAGAAAATAGCAAACCCATAATGATAGGAAACAAATTTAGTCCGACAGAATGTGTGCGCAAGTAGACATACGAAATCCAATAGCCAACTAATCGCAATGCTCTTTTTCTTAACCCAAGCAAGAATCTTACTTTAGAGGATCCAAGCCAGATTGTGGCCGAAACGTTTCTTAAGTTTAATATGTTTGCTAGTCCTCTTGAAACAGGTATCCTATAAAAGCATTTTTGTTGGAGGTTACAACATATAAAAGAGATGGAATATTGGATGAAAAATAAATTGATCTGGTAATTAATATTAGTACATGTAAAATAATATGTGTAGGCATTTCATGGTGATTAAATGTTTAACAAGTTGTGATACACAATCTTGGACAAAACTGAGATGTAATAACGCATGTTTGGATCTGTGAGGTATTACACTGGTTAATGAACTAACACATGGATGACACATGAAGATAACACTGGCCATGGTGCATTTGCATCCTCGATATCTATTGTTGAGGCATTATTATAAATAGCATCGTTAGGTGGCAAGACGTTCTTATGTTCCACGCTCATATGTGTGTGTGTACACACATTATATTGTTTGAGATTGAGCTTGGATGATTTATAAATGACATGGATAGAAATACAAATATATGTATGTGTTTGGGTGGTCTATAAAAAAGTTTTTTTTAGAAAGGCAATTAAACTTTTATTGACACAGTAAATGATTACAATAGTTACAATATATCACCCATATCAACTTAACTAATATACAACACACATGACACAAAACAAAGCAGTAATGAGAAAAACCAAAATCATAAGTACAATTGTTATACGGAAAAAACTCAAAACTGCTTATTGCCAAAAAAATAGACATATGAGTTGCTTCTTATTGTATCTCTTAGCAAGAATAATGAATCTCTTAGCATGATTATGGATGACCAGAACTACCACCAATGTCTACACATGAAAACCATATAACCTATAGCCTAATAGCAGAAACTGAATAACCAAGAGCACCACAGCTCCTGAATGCTCAACCCATAGCCAAAATTACACTAATGCTCACTACACCAAGATAGATTCCTGCACTTCACACACTTGTACCACTGAACAGTGCACACAGCTACTAAGTACAGAAGAAGCTCGAACGTTCCAGGCTATCGACAGCTAATGCCAGCTGAGAACGACTTAAGTGTCACGGGTAAATGACATCTAAGGATGGCTAGTGATGACAATGATATAAAAGTTACGTATAGATGAATTAACACGTGTCCAAGGGCGGACCCAGGAATTGAACCAAGGATGGGCTGACTTTAAATCTGATATGTTTTGCTCAATATAAGCTCTAGAATATTTGCAGCACCTATCTTTGGTAGATGATCAAAAATAACTTAAAATAGGAGCAAAACTGTTAAGAAAACTATCCATAAAGGCTAATTAACAAGCATTAAAAAAATGAAATATGGTTGTCACTTTATGATATTGAAGCACATGAAAGCGAAAAAAGTTGTCTTTTTTTTTGGGAAACATTAATGTTACAGTTAAAAAGGGTCGCACTTGGGCAAAATAGTACAAAATATAAAAATAAGAATGTCATACTTGAAAGAAAATATTCAGTGAAGCTCCTTGCCGAACAACACCAAACACTATTTAAACATGTTTAAGAAGCAGACACAATAATCTTCAATAAGGCCAGCCTTATGCACCATGGTTTCTTTATGTATTTAATAAAGCATCAACAAGAACAGATTAATGAACTTAAAAAATCAAATCTGCAGCCAGTGAAATTAAAGCAATTAGCCTTGCAAAAAGATGTATTCCGTAATGGAAATTGCAAGCAAACCTGAGATTTGGGATGTATAAAACATGAAAATTTGGTTTTTTTTTCTTTCAAAGAACTGATCTCCTACCTAGAAAGCAAATGGTTTTTCACCTGGCTTGATCGACTGAATTGAAAATACGCGCATGAATTAAAGTCGACTGTCCACTGGTCTTTTCAAATGAGTTCTGTGGCAAACTGACATGAAGAACATACGAAGAATGAGATGGACTTCTGCTTACCTGATTTCGCTTTAGGTAGGGATAGGGTAGTATTTCAATGGTTTTTTAAATTGAAAGAAGAAAAAAAAACTGCCCTGGGCTGCAGCCCTGTTGAGCCCAGGGCTGTATTCGCCCTTGCACGTGTCTATCAATTGGTGGCGACCTACGATGATAGACAACAGTTGAGAGACACTAACCATCATTAACGTCCTTGACGAAGCCATTGCAAAGCTGTTGTTATAGTGTTGGTTGACGCAAGTGGCGGTTCTATGCATCGGTTCACAGCCCTATTGGCTGTCACTATTGCCTCGGTTCCTACAAAATATCGTCGACGACTAACAACAGTTGGGGGCCATGTTACCCAGTTGGCTTGACTTAATCATGGAGATGATACAGTGATTCATTCTGAGTCTCATATGCCTAGTCCATTCATGTCATTATTTCGAATGTCGTAGATGTTGCATCATCTTACGAAACATCAAATGGGTGAATAGTGGTTCTACATGCAAATCAATGTTGGGTCCTTGCCTAAAACGATAACCGTAATATTACATATACTTCTAATAAGTTTTCATCAGTATAAAAGCCATGATATTTTACTAAGTACCGCCAGTCATATGTACATGTTTCTGGTTTGTAAACCATCGCTAAACCAAGCTTATGTTTGAAATTAATATTAAAATTGATCGGCAAATCACACCCTCATAGATCTTTAAACTCCTCGATAACTTAGTCCATAATCACATATCAGATATTATGCTTTTCCTGGATTTTTCTCTGAGGCGTTTACTCAGTTTTGGGCAAACAAAACTAAATATCGTTACCAAGTTATGAGTGCACAAAGCATTGTTTGCATTTCAACTCGTGCTTGGATGGTGGTTCTAATCAACTTTGTATTATTCGGTAATTGGTAGTCACAATTGGTACTACTATGCAGGCATGTTGTGTTCCATTTGCACCAAATACTCCACAATACTTTGTTTTTTCAAAACTAATTATTGGAAAAAGAAATTTGTTATAGCTTTTGTGGTACAATTAATCTAAAATAACACAAAAAAATTATCAACGTAATTTTCATCTTCACACTATCAAAAGCATGTATAATCTATGAGGTTGAGCATACAACTAGTTTGTAGTTTTAGTTAGTCTATGAATTCATGTGTTGTCAATTCATTGATTTTTATTGCTTGTAAAATTGAATTAACTGCTGATAACAATTTAATGCTTTACACCTCAGGTTTATCTCTGTGGAAAACCCTTGGCAATTATTAACAGCGAAACATGTCATGTTAACATTGCTGATTCATCTAATACGTTTAAAAGCATCTCCGACGAATACTGATATGTAATATTGGTGGTTAATCCAACAGTCGAACGTTGATTCAGATTGGAGCAAATTCTCACATTAGTTAAACTAATACGTTAATTTATACAAGTTAACTAAAAATTTCTGAAATACATTAACTTCATGCCAATTTCGGTCAAATAATTCAAATTATAAACAAATTAAACATCATAAGCACAAGCAGTAAAAAAACATATAACAGAGAATTTAATACCCCTCGTTCCTGTTCAAAATAGGGAGATGCGGTTTCCGCTTTTGATGATAGAGGAGAATCAACAATTTATGATTTTGCGGTTTAGGGATTTTGTGGATCAACGTCGAGATTAGGGATCGTAGCTTCTGAAGGAGATGGAGTGTGAAGCGATTTTTGATTTGGGGAGATTTTGTTGTTTTCTGGATGAAAGGACAAAAGCTTTTTCACAAGAAGGATTTAGTTCCCGCGAAAATAAATTCCTTACCGCCTTATTTTTTCCTTCTTTGAATAGCGTTGCACGAGAACCGAAGAATAATTGTTTTGTTGAATAGCGTTCAAAACCCACGTGCCAAAGTCAGTTTGAACATATTGGAAACGGAACGCTATTTCAATTTGCTATCTAATGTCCATTTTGTTGTAGTGGCAATTGCTTTTTGTAATGTAATATCCTTGCTGATGATTGACTTGTGAATGATCTTTCTAAGGCTGTCCATACATCATGAGATGTCTTTATGCCAATTAATTGTGGCATGATAGATGGGCTTACATTTGACATTAACCATGCACTAACAAGATTGTCTTGCCTTTGATATGATGCATGTTCTTGATTAGGAATTTTTTTTTTCAGCACCTCTGATATATTTTGCTGGAACTGTTTGTGATCAATATAAATAATCTTCAAATCCATAACCTTTTGCCGCTGTTTCCACTTGCAGTTTCCACAGTAGATAATTTGATTCATCCAGTTGGATTAAGATGATATTGCTTTGCGGCTTGATGATGGATTTAATAAGATCTTCGGTGCTTTCTGCACTGGTTTGATTAGATCTTGCTGATGATCTTGGAGAATTTGGTGGTGGATTCATTTCAACCATGATTCTCTGAAGCAATATAGAGAAGCAGTTGCTGGAAAGACTGCTCGAAAAACAGGTTAAGGTTGCAATTGCTCGAGAGACTGCTAAAAACCAGGTAAGTTTCCCTTGAACTTCTTTTCTTGAATTGAAATCTTCTGCAAGATTTCTTTGAATTTAAAAGCAACTTATGACAACTTTTAACTTCAGATGATAGATTTCTGCAGAACTTTTTGATCGAAAATGAGTTCTTGAGAAAATTTACCACCAAGCTGTGATGTTGAAAACTGGTGCAGCCACTGAATGTATGCGAGGCATAGTTTTTAGGATCACAGCCTCAACTCTCAGATGATGAGATGAAAATCTTGGATGAGAGGCATCCAAGTGATGAGAATTTTCTAATGGATGATCTATCTTTCGATAGATTTGTAGACACAAATAGATGGATCAAATTTTGATGCAGTTAGCACTCTTTTTGCTCTGATACCATATAAGAAAGTGAAGGGAAATGTTTTTGCATATTATTGAATACTGAAACGAAAGTTACATGTACATATATATAGCTGCCGATTGGGCTAAATGTAATAAAATAGAAAACCGAACTAATGGGCTTAACCCATTTATTTGTATTGAGATGTAAACGTGATATAAAGAGTATTTGTGTATTACTCTTCATATGGAGAATTGCATGAAGTTGTTGAAATTGGTGATACGCAAATCACAATTTTGGGCAACAAATAATCTTACATATTTTGTGGAGAGATTTGTTGTTAGATTTTATGGAGAGATTTGATGCTAGATTTGATGAAGAGATTTGGTGCTAGATTTGATGAAGAGATTTGGTGCTATTTTTCATGGAGAGATATTAGTTGCTATATTTGTGGACATTTATTGCAAGGATATTTGGTGCTTAACCAAATAGTTTTATAACATATATGAAGATATTTTGGGAGCCAAGTTTTCTTGGGCATGAAGCCAAGTTTTTCTTGGGCATGAAGCAATTCTCACTATAAAAAGGGCTAGCTAATCTCTTCATTAGGTGTGGAAAATTTTCCATTACTCTTCATTGTCTTTCTCCTCAAATTTTTTAGCCATTAGATATTCTCTACCTGTTTCTCAATAAGGTTATTGGTTCAAGTTGTAATTGTTTGTAACGATAGTTGAGATCGTTTGCAAACAATTTTTATTAGTGAATCAATAAAGAGGGTGGTTGGGTGGAATATCGTGTGCTCATATTTCCGATATTATTTGTGTTTTTTTTTCAATCAAATTCATCTTCAAGTGATTGGGTGATAAATATCCAATTTTTCTTGGCATTTTGTCAAGCTTCCTGTAACACCCCGTATGTTGAATAACTTGCTATAATATAAAAAAGGGCAGAATTAAATTTTAAAATCTGAATTAGGGGAAACGGGTTGGGCCATTGCGTTCGTCTCGGAAAAATACGCGAAATAGAGTCTGAGTTTTCGAAAATCGGAGTCCGTATGACCCAGTTAAGGCCCGAAGAAGTTTTCAGAAAATTCAAATTTTGAAAAACAGATTTCAAATGCAGAAATGGAGCTAGGCGGGAAAATTCCCGCCAGCCGCCCCAAGTCGACTGGGGAGTCGACTTGGGAGTCGACACAGCTAGACCCAAGTCGACTGCCCTGTCGACTTGGGAGTCGACACAGGTGGCCGGGCAGTTTTACCTGGTGCACCATTTGAGTGAGATTGGCCAGGTTTGGGCTGTGTTTGGTGGCTTGTGACGAGATCTGATGGCTCTAAACTATCCTAGGGTTAATCCTATGGCCTAAAACACTTAAATAATCTATAAATACACCCTAATACTACCCTAATTCATACTAAAATTGGATACAACGTCATCATGCCGTCAAATTGCAACTAGAAGGAGCCACCAACAAATTAAAGAGGAAGATAGCTTCTCAAATCAACTTCTAATCAACTCTAGCAACTAAATCTTCTTTATAGGAGTGCTAATCAACCAGTTGTGAGTTTCTATGCCTTTAGCAAGCAATTGCTAAACTAATTATGATAGGATATAATGAGGTTATGGTTATGTATGTGGATCAATGCAAGTTATGTTATCATATGCTATGTGTTCATGATGCTAGTTATGCAAGTTTTATGCTATATGTTCATGATGCTAGTAATGCAAGTTTTATGCTATATGTTCATGACGCTAGTTATGCAAATCACTATGATAAACATTGATCCATTAGGACACCATGTTATGCAAGTTTGGTGTTTGATTATATGCAAGTTCATATATGACATGTTATGCAAGTTGGGTGTTTGATTATATGCAAGTTCATATATGACATGTTATGCAAGTTTGGTGTTTGATTATATGCAAGTATCATGTGCAAGTTTACACCTTTGTATGATATGCATACATATGCAAGTTTACCCCTTTGTATGTCATGCATATATATGCATGTTTACCCCTTTTTATGATATGAGTAACATATGCAAGTTCAACCTTTTTAGACCTATGACATGTATGTAAGTTTATCCCTTATGATAGGTCTATGACATGAACATCTATGCAAGTTACCCTCTTTATGACATATGTGATTCATGTAAGTTTGGGTTGGTTATTTATGCTAGTTGGGTTTGATGCTATGGTCATATATGCAAGTTGACACCTTTAAAACCCATGTTGATGCTAATGTTATGCTAAGTTGAACCCATTGTATTTGTGATGAATCTTCCCTTATTAAGTATGTCATGTTAGCGTATTACGTGGGAAACGATGGGGTTAATATTCATGTTAACAAAATTGTGGTGAAATTGGTATGAAGTTGCATACCATAAGTGGATGGACATAATTGAGTCAATTATGTACATCATTAAGTTGGAATTAATTAGGGAAAATTAATTCAAAATATGGTGGTGATTAATTAGGTGTAAATAATCGACTAAGACACGAGGTTGGACCCTTTTGTAGCATAAGACTGCCCGGACCCGACCGGCAAATCCAGCGGCTACAAATGATTGGCCCAATGTGAGAGGTCTTAGGCATAAACTAAATACGTGACAAGTGTAAAGATACGAGGTTAGACTCTGTTATGGCGTAAGGCTGCCCGGACCCGACTGGCAAATCCAACTGCCATAAAAGACAGTCTAATGTGAGAGGTCTTTAAAAATGTTACGTTCTTAATCAATTAAGAAACACTTAACCAGATAAGCATGTAGTGGGGCATGAGGGGTTAAGTGGGTGCCTTGGGTGGCATGTGGAAATCAAGTAAGTGCCTTGGGTGGCATGTGGAAATCTAGTGGGTTGCCTTGGGTGGCAATAGAAAATACGATTAGAATACTTAACCAAGTGGAAACATGTAATTAAACATGATTAAAGGGTTAAGTGGGATGCACTAGAAAAGGGACAAGCTTAGGTGGGTAGCTTGTGGGGGCCCATTTCAACCAGTAACCCATATGTATCTTTGTGGGCTCGACCCATGTCGAGGACGGGACACGCGTACTGGGTTTGACTATAAGAGGCCAAAACGGGTTAGCGGTGGCAACGCAAGTCCAACGGGTTTCATATGCGTGTGTGGACCCGGGCTGGTAGGTAAGACGTTGTTGCATCGTGTAGGTATAAGCCATGCACCGTTGGTTATATCGGGTTGCCACTTTAGGGAGTGATACACCCCACTGTGGGGCCAGCACGGGTATCTACGTTAGGGAGCCGATCGCTTGGGGAGTAGTGGGTACACTTAGTGGAGATAGGGGCAGACGACACCTATGTGGTCAGCTAGGGGTACACGAAACTACTAGTTAAATTTTCTAAGTCCTTGGGTGGGATCAACTTTTAAGTTAGGAATGACTGGTGTGGTGCAGTGTAGTAATTATCCTTGGGTGGGTAGATGCGTCTTTACCGATATCTTAGTTCATCCTATGTCTAGTTGGCTGCTTAGTGTAGTCATTTATCCTCAGTCATTACCGTACCAAGTTTATATCATACCCTAATTACTTTAATGATTGTATTGTTAAAGTTATAGGACTCGCTCAGACTTATGTCTGACCCCGTTGTTTTTATCTTTTTCCCAACCCTCAGGTTCTCAGAGTGGGCCTAGCACTAGTGGGCTTTGATCAAATTGCTTTATCTATCTTTTGGAGCTTGCACCGTTGATGTAAAGCTCAGCTTATCTTTTCTTTTATGGCTATTAGTTATGTAGTGGGATTATGTACTTATGTTTTTATCAGGATGGATATTTAGTAATTGACTCTTGTTTTAGTTGGTTTTGGTATTGTAACCAAACATGTTTATCTTCTGCTGCAATGAAATGATGTTTTAGATTTTCATGTATTATTTATATCTGTCTTGTTGTAATTTTTCTGTTCTATATTCACTTAAAATACTCCACCGAAGTTAAGGCATTCCCTTAGTGAGTGACCTTAGCGTTTGTGGGGTGTTACACGTGGTATCAGAGCTGAAGGTTACCAGAACAGATAATTTTTTTAGAAAAACTATTTTTCTAAAAACATTTTTGAAGGAGTATTTTCAAAAACATGTCTTTTAAGAGAAAAGTTTTTGAAAGAAAAGCGTAATCCCAATAGCCATATCTTTATCTTTCGAATTCTCCGTTTTGAATCTTTCCTTTTTCGTTTCAGCATGGCTGAAGATCTTAACTTTCCGGAGGGTGTGACGATACCAGTATGGTATAGGAGATTGATGGAGGCTAGGGTCGCCGTTGCGGGTCCAGCAGTTGTTCCTCCACCACCAGTTGCACCCGATCTTCCTCCTCCTCCTCGCGCGGATACTTTTGCTAAGACTTGCAAGGAATTTAAGGCTATGGGAGGGAAACCTTTTCGAGGATCAGAAACTTTTGTGGAAGCTAGGGATTGGCTTAAGGAGACGGAAGAGTTGATAGACATCTTTGAGATGGAAGAAGGAAAGAAAGTCAAGTTAGCTGCTTGGTTAATGAAGGGAGAGGCCTCGTTCTGGTGGGAGGTCACTAATGGAGAGCGCCCTGTTGACTCTTGGGCGGATTTCAGGCAAAGGTTTGTGGCAAAGTTCCTCTCAAGGGCGGAAGAAAATCTGTATATGGAAAGGTTCTTGACTCTAAAGCAAGGAAACTTGTCGGTGAAGGAATATGTCAACAAGTTTAATCAACTAGCAAGATTTGGCATAGACATGGTGAATACACCAGAGAAGAAGGCTTTGAGGTTCGTTAAAGGCTTGAATGAACCGATGCATGGATTGGCTATGACTCACATCCCTATGGGGGCCACGTTTGAGAAGCTAGTAGACATGGCACTTATGCATGAGGAAGAGAAGGGTCCCAATGCTAATAAGGCACCCGAGAAGAAAGGAGATCAGAAGAGACCTCAACAGCAACAGCAAAACAAGGGTGGGAAAGGAAACAGTGGCAAAGGAAAGAAGAAGTGCTTCAATTGTGGGACACCAGGCCACCTAAGCAAAGATTGTCGGAAGAAGAAGAAGACTGGCTGCTTCCACTGTGGCGAAGCAGGGCATCTAGTGAAGGACTGCCCTAAGAAGGGGCAGAGGACGGGATCTACCTCAGGAGGACAGGTGCAAGCTCTTATGGCACCTAGTCAAGCAAGGGGGCAAGTTCAGGCTCTCGCGGTTCCACCGATTCAGGAAAGAGGTAGAACTATTTTCGTTGAAAGTCTGGTTTTTCTGTTTGATCATCCTGTCCGTACTTTATTCGACTCTGGCGCATCGCATTCGTTTATCTCATCATCATTAGTTGAGTCACTGCACTTAGACACCAGTCTAGTAGATGATCCCTTGGTTGTTTCAAACCCAATTGGGGGCTCCACTTATTTGTCCATGATATGTTTGGGTTTGAAGATTTCTATACTTAGCGTTGAGTTTAGATGTGATGCTTTTGTTTTGGGCTTCACGGGCTATGGGTTGATTTTGGGCATGGACTGGTTATCCAGTAATGGTGCCGTTCTTGATTGCGAAAGGAGAGTTGTTAGGCTCATGACCCGCTTGGGGAACACTCTCGAGATCTCTTGTAATCCCATGAATTCTGTTATGCTAAGTTATCTTGAATCGCTTGACGCTTCGGTCAAGAGTTTGCGATCTGTTAGAGTGGTCCGGGAATACTCGGATGTGTTTGAGGAGGTGAAGGGTTTACCTCCGAAGCGGGAGATAGACTTCGGAATATATCTGGTGGACAATGCTAAACCAGTATCTTTGCCAGTGCGCCACATGGCTCCTCGTGAAAGGAGGGAACTCCATAAGCAAGTAGGGGAGTTGCTTGAGAAGGGGTTCATAAGACAAAGTATATCGGAGTGGGGTGCTCCAGTGTTTTTTTGCCACAAAGGCGGATGGGTCCCTCAGACTTTGTGTAGACTATAGAGAACTCAACAAGCTTACAAAGAAGAATAGACACCCATTGCCGAGGATTGATGATCTCTTTGATCAGTTGGTTGGCGCCTCAGTGTTTTCGCAGTTGGACTTAGCCACGGGGTTTCATCAGTTGAGAGTGGCTGAGGATAGTATAGAGAAGACTGCCTTTAGGACTCCGGATGGTTTCTATGAGTGGCTAGTGATGCCCTTTGGTTTGACGAACGCCCCTGCATACTTTGTTGATTTGATGAGTAGGGTGTTCAGGGAGCACCTTAATAAGTTCGTGGTGGTCTTTGTGGATGACATCTTAGTCTTTCCTAAGAGTGAAGAAGAGCATGCCCTACATCTTAGGGAAGTGTTGGAGACTCTTCGAGCGCATAGCCTTAAGGCTAAATTCTCTAAATGTCACTTTTGGAGGAAGGAAGTGCGGTTCTTAGGGCACGTGGTCTCTAAGGAAGGGATAGCTGTGGATCCCGCGAAGGTAGTGTCCATCCAAGATTGGAAGGTTCCGAAGAATGCTACCGAGGTGAGGAGTTTCTTGGGGTTGGCTGGCTACTATAGGAAGTTTATCAAGGACTTCGCGAAGATATCAGCCCCATTAACTCGCTTGACAAAGAAGAATCTAGTCTTCACATGGGACGTAGATTGTGATGATGCGTTCCAACGGTTAAAGAGAGCTTTAACCACAGCTCCAGTCTTAGTGTTGCCAGATGGGAGTAAGCCATTTGTTGTTTATACCGATGCTTATGGGACAGGACTAGACGCAGTCTTAATGCAAGAGGGAAGGGAAATAGCCTATGGGGGAAGGCAGTTGAGAGTGCATGAGAAAAATTACCCTACACATGATCTAGAGTTGGCCGCTATTGTTTTTGCGCTTAAGACTTGGCGCCATTATCTTCTTGGCGAGAGGTTCGAATTGTTCACTGACCACAAATCATTGAAGTACTTGTTTTCTCAGAAGGATTTGAACTTAAGACAGCAAAGGTGGATAGAGTTCTTAGCATCCTATGATTTCGAGATAGCGTATACCCCTGGCAAGGGTAACGTGGTGGCGGACGCCTTAAGCAGAAAAAGGTTGTCCTTGAGTCCATTGTTCGTGGAACGACGAAGCTTGGAATTTATCTCGATGTTTGACTTCAAACCTTCCGTTGACTTTGTACCCGGTTTGCTAGCATCCTTAGAGGTCAGACCTACTCTTTTGGGAAGGATCGGTGAGGCACAGCGGGACGACCCACAGTTGGTTGAGTTAGTGGAGAAGCTCATAAGGGGGGAGTCGTCCAGCCATTTGAGTAGGTACACCCTAGATGATAAGGGGTGGTTGCGTAGAGACGGTAGACTTTGTGTACCGCAAGACGAGGGTTTGAGGAAGGCTATACTTGATGATGCACATCGTTCGAAGATGACCATTCATCCCGGTGGGGACAAGATGTACCAAGACATGAAGCGAGTTTTCTTTTGGGGCGGTATGAAGAAGGATGTGGCCGAGTATGTCGCTAGATGCTTGGTGTGCCAACAAGTGAAAGCGGAGCAAAAGAAACCCGGTGGGTTGCTTCACCCATTGGAAGTTCCGCAATGGAAGTGGGATAGCGTCTCGATGGATTTTATTGATGGGTTACCGAGATCGAGGAAGGGTAATACGGGAATTTGGGTTGTGGTAGACAGACTTACTAAGAGCGCCCATTTTATACCCGTGAAGAGTAAGAGGACTGCTCCATGGCTAGCTTCAGTTTACCTTCGAGAGATAGTTCGATTGCATGGTGTACCTTCTAGCATAGTAAGCGATCGAGATCCTATCTTCACAAGCGAGTTTTGGAAGAGTTTGCAAGAGGCGGTAGGGACTCAGTTGTGTTTGAGCACCGCATATCATCCTCAGACGGACGGCCAGACCGAGAGGGTGAATCGTATTCTAGAAGACCTTTTGAGGCTATGTATCTTAGATTTTGGAGGTACATGGTAAAAGCATCTTCCATTGGTGGAGTTCACGTATAATAACAGCTTTTAGTCTAGTATTGGCATGGCTCCTTTCGAAGCTCTTTATGGAAGGCCTTGTCGATCACCTACATGTTGGTGGGAATCTACGGATAAGATCTTGCTTGGGCCTGATATGGTTAGAGAGACTTCGGAAAAGATTGATTTGATTCGAAGAAGGATGAAAGCGGCGCAAGACAGACAGAAATCTTACGCGGATAAGAGGAGGACGGATCTTGAGTTTGATGTTGGGGATATGGTCTTTGTTAAAGTATCTCCATTACGGAATGTTGTTCGCTTTGGGTCCGTTGGGAAGTTAGCACCAAGGTTTGTAGGGCCGTTTCCTATTAAGGAAAAGATTGGACAGATGGCATATAGAGTAGAGTTGCCCGAGAGACTTAGTGGTGTACATGACGTATTCCATGTGTCACATTTGAGGAAGTGCCTACATGAGACCGCAGAGGTGGTAGAGCCGAGCTTGCTTAGAGAAGTGGAGGTAGAGCGTGATGCGATGAGCTCCTACTCGCATCCTTGGGTCAGAGATTAGGAAGTTGAGAAACAGAGAGGTTCAACTAGTCAAAGTGCAATGGGGAGATGATGAGAGCAACGCTACTTGGGAGACAGAAGCGAAGATGCGTTCACTGTACCCATTCCTTTTTGAGGGTATGTCTTTTAACTTCTCCTTTATCGTTTGTCTAGTACTTATCTTATCTTTAGTATGTCCTCTCGTTAGTACCTTTGACCTTTAGATAGGGTAAACCTATGGTTGAAAACATGTGTTTGAGACATGTTATGATTAATGGATGCAAGTGTTTGCTAGTGGTTGCTCGTGGATGCATATACACACACTTTAGACACTAGATCGGCTCAGTCACTTCATGTTGCATATTGCATATAACTGTGTGTAGGTAGCTATATTAATGGATGTATAATGGTTGGATCATCATATGGATGATGCATTTTGGTGTATGGTTGTGCACACATGTAGAAATAGTATGTGTCGATAGGGTTCTTTCGCATACATATTGGATGCATGGCACTATCATGGTTTGCATCAAGGAGGTCAACTAAATCAGTAGACCGCCTAATTTTGCATTAGACAGGGAACATATACACACACTTTTTGCATATGTTCATACAGCATTAGAAACTTTAAGGACAATGGATGCCAGTGTTTGATGGTTTAGTAGATGGTTGTTTGGTTGGTAGGATACGTTCTTCTTGACTTAGAGATTTCGGGGACGAAATTCTTTAAGTAGGGGAGAATGTAACACCCCGAATGTTGAATAACTTGCTATAATATAAAACAAGACAGAATTAAATTTTAAATTCTGAATTAGGGGAAACGGGTTGCACCATTGCGTTCGTCTCGGAAAAATACGCGAAATAGAGTCCGAGTTTTCGAAAATCGGAGTCCGTATGACCCAGTTAAGGCCCGAAGAAGTTTTCAGAAAATTCAAATTTTGAAAAACAGATTACAAATGCAGAAATGGAGCTAGGCGGGAAAATTCCCGCCAGCCGCCCCAAGTCGACTGGGGAGTTGACTTGGGAGTCGACACAGCTAGACCCAAGTCGACTGCCCTCTCGACTTGGGAGTCGACACAGGTGGCCGGGCAGTTTTGCCTGGTGCACCATTTGAGTGAGATTGGCCAGGTTTGGGCTGTGTTTGGTGGCTTGTGACGAGATCTGATGGCTCTAAACTATCCTAGGGTTAATCCTATGGCCTTAAACACTTAACTAATCTATAAATACACCCTAAGACTACCCTAATTCATACTAAAATTGGATACAACGTCATCATGCCGTCAAATTGCAACCAGAAGGAGCCACCAACAAATTAAAGAGGAAGATAGCTTCTCAAATCAACTTCTAATCAACTCTAGCAACTAAATCTTCTTTATAGGAGTGCTAATCAACAAGTTGTGAGTTTCTATGCCTTTAGCAAGCAATTGCTAAACTAATTATGATAGGATATAATGAGGTTATGGTTATGTATGTGGATCAATGCAAGTTATGTTATCATATGCTATGTGTTCATGATTCTAGTTATGCAAGTTTTATGCTATATGTTCATGATGCTAGTTATGCAAGTTTTATGCTATATGTTCATGATGCTAGTTATGCAAATCACTATGATAAACATTGATCCATTAGGACACCATGTTATGCAAGTTTGGTGTTTGATTATATGCAAGTTCATATATGACATGTTATGCAAGTTTGGTATTTGATTATATGCAAGTTCATATATGACATGTTATGCAAGTTTGGTGTTTGATTATATGCAAGTAACATGTGCAAGTTTACACCTTTGTATGATATGCATACATATGCAAGTTTACCCCTTTGTATGTCATGCATATATATGCATGTTTACCCCTTTTTATGATATGAGTAACATATGCAAGTTCATCCTTTTTAGACTTATGACATGTATGCAAGTTTATCCCTTATGATAGGTCTATGACATGAACATCTATGCAAGTTACCCTCTTTATGACACATGTGATTCATGCAAGTTTGGGTTGGTTATTTATGCTAGTTGGGTTTGATGCTATGGTCATATATGCAAGTTGACACCTTTAAAACCCATGTTGATGCTAATGTTATGCTAAGTTGAACCCATTGTATTTGTGATGAATCTTCCCTTATTAAGTATGTCATGTTAGCGTATTACGTGGGGAACGATGGGGTTAATATTCATGTTAACAAAATTGTGGTGAAATTGGTATGAAGTTGCATACCATAAGTAGATGGACATAATTGAGTCAATTATGTACATCATTAAGTTGGAATTAATTAAGGAAAATTAATTCAAAATATGGGGGTGATTAATTAGGTGTAATTAATCGACTAAGACACGAGGTTGGACCCTTTTGTAGCATAAGACTGCCCGGACCCGACCGGCAAATCCAGCGGCTACAAATGATTGGCCCAATGTGAGAGGTCTTAGGCATAAACTAAATACGTGACAAGTGTAAAGACACGAGGTTAGACTCTGTTATGGCGTAACGCTGCCCGGACCCGACTGGCAAATCCAGCTGCCATAAAAGACAGTCTAATGTGAGAGGTCTTTACAAAGGTTATGTTCTTAATCAATTAAGAAACACTTAACCAGATAAGCATGTAGTGGGGCATGAGGGGTTAAGTGGGTGCCTTGGGTGGCATGTGGAAATCAAGTAAGTGCCTTGGGTGGCATGTGGAAATCTAGTGGGTTGCCATGGGTGGCAATAGAAAATACGATTAGAATACTTAACCAAGTGGAAACATGTAATTAAACATGATTAAAGGGTTAAGTGGGATGCACTAGAAAAGGGACAAGCTTAGGTGGGTAGCTTGTGGGGGCCCATTTCAACCAGTAACCCATATGTATCTTTGTGGGCTCGACCCATGTCGAGGACGGGACACGCGTACTGGGTTTGACTATAAGAGGCCAAAACGGGTTAGCGGTGGCAACGCAAGTCCAACGGGTTTCATATGCGTGTGTGGACCCGGGCTGGTAGGTAAGACGTTGTTGCATCGTGTAGGTATAAGCCGTGCACCGTTGGTTGTATCGGGTTGCCACTTTGGGGAGTGATACACCCCACTGTGGGGCCAGCACGGGTATCTACGTTAGGGAGCCGAACGCTTGGGGAGTAGTGGGTACACCTAGTGGAGATAGGGGCAGACGACACCTATGTGGTCAGCTAGGGGTACACGAAACTACTAGTTAAATTTTCTATGTCCTTGGGTGGGATCAACTTTTAAGTTAGGAATGACTGGTGTGGTGCAGAGTAGTAATTATCCTTGGGTGGGTAGATGCGTCTTTACCGATATCTTAGTTCATCCTATGTCTAGTTGGCTGCTTAGTGTAGTCATTTATCCCCAGTCATTACCGTACCAAGTTTATATCATACCCTAATTACTTTAATGATTGTATTGTTAAAGTTATAGGACTCGCTCAGACTTATGTCTGACCCCGTTGTTTTTATCTTTTTCCCAACCCTCAGGTTCTCAGAGTGGGCCTAGCACTAGTGGGCTTTGATCAAATTGCTTTATCTATCTTTTGGAGCTTGGACCGTTGATGTAAAGCTCAGCTTATCTTTTCTATTATGGCTATTAGTTATGTAGTGGGATTATGTACTTATGTTTTTATCAGGATGGATATTTAGTACTTGACTCTTGTTTTAGTTGGTTTTGGTATTGTAACCAAACATGTTTATCTTCTGCTGCAATGAAATGATGTTTTAGATTTTCAAGTATTATTTATATCTGTCTTGTTGTAATTTTTCTGTTCTATATTCACTTAAAATACTCCACCGAAGTTAAGGCATTCCCTTAGTGAGTGACCTTAGCGGGTGTGGGGTGTTACACTTCCGCTGCGCACAAAAATCATAACATTTGCGCCTTTGCGGAAGCACAATAAGCAGGTTCTAGATTTGCCTATTGAACACCAATCTAATATGATAGCAATTATTCTATTACATCAACAAAATAGTAAATAGCTATAGTAGAGAAACAAAGAGACACAATATTTATACTGGTTCCACTATCCTCGAGATAGTGTACGTCCAGTCCAACAGAGAGAGATTTTATTCCATATGAGAGGGTTACAAGAGATTACAAAATAAGAGTTTACATATCCAAACCTCAATCAGGTTTAACAAGAAGAGACACCATTGGGGATCACTGGCTTCAGGCCAGAATGGGTTTACACTAAAGCCTACCCCTCAATATATAGCCAGTGCAAATCTATGTGAGTCATCAATTAAATTACCAACATATGGTAATAATATAATGGAGGCAAATTACCATAACAACAAAAGTGCAAACATAGGAAGTAAATCAATCCGTTTCTTTAGCATAGATGGAAGAAATTAATCCCTTCATTTATTTCTCTGCCATCTCATCAAATGCAATCAATGCATTCCCATTATAAAAATATTTACTTTCCATTCTTTGCAAATTTGCTTCAAATCAATTTGTGATTTTGTATCACCAAATTTAACACTTCACCTTGATGCAAAATCACATATCTCCAGTACCCCACCTTGAGTCAAATTCTCTTCTAATCATAAAACTCTTCAACAAAACTCCATCTTCTATCAAAATCTCACAACGAGATACACAAAAAAAATGAATATTTACCAAATGGGTTCCAGCAAAGCTACCCCCTATCACACAATTGTTAACGAGCTCAGACTACGTCCCCGCCCGCCAACAAATGTTGCAAATATCCAAAATAACAAAAAAGATAGACACCAAAGTAATCTCAACACCACCAAGACCAAAAAATAATTCTCTCAATCGCCAAAAAATTTCTCTCTTGCCACTTAATCAAAACCATTACAAGCTTCACCCACCGCCTGCAAAAGATGCATCTACCACCATGAGCTGCACCGCGCATACACCAATGGTCTAAAAAAAATGCTTGTAATAACATTGACACCCGTCTAACACTTGACCTGAGCTCCTTCCTCGATCATCCCGGATCCCTTGAGCATCATCAACGTGAAGACCCCTGTCTAAACCACAATGATCTCTGTCTCGACACTCGTCTATCACTTGATCTGAGCTCCTTTCCTGATCATCTTGGATCCCTCGAGCATCATCAACATGAAGACCCCAGTCAGAAACATGATCAAAACTTCTCAAATCCAATAGTCCCTTTAACGCAGTAAACTCCATATCACGTCAAAGTTCCCAGATTGGAATGCTCTTCACTCTCAACATAATCTCCTCCACCAAAGTCTCCTTTTCTCCAAAATAGTAATAGCATAATTACCACTGAATCTACCAACCTTTGTAGAAATAATTGATGCACAATTTAAAACAAATCGCCTCACTCCGATACCAATCTGTTATGCAAAATTGCGCCTTTGCGGAAGCACAATAAGCAGGTTCTAGATTTGCCAATTGAACACCAATTTAATCTAATAATAATTATTCTATTACATCAACAAAATAATAAATAACTATAGCAGAGAAACAAAGAGACACAATATTTATACTGGTTCCACTATCCTCGAGATAGTGTACGTCCAGTCCAACAGAGAGAGATTTTATTTCATATGAGAGAATTACAGGAGATTACAAAATAAGAGTTTACATATCCAAACCTCAATCAGGTTTAACAAGAAAATGCACCATTGGGGATCACTGGCTTCAGGCCAGGATGGGTTTACACTAAAGTCCATCCCTCAATATATAGCTAGTGCAAATCTATGTGAGTCATCAATTAAATTACCAACATATGGTAATAATATAATGGAGACAAATTAGCATAACAACAAATGTGCAAATATAGGAAGTAAATCAATCCGTTTCTTTAGCATAGATGGAAGAAATTAATCCCTTCATTTATTTCTCTGTCATCTCATCAAATGCAATCAATGCATTCCCATTATAAAAATATTTACTTTCCATTCTTTGCAAATTTGCTTCAAATCAATTTGTGATTTTGTATCACCAACTTTAGGTGCAGGTTTGTTGCATTTTATTCTGCATGCGCATTAACTATTATTTGTGATATTTAGATGTGCTCATTTATATTTTGTTGTATTGTTAGTGCGGTGACATTATTTGTACCAATTTAAATGTGTTGTTATGCATGTTGGCTTATGTATTGTTGTTTGTTGTTGAACTATATATTATTATGTATCAAGTTTGTTGTGTGGAGCATCTTTCATGTGAAATTATTTACACTGAATTTGTTGATAGTATGCTAGGTTATACATGTTATGCCCACTATTCTGCAAGTGCTGACGTGCACTTGAATTTCATACGAGTGATATTGTGATTTTTTGGTATACGTACAATGATTTTTTTATTTTTCAAATTTTATTAAAAATGATATGTACGGTTCTGACGGTCCGACCAGTTGAACTATCTTAGCTTTAAATCTTAAGTAATCACGGTTCGATTCACGGTCCGATCATGATAACATTGGTTAACCATAGCTGGTCCCATCTCTTCCTTGGTGCTAAAACCAATTAACCCATGCTTAATGCACCACAAACATAACATCCATACTCCAATTAACCCAGTTCCAAGCCATATTCTTTTCTCCCACGTTACCTCCTTAACACGACCATAAGATGCAACCAATTAGAACATTATAAACCTAAACCATAATATTTTTTTCATTAACCTCTTTTTCCAAACAATAATAAATGTTACAGCGGCCACCAAAAAGATCATTAATCTAATCAAATCCATACGTATGTCACATAATTAATAAAACCATGAAAATATCATGCATAAAAATATCAAACTAGTGTAATGTGCATCACTCCTGTTTTCGTTCCTATAGTTGTTAACCTTGATTATCTCACCCTAAGCTAAAATATGAAACTCAAACACCGCATCAACGAAGAGTTAACACTCTAACTTAAAGTTGAACTATAACATGCAACCAGTTTATTCCTACATAGGACATAATCTACTTAGCTTTAGGGATAGAATTGAAAATAAAAATTAAAAAATAACAAAGATATTTGATGAATTTTACAATAACAGCTGAAGAATATTAAAAATGGATCAACTACATTTTAGCATCAAATTTGTGCAAGAAGCACGTGCATATTCAAAATTTATAAATGCAAAAGACAACCTAAAATCATAGATTTTTTTTAAAATACTATGTGAACTTCATCCTAAAATCTTTCGGCTAACCACAGGATGAAGCTACCATCCGGAGCAAAGAAAATCCTACCAAACAGAGAAGCCTCTCCTGAAAGCAGCAAACGCGTATCACAGACACGGAGTGAAGAGGAACTGCTACCCAAGGTGCGTGGTGTGTCCATGAATCCGGTCGAGCACTCCCACGGAGGTGGTAACCACCAGCAAATCGGTCTTATCCACTGTCCGGCGCGATGCACCGCCTAGGCAGAAGGTCGGGCTTATCGCTGCCAGGAGGACTGGTCGTCTCAGGGGTCAAGCTGCTGCATCCACCGCCGCTGAGGAGAACGCTTAGTAGTATGATGATTGTTTTCTGTTGTGAAGGTTGAAGCTTTTTATGTTGAAATATCGCAGTATGAAGAAGAGTAAGGTTTAATTTGTTCTTTTGGGTATTGGATGTTTGAATTTTATTTTTTCTTGAACATTATTTATATGTCGGCCTATATCTGAAATATTTGATAAACATGTAGAATGCAATAGTATTAAGATCCATCAAAACAAAATCAATGTATAAAATTATGAAACTGTCATCAATATTTTTAAATTTTGACAATAAAATTGGGATGACAATCAGTCCTAGTACCGGTTAAGAATAACGCAACTGCAGTAAAGTAGTTGTATTAATATCAACCAACGCGACTTGAACAAGAAACCAAAGGCGAAATCTTTTCTACCAAACACACATGTTATATAAATACAAGTTACAAGAGCGAAACATCAATAAATCAACTACAAATGTAATTTCGACACAGGGGGCAGTTCAGCTTTCGCTTTAACCAATCCACAATACAGGCGTAATGAAAGACGTGAAAGCATAGCGCCCTTGCAAAGTATTCGATTTCTTCTGTGCTGTTAAGGTCTTTTAAGCATATAGAGCAGGTATCGGCATTAGCTTCTTTAGTTTTCTCCAACGTAGAAATCGCCATGTAGTATTCGTGCGTCGTGCTTTTGTTGAGTTTTCCGGATTCAGGTAATTCCAGTAGTGCAGCCATTGATTTTGGATTATTATTATTTGGTTGGGGTAGAAAGTCTAAGAAGAAGAAGAAGAATAGGTCAAGGGTTAAAAAGATGGCTGCATGTATTTATAAAGGTGAATATGGGTGTTGAATTTGGAGATTTTCTGCCTTTTTTAACATTTTCCTATTTTAACAGGAAAGCCATAGTTCTATTTTGGTAAGTTTATAGTTTTTTAATTGTTAATCTTTGATCTGCTATTTTTGTACCATCCTATTACAAAATAAACAATCGACTATTTCGGTTGTAGACTTGTAGTATGGTCGCGAAGTGCATAGGACTATTTGTTCCTTTCATATTTTAATTAGCTGCTCTAAATTTACATAATATTAGAACATCCTGAATATATAACTAGTGTGTAACCCGTGCGTTGCACACGATAATATTATAATGTATAGATTTTAAAATTTTAATATTAAAATTGGAACTTTATGATACAACACACGATAAAATCGACAAATTAAATATAATATACATTATTGTTGTTGTTTATAGTGTTATGTAACTTATATTTCTTCGAAGTAAAACAATAATTTTATTATTCTTACTACTATGACCAAGTATTTTTGTTGAAATCGACATATTATAATTTTTTTAGATAAGTTATCAAATATTATTTAACTTATTTCTTTTATATATGTTAAATTTGAAAACATGTAATTAGTTAAAGTATATTGACTTAAGAGTAAATAATATGAATAGATTGAGAAGGATTTTGTAAAAGATTGCTGAGATTTTAATGCAGAGTTATTTGAAGTTAAAAATAGAACTTTTGGATGTTGTGTATGATAAATTTATTGTTTATGTACATAGACGGTTATAGTTAATTTACAAATTAACTTTGTTATTATTGTTTAAGTACATAAATTTATGTGTGTGATCTATATATTTATATAGTTAAACACAAATTTTTCATTGTTTTTTTTAGTACATGTGTGTGTACATATATGATTGATATACAGATTATTAAATTATTTTAAATTTACAATTTCGTAAGCAATATAAATATATGTATCCAAACATGAAAGATTGGTAAACAGTAACTATAGAAATATAAAAATATGGATATTTAAAGTTAAAAACATAATTAAAAAAATGCAGATAAATTTATTAAGACAAAAGAATAATAAATTATTTTTTCAAATGTTATTCATATAAAATATTTATGATATCTGAATTATATATCTTTATATTTAAATGAAAACTTTATTTAATTGCTTTTCTTAATATGAAACATTTGCGGATTTATTAGATGAATTAATGAATATTTATTAATTAGATTTATTCTAATAAAATAAAACCACTATCAATGCATCGTTGTTAAAAATATTAATATTTTTAAAATTCTCATGCATGAAAAACGACAATGTGCTGGACACCAAAAAGTGAGGAATTAAGTTTGGATTAGATTTTTTACTTTTTAAACATTGAAATGCATTAACAAATAGCATATATGTGTATTTACGAAATTAAATATGTACCTTACATGAGAAAGTTGGTTTAATTGTTAGTTGTTACTCTTTTATCTCATTATTCTGTTGAATTTTGTTGAAAGAGGCAAAACTACAAAGATTAAATTTGGTTACCAATAAAATATAATATACATATGATTTTTGATTCCACATGACTATTGGCGATTTATTTGGACACATCAACATGACTACAACAAAATGGATCAACATAATTGAATAGGCTAGCAAAATTATGAAGCAAGCATTCTCTATGTATAAGCTCAGTTTGTAAATAGCAGTGGAACAAAAGATGGACAAAGCTGATAAGACAAAAATAAGTACAAAAAGAACATAGCATACATCTGATACTAAAGTGTACAAAGGGGTTCGTAAAAAAATGGAAAGCAAAAACCTTGAAATTAAGCACACAGTTCCTAAAGTTAAGTTGCAGCGCACGAAGTAAAAAAAGCAGTGATGGATATCAACATACTAAACCAGTGAAATTTCTTTCTTCTGTTTGCTTGTCCAACAACCTGTTGCATGTTGAGTCTGACTGAGGAGGAAGGTTATCATCTTGTTGGAAAACATTGTCAATATAAAGATGATAGACACAATAATGTAAATTAAAAATAATCCTAAGCAAATTAAAACTGTAGTACTGCAGCTTACAACAGACTGTAAACAATGAAAGCTCAAATAGAGTTAAATTGTATGAATTTTTAAATAGGAAAATTTGTCATCTAATAATGGATATCTTCTTTCCACATTTAAAAGAATTGCTAATTGCTCTCTAGGTCTAAACCAACAATATAGAGAAGACTCAAAATGTACATTGTTATATTAACAGAATCATATGTACCAATTAGGTGATACAAATTCCATACAAATTAGCTATAAACAAAAACAAATGGAAATATAGAAGACCGGTCGTATGCACCCAAAAAAAGATAGAATTAATACAAAAAATCCAAAATTAAAGTTGACAATAAAGGGGGAAATGGTCAAACCTGATATTATAGTCGAGCATGAACACCTGAATGCATCCAAATATTGAATGTGGATTAATTATATTAAATCCAAAAGTTGTAAAATATAATATTACTCTATAGCACATTAATATGCAGTTATAAATCAAAAGGTTCAAAATATAGTTTTAACGATCTTGAAAGGTCAAAATAAAAAATCGAAATTTTCTTTCGAAATGGTTCCATATCCTATGTTTTATTAGGTATCTTTGTTTAACTTGTAGAATTTTGAATTCGAGTCTTCAAAATTTGAGCCATGGATTTTTATTTTTTATTTTTTTTGGGAATATAAGCACCCAAATCATTACAAATGTTGATAATTAGCCAATCTAGAGCATTAAACCATCTAGCATTCTAATTGTCCCAAAACTTTATTGTAAATTTATGTTCAAAATATAAAATCGTTCTTTTTAAGTTAATAAATTTTGTATTCAAAAATCTTAATTTTTTTCAATACACAAAAATTTAAGTTTCAGCATATTTAATGATTGCTTAAAATTCATTTTCCAACCACTTAAATTGTAAGAATATCGAACTTATAGAAATTGAACATGTCAAACTTCTGTATTTTAGAAATATGGTATTTGTTAACAAAGAATCATTGTTCTTGATATTAATTAATTTGAAAAGCGGTCAAACATAAAATATGAAAAAAAACCGTTTATGATTTTAGTAGTTCAAAATTTATTTTATCAATTTTAAATGCATATAAATTTCAAATTTTGAATTTAAATATGAATAGACTTAAATTTTGTAAGGGTTTTTATATTTCCAAAAATGTCATGACTCAAAAGTGAGAAGTTTCAAATTTAAAAATCCAAAATCTAAGCATCATATCTCACACCAAAATTTTTGGAATGGACTAACACAGAATTTAAAACTATTCATAAAGAAGTTCAAATTTTGATATTTATATGCTTTTAACATCGATAAGCTACATCTCAAACTGTCTTCATAATATTCAAATTTTAAATATAACAATTTAAATCATTTAAGACCAATTTAAATATAAACACTTTTAAGACCAATTTAAATCATTTATCAAAATATGGCAGTAAATATAACATTCAAATATTTTCCAAGTCTAGGGAAAACATTATAATAATATTTAAGACGTCAACAAAACAATAATTTGAATATTCTTTATTGTTAGATACCGAGACAGACATTTATGATGACTAAATATAGAGAACTATTGTCAGTGAGCTTTAACCATGTGACCAATTAAGAAAACAACGATTAATTCTGCTCTTTACATATTTTGACAAAAGAATCCACTAAATCGCTTTTTTTTATAATTCCATTATATTTTATTCTCATTATCGAATTTTAGAAAATTTCTATGAAAGACAAAAGAAATATTTAACTTACACTGGCATAAAGTAATCGTCATGTATCATTTTTCTTATGCGTAAATTTGTTATAAATAATGTAATTGTACTATAAGATTAAAACTAAGACATGGAAGATAATATTGAAATTCGAGAGTAAATCTACAATAGTGATGATGCCTACTTGTAAACTAAGCTAGACCATTTGAAAGATTTGGATGTTCCAACTACGCCGAATGAAGTGGTCTATTCCCGAAGTAGTCAAGTCAAACTATACATAATGCATGGTAAGATTTTCGATCTAGCAAAATACAATGCTAGCAAACACAAAGCCAAAACAAAAATAGATATATATTTTTATGTTGTGTACTTTAATTTAAGTAAATTTTTATGTATATCTTTATCTATAACAGTACAAACTCTACATTGACAAAACTGCTTTCTATTAACCAATTCATTGTGCAATTTCTCAAACTCATGTTTTATCTAGACAGGTTATTGAGAACTTATTTTCATATACACTCTTGTTGCTCAATTTTAGTTGAAATTATCATTTAATAACTTAACTCACTTTCTTAGATCATGATTCTAGAAAATGATCTAAAAGGTAGAAACGTATCTTCAAGAAAATATATGTTACTCACTTGCCTGGAAAGGAGAAATGAAAAGTTTGAATGTTGGACTGCAAATCCAGAAGAATAATAGTAGAAAAGTTGAACAACCTGCATAAGAAAAAAATAAGTAAATCAACCACCAATGTGAAGAACCGATAGAAAGAGTAGGTCGCTAATACTATGCCATATCAATATTATAAGCACTTAACATATTTCTTTTGTGAGTCTAGCATATTTGGATTCAAAAGGTTCCCAAGCCTTATTACCCATAGTAAAAGAGAAATTTTAAGCTACGTTAGATAATAGTAAATTGGATGCACTTATGACATAAACCAAAACTATAATCATTGGAGGTAAAAAAGTTGAGTCGGATAATGGAACCATGGTATTATGCTATGTAAAAGTTTACTTGTTCAAATTTGATCAAGTATTAGAGTAATCTGGTTTAATTATTTTTTTATTTAATTTAAGAAAAAAAATCAGTTCTAGAATGGATGTAGTCTTTCTTGTTCTTACCATATTTGCCTTGGTTTGATGTCTCTCATTTTAGTTGTTCAAAATCTCCCATGGTAGTACATCTTTATGCATGTTTTATGATAGAAAAAAAATAAAAAAAAAAAACTAAAAATATTATATACCTTGAATCAGTCGAATATTCATATAGCTTCCCTTTAGAAGGGAAAATAATGAGGGCAACTTCGGCATCACAAAGAACAGAAATCTCGTGAGCTTTCTTCATCAAACCGTTTCTTCTTTTAGAGAAGGTCACTTGCCTATTAATCTTATTCTCTATTCTTTTCAGTTGTACTCTTACTCTTCCCATTTCTATTCTATTTTTTCTTCTTCTCTTTTCTTAATCAGTATCTTTTAATTCTTGATAAATTTCGTTCACAAAAAGAAGAAGACTGATTTTATGTTAAATGAGGTAAGAAAGCAAGTGGTCACGTTTGATGTGGAAATTATGGGAAACAGACTTCACATGCATGGTATTATAATTCTGGAATATTATTAGTACTACCAAAAAAAAACAAAGTAGAAACCTGATTCATATTTGTTGTAATTTGCAAACAGGAGAAACAAAGTTGTTCTCTCCCATGGTAGTACATGCATCCAGCTCAGTACAACTTTTTTTATAGAATTGCAACATAAACGTGAAATATCAAGTCAATAGTTACTAAAAAAACTGTTCTGAAAAATAAGCTTATCAGATTAGTGAAAAGCCGACCCTTAGTAAAAGCTTTACAGTGAAGAAATCGATGGAAAGGAAGTGAATTTACCTCGCTTCAGTGGTTCGAACCTCAGGCTGAGCTACTGTGCTGATGGAGCCGGTGTGTGAAGCAGGCTGCTGCTCGGTACTGGGAAGAAGGCGCTGCAGGGTTCGGACAGAAGGGACATGGGTTTTCGGGTGGCGGCGAAATAAGATAGGTGGGCGGCAGTGACTTAGGGGTCGCTCAGTCGGACCAATTTGATTGTCAGGTTTTGAAAAGTTGCACAAAAATTGTGGAAGAAAGAATTAGATCTGAGGAAGGAGGGATTTGTGAAGAAAAGATGCGTTGAGATAAAAAGCAACTGGCATTCATAGGTAACGCGGTATTCTCTGGAATATCAAAAGAATAGCCTACAAACCCGTTCTATATTAAACTGAAGGAAGATTATAATTAGTCAAAATCAATGCTGTTAACTGCAATGCGCAAGTTCTGCAACATTAAATAAATCATACTCGGTAAAAATCAAAGATTAAGTAAATCATTTGTGTTTAGATAAAAGTAGAAATATTCAATTTCAAATAAAGATATATTTTTAGAATTATTAATAAAGATATTGTTGTATTATTTTGATTTAGTAAAAGTTTCTTTAGAGTTTTAAGGAGAATTTAGAGAATGGAGAAAATTAAGGAGAATAGAGTAAATGGAGAGAATTAAGGATAGAGCTTGAAATTCTTTTGCTTTACTATTATTTAATAGATAGTAATTGCTGGCAAACGTTATGTCGAGGATGAATAATGAACATGCATTTTCTTTATTTCCTTGTCACTAAAATCATTTAAAATATGTCAAATAAGTTTAATAGTCCAAATAATGGTGTTGAATTTAAATCTTAGTTGACATGGATTCTTGATTATCTGTAAACTATTTGATTCTAGTGAAAGTACTTTTTCCTACACAGGTCATATGTACATAATTATACACTACCTGTCAAGAGAAAAAGAACACCACTGTTAAAAACGCGGTAAGGGAGGACAATAATTTTGCCATTTTGATCAAAGAAATTATCAGTTACAATTTCAAGCTTAATTCTTAAGATCTTATATGATAGTCAATAAATGTGTTAATATAGATGTTTTACATCAGTCAATAAAGACTACCATTTATATCAAAGTGGATAATGTTCTTTTTTAACAAACTTAGCTGAGCATAGACCGAATAAGAAAATATGTTTACACAGAAGTCGGCTATATCATTTTCTATTTACTCTTTGTTTTTGGGCCACTGGGTAAGCCCACTATCTCTGTAACATTATAATACGCAGGTATATAAAGCTGTGAACAAACACATATCTGTACGTTGTTTTATTCCATTCAATAAAACAATTCAGACTATCTTCTTTACAATAATACAATTCAATAATACATTTCAGCATTTTGGTACGAATTTTCTTATGGTATCAGAGCCAATTATCTAGCGATACACAGTCGTCGTCCAATCGTCACATCAGAGAAGCTTCATCACTTGAGACGAGGTTGCAACCGGCGGCAGTTCATCAGAGTTATCAGTTAAAGAAATGAAGTATCGGCTTTACCCTATTGACTAAAAACAGATGGACATATACAAACGGAGCAGGCCAACTCACTTTATTTCTTTTATATGCAACTGGGCTTTGGCCCATATTTTTAAATATATTATATACGCAGCGTTATTCTATAAAACAATGTATCAATCATTTTTCCTCTTTCGAATACAATCACAAATTTATCGTTAGTCTGTGAAACAATGTATCAATCATTTTTCCTCTTTCAAATACAATCACAAATTTGTCTCTGTGCAAATACAAATCATATACTTTTCTCCACCATCATAATTCTTCATTTTTATCTTGGTATCAGAGCAGACTCGTTCCAAATCTCTACATTACTTCGAAGATTATCACTGTGTGGTGTTTAAGGAGAGTCCATCAGAGAAGCCTCATCATTTGGATCTCTAAACTCATCAAGAATTGTGTAAATTCCATCACCTGAGTTTATTTGGATAATAGAAAGCAGTGCCTCGCCAATGTTTCATGATTGCAACAGATTTCTATCATTCAAATTGAGGAAAAACAAATATGTTATATCCACATCCGATCAAAGAAAGCAAGTGTTTACAGTCAAGAAAGTATAATTCAAGAAAGTCATCAGAAAGCAAAAGCATTCGCTGAAAACTCAGAAAAATTCAAAGACTTCACCATATGTAATCAAGAATTGCCTTACTTGACTGTGAATCCATTCGTTGCTAATCTTCTATTTAAAGTTGTAGATTCAAAATTTGTTTACCTATGTGTTTTTCTTCTTTTCCGAGCATCATCATTGTTGATCTTCATGGCACAAGACAACAATTCTGCATCATCTGCTAATTCGAACGCATCACAAGGGACAATTGCCGAACTTCTCATCAAAACTGGGATCAGCCCACAAAGCCAACTTGTCACCATTCAACTGGATGAAACGAATTACCTGCTTTTTGGTAGCTTCAGGTAAAGAATGCAATATAAGGGAACAGATTAGAAGGGTATGTTCTTGGAACAATTCCAGTTCCGCCCAAATTTATTACTAATGCCGCTAATACTATTGTGAGTAATGAGAGGATTATAACAAGTATTATAGACAAGAAAGACTTATCAGTGATGGTTACTGTCACCCATAAGTCCAAATCTGTTATCTCATGTTGTAGGCTGCAAGACTACCAATGAAATATGGCTAACAGTTGAAAGAAATTTCAGTACACAGAAAGCAGCCAAAGCCTTGCATTACAAAAGGCAATTACATAACTGTAGAAAAGACAACTTAAGCATGAGTGAGTATTTAGCTAAAGTCAAGAACATTTGTGATATGTTAAAGGAAGCAGGCAGTAATGTGGAAGAATCAAACCATGTATTGTATCTGTTGAATGGTCTGAATGTTGAATATGAAGCCGTAACGACAATTGTTACCTCTCAAAAGATTACACCCCCTCTCGACGATGTACATGCTATGCTTCTTGCTCATGAAGCAAGAATCGATAACAGAAAGGCAACTGACAGTGAATACTCCCTCAATTACGCTGCTAGTAACAAAGGTCGTGGACAAAACAATTCAAGAAGTAATGACTCAAGTCGAAGAGGAGGATTTGCTGGCAGAGTTAGAGGAAGAGGTAGATGACCTAATAATAATTACAAGCCTAAATGTCAGATTTGTGTAGGGCACACTGCTTTTAAGTGTTATCACAGATTTGACAATAACTTTATACAAAATCAAGGTGAAAGCAGTCAAAAGGCATCAAACCCTACTGCTAATGTAGCACAAGCACATAACGAAGCAAACAGTCATGCAGACAACAAAAATCAGAATCAAACAGAGTGTGCAAGACCTGAAACTATTCAAGATGATAACTAGTATCCAGATTTTGGAGCTAAAAATCACATGACAAGAAATTTGGACGATCTCAATTTAGGCAACAAGGAGTATCAAGGTAAAAAGTCGATAAGCATGGGAAATGGTTAGTGTATCAAAATTTCACATACTGGTAGTGCTATTATCAGAGGGAAGAAACAATTATACTTGCATAATCTACTAAGAGTTCCTAAAATTAAAAAGAACTTAATGAGTGTTTCACAGTTTGCCAAAGACAATAATGTATTTTTTGAATTCTTTCCTAAATACTGCCTTGTTAAAGAAATATTGACTGGTGATATTTTATTGCAGAATGATGCAGTCAATGGGCTTTACAAATTCAGATTCAATGACCACATCAGCTCTACAACAAAGAACTGTTGTTACAATTCTGTAATGAGCCAGAATAGCAGTAGTATAAGTACTTTTGATCTTTGGCATTATAAATTGGGACATCCCAATGTAAACACTATAAAAAGTATTTTTAGTAGACATAATATTCCCTATAATGACATTAAACTACCATATATCTTCCCTTATTGTCAAATGGGTAAGAATCATAAACTGTCATTCAGTGATTCTCAAGCTATATATGATAAACCATTTGATCTTGTCACTACTAATTTGTGGGGTCCTGCACCTATATCTTCTGATTATGGATACAAATATTATGTTTCCTTTGTTGACACATACATTAGATATATTTGGATATATTTTATAAAATGCAAATCTGAAACTTATGATGTTGTGACTGCTTTATAAAAATGATAGAAAATCAGTTTAACATCAGAGTCAAAACTAAGCATTCTGATGGTGGGGCTGAATACAAAAGTCTAAACAGTTATTTAAAAAAACATGGGAAGCATACACAGAACTACATGTCCATACACATTAGAACAAAATGGGATAGTCTAAAGGAAACACAGACACATAGTAGAATCAGGTTTGACACTATTAGCACATGCTTCACTGCCGCTCAAATTTTTGGTATGAAGCATTTAATATTTTTGTATATTTGATAAATAGAGTGCCTTCAAAGGTATTAAAAGATATCAGTCCCTTAGAAAAGTAATACAATGTCAAACCTGACTATCATAGTTTGAAAACTTTTGGTTGTTTATGTTTCCCACATTTAAGGCCATATAATGAAAATAAATTGAATTTTAGGTCAAGCCCCTGTACATTCTTAGGGTATCCTATCAAGCAAAAAGGGTTCAGATGCATTGATGCAAGTGGAAGAATATTCATTAGTAGACATATAGTGTTTAGTGAGAGTATTTTTCCCTATAGTTCAACTGAGATAAAGACCACAAAAAAAGTCTATGTAAATAGCAGAAATGTACTTGCTATTCCACAACTGTTTGAATCACAACAGTATGGTGGTGAAAGGGCAACTGTGGTTTCTTAAGTGCCATCAACATCTGGCACAAATCAACCAAGTGGTGAAGCTTCGGAGCCATCCATCTTTGCCACTGATTCACCTACAAGAACAGAAGAAGGAAATGATCTAAACACTGAAAGTCAGCAAGCTGAAAGTAAATCAAATAATTCAACCACAAGCTCAACACAAGCTGAACAACATGGTAATCTACCACCACCTGTTCACACTGGTCATTATATTACAACCATAGCAAAACGTGGAATATTCAAGCCAAAAGATTATAATGTTATTATCAACACAGAAGAACCAGTGATATACTGTCAAGTTGGTTAAGACAAAAACTAGAAGAGAGCTATGGATGAGGAATTTAAAGCACTTATCAAAAATAAAACTTGGGAACTTGTCCATAAACCAAACAATAAGAACTTGATCGGCTGCAAGTGGACATTCAAGCTTAAAAGAAATCCAGATGGGACTATAAACAGGCACAAGGCTAGACTTGTTGCCAAGGGGTACTTACAAGAATATGGTTTCGATTATAATGAAACATTTTCTCCTGTTGTTAAACCAACAACAATCAGACTTATTCTTATAATTGCATTGAAAAACCAATGGAATATAAAACACTTAGACGTTAACAATGCATTTCTTAATGGTACTCTACTGGATGAAGTGTATATGCAGTAGCCAGAAGGGTGAGCAAAATTCAGGCCTTGCATGTAAATTAAACAAGGCAATTTATGGGCTAAAACAGGCTCCAAGGGTCTGGTTTGATAAGCTTACGTCAATTTTGACCAAAATGGGATATCAACCAACAAAATATGATAATTCTTTGTTTATCAAAATAAGTAGCAACACAACTATGTATATTCTAATATATGTTGATGACTTAGTTGAAACAGGAAGTAATGATTCAGAGATAAAGCAGATAACTGAGTACCTCAATGAAGTATTTTCTATTAAAGGCTTGGGTGGCATTTCATACTTTCTTAGCATAGAAGTTATGAGAACCTCAAAGACCGAAATATTCCTATGCCAAAAGAAATAAATTACTGAATTACCGGTGAAGACTGATATGCTAGAGGATAAACCGCAACCTACACCCATGATCTCAAACCAACGTTTCTCTAAATATAGGGGCAAAGCATAAATAATATAAAGCAGTACAGGAGTGTTGCAGGGGCATTACAAAATGCTACCATAACCAGGCCTGATATAGCGTTTAGTGTTAACAAAGTGTCTCAGTTCTTAGAGGAACCAAAGGATGAGCACTAGAGAGCAGTCAAAAGAATTTTACGTTATCTAAAGGGAACACTAAACTATGAGCTTACACTAAGAGGCAGCAAAGACCTAAAGGTTACTGGATACACTGACTCTGACTAGGCAACAAATCCAGATGATAGAAAATCTGGAACTGGATACTGCATCTACATTAGTGACAATTCAATATCGTGGAGCTAAAAAAACAATCAACTATATCAAAGTCTAGTACAAAGGCCGAATATCGAAGCATTACTAGTGCAACAGCAGAAATTATATGGCTACAGTCACTACTAAAGGAGCTGCAACTAGATACTAATGAAAAAGAAACAATATGGTGTGATAATCAAAGCTCAATTTATATGACTGCAAACCCTACTCAACATCCAAGGACTAAACACATCGAGATTGACATTTATTTCGTTCGTGAGCAAGCTAGTAAAAGGAAATTGCAAGTAAACTATATACCATCAACGTTCTGACATCCTTACTAAGGCACTGTCAGCAAGTAATTTATGTCGCCTTCAAGAAGATCTGAAGATTCGAAGCTGGAGTTCGTTTAGATTTCCTCTTACAGCAACATAAAGCTCCGATCTACTCATCTCGTACACCACTTCATGTTCGACAGCGTCAACGAAGTGATATTAGCTCTACAACTTTGCCTTGAAGAAATAGATTCAAAACATCTTCGTCTGCTCACCATTATGAAGACCAAAGCAACAATATTTGTGAAAGATGAAGTTTTATTGAAGAAGCCGCCATCTTTTATCTCAGCAATTTAGGGCTACGAATGAAACCCTAACCTTAAATTAAGAGGGCCAATTAAAGAAATGAAGTATCGGCTTTACACTATTGACTACATACAGATGGACATATACAAATGGAGTAGGCCGACTCACTTTATTTCTTTTATATGCAACTGGGCTTTGGCCCATATCTGTAAACATATTATATATACAGTGTTAGCCTGTAAAACAATGTATCAACCATTTTTCCTCTTCCAAATACGATCACAAATTTATCTCTGTGCAAATACACATCATATACTTTTCTCCACCATCATAATTCTTCATTTCTATCTTTATCTTCATTTGAACGTGCCGAGTTTCTGTTTTCTGTATAGCGCATCAATTGGATCATTGAGCCGTTCTAATGAGCTGTTAATCAGCAAACTTCTGGCTGCTCTCACCATTACTAATACACTGCCAGTTTACTTGTACCGCATTCTCGATTCAATATCCACCCCCAATTCCTGAATTGTATAGCAAAAAAAGTCTGATTACCCGAAGAATAATCAACTGGCCTTTCCTGCAACCAGTTTCTTCTTCGTATACTGGTCATTCGTGCAATCAGGTTCCTTTCTTGAAATCGCCTAAGATTCAAGCATTTCTCAAACTGTCATCTGTGTCCTCTGTTATCATCTCCAGCCATGGCTCAAGGAGACAACAATGTGGTCACTTTAGACAATTCAAGAACTTCAAACCTATCTCAAGCCAACATACCTGAAAATTTATCAAAGATCATCATAAGTTCACAAAAGTTAGCTAATACCGATACAATAAGATGAAAACAACTATCTACTTTAGAAATTTCAAGTTGAAACTGCAATTGAAGGCTGTGGACTTGATGAATACATAATGGATTGAAAATATTCCTGAACAGTATGTTAATGATGTTACTGGTAATGCCATCACTAACAGAGAATATACCATCTACAAAAGACAAGACATACTCCTTTGTGCATGGATTCTGTAACAACCCGTATTTTCAATAACCTGTTATAACATAAATGGAGGCAGAATTAAACTGTAAAATCTGAATCAAGGGAAACGGGCTATGCCATTGCGTTCGTCTCGGAAAAATACGCGAAATAGAGTCCGAGTTTTCGAAAATCGGAGTCCGTATGACCAAGATATGGCCTCGCGAAGTTTCACGAAAAATTCCCAAATTAAGTGAAATGGGTTGCGCAGAGAAATATATATATTGATATATATATATAATTGAAAATTAAATAAATAAATATGCAAAAATGTTCAAAACAGCGAATTGGGAGAGGGGAATAACCGAACCGGCCGATTTTTGAGGTCGACCCGAGCCCGCTGGGTCGACTAGGGGTTAATCCAGGGTGTTTGGCTGTCAACCCGTGGGCCGATTCGCTCAAATGCAGATTTTGCATTTGGATGGTTCTCATGGTTCATCTTTAATCTAAAGGCCCTAGATGGTTCCTACACTTGACTTCTTCCCCAAGACATGCTTTGATGGCTTGGATTGAATCTAGGTTTAATCCTATGGCCTAAAACACTTGCCTAATCTATAAATAAGACCCTAACCTATCCTAAATCCTCATTATTCATTCATGCAACTAAACTATGGCAAAATTTTACCTCTCATGGCCTCCACTCTCTTCATAAAATTTCTAAATGGTTTCTATGAGAGATTTTCCATGCATACAAGTGTTTTCAAGCTTGTATGAGTGTCATTAGCTTGCATTCAAGTCAAGTTTCTATCTTTGCATCATAAAGCAAGGGTTTTGATCATTTTGGCTCAAGGGTTTTTATGTTAGAGCTTGCATTTTGGGTCTATTTGATTGCATAAGGGCTTTGTCATATCTTTTGTGCCTTCATAGCAATGTAAGCCCTTTCCCTACTCTTAGATATTAACTATGAAGTTAAATGTTCATGTTGCAAGTTTGGGTTTGATCATTGAGTATGATACATGCTATCATGTCATGCAAGTTTATGAAGTCATTATCTTGATCTTGTGAGCTAAAAGCTACAACCTTTATGTTGAAATGTTGCATTAGGCAACATGAGAACCCTCATAACCTTTATGTCAACTTGCATATGAAGTCATAACCCTTATATGATGATATATGCGAGTTACTAGTCATCATTCCATATCTTTTGTCACCATGATTCGCTTATGTGCCAAGTTTGGGTTTATGCATGTTTTGAGGCTTAAGAATGTAACATGCAAGTTAATGAACACATTTGTGCCTCATTTGCCACCATGATTAACTTGTGGCCTAATATCCATTTTTGTCATGCCTTTGCCAAGTCTCTTCTTTTAATCCATTACGTTGTCGCGAACGTATATGCGAGTTTAAAAGCGTTGGGTTATGTTATGGGTAATTTCTAATGACATGAAAATACAACTTGAAAACATGACTTGAAATATAACATGGAAGTTGACATGTAAGTATGCATAAAAACATAAGCTTGGGAATTTACCTATTAAGTTAGGTCTACCCTTTGGGAATTTACCTATTAAGTTAGGTCTACCCAAATGCTTGAAAACTTGTAACATGTTTTGGGAAACATGATGGACATGACACTTAGATAATATAAGTGTGGCCAACTCGAGGTTGGGTTGAGTTTGCAACGTAAAACTACCCGGAACCGGCCGGCCTAACTAGTAGTTGCAAACAATAGGACCCAATGTGAGAAGTTGGTCATGTTGTGCTTGAACCCGAGGTTAGACCAAGTTGTGGTGTAAAGCTACCCGGAACCGACCGGCTTAACTAGTAACCACAACAAAGTCTAATGTGAGAGGTGAAGGTGCATTAAGTAATTAATGCCACATGATAGGGTTAAGTTAATTTGATTAATGACTCTTAACCAAATATGACATGGACAAATGGGTTAAGTAATTTGATTAGGCTAATGATACTTAACAAAACATGACAAGGTTGGGTAGGTTAAGTAACTTGATTTGCCTAATGACACTTAACCATTTTTATATGACTAGTGGATGGGGTTAAGTTAACCAACACTTAATCAATCCAACGCGATAACTTGGTAAGGTTAAGTAAGTTTTCTTAATGACGCTTAACCGAAAAATACGGTTAACGAATGGGGTTAAGATTAGACTCAACTAGTCTAAACATGGAAATCGGATGGGGTTAAGTTAGCCTAGACTTAATTAATCCCACTTGGTAGTTTAATGGGGTTAAGTTAAACACTTAACTAATCTAAACATGATGAATTGATGTGGTTAAGTGACCTATACTTATCCAATCTAACTCGTTAATTTATTGTGGTTAAGTTAACCAATACTTAACCAACATAACGTGAAAACATGATAAGGCTAAGTCACGAATCGCTTGAATACACTTGACCGATTTGACTAAGTAAATTGATAGGGTCAAGTTAATATATACTTAACCAATCTAGAATGATAATTGGACGAGGTTAAGTCGTGAATTGCTTAATATACTTAACCAACTTGAGCATGGTTTGTAGGGTTAAGCCTTGAACTTGGATACTTAGCCAATTTTGACAGGATTTGTAGACGGGTTAAGTCATGAACTTAAGTGACACTTAATCCATTATGTAAACCCTAGTTCTGAGGATTAGGTGGATAACCGAAGTTAATAAGGATAACGGGAACAATGCTAAGTGGTAAACCTTAGTTGAAGAATAACTAAGTAATGATTCTTAGTCAAGGAAATTTAGACCAGTTCATAGATAGATGAGTAACCTTATACGGTAGGTCATCGTTTAAGTATACGAGTAGGAGCAAGTATCTGATTTAGATAAAGGCTCCAGCGAACTGGGTAACGAAGCAGCGGCTTCGGGGAACGTGAGGATATTCTTGGTATCCCTCTATGAGCTGCCAGGT
The DNA here is from genome assembly GCA_030737875.1 of Allium sativum. NCBI lineage: Eukaryota > Viridiplantae > Streptophyta > Magnoliopsida > Asparagales > Amaryllidaceae > Allium > Allium sativum. The sequence goes on from CM060923.1 coordinate 94,115,374, forward strand.
GATTATACTAGGCTCATGAGAGGTTAAGGTCTGCGTTAGAAGAACCAAGAGTATGCCTTGGTTGCTATACGAGCGACCTAAAGACGGGGATGGATAGGGGATAGTCGACGATACACGGTCGTACCCTAGATAGCATTTCGTCAGGCTACCTACCATCTTTGGTCAAGCGTGTACGTACGGAAAGGCAGAGAACACCCAAAAGACCATAATTGCTATCTAATTATGGTTACGGTAAGGCTTGGGTGTGGGTTGGCCAGTGTTGTGTTCTCATATAGGATTTATCCTGTCTTGTCTTTCACTAGTTGAGGGAGTGGTCTCATGGGACCATAGCCACGTATAAGAAAAACAGACCTTAGCATCTGCATCGGCAGATAAATCGAAAGCTCCCGACCGAGTCCTGTATTTCTTGATTTGCCCTGTGACAGGACTCGGATGGCACGATGTGATACATGTGCATACAGTCATGGAAAAGCGATTCACGATGAATGCGTGGGAAAAAGGGCGCGGTTGGCGTAATCCCTAGTGGCCCTAGGTGGTTGAACCCAAACCGAGATACGAAAACGTGCAATAGGTAAGCATAATCCCTAGCAGCCCTAGGTAGCATAAGTCCTAGTTGTACAAACAATAATTCATGTTGGAAGACCCTAGCTAGGTTTAGGGTAACAGTCCAAACCGATCTTAAGGATCATGGAACTATGTTAAAGTAATATAGAATCTCATGGGAAAGCCCGTATGGTCTACGGCAAGGGACTGAACATTTACATGGAATAAAACATACAAGTTGAGTAACCTATATATGCGATATATTAGGTTGACATGGACCATTACACGACTTTTGAGTGAGGGTCATTCTTGGTTAACACATGACACGGTGGGGATACTAGTACGGTAGGTGCAGAGCTAAAATACAGGATAGATATCACGGGGCGTTATATGTGACAGATATCTTGGGGATATTATACTTGATAGAAACCTGACGATGTGATACCTTGTTTTATCTTGACATCGTAATTTATCATGACACCTTAGTTTATCTGAGTTCAGTAGTTCATCCTGTTATTTTGATTTAGCTTATCTATCTTGTTATCATGCTTATGTTCATCTCAGTTTCTCATGTCAGTTAACTTTACTAGTTTTTATGCTAATAGTAGATAGGGCTTACTCAGTCTTTTTGACTGACCCGTTTTGTTTCGCCTCTTTTCTTCCGTTTCCCCCCCTCAGGTTACAGGGAGGAAATAATGTTGTTTAGTTCGGACTTCTTCTGCTTGAAGGTCATCATGGATGGCTTGGACTTTTCTTGGCTAATGGCTACTTTACTGTTTTTACTTGGGGAATAATTTATGAAAATGTCTTTATGCTTCTTTACTATTGCAAGACAGGTTTTGATGTACTCTGATGTAAAAGGCTTTAGACCTTATTTATTCATGTTATGAAAGTTTGATTTTACTTCCGCTATTTTATATGTTCTGTCTTGTGATATTTCTGTGCATGTTTACCAATAATGCCCCTCTAAAGCTAGTGCATTCCTTTTGCGAGTGACCCTAGCGGAGGCGGGGTGTTACAGATTCTTTCATCAATTAGCCCTACCATTGTTCCCCAATTAATTGGATGCAAGACATCATATGAAACATGGAGTACAATTCTATTCAGTTTGCAATCATCTGCTAAAGTAATGCATTATAGAAAGCAGTTGCAGAATATCAAGAAAGAAAATATGATTATGCGAGAATATTTGTTGAAAGTAAAAAATATTTGTGACTTACTTGCTTCTGCTGGTCAAGGTATTCCAGATTCTAAACAAATAGTTTATATTCTAAATGGTTTAGATGACGATTATGAAGATATTATAGCCATAATCTCATATATGGATCCAACTCCCCAGTTTCGTATGTGCATTCTACCCTCCTTGCTCATGAAGGAAGAATAGATCATAAGAAAACCAATATTACAGATATATCTGTCAATTATGCCTCAACAAACAAAGAAAAAAAATTCAAGAAAGACCCCAAAATTACCAAAGAGGGGGTTATGTCAGAAATCAAAGAGGTAGAGGTGGAAGATGGAACAACAATAGACCTCGCTGCCAAATTTGTGAAAAGTTAGGCCACACGACCAACAAATGTTACTTCAGATATGACTCCAGCCATAACCTAGGTCAGAATAATCAAAAGGGTAAAAATATGAGTGTAAATCTAACCAATCTATAACAAGAATCAAGAAACAAGACAGACAACACCAGAAATGACGATACAGTAAGAGCTGAAGACATAACAGATGATATCCGGTTTCCAGATTCAGGTGCAACAAATCATTCCACCCAATTCTCTCTCCAATTTAAATCTTGGGAACAAAGAATATAGAGGTAAACAAAGTATTCAAATGGATAATGGTCACTCAACTCTATCACTCATACTGGGAATGCTTACATACAAGGTGACAAAAGACTTTACTGAAATAATATCCTTAGAATTCCTCAATTAAAAAATAATTTGATAAGGGTTTCTTATCTTGCAAGTGATAATAATGTCTACTTTGAATTTTATCCAAACTGCTGTTTAATTAGGGACATTATAACTAAATGTTTTTTGCTGTAGGGTAAATTAGTCAAAGGACTCTATCAATTTACTGCTGCAGATTAAAAGGAGTCCTAACACATCAAACAATCATGTAACATGATTAAATGTAATCCTAGCATCAACTCATGTGAACTGTGGCATGCAAAACTACGTCATCCTAGTATGGATATTGTAAAGTAAATTATGAATGCTAATAATGTTCACACTAATGTCAGTCATGATCCTTATACATGCACATACTGTCAATTAGGTAAAAGTCACAAGTTACCGTTGATATGGGGTCCTACACCTATTGATTCAGATTACGGTTTTAAGTACCATATTTCTTTTGTAGATGCATACTCTAGATTGTTATGGATTTATTTCTTAAAAAACAAGTTTGAAACATGCAATGTTGTTAAGTAGTTTGTTAATTTTGCTAAAAAACAAACTAGATGCAAAATAAAAACCATTCAAACTAATGGTGGGGGTGAATTTAAACCATTGAAAGAATAATTTCAAGAAAAAGGAATACAACTCAGGTTAACATGCCTTCATACATCAGAACAAAATTGTTTAGTTGAAAGAAGGCATAGACATATTGTAGAAACAGGTATAACTATGCTTGCACAAGCATCAATGGCATTAAAGTTTTGGCTTGATGCTTTTGCTACAGCTGTATATCTCATCAACACACTTTCAACAAAGGTGCTACAAGGTAAGTGTCCTTTAGAGGTATTATTTAACCAAAAACCAGATTATTCAAAACTTAAATCTTTGGTTGTTTATGCTTTCCATGTTTAAGAATGTATAAGACACACAAACTATATTACAGGTCATCTCCATGTACATTCATAGGGTATGCCAACTATATTAAAGGATACAAGTCTCTTGATAGTAATGAGAGAGTATACATATCCAGACATGTCAGTTTTAACTAATATGTACATCCTTTTAAAGAAAAGGAGATCAAGACTACTAATAAAATTTATAATGATAAGTTTTCTATACCACCTGTACCTATACATAATGATGTATTTTCTAATGAACAAAGCCATAGTGATCAGAATAGTACGATTAGCAGGTAGATGACCATCACTATGAGCATAGTCAAACTGGTTCAGATATGCACAATGATGAGGTCAATAATGACATCAACACTCCACAATCTGCTGTTATATGTGACGGCCCGCCCCGCGCCAACCGACATTTACTCCAAAAGTGCGCTGTACACGTGTCCAGTTAGCACGGGACGGTCGTCAGAAGGAAAGGGAAGAAGGAAATGAACTAACAAGGAACCTGTAAAATGTCTCACAGCGCATGGAACAAAATATAATAACAACATACTTGACATAAAATAGGTGAGACAGTGCATAAGCTGAAAACAAACTAACATAGCAGCGGAAAATCCAAGTACAGCTTATGATCAAAAGCTAACATTATTACAACTTTTCAAACTATCTCAAAAAGAAAAAGCAAGATAAAGGAGGTACACACACTACTAATGCCCAAGTAGCAACCACCAACGACACAGGGAGAATATCTATATATCATACGTGGAAGCCTCCTGCTCGCCTCCGAATCAGCTACTCGCGCATCACCAGCTAACCTGTCTCTAGTCTGCTCGTGTGAGCACCCAGAGTAATAAGAGGAGACATAAAACTCTGGGTCAGACATAAAGCCTGGTATGAGCGATAAGCAGCAAAACAAAACAATAACAGGTATAATCCAATCATGCCTGAACCTGGACCTGCAACCAAAGAGTTAGCACTACATACTGGACAATACTCTAAGGTGCCACTAACATATGGTGTAAGAAATACGGGGGTGGGGGGTGTGCATGTCATAGTGATGTCAAATAATCAATCATAGCAACCATCCTCACATCTCTCACCCAGTGCGTAAAGCATACGATATCCACTACCTTGGTCACCTAGTCCTTTGGGCCATGACGGAATCCAATCCCGTACAACTATCACTATAAGCCCCTAATCTATCTGTCAATAGTGAACCAAGGTTACGGATACTGATAACCCCTTTGCACACGTTCCGCAGCAAAGCCCAATCATGAAGTGAACTCATTGGTTCCCATCTGGATCCTGAGCTCTAACTTCCATTTGGACTACGTTTGCATCTCGGGTTATTGGTCATCACTGGATCGGTTCAGATCTTGCCTAGCCATCGGTTCGGTTCGTGGTCTCCATCTCCGGTTCGATTCGTAATTAATCTCCGTTTGTGGTGCAAGCAGCTCAAGTCCTCGTCTTATCTCCGGGTCGGGTCGGAGTTAGGTAAATGGTTCGGATCGGAATGCTTCTGACGGATCGGGTCAGAGAACTCCTTGGCCATCAGTTCACGTGCTTCCAGGCGGTTCGGTTCGGAGAAGACTACACGGGTCGGGTCGGAGAAGACGCTCCGCTAGTGGTTCGTGGGGAAGGGCTTCACAACGGTTCGGTCCGGGCCTCCCCATTCGATCCGATCCAGTTCGGGTCTCAACCTGCACTTTTCCTGCAACTTCCAGCGACTGTTTATACACCACTCAACGGCGTTTTCGACCATTCTAACTATTCTAAACAATCACAAAGCATACCATACAGTCATGGCAACAAATAGAAGTGACCACAAACACCAAAACATCAACTTGATAGGTTAAAATGGATCAAACATAGCCAAAACCCCATATTTTCCCTTAATCCCTCTTAATCATGTTTAAGCATATAATTAGCTAAATTAGTCGAAATTAACCCAAATTCATATCAGAGGCATAAAATGATGTTTTAGAATTTTAGGAATTTTTCTAGATTTTTCTGAGCCATAATTTCGCTAATCTTCGCTAATTACCATAATTAGCCGTAATTAGTGAAAAACAATGCAAATCACTCACCTTAGCCACAAACAAACCTTAGATATGAAATAATCTCTGATTTGGATCCAATCCCTATGTGTTCCAGCAGCTCTCTCTCTCTGATTTGGTGCTACCCTCCCTTGATTTGATGTAGTTTTGCTTAATCTTCGATTAGAAAGTGATTAAAGACGATTTGGGATGAAATTAGAAGGTGGAGGCCATGGCTAGGGTGAAAGACATGTTTGTGCCGGCTGGAAAATGAAATAAAATTCGTTTTCCTACTGTTTTCAGCCTCCCCATAACCCTAATCCCGAAATGGGTTATGGGCCTTCTTGCTAATCACCTCAATTAGGCCCGGTTAAGCTGTTTTTCATCTTCTAAACCTTGTTTCAGGCATATCTCCCAAGCGGTAAGTCCGTTTCTCAGATGTGACCACTCTACGGAAAGGTAAACCATCAAACGAATCTAAAGGAAGTGGTTTCAGGTCAAAATTCCTTTCCAATCAAAAGTTATGGCCAAAACAATATCGGTTAGGGGCAAAATGGTCATTTAAAAATCGACAAAAACCATGAACATGGGAAATGACTCTAATGGTTGTTTCCCAAAGTTACACGACCATACGACTTCATACGAAAAAGAAATAAATATTCTACGATCCTAGATACGTAGAATGCGGGTTGTTACATTCCCCACCCCCCCCCCCCAAAACATACAAAGGATCCCGCATGCCTACCTGCCATATACAACAATCTAACATGCAAAACGAAGAGAACCATTCTGCCCTAACATGCGGTTTACTAACAAGGGAAGAATCATCGCCGCTAAAATCTTACCAGGCAAGGAGCTTTGGATACGACTTTCTTATGTCATTCTCTACTTCCCAAGTACAGTCATTCTCTCGCCATCGATTCCCATCTCTACCGTAAAGGTAAATTCTAAAAGGTTGGGATCGTCCCTCTAACTGGAACCGATCCACTTAATCAAGATCGATCTAATCGTCAAACTTACTAGTGTTTCTGAATCCAATTCACACTTAGGTCTGAAGTCATATCCCGTGATATACTCTAGTTGCTTCCATTCCAGAATATAGCCTCTAAACTGACACGTCTCTTACTCAATGCATCAGCTATCACACCCAGTCCGATACTATGGCATTCGTCTATACTGTCATTTTCTTAGGTAATCCAAACCTATATGCCAAATTTTCAACTACATTCCAAATGTCCTTTCATGTCCAACTTGAGTCCTTCTTACATTCGTATTGCACGTCCAACGTACATTCACTTCCTAGAGGCAGACTAGACCCATCCAATGACCCTAGGCACTACACCAACATCTGCACTGTACGTCTAACGTACATTCACCTTCTAAAGGTGAACTAGATTCATCCAATGAACCCAGGTACCCTACCCATATTCATATTGCACGTCCAACGTACATTCACCTTCCAAAGGTGAACTAGACTCATCCAATGAATCTAGGTACTCTACCTATGAGTCCAAGTCCAACTGAGACTCCTATATCCGTTGAATCTCCAAGACAACGGACGCTCCACAATGCCCAACATACTTCAAGTCTAACGTAAAGTATCTTACACCCGTCATATCACCATGATCAACGAACTTATCTATTTCCATTCAACAGGATCCTACAGGTGATACTCAAGAGAAGAAAGGTAAGAACAAACACAACAACCATAGCATCCATCAAACAAATCCTGTTTATCACCTGTTAAAGCCATGAATACGTCGACACCTACATGACTGGTCTAACCAATCCCAATATGTCGATTCTTGTATGTCTGGTCCAACCAACATCAAGAACCAATGGAAGCCCAGCCTCCAGACGGACTACCGTACGTCCAACGTACGTTTATCCTCCAAGGATAACTAGATCACATCCAACGGATCCAAGGTAATGGGCATCCCCAGATACCCCTTCTTTTAGTCCGCCTGAAACACTCGAGTCTCACCCAAGTCTATCCATTATCTTTCTGCCCTCTCGAGTCCAACTCGAGTCAATCTAATTCCTTGCAACCTTCTCGAGTCCAACTCGAGTCAATCTATTACCCATAAACTCAGACCCAGTCTTGAGTACCCATTACCTACAGACCCTAGTCCAACGTGAGTCGTCTCCCTATTCGTTGCATCTCCAAGATCAATGAACACCCATTTTCTTTTACGAGTTCAAGTCCAACTTGAATCGTCCTAATCTTTGTTGCATCTTCCATGATCGACGAATACATCCTATTTCTTCAAAAAGAACATCAACATAAGGTCCTAAACAATCCATTACTTTGCATCTTTCTCGAGTCCCACTCGAGTCATCTTATAATCCTATCGAGTCTAACTCGGGGCAGTCCATACCACTGAATAGTCTTATCCTGTCACAACTGCCCATCACTCCTCTAGTAAACCAAGGTATCATCCAATGAAAATCACAACGACTACTTATCCCTCACGCAAACCATCCTAGTCAAACTCAACATTCCCCAAGCACAAGCCCCAAAGGCCTAAACCAATATTAGACAAGCACCTAAGGAACATCTCCTCCGAGTTCGGACAACCCACGTGAAGTGATACTAGCGAAACAATCTAGCACTGGAGCACTCATTTGCCTCCTAGAGACAACTAGAACTTATTACAACGATAACCTCTTAGCTTCCTTAACTCCAGTTACTATCGCCATCACTAGGTAGGTACCTAATACCACCCTATTCCCTTGGAGTAGATCGACTCCCCAAAATAATGCTAAACCCAGTAAAGCCCAAAACAAAATAATCACAAACAAACATACATTCATGACTCGATAAGACCACGTTACGGTAAATCATACTGAGGCTAGTCGAACCACCAACCGGGTTTGTCACTACTAAAGGTCTATCGGCTAACTCAGGTTTGTCAAACAAAACCCGATCAAAACATCTTAAATAGAAAGCATACCTCGAATAACGACACCTTTTTCCTTCTGCGCCGCAGTTGGGGCATTCGACGAAGAAGGAACAACGTTGATAGCATATGCTTTCACAATCTGCTTCTCCCTAGGAGGTTGTGGACATTCGTTCTTGTGATGTCCCGCTTGGCCACAATTAAAGCACTTCCTTTCCCCAGGCTTTTCCCGACAATCTCTGGCATAGTGACCCTTCTTACCACAGCTAAAGCACTCGCCATCTTTCTTATTTTTCTTATTCTGACCATCCATAGTTTGGTCTTGCTTCCTCTTATTTTGGGAACTATCCTTGCCTTCACCGCTTACTTGCGGCTTTGGCTTCTCTGCAGATGCCACCTCAATCTTCGACTTAGGGTAAAGATTTTCTGACCTCAAAGCTTTCCCCACAATCGATTCAAACGTCTCATCGATGTGGTTAATAAGCCTTTTCCCCAAGTATCCATCTAAGCCAGTTATGAACTTCTCGTTCTTCTTCTCGGCAGTATCAATAAGAGATAACCCATACTTGGATAAAGTGTCGAATTCGGCAATATACTCCGAGACAGCTCTGCCATTCTGCTTGAGTTCCAAGAATCTCTTAAACAGCACTGACTTCTGAGCAGCGGGGATAAACTTATCACTGAAACGATTTCTAAACTGATCCCAAGTGACTTGATCCTCTGGAGTAGCTGCCTTAATAGCATTCCACCAATTCATTGCCCGTCCTTGCAGCTGACAGGATGCTAGCCTTCTCTTCATCGCATCCTCGATACCCAAGTCGTCAAAAATACGATCACAGCTATCCAACCAATCCTGAACATCTGTGGCTGACTCCGTTCCGTGGAACGGCTTCCTACCAAGGTTAGTGTAATCCTTGCACAACTTGGTGAAATCGGCCCTAGGCGCCTGCACTACTGGACCACCACCATTATCGGCATTAGGAGCTGCCCTCTGAACATCCCTAAGCATCTCCCTCATGAGGTTAGTAAACATCGTCCTCATGTCAGCGGCATTACCATTATTAGCTCCCCTACCAACACCTCTTGCATATCGGCTCATCGTCAATCTGTAAAAGGGGAAACGATTAACGACCCCATAGTGGTGCTAGTGCAGTACGACTTCATTCTTACACTACTAATAGTATATATATATAGCTTTTGAAAACCAAAGTAATCACAAATACGCGCTCTCATATACATACTATCTCTCCCTAGTGTCTTTCCCTAGGTTAACTACGCAACCTAGAGCTCTGATACCAAATGTGACGGCCCGCCCCGCGCCAACCGACATTTACTCCAAAAGTGCGCTGTACACATGTCCAGTTAGCACGGGACGGTCGTCAGAACGAAAGGGAAGAAGGAAATGAACTAACAAGGAACCTATAAAATGTCTCACATCGAATGGAACAAAATATAATAACAACATACTTGACATGAAACAGGTGAGACAGTGCATAAGCTGAAAACAAACTAACATAGCAGCGGAAAATCCAAGTACAGCTTATGATCAAAAGCTAACATTATTACAACTTTTCAAACTGTCTCAAAAAGCAAAAGCAAGATAAATGAGGTACACTACTAATGCCCAAGTAGCAACCACCAACGACACATGGAGAATATCTATATATCATACGTGGAAGCCTCCTGCTCGCCTCAGAATCAGCTACTCGCGCATCACCAGCTAACCTGTCTCTAGTCTGCTCGTGTGAGCACCCAGAGTAATAAGAGGAGACATAAAACTCTGGGCCAGACATAAAGCCTGGTATGAGCGATAAGCAGCAAAACAAAACAATAACAGGTATAATCCAATCATACCTGAACCTGGACCTGCAACCAAAGAGTTAGCACTACATACTGTACAATACTCTAAGGTGCCACTAACATATGGTGTAAGAAATACGGGGGTGGGTGTGTGCATGTCATAGTGATGTCAAACAATCAATCATAGCAACTATCCTCACATCTCTCACCCAGTGCGTAAAGCATACGATATCCACTACCTTGGTCACCTAGTCCTTTGGGCCATGACGGAATCCAATCCCGTATAACTATCACTATAAGCCCCTAATCTATCTGTCAATAGTGAACCAAGGTTACGGATACTGATAACCCCTTTGCACACGTTCCGCAGCAAAGCCCAATCATGAAGTGAACTCATTGGTTCCCATCTGGATCCTGAGCTCTAACTTCCATTTGGACTACCTTTGCATCTCGGGTTATTGGTCATCACTGGATCGGTTCGGATCTTGCCTAGCCATCGGTTCGGTTCATGGTCTCCATCTCCGGTTCGGTTCGTAATTAATCTCCGTTCGTGGTGCAAGCAGCTCAAGTCCTCGTCTTATCTCCGGGTCGGGTCGGAGTTAGGTAAATGGTTCGGATCGGAATGCTTCTGGCGGATCGGGTCGGAGAACTCCTTGGCCATCAGTTCACGTGCTTCCAGGCGGTTCGGTTCAGAGAAGACTACACGGGTCGGGTCGGAGAAGACGCTCCGCTAGCGGTTCGTGGGGAAGGGCTTCACAACGGTTCGGTCCAGGCCTCCCCATCCGATCCGATCCGGTTCGGGTCTCAACCTGCACTTTTCCTGCAACTTCCAACGACTGTTTATACGCCACTCGACGATGTTTTCGACCATTCTAACTATTCTAAACAATCACAAAGCATACCATACAGTCATAGCAACAAATAGAAGTGACCACAAACACCAAAACATCAACTTGATAGGTTAAAATGGATCAAACATAGCCAAAACCCCATATTTTCCCTTAATCCCTCTTAATCATGTTTAAGCATATAATTAGCTAAATTAGTCAAAATTAACCCAAATTCATATCAGAGGCATAAAATGATGTTTTAGAATTTTAGGAATTTTTCTAGATTTTTCTGAGCCATAATTTCGCTAATCTTCGCTAATTACCATAATTAGCTGTAATTAGTGAAAAACAATGCAAATCACTCACCTTAGCCACAAACAAACTTTAGATCTGAAATAATCTCTGATTTGGATCCAATCCCTATGTGTTCCAGCAGCTCTCTCTGATTTGGTGCTACCCTCCCTTGATTTGATGTAGTTTTGCTTAATCTTCGATTAGAAAGTGATTAGAGACGATTTGGGATGAAATTAGAAGGTGGAGGCCATGGCTAGGGTGAAAAACATGTTTGTGGCGGCTGGAAAATGAAATAAAATTTGTTTTCCTACTGTTTTCAGCCTCCCCATAACCCTAATCCCGAAATGGGTTATGGGCCTTCTTGCTAATCACCTCAATTAGGCCCGGTTAAGCTGTTTTTCACCTTCTAAACCTTGTTTCAGCCATATCTCCCAAACGGTAAGTCCGTTTCTCAGATGTGACCACTCTACGGAAAGGTAAACCATCAAACGAATCTAATGGAAGTGGTTTCAGGTCAAAATTCCTTTCCAATCAAAAGTTATGGCCAAAACAATATCGGTTAGGGGCAAAATGGTCATTTAAAAATCGACAAAAATCATGAACATGAGAAATGACTCTAATGGTTGTTTCCCAAAGTTACACGACCATACGACTTCATACGGAAAAGAAATAAATATTCTACGATCCTAGATACGTAGAATGCGGGTTGTTACACTATACCTCATTCTGACACTGAAAGTTCAAGCAATCGGAATGAAAGTATTAACAAAACCAGTCATCCTACCACTCAACATATTGGTCATCCAATGCTAACAAGAGACGTGTGTGGCATCTTCAAGTCTAAAGCTTACTTAACTGGCTTAAACAATGAGGAACTAAACAGCTATACTTAAGCATTACAAAACAAAAACTGGAAAGCTGCTATGGATGATGAATAAAAAGCTTTCATTTCAAACAAAACATGGTCTCTGGTTAAACTACCTCAATACAAAAATATAGTAGGATGCAAGTGGACATTCAAACTCAAAAGAAATGCAGATGGAAAAATTGACAAATATAAGGCCAGACTTGTTGCAAAAGGTTTTTCACAACAACAGGGATTCGACTTTAATGAAACATTCTCGCTTATGATAAAGCCTACAAGTATAAGAGTAATTCTAACAATTGCTCTGCACAAAAATTGGACGGCAGTTAGATGTAAATAATGCATTCCTCAATGGAATTCTTCAAGAAGAAGTATTTATGGAGCAACCACCAAGGTATAACAAAGAAGGGTGTACTGCCTTAGTATTCAAATTAAATAAAGCCATCCATGGTCTTAAATAGGCACCTAGGGTTTGGTTTGAAAAACTCATGTCAACCCTAATTAAATTTAAATTTGATCCATCAAAGTCTGACAATTCTCTGTTTACAAAGTTTAATAGAGGAACTGTAATATACATTCTTGTTTATGTAGATGACTTCATCATCGCTGGAAACAATGATGATGAAATCAATAATCTCATCAAACAATTAAACAGAGAATTCTCCATTAAAGATTTGGGTCAATTAAATTATTTCCTTGGCATTGAGGTCAAAAGAATATCAGATTCGATAATGATTTTCAGTCAGAAAAAATATATTTCTAAAATACATGTAAAGTCTAAAATGGATCAAGCTAACAGCTTGCCTACTCTAATGATCTCTAATTTACATTTGTCTAATTTTCACAGAGAAGCAATTTAGAATGCTATTCAATATAGGAGCATAGTGGGTGCACTTTAATATGTGACCATAACAAGACCAGAAATTACATACAATGTCGACAAAACAAGACAATTTATGTAGAACCCTTTGGACCAACACTGGAAGGCTTTTAAAAGGATTCTAAGATACTTAAAGGGTACCCTAACTCATGGTTTGACTTTGAAATTCAATACTAACATTAATCTTACTGCTTTGCAGATGCGGATTGGGAAAGTGACCCAGATGATAGGATATCTACAAGTGGCTATTGCATCTATCTAGGACAAAACCCAGTGTCATGGTGTTAAAAAAAACAGACTACGGTCTCAAGATCAAGCACTGAGGCCGAATTCAGAAGTGTTGCAAGTGCAGTAGCAGAAATAATGTGGATCGAATCACTCCTAAGTGAACTTAAGATCAGCATCAACAAAACAGTTCTATGGTGTGATAACCAAATTACTGTAGCACTTACCGCAAACCCTATCATGCATTCTAGAACAAAAAACATCGAATTGGGCTTATATTTCATACAAGAACAAGTATTGAAAGGGAAAATTTGACTCAATCACTTACCGAGTGCCTACCAGAAGGCAGACATCCTTATCAAGGCACTATTTACATCAAGTTTCATCAAACTGAAGAAAGAACTTTGCATCAAGGACGCTGAAGCACTCAGCAACCCTACTAAATAGTCTACAGCCAGATCTGAAGCTATTTCCACTCAAATCAAGCAGAAGACTACCAAGAGAAAGCAGATCTGAAGTCTGAGTAAGTAGATCTACTGTCTTACTTGTTATTTTTATTGAGATTTACTTTCATCAATTTGTCTCTCAAATTCTCATATCAGAGTGCCTAAGAGTTACCAACAAACTTGAAAACACCAAATGTGAAGCTTTTAACAAATTCGATGCCTTCAAGTCGCCATGAAGGGAGAGAGAACGAAACCCCAGTTTCATTTGAGGGACATATTTATAAAATATGTTTACATAGAAGTAAGTTATATCATTTTCTATTTACTCTTTGTATTTGGGCTACTGGGCTAAGCCCACCATCTCTGTAGCATTATAATACACAACTATATAAAGCTGTGAACAAACACATTTCTGTACGCTACTTTTATTCCATTCAATAAAACAATTCAGGCTATCTTTTTTACATAATACAATTCAACAATACAGTTCTACATTTCATCATTTTGGTATGAATTTTCTTAGACCGTTACACAATATAATTTTCATACTTTGATAAATGAGGCAATTGACCACATGCAATGCAAAGTATAGAACAGAGAAAGTAAAACTCAAGCACAAACATAGTAGTAAAAGCCATAAAGAAGAATTCCCTAGCTTTTGTTAAGAAGTAGCAGAAAACAATGAGCTGTGCCAATTCATAAACATAGCCATATTACTAATAAAAGCTATACATTTTACACTACAGATGAAACCTTGTGGAAGTGTACTGCAAAGGTCCATAAAGCAAGAGACATATAATATTATTCCAGAGGAAAGTGTAATAAAAATCATCAAATAATTCTAGAGGATTATATTGTCAAGCTGATATCTACCCATAACCTAAATAAATAAGAATTAATGGATATACATAATGAAAAAAATTTGAAAACAAACCAAGGAAGATCAAAAGTAAGAACAATACAAAACTATGACATGTATTGGAATTTGAAACGATGTAGAAGTTGAGGGAACTACAGAAAATTTACCTAAATGGAGAATGGGTAACGCATGAATTGGAAGGAACGAACGCGTTTGATCTTTCTTGCACTCTCCTTTCAGATCTTAGTCTCTCGCTGATGCCTACCCCTTTAATTCTCTAATTTGTACAGAGACAAACTGTAACAACCCGAAATTTTATCACTTTGGTTGAGAATATTTAATTATTTTTAAATATTCAAATTAAGGGTTTTTATAATTAAAATACTCTCTTTTAATTAATAATAAATGATGTGAAAATCATTTTAAAATTTGGTTTACAAAAACATACGGTTCAAAAAAAAAGTGACTGAAAGAATTTTCCGGAAAGGCTGATTTTTGATCGTGTAAATGTTGTTAAAATTCCTAAATAATTGTAAAACACATGTATAAGTTAAAATAAACTTAGTTAGTGTTAATAAAGTGATGATGTGATGTTAAATATGTTTAATTAAAGAAAAAAGTACAAAAGGACCCTTAACATATGGATTTAAGGACACATATTGTACTTATATCATCATTTTTCTTTTTGACTGGAAAAGTAAGAGAGAGAGGATGGGGGTTAACGTGGCAAGCAAAGGAGGGAGGGTAGAAAGGGAAGGTGGTGAGGTACATTAGTTTAGAAGAAGTTATTTTGGTAATTTCAAGTGTTATTTTATTTTATATAAAATCTCTTTTCACTACACCAGAAAAGCAATTTTGCCACGGCTTTGGGTCGTAGCTAAAATTTTGCCATGCTCCAAAGCCGTGCCAATTTGAAATTCTGCCACGGTCTGTAGCGTGGCAAATTAATGTTTTGCCATAGCTTTGGTCCATGGCAATTTTAAATCTTAAATTTTTAAAATATGATTTAGCCACGACTTTGGATAGTGGCTAAATTCAATTGGTAAAACTAGCCAGCAATGCAAATTTATGACCAGGTCATGCCAACCATTATAAATTGTAATCTTCATAGCTAAAAATTTACGAAGTTCAAATGAACAATTCATACTTAGTTAGCACAACGTTTAGTGATGTTTTAAAAGTCAAAACACAAGCAATTATCAAACAAGGTTCTTAATTATGATCTAATAGTCGTAGCACAAGTAACTATCAAACAAAGCTAAAACACAATCACAATCACAAATACAAATGTTGATGCTGATAAACAAGGTTCTTAATTAAGATCCAAAAGTCGAAACACAAGCAACTATCAAACAAAGCTAAAACACAATCACAGATACCAATGTTGATACTGACAAACAGTTCACGGCTTCATAGTGCAAAATCCTGAAAGGTAAGTTGGAATTCCTCTCATTCATTCATCATAAGCTTATTTTCATTTGCTTTTAACTTCTGATCCTTTAGCCTATGCTCTTCGGTTTTCCTGTTTAACTAATCATGAAAAATCAGTTTGAAGTAACAAAGCGTTATTTGAGTGCCTGAGCTTTAAAATTCTCAGTACCTAAGTGTTATTGTTTACTTAGTTTATGCAAGAAACTCAAACTTCAAACACCTTTATTAAGAATTCAGCTTCATCAAAACTTGATATCAAACTACAAGTAAGATAAGTGAAAAGTTGTAAATCATTTCTAGTAATAGTCTTCAGGTTTTGATTGACTTACATATATTACTTAAAATATCAGTTTATAGGATATTCATTCTACAACCACAACCTGATACGCATTGCTATAAATATTAAAAACATTGATATTGCTGCCACTGTAACAGTCTTAATGTCACTTCATTTATAGAGGATATTCTTTGCTTTTATTTTTCCAATGGATCCTCCTAACAAAAAAAATTGAAGATACATTTTCTCCATTTTTTTATTCGTAGTGGATGGAAACTACTACACTTAATTATAGATGATCATATACAAAGATATTCCAAACTATTCATAACGATTTAATGCAAAGGCAATCGCTTTAAACTGTTAGTTCATAATCGATATATGATCCGGACAAATTATTTATACAGTGATACTAGTTTTTTTTCCTTCAATGGATCTACTGAAGTAATCCGCCATTTGTTGGATTACAATATTACCCTGTCTCTTAAACTAATTGAACATGGCCAGGTCACTTTAAACTAAGACCATACTTTTCCCACCATTAGCATTATCATTTACGAATGTTGTAAATAGATAGCCATCTGGAAAGAAACTTGTACCTCTGCGTAAAGTTTATCCAGTATCTCAAAAGCATTTTGATGATATGATCTCTCGGCATTAACATAATGTAATTAATTATAGGTAATATAAAAATAAATGTTTTATAAATTTTATAAGTGGCATATGCCACGTTTTTTTAATTCAAAATCAACAGGAATTAATGCATCACCATTGTACAAAGTTTTTGAAAAGTATTGTTGAGCCTCTACTAATGCCATAGCAGCAGTTGCTTCTTTCCCTAATGCGGATAAACTACTTTTTAGTTTGGATAATTTTGTTTCTGAATTTCGTAGTTTTACGGTACCATCCATGGTTGCACCAACATCCAGATATCTCAATTGGCGTTTATGTACCTCAATTGCCTGATGAAATTATGAAAAACTACCATATTTTTAGGTTTGAATAAATTTAAAACTAGGGAAAACATGTAATCCATAAGAAATATGTGGTGGCTAAACAACATAAACATTAGAGTACCCTCCCTATGCAAATATTATACAATTACCCGGTACTGGTATAATTGGACATAATGCATACTCTTCTGAAAGTACTTCTGACCCTAGTTTTTGTTCTATGTAGTAGAACAAAAATATCAAGAAGCTACATGAGTTGAAAGTACTTTTGGCCCTAGTTTTGTCTTGCAAAGTTAAAATGGCAAGAAGCATCACAAGACACAAGTGCTCGATGTATTATTGTGTGACTTGGGTAGTTAACTCACATGATTTGGGTAGTAATGTTTTCTAATGTACTGTAATATATTCTGGAAAAGGAATTAATCAATTTCAACCTTTTCAAAACAAAAGATACACATAAGTATATTTGTTCAGAAACTTAAATAAAAAAAAGGAAGCAAAAGTCAAGGTCCACTACATTGTTCGATTTTCGTTTATATCACATGTTCAAACCGATCCATACAATTGTCTATAATGGTATAAGACCGGGTAGCCAAAAGAGGGGTCACACTACAATCTCTATGCTCCTATAAATAAAAGGAAAAAAAAATATAAGAAAGAATATACAAAAATACGCCACAACTATATGTAAAAACTTACTGTGCATTTCTCGAAGGCCAATCCACGACCACTTTGTAAGGTGAATTAACAACAAAAGTTAGTCACTAAACATTAATATCAAAAATGAAAAATCTTAAATAAAATATAATGGTTGACCAAATGCTGTTATACGTTCCATTGTAGCCATAAGGAACCATGTGTTTTTTACAAGGCTTGAAATTCCGGTTTTCGGTTTCGTTCCGATCACGTAGAAAATTATAAATTTCGTTCCGTTCCAGAAACTCCTGATATTCTGGTTTGATAATTCCAGTAAACTTTTATAAATATGCATCATTAATCAAAGTTTAGAGTTCCTCTTTCCATTTAAGTTTCAATTAGTTAGAAAATATATGTTTTGATACAAAAATATACTCAAAACTCATGAGTCAAAGCGTAAAATAAGTATATTATTATCAGCCCAATAAAAAGACCTGGATGCAATATAGCCCAAGGCAAAGATTGCTTTTTCTTTTTCTTTAAAACTAACGAGTCACGATGCTTTTTTATCTGTGCCTCTAAATTAGCAACGAGATCAATTGTTCTGTACCGAACTTATATGTGCTCCCTGTACTTACCACTAATAGATGGCCATGTGTACAGTTCATGTTTGCAAGCAATTCAGTGAGTAAAACAACAAATAAATAAGAAAATTGTATAAATCCCCTCCTATAGCTGTGTCTTTTCATCTCCTCCATCAAATAACGTGAAAACAAATCCCTCTTTTCATTTCCATTCCCAGATACTATTTCTAGTTTTCCACTCCCACTTTGATAGCTAACTGCTATCTTGAAAATCAACACAGTAATTGAATGCAAAGAACATTATCTATCATAATTCATTCAGAGACATATCAAACATGTTACCAAACATAATATTTAGAGACATCATAATATTCGAACATCCCATGACCAAAGTTTTTTAAGCCAGTTGGAAATCAGGCAAGAATTGAGAGATGTATTGAATGATTAAAAGTTGTACAAGAGCTTGAAATTGTAATTCTATTCTATGCAAAAATAAACGAAATAGACTGTCTTTATATATTTATAATACAGTAGTGCGCTGAGCCTAATGTAATAGCCCAATAACGTAATGTTATTAGGCTAAGTGAAGCGGATTCGACTTTCATTTAACTCCCCCCCCCCGAAACCTAGCTAGGGTTTCACAACGAGAGCAAAATAAATGGCGACTCCACTATATCGGCGATGATTAAAGAAGAATCTGCTCGTCAGGCCTCCACAACAGGTAGATCCAGTCAATCTTAAGCCTCTGAGCTTGAGATCGATTGTGATTTGCTGAGAGAGGATAAATTGGAGCTTCAATGAATTCATGCTTTGAGTTCGTTGAAGACCTAGCTGAATGAGTAGAATCTTACACGGATTTAACTCTGAAGCATCAATTTGGAAGAAAACGTCAACTATCAGGAACAAAAATAATTCTTTTGGATCTTTGCGATGGATTAATAGCTTCAACGTTCAATTCTTCTTTCAGCTTTATGAAATTAGGTTTGGACAAGGGTTTCGTGAGAACATCTGCCTTTTGCTCCATCGACGGTATATATCCAATTTTCAATTTATTTTTGATAACTTGCTCTCTGATAAAGTAAAGATCTAGCTCAATATGCTTGGTTTTTGAGTGTGAAACTGGATTTGATGATAGAGAAATTGCACTGACGTTATCACACCAAATAGTAGGTTGTTTAACTGTAATTACTTGTAATTCATTCAGAAGTGATTCAATCCACATAATTTCTGCACAAGTACTAGCAACACTTCTGAATTCTGCTTCAGTACTAGACCTTGACACAGTATTTTTTTCTTAGCACACCATGAGACTGGATTCTTTCCTAAGTAAATACAATAACCTGAAGTTGATTTTCTATCATCACAGTCTCTTCCCCAGTCTGCATCAGCATATGCATTAATGTTTAATGTATTACTGGACTTAAATATTAATCCATGATCAATGGTTCCTTTAAGATATCTAAGAATACGCTTAACAGCCTTCCAATGTGTGTCCAAAGGATCTTGCATATACTGACTGACCTTGTTAACACTATAAGCTATGTCAGGTCTAGTTATTGTTGCATATTGAAGAGCCCCAACAATACTTCTGTATAACTTTCCATTTTGAAATTGCTCTCCTTTATGTTTTGATAAATGTATATTGGTAACCATTGGTGTGGGTAGAGGATTAGCCTTGTCCATCTTTGCTCTAAGAAGAATCTCTGATATATATTTCTTTTGACTGAGACATATCTCTGAATTTGATGATCTTTTGACTTCTACACCAAGAAAATAATTCAATTCTCCCAAATCCTTGATAGAGAATTCTGAATTCAACATTTTTGTAATAGCTTTAATTTCAGAATCACTGTCACCTGTAATAATAAAATCATCAACATAAATTAGTATATAAGTTGTAGCAGAATTTGAAATTTTAAAAAAGATTGAGTTATCAGATTTTGCAGATTTATAGCCATGATTAACAAGTGTAGCTTTCAACTTGTCAAACCAAACTCTAGGAGCTTGTTTAAGTCCATAAATGGATTTGTTGAGCTTGCACACTAGGTTTCTGTTTGACTGTTGCACAAATCCTTGAGGCTGCTCCATATAAACTTCTTCCTATAACTCACCATTAAGAAAGGCATTATTAACATCAAGTTGTTTTATATTCCAATTTATAAATAAAGCAATGGTTAATATTATTCTTATTGATGTTGGTTTCACAACAGGTGAGAATGTTTCTGAAAAATCAAACCCATACTGTTGTGAATACCCTTTAGCAACAAGCCTTGCTTTGTATTTAGAAATTGATCCATATGGATTTTTCTTCAACTTATAAACCCATCTGCAACCAATTATATTTCTATTTTCTGGTTTATCAACCAGTGTCCAAGTTCCTTTGTTTATTAAAGCATTATATTCATCCTGCATTGCTGCATGCCATTTGTCATCCTGTACTGCTTCATTAAAGGAAGATGGTTCATCAGAAGTAATTGCAGTATTATAAATTTTTGGTTTATAAATACCACACTTTGCTCTAGTAAGCATAGGATGTTGATTCACAACATCTTTATTAATAACTGGATTATCATCACTTGCTATGTTTTCTTCAGTCTAATCATCAATAGTATGACTAACTTCTTCTTCTTGTCCTTGTTGATCTGCAATATTTCCATCACTACTTCTGGAGATGGATTGCTCTTGACCTGGTCTGCTAGAAGGCACTGTGTGTTGAGAGGAAGAGAACTGCTCTTGACCTGGCCTACTAGAAGACACTGTGTGTTGAGAGCTTGAACAGTTGTCATGCTTCTTTTGGTGTACAGGCACCAAAAACTCAACCTCATCAGGTAAATCAATAACCTGTCTTGCACTTACAGATTTTTTATCTGTACTTGCACTTAATTTACAAAAGGGATAAACCTGTTCATTGAATCTTACATGTCTAGAAATGTAAATACTTCCTTTACTATCCATACATTTATACCCTTTTTGTTTATTACAGTACCCTAAAAAGGTACAAGGAGTTGATCTAAAATCCAATTTATGATTGTTATAGGGTCTAAGATAAGGAAAGCATTGACAACCAAAGACTTTTAAATGCTTATAGTCTGGTTTAACCTTAGTTAATACTTCCTGAGGACACTTGAATTTTAAGACCATTGTAGGCACTAAATTAATCAAGTGAACAACTGTATTAAAGGCATCAGGCCAATATTTAAAAGGCATAGAAGCATGAGCTAGTATGGTAAACCTGTTTCTACAATGTGTCTATGCTTTCTTTCTATAATTCCATTTTGCTCAGAAGTATAAGGACATGTAGTTCTATGATTAATACCCTTTTTCACAAAGAATTCTTTTAAGGGCAAAAATTCTCTTCCACCATCTGTCTGAAAATTAATAACTTTATTTCCAGTAATGTTTTCAACCTTGTTTATGAATTGGATCACAACATTACTGGTTTCAGATTTTGATTTAATCATATAGATCCAAACAAATCTAGAATAGGCATCAATAAATGATACATAATATTTGTACCCATAGTTTGAACTGTTTGGAGCAGGACCCCATAAATCAGTTGCTATTTACTCAAGTGGCTTAGTATAACATGTTTGTGAATCTGGAAATGCAAGTTTATGACTCTTTCCCAATTGACATGCAGTACAAATATAAGAGTCTGGAATTCTACTAATAGAAATATTGTTGCTATTCATAATATGCTTAACAATTTTAATACTAGGATGTCCAAATTTACAATGCAGCATATCAAACTCTTTATAGCATTCTTGATTATTCATAACAGACATTATGCACTTATTTCTACTAGAATTAGAATTCTCAGTATTACAGATATTAAATCTGTATAAACCCTTATCCTCTTTACCCTGCAAAATAATTTCTTATGTTAGAATATCCTTGACTATACATGCATTTGGGTAAAATTCAAAATAAACATTGTTATCTTTAGCAAATTGGGAAACACTCATTAATTTTTTCTTGATTGATGGAACTCTCAATAATTTTTTTAAAAATAATTGTTTAGTTCCACCAACACTTGCATTTCCAGTATGTGTAATATGTGCAGTTTTACCATTACCAACAATAAGATTTTGTGTACCTTTGTACTCCTTGTTCCCTAAATTCAGGTTGCTCAAATAGTTGGTGACATGATTAGTTGCACCTGAGTCTGGGTACCAACAATCATCAGCCAAATCATCATTGGAAGAACTTTCGGTGTTGTTAACTTCTGAAATTTGTGCTTTGCCATCTTTTGACACATTCACCATATTTGCACTTGCACTACTGTTTTGCTGAGGGGTGTGTAGTTGGTGTTAAATCTATGGTAACATTTGCTCGCAGTATGACCCACTTTATCACAGATTTGACATCTAACTCTGTTATTATTATTATTACTATTATTTCTTCCTCCCCTTCTACCTCTGCCTGACCAACCTCCCCTCTGATTATTAAACTGATTTCTGGAATTTCCTTTTTCTTGATTTTTTCCACGCCCAAAGCTAGTGTAATTAACAGAAAGATATGAATTGATATTCTTTTTATGTTCTATTCTATCTTCATCAGATAACAAAGTAGAATAAATGTATTGCAAGGAGGGGGTTGGATCCATAGACAGAATGATAGCTGTAACAACTTCATATTCATCATCTAAACCACTAACAATAGTAATTACCTGTTCTGACTCAGGTATTTTTTGGCCTGTTGAATTTAATTGATCACAAATATTCTTGACCTTTAGCAAATACTCATTCATAGACGACTCACCTTTTCTGATACTGTGTAACAGTCTTCTGTGATGCATTACTCTTGCAGAAGACTGTGCAGAAAAATTCCTTTCTATAGTAGCCCAAACTTCTTGGGCAGTTTTATCCCCAATAAGTTGAGGTAAAATTGCTGATCCAATAGAGGACATGATCCATGCACAGACCAGTCCATCTTGCCTTTGATGAATGGTAAATTCTGGATTGGTAACCAATTTGTCTTCAACATCTCTTATGAATTTTGGTGGAATTATTTTTGTTCCTAAAATATAATCTTCTAGTCCATATGCTCTAATGGTTGTTTCCACCTGTAACTTCCACAACAGGTAATTGGTTTCATCAAGTTGAATGGATATCAATTGGCTTTGAGGCTTGATAATGGACTTCATCAATTCTTTAACAGGATCAGTTGGCTCTGGAGGAACAACTCTGTTGCTGGAAACTTGAGGGCTTGAATCTGTTTCAGCCATGATGATAAATCTTGAACACACACGGTATGATTTAAATTTCTAGAAGCTTTCTTGAATTGGGATACAATTAGGAATTCACACAACTGTTGAGTGCTAGATGATGAATGACAAATTCTGATTGGCACTCTTAGATGACTCTGTGCAGTTGTAAGGTTTTCTTGATTGATCTTGATCGGTTTCTAGAAATTTAAACCTATAACAGCAACACAATTTTATGTATAAATCAAGATGCAGCCACTAATATGTAGGTAAGGCACTTGATTTGTAGATAAAGCAACAACCCTCGAGTGACAAGAAAATTCGATGGGGGGAAGATCCAAATGATGAATTTTTTCTGATGGATCTTCAATAGATCAACATTTCTGATGATCTACAAATCTCAGATGATTGCTGAGATTTCTGTCGGCTCTGATACCAAGTTGGAAATCAGGCAAGAATTGAGAGATGTATTGAATGATTAAAAGTTGTACAAGAGCTTGAAATTGTAATTCTATTCTGTGCAAAAATAAACGAAACAGACTGTCTTTATATATTTATAATACAGTAGTGGGCTGAGCCCAATGTAATAGCCCAATAACGTAATGTTATTAGGCTAAGTGAAGCGGAGTCGGCTTTCATTTAACTAAAATACATAAACGATTAGCAAACATCCTGTGAATATTATGATGGCCAACACATTAGGTTCACAGTGGACTCGAGCCGTAACAGGTCTTGCACATGTATTTAGAGATATCATAATATTCAAACTCACTCGAGCCATAACAGGTCTAGTGAGCCAAATTTTTTAACATTTTTGCTTGCACCAAACATGCTGTTACCATATATATAAGTTACTCAAGCATGCACCAAAAGCTGTCTAAAATAAAGCACAAAAGCCATCATATTTCTTAAATAACATGATGTAATAACAACATGTTGTTCCCACAAGTCTAGTGAGCCAAATTTTTTAACATTTTTGCTTGCATCAAACATGCTGTTACCATATATATAAGTTACTCAAGCATACAGCTTTGTTACCATATATATAAGTTACTCAAGCATGCACCAAAAGCTGTCTAAAATAAAACACAAAAGCCATCATATTTCTTAAATAACATGATGTAACAACAACATGTTGTTCCCACAATCAAAACCAAACCTGCACTAGAAATTCCTTAGCAAAATATATCACAACAGTCATCATATGTATCAAACAAGATTCATAAGTTACTCATCATTTCTCTGTAATTTCCCTTGTTGTTCCTGCAAATATAATTAAAGCATTAAACAGAGTTTTAACTTAGTACTTTTATATATATGGATATGTATACAAATATAAGTAACTAACTAAAATATACTTGTAGCAAGTGAAGCATGCTCGTAGAACTCGGTCCGAATTGGTATTTATTGAAGTACCGTTCTTGTTGATGTCGCTAATACAAGATACATGCAAGAAAATACAAATTAGTTGGATAAATCTAACCATAATATTTATTATGTGCAGGAAAATATACAAAATTTTGTAATATGCTTTGGATTACCTGATCAAATTGTTCAAACGATGACAAAGGAAGAGGCCTTGGTTGCAAGTTCATTCCAAAATCGTTCGAAACCTTGCATATATTTGCAATTTGGTTAGATAAGTAGATCAATGAATATGAAGTAAAATAATAATAATAATAAAAAGCAGCAAATACCTGTAAAGATTTTGTCATATATTGAAACTTTGATCAAAAGGAATATACACAGGTAGCTGAGAGACATGCCCAATCATATTTCCAGCATAGAATTGCTACCATTTTCATGGGGAACAAACAAGGAAAAAGAAAATCAGTGAGGCAATCACTATGAAAATACATAAATAAAACACAAACACATTAATATGTACACAATACCGGTTCATATTGTGGAGGGCTCAAAGATGAAATGTTTTCTTGAAATAAAGGACCTTTAGCAACAACATTAGAAGAAGGTTTTTTATCCGCTCGACGCTTCCTTTTCTGGATAGCAACCTCCAAAGCATTTTTTTTTTGCCTTTTGGATGTGTTCTCCTTTGCTTTTCTAGGTTTAGATTTGATTCCCTTAGCAATTTGATGCCGTTCATCTGCCGGATTAAGATGCTTTAATGTCTCAATAGGTTGTTCCTTGATCTCATTATGTGTAGCAGCAGCCTCAATATGCTCACTATTAATATCAAAAAGTTGTTCATTGACTTCAAAGGAATACTCAGTTGGCTTTTCTTTCATACATATACATATTTGGCTGGAATACTTTTGATATTTCTCAAAGTAAGAACTTTTAAAGCATGTGAACACAAGATTCCTCCAAATTCAAACTTCCGACAAGTGCATGAAATATGTTCACAAGAGGAATCTATTGTGACAGTATATTGAAAATTCTTCATACGCGGTGTGATTTTATATTTAGACACAGAGCCAATCTAGTTTAAACCGAATACAGCACAACCATAACCTTTACATAACTCATTTTTAAAAGTAGCAAATACTTTAGGTGTGTAAACACTTGCGGCATGCTTTAGAATTTCTACTGGAAATGCAAGTGAAGGAAAGGTTTGGCTGGCTTTAAAATCTTCTCTGGTTTCTTCCTCTCGACGGTCTTTAACCAACCTTTCAAAATAATGAAGAAACCGCAACAAATCATAGTTATAGCTGACATATTTTTTTAGAGAACTATTCATACTTTCGCTACGTTGAGTTGTTGTTATATCCGCACAAAAGGTTTCTCGACCATATACTAAAGCCCATTTCTCTTTCTGAACATACAAGCGATGCAACCAGTCATTACTGTTCAAATTGTAATGGTTTAGCATATGACTCCAAGCATCTAAAAAATCTTCTTCAACCTTATGATCATATATCACATTGCTAAAGTCCGTGGAAAAATCTTTGAACTTCTCGAAAATGTTGCTAAGTTGTTTAGCTGCATTTTGATATATGTGCCGAATACATAACACTACTAGAATTGAACAGTATTGCAACGGATGCTTTCAACGGCCTCCAACGGGGGTTGACCAACGACTTCCATCGGAAGCCAAAATACCCATCTGTACACCGTATATAAAATATACGCCGTTGGAAAACGTTTGCGGCCGTTGGTTTTTAAGCCGTTGGAAGCCGTTGCCTTCCGTTACACGGACTGGAGCACAAATCAGCCGAAGCTTCCTCCTTCTTCCTCATTCTCTAATCCCACGAAAATTTCCCCCAAATCCCTAAATTTTCCCTCTTTAATTTCTGAAATCGCCTATTCCACTTCATCTTACGCCTAGGATCTCTCCGACTCTATCAAAGCACTCTCTCATCCTCTCTATTCTCCTTTTCTCTCCGATTTTTAGGTATGTGTTTATCCTAATTTTTGTTTAATACCCTATGTTTAGTGTAATTGAAGCATAATTATGGTATGTTTGTGTGTGTAGTGCTGTTAATTAGTTGCTAATGTGGGGTTTAATCATTTTAGTTGCTAATTTAGGGTTTTCAGTCATAAATTACTTAGTTGCTATTATGATCTAGGGTTTGAATTAGTTGAAGTAGTTGTTGTTATTGAGATTGTGTTTATAGATTTCATTGATTATGTTGGTAATCTAGGGTTAATTGATTAGTTAAAGGTGACTATGTATATATGCATATATATAGTGTTATGTATATATATACACGTAATATAATTGACACTCTATGCATTTGTTTATTTGGTTAAGGCCCAATTCATCGAAAACAATATTTAATTGTCGAAAACGTGTCATGGAAATACAAATATTTAAGTTTCTGTTTTTTGGGCTAAGACGCACAACGGCGCAAAGGCGCACAATGGTGTACAAAAAAAACTTCAATCACAAAAAAAGCAAATCATAATATGTTATATTCATAAAGCCTTAGAGAGTTTTTTTGGCTCCGTCTGATAAGTATTGTATATAATCGTTATATGATGTTCGTTTTATTAGCGGAACGGACATTTATATTCATTGTATACAATATTTATTGGATTTGTCCTTTGTATTGGACAAGTTACGAATACAATAACGAAATTAAATCTCGTAAAATATTTCATTTTAAACGGTTCTCAAAATTTCAAAAGCACTTCCTTTATGTTCCCTGTGTACACGCAATTGTGTACTATTCAGGGAACTAAAGGGAAGTGCTGCCGAAATTTTGTTGAATCGTTTAAATTGAAAAGATTTACGCGATTTAATTACATTATTGTATTTGTAATGGGAGGTAGGATAAACCACCAGTAAATGATCAATTAACATAACATGCATCAATCACTAAAATTGTTTTAACACATTGTTAATGCAAATTTTATCATCATAATTAATATGTAAAAGAAATGTTGTCATTAAAATACAATCTTAGCGTTTGAGCGATCGAACACAAAAATTATGAATCTAATTTTATATAATTCTTTATAATTTTATATGTACTTAGAAAAAATGGACGATTATTTTAATGATCGAAGCTGGATGTACAAACGAAGAGAAAATGATGGCACGATAAGCAAACAATTTATTAATGGCGTCAGCGTGTTTATTGATTTCGCTTTAAGTAACAATGGAAACGACGTCGAAATCCGTTGTCCATGTAGTAGATGCAAGTTATTGAAGCATTTGATACCGCAAATGGTCAGAGTTCATTTGCGTCAGTATGGTTTTGTGCCGAACTATTTAGTTTGGGATCGTCATGGAGAACCGTTAGCATCTACTTCTATACAAGTTGAGGAGGTAGCGAATAATGAAATTGCCACGACGAATCTCGTAGAACAAATGGTTGAAGATGCTGCACGTTCTATGTTCCCGGTTCAACAATTTAATGAAAACGTTGGTAATGATGACGATGGTAATGATGAAGAAGAACCAAATATTGAAGCCAAAAAATTATATGACTTATTAGATGCCGCAAAAAAACCCCTTTGGGAAGGCTGTGAAAGCGGAACTCAATTATCAGTAACTGCTGAATACATTGCGATGAAATCTAAATACAACCTCACAGAAGATGGATTTACAGCTGTTGTACAAGCTGCGAAGCGGCATATGCCTCCCAATAATTTAATGTGCGAAAACCATTATGAAGTAAAAAAAATCATGACGGCCTTTGGTTTACCGTATCAAAAAATAGATACATGTCTAAAGGGTTGCATGCTATTTTGAAAGGAAGATATCAAGCTTAAGAATTGTAGAATATGTAATCAAGAAAGATACAAACCAAGAAAGAAAAAGGGAAAGGAAGTCCCGTATAAACGTATGCATTATTTACCGATTATTCCTAGACTTCAAATATTATATGCATCTTCTGTAACCGCGCGACATATGAGATGGCACAAGGTGAGAGCACAGGAAGAAGGTACGTTAACACACCCATCTGATGGAGAAGCATGGAAGCATTTTGATCAAAAGTATCCCAATTTTGCATCTGAGAGTCGCAATGTTAGACTAGGTTTATGTACGGATGGGTTTTCACCATTTTCTCAATTTGGTTCTAAATATTCATCCTGGTCTGTAATTGTAACACCTTATAATTTACCTCCGTGGATGTGTATGAAAACTCCTTATATGTTTCTTACAATTGTCGTACCTGGTCCTGATGATCCGACAAAAGGAATCGATGTTTATTTACAACCGTTGATTGAAGAATTAAAAAAATTGTGGTATGAAGGGGTAGAAACATATGATATTTCCCAAAAGAAAAACTTTCGTATGCATGCTTCTCTATTGTGGACAATTAGCGATTTTCCTGCTTATGCGATGCTTTCAGGTTGGAGTACGGCTGGTCGTCTAGCTTGTCCGTACTGTATGGAAGAAACAAGAGCATTTTTTTTACCTATTGGAAAGAAAATTTCATGGTTTGACTGTCATAGATGTTTTCTTCATATTAGTCATCCTTTTAGAAGGGATAAGAATTTTTTTACAGCTAATAGACTTGAAACTTTACGACCACCTAAAGTATGGACAAGTGAGGAAATTTATGAACTTGTACAAGATTTTCCCAAGATTCATGAAATCGGAGTACAGACAGAAATTCAAGGTAAATCATCAATTCATAATTGGTGGAAACAAAGCATATTTTGGGAGTTGCCTTATTGGAAAGATCTTCTGATTCGTCATAATATCGACGTGATGCATAATGAGAAAAACGTATTTGATAACGTAATCAACACAATTTTGAATGTCAAAGGGAAGACGAAAGATGATTTGAAATCCAGACGTGATATTGAAGTAATATGTAATCGTCCGGAGCTTCATATAAAGCCAAATGACACTAGAAAACCGAAAGCGTGCTATGAACTGGATACTAATCAAATAAAAATATTTTTAAAATGGATGGAAGGGTTAAGATTCCCGGATGGTATATCTTCCAATCTTCGTAGATGTGTTGACTATAAAAACAGTAAACTTAGCGGGATGAAAAGCCACGACTGTCATGTTATGATGGAAAATTTATTGCCCGTCGCTTTCAAAGAACTATTGCCCATGAAAGTTTAGACTGTTGTAACAGAGCTTTGTTCTATAAAGAGCTTTGTTCATCTACATTAAAACTTGACCATCTACGTAAACTAGAGGAAGAAATCCCCATATTACTCTGCAAATTGGAAAAAATATTTCCTCCAGGGTTTTTCAATGTTATGGAGCATTTACCTATTCATCTTCCATCAGAAGCACGTCTTCGAGGGCCTGTGCAATACGGATGGATGTATCCATTTGAAAGGTATATTAATATTCAGTTAATTAAATTTTGGTTAAGTGTATGAAAAAATAATTTACAATAATTCTAAACAGGTATTTAAATCATCTAAAGAAAAAAGTGAGGCAGAAAGCTAGAGTTGAAGGTTCTATTTGCAAGTCATACATTGAAGAAGAAGCTTCATTTTTTTTTTCTCTCATTATTTTAGTGATCATGTGAACATATCCTTTTCAAGTACTGCACGTAATGATGAAGGCATTGATCAAGATGACTGCCAAGTGACTTTATTTAATTTTTAAAAAACATGGTCGGCCTTCTGGTAGATGTGTGGAGGAATGGCTGAACGATAAAGATTACAATGCAGCACACACATATATTCTTCTCAATTGCACCGAAGTTGCACCGTTCGTTAGGTACTCTACTTATGCATCTATGTATACATGTATTGTATCTTTAATCATATATGTAACGTATGTCCTATGATTGCAGCATTTATGAATCACAGTATCCAAACGGCGATATCAGCAAAGAATTCGCTAGTTGGTTTACTAATTATGTTTTTGATCCAACAAATTGTATTGTGGATGAAGGATTGAAACATTTGGCATTGGGACCTAAAAGAAATGTGAAGACATATCCAATATTCTTTGTCAATGGATATAAATTTAACACTAAAGAATATGGTGCTGAAAAATTAACTGACAATAGCGGTGTATTTGTTAAAGGTAGTGATGATCCAAACGACCATGTACACGATTTTTATGGCGTGCTAAACCAGATTCTGCAATTGACATATTTCACAAGACCCGCGGAAGAAGTATTTTTGTTTAAATGCAAGTGGTTCAGCAATGTTCCGGGTTCTGGAATCAACGTGCACCCAAAATATAATCTTATAGAAGTAAGACATACGTCCCATTATTATAAGTACGACCCTTTCGTACTTGCCAAACAGGCTCTTCAAGTATATTATGCTCCTTATCCTTCTATGAGAAGAGACAAAATAGATTGGTGGGCTGTTTTCAAAACAAAAGCAAGGTTTACATTTGACGGACGTAATATTCCCGATGACCAAGCTTATCAAGCAGACGTCGAGGAAAATGCAGAAATAGTAATAACCGACGATCAAACAGATTTTGGACCTCTAAACGATGAATCAAATGCATTAATTGATGTATTTGAGACTACAAATGAACCATATATGGAGGAGGAAATAGAGTCGGAATCTGAAAGTGATGAGGACGACTAACTAATACTCCTCATTTTCAAAAGGTAATTTTATGTTATGACATTTCTATTATCAAGTAACCATATATTTATTTTCATGACATTTCTATGAATCAAACTCATATGTTTACTAGACATATCTATGAATCAAACTTATATTTAACACTTCTATGAATCAAACTCGATCATATGTTAACTAGACAAATCTATGAATCAAACTTATATTTAACACTTTTATGAAACAAACTTGTACTCATGTTATGACATTTCTATTATCAAGTACTCATGTTATCTAATACCATGTTTTTACATATAGTTATGTTATATTATGTTTTGTTATGTTTTTGTTTGTAACAGGTATGGCGTTAGGTGGCGAGGAGGGTGGTCCATCGTCGGAGTTATCTCGTCCTGTGGTCTGGCTTAAGCCAAAAGCATCAAAAGGGTAAAAACTAAGTTTTCAGTATAAATTTAATTTAAGTACAATAAATTATTTAAATTGTTGTTCTAGCAACCATGTATTTTTTTTCCCGTTTAACACAGGGGGTTTGAGTTGGAGCCGTCCAATACCGTTTTGAGGATATCAAAACGTGCTTATCAGGCCCGCATGACTGCATGTTGGCCCACTTGGAGCTCGATACCCGACTTAGTTAAGGAGACCATATGGCAGGATTTTTTGGTATGTATGTATGATATAACATTTCTTATATTAAGTACATGCTCCAATTTGATAACTTTATATGTATGCTATTTATAAAAAAAAACGCAGGGTGCGGTGGATCTCCAGGAGACGGATTTGGATCTTGTTAAGCGCCACTGGAACAGTAAAGTGGCAGCAAATTACAGACAAACAATGAACATTTTAAAATCAAATGGGAAAAGGCAGTCTTGGGTGAGCGAGTTAGTGTGGAATGATCTACTTACTTATTGGAATAGTAATGAGGACTTTCTGGTAAATTTTACTACATATTTTTAATTTCAATTATTCTATTCAACTAGTACGTGATTTAGGCTAAGACATTTTTTTTTTAATTTAAATGTATAGGCCTCGTCTGAGAGAAATGCAGCTAATAGGAGCAAGAATTCGGTTACGCATCGAGGTGGGTCCAAGTCATTTCAGCATCATCGTGAGGATCTGGTATATTTTGTAATTGCATAGTTTAAAATTTTAATTCATAACTAGTTAAAATTAATAGTTGATTTAAGTTTAAGTTTTAATTTACATGTGTGCATGCTTATTTCAGGAGAGAGCGCGTATGGCTCCTGTGTCGTACTGGGATGTTTTCGAGCATACACATGCATTGACTCAGACTGACGACACAGGCTCAGTTTCGTACACTTGGGACCATGATGATAAGGCGCGTGAGAGATATGTAAGTATAAAATAGTTAAGTAGACTTATAATTTAATTAAAATAGTGTTATCTAAATTTTTTTTTTTTTTTTTTTAACAGGAGAAATTTCAGGAGCAAAGGGCGCAGGTACTGGAAGCTACAGGGAGGACTGAGCTGACCAAGGAAGATGAGGACAAGATATTTGATGCTGTCATGGATCCTGCTACCCGAAACAGACGATATGTTTATGGAAATCTAGAGGTAATACTAAAATTTATAATAAAAACTCAAATGTATTCGAACTACTATTATGAAATACTGAAAATCTGAAATTATATACAGATTACAGCATCTCAGCAGATGTATCAGAAGGCTCAGGAAAAGGAAGAAATCGCACAGTTGAAAGCACAGATTGCAGAGCTTCATGAACGTGATCGTCGCCGTGAAAAGCAGATGGAGTTGCTTAACCAGCGATTGGCGGAGTACATTGCCCAGAACGGTACGACACCTTCATCTTCAGGGGGAGAGAGTTGATCAGATTAGCTTGTTTTGATGTGTTTTGAGAGTTGGTGAGGCTTGCTACATGCATGGTAGTTGTATATATTTTGTTATGATGGTTTGGACATGATGTTATGATGGTTTGGTGATGGTACGGTTTGGACATGGTGTTGGTTATGTTGTTTGGAGATGGTTATGTTATTTTGGACATGGTGATGGTTTGGTGTTGTTTTGGCGAAATTTGGTGGTAATGTTATGTAAATATTGGTTAATTTATGTGTTTTGTATTTGTTTTTTATTTCGTATTATGTTTGGGTGTATATATGATTGAGATTGTGAGTTATATGCTCGAAATGGAGCAGTTCAAAATGTTATATATTTGTTGTGTGGCTTGTAGTGGTAAATCTAAAATCTGCCAAAAAAAAAGCACCTAGATTTCCAACGGTGACCAACGGCCAGCGACGGCTTATCGGTCATTCCATACAAACGGCTTCCAAAGGCCTATTTGCTCAAAACATCATACATGTGTCCTTATTTATCAGTTGGAAGCCGTTGGAAATCACGCGTCGTTTGCGTTGGAAGCCGTTGATCCGTAAACCAACGGATTGACCAACGGCTTCCAACGGCGTTTCCAACGGCCGCCAACGGCGTCTGGCCGTTGGAAACCCCTGTTCCTCTTGTAGTGTAAACGATGAAATGTCTCGGTCCACTGTGAAGCTAATGCGTTGGCCATGGCAGCATTTTGATCAGTAAGTATAGTTCTAGGCTTTTTTCCAGACATACAATTAGCAAACATGTGAAACAACCACTTAAAAGTTTCAGTTGTCTCATCATATAACAACGCAGCACCAAATATGCTTGTTTACTTATGATTGTTAACACCAACAAATAAAGCAAAAGGTCTAATTTCATTATTTATCCAATAGGTAGTATCAAAGCAAACAACATCCCCAATATATGCATAGTCTACAATCATCTTTGCATCTACCCAGAATATATTCGTAATTAGGTCGTCTTCATCCACTTGTATAACATAAAAGAAATTGGGATCCTTTATCTGCATTTGTTGTAAGTATTCGAGCACACCGCCTGTGTCTCCTTGCGTCATATCTCTTGTTCTTTTGGAGCTTAAATAATTTCTATAGTCGGTTGGGATGAATCCAAGATTTTTAATGCCGCCAACTTGTTTGATTAAAAACTCAATGGTTGCTTTAGGGGTTATTCCTGAACTATCTGCCATATCAGCTTCAGCTATTTGTGCTGCAGTCATATTTCTATCGTTCAAATCCAACTTACGGCATGCTTGAACTTCATCGTTCAAATATGTATCATGGATATTCATGTTTATCAAGGACTTACCTGTACAATGCAGACATAAATCTATTAGTAAAGAATAGAATAGCCAGCTCATTAAACAACTTCAGTTATGAATGCATATACTTAAATTACCAATATTACCTTCTTGATGCTATTTTATGAATTCATAAATAAATATTTTGCTTCTTAAATACTTCACTGTCATAACTTACTTTGTTCCAATTCTAATTCTTAAATCGTCAAAAATGAATTGTTATAACTTACTATCATAAATAAACTGTTATAATAAACTGTCATAATTGTTAAAGATTTAGAAATGTCATGCCTTAGTTTTATTTACATAATTAAAGGCTTCAATTCATGGCTAGAACAGTAAACAAGAAAAGCTTATTAAAGATAGACGTAATTAAAGGCTTCAGTTCATGGCTGTGATCAGTAATACAGTGGAATATGGCCTTGCCAAAAAAAAATATTACAGTGGAATAAACATAATAATTAAAAAAATACCTGATCTGGATTGTCTTTGAATGATATATGGTGATTATTTTTAAAAATTGCAAAATTAAAGTGGAACAGATAAAGTATTTTATGAGCAGATATCTAATAATAATTGAAGCTGATAGGATCAGTTTGCACGTTATTTGATGAAGGAGATGAACAGACATAGCTAAAGGAGGGGCTTTATACAATTTTCTTATTTATTTGTTGTTTTACTCATAGTTGTGAAGACCGAACCGTATGTCAAACCGTGATAGTGAAATGTCCAAGGTTTTCGTGCTTCAACCGGTCAGACCGTGAAAACCGCGCTGATAGTTTATTTTTATTTTTTGACTTAAATGTAAAATTAATTTAAATATAGATAAAATTTAAGCAATTATGACAAACATTCATGTCCAAACTACCTAATTGAAATAATTATAGTTGTAAATTTACTAATTTTCTATAGTAAAAGAGGATTGGTTCAATAATAGTTCGTAAAATGTACATAATAATGAATTATATAATCCAAAATTTAATAATAATTGCTATAAAATTATTTGTTAAATTTATTATAGTAAAAAATAAAGAGTGAAGTAATTATATTTTCACAAATTTGAAGAACCGTGAGGTTCAAAGAGGTCGAACCAGAGGTTTTTATAGGGTTTTGAGGTTAAACTGCGGGTCTGTGAACGCGCAAGGTTATTTTATTTTAAGAGTTGTGGCGCTCCAAGGTCGAAGGTTAACCGCGGTCGAACCGAGGTTGGGTTGGGTTTTTAAAACCCTTGTTTTACTTACGTGAATTGCTTGCAAACATAAACTTGTACACGTGACCATCTATTAGTTGTAAGTATGGGGGAACGTATAACTTCGGCACAGAACAATTGATCTCATTAGCAACCGCCTCTTCTTCCCCTCTTTTTTTTTCTTTTTTTTTGCCCTAACTCCTACCAGCCGACAGTGAATGCAATCTCGACTTCGTCACTTTCCGAATTCGTCCAGAGATAGATTTCAATCTCGACTTTGGCTACAACATGAATATTTGCTTAAGTTTCTTCAACGGTAAAGGTTTTTTGTTTTAAACCTAACGGAACTGAATTTTTCCCGTATTCCGGCCCGGTGGACGCCGAAACAGGGACGAAACCGTCGGACTTCCAGTGTGCCGAATGGAAGTTCGAACCATGGTTTTTTATCTTCCAGTGTTCACCCCATTTTGTTTAATAGCATTGATAGGCCTTTAACTATGCCACCTGCCCCCATTACCCTTGCAACCAGCTAAGAAAGTTAAACTGAAATAGATTTAAAATGAAACAAAATTTGTACTAATTACCCATTTCATAATTAGGTATCTGTCACTTACTCCTATGCCCAACGCTTTAGCTATGTGCTAGGCGCCTGAATTCGTCTCCTTCAATAAAATTATGTAATTTCCCTCCCCATGCAAACATTATACAATGACCCGGTAATGGTGCAATTCAAAAAAGCATGCCTGTAAGCACCAAATCAAAGTAGTGTTACAAATAGAGAAACATTGAATGCACTTCACTAAATGGTGTGGAAGATAATGTTAACACTACTAAAAATTGCCTTAAAAATTATATGATTATGTGATAAGTAAATTGTTGAAACATCATTGATACTATGATATTGTGATTGCATTACACTGTTGTATGGATTAATGGTTCTGTGTGTTCATAGCAGGTTAGCTAGAAAGAACAATACTAGAGAATGAGAATAATATGTTGAGCATTAATGAAGAACATGTAATGATTAACACTAGAAAGTTTCCCAAAAAAATAGTTGATCACTTGTTCTTGATGAGTAAGAATTATGTACAACCTATTATTATTGATTTTAAGTGTCAAAAATCTTTAGAAAATTGTGTATATATATATATATATATATATATATATACACACACACACACAGATATATACACACACACCAAAAAATGTGACCCAATGTCAGCTTGTATATCTTTTCTGCGGTTTATAAATAAGTAACATTAATAATTATGGTCTTGGATGCTTTATTATTTTAGGACATAAACAATACTGCACCATATTTTCTAAGGATCATGAATAGCTACAACATGGAAATGCATGAAAAAGATTCTATGATGTGAACTCATAATAATTATTTTATCATCAAAGACATTGGCCTACATGGGGAGAATCCATTTCTCTAGGGCTATGAGGGCTACCCCTCTTGTTTATGTCGCTACATATCGAAAACTGAACTTTGGATGCAAAGGTTGTTGATTCTCGCTAAACCACAAATGAAGCGGAACTAGTCGTTACTTCGTAAGGCATATCCGTCTTTCGTGGCTTGTTTCACTTTTCACAATGTGATTGAATATTCACTACCCGAATTCATATCTACTGGACAGAGTGAACGAATACATTCGGATAGGAGAAAGCAAAGATAGTCATACTTCCCATCGGTTTATGGTTATTTCGCTTAACATTTGAAACGAAAAATGTGGATCGGATTCTGAGACAACAAACATAAGAGGTTTACATACAACCAAATAAATTCTATCATGAATAGATTTATTTCTGAACCCAGCACTATAATTATTTTCGGACTCATTCTTTCGATAGCCATTTCTTGTGCTTTTAAAATTGACCAAGTTTTTGAAAAGTGGTTATCTACTAACCCTATACTAGGGTTTAAGATCAATACCCCATTTGTAACTCGTTAAACGGACAAGAAGATCTCTCTCTCATCTATTGCATCCGAAGATGACTGATCAATCTTCCCCTTTCTCTTCGGTAGCCCACATATTATGATTGTCCACTTCCAATCAATTATGTAGCTATTTCTCCTCTTTTAAGCTCTTCTTTTATACTAATAGGGATTCATCATACCTGGTATGAACATATTATACTTTTCTAAACAATTTGATGGCCTTGAAGACTCAAACAGAATATCTAATGGCTGGTAGAGAACTATAATATGATGGAATCGAATCTACTAATAGAGAATCACACTTATAAGGTATTCGCATACAAGAAAGGAAAAAAAAGGGAGAGGTGTGGAGATAAGAAGACACATCAGATAAGAATATGCATGTGATGTAAAAACTTTGAAAAGATGCCTAGGTAGAGTACTCTCATGTCACCAACAAAAACATATCGTCTATCCCATTTATCATCAACTAAAATGTTATAGTTCCATCTAGGGGTAGGCATAAACCGCACCGCAATGCGAAAACCGCCCAGACCGAACCGTAAAAACGGTGCGGAAAACCGCACTAGATTCTCTTTCTAAAGCAAACAGCCCAAACCGAACCGATCACAACGATACGGTTCGGTTGCGGTTTGAAATTTTACCAAAACATATTAAACCGAACCGAACCGCATAGCTACTCCGGTAATGTTATGATAAAAAAATTAACAAATCTTATCTAACCTTTTATTTTAACTATATATTTTCTATTTTAAGCGTATGTTGTAGTTACATCAATTCAAGATAACACTATGCGTTTTAACCTTTAGGTGACACAACGTCATATAGTCATAAATTGATTGCTGATGGAAGTAATTCACT
Organism: Allium sativum; assembly: GCA_030737875.1. Classification (NCBI taxonomy): domain Eukaryota; kingdom Viridiplantae; phylum Streptophyta; class Magnoliopsida; order Asparagales; family Amaryllidaceae; genus Allium; species Allium sativum. Next base: position 94,154,032 of record CM060923.1, read on the forward strand.
TATTTTATATTTAATACGGGTAATTCAGACCAGACCGAACCAAAATCGGACCGTATTACATCGAAACCGAACCGTTTGAACGGTTAGTATAATGGTTTGTATTTTTGAAAAACTGTTTGAAGCGATGCGGAAGTGGTTTGAGCTCTAAACCGCACCGAACCGAACCGCGCCCCCTCCCAGTACTTCCATCCCTTAAGATTGATTGCGACTTCTAGTTCCGTTCTATTTCTAGTGTGTAATAGAGATATTTATTTTCCTTAGGTTTGCTGACATACTTATAGAATATAAAAAACTTCAGATCAAATCTTACAAGGGTCTTAGCATCATGCCAAACTACTTCGCTAGAATTCCTAGTAATATGATTGAAAGACAGTCCAACCGCAGGTAGAACTATAGTTATGGTAATCAACCATAGAGGACCATAAGATTTTTGTCAATAATAGGGTTAACATTAAGGGAAAGAGGAACAACCTTTAGGAACCTCCTTTTAGTAAAAGGCATTGAAAGTGGAATTCTGTTATATATCTATATAGGGGTTTCATTGTATCACAGTTGCATGTTTGGTTGTGTACCCAAAGGAGTTGCAAGTAAAGCGTATATCAGGAACCTAACTATAAGTTTCTGCTACAGTTGTTGCTTATCCCTCTATTGTATGTACCTTAAGATTCATTGGTAGAGTTTGTTCAATGTTATTTCAGTCAGTTCCTTCACATACACTAATCTCTTCCTAACTATTACTATCAAAGCTCTTAAGCTTCCAAATTAGGCTACCTTCCAATCAAGGCCTTTCACGATATAAGATACGGTTGAACAATTAGTGCTAGGAATTACTAGTAATTTTAAGCAAATAATTACTATTAAGTACACATTGATGAATTTGAGCAAGAACATTACTGATAATGGCATGGAAGGTAATTGCTAGTTTGGAAGTCATTATCTTAATTCACCGGTTTGAACACGAATACACACCACACCCAAAATTTAAAACACTAATCACTCAAACACTCAGCTATATGAATTTGTAAGCACTAATTTACAAATATCATAGGAAAATTTCATATTATTTTGCTAGTTTGAGGCTTTGGGCATCTTTTGACTATGACTATACCAAAAACCACATTTAAGAAACACTGAATAAAAGAGAAAGAAAATGATGAGGCAGTGAAATATCACTTCTTTTTCTTTCTTCTTCTACACAATTTAATAAATTCTGTATCGGTATGTTCATTATTCACAGTAGCCTCACTTCTTTGCAACAAAATCTTACTCATATCCCTATCAAATATTGCAAAAATATTTGATGGTACTGCAATACTAGCAACTATTACACTGATGATAAACTTGAGGTCAATTACATGACAAAAGAAACATTTCAAAATCTTTCATTGACACATATGAAATAGACAAATACATGTTCCAATACCACTTTAATTTCATTTTATACTAATATTATTACGACTATTGAAAAATAGTTTTATAGTTATGCATGCTTATCCAAATTCCTAGGGATGTTAGAAACTGAACTTATCTATGCATAGGCTATGTATCATTCAATCAGTAAGTTAGAATATTAGTTTAAACATATTCTAAAAAATTCTTTGAAAAGACTAATTATATCATCGCTGTGTGGCTATCATTACTATCATCCTTGTCTGTTTCAAATGTCAATATTCATTACTATAATCTTTTTATGGATAAGAGAGTCGACATATGTTGTGATTTGTGACATGAAATCACATATGTTGATGAAGACGAGGCGTGGATGTGCTAGGCGTTAGAGGAGATGGAGCAGCGGCAGAAAGAAGGCAAGCAAGAGCAGTTGTGTGCTCTGCTTCAGCACAGACGTCTGAGGGAGCTTGGTCAGACGTCTGTGTCTACAGGGATCTGAAGTCCGAGAGTGTGGACAGACGTCTGATCAATCTGGGTCAGACGTCTGACCTGTCACGGATTGTAATACGAGAGCATGGACAGACGTCTGACATATATGGGTCAGACGTCTGAGCGGGTTTTTCTGCGGCTTGACTTAGTCTTTCTGTGACTTATTCTACAAGTAATGAAGGGGCAAATTGGGTATTTGCCTAGGCCTTCTATTCTCCTATAAAAACAGCATCTAGGGTTGGATTAAAGGCATGCGATTGAGACCGAATTAATTAATCCAAGGGTTAGCCGTCGTTCTTCATTCTTCTCCTTCTCCAACAAAGAGTGTTAGTCATCTAGATATTTTTTCCCTTTCTCAATAAGGTTATTGATTCTTGTAGTTTGTTTATTGTTGGTTGCTGAACCAGAGTGTGTAAACAAAATTTGTTTTGAGAATCAATAAAGAGGGTGGTTGGGTGGAATATTTTGTGTTTGCACGTGTGATTTCATATCTGTGTTTGTTTCCATAGAAACCATCTTTAAGTAATTGGGTGAATAAGATCCTGGACGCTTCCGCAAAGGCGAAGGTTTACCATAACAGTTGGTATCAGAGCTAGATCATCGCAAAGCTTATAGTGACTTTGGATTGGAAAAATCAATTTTTTTTATGACGGATATGATGGCGTTTCTGAAGATGACTGTTTTTGACGGAAGAAATTGGGGGATTTGGAAGCCTAAGATGGAGGATGTGCTTTACCTCAATGATCTTCATGATCCGATTGTTGAAATCCGGAGAAGCCCTCAGGTGTGAATGAGGGAACATGGAAGAAGATGGATAAGAAGGCTATTGCCTTGATTCGGCAGTATCTTGATGATTCAGTATTCCATCATGTGGCTAATTGTGAATCCGCGAAGGATTTGTGGGACAAGTTGATATCTTTGTATGAGTCAAGGTGTGCTATAAGTAAGGTTTTTCTGGTTCGAAAGCTTGTTCAGCTGAGATTGGATGAGGAGAAGTCTGTTGCAGGGCACCTGAATGAATTTCAAGATGTGATCAATCAACTGGCAAATCTGAAGGTCAATTTTGATGACGAGTTGTAGGCTCTTTTGCTGATGAGTTCGCTTTCAGAAAGTTGGGAGACTTTGGTTATTTCATTGAGTAACTCCAATGCTGGTGGAGCCATCTCTTTGGAAATGGTACGAAGCAGCCTTTTGAATGAGGAACTAAGGAGAAAAGGGTCGGGTTTTAAATCAGTTCAAGGTGAGGCCATGGTAGCAAAGGACTCGGGGAAAGATACAAGAAGGAAGAAGAAAGGGGCTAATGGTAAAGGTGCTTGTTATTATTGTGGTAAGGAAGGTCACATACGCAAGAATTGTTATGCTTATCAGAGGGATAAGAAGAAGGCTGCGGATGGTGATGGAAGTAATGAGGCACAGGCAGATATTGCTGCAAGTTCCATTAGCGATACTTCTAGTGATGTCCTGTTTAGCGAAGTTAACCCTTGGAAGATGGATTCAGGATCCAGTTTTCACATTTGTAAGGATGTGAAGTGTTTCTCTTCTTATGAGAATAATGTCAACGTGATTAGAACAACCAATGGAGTAGAGCTGCCAGTTTGTGGTATTGGATCTATCCGGTTTAGTATGCATGATGGCGTGGTAAGGGAAGTCTCTGGAGTTAGATATGTGCCCGCTAGTTCGCATAACCTCATTTCTCTCGGTCAGTTTGATCGCCGTGGTTGCACTTATGATACTCGAGGTGGAGTTTTGAGAGTGAAGAAGGGTGGTCGTGTTGTGATGAGAGGTGTCTTGGAGGAAGGAAACCTGTATAGATTGGTTGGTTCTGTGGTCGACGGTGGAAGGCGAGTGACGGTTGAAGAATCTAGTCCACAGCAAGGTGGAGAGGTTAATTTGGTCACTGCTGATGTGCTAGACAGGGGTCTTCATGTTGATGATGCTCGAGGGATCCGGGGTGATCAAGGAAGGAGCTCAGGTCAAGTGATAGACGGATGTCGATCCACAAGGTGGAAATCCTTGTGGTATTACAAGCACTTTTAGACCGTTAGTATTGCATGGTGCATCTCGAGGGGAAGATTCATCTTTGGCAGGCGGTGGTTTGTGTTTGTAATGGTTTAATTGAGAGTAGGTGTCGTTGAAAGAGCTAGATGACTTGTGTGTTGGAAGTTCGTTTGATGTGATGCGATTTCATATCAAGGTGGAGTGTTGTGATTTGTGACATGAAATCACATATGTTGATGAAGACGAGACGTGGATGTGCTAGGCGTTAGAGGAGATGGAGCAGCGGCAGAAAGAAGGCAAGGGAGAGCAGTTGTGTGCTCTGCTTCAGCACAGACGTCTGAGGGAGCTTGGTCAGACGTCTGTGCTTACAGGGATCTGAAGTCCGAGAGTGTGGATTGACATCTGACCAATCTGGGTCAGACGTCTGACCTGTCAGGGATTGTAATCCGAGAGCATGGACAGACGTCTGACATATATGGGTCAGACGTCTGAGCGGGTTTTTCTGCGTCTTGACTTGGTCTTTCTGTGACTTATTCTGCAAGTAATGAAGGGGAAAATTGGGTATTTGCCTAGGCCTTCTATTCTCTTATAAAAACAACATCTAGGGTTGGATTAAAGGCATGGGATTGAGACCGAATTAATTAATCTAAGGGTTAGCCGTCGTTCTTCATTCTTCTCCTTCTCCAACAAAGAGTGTTAGTCATCTAGATATTCTTTCCCTTTCTCAATAAGGTTATTGATTCTTGTAGTTTGTTTATTGTTGGTTGTTGAACCAGAGTGTGTAAACAAAATTCGTTTTGAGAATCAATAAAGAGGGTGGTTGGGTGGAATATTTTGTGTTTGCGCATGTGATTTCATATCTGTGTTTGTTTCCATAGAAATCATCTTTAAGTAATTGAGTGAATAAGATCCTGGACGCTTCCGCAAAGGCGAAGGTTTACCATAACAACATAAATTACCAAAATTCTTATTGTTGTCCGTCTCTTTACTATAATCTTACCAAATATTCTTCATGCTTTGGTAAGAATAACTGGCATACCGTGTACGAACCATAAATGGCTTCTTATTATTCTATTTTTTTTCCTTTTTTTTCGACCTTCTATCTTTTCCCCCCTTTACACTATCATCTCTCCCTTTAGTTTATTTATCATTCTTCCTTAAAGACTTCTCTGAGATGTTTCTTTACCAAGAAAAGCAAGGTTAACTGAGACCTTATTAGTTTTAACAAAAAAGTAGATTATAGGGATCACATAGTGATAAAAAACCAAAAGTAAAGAGAATACAAAACAAAAGACAATAAATAAAATCCTAAAGGAACCCTTATGCCTATGGGGAATTATTCATGAAATAGGCTAATGTTCCAAATAAAGGAGTACCAAATCTATTATAAGCTCACATGCTTTGTACCGATATTCCTTATTATATCATATTCGCTAAAACAAACTATTTATCAAATTATAAGTTGTTTTTATTTTAAGTATGCTTAGAAAATGTTTCCAAAACTTGATTTAAGTTTATAAAATAACATTATTTAGGTAATTATTTAAATAATAATTAAATAATTGAATAAAGCTATTAGTGCTTAATTAACAATTAATTAATAAATTTTGACTTAAGTCTTAAATCAAGTAAGTTAATTATAATTTGATAATTAATAAAAGTTAATCATTATTTAATGACTTTAATTAAATGTTAAGTATGATTAATTATGTGATTAAGATTTATTTTGATTAATTATTTATTAAATAAAGGTTTAGAAGATTAATAATTATAAATTAAGTTACGCTTTAACTTAGGAACTTAACTAAGGTTTGTTTAATTACTAATGGAAGTTTAACATTTATTTAACTATTTAGTAAAGATTAAATTGATTTTTAATTATTAGTTAAGTAATGATTATTATTTAATTATTGATTTAAAGGGATATTTAATAATTAATTATCATTATAAAAGATAAAATAAACGTTTAATTATTTATTTGAATGGTTGTTAATTATTTAATTAATTATTTAAATATTGATTTGGAACTAAATTATTTGATTTAGAAGTTTATTTATTATTTAATAATGAGATTATTATTATATGATTGTTAAATAAAGACTTTTAAGTTGAATCACTTATTTTCCAAGGATATTTGAAAGGTACTTTTATTCTAAGAGATCTCATTATCAATTACCTTTAAGTAACCTCATGGGTTTGGTATTAGGTGACATTTTTTAGTAGAATCAAACACCATTCTACTATTAGTTCAAAATGAATTGAATATTACAACATTTGTTAGTAGAACAAAAATCTTCTGTTAGTAGCTGAGTTGAATTTAGACATCCGTTTAACAAGACAAATCGCTCGCATGTTATAATATTACTATGGACATGTTATATTTTGGGTGTTATTTACATGTCATGTGATGATAAATATATGTAGACCGCTATTAGTAGAATTTGTCCCTATTTACTATAACTTAGTTGTTAATTATGTTGGACATCTATTGGTAGAAAAAAAAACTATTATGCTATATTATTAGCTTTGGCTTGTGTTTAGCAAAACAGTTCACCGTTTGCTATTAGTATACTGTAACACCCCAAAATTTAATACACTATAATTATGCTTAAAGATAATAAATTGGGAATAACTTAATTAATTATTAAAAATTAAGTGAAACTAGCATTACCGTTGCGTTCGTCTCGAAATTCCAGTTCAGATAAACCCCAAATTTGTGTAAAACAGATAAGAAGTTACAGGCATTAGAAGTTTGTATGCATATAAGGAGTTTATGTATATATAATATAAAATAAATTCCAGAATTTTCCAATGACATGAGCGGGAAAGGAGAGTGGGAAACCCGACCATTGTGGGATAACCCACATACGGCCTAGGTCGACCAATGGGTCGACCTAAGCGTTGATGGGCCGACCCATGGGTTGGTGGGTCGACCCACTACGGATCTGGGCGGAGTCTGAACTACGTACCTAGACTATTTTTGGACTATGTTCGTTGCTAACTCAGTGCTATGTGTATGGTCAAGATTAAAACCCTAGAATCTAAAGGCCGAGGTTGAATATGTGAATCTATAAATAGGTGGCTTCTCCCATTCCAACAAACACCATTTTCTTCATATCTTCTACCTCTATGAAATTATTCTGAAAAATATAAACATATAATGGGGGAATGCTGCCAAGATCCAGATCTACAGAGACAACATTCAAGACTTGCATACATACAAATTGGATTGGATTGGACTTTTCTACGGCATAGTGTTATATATATAAGAGATTTGTTCTCTTCTTCAGCAAGACCCACGGTGAGTCCTTGTCATTTTTAGATTTGATTTCTTAGACTATAAACATGATAATTAAATAAAATTGAGTTAGGACTTAGGATAAACTTTGTTAGTAAGATAAATGTTATACATGATTTTCACTGTTAATCACCTATGCCTAGTAAAACATATGTTATACATGTTAAATACTTATGCCGTTGTGATAGTAAAACATATGCTTTTACTGTTGGATAATTAACAAGTATTATGTATTTATCTTCCTTTTCCCTGTTTATATGTTTTCTGTTTATTTCCAGTCTTTCCTATATGCCTATGTGATTTGATTCTATTCTCCTTCCTCTGTTATCCCTTTTTATCTTATGCCAAGCCTAGGCCTTAGGAAGCATGTGCTATATCCGATTAAAATGTGCCTATAATTAGGGCAATAATTAATGATATAAAAAGAGGAATTTAAGCATGTTATTTGTAACACCCCGTATTTTCTATGGACATAAGAATGGCAAATCAGAGAATAATTAAATTGTAACAGAATAATTAAGGGAAACGGGTTATGCCATTGCGTTCATCTCGAAATTCTGCTTGGAATAGAGTCCAAGTTTGCGTAAATCGGACTCCGTATAAAGAAGATATGGCCTCGAGAATTTTCAGTAAAAACTAGCCCGAAATTCAAAATTCAGATTTCGAAAATTCAAAACAAACACCCGGGTTGGGCGGGAAAATTCCCGCCCAGGACCGAGGTCGACCCTAGTGTCGACCTGGGTGTAACACCCCATGTCCGTTAATGTCACTCACAAAGGGAATGCATTAACTTCCATGAAGCATTATAAGTAAACAGAACAGAATATTACAAGACAGATACATAAAGTAGTACTTGAAAAATTTATAATTTTATTACAGCAGAAACAGAAGTAAGTTTGGTTACATCTTTCAAAACCACAATATCAGAATTCAAGTACATAAAATCAGTCTTGTACAAAGTTCAGATTAACTAGTTTTCAGATCAGACATACAAGTTAACAGGTTTTCAGACTAACGGATCAGATGTACAAATTAACAAGTTCTCAGACTAACGGATTAGATATACAGATTAACAGACTTACAGATTGTTTTACCTAACTTTGTATTGGGCCTACAGATTCACGAAACGGGTTTGTTAGATTCATCAGTCCAGTTGTTTTAACCCTATCCAATCATCCATCTACTCAACCATCATCCACAAGCATCCATTGTCCTTAAAAGGTTTCTAATGCCGTATGAACATATTTAGAGTGTATGTATATGCAAAAATCCGAATTAGGCGTATTCACATTAATATTTATCTCTATTTTAATATAGATCTTTTACGCCTAAATCATATATCCGTTTTTTTCTTCCAAGTCATAGATCGTCATATAAAATATGCCCCCAAATCTAGATCTTAAATTACAACATGTATTATGTCCTCAAAATCAGATCTCCGTTAAGATCACTCACAAAGGGAATGCCTTAATTTTGGTGGAGCGTTTATTGTGTATAGAGCAAAAAGTAAACAAGACAGATAAATATATTGGTACTTGGAAAATAAAGACCACTTTTATTGCAACGGAGAAATAGTTTGGTTACATCACATCAAAAAACAACTACAAAACCCTTTATGGTATCAAAACTTTGACCCCACGCTGTGTAGGGGTCCGGGAATGCTTATTGAACTAATTATAAGCGGTTCATTCTGATAATGGCGAGGGGTGTTGATGGTGCGTTCCAACCGGGTCGTGTGCGTGCATGGATCCAGTCTGCTCTGAGGATGTAAGACACCGTGACATCTGTAAATAGGTCTGTGCCAATAGGTTGCCACTTTAGGGAGTGATACACCCTACTATGGGGCCGACACAAGGTATTTATGTATTAGGGAGCCGATCGATTGGGGGTAGGACTTAGGGTACACTTAGTTCTGTCTGTTTCTGTGGGTACCGTCTGTTTCTGTTGGGTGGTAACACCTGTCTGTTTCTGCGTGGTACCGTCTGTTCGGGTGGTAAAGGCCCATTACTAGTGTACACCTAATTCTAGCATTCTGTTTCTGTAGAGATTTTTCTGTTTCAGTTTAGACATTAGGGTACACCTAGTTCTATCTGTTCTGTGGGTACCGTCTATTTCTGTTGGGTGGTAACACCTGTCTGTTTCTGCGTGGTACCATCTGTTCGGGTGGTAAAGGCCCATTACTAGTGTACACCTAATTCTAGCATTCTGTTTCTGTAGAGATTATTCTGTTTCTGTTTAGACATTAGGGTACACCTAGTTCTGTCTGTTCTGTAGGTACCGTCTGTTTCTGTTGGGTGGTAACACCTGTCTGTTTCTGCGTGGTACCGTCTGTTCGGGTGGTAAAGGCCCATTACTAGTGTACACCTAATTCTAACATTCTGTTTCCATAGGGATTATTCTGTTTCCGTCTCTGATTCTTTTTCCGTACCTTCTATCTGTTGGGGTGGTAAAAGCCCATTATTAGCATCATGTTTCTGTACCGTCTGCCTCTATTCGGGTGGTAAAGGCCCATTACTGGCATTCTGTTTCTGTAAAGATTATTCTGTTTCCGTTTCTATTTTCAGTTTAGACATTAGGGTAACACCTAATCCTGTTATACTAGTATTAGTGGAGAGAAGTGAAAACTAAGTAAGAAGCTTAGCTTAGCCTATATCATTCCTTTTCTTCTGTTAACCTGCTATTCCTGTTACGGTTATCTCTCATCTAGTTTTATTTGCATGTCATGATACTATTACCTGTTTATATGCTGAAAGTCACTGGACTCACCAGACTTATGTCTGACCTAGTTTGTTTCGCCTCTTTTCTTTCGTTTCCCCCCCAGGTTCTCAGGGTGGAAACATAGGAGCTTGATTCTGATCCTCTCTGCTTGAAGAGTTTGAAGTATTGCTTGGCTTTGGCTCTATCTTTCCATGGCAGTTTATATTGGGATTATAGCTTTAAAAACTATGCATTCTGAAGGCTTTTGTACAAGACCAATATTTATGTACTTGAATTCCGATATTCAGATTTTGAAAGATATAACTAAGCTCATTTCTATTTCTGTTGTAATAAAGTTATAATTTTTTCAAGTACTGCTTTATCTGTCTTGTAAATTTCTGTTCTGTCTACTAAAAACGCTCCACCAAAGTTAAGGCATTCCCTTTGCGAGTGACCTTAACGGAGGTGGGGTGTTACATTATTAAATAGGGACTGATTTACTATAATTTGGGAAAAAGAATAATATACACATATTTCGGCTTGTTGTAAACTGATAAAAAGGGGTAATGTGTATACTTGCTGATAAATGAATAATATGCATAAACCTGTACATGTTCGAACATAGTTGATGATTAGTATGCATATATTGGACATGGTAGAATTGACTTAATACAGACATTAAGTAAATAAACATGTTAGAACATGGTAAGTAAAAGAGGTAGGTTAATACACTGAAATGCGGTAGAAATTTTATACATCTGGGCAGGTGATTCGGGGAAAGATTGTACACACATAATGACATGTAATAATTACAACCACGCTTATTAGTAAACCTAAACCTGCTAGGTTAAACATGAGTATTAATAAGCTAATAGGTCCCTCATTCAGCTATTGTATCGGGTTTTGGGGACTCTTAAATCTTAGTTTTGGAGGCACAAGCTTAGGGGGTTTGACTTGTGTCAATCTGCCATTTGGAACCCACATCAGTCAGTATCCTTGTTGGTATCTTATTAGAAGGAGGCCTGGCACTAGATAGGGGCCAAGGCACGCTTTACTGAACAAGATTGTAAGAGGTTTACATGGGGGTGGGTATGGCAGCGTTCCGGCGGAGTCAAGAGCGTGCATGGGTCCGAATAGGGAAGATAAGATGTTGTAACACCAGTAAATAGGTCTATGTTATATAGTTGCTATATTTGGTGTGATACACCCTACTACTGGGGCTGACACAGGGTATTTACGTAATACAGAGCCGGTCGCTTTGGTAGTAATTAGGGTACACCTAATCCTACTATTGTGTAATTAGGTTAACACCAAATATGGTTACGTAATTAGGGTACGCCTAATCTTGCTGATTAATTCTGCTGTTTATCCTGTTGATGTGTAATCATGTTGAACTTGTATTCTAGTATTGGTGCAGACATACCTGTTTAAGATATAAATGTTAGGTTTTCCTCGATCATAGTTCATTCTTGTTATTCCTATCTATTCTACTGCTCTATTAAAGTTTAGTTTACCTTATATGACACTGTACCTTTCACATCCAGTCTTATTTACCTGTCTTGGCATTTCTATTTTAGGCACATTTGAAAATCACTCGAACTCTCCAGACTTTATGTTTGACCCTTTTTCTCTCTCTTCTTTCTTCCTTTCCCCCTTGGTCTTCAGAGTGGAAGCAATCAACAATGACTAGGACTTCTCTTACATCTTGGACTTGGATTTCTCAAGATGTATTGTTTTGACTTACTCTCTACTTTAGTACGGCTTATGGCAAGGGATATGATTTTATGTACTCTGATATTTTATTTCGTGAGATGTTATGTAAGATATATTTGAGACAGTTGGTTAGTTGCAACCGGTTCTGATGTGCTTTTGAAACTAAGGTTTATTTTTAATAATGAAGTTAAAATTTTCTGCTGCTTATTTTATCTGTCTTGTAAATTCTCAATAATAACTACCTATTGCACTTCACGGAACTTAATGCATTCTCTTATGAGTGACATTAATGGACGTGGGGTGTCACATTTAGTATTAGAGCTGAAGGTTACAAGATCAGAGAAATTTTTTTAAAATTGTTTTCAAAAGCAAAGTATTTTCAAGTAAAAAATTGTTTTTGAAAAAATATCCCCTCAAGCAATAGTCAATATTCTCTCGATCTCTCGTTGAATCATTATTCTTCTCTTATCGGCATGTTTGGGGCACCCAATCTTCCTAAGGGCATTATGGAAACTAAAGGATGAAGCTTCCTACTGTGGGAAGTAACGCAAGTCGGGCAACCGGTAGTTACTTGGGATGAGTTTAGGCAAAGATTCAAGATGAAATTCTTATCTTAGGTGAAAAAAGGATTAAAGATGGAGAGATTCTTGGCTTTAAAGCAAGGGGACATGTCTGTTAAAATTTATGTGAACGAGTTCGATCAGTTGGCTAGATTTAGACTAGACTTGGTGAATACGCCCCACAAGAAGTCATTTAAATTTACGAGAGGGTTGAATCAACCTCCCCAATGACTTGCTTTATCTCATATACCAATGGGGGAGACTTTTTAAAGGATGGTTGATATGGCGCTTATGCACGAAGATGACAAGGATCAGAAGAAAGACACTAAGACTGAGAAAACTAAAGGGGAGAAGCAAAAATAGTGTCCCAGAAAAGGAAAGCAAAAGAATGAGAAAGGTAGAAAGCTTGATGTCAGATCAAGAAGGATATCACGTGTCATAGTTTTGGAGCTATGGGTCATTTTGTGAAGAACAACAGAAGGACAAAGAAATCCTGCTTTAATTGTGGACAAGTAAGACACTTCAAAAAACAATGCCCTACCAAGCAAGGTCAAGGATAATAACTTCCAGACAAGTGCATGCTTTATAGGCTAGTGGACCCGATCGAGGTAGGAAAGTTATGGTTGAAGGTTTGATTTCCCTTTTTGACTGTCTTGTTCGAACCCTATTTGATTCTAGAGCTTCACATTCATTTATATCCAGTTCTTTAGTAGATAGTCTGCACCTTAATACTAGTATAATTCCTGATCTCGTGGTAGTCTCAAACCCCATAGGAGGATCGACTCATTTATCCATGATGTGTAGGGGTTTGAGAATTTCTATCTTGGGCATCGAGTTTGAATGTGACACATACGTGCTGGGCTTTATGGACTATGGTTTGATTCTAGGCATTGTTTGGCTACCCATATATGGTGCCATCCTTGATTGCGAAAAAATAGTGGTTAGATTTCTTACTTGTTACGGTAGGACTCTCGAAATTTCCTGTGACGTACGGGGTCGGTGATGCTTAGTTTCTATAATTACTTGGTACTTCTATCAACGATTTGCAATCTGTGCCCATAGTTAGAGACTACCTGGATGTGATTAAGGAGGTTAAGGGGTTACCTCCAAGGCATGAGATAGATTTCCGGATTTACTTGGTAGAGAATGCGAAGCCAGTTGCTGTACCAGTGTGCCACATGGCTTCTAGAGAGAGGAGGGAGCTCAGCAAGCAAGTGGGGGAGCTATTCGAGAGAAAGGTTTTAGTAGGCAAAGCATTTCAGAGTGGGGAGCTCTAGTCTTCTTTTCAACTAAGGAAAACGACTCACTTCGTCTATGTATGGATTATAGGGAGCTAAATAAGCTCACTAAGAAGAAAAGACACCTGCTACCGAGAGTTGACGACCTGTTTGATCAGCTAGTTGGCGCATTGGTTTTCTCACAGATGGATCTGGCCACGGGTTTTCATTAGTTGAGAGCGGAAAAGGAAAACATTAATAAGACTGCATTCAGAACTCCAGATGGTTTCTTTAAATGGTTGGTTATGTATTTTGGGCTAACCAATTCCCCTGCCTATTTTCTAGACTTGATGAGTAAGGTGTTTAGGGAGTTTCTGAACAAGTTTTTGGATGACATTCTTCAAAGAATGAGGAGGAGCATGCCCAACACTTAAGAGAGGTTTTAAGCACTCCCTGATTACATCAGCTCAAGGTAAGCGTTACTTTTGGAGGAAGGAAGTAAGGTTCCTAGGGCATGTGGTCTCCAAGGACGGGATAGAAGTGGACCCTGCAAAAGTCATTGCGGTTCAAGATTGGAGGGCTCCAAAGAATGCAATGGAGGTGATAAGCTTTCTAGGGTTGGCGGATTATATAAAGTTTATCAAAGACTTTGCAAGAGTATCATCCTCGCTTATCCGATTGACGAAGCAGAACTTAGCTTTTTCGTGGAGCATTAATTGTGAGGATGCCTTTCACAGGTTAAAGAGGGCTCTGACAACAGCCCCTATTCTGGCTCTCCCAGATGGAAACAAGATGTTCATGGTCTACACAGATACTTGTGTCATAGGGATTGGTGACGTTCTAATGCAAGAGGAAAGGGTAGTATGCTATGGCAGCAGACAGTTGAAGGTTCATGAGAAGAACTACCCTACCCATGATCTTGAGTTGGCTACAATAGTGTTCGAATTGAAGTCTTGGCGACACTACCTACTTGGAGAAATATTTGAGCTATACACGGATCATAAGTCGCTCAAGTACTTGTTCTCACAAAAGAATCTCAACCTAAAGCAACAATGGTGGATGGATTTCCTAGCGTCCTACGACTTTGAGATAGCTTATACCTTGGGCAAGGGTAATATAGTGGCAGACGCCTTGAGTAGGAAGAGGATGACTTTGAGTTCTCTATTCATAGAAAGGCAAAGCTTGGAGTACATATCGACCTTTGATTTCAAGCCATCTATGGATTTCACATTGGGATTGTTAACATCATTGGAGGTGCAACCTACTCTATTAGAGCGAGTTGGATCTATGCAGCGGGAGGACCCGCAAAATTTATACATCTTGGACATGCTTGGTAGAGGAGAAATTTCTAATTACCTTGATATACCGTGAATGAGAAAGGTTGGCTAAGGCGAGATGGAAGGCTATATTTCCCTAAGATTGGGGAATTGCTAAAGGCATTGCTAGAAGAAGCTCATCATTCTCGGATTACCATCCATCCGGGCAGTAACAAAATGTATCGAGATATGAAGAGGATTTTCTTTTGGACTGGCATGAAGAAGGATATAGTGGAATTTGTGGTCGATGCTTGATATGCTAACAAGTAAAAGCTAAACAAAAGAAACCGAGCTGATTGCTTCAGCCATTAAACGTCCCACAATGAAAGTGGGAGAGCGTCTCTATGGATTTCATCGATGGATTGCCCCGATAAAGGAAGGGCAATACAAGCATATGGGTGCTAGTATAGACTTACAAAGAGCACTCACTTTATTTATGTTAAGAGTAAGAGGAAGGCACCTTGGTTAGCGTTAGTATATCTTCGATAGATAGTTCTATTGCATGGGGTACCTTACAGCATAGTAAGTGACCATAGCCTCATCTTTACTAGTGAATTTTGGAAGAGCTTGCAAGTAGCATTAGGTACACAGCTACCACCCTCAGACAGATGGGAAGACTGAGAGGGTGAATAGAGTTCTAGAGAATCTTCTAAGACTGTGTATCCTAGATTTGGTGGGACTAGGGAAGAGCATCTCCCATTGGTGGAGTTTGCCTACAACAACAGTTACCAATCATGCATAAGCATGACACCATCAAAGCGCTATATGGACGACCTTGTAGATCGCCGACTTATTGGTGGGAGTCTATGAACAGACTTCTACTTGGACCAAAGATGGTTCGAGATACTTTCGAAAAGATCGAACTTATCCGCCAAAGAATGAAAGCTGCTCAAGGCAGACAGAAATCTTATGATGACAAAAGGGGGACCGATTTAAAATTTTGAGTGGGATATATAAGTATTCATTAAAGTACCACCGCTAAGGAATGTAGTTCGCTTTGGCTCAGTAGGGAAGCTAGCACCAAGATTTGTAGGGTCGTTCCTATAGTGGAAAGGATAAGTTAGATGGCTTATAGGATTAAGCTACTGGACAGAATGGAGGGTGTACACGATGTTATTCACGTTTCCCATTTGAGGAAATATCTCCATGATACAACAGAAATAGTAGAGTCGAGTACACTTGAAGGCATGGAAGTTGAGAAGGAAGCATCAGTAAGAAGACTTCCTAGTCATATCCTTGGGTCAGAAGTCAAGAACCTACGTAACAAGGAGATCAGATTAGTAAAAGTACATTGGGGAGAAGATCGCGAAGATGCGACGTGAGAATCCGAAGATAGGATTCACGCTTCTTATCTTTTTCTTTTTGAAAGTACATTCTTGACTTCTTTTCCAAGATTTTACTTTGCATTTACTTCTATCATTCAAGTTTATTTGTCCTATTGTTCGAACCTTTTGATCCTTAGGTTAGAAACATGTTTTTGAAACATGTTATGGTTGATGATTGCAAGTGGATGTAAGTGTTTGCTAGTGGTTTCTCATGGATGCATACACACACACTAGGCACTAGATCGGCGCAATCACTTACATATTGCATATGTATATGTGTGCATTTTTAATTTTCTATGGATGGAAATGGTTGAATCATCATATGGATGCAGCATTTTGATGAATGATTGTGCACACATACAGAGTTTATATGTTATACTAGGATTATTTGCATACATTTTGGACTCACGGCACAAACATATATTACATTAAGGAGGTCAACGGAATCAGTCGACCGCCTGATTTTCGCATTAGTGTAAGGACATATACACACAAAACCATTGCATATGTTCATACAAGCATTAGAAACTTTTCTTAAGGAAAATGGATGCCTGTGGATGATGGATAACTAGATGGTTGTAGGTGGATGTAAGGATAGTAACATTCTTCTTAGCTTGGAGATTTCAAGGACGAAATCGTTTAAGTAGGGTAGAATGTAACACCTCAAAATTTAATACTCTATAACAATGCTTAAAGATAATAAATTAGGAATAACATAATCGAATATTAAGAATTAAGTGAAATCGACATTACCGTTGCGTTCATCTCGGAATTCTTGTTCAGGTAGACTCCAAGTTTGCGTAAAACAAATAACGTATGAAGAAGTTATGGCATTAGAAGTTTGTATGCATATAAGGAGCTTATGTACAAATATAATATAAAGAATTCCAGAATTTTCTAACGATATGAGCGGGAAACCCAACCGTTATGGGATGTACCACATACGGCCTGGGTCGACCCATGGGTCGATTCATGATTCGGTGGGTCGACCCACTATGGATCTAGGCGGATTCTGAACTACGTACCAAGACTATTTTTGGACTATGTTTGTTGCTGACTCGGCGCTACGTGTACGGTCTAGATTAAAATTCTAGAATCTAAAGGCTGATGTTGACTCTATGAATTTATAAATAGGTGGCTTTTCCCATTCCACCATTTTCTTCTTATCTTCTGCTTTTATGAAATTTTTCTGAAAATATAAACATATAATGGGGGATGCTACTGAGATCCAGATCTACAGAGACAACATTCAGGACTTACATACATACAAGTTGGATTGGATATTCTACAGCATAGTGTTATATATATATATATATATAAGATATTTATTCTCTTCTTCACCATGACCCACTGTGAGTCTTTGTTATTTCAGATTTGATTTCTTATACTATAAACATGGCAGTTAAATAAAATTAGGTTTGGATGTACAGTGTTAGAAAGATAAATGCCATACATATTTTCACTATTAATCACCTAAGCCATAGTAAAACATTTGTTATACATGTTAAATGCTTATGTTGTTGTGATAATTAAACATATGTCTTTACTATTAGATAATTAACAAGTATTATGTATCTATCTTCATTTTCCCTGTTTCTATGTTTTATGTTTATTTCTAGTCTTGCCATTATGCCTATGTGACTTGATTCTATTCTCCTTCCTCTATTTTCCCTTTTTATTTTACGCCAAGCCCAGGCCTTTGGAAGCCTACGCTGTATCCGTTTAGAATGTGCGTATAATTAGGGAAATAATGAATGATATAAAAAGAGGAATTTAGGCATGTTATTAAATTGGGACTCATTTACTATAATCTGGGAAAAGGGATAATATACACATGTTTAGGATTTCTGTAAACTGATAAAAAGGATAATGTGTATACTTGTTGATAAATGAATATTATGCATAAAACTGTATATGTTGGAACATGGATAATGATTAATATGCATATATTGGACATGTTTGATTTGATTTAATACATACATTAAGTAAATAAACATGTTAGATTATGGTAAGTAGAAGATGTAGGTTAATAAACTGAAATACTGCAGAAATTGTATACATCTAGGCAGGTGATTTGAGGAAGGGTTGTACACACATAATGACATGTAATAATTACAACCACACTTATTAGTAAACCTAAACTTGTTAGGTTAAACATGAGTATTAATAAGCAAAGTGGTCCCTCGTTCTACTATTGTATCGGTTTTGGAGGACTCTTTAATCCTAGTTTTGGAGGCACAAGCTTAGGGGGTTTGGCTTATGTCAATCTGCTATTTGGAACCCATATCAGTCAGTCTCCGTGTTGGTATCTTATTAGAGGGGGCTTGCACTAGGTAGGGGCCAAGGCACACTTTACCGAATTGGATAGTAAGAGGTTCACATAGAGGTGGGTACGAGCATGTTCCGGCGGAGTCATGATCGTGCATGGGTCAGGATAGGGAAGATAACATGCTGTAACACTAGTAAATAGGTCTGTGTTATATAGCTGCTGGGTTAGGGAGTGATACACCCTACGACCGGGGCTGACACAGGGTATTTACGTAGTAGGGAGTCGATCCCTTGGGTAGTAATAGGGTACACCTAATCCTGCTATTATGTAATTAGGTTAACACCTAATATGGTTACGTAATTAGGGTACACCTAATCCTGCTGTTTAATTCTGCTGAAATGTAATGATGTTGAACTTGTTATACTAGTATTGGTGCAGACATACCTGTTTAAGATATAAATGTGAAGCATTACTCGACCATAGTTCATTCCTGTTATTCCTATCTATCATGTTGCTCTGTTAAAGTTTAGCTTACCTTATATGACACCATACCTTTCTCATCCAGTCTTATTAACCTATCTTAGCATTTCTATTTTATGCACATTTGAAAATCACTAGAACTCACCAGACTTTATGTCTGACCCTTTTCTCTCGCTTCTTTCTTCCTTTCCCCCTCAAGTCCTTAGTGTGGAAGCACTCAACAGTGACAAGGACTTCTCTAACAGCTTGGACTTGGATTTCTTGAGATGTATCGTTTTGACTTGTTCTCTACTTTAGTATGGCTTATGGTGAAGGATATGTACTCTGATATTTTATTTGGTGAGATGTTTTGTATGACAGATTTGAGACATTTGGTTAGTTGTAACTGGTCTTGATGTACTTTTGAAACTATGCTTTATTTTTAATGATGAAGTTAGAATTCTCCGCTGGTTATTTTATCTATGTTGTAAATTCTCTGTAATAACTACCTATTACGCTTCATGGAACTTAATGCATTCTCTTATGAGTGACATTAACGAATGTGGGGTGTCACATATAACTTGGTTAAGTTAAAACAAATTAGATAAGAAACATTGTTGTCTTTAACCATCTTTTGGATTTTGAAATCAATACTTATTCTTTTAAAAAGTATAAGAGTTATTATTATTTTAAAATATAATATTCAAAGGATATTTAACTAATGATCTTAGCAAAGATATTCTATTGTAATGTAATATTATTAATGATTGATATAAACTATCAATTTTTCTTTTTGGGTTTATGATAATTTGAAAGAATAATTGTTTTAAGAAAGTAAATTGTTTGTGTAAAGGTATTTTGAATCTTTTCTTATTAAAGAAAAAGGGAAATGGTAAATGATTTAGATATTTATCAAAGAAGTAATCAAATGGATTAGATTTATAGAAATTATTTTGGAACGAATATCATTTAGAATTTAGTCAACTTAAGTTCGATATTTAGAACTTGAAATAATAAATTTCTATTATTTTAAGGATGAAAGAGATGTCGAGTCAAGGTTTCAAAGGTTAAAAAAATACCCCAACTTGAATGACTTCAATGTTATTCGAGGAATAATATTAGTTTGAGATCAAGAGCTGGTTTATGGAAATTTAATCATTATTTCCTTAAATGATTTGTTACCTAAAAGGCAACATCTTAAAGTTAAATACACGGATTCGGGTTCTAGTAACCCATCCATGCAGTAAATTTTGCGCTATAACCCCGCTATATCCCATAGCGGGTTACAATTTCTACCTTTTTCCCAAATAGATTCTCATATAGCTTCTCCGCTTTAACCCCCGCTATATTCCGCTATTCCCGATATATCCAGTTATTTCCGCTATATTACATTATTCCCGCTGTATCTTTGATGAAAGAAACGAACTGAAAAATGACATATATGCATTATGCAATTAGGTTTTTTAATTGAACATTTTAATACATATTTTTAGAAAAAATAGTCCATATTCTATAAAATTTAATTAAGTTAAATAGCAATTTACGTTTATTTGCAAATATTTGCACATGTTTTTGTTTAAAATTAGGAATGCACTAATTATAGTTAAACCGAGTGCTAGTATTTCATTTAATTATCATTTTTTACATTTGTAAAAAGAATTACGAATGAGTTACATATGCTATTTTAGAGTCATTCACTATATCCTGCTATTTCCTCGCTTTATCCCGCTATGATTTTTTGGACCTATGCCGCATTGGATCCACTAAGCGCTTTAACTGCATAATAACCCATTATTGGTGAACTAGGAATGAGAAAACCATATTAATTGGTTTTAATTGCAACTTATATAAGAGGATTATATATGTGAATATTTTAGGATAAGAGATTTGGAATTTAATTAATGAGAAACTAATTGAATGAGGCTTAGTGATTACTATGGGAAATAAAGCATCGGTTGTTTTATATGTATTGTCTGATAGTTATATAATCGACTATCAAATCGGACCGAATTCTTACTTTGAAAATATCTTGGAGAAACAATTGAGTATATGACACAGTCATCCCTATTAATGATTCACTGTGCATGTACCCTCGCTTAGTTCCCTAAGGACAAGGGATAAGGAAATCCGTCTACTAACGGTTAGGAGCTGTACTCAGTAGTTATCCTTGTTTTCATATTTTCTAAAGAACCGGGGTTGAGTTTACCGAAAAATATTGATAGTTGTTACGAAGAGACCGGTATTGGATCAAGCATCCAGAAATCACTTTGATCTGACTGAGCGACGAATGTGGAAGATATTAAAGAGGATGAAATCAAGGACAACTTGAAGATTAAAGTTGAAGGTGTAGACCTTTGAAGTGGAAATGACTACTTGTTGATGTCTCTGGTTAGCTACCAGGATCATACTTGTAGTAGTATTCCTTACGTTCTGGAATTCTGCATGATGCAAGGACTTCTTGTTACTAATCCTATGGATTATTCAGGACTAGATGCAGTAAAAGTGTACCTTCAGTTTGCCTTGTTCCTGGACAACTTGTATGGATGGATGTTTGACATTGCATTTCGTAGATTATGTACATTGATTTTTACAAACTTATATCTGTTTGGTGGCATACGAGGAAACTTCTTTTACCTCAATGCCCTTCTCTGAGACATATGAGACTGAAGGTTGTATTTTTGTGGATGTCAATTAGTGATTGATGCAATAACGATGTGACATCTGATGATGGATGTGTGCCATGTATGAAAGATAAAAACATAGCCTCTAGCCTCATCAACAGATAAAGGCTAAAACAGGGGATATGCTTTAGGGTTATCTGGGTCGCACCCATTAGGGTATTGTTATTACTGGATCTAGATTCAATACTGACCCTTTTTGTATGTTTAAGATTCGGTGGTTGCTGATCACAACCATGGTGATGAAATATTCGGTACAATCCAGAGAGGGATCGACCGATTCTAAATCGCAGGGAGTCCATGTGAGGCTCTCAGTATTCTTTATTTAGAGAGGTACCGTGATAAGTGGTACCTCATTATCTTGTCATTGTATGGAATCCAAACACCAAGACGTGCCTTGTACAGTTTTAGTTGTATACCTATTATGATGGAATTTAATAAATGTAACAACTTTGGCTAAATTTCATAAGTATTTGTATCTAGACTTTATTATAATATCATGAGATTTTCTATAAAGTGTTTTGGTTATCGTAAGGTAAAAATTCGTCTGTGTTTATATGCGGCGTGGTCTTACGAGATACCTTTTATTTTAAAAAGGTTTTTAAAGATAATAATCAAGTGTTTTGGTTTCCTTACACTAGACCCATGTCTGATACAGAGTTTTATTTTCTTTCCTTAAAACTCTTGGGTGGCCAAACTTTTTTGAGCAGCCAAGTAATTCAGGTTTTCACGGATTCATTTGGAGCTTAGAAGAGGAGCTGGAGTCCAAGATGTATTTCCGTAGATTCTTATTTTCGCTGTGCTATTGTGTTCTTGTGTTATATAAGTAGTTCAAACAAGTTGTTATAACTATCCGGGTTAGTATTTGTTGTCTACTCTATTGACTGTATATGTAATAATAGTTCTTTCAGATTGTAAAGACTTGTTAAATATTATATGTTATCCGCTGCGATTGTAAGATTCTGTTCTATCTTCTTTTTCTTTAACCCCTAATGGATCGATTTTCTGGTACGTAGACGTTCGACATGTTAATACCGTGGATGTATTAGTATCGACTCTAAGGGTCAAAAAATCGGGTTGTTACACAAACCAAGGAAGGATGAGGAATAGACCGTGTCAGCAAAGTGTCAAAGGAAGAGAAAATGAAAAGCGTTGTCAATGATTGGTTATAAATCCTGAAACTGATTATGGTTAGGATTACAAATCGAAGTCAATCGGTAATGAGGGGTTGTTATAGCAAGATAATGACATCATACTTCGCTTAGGTTTACAAGGGTGCGCAAAATGAATGACGATGGAAGGTGTTGTTGAAGACAATGAAACTAAAACAACATTTCCATCATCGATTTTTTGTTTGGAACACTTGTCAGTGTATTTTTGACAGAGATGGAGTCAAAAGGTCATGATAGAGACATTGAGCTTTCTAATAATAAAATATATACAAAATAAAGTAAATATACGGATAAACGGTGAATAAGTAGTAATCAAGATATTTATTTAGGGTTGCTTTCGGTTGGGGTAAGTGTTAATGGTGACATGGGTTGCCTTCTCCTCTTCTCTTCATATCTTTCTCCATTTCTTCTCACTCTCCCTTCCTCAAACATACCTCTTCTCTCTTCTATCACCCTTGATTTCGCTACGCGTGGTTGCTTCACTGAAGGTTATTTTAACTATCTATCTAAGCCCAAGTTCCTTTTCCCCTATTTTCATTGATCCCCTCCCCATTAGACTTTTTCTTCTCAAAACCGCTCCAAACTTCCTTTCTTTTCAGAGCATGGTGGCCGCTTTAGGAAAATCCTTATTTATTGTTATTTGGTTAGTGATTTGTTTTTCAATTGCCGGTTTCGGTTGCTTTAATTTAGAAAGCTTTGTTGCTAGTGTGGAGTTGTTTTAGGTGCATAGTAATGCCTTGCATCTCGAGTGAATTCGCAACTCATCTTACTATGCCTGTTATGTCATTCTTTTGTCGAGTCTTATGTTCTTTGCCCTAGCTTGGTGGACTGGTTTATATGGTAACAACATCAGTTCTATGTGTTGATTGTGTTGATTTTATTTAGGGTGTTAGGTGTTCAATGTGTCCTTTAGCATTCGTCTTGTTGGCAACAAATCGTTGTGTGGTTTGCGTTTTGGGAGTTTGTATGGTTTTGATGTGTGAGTTCTTTAGGTTCTCATTCTCGGTGATTTGGAACTCCTTTTTATGACTAAGATATTCCAATTGAAATTGTTCTGATGGCTCTTATTTGGTTCTAGGTGTGCTGGAGTTCATCAATGTTTGGGCAATACTCGTGAAGCTGAGCTCTCAGCATTGTCATTGTTTAGGGTTCTTCATTTCTCCCTCTCTCGTATTCCTTGCTTACTTCGGCCATCTTTTGGTGATGCATTGGCACCACTTCGCGAAAACCAGTTGTTTTGTGTTATAGATACTCATGTGAATGTCTCATTGCTTGAGATAACTGGCACTACAAGAAATTTGACCTTTACCTACTAATATGTTACCTACCAATAAATATGGGTAGGTAAAGAGAACCTTTATCTACCAATATTTAATGATAGAATTAATTGGTAGATAAATATTGTCAATGTTATAAAATTGTTGAAGGATGATTATTTACCAATAATTATAGGTAGGTAAAATGTATTACCTATACATGTACATAAGGGGAAGTTTTTTCTATTAGCCCTTACATTTTTCTCATACCATTTTAATCTTTCGTTAAAAATAATACTGAGTTGTTTGATGAGGACAAGTAACATAATGCAAAAAAGAAAGAGTTATATATGATTTTTATTCTGTAATTTCTGTTCTTTTTTTAATAAGGACAATTTAATCTTAAGTTCTATCGATAATATCATGGTGTGCAAAGAAATTTATGGAATTTGAATAGAATTTGCCAAATATTTATTGCCTAATCAAACCGACCTAATGGTGCCAAAATCAAATTATACCAAGCCAATTATATTCGACTGCATAATCTAAATTCCGCGTTTCTTTCTATTTCTTCTCTCTTGTCCCGTTTCTTTCTGTTTCTTTCTATTTTACGCTAATTTCTCTCTATTTTGTTTCTTCCATCCTTTCTTATCTGTCACAAAATCATAACACCAACTTTCTCCTCAATCATAAAGCAATTTCGCATGTTTATTTTACCCTTCCATTTCTAAATTTGCAGTATTTTCAACGTTTGAATTGATTAAATATGAGCGATTTGCAGCTATGGCAAAGGTAGTAAAATTCTTTCTTTCTTTGTTCAATCTAAGTTTTTAAAACGATTTACTTTGATGAATTCATGGAAAATCCTGCCACTACTGGGAATCATTTGGCTATGCAGAAAATTTATATAGATGCTAATGTTTTTTAAATTCTGGTCATATGGTTATTCTGTAAATACAAAAGAACCCACTGTTACAGATTATGCGAGTAAACCAGTGAAGTCCATTGGTGGAGTAGTGGAATAAGTAATTGTGCAGAGAAGATTCAAGTAATTCCCACATATTAACAATAAAGGTTTGTTACTTAACCCAAAGTTATGTTTCCTTCTTCATAGTTGCTTTACATTTACAACAATACTTTTTTATCTTTTAGATATGAAAAACGGCTTCTTTGAAAAGTTGGAATCAGAACTGCACGGTCATCAAAATGTTTAATATGCCGAAGGTCTTATGGCATTTGAGATAATAGAGAGAAAGTCTACTTATTCTATTGGGATGGTCTGCAAGCTCCTTACAACTGATATTGATGTGCAAAATATCCCAAAAGTGAAGATAAGTCAGCATTTTTTCCTTTTTTTCTTTTGAAGAAGGTATCATTTATGTTTTTCTAACAAATTATTTTACAAATATTATCTATTTTGCAGTCCTGTACAAAATTTGTAATCTTTAATTCGATCCCAAAATTTGATATTATATTAATTTGTTAAATTACATAGCAACATTCGATGGTTTAAGCCATGGAACATAAATGAAATCTTTTTCCCCACCTTTGCAGTTGCATGCCGTTTCAGTTTGCATGCATTCGATTGTAAATTGTCTGCAGGTGTGAACATACAAATGCATTCATAAAATCTTTATTTCACAAGTATTGCAATTACGCAAAATTTATAGATCAACTTCACATCCTTACTTCTAATGTGTGTATGACTTTAAATAATTTTGGTGTTAGATGAATGCTTAATCTTTAAAATACATATATAAAAATATTTTGCTTACTTAATATCCAATTTGGAGTAAAGATTATCTCTCTAAGTATATATATACCAGAGTGGTATGCACATAAATAACTTTAGTTTTTAGAAAATTACAGTTTTTTCATTTTCACTACCAAGTACCATGGGTCAATACTAAATGAAATATCCATGAGCACTGAAAATTTAATGTTTAAGCGAATCTTAATCATCTTATGCTTTCAGTTCTACCTGCTGAAGATTACTCGAACCAATTTGAAAAAAAGAAGGTGAATCTCATGAAAAGCCATGCAGATAAATGAAGAAGCTACTACGCCAATTGAAAACGGAGAGATGGGAACTTGGGCTACTGAAGCTAACGTTGAACAAAAAAGTCAAAAGGAAGAAGCCGTTGAGGTAGAAGTGGACGACCCTACAAATGGCACTTTGCTTGTCAATGGAAACAATGGCGAAGAAGATTATGTTCTTGCCTCCCATCACTAGGATTTTTTCCCCACCATTAGACAAGAAGAAAAAAGAATCTGACCAAAGACTCCGTTAGCTTTTCGTAGATGCTGCTAGAAGCATGGATTTATCAAATGGATTTGAAATTAAATTAATATAATTTAGAAATAAAATGTAATTTCCATATGTTATTTTATAGTTTGATAGCATGAAATTGAAGAATGAGAACTTTTGCATCCCATGTATTTTATTTTTATACTATGTTTTTTGTATTTGTTGATCATGCTTTGCCCAGACAGTTGTAGTCGTACTTGATTGTTTTTGCTAAAAAAAGGTCACAAATAACTGTTATTACCTTTTACCTACACATAACAATTCTATTTGACCAAAATATGAATCATCTAATAAACCAACAAAACGATGCCATGTGTGCTATTACAATAACGTTATATAATGTAGACCAATGACATAATGCCACGTGGCAAATCAGATAATGCCACATGGACTAATCAAATAATGCCATGTGGCCTAAAAATATATGTCATAAGCAATAATCAAATGATGACACATGGACAAATTATTGTTTGACACATGAACCAACCATTAAATGCCAAGTGTCAGCATTAGTATATGACATGTGTGTACTACTACGACAACCATGTCAGCAGCCATTTAGGATGACACATCATCAGCCATGTAGGGTGACACATCATTAAACACATTAGCTGATGACTCATCATTTAAGTCATAACGTAGTGGGGTCCATTGATTCTTTTACCTACCAATATCAATAAGTGTAGGTAAAAGCTCTTTCTCTACTAACCTTTACCTACCAATTTCTACCAATTCAATATTAGTAGCTAAAATATATTACCCACCATTATTTTAGTTTTAACTACGCTTACAATTAGTAGGTAAAAACACCATTTTCTCATAGTGTGGTCAAACGTATTCGTGGTTGGAAGTCAATTTTCTGGTGTGCAGCTTTGGTGTCTGTGCTTGCCACGAGCATAATGTGATATCTGCATCGAGTGGATCCACGAGGTAATGTATTGGGTTGTATTTTTGTACCATGGCCTAGGCAGTAGGTAAGTTCAAGGCTAAACAATTGACAGTTGGCATCAGGCTCCCGTTGTGTCCTTGTAACAACCCGGTAAATCAGAACCAATTTAAAATTTTTATTTTGGCAATTTTAACGAATTTTGAATATTTAAAATGATTTATTTTAAATAATAACGACTAAAAATCTATTTTGAACAGAATTAAAATGCATAAATTTATTTAGATCGAAATTAGAATATAAATATTTATTTTAATTATATAAGGAATTGAAAATGGCATGGTAGTTTGAAAATTCGATTTCAAATTTCAAATGAATGTACAGGATTCAAAATAAACTAGATTTTAGTGAAACCTAAATTATTCGAATCTGTTAGAAAATATCTTTCCAACGAATGTGAAAAATCCAGATTTCATAGCGGGAATTAAAAGTTATGTCCAGTTGAAAATTCAGAATAGTCACTATGGAATTTATAAAAAATATAGCCCTTAAAAGTGGAGATTTTGCAAACGACCTCCGTTTTCAACGAGACCACTTTTGTTGGATCCGGAATGTCAAACTATTGCTGGATTCTAATTTTCATAATTTTTGGAATCAATATGTGAGCGTGGCGGATTTAAATGTGGTTGATTAGTTTAGTTTGAATTTAATTAACTGGAAAATGATCGTTTTTCAAACGGTCTCCAAATTCGATGAAATCAGTTTTATTAGGACTGTGTCGTCAAAACATAGCTAGATTAATTTTTTTGGAATTTTTGGAGCCCGTATGTGGCCCCGGTAAATTGAAATGTGCCTTTGGATTTAAAATATATTGGTTTATATTTTGAATTTAACGAAAACTGATCGAAAATGTTGAATTGGGTTATGAAACATATTCCATTGTGTTCGAAATGGGGATAATTGTTAGGGGCGACAATCGTTTGGTTCGATTAGGAGTTTCTCTTCCCCCCGTTGACCAAATTAGAAACGAGAAAAGAAAAAAAAACCCATGATCCTGCTCGTCGCTCCCCACCACCGCTCTCCGTCGCCCACCACCCATGACCGCCGCGCCCTCCTCCTTCCTCTAGCCACCCTCCTCTCCAATTCAAACCCAAACCCTTCTTCACCTGAAACCGCCCATTTAGACCCCACCGCCGCCACTAGGATGGACCGCCGCCACCTCGAAGCTCTGGCGCCACCTCCTCCGACTGTCAGGCCACCATCCCCACTCCCATTATCGATCGTAAGTTTTTATTTGTTTTTTTAATTCATTTATAAATTCATGTTAATAAAATCTGATGCTGATTGTATAGATTCATGTTAATAAAGTTTAAATTTTTAATGAAGAAAAATTTAGATTTTTAATGAAGAAAAGTTTTGATTAAAGAAATATTTTATTTTTACTTATATGAATAACATATAAAGTTATGATTTATATATATATATATAACAACAATATAAAAATGTGATTTTTATTTTAAAAGTAGCGGTTTAAAGATATGATTTTATTTAAATAACTTTGTTTCAAAAATGTGATTTTTATTTATAAAGATCATCGTTATAAAAATATGATTTTTATATATGTAGCTTTGAAATAAAAATATGATTATTATACTATAAACTTCGTTATAAAAATATGATTTTTATAATGTAGATTATAAATAAAAATATGATTTTTATTACATATATCGTTATATAAAAATGTGATTTTTATATATGTAGTAGCATTGTTTAAAAATTCGATTTTTAGTTATATAAAAATTCGACTTTTATTATATGTATAGCGATATAAAAATGTGATCTTATATATATATAGCGATATAAAAATGCAATTTTTGAATAATATAAACATCATATTAAAAATGTGATTTTTAATATGAACAGCATAGAAAAACTACGTTGGAACCACAGGCAAATCCAAACGGTTCAGAAATTCAGAAATAGAACTGGAGGAGTGGATCCCAAAGGGGAGAATTTCTCACTTTAATTTATTTTCTAGTTAGAAATATATACTAGGATGCAGACGGTGCTTAGTAGCACCGGACACCTTTGTTTGAAACCATGTTTGTTTGGTTGTATGGTTGATTGGATTATTTGGTTGGATTTGGTTTAATAAATGAAATGAATTGATTAAAATTGGTATGTACATGGCGCGAGCCAGTAGTAGGGCGAGGGATAAGGCTACACCTTATTCCGATTCTAGTATCGCGCCGTTTGTTGTCAAAATTTTCTAAAAATATTAGAACAATACAAAAAATCACTTTTATAGTATAAATGAACAATATAAAATATCATGAGTTGAAATAAATATTTTATAGTTAAAAATATAATTTTTAACGTGTATATGAATAAATTAAATATTCATTTACAAAACGGACAATTTGTTGATGTGCACGCATTTGACTGATATTGATTAGGACGATATATTTTACACATCGCCCAACTGCACAAATAATAATCAGTGTTTGTTGTTTGAAAACCCCACACGGGTATTGGGATGATATTGGACATACACTAATCCCAATATTTAGTTGTATGTCAATCGATGGGTTGACAGACTGTTGTAAGCGTTAATTATTTATATATAACGCTTATGCAGTTGTGTAATGCACTCTGGAAGATTGTTGACTGTGTTTGATTATTGTTGTGTACATGTGTGTATGAAATCCATATAAATAAAATTATATGGTAATTGACTGTCCAATTCGAAAAGAACGAATATTTTAAAATAACGAATATTTTAAAATGGCAAATAATGAATATTTTAAAATGACTAATATTTTAAAATAATATTCAGTAATGGATCAAAATATGATTTTGATGTCCGATTTGGGATGGACACAAAAATATTTAAATATATAAAGCCGTGTTGATTTAATTGACGCCATTTTGACGTGAACGATATTTATATCGATTTTGTTCATTTTTATAGTGAACATCGAAAAGGAAGTGATTTCAAAATCTAATGTTTTGAAAATATTATCATTTACATATTAATGATATGGAATATTCAATTTTGATTTAAAATTGAATATGAAGTTGAAATCGTCTTGAAAACGAATTTAAAACGATTTATAAAATACGTTTTAAAAGGGAATCGACGAAATATATTTAATATATATATTATATATTTAATGGCCTGAATAGAACGTGCCGCGCCGCGGCAATTCGCGAATTTCGACATTGACTTCTGTTAACCCATAAAAATAAGGGTTTGAGCCATGTCGAGTTAGCCAAGCCATCAAAAGCCATGTCGAAATAAGAGAGCCAAGACATTAAAATCATGCCAATATTAGTCAAGTCGTTGGGTTCATATGAAATAAACCAAGTCGGACTCGGACTCATGGCGTGGGGACCAGGACGCTTCAAGGCCATATCACAAGGGAGGGAACAACAACAAGCTGCTTTTCAAGGCATGTCGTATCTTGCCATGTCGCTCCGTAGAAACCAGGTCGATCCCAGGTCATGCCACATTTTATTTATGGCGACAAAGTATAGCAAAAGCACCTAGCAGTCATGCCGTCATGACGCAAGTCGTTATCTCGATAATCGTCCATGTCGGCCTTAAGTTATGTCGTAGGAGGTAAGTTAGGTTCAGGAAACGCGTAATGCTGTCTCTCTCTCTCATGCCGCTCGACGACATGAAATGCAGGCTGCTACTCAAGATTTCGAGATAATCCATGTCGTGATCTATTCATGCCGCATCCAGCTATTATCAGATTGTTGACAGCTATCATCTGAACGAGATGAACCATGTTAAGGAGAATCATGACGTGTCAAAAGCTCAAGGCGCTCAGAAGCATAGGGTCGTGCGACATGAGTCATGCTGCCCTGCCTCCATGTCGTTCTGCGACGTAAATGGTAAGTCACTAATCAAGATCTAAAGTTAAACCATGCCGCGCCCCGCTCATATCGCCTCCAGCTAATGTCGATTCACCCGAACGAGATGAACCATGCCGTAGAAAATCATGTCATGTCGAGAACTCAGGATATCAAGTGGTTTATTAGAGCGGCATGGGTCATGTCGTCTGGCGCCATGAGTCATGGCGTTTCTCTACATAATTACGAAAGTGCCACCTGGTCTGGAAATCTCCTATAAATACCCCTTCACTTCTTCATTTGGGGGGGGGGGGGGATCTTGAGACCACGAAGTGCTGTCGAAAATATTCCACAACAATTCTAACATCCATTCAACATCATAAATTGAAGATTAATCCATGGATCATGATTTCCATCAAACACATCCAAATGATTCAAGAGTTGAAGATTGATTGAGCAAGCCTACATAAAAGAGGGATTCCTTTCAATTCTACCGCATCTACATCAAATCTCCACTGAATAATTCTCTTCTCAATCATCCTTAGTAGATTAAGTGTAATTCATGAGTAAGGAAGTGATAAAATTGATGTAAGAGAGAAGCTAATCTTGTAATCTTCATATTGATAATGGAATCTCTTATGAAAGTGGATGCAAACCCTTATTGGGTTGAACCACTATAAAACCTGGTGTCTTTTACTTACCTTTCAATTGTTGTAAGGCTCCACTTTTCATTTTTGTGAGACGTTTCTTCACATTTTTGGTTTTTTGTCCAATTTTGGGGAAAACATTTGGCACCCACAGTGGGGCCCGAATTGCCAATCCATTTCTCGCTCTTTCACAAGGTAGAAGGCCTTGCATTGGAATTTTGAATCCACTCTAATCATCTAAGTTCTCCGAGTTGCAGTACTTTTCTCAAAAGCCATGGGAAAACCAGGTAGACCATCGAAGAAAGTTACAAGCAAAAGCCTCGAAGATGTCGATAATGGCACTAACACAGAAGATACCCTGCCTACTAATCAGTTTGAAGTCGGTGAAAGTTCTAAAGCTGGAACTTCCGTAACAAGGAAGGAGTTGGATGAAGTGGCAGCAGGACTAACAAATCGAATGGATATTGCGAATGTAGCCATGACGAAGAAGCTTGACACCATGTTCTTCATGCAAGCCACAACGACCAAAGTTACCATGAGTGCAAGCCGTCTCAAAACTGCAAAAACCATTGGAACGGAAGATACTGGATCTTCTTCCTCGAGTCCAAATAAAGGAAATTCTGTCTAGGAGATTGCAAATCCTAGTCACAAGGGAATGAGGCCACCTATTCATAACCACTCTGGAAAAGCAACTCCTCAACAAGTGTTTGGTTCCACCAAAGGGGCACTTCCCCATGCGGGAGGTCCAGGGCCCCGGAATCTGAACCACGATCGTTTGCGTAAGCAAACATCCGGTAAAGAGGAAGGCGTCCGCCCCATGGACCAACTCAATGAGGAGGAGCGGATATTCGGAATGATACAGAAGATCATGAATAAGAGTCAGAAAAAGGTGGATGATAAAAAAGAATGGGTATTTGCTCCTACAAAAACCCCACTTACAGAAAGAATAAAAATGGCGCCATATCCAAATAAATTCAAACCCCCAGTTGTACATGCCTACAATGGAACTGGCGATCCAAACGTGTTCCTATTCAGATACGATCAGCACATGGATGGGGCATGCGCTACTGATGAGCTTAAGTGTTTATACTTCCCTACCTATCTGGAGGGAGTAGCCTCACTCTGGTTCACAAAACTCTCGCCGAAATCCGTGGATGACTTCGCTACCTTGGCCAAGCTGTTCAGACAACAATTCAGGCTCCAAGCAACCAAGGTGCGTGATGTAATGGAATTGAATGAAATGGAACAAGGGCTGGGGGAGTCCATTAAGGCCTTCCTTTCTCGTTTTAACACAGCCGCAGCCGAAGTTGGAAACTATGAGCCACATTTGGCTTTGATGGCTCTAAAGGGAGGCATAAGTAAAAAGACCAAACTCGGGCGGTGGATCAAGAAGAAGAAGCCTTCCACTCTCGAAGAGCTCTTTGACAAGGCAGAGGAGTATATAGGCGTGGATGAGGATTCGACCT
This sequence comes from Allium sativum, assembly GCA_030737875.1. NCBI lineage: Eukaryota > Viridiplantae > Streptophyta > Magnoliopsida > Asparagales > Amaryllidaceae > Allium > Allium sativum. Next base: position 94,187,033 of record CM060923.1, read on the forward strand.
ATACAATGGAAGCTACAGAAAGTAAGGAGCCATCAGAAAAGAGGGACGTAAACATGCAAGGAGGACAGAAAAACGCCGAAGGAAATCAGAAAAGGGGGAATGAAGGGAAAGACGGTCGAAACAACAAAAAGCTCCGTTTCTTCAAGAATTCCGAAATGACTCCTCTTAACAACACCATAAAGAACATTTATATGGCGACAAAAGACACTGAAGATTACCCAGAGCCCGGGAAGTTAAGAGTCACTGATAACGCAATAAAGTCTGGCAGGTTCTGCCGATTCCATAACCAGCCGAGGCATAGCACAAACGAATGTAGACATTTGAAAAGCTTAATCGAAGAACTGATAAGGAAAAACAAGCTTCAACATTACACAAAGAACCCCCAGAATGCTCAGGGAACTCAAGACCAAGGAGCCTCTGTAGGACAACCCAAACAGAATGAGAACACCTCAATTGCTGCTATACCAAGGGTGATCATAAACACCATCTCAGGAGGCCCCTACCTGGCTGGGAAAAGCTGGGGGGATATGGTGAATTACGCTCAAGAGGTGAAGGACTTTTCGAAAAAGGGTGAACTCATAACCATAAATGAAGTTTTATCGGCAAAAGTACTAAGAATCCTGCGAGATGACATCACATTTAAAGATGAAGATCCGACTGGGATCATAACACCTACAGAGGTTCCAATGGTGATAACCGTTGGTCTGGGCCCGGCCATAGTAAGAAGGGTGTTAGTCGATAGCGGAGCCTCAGTTAATATCCTTTTCTTTAGCGCATTCCATAGGATGAAGCTTTCCATGAGTGATGTAAAAGCCTGTCAGAACAAGATCCATGGATTCACTGGTCAAGCTGTTCAACCGATTGGTGTCATCAGTCTGCTGGTGGAGCTTGGGGAAGGAGAGCAGAAAGCCACACGGATACAAGACTTTGTTATAATCGATAAACCCTCCGCTTACAACGCCTTCTTGGGAAGACCTACTCTCGCAGCATTCAGAATAACTATGGCTCCGTGGCGCCTCACTATGAAATTTCCAACGGAGAATGGTGTTGGCACAATTATAGGAGATCAACAAGAAGCAAGGGAGTGTTATTTGGTTGAATTGGCAGAAGCAAGGAAGAAGGAATTGAAGAAGGATGTAGAACCGTCACTTTGCATCCAGAAACCCCTCTTATAGCAAATAAAGCAAAACCCCCATACTGGTGAGCACAGTGGCGCTCGAAAGGTAATTGATCCAAGGAAAAACAGTATGGGGGAAAACTGAGCAGCGCCAGCCGAAGAAACTATTCCCGTTCCAGTATCCAAAGACCCTAACCAAGTCCTGAAGATAGGTTCACAGGTAGGCATGAAGCTGCGGAAGGAATTAATCTTGTTTTTGAAAGCAAACCTAGATGTATTTTCCTGGGAACACTCAGATATGTGTGGGATCCCACCGAACGTAATTGTTCACAAGTTGAATATAAACCAAAAATTGACTCCTGTAAAGCAGAAGAGGCGAATGCACGGACTTGAGAGGTCTGAAGCTCTAAAAGAAGAAGTAGATAGATTACTCCAAAATAATTTATATGGGAAGTTACATATCCAGATTGGGTCTCTAACCCAGTTCTTGTTAAAAAGTCCAATGGAAAATGGAGAGTGTGTATAGACTACTCAGACCTTAATAAAGCGTGCCCAAAAGATAACTTTCCTTTACCCCGTATCGACCAACTTGTAGATGCCACAGCGGGTCATGGGTTAATATCTTTTATGGACGCATATTCCGGATATAATCAAATTATGATGTACAAGCCGGACGAGGAAAACACGAGCTTCATAACGGATAGAGGGCTATACTGCTATAGGGTCATGCCGTTTGGACTGAAGAACGCGGGAGCAACCTACCAATGCCTCGTAAACTCCATGTTTAAATCTCAAATAGGGAATACAATGGAAGTATATGTGGACGATATGCTAGTCAAGTCAAAGAAGGTCGAAAATCATCTCGAGGATTTGGAGGAAATGTTTCATATACTCAGGAAATACGGGATGAAACTAAACCCATTAAAATGTTCGTTCAGAGTCTCTTCAGGGAAATTTCTCGGGTTTATCGTCAATGCTAGGGGCATCGAAGCAAATCCCTCTCAAATTGCGGCTTTAAGGGAAATGCGGGCACTGAAAACCAAAAAGGAACTCCAAAGCTTAGATGGAAAGGTAGCAGCTTTAAACCGGTTCGTTTCCAAAGCAACAGATCGGTGTATCCCGTTTTTCGATGCCTTGAAAAAAAGGAAAGAAGGACTTCCAATAGACCTCAGAGTGCCAGGAGGCTTTCGAGGAATTAATAAGACATATGGAATCACCGCCAATGTTATCGAAACCTAAAGATGGGGAGGATCTATTTTTATACTTGGCAGTCTTATCACATGCTTTGAGCACAGTGCTAATCCGAGAAGAAGCAGGGGTGCAATTGCCGGTGTATTACATCAGTAAAAGACTTGCCGGGGCCGAATTGAATTACCCTAAGCTAGAGAAGCTCGCTTATTGCCTCCTCGTTTCCTCAAAAAAGTTGAGACCATATTTCCAATCTCATCCTATCAAGGTTCTTACCGATCAACCACTAAGGCAAGTTCTCTTTCGCCCGGAAACTTCAGGAAGGTTACTAAAATGGAACATCGAGCTGAGTCAATATGACATCACTTACCATCCTCGAAGAGCGATTAATGGCCAAGCCCTAGCAGATTTTATTGCTGAGTTTACAGACAGAGGATAAGAGATCGAGGAACCAACGGAGACGGAGAACATTTGGAAACTATATTTTGATGGATCTAGAAATGAATATTGTTCAGGGGATGGAGTTGTCTTGGAAACCCCAGAGGGTCACTCTTTATGCTACGCATTAAGATTAGAATTTCCATCAACTAATAATGAGGCCGAATATGAAGCATTAATAACAGAGCTAAAGTTGGCAAAAGAGCTAAACCTAAAAACTTTGCAAATTCTTAGCGACTCTCAGTTGGTGGTGGGTCTAGTGCGCGAAGAGTTCCAAACCAAAACTGGGAATCTACCCTCTTATCTAATCAAAGCTATGGAATTTATAAACAGTCTTGATCACTATGTTATATCTCACATCCCAAGAGAACAGAACTCAAAAGCGGATTCTCTTTCCAAGTATGCTAGTTCATCAGATGCTCAACTGCTGGGTTTGATCCCATCGAAGTCCTTTCTACCCCTACTATTGAGGAAGCAAGTATTGACTGGATAATGGAAACCATTGAGGAACTTACATCATGGATGACTCTAATCAAAGAATATATCCTCAACGGGAACGGAAAGACAAAAGGAAAATATTGCGCGAAGCCCCTCTGTATCTCATTCAAGATGGAAGGCTGTACCGACGAGGGTTCTCCATGCCCTTGCTGCGATCTGCGACTAAGAAGGAATCTAGAGCGATTTTGGCAGAGTTGCATGAGGGAGAATGTGGAGGACACACTGGCGGTGAAACGTTAGCTAAGAAGATTCTGCGATATGGCTATTTTTGGCCTGATGTAAATCTAGATGCCATGATCTATGTGAAGACGTGTGATAGATGCCAGAGATTCGCTAAAATTCCAAGAGCACCTCCCACAGAGTTAACTTAAATGGTTAGCCCATGGCCATTTGCGGTCTGGGGCATAGATCTAATTGGGGTATTGCCCACCACAAAAGCAAATATGAGATACACTATAGTAGCCGTTGACTACTTTACCAAATGGGCAGAAGCAGAACCTTTAGCTACAATCACATCAAAGAAAGTAATCTATTTTGTCTTAAAAAACATCATTTGCAAATTTGGAGTATCACAAAAGATCATTACCGATAATGGAACCCAATTCGAAAGCAATGAATTCCTAGACTTCTATGCCAAGTACAAGATCAAAAAGAGCTTTGCAGTTGTGGCCCATCCGCAAGCAAATGGGCAAGTGGAAGCCATCAACAAAATATTAAAGTCGACCATCAAGAAGTGTCTTGAAAAAGCCAAAGGCAACTGGGTTGATGAACTTCCCTTTGCCTTATGGTCATATCGAACAACGCATAAAACCGCTACGGGGCACACCCCATTCTCACTTGCATTCGACTCAGAAGCTATGATCCCAGTGGAGCTAGAAGTGCCAACTCACCGCAGAATCCACTTTAACCAGAAGGAGAATGAAAAGCTGCAATGGGAAGTGCTTGATTTACTCGAGGGAAAGCGAAGAGAAGAAGAACTTAATATAGCGGCCCATCAACGGAAAGTAGCCAGATATTTCAATACAAAAGTCAAGCCAAGAACTTTTCAAATTGGGGACCTCATCCTGAAAAGAATTATGACAGGAACTGGGGTATTCAGACCCAACTGGGAGGGCCATACATGATTAGCCAGAAGTTCACAGATGGCACTTTTGAGCTAAAAATGACAGACGGAATTGCACTCCCTTGGGCATGGAATAGCATCCACCTTCGCTGTTATTTTGTTTGAAGTTTCTTTCACATATTACTCATTATACATACATCATGAATTGTAAATATATCATGCATTGTAAATATCATGCAAAGTATGTACAAATAATGAAAGAAACTACTTTACCTGACTAAAATCGTACATCAGTAGGTTTTAATATCCAGCTGCTAACGTCGATTTCAATTACAGGATTTTTAAGTAGATAGAAGCACACTTAGAACCAAATAAAGCTTAATGAATTCTACGGCATAATGAATGCTACTGCACATCTCCAACCGAAAGAGCTCAAACATCCGTTGCCTGGAACACGAACACCCTTGCCTCTCATGTCATTAAGGATATAAAATATGAAGCCATAAATAAGGGGCATCAAGAACTCTAAACCTAAACGATGTGACACCCAGACTATGGACCAAGTTTTGCATTTCATCGTAGGGGCACATTCTTAACAGAGTTCAAAGTTTTAGATCTAAAGATTCACAATGAGAGGTCGACAAATAAACTAGGGTCAGCCCCCAGAAACAATGTGAAAATTAACCCAAGACCTCCCTGAGGGGCACCCGGTTCATCGCCGACGCCATTAAGATATGGCTGGACAACGATACAAACACCGGGCTCTTTAACCCAAGACCTCCTTGAGGGGCACCCGGTTCATCGCCGATGCCATTGAGATATGGCTGGACAGCGATACAAATACCAGGCTCTTTAACCCAAGACCTCCCTGAGGGGCACCCGGTTCATTGCCGATGCTATTAAGATATGGATGGACAGTGATACAAACAATGGGCTCTTTAACCCAAGACCTCCCAGAGGGGCACCCGGTTCATCGCCGACGCCATTAAGATATTGCTGGACAGCGATACAAACACCGGGCTCTTTAACCCAAGACCTCCCTGAGGGGCACCCGGTTCATCGCCGACGCCATTAAGATATGGCTGGACAGCGATACAAACACAGGGTTTTCAAAGATCTCTTTGAAGGCATCCGCTCAGATGCTGGATCTTCCAAATTCAGCTATTGATTCTGGGTCCTCCAAACCCAGTTACTGACGGAATCGAAGTCCTCTTAGGAGGCATTCGACAAGTTCAACAAGCGTTTGAATTATTCAGACTCAACGAATGACGGATCAAAAATCCTTTTAAGGACACCCGGTCATAAGCCAAATCTTCTGAAATTCGGTTAGTAGAGGAACCAAAAATTTTCCTCAAAGTTATCTTATAAAAAAACCCACAAGTAACTGACCCACTCAGTTACCAGGAATAACAGATTTCTTTATCTAACAGTAAATACCATGCCTAAATTTTCGAAGTATTGAAACCAATTGTGATATGAGGGCACTGCCGGCGCATTAATAAAATTTAATGGCGCTCTCTTAAACATACTACAATCCGGTTATAATTTCATAAAAAAAATCGGCATTAGATTATTTCAAAACTTAGCCTGTAATAACAAACAATTGTTAATGTAGAATCTGTATTACAAATGCAAAACAAGAAGATATAACGAAGCTAAAAGTAAAAGCTTAAGTACGAGAGCAGAGCATAACTTCATTCTAATGTCATCAGATAGCATAATGTACACACAACCAAAATTACATCATCCATCAAGCAAGTCAAACGCATGATCAAGCATATAAGCTAAAGTCATAAGCAAGGACTGACACTCGCATTAAACAATCCAGTCCAATAATTTACATGCATAAGATGACAACACAAAAAGAAGAGTAAGAAAGTCACGAAAGTCACGATTCCTTCCCATCATGAAATCACCCCCTAAGCAGAAGGAGAGGGAGGCAGATCAATCTTTCCCTCCTGGCCCAGAAGTTCAGCAATGACTCTATCTCTAGACTTCAAGGCTCGGATAAGCATGGCTTTGTCATCCTCCAGAACAGAAATTCACTCAAGATTCTCTCTGTTCAATCACTGGAGGTCACTGGCGAGCATGTTCCAACCAATATATTCTTTGCAGTATAATTCTCAAGGAGATTGCTGTGTTTCTCAAACCAATCTCTGGTATTATCAAGCTGGGCAAGAGCACTACGTTGTATGACATCTACATCATCAGGAACAACTTGTTTGTCAGATGGGTATATGTCCACCTCCACATGTGCACCCTGCAAGCACCATCATTCGAATCGACTAGCAAGTTCAGGATGACATGGTTCAGAAACATAGCAAGGTCTATCCATGATGGATCGCAGATCTTCGAGAGATGGAACATTATAAGCAGGAGGGTCCGAAGTGGAATAAGCATCTGTTTCAAGCAACTCATTCGATTTGTGATGTTTCCGAGAATCATCCTCCTTTAAAGGATCCTTCATCTTGTTATGGCTAGAAGACATCCTACATAAGCAATGACATTTGTTGAGAAAAGAAAGAGGAAAACATGTCCAGAAGTGTTCAACCCAATTAAGGCACTTCGGGTTGTTGAAATCAATCAGGGTTTCGGGTCACGCAAGAAACTCATATCAATTTATGGTGCGAGACTTATGTCGGCTCACGACATGAAATTCATGACGACTCACAACTTAAGACCCATGAATGTCCACGACATGAGACCCACTTCAGATCGCAACTTCAAATTTTGAATGGATCAATTCCCGAATTCAAGTTGTTCATGCGACATATCATCTCGACCGACTTGGGTTATAGCTACAGATTGATAACTCACATAGGCATAACGATATAGGTTTTTCATCACGACTTAATGCCGGAATCGTCAAACAAACACAAGTAAAAAAACATATGTATAACATCAACGGCAAAACAACATAAGTTCATGGTTTGAGCATTTCAGTAAGCAATCGATGTGTATTACACAAAATTAAAGTCCTGAATGAATCAGAATACTTCACATCGATCATACACAACTACCTTATCATAATCGTGATCTACAGCCAGATTCATAAACATTGCAATACCACAAAATAATCAAAAACAGTTCGAATAATCGTCTATATGTAAAAACCGAGTAGAAATCCTTAATTCCTGTATAAATCCTAGCATTCACGAAAGCGTAAACAAAATTAAACCTGAAAGATGAGCAGAACTTCTTAACAATGATTTTAGAATGTCTGGCGATCAAGAGATGCTTCTGTTTTTTGTGGCTCACGGACGAAGATGGCTTGGACTGACTTCGAATGATGGTAAGAGTGAGTTCGAATTTGACAAGAAACTTTGATCGACGATGATGATTTCGCAGCTCAAAGCCTGTCCGTCATTAACAAGAAAAAATTCCGGAGTTTGGAGTGGAATATGAATGGGCATAGGGGTTACGAGGTGATATAAAGACACATGAACTGTGGACTGAACTAAGGGTAGACCCGAAGCCCAATACGGCATAATGACTTCTAACGGCATAATGGCCAAATACGACATAGGGAAAAAACGACCTGGTCCCCCTAGCAAAGCTTTTAACGACTTGAACAAAAAGACATGGCGAAGAGAATGATTCGAAGCTCGTATTATCTTTGATAGACACAGACTTCGAGGGGCAAATGTTAACCCATAAAAATAAGGGTTTGAGCCATGTCGAGTTAGCCAAGCCATCAAAAGCCATGTCGAAACAAGAGAGCCAAGACGTTAAAATCATGCCAATATTAGTCAAGTCGTTGGGTTCATATGAAATAAACCAAGTCGGACTCGGACTCATGGCGTGGGGACCAGGATGCTTCAAGGCCATATCGCAAGGGAGGGAACAACAACAAGCCGCTTTTCAAGGCATGTCGTATCTCGCCATGTCGCTCCGTAGAAACCAGGTCGATCCCAGGTCATGCCGTATTTTATTTATGGCGACAAAGTAAAGCAAAAGCACCCAGCAGTCATGTCGTCATGACGCAAGTCGTTATCTTGATAATCGTCCATGTCGACCTTAAGTTATGTCATAGGAGGTCAGTTAGGTTCAGGAAACGCATCATGCTGTCTCGCTCTCATGCCGCTCGACGACATGAAATGCAGGCTGCTACTCAAGATCTCGAGATAATCCATGTCGTGATCTATTCATGCCGCATCCAGCTATTACCAGATTGTTGATAGCTATCATCTAAACGAGATGAACCATGTTAAGGAGAATCATGACGTGTCAAAATCTCAATGCGCTCAGAAGCACAGGGCCGTGCGACAAGAGTCATGCCGCCCTGCCTCCATATCGTTCTGCGACGTAAAGGGTAAGTCACTAATCAAGATCTGAAGTTAAACCATGCCGCGCCCCGCTCATATCGCCTCCAGCTAATGTCGAGTCACCCGAATGGGATGAACCATGCCGTAGAAAATCATGTCATGTCGAGAACTCAGGATATCAAGTGGTTTATTAGAGAGGCATGGGTCATGTCGTCTGGCACCATGAGTCATGGCGTTTCTCTGCATAATTACGAAACTTCCACCTGGTCTGGAAATCTCCTATAAATACCCCCTTACTTCTTCATTTGGGGGGGGGGGGATCTTGAGACCACGAAGTGCTGCCGAAAATATTCCACATCAATTATAACATCCATTCAACATCATAATTTGAAGATTAATCCATGGATCATGATTTCCATCAAACACATCTAAATGATTCAAGAGTTGAAGATTGATTGAGCAAGCCTACATAAAAGAGGGATTCCTTTCAATTCTATCGCATCTACATCAAATCTCCGCTGAATAATTCTCTTCTCAATCATCTTTAGTAGATTAAGTGTAATTCATGAGTAAGGAAGTGATAAAATTGATGTAAGAGAGAAGCTAATCTTGTATTCTTCATATTGATAATGGAATCTCTTATGAAAGTGGATGTAAACCCTTATTGGGTTAAACCACTATAAAACCTGGTGTCTTTTACTTACCTTTCAATTGTTGTAAGGCTCCACTTTTCATTTTTGTGAGATGTTTCTTCACATTTTTGGTGTTTTGTCCAATTTTGGGGAAAACAACTTCGAATTGACATTACGGGAGATCCGACGGTCGGATTTTCCTAAAAACAGAACCATTGGGTTTGTATCGAAAAGACCTTTACAACGGATATAAGAGATTTGAAATTTAATGGTTGGATTTGGAATTATGTCCAAATAAAAATTGGGAAAGGTCACTATAAGTGCAGTTCGATGACCGTTTATGGAAATCGACTGTACGGGCCTTGATAAAATTATTAAAAATATCGATAATTTTGTAAAATCATAATAAATGATTTCGAAAGAATTGGAATGAAAAATTCCATGATTGAAAGGATAAAAATATATTCTTATCGAAATGGGCTAGTTATGAACTAGAACAATAAATCCAATATTTTTGAATAAATAAATTGGATTTGAAATGGTTCTAAAAATAACCAAAATTTCCAACATATGAATTGGAATGGATTTGAATCGAAATTATCTTAGGAATATTTCGATATTGGATTCCATGATTATAAAGATATTGTGGAGGAATTTGGAAGATATATATATCATTATTCCCAATACGACATTTGTTGATTTCAGAATTTGATATTGAATATAAGCCGATATAATTTCTATTCAGAGCCTTGTATTTAATATGGAATTGGATTTTGGGTTTTTCGTGAATGGTGTTTTACATAACACTGGTCTTAAACCCTGTGTTACGACCCGGGTTTTCGCGATCCTGAGTAATCAACATACAATCCAATGTCGACTATCAAGCATCAGAAATACCGGATAGTTAATAAAAGAAAATAGAGGGTAAGAATAGATAAGATAGAAACTTAAAATATAAGAAGAAGAACATACAACATCATCAGAGTAACACAAATCTCACAGCGGAATGAACAATATATAATAGATACATAACATTGAAATAAAACTAGTATATGTATACAGTAACGTTATCAGAGTACAACACTTACAACATAGCGGAAATAACAATAGCTATATAATCCTGAAGCCTCCTGCTCCAAGCTCTCCAAGTATATCTGTAAAGCCTGACTACTTGACTGCCCATACAAATTTGGGCACCCAAGAGTTTAGGGTAAAAAAAACAAAATAAACTTCGGGTCAATCATGGGACTGATGTGAGTAAAATAATTTAAAACAGTTTGATAAAATAAACGATATCTCATAAGACCACGCCGTATAACACGAAACGGGTTTTTCCCTTATGAGAATCCAAAACACTTGATTCAACATTTCAAAATCTTTTTGAAAGAAACGATAATCTTTATATCAAAATCGTTTTGATATTATAATAGTGTCTATCAACCATAATATAATAATCATCTAGTAGAACGCTTTCATCTCACGTTCCACATACATAATATATAATCAAAAACCACGGGTGCTTATTGGTTAATGAATTCCAATTGGCAAGGTATGGGACCACCTTCCGACAGTGTATCTCTAGAGAGGAATACACTGGGTTCAACAAGAACATCTTGTAACCCAGGCTAAACATGACCGGTCACTCATTTCGCTTAAGCATACCAAATGCTTTATCACCAACTGTTGGGATCAGCAACCGTTTCCCGAAAGGGACAACATCGAAATAGATTATAGAAGTAAATGGAATTTCTCTAGATCAAGTGACAATACACCCTAATTGGCAGCCAACCACTTAGCCATGCGACCTACCCGATTTTATACCATTTCCGGTTGTGAGGCTTGATGCCATAACATATCCTTTACAAACCACATCTTCATTCACTTTGAATGTCACGTCGTCATACCCGCTAAATCACAATTTGATTTCTCCAAACATATCACGGGTAAACAGCTAAGAGAAACGAATTCCTCTATCACCAAACGTAAATACGTTTGAAGAGATCAACTTACACGATCTATTAAATATACTCCGTCAGACATTCTTCCATACAGGTCGTCCTGGGACTGGACAAACCGAAGGCACTATTCTGTAAAAAGGACACCCCTTGCATAACTCCTTCTTCAATTATCTTCATCATATTTGATTCGCAACGCTAATGCCATACAGAGTGGTTTTCAGATAATATATCTGATCCTGGTCTCTCCGTATTGCCAACGGAAATGGTCAAAATCTTTGATAGTTGGTGATTTAACTATCAAAGGAAAACATGTGTGCAAACAACAATATTATTTCTAGATGGAAATTCTATCGATCAATCATCATTTATCTCTTAAATTTATTTATCACTAATTTATTCAGTTACCCATTCCCATATCTCCGTAAATTCTTATTTTCTAAATTTAGAAAATATACCTTATTAACATTGGAAAACGGTTCCATTTCTGATTCATGCATCACTATCTTCTCACATATATCAGTCTCTAACCATAAATTAGTAAGAGAACAACCCCCTACGTATTAACCCCGAAGGCCGAAACCAACATTAGATCAATAACCAGACAACTGTTCAACTTAACTTATCTCCAGTCAATTTCTAATTCCTTTAACTCCATTTTAATTCCTATTTCAAACCCTATTTCCTTTATAAATATTTTATTAGCAAAATATTTACTTAAATCCTTTATTCACACTAAATGTAAATAATATTTATTCTTTGCAATCAAAACAGTCTGATTTTGTATTTAAAATAATATCCCAAATCCAATTTCTGTTTATACTTCTAATTATAGAATTATTTATAAAAATCTCATTATCTTTCTTCTAACACTTATAATCCCATTTATAATCACCTTTATATAATTCTATTTATTTTATATAAATCCCTTTTATATAATTCTATTTATTTTATATAAAAATATTTCATTTTCAATATTCGCTTTGAAAATTTCCTTTTATACATTCCAGTAATTCATATGGTATTTAAAATACCAAATAACATGACCAGTGTCATCATAATCAATCACAGATTATATATCACATCATATACCACAATATATGAAAACAAACAGTATTATAAATATTGAGGAATCCAGTTGGATCCCTCCAACCTGTTTCTCTGCATCACAGATGTTAAACAATATAAATAACATCAATTTCATTTCAATATGAAATATTCTGATAAACAGAATCAATATTTGATTAACGATTTATATATATATATATATATCATTATCTATAATTTCAACCAATACATCAGCAATTCAACCAAACAATCAACATACAGCAATCAATCATCATTTATCGATACTAGATTATATGTATAAAAATATAAAATGTACAGAGTTAGTGAGATTTACTCACATTGGACAATCATCGTTAAATAACGATATTTGTCGGTTGATTCAGAAAGACAATTTAATTCGCTATAAATTGTAACAAGCTCCAATTCACTCCCAGTCAGTTCTATTGTGTAGCCACCGTCCGTACGATCCCAACGAATCAGACCGCTCGCAGTTCTGATAATGTATGCACTAGTTCAGAGTTTCATAAGTTTACATACATCTATATAATTTAATATAAAAGATTTAAATAGTTTGGGCCTCACTCTTTCCCAATCCGACCCACTACCCTTTATTCAGACCCGACCCTTACTCCTAGTCTTCTTCTCGAGCTCCAAAAAATCCCGTATCCTCCCATAACAATGGCCATCGCCGCATCTTTCCAACTCATTTCCTCTTCCATTTCTTCGTGAATCAATATACGGCATCCACGAAAATTCTTCTCTTCAACATCTCTCTAACACCATAACACCCTTATCATGTTCGACGCTCTCTGTGTAAACCGGTCATCGACTGCATTTCTCCAACACAGTGACCATCGCATCACTTAATATAATCGTTCACTCTCAAAATTTCAGAATTGATTCAACTCAACCCTCGGAACTCCAAAATAACATCAATCCCTTCATTCGATGCTTGAACCTCAAGCAAATACAAACCCTAGCCTGCCATTAGTGCGACATCGAGTTAGTTCGATCGTGAAGAAACCCATACAGAAATGTAGCTCACAATCTCAGGAGTTCGAAAAAGTTTACCCCATGATTTATAGGATTTTTAATCCCTTTGTTTGATTTTTTTTCTTTTGCTCAAGATTTTAGTTGAAGAGGAAAAACTGACGGCCCAAAATTCGTTGGCCAGAGAAAATGAATTTCTAGGGTTAGAAAGTTTTAGTGGTGTATTTATAGAAAATTTAGATATTTTTCTATTGATTATTTTATTCCATTTATAGTCAATCGTTAATTGTAATTGTCTTCTAAAAATTCATACGATCATATACTATGTCCAAAAGTCATGAAAATTGGCATGCAGCTACAGTTTAACATTGTGAGCCCAACGAAACTTGTTTCGTCGAATTCCGATTTCGTTTGCTCACACAGCGTATTTTTAAAGTCAAATTATTGACTATATTTCGAATTAAAATCCCGTACGGTCACATACTGACTCCAAAAATCACGGAAATTGAAATCTAACAATAATTTAATATTCCGGATCCAACAAAATTAGTTTCTTCAAAAACGGAGTTCTTTTGCAAAACTGGCTATTTTTAAAGCTCTAAATACACCCATTTAAATGTTAATATATTTAAAAATAATTAAATTATATATTTATGAATAAATATTATCGTATATATTCACACAGAATATAATACAGCTCCAAAATATACCTATCCGGTTTTATAACTCAATATTTCAAATCCCGATTAAATTAATATTCAATTTATATTGAAATCCATTTATAAAATAAATAAATCATTATAAATTATAAAGGAATTACATAGCGACTTTTCGAAAATTTGATTTGGACATAAATCAAAATCTACCCGACAAAATCTCGATTTTTCTCTTCCATTAGAAAAATATACTTCACCAGCCGAACGTTTCTTGTTTCACAGAAATCAGATTTAAAACGGATTCTGTATATTCGTTTAAAGTTCGAATCAACAAATTACGAACTGCCGCGCCATTAGAGCTCGATTAAATTACAATTTATACGTTCTAACATCGTTTAAATAATATATTCGTTATTTAAATTCAATTCTAAACTGTGTTCTACCTTATATATGATCCAATTCACACTGTATTGTGAATTCAACTATTTTTTATTATTTCAGAATTATAATATATTTTTATACTATAAATATTAATTAAATATTCCATATTATTTAATTAAATAACCATTTAAATTTCTAAATCACTATTTAAATAATTAAATAAATTAATTATTGCACCGTAAAAATATGGGACATTACACCCCGTGTGAAAAGAATAAATCTTTTAATTAAGATTTAAAGAAGAATTACCAATTAATTAACATTTAATTGGAATTGAAAATGGAATGTGAATTGGGTTTATTGTGAACTGTGTTTTAACGATATTCATTCTTTAACCCGATTTACAGTGAAATATGATTTGGAATTTATAAATCTTTTTATTAAGATTTAACGGGAATTCTCCAAAGTAAAGTTTTCCAATTTAATATATTAAACTGGAATTGAATGGAATTTGATTTGGTGATAATCGAAATGAGCTTCTGTGGAGGAAGACTGTTAATATATATGGAATTTAAAAGGCTTTGTCCTTATTCCATTTATATTATTAGTCGGATACGGAAATTGATATCGATTATATATTGATCTATTTTCCATGAAATTTCCATTTTTATGGAAGAGGATTTGGGTTTATCATGAACTGTGTTTATAATGCCATTCGTTCTTTAACCCAGTTAAAAACAGGATTACATGTCTGTCACTGTATTTCGAACTGTATGGTTGATCTCCGCTAAATATATATCTGTTTAGTGGCGGAGAATTTATTCTCTTGCTTAACACCCTTCTCTAAGACGTACGGGCGTAGAGGTTATATATCGACAGAAATCAATAGTACGGTGTAGATTGTAGATGCGACATGTTTGTGTTTCCAAAGTTAAATAATCATTAGTATTAATTTTTTGGAAGATTAAAACTAAGTAGAGTTTTAACGAATCTTTAATTAGATTGAAATGGGAATTGATAATTTAAATTATCAAATTTGGGAAATGATCGAGAATGGAGTATCACTAGTTTTGTTCCTAGCGATAGTTAATTTTTAATTAGATTTGAACGTGAAATGGTAATTAAATTTACCGATAACACCGTGGTGTTATATATGGAGTATGACCAGTTTTGCTCCACGGGATGAATAGGTTGGGATTGGTAAATTAAGTAAATGATTACTTCAGTAGGGTGCATTAATCACGACTAGTTTGGATAAACCTTAATTTGGTTTGAATTAATATCCAAAGGAAGATTAAAGAATAAATTTAAAGAATTTATCTTTGATAAAATTAATGAGAACCTTTCCCAAAAGATATGAATATTTAAATAAAAGAATATTCAAAATTGGAATGAGGCGTATGTTGTGTTTTTATAGCACTTGTTTATTATATACGCGAGTTATTCGGAAAAGCCGGGTTTATACCCATTCTAAATAACTGATTCGACGATAAGTCGATGATGAAGATGGTGGTTGAAGACCGGAGGTCTACACATCGTTTGGATGATCACTGATGTCTTAATTGGGTCGTACACCCAAGACAAAGTAATAAGTGGTGATCGTCCATATGTACTTGGAGATCGACAGAATATGCAAGGACCTCTCTCCTGTATTGGACATACGGGATGAGGAATAAGGTGCCTCCGGTTTTGTTCAGACCCAGAACGAACTTGTAAATGGATGTGTGTCTGACATTGGATTTTATTCTGTGTTGATTGATCTATATTAAATATATATTTGTTTGGCGGCGGAGAATTTATTCTCTTGCTTAACGCCCTTTTCTGAGACGTACGAGCTCATAGTTTATATGACGATAGGCATCAATCCCATGGCATGAATTGCCTGTGTGGCATGCTGAGATGCAAATGATCAAGGCTTCTGTTGAAAACCAGAGTCTTGTGGTTGATGATCAAAGCACGACTTTAATATAGCATCGCTTTGTGTATAGCGTTAATTCGCGAGCCTTACATCTCGGTATGAGTTAAAAACGGGATAAGGGACCCAAGGAGGACATGACGTTTCTTTCTAGCTATGGATGGTGTCAGAGTTTTGCAAGCCCCAATATTTTTATATTTTTACCTACGTGGTTGTTGGAATGCGAGGCGCCTCAGATATATCGGCCACTACGGAGCCGATGGATATTGAGTCAACTGGCTCATAAACGCCCGATAGGGCGAGGAAATGTGTGTTCAGGAATAATTAATCCTCAAATGTTGGGGAGGACCGACCTTGGAGGATCCAAGGGTTACCCAGAGTGTGTAGTCCCGAGGCATTTGCTGGAGTGTCTCGATGCGGAAAGGAGTACATCCCTTGCCTAGACTCAAGACGGAAATCCAATTTCCAATACGTGACATTTCAGTTTTGATTGTAGAGCCTAGTATTGGCGACATGATATATGGTACCCATGCCGCCTATGATTGATACATTTATATCTGATGGGACCTGGGTCTTATAATAGCTTCATTTTTCCAAAAAGCATTGCACTGTTTTTTTGTACATTGGTATTCTTGGGAGGAAACTCGTTCCGTGTTATACGGCATGGTCCCTTGATTTACTTTATTTTTAAAGTAAAGAGTTAATAACTATTTTAGTTCTCATACCAGTCACATGACTGACCTGGAGTTTATTGTTTTAACCTAAACTCTGGATTCCCCTATTTTCCACACGGCAGCTAGTAGTTTTGGTTTTGTAGATTTATATTCACAGGATCCTGGTTTACATCTGGAACTATATTAGGAAAGCTCTGTATCCGTTTATCTCTTTCAGTTATGTTTTGTATTATTTTCCGCTGCTGTGTAATGTATTGTAATCTCTGATATTTTACAATGTGTAAATTATTCGTACTCTGTATATTCTTGTACTCTGATGTAATAAGCAATGAAATGTTCTTCTGTTTGTGTTCTGATTTTTCGTGTTCTCATAGCAATTCGTTCTTTCTCTTCTCTTCGAAGACCAGGGAAGTTCGGGTCGTGTCATTTTGGCATCAGAGCTTTGGTTTTACAGAGCTCGAGAACAAGGCATATTAGAACCAAACGAAAGAATTCATCAGAGATTGGATTAGTAATATCCAATAAGAATGATTCGTTAGAGATAGGATCAGTATATCCTATAACGAGTGTGAAGAGTGTTGTTTTAAAATAAAAATGAAAATAAATATTGTTTTGAAAATTTAAACCTTATTCAACGTATTTGAATATTTTAAATTGATTTGGATAATCGAGTATATAAAGATTTTGCAAATACGCCTTACAAACGTGCATTTGAAGTTTTAATATACCAGATAGATATAGAATCACACTCTAGTCACCCGGGGATGATCCTGATGATGAGGCCCCATCATCAGAGTCTATGCTCGAGTTTCGAAGGTGGGATGTCTATATATTTCCAATTGGCTGGTGTGAGAACCAAAATTAGATAGGGTTCATTGTTGTGATTTGGCACTAAAAATAAGATTTTTGACATGTATTAAAAGTTATGTGTTTGAAACGATTATCAACTAATTGATTGCTGATTGTGTTGCTTGATTATTGGTTTGATTAATTAAAATTTTGAACTATTAAGCCAAATTGAATCAAATATTGAACTGAATTGAAAATTAATTGCAATTGCATTCCTAAACATGTATATACATTGAACAGGTCATAACAAGGAGGCTGGAGAAGAGTAATAAAATTGTATGTCCGACAAATAGGTACATTTTTAACATTTTATTGGGTTTTGGGTGATTTTATAAGTCGATTGGCTTTTTCTTTTTCTTTTTGGATGATGAGGGCCCTGCGTGGCTAGTTGAGGTTTTAAATGTCTCCCCGTACAAAGGAGGTTATGGCGAAATTTTTCAAAAATTTAGGGAGTAAGCCAAATTTTTGAAGAATTTGAAAATTCTTAGAAACTGAAAAGTTGAAGAATGAAAGCCAAACTGAAAGTTAAGTTGATTAGAAAAACAACTTTCAGCTATGTTCCTTTTCGAGGATGAAAAGATTTAGGTGGGGGAGATTGTAACAACCCGGAAAATCGGAACCAATTTAAATTTTTTATTTTGGCAATTTTAACGAATTTTGAATATTCAAAATGATTTATTTTAAATAATAATTACTAAAAATCTATTTTGAATTGAATTAGAATGTATAAAGTTATTTAAATAGAAATTAGAATATAAATATTTATTTTAATTATAAAAGGAACTGAGAATGGCGTGGTAGTTTGAAAATTCGATTTCAAATTTCAAATTTCAAATTTCAAATGAATGTACAGGATTCAAAATAAACCGGATTTTAGTGAAACCAAAAATATCTGAATCTGTTTGAAAATATATTTCCAACGAATGTGAAAAATCCAGATTTCATAGAGGGAATTAAAAGTTATGTCTAGTTGAAAATTCAGAATAGTCGCTATGGAATTTATATAAAATATAGCCCTTAAAAGTGGAGATTTTGCAAACGACCTCCGTTTTTGATGAGACCACTTTTTTTGGATCCGGAATATCAAATTATTGCTGGATTCCAATTTTCATAATTTTTGGAATCAATATGTGAGCATGGCGGATTTAAAGTGTTTGGCCAGTTCAGTTTAAATTTAATCGACTGGAAAATGACCGTTTTTCAAACGGTCTCCAAATTTAACGAAATTAGTTTTGTTAGGACTGTATCGTCAAAATATAGCTAGATTTATTTTTTTGGGATTTTTAGAGTCCGTATGTGGCCCCGGTAAATTGAAATGTGCGTTTGGATTTAAAATATATTGATTTATATTTTAAATTTAAGGGAAACTGATCGAAACAGTCGAATTGGGTTACAAAACATATCCCATTGTGTTCGGAATGGGGGTAATTAGCTAGGGGCGATAGTTGTTGGGTTCGATTTGGAGTTCAAATTAAAAAGTTGCTTTTTGGAGAAAATTAAAATAAATTAAATAAATATTATATCCCCCCAATCCCTTTCTCCCCTCCCCGCCCCGCACTGACCAAATCAGAAACGAGAAAAAAAAACCCACGATCCTGCTCGTCGCTCCTCACCACCGCTCGCCGTCGCCCACCACCCATGACCGCCGCGCCCTCCTCCGATCACCCTCCTCCTTCCTTTAGCCCCCTCCTCCCCAATTCGAACCCAAACCCTTTTTCACCCGAAGCCGCCCATTTAGACCCCATCGCCGCCACTAGAACGGACGGCCTCCACCTCCAAGCTCCGGCGCCCCCTCCTCCCACTATCAGGCCGCCATCCCCACCCCATTATCCACCATAAGTTTTTATTTGATTTTTTTAATTCATTTATAAATTCGTGTTAATAAAATCTGTTGTTGATTGTATAGATTCATGTTAATAAAGTTTAGATTTTTAATGAAGAAAAGTTTAGATTTTTAATGAAGAAAAGTTTAGATTTTTATATAAAGAAAGATTTGATTTTTATTTATATGAATAACATATAAAGTTGTGATTTATATATATATATATATAACAATGATATAAAAATGTTATTTTTATTTTAAAAGTAGTGGTTCAAAGATATGATTTTATTTATATAACTTCGTTTCAAAAATGTGATTTTTGTTTATAAAGATCATCGTTATAAAAAAATTATTTTTATATATGTAGCGTTGAAATAAAAATATGATTTTTATACTGTAAACATCGTTATAAAAATATGATTTTTATAATACAGATTAGAAATAAAAATATGATTTTTATTATATATATCATTATATAAAAATGTGATTTTTATATATGTATAGCACTGTTTAAAAATTCGATTTTTGGTTATATAAAAATTCGATTTTTATTGTATATATAGCGATATAAAAATGTGATCTTTTTTATATATATAGCGATATAAAAATGTGATTTTTAAATAATATAAACATCATATTAAAAATGTGATTTT
Source organism: Allium sativum (assembly GCA_030737875.1). Lineage (NCBI taxonomy): Eukaryota > Viridiplantae > Streptophyta > Magnoliopsida > Asparagales > Amaryllidaceae > Allium > Allium sativum. The sequence goes on from CM060923.1 coordinate 94,207,197, forward strand.
TAATATGAACAGCATAGAAAAGACTATGTTGGAATTTTAGGTTAATCCAAATGGTTCAGAAATTCAGAAATAGAACTAGAGGAGTGGATCCCAAAGGTGAGAACTTCTCACTTTAATTTATTTTCTAGTTAGAAATATATACTAGGATGCAGACGGTGCTTAGTAGCACTCGACACCTCTGTTTGAAACCATGTTTGTTTGGTTGCATGGTTGATTAGATTGTTTGGTTGTATGGTTGATTGGATTATTTGGTTGAATTTGGTTTAGGAAATGAAATGAATTGATTAAAATTGGTATGTACATGGCGCGAGCCATTAGTAGGGTGAGGGATAAGGCTAGACCTTATTCCGGTTCTAGTATTGCGTCGTTATGCTACCGAAATTTTCCTAAAATATGAGAACAATTAAAAAAATTCACTTTTACTGTGTAAATGAACAGTATAAAATATTCATGAGTTGAAATAAATATTTTATAGTTAAAAATATAATTTTTAATGTGTATATGAATAAATTAAAAATTCATTTACAAATCGGACGATTTGTTGATGTACACACATTTGACTGATATTGATTGGGACGATATATTTTACACATCGCCCAACTGCACAAATAATAATCAGTGTTTGTTGTTTGAAACCCCCGCACGGGTATTGGGATGATATTGGACATACACTAAACCCAATATTTAGTTGTATGTTAATCGATGGGTTGACAGACTGTTGTAAGCGTTTATTATTTATATTTAACGCTTATGCAGTTGTGTAATGCACTCTAGATGATGGTTGACTGTGTTTGATTATTGTTGTGTACATGTGTGTATGAAATCCATATAAATAAAATTATATGGTAATTGACTGTGTCTGATTCCAATTCGAAAAAAACGAATATATTAAAATGGCGAATAATGAATATTTTAAAATAATATTCAGTAATGGATCAAAATATGATTTTGATGTCCGATTTGGGATGGACACGAAAATATTTAAATATATAAAGCCATGTTGATTTAATTGACGCCATTTTGATGTGAATGATTTTTATATCAATTTTATTCATTTTTATAATGAATATCGAAAAGGAAGTGATTTCAAAATCTAATGTTTTGAAAATATTTTCATTTACATATTAATGATATGGAATATTCAATTTTGATTTAAAATTGAATATGAAGTTGAAATCGTTTTGAAAAATAATTAAAAACGATTTATAAAATACGTTTTAAAAGGAAATTGACAAAATATATAATATATATATTTAATGGCCTGAATAGTACGCGCCGCGCTGCGACAGTTCGTGAATTTTCGACCATTGATTTTGAATTGACATTGCGGGAGATCCAGCCGTCGGATTCTCCTAAAACCAGAACGGTTGGGTTCGTATCGAAAAGAGCTTTCCAATGGATATAATAGATTTGAAATCTAACGGTTGGATTTGGAATTATGTCCAAATCAAAATTGGAAAAGGTGGCTGTAAGTGCAGTTCGATGATCGTTTATGGAAATCGACTGTACAGGCCTTGATAAAATTATTAAAAATATCGATAATTTGTGTAAAATCATTATAAATGATTTGGAAAGAATTAGAATGAAAAATTCCATGTTTGAAAAGATAAAAATATATTTTTATCGAAATGGATTAGTTATGAACTAGAATTACAAATCCAATATTTTTGAATAAATAAACTGGATTTGAAATGTTTTTAAAAATAACCAGAATTTCCAATATGTGAATTGAAATGGATTTGAGTTGAAATTATCTTCGAAATATTCCGATATTGGATTCCATGATTATACGGATATTATGGAGGAATTTGGAAGATATATATATATATATCGTTATTACCAATACGATATTTGTTGATTTCAGAATTTGATATTGAATATAAGCCGATATAATTTCTATTCAGAGCCTTGTACTCAATATGGAATTGGATTTTGGGTTTTTCGTGAATGGTGTTTTAAATAACACTGTTCTTAAACCCCGTGTGAAAAGAATAAATCTTTTAATTAAGATTTAAAGAAGAATTACCAATTAATTAACATTTAATTGGAATTGAAAATGGAAAGTGAATTGGGTTTATTGTGAACTGTGTTTTTAACGACATTCGTTCTTTAACCCGATTTACAGTGAAATGTGATTTGGAATTTATAAATCTTTTTACTAAGATTTAACGGGAATTCTTCAAAGTAAAGTTTTCCGATTTAATATATTAAACTGGAATTGAACGAAATTCGATTTAATGATAATCGAAATGAGCTTCCGTGGAGGAAGACTATTAATATATATGGAATTTGAAAGGCTTTGTCGTTATTCCATTTATATTATTAGTCGGATATGGAAATTGATATCGATAATATATTGATCCGTTTTCCGTGAAAATTCCATTTTTGTGGCAGAGGATTTGGGTTTATCATGAACTGTGTTTATAATGACATTAGTTCTTTAACCCAGTTAAAGACTGGATTACTTATCTGTCATTGTATTTCGATCTGTATGGTTGATCTCTGCTAAATATATATCTATTTGGTAACGAAGAATTTATTCAATTGCTTAACACCCTTCTCTAAGACGTACGAGCTTAGAGGTTATATATCGGCAGAAATCAATAGTACGTTGTAGATTATAGATGCGACATGTTTGTGTTTCCAAAGTTAAATAATCATTAATTTTGTTTTTTGGGAACATTAAAACTAAGTGGAGTTTTAATGAATCTTTAATTAGATTGAAATGGGAATTGATAATTTAAATTATCAAATTTGGGAAATGATCGAGAATGGAGTATCACTAGTTTTGCTCCTAGCGATAGTTAAATCTTTAATTAGATTTGAACGTGAAATGGTAATTAAATTTACCGATAACACCATGGTGTTAGATATGGAGTATGATCAGTTTTGCTCCATGGGATGAATAGGTTGGGATTGGGAAATTAAACAAATGATTAGTTCGGTAAGGTGTGCTAATCCCGACTAGTTTGGATAAACCTTAATTTGGTTTGAATTAATATCCAAAGGAAGATTAAATAATAAATTTAAAGAATTTATCTTTGATAAAATTAATGGGAACCTTTCCCAAAGGATATGAATATTTAAATAAAAGAATATTCAAAATTGGAATGAGGCATATGTTGTGTTTTTATAGCACTTGTTTATTATATATGCGAGTTATTCGGAAAGGCCGGGTTTATACCAATTCTAAATAACTGATTCGACGATAAGTTGACGATGAAGACAGTGGTTGAAGACCGGAGGTCTTCACATCATTTGGATGATCACTGATGTCTTAATTGGGTCGTACACCCAAGACAAAGTAATAAATGGTGATCGTCCATACGTACTTGGAGATCGACCGAATATGCGAGGACCTCTCTCCTGTATTAGACATACGAGACGAGGAATAAGGTGCCTTCGGTTTTGTTCAGACCCAGAACGAGCTTGTAAATGGATGTGTGTCTGACATTGGATTTTATTCTGTGTTGATTGATCTATATTAAGTATATATCTGTTTGGCGGTGGAGAATTTATTCTCTTGCTTAACGCCCTTCTCTGAGATGTACGAGCTTAGAGTTTATATATCGATAGACATCAGTCCCATGGAATGAATTGCCTGTGTGGCATGCTGAGATGCAAATGATCGAGGCTTCTGTTGAAAAGAGTCTTGTGGTTAATGATCAAGGCACGACTTTAATATAGCATCACTTTGTGTATAGCGTTAATTCACGAGCCTCACACCTCGGTATGAGTTAAAAACGGGATAAGGCACCCAAGGAGGACATGACGTTTCTTTCTAGCTATGGGTGGTATCAGGGTTTTGCAAGCCCCAATATTTTTGTATTTTTACCTACGTGGTTGTTGGAATGCGAGGCGCCTCAGATATATCGGTCACTACGGAGCCGAAGGATATTGAGTCATCTGGCTCACAAACGCCCGATAGGGCGGGGAAACGTGTGTTCAGGAATAATTAATCCTCAAATGTAAGGGAGGACCGACCTTGGAGGATCCAGGGGTTACCTAGAGTGTGTAGTCCCGAGGCATTTGCTAGAGTGTCTCGATGAGGAAAGGAGTACATCCCTTTCCTAGACTCATGACGGAAATCCAATTTCCAATACGTGACATTTTAGTTTTGATTGTAGAGCCTAGTATTGGCGACATGATATATGGTACCCATGCCGCCTATGATTGATACATTTATATTTTAAGTTGTTTTATAGACTATGCACTTATAATAGTATCAAATGATTTGGTTTAAACGTACCAATCATGTTTGGCTATTATAAGAGAAAACCCTATCCTCCGGCTTGCGTTGCATTGTGTGATGAGGCCTAGGTCTTATAATGGCTTCATTTCCTAAAAAAGCATTGCGCTGTTTGTTTTATACACTGGTATTCTTGGGTGGAAACCCGTTCCATGTTATACAGCTTGGTCCCTTGATTTACTTTATTTTTAAAGTAAAGAGTTTATAACTGTTTTAGTTCTCACACCAGTCACCTGACTGACCTAAAGTTTATTGTTTTAACCTAAACTCTGGGTGCCCCTATTTTCCACACCAGCAGCTAGTAGTTTTGGTTTTTCAGATTTATATTCACAGGATCCTGGTTTACAGCTGGAACGATATTCAGAAAGCTCTGTATTCGCTTATCTCTTTCAGTTGTGTTTTGTATTATTTTCCGCTGCTATGTAATGTATCGTAATCTCTGATATTTTACAATGTGTAAATTATTCATACTCTATATATTATTGTACTCTGATGTAAATTTTTGAAATAAGAATTGAAATGTTCTTCTGTTTGTGTTCTGATTTGTCTTGTTCTCATAACAATCCATTCTTTCTCTTCTCTTCGGAGACCGGGGAAGTTCGGGTCGTGTAATTTTTGCTTGTAAAGAAATGGAAATTTTTATTAGCTCCCTTTATGGAGTGAAATCCTATAGTAGTCTAGTATTTCAGCTAGCTCCTGTACTATAATCTATAATAAATTGAATGGCTAGCCCACTTTAAATGTCATAGGTAGTGGATGGTCCACTTAAAAAATCGAAATAGTAGTCTGGCAATCTGCCAAACTCCTTTTACTATTGTAATTATTATTTGTTATAATAATAAGTGTTACGGATCATTACAAAAACCAGTCGGCTCTACAAAAAAAAGGGTAAAAGGTGAGTTATATATTATTAGTTTCAAGATACATGGATAGACAAGATTGCATTTATCATTGGCTTTGATTCACTGCAACATGTTTTTGATGATTCCAAAAAAAATCAATTGCTGTATAAAAGCAAAATCTAATCAAATTCTAAACAACATAGAAACCACTACAATTCCTAAAGGTCTATTGGCTAGAGGTGTAATTTTACTAAAAACTGGATGGATCAACATGAATTCCTACTAATAACTATTATTTGGATGTTCTAACTGAAATTTTTGATATTTTTGTTGTTTTGTTCAAATTTTAAAAAACACATAACTTGCTAATAATAAATGTCATTATTCTTATACATATAAACACTCACAACCCCTACCCACACACATGCTAGCTAAAAAGAATTCAAAATTTAACCACATGTTTATTACCAAAAATTGGTTTAATACATAAATCTATTCGATATTCGATTCAAATATAGTATCAATTAAGATACTACTATTTACAAAATCAAGTAGGCAACAGTGTTCAATTCAAAGAAACATATAGTCTAATAACTTTTTAATACAAAATAAAGGTTGCTATTTTCTTCTACAAATAGCCTAAAATAGAATATTCTTGCATTTTTAAGTAAATTCTTCAATTTTCTATAGTAAAAAAATTTGGCATAATATATAAACTATTCTATAATAATTTTTTTTATTGGTAAAATTATTTATTGCCAATAGGACTTAGCGTGTCATATTTATCAATAGACAGAAATTTTAAATAACAACCTTGTATGTTTTTTTGATTGACAAAAATTTGATAAAACAATTTTAATAACGGTTTGTAGGAATACGAAAACAATTAGTTGCTTTCAGAAAAATATAGTATAATGTAGAGTTTTAAGATGCTTCATGAAAACTATATGTTATATCATATATAACTTTAAACCTGCAATTTTCATCTAGATAATACTTTGAGAATAATTATAGATTTTGTGTTATTCCTTGAAAGTCAAGAATAAGACATTGCCATTGATTGTTTAGTGAAAATAATTATTTTCTCTCTAATTTTATATATTATATTAGATTTTCATGAAGGAAAAGTAGATCAATCCCAACCCTTTTTTATAGCAACCAAATGTGCTATAATCCAATCGAGCTAAACTTTACTCTGTTTTTTTTACTCACTGAAAACTTAACCCTAGCAACCAATATAAAATCAAAACAAAGCTATAACCTAAACTTCTCTATAATATTGAACCAAACTCTAACTGAAAATGAATAAACAATCAGTTCTTTGGAAAAAAAATCGATCCTATCTAGGTTTTTACTATATGTCAGTGATTATTTCCTCAACAAGTAACTCTAAATCGAGAGCATGATTAACTCGTAAACAATAATCAATAGAAATAAAAATTAGTTTGAAAATAATGACATGCATAATTTGGACAGTTGCAATAGATTTACCATGCAACGATAGAAAAAGAAACACCACTACAAGAAAAAGTCACATAGGCATCGGCTAAAAAAAAAACGATATCCTCGTTTTTTCTGCAGCAATGTCTTTGTCGGTGATGTCTAAAGTACCCCTTTTTTACTTCAGTTAGAAGACGATGTCAAACCAGCTTCAAGACATCATAAATTAATTAATTAACTGTTGTAATAAGTATTTTACCTTATCAGCTTTTGACTGATGTTTATGATGGCTTTATATTGATGTCCATGATGACTTGTTTATGTTGTTTTCTCATTTCATATATAGAAATAAATATTTATTAAATGTAATATTATTGCACAAAATTTAATATTCAAACAGTATTTTTATTTAATTAAATATTTTATTTCAACATATGAAATAGCATAAATTTCTGACTCTAACTATTTTACATTCACATTTCTCATACACAATTCAATACATTACACAATCAGTTTTACATTGCCACTTCGCTACAACACTCATCACTCTAGCTGACTTGATCTTGATTTTCATTGTCTAGCTTGTGCTCCAGCTGTCCATTCTTCTGTACCTGTCACGTACATTTCTAGAGCAGTAAACTGTAAAATATAATATAATTTGAACAGTAGTTCAAGGCTACATGTGGCAGCAAGCATGACAAGTGACAGCTGAGTTTCTAACATGAGGAATGATCTAAACATCATAGATATGGAAATGGACTCGCAAGCTCGACAACAAAACCAAGTACAGATTCTCAAGTAACATGAACAGCCCAGAATGAACATGAATCAACATAGCACAACAAGTTCAACATTGCAAATGACAACACGGGTGCAAAACAGAATGGCTTGGTCAAGTCTGGACTCAATAGTGAACATGAACATGGTGCTAGGTGAAACACAAGTGGTGAACAAAAGTAAACAAGTAATCGACCGTAGCAAGTTCAAACTTGCATAGTGCAAACAACAGCTCCATAAGCTCGATGTTAAAGACCAAGTACAAAACATATATAAGAGAGCATAAACAAGATTGGTGTACATCATGGTGGAACAACAAACTCAACAAGATGAAATACACAGTCCAGACTCGACATGGCAGACTCAACATGGTCTTGTGTACACATATATACAAATAGTAAATACTCAAATAACCAAGTGTATGTGAATAACATGCAAGCATCAATAGATAGAATGAACATGAACCAGCATAGGGTCAAGCATGGCATAAACATGAAGAGTGTACACAGCCAGCACCATGAACATATGTGCACAGCTCAACCCAACAGAACTCAGCAAGCTTAATGAAAAATAGAGCATGTACATGAACCAGTGAAGCATCGGCCAGAAATATATTGCAACATATTATGACATCAATTCAAGCAATATTAGTTTCGAATTCATGGACCACAATCACATAGAAATCAACTCATTCAAGGCCGAATAATACCAATTTCCTAGCAAACAAATTTGGCAAAGAATCAAATAAAAATCCAACATCTTATAGGATTTTTATCCTATAAAATCCCCAATTCATCACAGGTAATACATGAATTCGAAAGGGGAAAAAAATCGTATACCTAATTTCCATTTCATTCTAGCTCGAGACAGCCGCATCTTTAATTCACAAAGCAAAGTCAGAATCTTTCGATCGCAAGCCATCTCAGATCGAAGACACGAGGGAAATTGCAGTGGGTAGGATGGACCGTGACTTTAATTTTCCCTTTTTCTATAGAGGTTTGAATTTTGATTGAGGGAAGAACCAGTTTCGATTCAATGAAGAAAGGGGAAGGGAATCACGACTTGGAATGGGAAAGAAACAGATTTGATTTGTGTTGAGAAATAGAACACAAAGGGGTGAAAAGTGAAGTGGGAGTGTTGAAACATGAAGAGGGAAATTGCTGATGACATGTTAGAGGCTGATTGGAGGGTTTTGATGGTTGCAGATTAGGAGCAATGATCAACGACTAGATATAGGAAATTATGGGTGGTGCCGATTGACAAGTAAAGCAAATTACGAGACCTTTAACATCACGCATGAAGCTGGTGTAAATGATGCACAAAAACTGATGTTAAAGCACATTTCAATTTATTTATTAACATAAGATTTTTTCTAATTTGTATTTTGCTAAGAAACAAGGTATACCATTTTTGTAGAGGTCTGCTCCCTGGACCCCCACGACCCCGTCCGGGATGTCAATCGTCTAGTTTTTTGGGTACAATCCATCTTAACAATAATATATAATTTTACTCTAAAATATAATTAATAAATATTAACTATAATTTACTAATTATTAATCATTAACAATAATACATTTAACAAGTGATGTAATAGACAACAACTATATTAATAAGTGATGTAATAGCCAAGATTTTTTGGTATGGCCTAAGTTCAATTTTTTAAAAGTGTATTTAAGACATTAGTCGTTCAATAAATCGACGTCTGAGAAACCTACAACATCACTTTAAAAATTATCGATGTTAAAAAACGTTTTGACATCGGCTGAATTTACGATCAATGTTAAAACTGTGATGTCTATTATACTTTTTCTTGTAGTGCACGTTTAAGAAAAATACCTAAAATAGCGAACAATGAGATTACAATGTAGCCATCGGGATCTGGACAATTTGTAGCGATGATCGAAAATGAGGAAGCAGTGTTGCAATGAATCAAATGGAGGGTGGTTGAGTTGCGATGATTTAAATCTAGGGCATAAAAAATTTGAGTTCAGAGAGGAAGAATGGAAAGTTGGTGGGTAATAAAATTTTAGGAGGCAAACCAAAAAAGGAAAATGAAAAGAACCAGTATTTTGTGTGTAGAGCATTCATGTTAAATTTAATTACTAATGTATGCTTATACCAGAAATGTATAGCGTTCCTTTTGTATAGTTATTTTTAATATACTCGGATTAAATGGTACTAGAAGTTGAAATCCTATAATGAGTGCTATAAAACCCTTAATTTGTTGTACTATATATATAGTCGGTTCATTGTGTACTCTTTTATTTCATTTCTAATACCCTCCTCAAACACAACTTAGGTTTAGGTTATGAAAAAAAAATCCCAAACACTACATCTACACGAAAATTTCTCTTTGTGATAATTAAATCTCGAGGATTAGAACTAATATGATGACGTACTGGCTAGGAAAGCTGATTGATACCAAGATCCATTTGAATAACTCAATTCAAAGAGATTCTCTTCAATGTAAGCTTCTGGCTTATGCTTGGTTTTGATGAAATTGGCCTTGAATAAGGTTTTCTTAAAAATGCCAGTGACTAGGTAAGTAGTATGTACCTAACTGATATTCAGTTTTCCTCTTTTAACTTGCTCTTGAACAAAGGTCAAGTTATATACTTTTATTTTCAAGTGTAACACTAGATTGGCTGTTGTGGAAATTGTACTCAAATTGGCACACCAAATTGTAATTTTCCTTTCTGACTTAATTTGTAACTTATTTATTAGAAATTCTACCCCATGATTTCCGCAATTTCATTATCTATGCTTTTATATTCTACCTCAGTGCCTTGACCTTCATTTAGTGGGTTGTTTTTAGCATTAAGAAAGTGGATTGTTGCTCAATTATATAATATCCAAATGTTGATCTTCTATCATCTGCGTCACTTTCCTAGTCAGCATCAAGATAACTTATAATGTTGATTAATTTATTTGATTCAAAGATTAAATCACGATTTGGTGTTCCCTTGAGATATCTTGAAATTCTTTTACTTCTTTTTTGTATTCATTTAATAGATTTTGCAAAAACTGAGTTTCTTTGTTCACATTGAATGAAATATCTGACCTTATGGTGGTACATATTATGGAGCACCTATAATATTTCTATAGTGTTAGCTGCTGCCATGGGCCAATACTTTTCTCTTGTGTTTCAATAGTTGTGAGTTACTTAATGTTGGAATAGATATCAGGTACTATTTATCCACGTTAGCTTTAGCAAGTATCTCAAAAATGCACTTTCTTTGATTTAGTTGGGGAATCAGATAATTTTACTTCCTAGGAAGTATGTAACACCCCGAGTTTTGGGTACCCGGGCAAACATATTCTAGTGTATTTTCCATATTTTAAAACTAAGAAGAATATAATACGAGTTTATGAGCTTAACTTGTATAGTATTTTAAAATATGAAAATAAGGAATTTTTGGTTTTCAAAATTATGTGTTTTGAATAAATTAAATATCTTTGATATAATAAGAAATTTATTCCAATCAATATTTGTAAATTAAAAATTGATGATTTAGTGAGTGTTAAAAATATAAAATATATATTTGCGATCAATACTTAAATGGATAACTAATAAACCATGGACTGTGTTTTCAAATGTAGGTCTCATTTCTAGACAAAATAAAATAAGGAATTATGTTTAAAAAGTGTGTTTGGAAACGGGTTTGAAAATTTTAAGGTAATAATATAATGTTGAATTTTGTCAAGACAGAAATAAAAATTGTAATTGGTTGTTAAAAGCAAATTAGAGTCACTAATAACAATAATTAGCAAATCAATTGGGTTGCTAACAAAATAAAAATGTGAATATTGATTGAGAATCAATATTTGAGGTTAGAAATATTTTGATACAGTAGATAGATTTAATTTGTTTAAATCAATGAAGTGTGTAAACTTTGTTTGTGGGAATATAAATATGTTTTAATTTAAAGAAATGTGAAATAAATATTTTTGACAAACATGTTAGATTAGTGTATTAGTGTCAAAATCAATATTTTCATGAATTCTGAATATTACAAACATGTTTATATAATTGTTGTTAAGCATAAGCAATGCAAAATGTGTGTAGATGGATTTTTTTAATAAATAGGTTATGTATTAGTTGTGTTACTTGGTGTTAAGGAGGAAAATTTGTAACACTTGATAATTTTGCAACACTTTAGCTTATTGGGTTTGGATCCTAAATCCATAGCCCAGAGATACCTCTGGAGATGGGCAAAGAAAATATACGACACTTTTCATTTTTCTCCATACCCCTTCCTTCTTCTTTCCGAGTTGATAGAAGGAAGAAAAGCCATGGCCTCCCCTTTCCTTTTATTCCAAAGTTAATCTCCTTACCTAAATTAAGTAAAAGAGAGTTTCAATCCTCTCAGTCTAGTGCTAATCCAAATCATATCTATAGATTCTTCATCAAGTTGTTTCAGGAATTTGAGAAAAATGCAGTAGAGCTTTCTGGTGCTTTGCATGTCATTTTATCTCCATCCTCAGGTGTCTTAGGCTCATTTCGTGCAAAATAACCACGTTAATCCTTCTAAACCAACCTCGGGTGAGTTTTTCTACTCCTGCCTTCTAGTTTACATAGTTTTATTTTTGTGAATTAGTTCTCTGTTCATAGAAATCTGTAGCTTATGTTCCTTGTTTTATTTGTTGTGGTCACAGTGCCTACTTTGAAAAAACACTACTCTCTCAATTTATAGAGAAATGCTATCAAAGTTTTTCTCAATTGTTTTCTGGACACTTGTCTTTGTGCATACAAAATTTCATTTCATTTCATCGTCGTTTGCACCTTGAATTAGAGTGCAGAAATTGGACACAGGCTTTTTCAATCACTTGTAGCTTAAAAATTCACAAACCCGAACTCCCCCTACGTTTACCCAAAGAGGATTCGACCTATGACTTGGGGGTGTTGACCCTAGAGTCGACCCCCGTATAGTGAAGAGCGGGCTTTCTTTTAGGTGAACGCTATATCTTGTTGGGCCTTGTTTTGTAGCCTTCTACTCTTGATTTTCTTAAGTTTGGAGAATAATTTTTGGCCTATTTTATTGGTGAAAAAATATATTTTGAAAATGGAAATTAACTCCATTGTGGAGCATCAACATTAGCTATGATTCGGATATTGAATCGATTTTGTTTTGGGTAAAATTTCATTCTATAATTTTAAGGGTTTTTAGTTGTTTCCATGCAAATTTTTATAAGCTATTTTACATCAAATATTTTCAATTGTTTTCCAACTCAATAATTATTGTACGTTTTAAAGTATTTTATAGATATAAAAACTATATTACTCCCGCTATAGAGGGAGGATTTCAAAAGAAACGATTTTGAATATTTTTGGAAATCCGGTTTGAAAATTGTTTTCTTTAAAACTATTTTAAATATAAAAACACATGTTTTTGCATACCTCTAGAGATTGGAAAGATATTTAAATGGTATAATAAAGTGCATGGTATGCGAAACGTAGCTTTGTTATATTTGGTAAAACTCCACCGTATTCCCCCAAATTTACACTAACGTGGAGTGGGCTATCTTATGGTGAATCGACTAGGGAAAATGTACGATATGGGATGTATCGTTCTTACTTCTCGAATTACTATTTGGAAGTCTTGGAACATTTTGTTGGTGTTGTTGCTGGTACTTGGACAGATGGGTCCTAAATACACTATTATATATAACATTGGTGGTCCATACATTGGACTGGTGGGTCCTAATCTATATCCGACGGGCAAATTAGGACTGGTGGGTCTTGAATGACACTAGTGGGTCTCTAGTGTATAGTACCTGGCAGGTTAGGCCATATATAGGACTGGTGGGTCCTAGTATATTCGCTGGTGGGAGCATGGGACGTTGTAACACCCCACACCCGCTAAGGTCACTCATAAGAGGGGAATGCCTTAGTTTCGGTGAAGTATTTTAAGTGAATATAGAACAGTAAAATTACAACAAGACAGATATAAGTAATACTTGAAAATTTAAATCATCATTTCATTGCAGCGGAAAGTAAAACATGTTTGGTTACATCACAAAACCATACAAGAGTCAAGTACAAAATATCCATCTTGATAAAAATAAGTACATAATCCCACTATGTAAACAATAGCCATAAAAGGAAAGATGAACTGAGCTTTACTTCAACGGTCCAAGCTCCAAAGGATAGATACAGCAATCTGATCAAAGCCCACTAGCACTAAGCCCACTCTGATAACCTGGGTTTGGGGGAAAAAGATAAAAACAACGGGGTCAGACATAAGTCTGAGTGAGTCCTATAACCCTAACAATACAATCGTTAAAGTAATTAGGGTATGATATAAACAAAGTATGGTACCTCTGGGGATAATGACTACACTACGTAGCCAACTAAACACGGGATGTACTAAGATAACCGGAAAGACGCATTTATCCACCCAAGGATAATTACTAGATTACACCATCCCAGACTTATCCACCAAGGGTAATTCCTACACTGCACCACACCAATTCTACCTACCAAGAGTAATTCCTACTTAAAGGTTGATCCCACTAAATGTACTTAGTAATTTTTACCCAGTAGTTTCGTGTACCCCTAGCTAACTACCTAGGTGTACCCACTACTCCCAAGCGATCGGCTCCCTAACGTAGATATCCGTGCTGGTCCCACAATGGGGTGTATCATTTTCCCAAAGTGGCAACCTGATAATATCAACGGTGCACGGCTTTATACCTACACGATGCAACAACGACTTACTAACCAGCTCGGGTCCACACACGCATATGAAACCCGTTGGTCCTACGTTGCCACCGCTAACCCGTTTTGGCCTCTTATAGTCAAGCCCAATATGCGTGTCCCGTCACTCGACTTGAGTCGAGCCCACTAAGATACGTTTGGGATATTGGTTGAGATTGGCCCCCACAAGCTACCACCTAAGCTTGTTATTCTATCTAGTGTATCCCACTTAACCCTTTTTAATAATCATGTCTATCTTCATGTTATAAATCCTGGTTAAGTCACTTAATCATATTTTAATTACCACTCAAGGCACCCACTAGATTTCCACATGCCACCCAAGTCATTTACTTAATTCCCACATGCCACCCGAGGCACCCACTTAACCCTTTAATCATGTTTAATTACATGTTCTACTCTGGTTAAGTATTCTAATCGTATTTTCTATTGCTACCCAAGGCAACCCACTAGTTTCCTCATGCCACCCAAGGCACCCCACTAGTTACTACAAGTCACCCAAGGCACTCACTTAACCCTCATGCCCCACTACATGCTTTATGGTTAAGTGTTTCTTAATTAATTAAGACCGTGATCCTCATAAAGACCTCTCACATTAGACTATCTTTTATGACCGCTGGTTAAGCCGGTTGGGTCCGGGCAGCCTTATGTCATAACCGAGTCTAACCTCGTGTCTTTACATTAATCACGTATTTAGTTTGTGTCTAAGACCTCTCACATTAGGCTAACATTTGTAGCAACTGGTTAAGCCGGTTGGGTCCGGGCAGTTTTACGCTACAACTGAGTCCAACCTCGTGTCTTAGTCGATTAATTACACTTAATTAATCACCCTCATAATTTATATTAATTATCCCTAATTAATATCAAGTTTTTCATAACATGGATAGACCTAACTCAATAGGTAAATTCCCATGGGGTAGACCTAACTCAATAGGTAAATTCCCACTTATGTTAATTTATTTTTATGGTATGCTTAATCATACCCAATCATACTTTTATTTACATATTTATTAACCCCATCGTTCCCCACGCAAATCGTTCTTATTTCACGACATAATAAAAGGGAAGATCCATCACAAATATCATGGGTTTAACCAAATCTTAGCATATAACTTTGTCATGGGTTAAGAGGATGTCAACTTGCATATATGAGCATATATTAACCCAACTACATTTAACCCAAACTTGCATATTATCACACATGACTTGCATAACGTATTGCATATGAACTTGCATATTATCATACACATATCTTACATAACATGTTGAACTTGCATATAAGCATTCACATAACTTGCATAACATGTTAAATTTGCATATAAGCATTCACATAACTTGCATAAGCATACATAACTTGCATAACATGTTGAACTTGCATATAAGCATTCACATAACTTGCATAACATGTTAAATTTGCATATAAGCATTCACATAACTTGCATAAGCATTCACATACTTGCATATTAACTCATAAACTTGCATAATGTGTCATCATGATCTTGCATATTAACAAACATGTAACTTGCATAGCATATCTTGCATATTAACATACATGTAACTTGCATAGCATATCTTGCATATTAACATACATGTAACTTGCATAGCATATCTTGCATATTAACACACATGTAACTTGCATAGCATATCTTGCATATTAACTCATAAACTTGCATAGCATATCTTGCATATTAACATACATGTAACTTGCATAGCATATCTTGCATATTAACATACATGTAACTTACATAACATCATACACATAACTTGCATATGAACTTGTTAAACATGCATAAACCAACTTATTAAACATGCTTAAACCCACTTGCTAAACATGCATAAACCAACTTATTAAACATGCATAAACCCACTTGTTAAACATGCATAAACCAACTTATTAAACATGCATAATATCACATACTTAGCATGCATAGAATCACATACTAAACTTGCATAATATCATATACTTAGCATGCATAGAATCATATACTAAACTTCCATAATATCATATACTTAGCATGCATAGAATCATATACTAAACTTGCATAATAGATCAATGTTCAACTTAGTGGTTTGCATCATAATCATCATGAAACATAGCACCAAACTTGCATATAGATGTCATGACTACATAACATTAAACTTGCATGACATATGGTATATAACTTGCAAAACACATAACATACACTACACAAAGCTTGCATAAACACATTGATCCTCAAACATATCCATACATCATCATATCCTATCTTAATCAATTTAACAATTGATTATTAAGGAGATAGAATCTCACCAAAACATAATTAGCAAACTAATGAAGAAGATTAAGAGGCTAGAAGTTGATTTGGAATGCTATCCCTTCTCTACTTTTGATGGAGGCTCCTTCAAGTTTCATTTTGCCATAGTTTAGTTACTAGATTTAATTATGAATGAATTAGGGTAGGGTTAGGGTCTTATTTATAGGATTAGGTAGCATTTTAGGCCCTTAGATTAACCCTAGATTGGTTTAGACCCGTCAGATCCAAGAAGCTTCCAGAACCAGCCCTCCAAGCCAGCCTAAGACCCAACCTGGTGCAACCTGGTGCACCCAGGTTCTCTGGACGACGCACCCCTGTCGACAGGCAAGTCGACAGGCAAGTCGACCCCCCTGTCGACAGCCCTGTCGACATGGGTAGGGCGGGAATCCTCCCGCCTGGCCCCGCTTGCTCAATTTTAAAATCTGAATTTAAATTATTAAATCTGTTTTTAGCTTAGAATTTTCTGCAAACTTCATCGGGCCATAACTGGGCCATACGGACTCCGATTTTCAAAAACTCGGACTCTATTTCGCGTATTTTTCCGAGACGAACGCAATGACGCAGCCCGTTTCCCCCAATTCTCACATCTGAGATTATTTATTCTGTAATTAGTGAATTTTAGCATTAACCGAAATTCGGGGTGTTACATTCTCCCCTCCTTAAAGGATTTCGTCCCCGAAATCTCTAAGGTAAGGAGAATGCATATCCTACCATCCAAACAACCATCTACTCAATCCATCAAACACGGGCATCCATTGTCCTTAAAACAATTTCTAATGATGTATGAGCATATGCAAAAAGTGTGTGTATATGTTCCCTATCTAATGTACGAACATATGCATACCATGATAGTGCCATGCATCCAATATGTATGCGAGATAACCCTATCGACACATACAGTATCTATATGAGTGCACAATCATACACCAAAATGCATCATCCATATGATAACACAATCATTATACATCCATAAATATAGCTACCTACACACAATTATATGCAATATGCAATATGAAGTGACTGAGCCGATCTAGTGCCTAGAGTGTGTATATATGCATCCACGAGCAACCACTAGCAAACACTTGCATCCACTTGCATCCATCAACCATAACATGTCTCAAACACATGTTTCAACCATAGGTTTACCCTATCTAAAGGTCAAACAGTACTAACGAGAGGACATACTAAAGATAAGATAAGTACTAGTCAAACGATAAAGGAGAAGTTAAAAGCCATACTCTCAAAAAGAAATGGATACAAAGAACACATCTTTGCTTCCGTCTCCCAAGTAGCATTGCTTTCGTCATCTCCCCATTGCACCTTAACTAGCTGAACTTCTCTGATCCTCAACTTCCTAGTTCTGACCCAAGGATGCGAATAGGAGCTCGTCGAATCGTCGCATCACGCTCTACTTCCACTTCTCTAAGTAAGTTCGGCTCTACCACCTATGCGGTCTCATGTAGGCACTTCCTCCAATGTGACACATGGAATATATCATGTACACCACTAAGTCTGTCGGGCAACTCCACCCTATATGCCATCCGTCCAATCCTTTCCTTAACAGGAAACGGTCCTATAAACCTTGGTACTCACTTCGCAACTTATCCAAAGTGGACCACATTCCGTAACGGAGACACTTTGACGAAGACCATGTCCCCGACTTCAAACTCAAGATTCGTCCTTCTCTTGTCCGCATAAGATTCCGCCGCTTTCATCCTTCTTCGAATCAAATCAATCTTTTCCCGAAGTCTTTCTAACCTTATTCGCCCAAGCAAGGTCTCATCCGTAGATTCCCACCAACATGTAGGCGATCGACAAGGCCTTCCATAAAGAGCTTCAAAAGGTGTCATGCCAATACTAGACTGAAGGCTGTTGTTATATGCGAACTCCATCAACGGAAGATGCTCTTCCCATGTACCTCTAAAATCCAAAATACATAGCCTCACAAGGTCTTCTAAAATACGATTCACCCTCTCGGTCTGACCGTCCGTCTGAGGATGATATGCGGTATTCTAACATAACTGAGTCCCTACCGCCTCTTGCCAACTCTTCCAAAACTCGCTAGTGAAGATAAGATCTCGATTGCTCACTATACTGGAAGGTACACCATGTAATCTCTCAAATGTAAACTGAAGCTAGCCATGCAGCAGTCCTCTTACTCTTCACTGGTATAAAATGGGCACTCTTAGTAAGTCTGTCTACCATAAGCCCAATCCCCGTATTACCCTTCCTTGATTTCGGTAATCCATCGAGACACTATCCCACTTCCCATTATGGAACTTCCAACGGGTGAAGCAACCCTACAGGTTTCTTTTGCTCCCCTTTCACTTGTTAGCACACCAAGCATCTAGCGACATACTTGGCCGCGTCTTTCTTTATACCGGCCCAAAAGAAAACTCGTTTCCTGTCTTGGTACATCTTGTCCCTATCGGAATGAATGGTCATCTTCGACCGATGTGCATCATCAAGTATAACCTTCCTCAAACCCCTTGTCTTACAGTACACAAAGTCTACCGTCTCTACGCAACCACCCCTTACCATCTAGGGTGTATCTACTCAAATGGCTGGACGACTCCCCTTCCTCATGAGCTTCTCTACTACCTCAACCAACTGTGGGTCGTCCCGCTGTGCTTTGCCAATACGCCCCAAAAGAGTAGGCCTAACCTCCAAGGAGGCTAGAAAACCGGGTACAAAGTCAACGGAAGGTCTAAAGTCAAACATAGAAATAAACTCTAAGCTCCGTCGTACAACGAACAATGAACTCAAGGACGACCTTTTTCTACTTAAGGCATCCGCTACCATGTTTTCCCTTGCCATGGGTATACGCTATCTCAAACTCATAGGATGCTAAGAATCCCATCCAAAATCATCACAACTGTCCATCTCTCACGCAGACCACCCTAGTCGAATTCGACATCCCCCAAATGCAAGCCCCAAAGGCCTAAACCAATATCAGACAAACACCCAAGGGATA
This sequence comes from Allium sativum, assembly GCA_030737875.1. NCBI lineage: Eukaryota > Viridiplantae > Streptophyta > Magnoliopsida > Asparagales > Amaryllidaceae > Allium > Allium sativum. The sequence goes on from CM060923.1 coordinate 94,226,488, forward strand.
TCTCCTTCGAGTTCAGGCGACCTACGTGAGATGATACTAGTAAAAATGGCTAAATAATTAAGCCTTCGACCAACTTTGGATGTCCTTGCCAGTCTCGCTCCAAAACCACCGTTTATCCCCTAACTGGCTTCACTCACCCTATTGAGCACATACGAAAACTTATTTTGCTTCTAGAAAAACCAAGGTGTCATTACAAAGACCATTACAAACTTATTTAGGTACTCCATGAACACCCTTTTCATCAAATCAACAAAGTATGCGGGGTGTTCGTCAAACCAAATAGCATTACCAGCCACTCATAAAAACCATCCGGAGTCCTAACGACAGTCTTCTCCATACTATCCTCAGCCACTCTCAACTGACGAAACCCCGTGGCTAAGTCCAACTGCAAAAATACTGAGGCGCCAACTAACTTGATCAAAGAGATCATCAATCCTCGGCAATGGGTGTCTATTCTTCTTTGTGAGTTTATTTAGTTCTCTTTAGCCTACACAAAGTCTGAGGGACCCACCCGCCTTCGTGGCAAAAACTACTGGAGCACCCCACTCCGATATACTTCGTCTTATGAACCCCTTCTCAAGCAAATCGCCTACTTACTTATGGAGTTCCCTCTTCTCACGAGGAGCCTTGTGGCACACTGGCCAAGTCACTGGTTTGGCATTGTTTACCAGATATATTCGGAAGTCAATCTCCCGCTCCGGAGGTAAGCCCTTCACTTCTTCAAACACATCCGGATATTCCCGGACTACTCTGACAGAACGCAAACTCTCAACCGAGGCATCGAGCGATTCAAGATAACTTAGCAAAACAGATTCCATGGGATTACAAGAGATCTCGAGAGTATTACCCAAGCGGGTCATAAGCCTGACAACTCTCCTTTCACAATCGAGAACGGCACCATTACTGGATAACCAGTCCATGCTCACAACTAACCCATAGCCCGTGAAGCCCAACAAGCATCACATCCAAACTCAATGCTAAGTATAGAAACTTTCAAACCCAAACACATCATGGAGCCCCATTTGGGTTTGAAACAACTAAGGGATCATCTACCAAACTGGTGTCTAAGTGCAGTGACTCAACTAACAATGATGAGATAAACGAACTCGATGCGTCAGAATTAAATAAAGTTCGAATCGGATAATCAAGAAATCCAAATTCCAACCTAGATGGTCCTATCCCCATCTGGTACCCTAGTCGTGAGGGAATACAACTACCCTCCAGAAGATTCCATACCTTGCCCTTGCCTCTTTGGACAATCCTAATAAGGTGTCCTATTCCTACTAGCCTTCTTCTTCCCTATTCTCCACTCGTAACCTTCCACCAATGAGGTTTCATCCTTCATTAACCAACAACTATTTGAGCCTTCCTCTCATCGTCTATCCTATATGTACCTACCAGTCCTCCTCCTTCTTGAACCAGCTTCTAATCTGATTAACGTCTAAGTCCCTTGAAGCGGTTTTCCATCCTTGTCTATCTTAGAAAGATCATCCATACGCGGAAGGGAAACTCAAAACGAGAGAGAAAGAGATTCAAAACGGAGAATTCGAAAGATATAGATATGGCTATTGGGGATTATGCTTTTCTTTCAAAAACTTTTCTCTTAAAAGACATGTTTTTGAAAATACTCCTTTCAAAAATATTCTTAGAAAATAGTTTTTCTAAAAATTTTATCTGTTCTGGTAACCTTAAGCTCTGATACCACGTGTAACACCCCACACCCGCTAAGGTCACTCATAAGAGGGGAATGCCTTAGTTTCGGTGAAGTATTTTAAGTGAATATAGAACAGTAAAATTACAACAAGACAGATATAAGTAATACTTGAAAATTTAAATCATCATTTCATTGCAGCGGAAAGTAAAACATGTTTGGTTACATCACAAAACCATACAAGAGTCAAGTACAAAATATCCATCTTGATAAAAATAAGTACATAATCCCACTATGTAAACAATAGCCATAAAAGGAAAGATGAACTGAGCTTTACTTCAACGGTCCAAGCTCCAAAGGATAGATACAACAATCTGATCAAAGCCCACTAGCACTAAGCCCACTCTGATAACCTGGGTTTGGGGGAAAAAGATAAAAACAACGGGGTCAGACATAAGTCTGAGTGAGTCCTATAACCCTAACAATACAATCATTAAAGTAATTAGGGTATGATATAAACAAAGTATGGTACCTCTGGGGATAATGACTACACTACGTAGCCAACTAAACACGGGATGTACTAAGATAACCGGAAAGACGCATTTATCCACCCAAGGATAATTACTAGATTACACCATCCCAGACTTATCCACCAAGGGTAATTCCTACACTGCACCACACCAATTCTACCTACCAAGAGTAATTCCTACTTAAAGGTTGATCCCACTAAATGTACTTAGTAATTTTTACCCAGTAGTTTCGTGTACCCCTAGCTAACTACCTAGGTGTACCCACTACTCCCAAGCGATCGGCTCCCTAACGTAGATATCCGTGCTGGTCCCACAATGGGGTGTATCATTTTCCCAAAGTGGCAACCTGATAATATCAACGGTGCACAGCTTTATACCTACACGATGCAACAACGACTTACTAACCAGCCCGGGTCCACACACGCATATGAAACCCGTTGGTCCTACGTTGCCACCGCTAACCCGTTTTGGCCTCTTATAGTCAAGCCCAATATGCGTGTCCCGTCACTCGACTTGAGTCGAGCCCACTAAGATACGTTTGGGATATTGGTTGAGATGGGCCCCCACAAGCTACCACCTAAGCTTGTTATTCTATCTAGTGTATCCCACTTAACCCTTTTTAATAATCATGTCTACCTTCATGTTATAAATCCTGGTTAAGTCACTTAATCATATTTTAATTACCACTCAAGGCACCCACTAGATTTCCACATGCCACCCAAGTCATTTACTTAATTCCCACATGCCACCCGAGGCACCCACTTAACCCTTTAATCATGTTTAATTACATGTTCTACTCTGGTTAAGTATTCTAATCGTATTTTCTATTGCTACCCAAGGCAACCCACTAGTTTCCTCATGCCACCCAAGGCACCCCACTAGTTACTACAAGTCACCCAAGGCACCCACTTAACCCTCATTCCCCACTACATGCTTTATGGTTAAGTGTTTCTTAATTAATTAAGACCGTGATCCTCATAAAGACCTCTCACATTAGACTATCTTTTATGACCGCTGGTTAAGCCGGTTGGGTCCGGGCAACCTTATGTCATAACCGAGTCTAACCTCGTGTCTTTACATTAATCACGTATTTAGTTTGTGCCTAAGACCTCTCACATTGGGCTAACATTTGTAGCAACTGGTTAAGCCGGTTGGGTCCGGGCAGTTTTACGCTACAACTGAGTCCAACCTCGTGTCTTAGTCGATTAATTACACTTAATTAATCACCCTCATAATTTATATTAATTATCCCTAATTAATATCAAGTTTTTCATAACATGGATAGACCTAACTCAATAGGTAAATTCCCATGGGGTAGACCTAACTCAATAGGTAAATTCCCACTTATGTTAATTTATTTTTATGGTATGCTTAATCATACCCAATCATACTTTTATTTACATATTTATTAACCCCATCGTTCCCCACGCAAATCGTTCTCATTTCACGACATAATAAAAGGGAAGATCCATCACAAATATCATGGGTTTAACCAAATCTTAGCATATAACTTTGTCATGGGTTAAGAGGATGTCAACTTGCATATATGAGCATATATTAACCCAACTACATTTAACCCAAACTTGCATATTATCACACATGACTTGCATAACGTATTGCATATGAACTTGCATATTATCATACACATATCTTACATAACATGTTGAACTTGCATATAAGCATTCACATAACTTGCATAACATGTTAAATTTGCATATAAGCATTCACATAACTTGCATAAGCATACATAACTTGCATAACATGTTGAACTTGCATATAAGCATTCACATAACTTGCATAACATGTTAAATTTGCATATAAGCATTCACATAACTTGCATAAGCATTCACATACTTGCATATTAACTCATAAACTTGCATAATGTGTCATCATGATCTTGCATATTAACAAACATGTAACTTGCATAGCATATCTTGCATATTAACATACATGTAACTTGCATAGCATATCTTGCATATTAACATACATGTAACTTGCATAGCATATCTTGCATATTAACACACATGTAACTTGCATAGCATATCTTGCATATTAACTCATAAACTTGCATAGCATATCTTGCATATTAACATACATGTAACTTGCATAGCATATCTTGCATATTAACATACATGTAACTTACATAACATCATACACATAACTTGCATATGAACTTGTTAAACATGCATAAACCAACTTATTAAACATGCTTAAACCCACTTGCTAAACATGCATAAACCAACTTATTAAACATGCATAAACCCACTTGTTAAACATGCATAAACCAACTTATTAAACATGCATAATATCACATACTTAGCATGCATAGAATCACATACTAAACTTGCATAATATCATATACTTAGCATGCATAGAATCATATACTAAACTTGCATAATATCATATACTTAGCATGCATAGAATCATATACTAAACTTGCATAATAGATCAATGTTCAACTTAGTGGTTTGCATCATAATCATCATGAAACATAGCACCAAACTTGCATATAGATGTCATGACTACATAACATTAAACTTGCATGACATATGGTATATAACTTGCAAAACACATAACATACACTACACAAAGCTTGCATAAACACATTGATCCTCAAACATATCCATACATCATCATATGCTATCTTAATCAATTTAACAATTGATTATTAAGGAGATAGAATCTCACCAAAACATAATTAGCAAACTAATGAAGAAGATTAAGAGGCTAGAAGTTGATTTGGAATGCTATCCCTTCTCTACTTTTGATGGAGGCTCCTTCAAGTTTCATTTTGCCATAGTTTAGTTACTAGATTTAATTATGAATGAATTAGGGTAGGGTTAGGGTCTTATTTATAGGATTAGGTAGCATTTTAGGCCCTTAGATTAACCCTAGATTGGTTTAGACCCGTCAGATCCAAGAAGCTTCCAGAACCAGCCCTCCAAGCCAGCCTAAGACCCAACCTGGTGCAACCTGGTGCACCCAGGTTCTCTGGACGACGCACCCCTGTCGACAGGCAAGTCGACCCCCTTGTCGACAGGCCTGTCGACAGCCCTGTCGACATGGGTAGGGCGGGAATCCTCCCGCCTGGCCCCGCTTGCTCAATTTTAAAATCTGAATTTAAATTATTAAATCTGTTTTAGCTTAGAATTTTCTGCAAACTTCATCGGGCCATAACTGGGCCATACGGACTCCGATTTTCGAAAACTCAGACTCTATTTCGCGTATTTTTCCGAGACGAACGCAATGACGCAGCCCGTTTCCCCCAATTCTCACATCTGAGATTATTTATTCTGTAATTAGTGAATTTTAGCATTAACCGAAATTCGGGGTGTTACAGACGTCCTAATATTATCGCCAGTGCGCGGCTTGGACTGGTGTGTCCAGGGTTTGATAGTATTACCGCTTTTTAGATTTAACAGTGTTGGTTTCTAGAATTTTGGTGATTTTGTATGTTCTCACCTGGTTGATGATATTTATCTTTTATATAGCTAGTAGGCTATTTATGTTGAATTGTTTTTGTTGATTTCATTCAAACTATTTTGGAACTCCTTAACAAGTTCTTATTATATTATGATGGTGAGGTGATTTCCTTTTTGTAGTGTAACGTGGTCGTTATATCCTTTTTTCCCTACTTGAGGGCTTGGCAAATTATATTAGGGATAAGCTGACACGACCCGAACTTCCCCGTGAAGGAAAGCACGGATTGAGTTGAGAACACGACAAATCAGAACACAAACAGAAGAACATTTCATTGCTTATTACAACAATTTCATAAGAATACAAGAATATACAGAGTATATATGAATAATATACAGAACAAAAATATCAGAGGTTTACAATTTACAATGCAGCAGAAAAATAATACAAAACACAACTTAAGGTGATATACGGATACAGAGCTTTCCGAATATCATTCCAGCTGTAAACCAGGATCCTATGAATATAAATCTGCAAAACCAAATTTACTAGCTGCCCGTGTGGAAATAGGGGCACCCAGAGTTTAGGTTAAAACAGTAAACTCCAAATCAGTCATGTGACTGGTGTGAGAACTAAAACAGATATTTAAAACTTTACTTCAAATCAGATATATCAAGATACTATGCCGTATAACATGGAACGGGTTTCCTCCCAAGAATACCAGTGCATATAACAAAACAGCGCAATGCTTTTTGAAAAAATGAAGTTATTATAAGACCCAGGTCCTATCACACAATGCAACGCAAGCTGGAGGATAGGGTTTTCCCTTATAATAGCCAAACATGCTTGGTACGTTAAAAAAAATCATTTGATACTATTATAAGTGCATAGTGTATAAAACAACTTCAAATATAAATGTATCAATCCTAGACGGCATGGGTACCATATATCATGTCGCCAATACTAGGCTCTACAATCAAAACCGCAAATGTCACGTATTGGAAGTTGGATTTCCATCTGTGATCCAAGGCAAGGGATCGTCCTTACCGCTTCGAGATAATCTAGCCTGCCATGTCTTAGGAACAGCCGCAACTACTCCTTGGATCTTCACGGCCGGTCCACACGGAGTGGATTAAATTGCCTGAACAATGCGTTTCCCCACCCTATGGGGCGTAAACTGGTCATATACCGACCAGACCATCGGTCCCGGATCAACCGATATAACCGAGGCGCCTCGCTATCCATCATCCACATAAGTAAAATGTCAGGGCGTGCAACACGCTGACACCACTCCTAGCTAGAAAGAAATGCATGCCCTCCCTGCAGTCCTCTCCTGTTTCTGGTTCATACCAGGGTGTGAGGCTCGCAAGTTAACACTGCACAAAGCTATGCCACAAAGGTCGTGCTTTGATCATCAACCATAAGACTATGCTTTTCAACTGAAGCCTTAATCATTTGCATCTCAACATGCCACACAGGCAATTCACGCTATGCAACCAATGTCTATCAATCACACAAAATGAAATCCGATGTCAGACACACATCCGTTTACAAGTCCGTTCTGGGTCTGAACGAAACCGAAGGCATCTTATTCCTCCCCCATATGTCCAATACTGGGGAGAGGTCCTCGCATATCCGGTCGATCTCCAAGTACGTCTGGACGGTCACCACTTATTACCTCGCCTTGGGTGTACAGCCCAATCAAGACATCAGTAATCATCCTAACGATGTGAAGACCTCCGGTCTTCAACCACTGTCTTCATCCTCGACACATCGTCGAATCAGTTATTCAGAATGGGATAAACCCGGTCTTTTCGAATAACTCGTATATAATAAACAAGTGTTACAAAAACACAACATACGCCTCATTCCAATTCAGAATATTCTTTCATTCAAATATTCTTATACTTTGGGAATTGTTCCCATTAATTTTATCAAAGATAAATTCTTTAAATTTATTCTTTAATCTTCCTTTGGATATCAATTCAATCTAATTAAAGATGCATTAAAACTCCACTTGGTTTTAATCTTCCCAAAAATCAATATTAACGATTGTTTAACTTGGGAAACCATATCCTGTCTTTAACTGGGTTAAAGTACCAATGTCATTTAAAACACGACTCACAATAAACCCAAAATCACATTCCATTCCATCAGCCTTTAACTGTAAATTAGCAAGTGAACAATTCCCTAAGTATGAACCCCGAAGGCCGAAACCAACATCAGATCAATACCCAGGAAGCCATTCAACTTAACAAATCTCCAGTTTGTTTCTGAATTTCTTAACTCCGTTGGGTCTAAGAATAATATTATTAAAGATACCATTCACGACAACCCAAATCACATTCCATTAATTGTGGAATCTTCACGGAAAAACAAATCAATATATAATTGATATCAATTTCCTTATCCGACCAAAAATATAAATGGAATAGCGGCAATGCCTCTTAAATTCCATATGTATTAACAGTCTTCCTCCATAGAAATTCACTTCGATTATTATCAAATCGAATTCCACTCAATTCCAATTTAATATATTAAATTGGAAAACGTTTCCTTGGAAAATTCCCGTTAAATCTAAATAAAAAGATTTATAAATCCTAAATCATGTTTCATTGTGAATCGGGTAAAAGAACGAATGTCGTTAAAAACACAGTTCACAATAAACCCAATTCACATTAGCCTCTAACCGTAAATTAGTAAGAGAACAATCCCCTAAGTATTAACCCCGAAGGCCGAAACTAACATCAGATCAATACCCAGGAAACCATTCAACTTAACTAATCTCCTGTCAGTTTCTAATTTTCTTAACTCCATTCGGTTCAAGAACAGTATTATTTAAGATACCATTCACGACGAACCCAAAATACAATTTGATATTAAATACAAGGCTCTGAATAGAAATATATCGGCTTATATTTAATATCAAATTCTGAAACCAACAAATATTGTATTGGAATAACGATTTATATATCTTCCAAATTCCTCCACAATATCCGTGTAATCACGAAATTCAATATCGAAATATTCTGAAGATAATTTCAATTCAAATCCATTCAATTCATATATTGGAAATTCCGGCTATTTTTAAAACCATTTCAAATCCAATTTATTTATTTAAACATATTGGAATATAATTCTAGTTCAAAACAAGTTCATTCTGATAAAAATCTATTTTTATCTTTTCAAACATGGAATTTTTCATCCCAATTCTTTCCAAATCATTTCTTATGATTTTACACTAATTATTAATATTTTTTATAATTTTATCAAGGCCCGTACAGTCGAGTTCCATAAACGGCCATCGAACTGCACTTACAACGACCTTTTCCAAATTTGATTTGGACACAATTCCAAATCCAACCATTAAATTTCTAATTTCTCATATTCTTTAGAAAGCTCTTTTTGATACGAACCCAACGGTTTAGGTTTTAGGAGAATCCGACGGTCGGATCTCCCGTAATGTCCGTTTGAATTCAATGGTCGAAATTCGCGAACTGCCATAGCGCGACGCGTTCTATTCAGGCCATTATATTATATATAATATATATTTCATCGTTTTCCTTTTAAAACGTATTTTATAAATCGTTTTAAATTCGTTTTCAAAACGATTTCTACTTCATATTCAATTTCAAATCAAAATTGAATATTCCATATCATCGATATATAAATGATAGTATTTTCAAAACATTGTCAATTCCTTTTCTATCTTCGTTAAAAATGAGTAAAATCGATATAAATATCGTTCACGTCAAAATGGCGTATATCTAATCAACACGGCTATATATATTTAAATATATTCGTGTCCATCCCAAATCGGACATCAAAATCATATTTTGATTCTTTTCTCAATATTATTTGAAAATATTCGTTATTTTAAAATAATTGTTATTTTAAAATATTCATTCTTTCTGAACTGGAATCAGACACAGCCAATTGTCGTATAATGTGATTATATGGATTTCATACAACACATGTACGCAACGATAATCAAACACAGTCAACCATCATCCAAAGTGCATTCTACACTACATAAGCATTGAATATAAATATTTACGCTTACAACAGTCTGTCAATCAATCGATCGACATACAACGGCTTATTGAGGCTAGTGTATGTCCAATTTCATCCCAATACCTGTATGGGGTTTCAAACAATCAAACACAGGTTTTATTTATGCAGTTAGGCGATGTGTAAAATTTATCGTCCCAATCAATAACAGTCAAATGTGTGTACATAAACAAATCGTCCGATTTGTTTATAAATATTTATTTCGTTCATATACACGTTAAAAATTATATTTTTAACTATAAATTATTTATTCAATCCACATCACACAATCAATTTTCACAACACATCAATCAAACAAACAAGTCATCCATGGTCTGTGGACGACGGGTGTCGGGTGCTGCTAAGCACCGTCTGCATCCTAGTATATATTTTAACTAAAAATTAAAATAAAATCACATTGGCTTGTTGAGTGATTCTTAGTTATTAGAAGGAAAAACTATAGGATATGCATTGGATAATCTACATCTGTACTAAATAATGAACTCAAATAGATAATTTGAAGATGAGTAGATAACTTGTTAATAAAGAAACTATGCTGAAACCATTAAGGTAGTCAGTCAATATAACGGGAATGGAATCCGCTGTATGTTGCATGTTGCATACTAGTGTTGACATTGTTATTATTGTCATTGTTACTGTGCTAACCTTAGAAATGCAGGACCATGGGATTGGTTATTTATAACAGCTTGATACTAGTGAGAGGAAAATCCATTCCATTATGCAGCATGGTCTCACTAGATATCCATTATGTCGGGTATAAAATATTATTATTCACATCAGTCTTTTTATTGATACATAGTTTTTGTTTTTCCCATTAAACTCTCAGGTACTCATTTGAGTAGGTTGTGAGTTAAGGTCTTTTTAGGTCATCTTCTTTGAATAAATTTATGGAGACGAGTAGGATGTTATTTCTATTTTGGAGCTTTTTGTATTGTATATTTATGTCTTTTGAATGAATTTAAGGCAAAGTTGTTTATTGCTTATATTTTTGAACTCTAATCAACTAAGGTGCGTCTTCGTACATCGCTGTTAGTGATAGTATATTATAATATATTTTGATTTGAATGGGATTTCACATGGGAGCGTACTAAATATTTATCAAAAAATGTTATTTAAAAAAAATTCATATTTCTTTAACAAACTGTTTTCTATCGTCGGAAGTTAATACTATGGTTGACTGCATCATCTACAATGCTTAACTTTTGGCCAAAGAGAATGAGGTGTTACAATTTGGTATCAGAGACTAGATTTACACAAACTTAAAAATGCTTTCTTAAAAGTATTTTCCTAGTTAAAACACAAAGATCAAAGTAAACAACCCGTCATATGGGATAACGATATTATAATGTACTTATGTTTGTATTATATAAGTTTGTACATACCCCACAGTCTTAAGGACACCCTTTGGTATGTTACAAATATTAAACTACAAATAAGGAAGTAAGATATGGAGAGAAGGAATGCAAGGCTGAATATTCGTAGAGGAAGCACCACCACTAACGAAAATATGAGGCCTGAAGCTTAGGGAGATCATAGTCGATGGGATAATGAGAATCAAAGTGTGTAACCCCTAATGGATATGGGTGAATTCATACTAGTTTTTGTTTAAGTTATGCAGGTAGGAGTGACAGTTGGTCTTGGAGGAGTTAATCCCTTGGCACTAGTTGGAAACAACTATGCCAACCTGACTAGGGATTACACCATTCTTGGAGGGAAACCTTTTCCTGAAATGAAAGAGGATGATGCTATTGATACTTGGTTGTTGCATTATAATAGAATCTTTGGAGATTCAGGCTTGAATGATGTGAAAAAAAGGAGGTTGGCTTCGAGACAGCTACAAGATAATGCCTGACATTGATGGAATGGAATCACGGCTAAGATTATAAGGGAGGAGATCACTTGAGGTGATTTCAAAAGGATGCTTATGGAATCGAGACAGCTACAAGCTGCCCACAATATTGTTAAGGAATTTTGTTGAGCTAAAGCAAGAGGAGATGTCGGTTGCAGAGTACGCCGCTAAGTTTGACGAATCCTCTAATTATACTCATGGGGCAATCAACATTGTTATAAGAAGGAATGAAAATTTCATTAAGGAGCTAAGATCGGAAGTCACAAGGGTGACTATGTCTCATCTATGAGACCCTATTAATGTCGTTGTAGAGATGACCATTGCAATGAGAAGTCGATTGCGGAATACGGGAGACCTAATGGAAACCAGAACTTCCATGGAAAGAAAAGAAAGCTATCCAAGAGAGGAAAGATCAGAAAAGAGGGACGCCCAAGAAGACCAAAGTTGAAGTCGTTTTTCTTATGTGTAATAAGAATGTCCACTGTCCGATGGAATGCAAGTCAGGCGAGGACATGATCACCACTAGGATATAGAATGCCAGAAGCTACATTTGAAAATAGTTTAGGCAATACAAGAATAAGTGGCCAAAGTTAGCAATGGGTAAAGTGATTGCTTTGGCACACTCGTCTTCTAGACCCTTGTCGTGGAGAAAGGAATTTTTTTTGGACGGTATGCTTTTGGTCCATATCATACATAGGAGTTTTGTTTGATATGGGTGCATCACATTCATTTATCTCTAAATATGTATTAGATAAATTATTATTAGAATCATCATATCTTATCACTTCCTTTAGGGTATCTAGTCCTATTGAAGGGTACGCAACTCTTGGAATGAGATGTGATAACCTAGAGTTTTGGTTACTAGGGTACACATTTATTTGTAGTTTGTATGTGTTTGATTTCGAAAGTATTGGAATCATATTGTGTATGGATTGGTTGAATCATTATGATGCTAGAATATTTTGCCAAAGTAGGGAAATATCATTGTGACATCCTAGGTGTAATATTCATATTGTGTATTTATGGAAAATACAAGACCACATATGTTTTCTTTGTTAGGTGCATTGCAATTGGAAGATGAAGTAAGTGAAGATCCTATCATTAAGGAATACGTTGATCTTTTTGAACCATTGATAGGATTGACGTCGAAGAGAGCCATCGAATTTAGAATCAATCTTGTGCCTTAAGTCGAGCTAGTAAGTAGAACATCTAACTGAATGATACCTACAGAGATGAAGGAACCGAAGGTGCAACTAGTAGTTTTGGAAGGAAAGAGCTTCATCCGTCTAAGAAGTTCACCATTGGGTGCATGTGCGGTATTCATGAAGAAGCCAGATGGATCACTGAGAATGTTTTTCAACTACCGAAAGCTCAACAAGAAGACGACAAAGAATAAATTACCTTTTCCATGAATTGACAATTTTCTCGATCAGCAAGAGGAGCTAAAGTATTCTTTTATTTTGACTTTGCGACTGGTTTTCAACATTTGAGAGTAGAGGAGGAAAGTATTCCATTGGTGACATCCCATACAAGGTATGGATCGTATGAGCGGTGGTCATGTCAATTAGATTGATAAATTCACTTGCTTTCTTTGTAGACTTGATGAACCGAGTGTTCTGAACACTTGGTTAGATTTTTTTAGTCTTCATAGATGATATATTGGTGTACCCCAAGGATTCGAAGTATCGCGAGACTTGTCTTTGGATTCTACTTAAGACATTGAGAAAGCAACAATTAAAGATCAAGTTTTCCAAGTGCAATTTCTGTGAAAAGGAAGTACAGTTTTTTGCTCATGTTGTTTAATGCAAAGGGATGTCTGTAGATCTAGCAAAGGTTGATGCTGTTAATAGTTAGAAGAGGCCAAAAAGTGTTACCGAGATCAGAAGCTTTCTTGGACTAGCCACATATTATCGTAAGTTTCGGAATTTGAAGTACTTTTTTACCAATGCACCTATGTTATTAGTGCCAGATGGAAACCATGACCTAGTAGTATATACCGACTCTTGCAGAACAAAGCTGGGAGTTATTCCTATGCAGAAGGGAAGAGTTGTTTCTTATGCTTCCATACAACTAAGATCACATAAGGTTAGATACCCAACTCATGATCGTGAGTTTGCAACTATTGTCATCGATTGAAGATCTGGAGACACTATATTTTGGGATCATGCAATCGTATGAGTTTAACATTGAGCATCCACCAAGAAAAGGGAATATGGTTGTCGATGACTGTAATGACCCGCATTGGCAGGGGTATTATGATTAATTTATTTAATTATATCAATGGTGATATAGTGAATTTAATGGCCGTGGAATTTAATAATGGTGAATATTTAATTTAAATAATAAATTTAATAATATATTTAATTCTGAAATAAACAGAATTGGTCGAAATGACGATATGGTGTGAACGGGATCATCTGTGATATTTAATTCAGTTCAGAATTTTAATTAGATAATGAATATATTTTATATACGACAATTAGAACGTATAGTTTATAATATAATTATAAATGAGCTCGAAATGACGCTGCAGTTCGTAAATTGGCGATTCGAACTTCAACTGAATGTACAGGATTCATTTTAAGCCGGATTTCTGTGAAACAAGAAACGTGTGGAGCTGACGGAGTATATCTTTCTAGTGGAAGAGGAAAATCGAGATTTCGTTGTGTAGATTTTGATTTATGTCCAAATCAAATATTCAGAAAAACAGCGGTATATTCGTTCGTGGCCATAACGGTTATTCAAATATATTTGAATATCGGGTGTGAATTTAGACAAGGTTCTTTTGGGACATAGCGATAATTTAATTTTTAGAATTTTACTGTAATTTTTAATTAATTTAATAAGAGACTTTTTATTTGAAGTATTTCGCACCCTGAAATCAACATTTTGAAGTTTCAAAATAGGAGTCCGTCTACCGGTATTTTTATATTTTTGAAATCGTGGTACCTTACTGGTCACGACGGTATTTTTGTATCTGTTCATAACGACTCATATGGAAACGAAAATATTACATAGCAAAGTACACTAAGTTTTATAATTTAAAACTAATTCTTTTTCTTCATCTTTCACGGTTAGAAATGGTGCCACCATTCTCTTTTTTCCAAGCAAACCGTGGAGGCATGACACCCTCACAAACAAACTCAAATGGATCCTATAAATACCCTTATTCTTACTCCATCTAAACCTAATTTCACTTTCTCTCTGGCCAAATACTTTTCCGCTGTAAGTCCCTCTTCCAGAAAACCATTTTCGATCTTCTTTAAAATCATTTCAATTCATATAAAATTGTATAAATCGAGATATTTATATTTTCGAGTCCCCATTCGGTTTCTCTTCATTCCTATACACAGATGGATGGGTTCGAAGTCTGTTGTGGGTTCGCTGGTTTGTCCAGTGCGAGCTAGGGCTCACGGTTGTGGAAGACTGGGAGTTTGTGGCTCAAAACGAAGTAGGGTGCGAGGTATGGTTTTTGGGTATGAGGAGAAAGTGGAATTTTTGGTGTACTGGGAGCGGACGTTTGAAGTTATGGGGGAGTTGGGTTAGGAGGAACAGTGGGTGCCTGCGCGTTATACTATGTTGACGTGAGGCAGTAGGGAGTCTGTAGTTTTGTTGAAGACATGAACAGGGAGAACGTGATGAGGGCTATCATGGGGTGAGAAGGATTTTGTATAATTCTGTTTTAATTATTTTGGAGTTTGGATCGATTTTTTTTTGAAAGGAGATGGAGTCAATGAAAAAACGGGGAAGTTCATCGGAAGGAAATGGCACAGTATGGTTGCGTATACTGTCTGGAAGGAGAGGACGAAAATGAGGAATGCTGAATAAGCACTGAAGAATATGTCTGGAGTTTGGAGTTCTGTGGATTTGAAAGTGCGAAAATGGGTTACGGTGAGGAGCAAAATTTATGGAGTTGGATCTTGAAACAAGTATCAATGGTGCGTGTTCTTCTCTGAAGAAGATGGTGTGCAGACTCGAACTGTACAGGAGGATAGATGGGGATGCTCGCGGTGATTATCTGTGGATTCTCGTGATAAAATGGGTAAATGGGAGTAATCAGAGTTCGGCCGTGTTTCTTTTTGAAACAGTTCAGAATGAAGATGAAAAAAATACCGTACAGAGGAGACAGATGGATCCTGAGGTCTAAATTATGGTAATGGGCCAAGTGAGAATAAATAAAAGAAGTAAGGCCCAAAACTATAATCTAATATAAGTTTTATTTAAATTAAAAAGTATTAACTTCTATAAGTCATAACTTGATCGTACGTAAACGAAATTCAGCGAAACAGGACCCGTTGGGATAGTATGGACGAGGGCAACGTCATGGAACTGACTGGAAGTGAAATCGAGCCCGTTACAATTTATGGCGAAATAAATTGTCCATCTGAATCAAAGACAGTTAATCGTTTTTAACGATAATATTTTAATGTGAGTAAATCTCACTAACTCTGAACAGTTTATAATCTCATGTTGTATTGTTAGAACTGTTAGATATTGGCTGATACTGTATGTTGACTGTTTGATTGAACTGCTAATCAGTTAGTTAAATTTTCTATATTGATTCTGTTTAACAGAATGTATCATATAGAACTGAAAGTGATGTTATCTATATTGTTTAACATCTGTGATGCAGGGAAACAGGTTGGAGGAATCCAACTGGATTCCTCAACATTTATTTTACTGTTTTCATATATTGTGATATATGATGTGTTATATAATTTGTTATGGATTATGGGTGTTGGAATGATGTTGATCATTGTTATTCGATATTGTAAATATCATAAAAGACCCTGGGATGTAAAAAGAATTTATTTCAATGTATATTGAAATAAAGGAATTTTATAAAATCACAGGATTTTATAAAAGGAAATATTTATAAAACGAACACGGTTTTTATAAAAGGGATATTTATTTAGAAAATAAATAGAATTGAAAAGGAGAATATTTATTTAGAAAATAAATAGGAATAAGAAATATTTATTTAGAAGATAAATAGAAGTTGTAAATAGGAAATATTTGTAACGGTAAATAGAAGTTGTAAATAGGAAATATTTGTAACGGTAAATAGAAGTTGTAAATAGGGAATATTTGTAACGGTAAGTAAACGTAAAAAAAAAAGGGAAATAGTTGTAACGGAAAACGTAGTTTATCAAAAGGAGTTAATCAAACGTAGTTTATAAAAAGGGGTTAATCGAATATAGAAATTAAGAAGTGAAATTAAACAAAAATTAGAAACTGACTAGAGATTAGTAAGTTGAATAGTTTTCTGAGTGTTGATCTGATGTTGGTTTCGGCCTTCGGGGTTTATACTTAGAGAATTGTTCTCTTACTAGTTTACAGTTAGGGACTAATAGTTGTGGAATGATAGTGATGCGTAAATGAGGATTGGAAATGTTTTCCAATGTTGAAAATGTATATTTTCTAATTTTAGAAAATAAGGAAATATGAATATATATATATATATATATGATTGATGATTGGATCGATAAATTCCATTTGGAATTAAGATCGTTGTTTGTACACCGACATATTTTTATTCGATAGTTAAATCACAGACTATCGAAGTTTTGACCATTTTAACGTTGTTAATATGGAGAGACCGGTTGGATTATTATCCAAAGAACCACTCTGTATTGGCATAACCGTTGCGAATCATATATGCCAAAGGAAATTGAAGACGGAGTTATGCAAGGGCTATCCTATTTACAGAATAGTGCCTTCGGTTCATCCTGTTCCTGGATGACTTGTATGGACGGATGTCTGACAGAGTATTTCCAGACGATCACGTATATTGATTTCTCCAACTGTACCAAGAGTGGAAGCGAAGAAGGAAACTTCTTTTAGCTAACACATAATGTATGGTTGAGGACGTCAATCGGTGATTTGATGGATTCGACGATGTGGCATTCAAAGTGAATCTGATGTGATGATAAAGCGTAGCTTCTAGCCTCATCATCCGGTAAATGACAGAAATCGGGCAGGCAGCATGGCTAAGTCGGTCGCACCGAAGTAGGGTGTATAATCACCTGATCTAGAGTTTCATTCATTTCTAAAAATCTATTGTTGATGCTGTCCCATTCGGGAAACGGTTGCTGATCCCAACTGTTGGTGATATACATTCGATACACTCAAGCGAAATGAGTGGTCGGTCATGTGTGGCCGGGTTGCAAGATGTTCTTGTTGAACCCAGTGTATTCCTCTCTAGAGGTACACGAGCGAAAGGTGGTTCCATACCTTGTCATAGTTGAAAATCCATTACCCAATACGTGCTTGCGGTTTTGATTGTATACTATATATGTAGAACGTGAGATGAAAGCGTTTCTGCTAGATGATTATATATACTGTGGTTGATAGACATTATTATAATATCAAAAGGTTTTTGATATAAAGATATTTTGGATTCTCATAAGGGAAAAACCCGTTCCGTTATGCGGCGTGGTCTTATGAGATATCGTTTACTTGTTCGAACTGTTTTTAAACTGTTTTACTCACACCAGTCCCATGACTGACCTGGAGTTTACTTTGTTGTTTTCCCTAAACTCTTGGGTGCCTAAATTTGTATGGGCAGTCAAGTAGTCGGGATTTTACAGATATAGTTGAAGAGCTGGAGTAGGAGGCTTCAGGATCATATAGCTATAGTTATTTCCGCTGTGTTGTAAGTGATGTACTCTGATAATGTTATTGTATACATATAAATCTTTTATTTCAAAGATATGTTATCTGTTATATGTTATTCGTTCCGCTGTGAGATTCGTGTTACTCTGATGTTTTGTTCTTCTTCTTCTTCTATTCTAATTTTCTATCTTATCTTTCCTCACCCTCTAATTTCTTTCACTAATTACCAGGATTTTTCGGTGTTTTGGTTATCGACATCGTGTTTATGTCGATAACCAAAGTCGCTGAAAATCCGGGTCGTTACAGTTGGTATCAGAGCTTAAGTTAAGAATTACTTGGCTCTGTGGCGTGACTCGGTAGAGATAGGGTTAGTAATACCCTAGACTGAGATTGAGTGTATATATACGAGTGAGCGTATTTGTTATTGATATAAAAATTTGTTTTATATTGTGGAGATCCATTGGTTGAGTCGTTTATGAGTTCTGGTCAATCAGTTTGATCCACTGTATCGGTAGGAGTTACTAAACACTTGAATACGATGAACCATCATGGTATGTTTTGAAAGAGGGTAAATGAAAATAATTTTACCCAAAGTATATTTTGACATATATTGGATATATTGGTTGTTATTATAATCGAGTAAGATTATAAATTAAATGGTTATGTAAATAACCAATCAGAATTCATATAAGTAAAATACGTGAAATCAGATGAGTTAAATCTGAAATTTAAACCAGAATTGAAGTTAAACTCTGGAAAATTGGATAAGTGTTTGTAAATGGATTTGGATTAAAGGTAAGGAAAATTTAAGATCCTGGGAGATTTTAAATTGTTTTACAAGCAGTGTGAATTATAGCTGAAATGAATTTCAAAGTGGAAATGTTTAAAAATGGTTTTATAGTATTGAACTCACTTCGATCGCTGGGAAATAGATTCTGATGATGACAGCTGCATCATCAGTATCCATTTTCGAGTTGTAAGTGACGAATTACTACTAGAGATACTGTTTTGAATTTGTTTTGGGAAAGACAAGTTGTGTTGAATTTCAAAATAGAATTTGAATAGAGGAATTCGAATATAGAAATCAAATAGAATTTGACAGATGAGAAATTAAATAGAATTTGACAGATGAGAAATCAAATAGAATTTGACATATGAGAAATCGAATAAAATTTGACATAAGAGAATCGAAATGGAATTTGAATATAGGAAATTCAAATAAAATTTGAAATGGAATTCAATTAGTTGATAAACAAGTTAAAATATATTTGGACATGTTATACTTAAATATGAAGGTGAAATGGGAAAACCGGTAATTTGAACATCACTTAATGAACTAAGTTAAAACGATTGGATTAAGTCGAAATAAATTAGAAATGTATAAATATACATGAGATAGGTATGGATAAGGATAATGCAAGAGTATAAATAGATTGCTCGACAAAAGGTATGTATTTAATTCCATATGAGATTTTATGCGCCGTATCGGCTAGCCGCTTGGCATTTTGTTTTTCTTTTGGATGGATAAGGGCCATGGGAGGCTATTTGAAATATCCCGATGCTCCTAGTACAAAGGAGTTTATGGCGAATTTTTTCAGGAATTTAAGGAGATAGAATATTTTTAAGATAATTTGATAGTTAGAAATCAACGTATCGATGTATATATAGAAGTCGGCAAGGAAACGAACTTAGAAATAGAATAGTAGAATCAAAAAGGAAGTCTAGAATAAAATCTAGTACGAATAGAAAGAGAAGGTGTATATGTGTTTAAAAGTTAATCAGTTGATTATTCGAGTAAGTAGTCTTATCTGTTTTGACGTTATAAATGTTATTCAGTCAAGGTCTGAGAGGTAGTTATACCCCAACTTGATTGATTTCATTATTAACAAATAAATAGTAAGATTCCAGGCTCGATGATCAATGTGAATGAGAGTTAGTTGAGTATAGTATTTGGGTTGTCGTAACGATGATTTACACAACACCCATTTTAACCCAAATAGTGTAAACTTGGAAATAGAATAAAGGATATTTCCTAAGTATGGAAATAAACGAGATCGGAAAAGAGATAAGTAATTGGAATATTTTCCAATTATAAATAGCATATATTTTCTAAAATTTAGAAAATAAAGGAAGGCGATATTCAGAAATGTTTTCCAAATAACTTAAAAGGCCAATATGGTTATTGCAAATATTTGGTTAACAAATATTGATAAAGAAATAGAGAAGTGATTTAACTAATGGAATATTAATTAAGGGCTCAATTGAAGTTCAAAAAGAAAATTTTGATTTTTGAAAAGAGTAAACTGTTTGAAAACTCCCAGGGAAAGACTGTTTGAATTAAAAGCAAATTTAACAGAAATTTGTGAAAGAATATTTGAATTAAAGTAAAGCCAGTAAAGTGGTAACTGAGGTTGAATCAGAATGATATCAAGGCAAATTGGATTGTGAAATTCGAATTTGAAGTGTAAATTGGTAACCAAGTTAAGAGTTTGAAATCGAGAATCAAACTCGAGTTTGAAAGGATATTTGGTGGACATAACGCGAATGTTTGTATTTGAGATAAATGTTATTGCAGAATTTGATTGGGGATAACATTGGTATATGCTGAGTCGATAGCATATAGAAGTGATAGAGTTGATTTACCCGACAAAAGGTACAAGTTTATATTTCTATTGGAGATAAGATTTATGAGCCAAAGTGGCAAGCCGCTTGGCTGTTTGATTTTCTTTTGGGTTGGAGATGGCCCAGAGAGGCGAGTGGGAGTTTGATCGATTGACCAGTACAAAGGAGGTGTTGGCAAAAAATTTCGAAGAGTTAAGGCGTTAGAAAATTTTCGTTGATAAGAATTAATCAATAATTTAATTGAAATTAAATTGGTTCAGTTGAAACTGATGTTAAGAAGTGAACAAATAGGTTCTAACCAGTAGATAGGGTCGACTTCTAGCTTTAGCAATTTCGAGGACGAAATTATTTTAAGTGGGGAAGATTGTAATGACCCGCATTGGCAGGGGTATTATGATTAATTTATTTAATTATATCAATGGTGATATAGTGAATTTAATGGCCGTGGAATTTAATAATGGTGAATATTTAATTTAAATAATAAATTTAATAATATATTTAATTCTGAAATAAACAGAATTGGTCGAAATGACGATATGGTGTGAACGGGATCATCTGTGATATTTAATTCAGTTCAGAATTTTAATTAGATAATGAATATATTTTATATACGACAATTAGAACGTATAGTTTATAATATAATTATAAACGAGCTCGAAATGACGCTGCAGTTCGTAAATTGGCGATTCAAACTTCAACTGAATGTACAGGATTCATTTTAAGCCGGATTTCTGTGAAACAAGAAACGTGTGGAGCTGACGGAGTATATCTTTCTAGTGGAAGAGGAAAATCGGGATTTCGTTGTGTAGATTTTGATTTATGTCCAAATCAAATATTCAGAAAAACAGCGGTATATTCGTTCGTGGCCATAACGGTTATTCAAATATATTTGAATATCGGGTGTGAATTTAGACAAGGTTCTTTTGGGACATAGCGATAATTTAATTTTTAGAATTTTACTGTAATTTTTAATTAATTTAATAAGAGACTTTTTATTTGAAGTATTTCGCACCCTGAAATCAACATTTTGAAGTTTCAAAATAGGAGTCCGTCTACCGGTATTTTTATATTTTTGAAATCGTGGTACCTTACTGGTCACGACGGTATTTTTGTATCTGTTCATAACGACTCATATGGAAACGAAAATATTACATAGCAAAGTACACTAAGTTTTATAATTTAAAACTAATTCTTTTTCTTCATCTTTCACGGTTAGAAATGGTGCCACCATTCTCTTTTTTCCAAGCAAACCGTGGAGGCATGACACCCTTACAAACAAACTCAAATGGATCCTATAAATACCCTTATTCTTACTCCATCTAAACCTAATTTCACTTTCTCTCTGGCCAAATACTTTTCCGCTGTAAGTCCCTCTTCCAGAAAACCATTTTTGATCTTCTTTAAAATCATTTCAATTCATATAAAATTGTATAAATCGAGATATTTATATTTTCGAGTCCCCATTCGGTTTCTCTTCATTCCTATACACAGATGGATGGGTTCGAAGTCTGTTGTGGGTTCGCTGGTTTGTCCAGCGCGAGCTAGGGCTCACGGTTGTGGAAGACTGGGAGTTTGTGGCTCAAAACGAAGTAGGGTGCGAGGTATGGTTTTTGGGTATGAGGAGAAAGTGGAATTTTTGGTGTACTGGGAGCGGACGTTTGAAGTTATGGGGGAGTTGGGTTAGGAGGAACAGTGGGTGCCTGCGCGTTATACTATGTTGACGTGAGGCAGTAGGGAGTCTGTAGTTTTGTTGAAGACATGAACAGGGAGAACGTGATGAGGGCTATCATGGGGTGAGAAGGATTTTGTATAATTCTGTATTAATTATTTTGGAGTTTGGATCGATTTTTTTTTTTGAAAGGAGATGGAGTCAATGAAAAAACGGGGAAGTTCATCGGAAGGAAATGGCACAGTATGGTTGCGTATACTGTCTGGAAGGAGAGGACGAAAATGAGGAATGCTGAATAAGCACTGAAGAATATGTCTGGAGTTTGGAGTTCTGTGGATTTGAAAGTGCGAAAATGGGTTACGGTGAGGAGCAAAATTTATGGAGTTGGATCTTGAAACAAGTATCAATGGTGCGTGTTCTTCTCTGAAGAAGATGGTGTGCAGACTCGAACTGTACAGGAGGATAGATGGGGATGCTCGCGGTGATTATCTGTGGATTCTCGTGATAAAATGGGTAAATGGGAGTAATCAGAGTTCGGCCGTGTTTCTTTTTGAAACAGTTCAGAATGAAGATGAAAAAAATACCGTACAGAGGAGACAGATGGATCCTGAGGTCTAAATTATGGTAATGGGCCAAGTGAGAATAAATAAAAGAAGTAAGGCCCAAAACTATAATCTAATATAAGTTTTATTTAAATTAAAAAGTATTAACTTCTATAAGTCATAACTTGATCGTACGTAAACGAAATTCAGCGAAACAGGACCCGTTGGGATCGTATGGACGAGGGCAACGTCATGGAACTGACTGGAAGTGAAATCGAGCCCGTTACAATTTATGGCGAAATAAATTGTCCATCTGAATCAAAGACAGTTAATCGTTTTTAACGATAACAGTCCAATGTGAGTAAATCTCACTAACTCTGAACAGTTTATAATCTCATGTTGTATTGTTAGAACTGTTAGATATTGGCTGATACTGTATGTTGACTGTTTGATTGAACTGCTAGTCAGTTAGTTAAATTTTCTATATTGATTCTGTTTAACAGAATGTATCATATAGAACTGAAAGTGATGTTATCTATATTGTTTAACATCTGTGATGCAGGGAAACAGGTTGGAGGAATCCAACTGGATTCCTCAACATTTATTTTACTGTTTTCATATATTGTGATATATGATGTGTTATATAATCTGTTATGGATTATGGGTGTTGGAATGATGTTGATCATTGTTATTCGATATTGTAAATATCATAAAAGACCCTGGGATGTAAAAAGAATTTATTTCAATGTATATTGAAATAAAGGAATTTTATAAAATCACAGGATTTTATAAAAGGAAATATTTATAAAACGAACACGGTTTTTATAAAAGGGATATTTATTTAGAAAATAAATAGAATTGAAAAGGAGAATATTTATTTAGAAAATAAATAGGAATAAGAAATATTTATTTAGAAGATAAATAGAAGTTGTAAATAGGAAATATTTGTAACGGTAAATAGAAGTTGTAAATAGGAAATATTTGTAACGGTAAATAGAAGTTGTAAATAGGGAATATTTGTAACGGTAAGTAAACGTAAAAAAAAGGGAAATAGTTGTAACGGAAAACGTAGTTTATCAAAAGGAGTTAATCAAACGTAGTTTATAAAAAGGGGTTAATCGAATATAGAAATTAAGAAGTGAAATTAAACAAAAATTAGAAACTGACTAGAGATTAGTAAGTTGAATAGTTTTCTGAGTGTTGATCTGATGTTGGTTTCGGCCTTCGGGGTTTATACTTAGAGAATTGTTCTCTTACTAGTTTACAGTTAGGGACTAATAGTTGTGGAATGATAGTGATGCGTAAATGAGGATTGGAAATGTTTTCCAATGTTGAAAATGTATATTTTCTAATTTTAGAAAATAAGGAAATATGAATATATATATATATGATTGATGATTGGATCGATAAATTCCATTTGGAATTAAGATCGTTGTTTGTACACCGACATATTTTTATTCGATAGTTAAATCACAGACTATCGAAGTTTTGACCATTTTAACGTTGTTAATATGGAGAGACCGGTTGGATTATTATCCAAAGAACCACTCTGTATTGGCATAACCGTTGCGAATCATATATGCCAAAGGAAACTGAAGACAGAGTTATGCAAGGGCTATCCTATTTACAGAATAGTGCCTTCGGTTCATCATGTTCCTGGATGACTTGTATGGACGGATGTCTGACAGAGTATTTCCAGACGATCACGTATATTGATTTCTCCAACTGTACCAAGAGTGGAAGCGAAGAAGGAAACTTCTTTTAGCTAACACATAATGTATGGTTGAGGACGTCAATCAGTGATTTGATGGATTCGACGATGTGGCATTCAAAGTGAATCTGATGTGATGATAAAGCGTAGCTTCTAGCCTCATCATCCGGTAAATGACAGAAATCGGGCAGGCAGCATGGCTAAGTCGGTCGCACCGAAGTAGGGTGTATAATCACCTGATCTAGAGTTTCATTCATTTCTAAAAATCTATTGTTGATGCTGTCCCATTCGGGAAACGGTTGCTGATCCCAACTGTTGGTGATATACATTCGATACACTCAAGCGAAATGAGTGGTCGGTCATGTGTGGCCGGGTTGCAAGATGTTCTTGTTGAACCCAGTGTATTCCTCTCTAGAGGTACACGAGCGAAAGGTGGTTCCATACCTTGTCATAGTTGGAAATCCATTACCCAATACGTGCTTGCGGTTTTGATTGTATACTATATATGTAGAACGTGAGATGAAAGCGTTTCTGCTAGATGATTATATATACTGTGGTTGATAGACATTATTATAATATCAAAAGGTTTTTGATATAAAGATATTTTGGATTCTCATAAGGGAAAAACCCGTTCCGTTATGCGGCGTGGTCTTATGAGATATCGTTTACTTGTTCGAACTGTTTTTAAACTATTTTACTCACACCAGTCCCATGACTGACCCGGAGTTTACTTTGTTGTTTTCCCTAAACTCTTGGGTGCCTAAATTTGTATGGGCAGTCAAGTAGTCGGGATTTTACAGATATAGTTGAAGAGCTGGAGCAGGAGGCTTCAGGATCATATAGCTATAGTTATTTCCGCTGTGTTGTAAGTGATGCACTCTGATAATGTTATTGTATACATATAAATCTTTTATTTCAAAGATATGTTATCTGTTATATGTTATTCGTTCCGCTGTGAGATTCGTGTTACTCTGATGTTTTGTTCTTCTTCTTCTTCTATTCTAATTTTCTATCTTATCTTTCCTCACCCTCTAATTTCTTTCACTAATTACCAGGATTTTTCGGTGTTTTGGTTATCGACATCGTGTTTATGTCGATAACCAAAGTCGCTGAAAATCCGGGTCGTTACAATGACCTTAGCAGAAAACATCAAAGGAAGGTGTGATCTATGTTGGCCGAGTGGAAAGATTTTGAAACTATAACTACATATGATGTAAGAACTAGGTTGATAGTAAGTTCGAGTAGAATAACACCTATGATATTATGCTTAGATTTTCGATAGGTTTTGACAGAGAGAATCACTTCTAAGCAATAAGAAGATCCTTTATTGGCTGAAAGGATCAGCAGGCACTGAGCTGGTGTGGAAACAAATGATTTACAAGATTTTTCTCTTGACCATAATGGATGGCTAAGAAAGAAAGGAAGATTGTGCGTCCCAAATGTTGGTGACCTCAGAAAGGTAGTTCTAATGGAGTGTCATTGCTCTATGTTCACGATAAGCCCTGATGGTACCCAATGTGTAAGGATTGCAGAATACAATTCTTAAGATTAGATTAACACTAGTGGGGCTGAATAGTGTTCAATCAATTAATATGAATCTTATTGAAACCTTTTGAAATTAAATGCAAACAAATGTAATTCAGAGGCACAGATTCAGACATATATGCAATTCAAAGGCACAAAAACAATCACAGATTCATGCATAGATGCAAATAGTAAATAAAAAACAGTAAAGGAAAGAACATTTTAGAATTTTATACTAGTTTGGAGTCACACTATATCTAGTCACACACAATTTCTTATGCATATTTCTTTCCAAATATATTGTCAAGATTACAAGCCTCGATTTCAAGGCCGTGAGGTAATTTCGAGTACAATGATACCCAATTGATTTTTCCAAGCTACAATCACACCCAATTGATTTTTGTTCTAAAGCTTATGGAAATAGTCCTGAGAGTTGTAAATAATTTTGGATATATTTTATATAGTAAAATTTGTTAAAGACTTTAGAGAGTGAACTTTAAAATATTAAATGTATATGTGTGTGTGTGTGTGTATATATATATATATATATATATATATATATATATATATATATATCAGAGCATAAGAGACGGCAAAAACATTAATATCAAAAGATAATTGAAAGATAGTTTTTGAAATCAAGGATAAAATATTTAAATCAAAAGGTAATTAGAAAATAGTTTAGAATCTGAAAAAGGTTATCTCAAAAGTTCGTGGATTCCATTCCACCAGAGCTGGTGGGTTCTATCCCATTACGCGTTTCATCACATTTTTAAAGTGAGAAAGTGGTTCCATCCACAATTACAATTAGAATAAAGATCTTAATGCTATTATGAAGTTTTAACACAAATTTAGGCTTAATTACTTATCTTGATGCCTTGAATTCTTGATCTCTTAACATTTTGATACTCATGAGTGTTCGCTCTTGGTTTGTTCAATCTTGAATTCATCAGTCTTGAATCTTTATATTGTGCAGTCTTCATTCTTTAATACATGCATTTATACAACCTGCATATACGCACACACACACACACATATGGACAAGAATGTAAGTATCTATATTTTATATTAAGTCCTGAGGTTATTATCATCAAAACCATCATCTCACAAACTAACAATCTTCCTCTTTTTGGTGATAACAACCTACATTTATAAAATATACTACACCAAACTTTGGTTCTAGTGTTGTCCCTCCTTACTTCAATAACTCCCCCTTAAACTAAGTCTATCAAGCCTATTTTATAAATATCTGCCTTTATCATCATCAAAAACAAATCTTAACTACATAACTCCCCGTTATACTAATATTGTTGGTGAATGCAGATTAAGAATCTTGGGAAAAATAACACTAGAGGGGGAGTGAATAGTGTTTTATGGATTTTATCAATTTCATGAACTATTTTTTAAGTTTATCAGAATGTTACGCAAATCACATATATGAATTATCACAATCAAACACAGATGCAGATAATAATAATAAAAGGAAGTAAAAGGAAGTAAAAGGAAAGTACACACGATGTTTTTTATACTAGTTCAAGTTACCTTACATTTAGTCCCACACAACGTTTGGTTGATGTGGATTTTGGTTCAACTAATATCCAAATTGCAATCCTTGATTTTAGGGCTACAAGTGCACACCCTAACTGATTTCCAGAACATAATTACACCTAGTCGATTTATACGGGACATAACCACACCTTTCTCAACATCAGTTTTGGATGATAGACTCGATAGGACTTGATCTTGCAATCTTTGATTATAGAAAGCCTATTACTCTTGAGTAGCACTTGAATTTCAGAGAGAGTTTGATTGGGAATTGAAATAGAAAGAGATTGATATAATTCTCTTTGAAAATCGGTAGAATATAAATATGGAATTCGAGAAGTCAGGAAGAATAATGGAGAGAAGAGAAAGGAATAAGAAGATAATGAAAATTTAGTTAAAAATATTGAATTTTGAAGCCTATTTATATTCTCCCAATAGTCAAATCTTTTCAAAATAGTTTTGAATACAGAAGACACAACTTTTCAAAAATTGAATTTGAAAATAAAACGGCTCATATGTCAACATATAATTTTCCATATATCGACATCCCTTAGAGAAAGTTCAAAAATAATTTTTTTGAACTAAAGCAAATTGTAACGTCCCGAGGTATTCGATGCCCAAATTTTGAGAATAATACATGAACGCATATTACTCGCCAAATTCCAAGTATCGAAAACACTAGATAGTTAGTTGAAAGAAACTAGAGGGTAACATAAGAAAGAAAGAAATACTATAATAGAATAAAAAGGAAAAGAAGAATAATGACACAACAACATCAGAGTCTCACATCGCAGCGGAACAAAATATATTATAGAAATAAAATTTTATTGAGAGCTTTGAAATAGAATTTACAATCATCAGAGTACAACTTGCAGTCAACACCTGGACAGTTATACCAATATGTCCTCATATACAACACATAGCGGAATACACATTAGATATATGTCATATGTCTAAACTCCTCCAACACGTCTTCTGAAGTCCATAACATTCTAGCATGGACCTATAAAACCCGGTGTAACCCGAGCATTACAAATGATGGATTAGTCTGGTGAACTAGAGTGAGAAACTCGCTAAGTTTATAAGCATCATCTAACTTGATTTTAAAGTTAATAAATATTTCTGAAAGAAAAGGGTAATCATAAGACCAATCCACACATAAGCACGGGCGGTTTTTACCTTACAATAACCCAGAACATTTTTGAAAATCATGTCTTATATATTCTGATATTATAATAGTGTCTAAATCAAATAAATAGCAATCTAGAAGAATGCTTGCATCTCATGCTCTACGCACATAATATATAATAAAAAACCGCGAGCTCTGATTGGAGATTGGATTCCGACTATGACAAGGTATGGAACCACCTGCCGATAATGAATCTCTATAGGGGAATTCACTAGGTTCAACAAGAACATCTTGCAACCCGGCTACATATGACTGACGAATCATTTTTCTTGAGTGTATCGAATGTATATCAACAACGGTTGGGCTCAAACCACCATTTCCCGAAAAGGACAGCATCGAAAGATCAAAGAAGGAAATGGATATTCTCTAGATAGGTGATAATACACCCTAATTAGGAGCGACCCACTTAGCCATGCTGCCTGCCCAAATTTTGTCATTTCCCAGTTGAAGAGGCTTGAGGTTAACATTACCTTTAGAACAACATATCACCATTCACTTTGAATGCCACATTGTCAGATTCGTCAAATCACTAACTGACGTCCACAAAAATACTCTGTTTGCTAAGCAAAAAGAAGTACCCTTCTCTGCCACTAATAAAATTACGTTTGTAAAAATCAACGTACACGATTCTTAAGAAATACTCTGTCAGATATTCGTCCATACAAGTCATCTAGGAATCGGATGAACCAAAGGTATCCTCCTACCACATCCTAGGTACCACCCTAAAGATCAGTAGCGAGTAGTCCTTGCAAATTCGAACATTTCAACCACGACAGAACCACAATTATCTTTGCATTGCAACATAGAGATTTTAAGTAGTTCTTCCGATTAACATCTTATATCTTCCACGTTTTAGTATATGCTGGTTCGGAATGGTTTTCGAATATAATTTCGATCTCGGTCTTTCCGTACCAACAATCGTATGGGCCATATGTAACAACCCGAATTTCCAGAACCAATTTAAAATTTTTATTTTAGCTATTTTAATGGATTTTAAAGATTTGAAATGTTTTATTTTAACTAATAACAACTAAAAATTATTTTTATCGAAGTTAGAATGAATAAATTTATTTTAATTATAAATGGAGTTTGAAATGGCGCGGTAGTTTGAAAATTCGATTTTAAATTTCAACTGAATGTATAGAATTCATTTTAAATCAGAATTGGGTGAAACAAGAAATATTTGAATTTGTGTAACAATATCTTTCTAACGAATATGAAAAATTGAGATTTCAAAATATTAATTTGAAAGTTATGTCCAGTTTAAAATTTAAAATAGTCACTATGGAATTTATATATATTTTAAAATAATATATATCCCTTAAAAAATAGCCATTTTGCAAACAACCTCCGTTTTCGATGAAACCACTTTTGTTGGATCCGGAATGTCAAATTATTGCTAGATTCCAATTTTCATAATTTTTGGAATTGATATGTGAGCGTGGTGAATTAAAACATGTTTCTTAATTTCATTTTGAATTTAATTGTAACAACCTAGAGAATCTGAGCCAATTTAAAAATTTTAATTTGGTTATTTTAGTGGATTTTAAATATTTAAAATAAATTATTTTAAATAATAACGACGAAAAGTATGTTTGAATCGATGTTTGAAAATAAATATAATTATTTTAAATTATAAACAAGGCCTAGAATGGCGCGGCAGTTTCAAAATTTGAATTCGAACTTTGACTGACTGTACCGGGTGCAAAATGAAGCGGATTTTAGTGAAACCAAAAATATTTAAATCTGTTGGTGAATATCTTTCTAACGAATCTAAAAAATCGAATTTTCATAGTGGGAATCAAAAGTTATGGCCAAATGAATTTTCAGAAAGGTCGCTATAAAGTTTATATAGCCCGTGAAAATAGCCATTTTGCAAACGGCCTCAGAATTCGACGAAACCACTTTCTTTGGATCCGGGATGTCAAATTATTGTTAGATTTAAAATTTCATAATTTTTGAAGTTAGTATGTGATCATGGCAAAGGAAAATGTGTTTGGTCGATTCCTATTAAATTGGATCGACCAGAAAAGAGCCGTTTTTCAAACGGTCTCAGAATTCGACGAAACTAGTTTCGTTGGGACCGTACCGTCAAAACATAGCTAGATTTATTTTTCAGGAATTTTTAGAATCAATATGTGGCCCCAGTAAATTGAAATGTACGTTCAAATCAAATATTAAATGTTTTATATTTTAATTTGAAGAAAAGCTGACTGAAACAGTCGAATGGGCCTACGAAACATATCCCATTGTGTTCGAAATGGGGGTATTTAGCTAGGCGCGACAGTCACTGAGTTTGGATTGGAGCTAGTATGTGAAGAGGGGTATTTTTGAAATTTTAAAAATATATAAATATAAAAAAAAATTGGCCAATCATAAATTGACACACCCGACATTCTCTCTCCCCGTATATCGACGCAAGGCGGAAACCACTTCCAACCTTCTCTCCTCCTTTCCTCTCGATCCACGCACCAAAACCATATGCTTCTTTGGAGTTATTTGTAGAGCTCGAGGAGAGCTTTAAATCCATAGTTATTGCACCCTCCCTCGTTGACACTGCTGCGAGAATCGAGTCCCCAAAGTCCGGGACTTTGGACCACCGCCGTGCTCACGCAGGTCCACGGAGTTCGAGGTGGCACCCCTTGTTTTGCGCGCCGCTCGTAGCTCTTTCAGGTGGTGCTGACGGATTTTGCTATCATGCAGCAGTTCGTTCGAAAAATCGAACCCTAGTTTTGAAGCTTCAAGGAGGTATGCGGGTTTTCTCTTTTTTGAACTATTTCAACACCTTTAAACCGTCGCGAAATTCGATTAACTTCTAAAAATCGTATCTTTTTCGTTTCTTGTCGAAATCCAGTGAAACAAGAGGCAGTGGACTCGTGTGGACGTCTTCTACATTCTAGAAGAGACCGGATATTTTCCTGAGCCTTCTACAATTTTTGGTGGAGTGGAACCCAATGTGAGATTACTAAATTATAAACGATATGGAAAACAACGATGTATAAATTATATTGTCGAAGTATGAGTTATATAAGCGTTGTACACCTCATGTATAAGCGTTGTATAAGTTGTATGTTCGATGTATAAGTTATATATGCATTGTATAAGTGATATATACGTTGAAATAAATTGAAATGATATTAAAATGAAATCGAAATATAGTTATATACGTATATCTATATATATATACTCCCCTCGTCTACAGACCATGGACGATATATATTAGTGGTGATATTGTTTGGATTATTGGTTGATGTGAAAATTTGGTGAATACCATGAATGATTGATTGGGAATGATTGATTGTGGTTGAAATCCCAATAGGATTAGTATATGGGAAAATTCGTCTGCATACGAACTAGATATTGAAAATCCCCATTGTCAAAAGCTGCGAGGCTTTAAGGTAGAGCGAGGAGCTGTACAAGGGACGGTCCCGGTTTTAACTACCCTGCCGTTATGCTGTCGATTTTTTTTTGAAATACTTCTGTGTTTGATTTAAATTCATGTGTTGAATGTTGAAATAAAATTCATGTGTTGAATATTGAAATTAAATTCATGTGTTGAAGTAAATTCATGTGGGGAATGGAGTTCGTGTATTGAATAAATTCTTTGAAAGATAAAAATGACATTTTTATCATATATATAGACTAAATATAATATTAGTGTTTTAAATAAATTGTTTTAACACCAAAAATAACATTTTTACCTTATATATAAACTATATAAAATAATCGTGTTTTGAAATAAATTGTTTTGCAATAAAAATCACATTTTTATTATATATATAAACTATATAAAATAATCATGTTTTGAAATAAATTGTTTTGCAATAAAAATCACATTTTTATTATATGTATAAAATTAGAAAATATTCATGTGTTGAATGTTGAAATAAAATTCATGTTTTGAATAGAAATTCATGTGTTGAATTAAATTCATGTGTTGAAATAAATATCTGTTGGATAAAAATATCATTTTTATCAAATATATGAAGTGAAAATGGTTTTGAAGTCGAGGAATCGATTTTATATATATATATAAATAAAATATATCGAATAACGAAGCTACAGTTCGTGTTTTGAAACCGTGATTTCAAACGATTAGTGCAGGAGATCCGACCATCGGATTTTCCCGAAAGCGAAACCATTGTGTTCGCTTTGGAAATATCTTTCCAACGACACCAACTTTGTGAAGATCCAATGGCTGGATTGTCTGGAATGTTTAATTCAAATCTGAAGAAAAACAGTGTCAGAATCTATTATATTTATATATATATATAAATATAATTAAAATTAAATCGAATAACGACGTTGTAGTTCGTATTTTGAAATCGTAACTTCAAACGATTGTACCGGGAGATCCGACCGTCGGATTTTCCCAAAACTAAAACCGTTTGATTCGTTTTGAAAAGATCTTTCTAATGATATAAAATTTGTGAAGATCCAACGGTTAGATTTTCAAATATGTGTAAATCAAATCTGAAGAAAAACAGCACCACGGCCGCGTTATGGTCTGAAGCGTCGTTTGAATGAAATGGCTATTTTTAAATAAATAAAAATATCTATAAATCGTTATAAAATATTATAAACGATATGAAATGGAAATAAACCGAATTTACCCGGTTTAGTGGATATTTGATGGTTGAATGTGTTTGGCGTGAAAATTACATTTAAGAACAGAATTATTGATGTCGAATAATTTAACCATTGAAATGAATTGATTTAAATTCTAAATATACGTGAATTATTTGAAAAGGCTGAGTTAAATCTCATTTCAAATAATTGATC
This sequence comes from Allium sativum, assembly GCA_030737875.1. Classification (NCBI taxonomy): domain Eukaryota; kingdom Viridiplantae; phylum Streptophyta; class Magnoliopsida; order Asparagales; family Amaryllidaceae; genus Allium; species Allium sativum. The sequence continues at coordinate 94,260,208 of CM060923.1, forward strand.
GGCGATAAGGAGTCGATGATGAAGATGGTGGTTGAAGACCGGAGATCTTCACCTCGGTTGGATGATTACTGATGTCTTGATTGGAAGGCATCCCGAAATATAGATAATAAGTGGTGATCGTCCAGACGTACTCGAAGATCGATGGATATGTGAGGTATATGGTGCCTCAGGTTTCGTTCAGACCCAGAACGAACTTGCAAATGGACTATGTGTCTGACATTGGATTTTGTTCTGTGCTGATTGATCTCTATTAAATATATATCTGTTTGGCGGCGGAGAATTTATTCTCTTGCTTAACGCCCTTCTCTGAGACGTACGAGCTCAGAGGTTATCTATCGATAGAAATCAGTCGCATAGAGTGAATTGCCTGTGTGGCATGCCTAAGTGGCAGATGATCAAGGCTTCTGTTGAAAAGCAAAGTCTTGTGGTTGATGATCAAAGCACGGCCTGTGTGGCATAGCTTTGTGTATAACATTGATTCGCGAGCCTCACACCCCAGTACGAACCAGAAACGGGAGAGGACCTCAGGGAGGGCATGCGTTTCCTTCTAGCTAGGGTGGTGTCAGTGACTTACCAGCCCTGACATTTATATTATTTTCACCTGTGTGGTTGTTGCTGTTGCGAGGCGCCTCGGATATATCGGTGACTATGTAGAGTCGATGGAGTCATAAGACTCATTTACGCCCCAAAGTGCAGGGAAACACAGTGTTCAGGCATTTTAATCCACATCGGTGGACCGACTCTGTCGCTCCAAGGGCTTGACTGAGTATTTGCCTGAGACATGGGCTAGATTGTCTCGAAGTCGGTAAGGACTATCTTTTGCCTTGGTTTATGACGGAAATCCAATGTCCAAATACGACATGTGCGGTTTTGATTGTATACCTATATATGGCGACATAGTGGTATGGGGCATTAATGCCATCTATGATTGATACTTATGATTTGAAATTGTTTTTGAAACATATAAACACTAGTAATAATATCAAATGCTTTTGTTTTATTCGTATCAAGCATATTTTGGCCATTATAAGGTAAAACTCTATCCTCCGGTTTGCGTTGCATTGTGTGATGGGAACTGAGTCTTATAATGACTTTATTTTTATAAAAAGCATTGCAATGTTTAAAAGGTTTACTTGTTTTAAAGCACTGGAAATCACTGGAGTAAACCCGTTCCGCGAAAGTGGTATGGTCCTATGATTTGCCTTGTTATTATTGATTAACCAGTTAAGTAGATTTCTCATATCAGTCCCATGACTGACTCGTAGTTTGTTTCACTTGCAAACTCGGGTGCCCCTCTTTCTACACGGACAGCCTTGTACTCAGGTTTTAGCAGGCTCTTTCTGGATAGCTGGAGCTGAAGATGGATTCTACCATTTATCCCTTTTTATGTTGTTCAGCTCCTATTGTACATATTATGTTTTGTTTTCCGCTGTAGACATTTATGTATAGTTGAACTGTATTTTGTACTAAGTATGATCCTGTATACTATGTAACTATGATAAATATGATTATCCAGTGTATTATTTGTACATTATCTGGTGTATTTATTTAATTTTGTTTTGCTATTATCTGTTTATATGTTATATTCCAAAGATTACCCTAGCCACCGTCATACGGGGTTTTGGGGTCGTCCTATTAATCGACCGGAAAATGGCCATTTTTCAAACGGTCTCCAAATTCGACAAAATTAGTTTTGTTAGGACTTATCATCAAAACAAAGCTAGATATAATTTTTCTGGAATTTTTGGAGTCCTTATGTAGCCTCGGCAAATTAAAATGTACGTTTAAATTCAATATACATTGTAACACCCCGTATTTTCTGTGAACGTATAAGTAACAAATTAAAGTATACTTAATTTTTAGGAGAATAATTAAGGGAAACGGGTTGAGCCATTGCGTTCATCTTGAAATTCTGCTTGAGATACAGTCCGAGTTTGCGTAAAACGGATACCGTATGAAGGAGATATGGATGAACGAAGTTAGGCAGAAAAACCGGAAACATGCCAGAAATGCACTGGCGCGCTTGTGAAGTGCGCCAACACAAAAATACACTGGCGCACTTGGGAAGTGCGCCCATGTCGAGCCAGAGACCCGCACAGGGTTCTAGAGAGTTCTAATGACGATTTTTGATGTGTTGGACGGACCTGATGGCTTCTAGGGTGATCTAATGGTTCTGAAACACTCTCTACTCCTATAAATATGTGATTAACCTAACCCTAATTCATAGAATATTGTCTATGACACCATTATGCTACCAAACTCTCTCTTAAACCCTAGCCGCCGCCTCTAAATCTAATCTCAAGTGTTCTTTCACAATTCAAATTAAAGTTTAGAGCTGCAACAACAATCGAAGAAGATTAATCAGCGTTTCTGCATCAAATTCGATTTATAATCCTTTTCTTTAGCCACGAAAGGCAAGTACAGTTATTTTCCGATATAAACGTTAATTATGATTGTGGCATGAATTGTAAATCTGAATCTGAGGTTATGCCTGTTCTGTTCTGTTTAGATCTAACTTATTCTGTATCTCTTTCTTCTTTTTGTTCTATAGCCAGGCTACTACGAGCCTGCGCCGAATCTCATAAGAGATTAACGCACGAACGCTAAATTTTGGGACAAATAATGAATAATGCATAATTGGACATGAAACTATTGCCTATGACTATGATTCATGACTATGAGACTATTGCCTATGACTATGATTCATGACAATGAGACTATTGCCTATGACTATGATTCATGACTATGAGACTATTGCCTATGACATTGAATAAGAAACTATTGTGATTTGTCGCCCATGACTATTGTAGTTAGTTTCTTACGCCTATTCCCTTAATGATACTAGATCTCATATTTAGTATGTAACTTCGCTAGTTTATTCTCATTCACTGTTATGTACATCGAGCCTAGTGGGGGCCATTATCATTGTATTTGGTTCATTATTTCATGCCTATTCTTTCTTGTGCTTATCTCTTATTCCTTTTTGCTAGGGCCATTTCATGAGTACTTAGAGAACTTGTTGAAACATTGGGCGTAGCTTAATTAAGTTAATAAATATGTTGGCATAATTTGAATTGGCTATGATAGAGAATGATTTACATGCATATTAGTCTTGGACAAAAATAGGTAAACTAGAATATTAAATCTAGTTTTGACATGAACTGTAAATGGGAATATTAAGGCTAAGATTTGGGGCATATATTGTATTATGAATTATGACCTTGATTTAGGCATGTAAGTTTAGGCTAAATCTATGATTAGGCAAGATAGGTAAATAGAGTTTTAGATATATATATAATCTGCTAAATCTGTTATCTGCTAAATCCGTTAAATTGCCTAACCCGTTATCTGCTAAATCTGTTATATTGCCTAATTTGCTAGTTCTGCTATATTGCCTAATCTGCTAGATCTGTTCATCTGCTAAATCTATGATCTGCTAAGTCTGCTGAAAATGCCTAATCCGTTATATGCTAAATCTGCTAAATTGCTTAATCTGCTAAATCTGTTAAGTCGCCTAATCTGCGAAATCTGTTATCTGCTGAGTTGATATATTTATTCTGTTATTGACATAATCTGAATTGGCTATAGTTATGAATAATTGACATGTATATTAGGCATGGGCATAAATGGTAAATTATTATTTAATTGGCCGTAAAGATAAACATGGCTAACTCGAGGTTAGAATGAGTTTGCGGCGTAATCCTGTCCGGAACCGCCCGGCACATCCGGTGGCCGCAAACAATAGGTTCTAATGTGAGAAGTTAGTCATAACATGCTTGAAACCCGAGGTTAGACTCAGTTTGTGGCAGAAATCTTCCCGGAACCAACCGGCCTAACCAGTAGCCGCAAACTGTCAGTCTAATGTGAGAGGTCTGGGCATTAATATTTAATTAATGAAAATCTTAGATAAATATGATGTCTAAAACATGTTGGGTGGATAGGGTTAAACCAACTAATGAAATTAATAAACCCGTTTCATGAATCTGTAGGCCCAGTACAAAGTTAGACAAGTCTGTAAATCTGTTAAATTTGTATGTCTGATCCGTTAGTCTGAAAACTTATTAACTTGATTTTCTGATCTGTGAACTAGTTGACCTAAACTCTATATGTCTGAACTTGTAAACAAATTAATCTGAAATCTGTTAGTCTGGGGGCACAAGGTTAGGAGGGAAAATACTTGTGTCATCTGTTGTTTGGGACCCATATTAGTCAGTAACCCTTTCTGGTATCAAAACTTTGACCCAACAGTAGGAAGGGTCCGGGCACGCTTACTGAACTAATTATAAGTGGTTCATTCTGATAATGGCGAGGGGTGTTGATGGTGCGTTCCAACCGGGTCATGTGCGTGCATGGATCCCGGTCTGCCTCTGAGGATGTAAGACGCCGTGACATCTATAAATAGGTCTGTGTCATTCAAAGGTTGCCACTTTAGGGAATGATACACCCTTTTGTGGGGCTGGCACAGGGTATTTATGTATTAGGGAGCCGATCGCGTGGGGTAGGATTTAGGGTACACTTTGTGTCTGTTCTGTGGGGTACCGTCTGTTTCTGTTGGGTGGTAACACCTGTCTGTTTCTGCGTGGTACCGTCTGTTGGGGTGGTAAAGGCCCATTTACTAGTGTACACCCAATTCTAACATTCTGTTTCTGTAGGGATTATTATGTTTCCGTTTCTGTCTCTGTTGGGGTGGTAAAGGCCCATTACTAGCATTCTGTTTCTATACTTTCTGTTCGGGTGGTAAAGGCCCATTATTAGCATTATGTTTCTGTACCTTCTGTTAGGGTGGTAAAGGCCCATTATTCTGTTTCTGTTTAGACATTAGGGTAAAACCTAATCCTCTTATACTAGTATTAGTGCAGAGAAGTGAAAAGTAATATCATCATGTTTCTTCTGTTTAACCTAAGTATATCTGTTATTCATGTTTCCTATTATCTCTCATCCAGTTTTATTTGCATGCCATGACATTATTATCTGTTCATAACTGAAAGTCACTGGACTTGCCAGACTTTATGTCTGACCCTTGTTGTTTCGCCTCTTTTCTTCCGTTTCCCACCCAGGTTTTCAAGGAGGGAATACTCTAGCTTGATCCGGATCTTTCTTCCTGCTTGGAGTGCTTAAAGTATGGCTTGTCTTTTTCTGGCATCTTTGGTGGGGATTATGATTATAAAGTTTTGTACTCTGATGGCTTTTGAACAAGGCTGATATATATGTACTTGAGTTTTTGGTAAAGTTGTAACCAAACTGATTTATGTCCGCTGCAATAAAGTTATAAAGTTTTTCAAGTATTATTTTTATATCTGTCTTGTAATATTCTATTCTGTTTACTAAAATGCTCCATCAAAGTTAAGGCATTCCCTTTGTGAGTGACCTTAACGGAGGTGGGGTGTTACACTTGGTATCAGAGCTGAAGGTTACCAGATTAGATAGAAGTTTTTGAAAACTATTTTCAAAAAGGTTTTAAAAGGAAGTATTTTCAAAAGTAAAGCTTATTTTGAAAAACATAATCCCCAAGAGCCATATATCTTTCCTTCAGTCCTTTTTGTATTGAATCTTTCCTTTTTCGTTTCAGCATGTCTGAAGCATCTGAGATACCAGAGGGTGTTCATGTACCCGGTTGGTTTCGTCAATACCTTGAGGCTAGGACCGCCGCCGCAGGTCCAGCAAATGATCCCCCTCCTCCGCCCCCTCCTCGTGCAATTGCTTTCTCAAAGATCTGTAAAGACTTTAGGGCCATGGGTGGAAAGGATTACAAGGGAACTGAATCATTCGTAGAAGCGAGGAACTGGCTTAAAGAAACTGAGGATCTGTTCGTTATCTTCGAGGTGGAAGATAGGCAAAAGGTACAGTTGGCGGTATGGTTGCTCAAAGACGAAGCTTCCTACTGGTGGGAAGTCACTAACGCCGAGAGGCCGATTGAAACATGGATGGATTTCAGAACAAGGTTTGAGATGAAATTCCTCTCGCAAGCCGAACGAAGTCTACAATTGGAAAAGTTCTTATCTCTTAAGCAAGGAAGTATGACGGTCAAGGAATACGTCAACCAGTTCAACCAACTGGCTAGGTTCGGACTAGATTTAGTCAACACTCAGCATAAAAAGGCTCTCCGCTTTGTTAAAGGATTGAACGAGCCACTACACAGCCTAGCCATGACCCATGTACCCATGGTAGCGACTTACGAGAAATTGGTGGACATGGCACTACTGCACGAGGAAGACAATGGCCAGAAAGAGACAAAGAAGGAAGAACCACATAATAAGAAAGCATGGCCCAAAAATGAAACACAAAAGAAGGATGAGAAGTCTGAAGATAAGAAGGAGAAAAAGTGCTTTACTTGTGGAAGCTTGGCTCATCTGAACAAGGATTGCAAAAAAAGGAAGGGCACTTGCTTCAACTGTGGTGAGATGGGACACTTCACTAGGGACTGCCCGAAGAAACGAGGGCAAGGGCAGAGGGCAGAACCCACTTCTGGAGGACAGGCGAATGCTCAAGTGACTGGTAGATAGGGTAGAAATAAGAAAATTTATATAGAAGGTTTAATTTTCTTATCTGATTTTTGAGTTAAAACTCTTTCTGATTCTGGCATTTTGATTCTGTAATCGATACTCTGCACTTTAATACTAGTATTGTTTCTGATTCCGCTGTAGACTCAAACCCCTAAGGGTTAGGACTCATCTGTTTGTGATAGATTGGGGATTGAGATATATATATATGTTAAGCGTCAAGTAGGACGCATACATTCTGGTTTTTATCATGCTTAGTTCGGTAATCTGATCCGTACCAGTAATCTGTAAATATCTGAATATTTCTGATAAGGTTAAGATTTCCAGTTTTGACATTGTCTAAAGAGGGTAATCCTCTGGGTGTCAATCTGATGTTGGTTTCGATCTTCGGGGCCAATACTTAGGGAAATTATTCCCTCAATCATGGTCTAATGGAAACCAAGTTTTTGTTTCATCTGTACTCGCTTCCATCATTCGACTGTATCCTATCGATCGAATCTTCGAACTTTAGGTAGAAACCAATGGGTGTAAACATGTGTTTGAGACATGTTATGTTTGATGGTTGCCAATGGATGAAAGTGGTTGCTAGTGGTTGCTCGTGGATGCATATACACACACTAGGCACTAGATCGGCTCGAAAACACTCTCATACTGCATATGGATGTGTGTGTATTTTCAATTTTGTGGATGCAAAATGATTGATTCATCACATGGATGTAGCATTTGGATGAATGATTGCGCACACATATAGAAACGATGTGTATCAAATAGGATTTCTTGCATGCATAATTGGACTCATGGCACCAACATGGTTCGCATTAAGGAGGTCAACTGAATCAGTAGACCGCCTAATCTTTGCATTGGATAGGAGACATATACACACACTTTTTCATATGTTCATACAACATTAGAAGTTTTCTAAGGAAAATGGATGCTTGTGGATGATGGTTGAGTAGATGGATGATTGGATGGTAGGACACATTCTTCTTAACTTGAAGATTTCGGGGATGAAATCCTTTAAGGAGGGGAGAATGTAACACCCCGTATTTTCTATGAACGTATAAGTAACAAATTAAAGTATACTTAATTTTTAGGAGAAGAATTAAGGGAAACGGGTTGCCGCATTGCGTTCGTCTCGAAATTATGCTTGAGATAGAGTCCGAGTTTGCGTAAAACGGATACCGTATGAAGGAGATATGGACGAACGAAGTTAGGCAGAAAAACCGGAAACAGGCCAGAAATGAACTGGCGCACTTGTGAAGTGCGCCAGCACAAAAATACACTGGCGCACTTGGGAAGTGCGCCCATGTCGAGCCAGAAACCTACACATGGTTCTAGAGAGTTCTAATGACGATTTTTGATGTGCTGGACGGACCTGATGGCTTTTAGGGTGATCTAATGGTTCTGAAACACTCTCTACTCCTATAAATATGTGATTAACCTAACCCTAATTCATAGAATATCGTCTATGACACCATTATGCTACCAAACTCTCTCTTAAACCCTAACTGCCGCCTCTAAATCTAATCTCAAGTGTTCATTCACAATTCAAATTAAAGTTTAGAGCTGCAACAACAATCGAAGAAGATTAATCAGCGTTTCTGCATCAAATTCGATTTATAATCCTTTTCTTTAGCCACGAAAGGCAAGTACAGTTATTTTCCGATATAAACGTTAATTAGGATTGTGGCATGAATTGTAAATTTGAATCTGAGGTTATGTCTGTTCTGTTCTGTTTAGATCTATCTTATTCTGTATCTCTTTCTTCTTTTTGTTCTATAGCCAGGCTACTACGAGCCTGCGCCGAATCTCATAAGAGATTAACGCACGAATGCTAAATTTTGGGACAAATAATGAATAATGCATAATTGGACATGAAACTATTGCCTATAACTATGAGACTATTGCCTATGACTATGATTCATGACTATGAGACTATTGCCTATGACTATGAGACTATTGCCTATGACATTGAATAAGAAACTATTGTGATTTGTCGCCCATGACTATTGTAGTTAGTTTCTTACACCTATTCCCTTAATGATACTAGATCTCATATTTAGTATGTAACTTTGCTAGTTTATTCCCATTCACTTTTATGTACATCGAGCCTAGTGGGGCCATTATCATTGCATTTGGTTCATTATTTCATGCCTATTCTTTCTTGTGCTTATCTCCTATTCCTTTTTGCTAGGGCCATTTCATGAGTACTTAGAGAACTTGTTGAAACATTGGGCGTAGCTTAATTAAGTTAATAAATATGTTGGCATAATTTGAATTGGCTATGATAGAGAATGATTTACATGCATATTAGTCTTGGACAAAAATGGTAAACTAGAATATTAAATCTAGTTTTGACATGAACTGTAAATGGGAATATTAAGGCTAAGATTTGGGGGCATATATTGTATTATGAATTATGACCTTGATTTAGGCATGTAAGTTTAGGCTAAATCTATGATTAGGCAAGATAGGTAAATAGAGTTTTAGATATATATAATCTGCTAAATCTGTTATCTGCTAAATCCGTTAAATTGCCTAACCCGTTATCTGCTAAATCTGTTATATTGCCTAATTTTCTAGTTCTGCTATATTGCCTAATCTGCTAGATCTGTTCATCTGCTAAATCTGTCATCTGCTAAGTCTGCTGAAAATGCCTAATCCGTTATATGCTAAATCTGCTAAATTGCTTAATCTGCTAAATCTATTAAGTCGCCTAATATGCGAAATCTGTTATCTGCTGAGTTGATATATTTATTCTGTTATTGACATAATCTGAATTAGCTATAGTTATGAATAATTGACATGCATATTAGGCATGGGCATAAATGGTAAATTATTAATTAATTGGCCGCAAAGATAAACATGGCTAACTCGAGGTTAGAATGAGTTTGCGGCGTAATCCTGCCCGGAACCGCCCGGCACATACAGTGGCCGCAAACAATAGGTTCTAATGTGAGAATTTAGTCATAACATGCTTGAAACCCGAGGTTAGACTCAGTTTGTGGCAGAAATCTGCCCGGAACCAACCGGCCTAACCAGTAGCCGCAAACTGTCAGTCTAATGTGAGAGGTCTAGGCATTAATATTTAATTAATGAAAATATGAGATAAATATGATGTCTAAAACGTGTTGGGTGGATAGGGTTAAACCAACTAATGAAATTAATAAACTCGTTTCATGAATCTATAGGCCCAGTACAAAGTTTGACAAGTCTGTAAATCTGTTAAATCTGTATGTCTGATCCGTTAGTCTGAAAACTTATTAACTTGATTTTCTGATCTATGAACTAGTTGACCTGAACTCTGTATGTCTGAACTTGTAAACAAGTTAATCTGAAATCTGTTAGTCTGGGGGCACAAGGTTAGGAGGGAAAATACTTGTGTCATCTGTTGTTTGGGACCCATATTAGTCAGTAACCCTTTCTGGTATCAAAACTTTGACCCAACAGTAGGAAGGGTCCGGGCACGCTTACTGAACTAATTATAAGCGGTTCATTCTGATAATGGCGAGGGGTGTTGATGGTGCGTTCCAACCGGGTCATGTGCGTGCATGGATCCCGGTCTGCCTCTGAGGATGTAAGACGCCGTGACATCTATAAATAGGTCTGTGTCATTCAAAGGTTGCCACTTTAGGGAATGATACACCCTTTTGTGGGGCTGGCACAGGGTATTTATGTATTAGGGAGCCGATCGCGTGGGTAGGATTTAGGGTACACTTAGTTCTGTCTGTTCTGTGGGGTACCTTCTGTTTCTGCGTGGTACCGTCTGTTGGGGTGGTAAAGGCCCATTTACTAGTGTACACCCAATTCTAACATTCTGTTTCCGTAGGGATTATTCTGTTTCCGTTTCTGTCTCTGTTCGGGTGGCAAAGGCCCATTACTAGCATTCTGTTTCTGTACTTTCTGTTCGGGTGGTAAAGGCCCATTATTAGCATTATGTTTCTGTACCTTCTGTTAGGGTGGTAAAGGCTCATTATTCTGTTTCTGTTTCTGTTTAGACATTAGGTAACACCTAATCCTGTTATACTAGTATTAGTGCAGAGAAGTGAAAAGTAATATCATCATGTTTCTTCTGTTTAACCTAAGTATATCTGTTATTCCTGTTTCCTGTTATCTCTCATCTAGTTTTATTTGCATGCCATGACATTATTATCTGTTCATAACTGAAAGTCACTGGACTTGCCAGACTTTATGTCTGACCCTTGTTGTTTCTCCTCTTTTCTTCCATCCCCCCCCCCCCCCAGGTTTTCAAGGAGGGAATACTCTAGCTTGATCCGGATCTTTCTTCCTGCTTGGAGTGCTTGAAGTGCTTAAAGTATGGCTTGTCTTTTTCTGGCATCTTTGGTATGGATTATGATTTTAAAGTTTTGTACTCTGATGGCTTTTGAACAAGGCTGATATATATTATCTTGAGTTTTTGGTAAAGTTGTAACCAAACTGATTTCTGTCCGCTGCAATAAAGTTATAAAGTTTTTCAAGTATTATTTTTATATATGTCTTGTAATATTCTATTCTGTTTACTAAAATGCTCCATCAAAGTTAATGCATTCCCTTTGTGAGTGACCTTAACGGAGGTGGGGTGTTACATACATTGATTTATATTTTAATTTTGATAAAAACTATTCGAAACTGTCGAATTGGCTTACGAAACATATCCCATTATGTCCGTAATGGGGTTATTTAGCTAAGGGAAACAGTTGTTGGGTTTGATTTGGTGTTTATGGTGTTAAACGGGTATTTTTGGAATTAAATAAAATAAAAGTATATATAAGGGGTCAAACCTAGTCAAACCCTCACTATTTCTCTCCACGGTCAACGCTCAAACCCGCCTCCCATTTCAAAACCCATGGCGGAAAAAGCACAAAACGAAATTTCTAAATCTCTCCAAACCGTTCAGTAAATTTGAAAATAATTTAAACGAAATCTCAAGAGCTTTTCGTGATCTATAAATTGGTATAAGGATGACCGTTTCTCGTGTAGTAATTTAAGGGAAATCGCTACTCAAAGCAGTTGACTTCGAGGCGACTTCGCTGGCATTTGACTCCACCAGTATCGAGCGGCCACCGACGGTGGCTGGCTTCACTGGGCCGCTTCATGTGGCGCTCCCCGATCCTGCTCCGGTCGGCTGTAGTGATGGAAACGTGAAGCCCTAGAGAAGAGCAGTTGGGTTCGAGTGTCATCCAGTTTTCTGGAGTGTTCAAACAGTGAAAGGTAGTTTTTTTACAATAGAATTGTTAAAAAAATAAAAATAGCATTATATAAAAATGTAATTTTTATATATATAACATTAGTTTAAAAATATGGTTTTTATATAAACAACTCTGAAATAAAATTTTGATTTTTAATATATATATATATAACGTTATAAAAATATGATTTTTAATATATATATAACATTATGAAAATATGATTTTTAATATATATATAACATTATAAAAATATGATTTTTTAATATACATATAACGTTATAAAAATATGATTTTTAATATATATATATAATGTTATGAAAATATGATTTTTAATATGTATATAACGTTATGAAAATATGATTTTTAATATATATATATATATATATAACGTTATAAAAATATGATTTTTAGTATACATATAGCGTAATAAAAATGTGATTTTTATTTATAAAGATCATTGTTTAAAAATGTGATTTTTAACATAAACCACGTGAAACAGATTGCGATGGAACTGACTGGAAGCAAAACGGAATCCAAACCATCGTCTGCTAAAGACTGGCGGAGTGGATCCCAATGTGAGAACTCCTTCTCACTCAAATTATTTTCCAGCAATTATATAATTGGTTGCAGACGGGGCTTAGTAGCTCCTGACACTACTTTTTGTACAAACCATGGTTGATTGTTTGTTTGGATCGTATTGTGGATTGTAATTGATTAATATTGTTGTATATAAAATTATTTATGTAAAATGTATATAAAATTATCATGAAAAGAAAATAAAATAAATATTCATTTACAAGTGGAACGGTTTGTTTATGTACACCTATTTAACTGATGATGATTAGGACGATAATATTTTACACATCAACCAACTACACAAATAATAATCAGTATTTTTTGTTTGAAAACCCCACACGGGTATTGGGATGATATTTGACATACACTGATCCCAATAATTAGTGGTATGTCAATCGATGGGTTGACAGACTGTATAAGCATTATTTATTTATTTATTGTAATGCTTATACAGTTGTAAAATGCACTCTTGATGTTGAATGAATTTTTTAATGATTATTTATCATTATTGTTGTATACATGCGATGTATAAAATCCATATAACTGAAATTATATGGTAATTGATTGAATCTGATTCCAATTTAGAATTAACGAATATTTTAAAATAATATTCAATAAAGGATTAAAATGTGATTTTGATGTCCGAAAATATTGAAATGTGAAGTCGTGTTAAGTAGTTAAACCCCATTTTAACCCGAACGGGTTTATCGGTCGATTTTATTCATTTAATAATGAATATCGAAAAGAATGGATTTCAAAGTCTGATATTTTGAAAATACTATCATTTTAATATTATAATGATATGGAATATTCAATTTTGATCTGAAAATTGAAATGGAACTGAAATCGTTTTAAAATGAATTTAAAACGAATATATTAAGAAATATTCAATTTTGATTTGGAAATTGAAATGAGATTGAAGTCGTTTTAAAATGAATTTATAAAAGAATATTCAGTTTTGATTTAAAATCGAAATGATGTTGGAATCGTTTTTAAAACGAATTTAAAACGATTTATAAAATACGTTTTAAATGGAAATCGATGAAATATATATAATATATTATATACATATACATTAATATATATATATATATATATATATTAAATGGCCTGAATAGAACGCGCCGCGTAGCGACCATTCGCGAATTTCGACCATTGACTTCGAATTGACATTGTGGGAGATCCTACCGTCGGATTCTCCTAAAACTGGAACCGTTGGGTTCGTATCGAAAAGAACTTTCCAACGAATATAAGAGATTTAAATTTGAACGGTCGGATTTTAAGATATGTCTAAATCAAATTCAGAAAAGGTCGCTATGGATGCAGTTCGGTGGTCGTTATTGGAAACCAATTGTACGGGCCTTGACCAAATTATTAAAAATATTAATAATTTGTGTAAAATCATAAAAAGTGGTTTGGAAAGGATTTGGGTTAAAAATTCCAATTTTATGAAGATAAAAATATATTTTTATCAAAATGAACTAGTTATTAACTAGAAAAATAACCCAATGGTTTTAAATAAATAAACTGGATAGGGAAATGGTTTTAATTTAACTAGGATTTTTCCAATGTATGATTTGGAATGGATTTGAATAGAAATCATCTTCATAATATTCCGATATTGAATTCCGTGACTACATGGATATGTGGAATTTGGAAGATATATATATATCGTTATTCCCCATATGATTTGTGTTGGTTTCAGAATTTGATATTGAATATAAGCCGATATAATTTCTATTCAGAGCCTTATATTTAATATTAAATTGGATTTTGGGTTTGTCGTGAATAGCGTCTTCAGTAACACTGTTCTTAAACCCTGTGTGAAAAGAATAAATCTTTTAATTAAGATTACTAAAGTTTCCTTTTATATTTAGTAATTGGAATAAAATGGAATGTGAATTAGGTTTATTGTGAACTTTGTTTTTAATGACATTTGTTCTTTAACCTGATTAACAGTGAAATGTGATTTCGAATTTAAAAATCTTTTTATTAAGATTTAATGGAAATTTTCCAAAGTAATTTTGTCCAATTTAATAAAATAAATTGGGATTGAATGGAATTCGATTTGGTAATAATCAAAGTGAGCTTCTGTGGAGGAAGACTGTTAATATATATGGAATTTAAAAGGCTTTGTCGTTATTCCATTTATATTATTAGTCGGATACGGAAATTGATATCGATTATATACTAATCTGTTTTTCCGTGAAGATTCCATAATTAATGGAATGAGATTTTGGGTTTATCGTGAACTGTGTTTTAAATGACATAGGTTTTTTAACCTAGTTAAAGACAGGATTACATGTCTAACATTGTATTTCGAACTGTATTGTTGATCTCCGCTAAATATATATCTATTTGGTGGCGGAGAATTTATTCTCTTGCTTAACACCCTTCTCTAAGACGTACGAGCTTAGAGGTTATATATATCGACAGAAATCAATGGTACAGTTTAGATTGTTGTAACACCCCTAAGTTCCACATCGCGGAAGCCTGTGTGAAGTGGGTACTAATATAGTAGAGCTACTAATGCCGAGGCCTTTTGAGGAACAAAACCCCATACCTATACGGTGGCTAAGTTGGGGACAATATATTGCGTGAACGGAGGTGCGGGTTGTTACAATGGTATCAGAGCCAATACCCAGCCGGAATTGTGGCTCCTGTGTGGACCACAGTGCCTGGGTGAGGTGTTTGTGAGCCAATGGGGACATTGGGCTCTGTAGGAGGGGAGAATGCAACACCCCTAAGTCCCACATCATGGAAGCCTGTGTGAAGTGGGTACTTATATAGTAGAGCCCTTCTCTTACTAATGTCGAGGCCTTTTGAAGAACAAAACCCCACACCTATACGGTGGCTAAGTTGGGGACAGTATCTCGCGTGAACGAAGGTGTGGGTTGTTACAAGTTGTATCAGAGTCAATACCCAGCCGGAATTGTGGCTCCTCTATGGACCAAAACGCCTGGGTAAGGTGTTTGTGAGCCAATGGGGACGCTGAGTTCTGTAGGAGAGGAGAATGTAACACCCCTAAGTTCCATACCGTGGAGGCCTGTGTGAAGTGGGTACTTATATAGTAGAGCCCATCTCTTACTAATGCCGAGGCCATTTGAGGAACAAAACCCCACACCTATACGGTGGCTAAGTTGGGGACAATATCTTGCGTGAATGGAGGTGCGGGTTGTTAGTCTACCTCCGTTCACGCAAGATATTGTCCCCAACTTAGCCACCGTATAGGTGTGGGGTTTTGCTCCTCAAAAGTCCTTGACATTAGTAAGAGATGGGCTCTACTATATAAATACCCATTTCACACAGGCTTCCACGATGTAGAACTTAGGGGTGTTACATTCTCCCCTCCTACAGAGCCCAACGTCCCTGTTGGCTCACAAACACCTCACCTAGGCGCTGTGGTCCATGGCGGAGCCACAATTCCGGCTGGGAATTCACTCTGATACCACTTGTAACAACTCGCACCTCCATTCACGCAATATATTGTTCCCAACTTAGCCACCGTATAAGTGTGGCGTTGTAACAACCCGCAAACTCTGAACCAATTTAAAATTTTTATTTTAGAAATTTTAAAGGATTTTGGATATTTAAAATAGTTTATTTTAAATACTAACGACTAAAAATTTATTGTAATCAAAGTTAAAATGAATAAATTTAATTTAATTAGAAAAGGAGTTAGAAATAGCGCGGTAGTTTAAAATTTTGAATTTGAACTTTGACTGACTGTACAGGATGCAAAACAAATCGAATTTCAAGTAAAACCAAAAATATTTAAATATGTTTAATCATATCATTCTAACGAATCTGAGAAACTGAAATTTCACTTTAGAAGTTGAAAGTTATGTCCAGTTTAAAATTGAGATAAGTCGCTGTAGAATTTATATATATTTTAATATAATATATTGGCCGTAAAAATAGTCATTTTGCAAACGACCTCTGTTTTCGACAAAACCATTTTTGTCGGAACCAGAATGTCAAATTATTATTAAGTTTAATTTTCCATGATTTTTAGAATTAATATGTGAGTGTGGCAAAAGAAAATGTGTTTTGTCAGTTTTAGTCAATTTTAATCGACTTGAAAATGGCCATTTTTCAAACAGTCTCAGAATTCGACGAAATTAATTTTGTTAGGACCGTATCGTCGTAACAAAGCCAAATATATTTTTCTCGGAATTTTCTGAGTCCGTTTGTGTCCCCGGTGAATTTAAGTATACGATAGAATTAATTTAATAAAGGATATAAATATTAAATTAAAGAATTCAGGCCACAGACAGTCGTTTGGGCTGACGAGACATAGCCCATTGGATCCGGAACGCGGGCTATTGGGTAGGGTCAACTTCTGTTGATCTGAAATTGGAATTTTTTAAGACTTATGGATTTATTTGTAAAATCTACATTTAAATATTATAAATAATAGAAAATTCAGCAAAACCCTAATACCTAAAACATCAGCCGTCGGCCTATATATGTGAATGGCTGAAATCATACGATTTTTTCCCCTTAGATTCTCCTACGATATGCAATGAAATTCGAAACTTTAAAAAAGAAAATGGAGAGATTCGAGAGCTCTAGGAAATCAACAGTGGTGATCGACTGAAGTGGTATGGATAGCCAGAATATGAGGCTAAACTTGAGCTGTTTGGGTGCGATTTCCCATGCAAAGGGGGGGGGACGAGTTAGCCGTGATGCTGGCCGACGATGGAGGAGGTTGGCGCCTTTCAAGTGACGTTCTCTGATCGAAGACTGGTGCCTCGTGTGGCGCGCGCACGGATGACCTAGTAAGGAGCAAACGGCGAAGAAAGCAAGGGTTCTGAAGGGAACGAAGTAGAAGGAGGAGCGTACAGTGAAACTAGGGATTGAGGAGTTAAGTTAATTTAATTATTAATTTATTATTTTAATTAAAATAGAATCTTCAATCTATCATATCTCGTTCAAATCAAATCGGAATTCGATGATTTCAGGATCGTTGGATTCATATTTCCGAGATTTACAGAATGGGACAAAGCAGATCTGAAACCGATCATTTTGAAAATTCAGACAAATCGATGTGAGATTTCCTTTTTTTAATTTAAAATTATTTATTTATTTTATTGTGAAATTTATATTCATTCTCTATAAACTTCATGTGGTGATTATGTGTATATTCATTGTAATGTTGATTGTGTTGTATTGCGGTGAATCAGTGAGTGGAATTGTGTGTATCATGTTTGCAACAAAATAGAAATGTATATATTGGTTGAAATAGGTTTACACACGAATGAAAATATCATGTTTATGTTACTTGTTAAAAAGTAGGATTTGCAAACAAATAAAATAAAATCATTAATCTTATTTGTCATATTAATGTAAAAAATGAATTTGGCATTGATGTAAAAATAAATTTGTCATGTTTGTTGAAATTAGAATTGACAAAACCCAATTGTCATATTTTGTTAAACCAGTATGTCTGGCACGTCCGTTGCACGTATGCATAGACTACTAAGAACAAAGTTGGTAGTAGCGAAATAATGGTCAAATGAATTGCGTCTTTTCATATAAGTTTGTAGTTGTAATTTAGTTGGAAAATTTTATATTTTTCCCATATGAAGAAATTAAATTTATCAGTTAAACCATTTATTTTCGACTAAAAATACTTCAAAGCAATATTTTGTATTTGTATTGGTCACCCCAGAAAGTTTTTTATATTTATATTGATCACAAATCAAGCTTCAATGCAACTGATGGACGTGCAACCCAAACATATTTAATTGGAGCCTTCTAAACATCTTTGACATGCGTTGGACAGTTATTGTACTAAAATTTACCATAGTCGAGCATAAATAGGTCATATGATGTAACTGATATGAATCATAGTCGAGCATAAATAGGTCATGTTGCATCCATTTAATAAACAAACTAAAATACATATCAACTCATTTTCATTTATTTTTTTCTTTATGCTGATCACTTGTAGGAGTAAAAGACACGTGATTTTCATATTCATGGTAAACTGGTCGGCAATGCACATCTATGAATGAATACAGATAAAAGAGATCTAAAAACTTGCACTGACCCCAAAAAAGAAACATGTGATTACTATTAAATTTTTGTTTGATGAAGTCATATTCTATAGTAGTAAAAGGATACGCATAACGAAAGGAACACAATTATTCAATTAAATATCAAATTTAACAATACCAACTTTTTACCTCAGGCATGGTATCTTTCTTTTTCGTAATGTAAAAAAAAACATAATACTTCGTCAAATATTAATCTTCAAAATTCCTAATCCAATGTCCCCTTTTTTGCTTCCATGGTTCAACTTCTTGCACGCCTCTCATACAGCCATATGCCTAATGCTTTGCTGGTCTGCATCTGATGGCTAGGGCTCACATCATCGCACATCGTCATTGAACCGAACGATCGATCGAAATGGTTTTTACCATGTATGGTCTACATCATATCAGTAAAGTTGAATGTTATAAACGCTGCCATTTCAAGAAACAACAATTCAGCACCCATATAAACATTTCAAACATAAATTACACCATCTAAATAGCATCTTAATTGCTACTAATTTAAGTAGGGCATGATACTAAATATGTGTTAGCAGCAAAACCAATTTTTGTATTTCCATTCAACATTCTGTAATGGTTAATTCAGAATAACACCTTCCTTGCTCTCTCAGTCTAGAATATTTGGCCCAGTCTTTGGACTTCCTGTCTCCTTAAAGAAATTCAATGAAGTCAGCTTAACATTCTTTGATATAGAAATCGTTTTAAGTTACTGAAGTAAAGACTTACCCATCGAGAAGTTTTTTGAGTTCTTATGTCCGTTTAACACTTTTGTAGCTATTGAATACCCGTGACCTGAATATTTGAAAATTTTCAGTGCTTCATGCAACCTTCAGCCCATGAGGTGAAAATACATCACTACTAACTCCTTGCCTATATGTCAGTTTTTAAGATGTACACGCATTTTTAGTCTAGTTGACTTACACTACTATAGCTGTAAAAAATGCATAGAAAAAAAATGGATCTTAGCATCCTTTATCAATATAGCAACGGAATTTAACAGAAACCAAAAAAGACGGTCCAGAATCAGCATGAACTATTATCCTCGAAATTATGTACAAAGACGGTATCATCAATTAAACATCCAAGATTAGATGAAGATTTAAATTATTAATGTTATTATTCTAATTTTATACAACTAAAAGACGGAATCATAAAAAATCGAAAAACATTATTATGACACAGAATGAGTAGTTTAAAAAAAAGGCGTTATAGAAATGTTAAAACCTTACAAATACTTATTTGATTGTATTGCAGGAAGAAATAAGAAAGGAATACCAATTTACATGTAATCATTAGCTGCATCTAATGGAATAGTAAATCTTTTTCAACGTCTCTAGCCAGAGCATTAAAGTTAATTGAAAGGAAGTATAAGTTGTTGCCATGTAGAAGAATTATGATGAAAAATCAAGTTTTTTGCACCCTTGAAAATTCAAAACTTTAGATTGATTGTCATCATGGATTCATGATCGTTTTTATTATGCTATAAATGTTTTTCCTTATGCTTGAATCATGGGTTCAGACTCTGTAAAATACTATAGCAATAGTTTAATTATTAAAAACCAAGCATCACAATAATTTGAAAGAACTTAATAGTTATGAAACAAATCTCACAATAATGAGCTAATTGTAAATCCAAAATCTGTTGACTTTGCATATGCACCAATGCTAAGACCTATATAATTTGTGAACTAAATACATGACAAAGTATCATATGACATATTTGTCTAACACTAAATCAAAAGATTTAGGGTCCATGGGTTAGTCTTATTTCTAGATCTTTGCATAGCTATAGTGGAAAATTTCATTTAAACTTGCAACATTTCACAAACTTAAATCAGAGTACATGAGAATTGAGAAGTTTGACAGGAAAGGCCTGTACCATTCCTTTCTACACTAAATCACTAATATATGGTGATAAATGAGAAATTAAACATACAAAATAGACTAAATCACAAATTCATATTTCCATTTTTAACAAAGAAATCTGAAGCCACCTAAAAAGAATTCAAAGTTATATGATTAAAACTAAATTAAGGGAATCCACGCATAAATATTAATGTTGCTGAAACTTTAGCACTGTCAAAAGATTAGTTGTGCACTCAATGCATATCATTTATATGTAAAAACTTCATAATCTGAATGAGCATTGAGAAAAAAATAATAGAATAACATGTTGAATCAACATAAGACCCTCTATTGGATAGTCACCCCCATCCACAGTGGAGTGCTTGTGATCCTTTGCTCATTGTTGTCGAAAATGCAGTCTCTGTTAAAAGTCAGAGCTGTTTGATTGGCCTTAAAGATTGTGTTCACACGCATTTGTTAAAGAAAAGTTATTATTACATACATAAATGCAGTCTCCGTTAAAAGAGGTAATTGTCAGAATGGCCATAAATATGTCTTCAGAAGCTTTTGTGAAAGAACGGCTATTAATACATACATACATACATATGAATGTATGCATGTATGTGTGTCTGCGTGCACACACAACACACACACATATACGTGTACATATTTATGTATATATCATACATACATACACATACGTGTGTGTATGCATATGTAGTTGTGTGTGTTTGCTTTAGAACGTTTGTTATCCTGAAAGAATGCTTTTTTAAACCGTGGCAATTTGATGCCGAATATTATGCAACCAATGTTGCCAAAAAAAAGTATTTTAATAGAGAGAAATGTATAGAAACTCCGTAGATTTATAAGGAATTTCATGTGTTATATTAACGTGATTTTTATGTGATGTTATCCTTTTAAACCACGGTTGAAACTGAAAACGGAGAGGAGATATCGAATGAGTTATTGATTTATTGGCCAACGGCCTATGACTTTTGAGTACCATTATAAATCAGACACGATGATTTTTTTTAACATTTAATTTTCAAAGAATATAAGGAGTTGCTAATGTTTATGTTTGATCGTCTAATCCAAAAATTATAGTAAAACATTGAGATATTACTGAGGTTATAAATATTTCCATACCTGGAGACATATAACCAACGATACCCATGACAACACTGGAAGGAGAAGAGGCAGATGAAATCTGATCCATGAACTTAGCGATTGCAAAATTTGATAAATGAGGCTCCATGTCAAAATCCAGAAGTATATTCTTCGACTTAATATAATGATAAATAATTAGTGGATCACAATCTTCATGAAGGTGGCATGACCATTCTTTTTTTAACCATGAAGGGTTGTTTCGAATCTGGTCTAGGTTTACTTAGACCAGAAGAGAACATTAATAAAACCACTTCAAAGTCTGCACTGTTCATTCTCGACCTTCAGTTTGCATCCTCCAAGTCTGTCAGACAAAGGTAAACACACTATATGTAAAAAAATGAGATCGGTTAATCACGAAATGGCAATGATAGGTTAAACTACTCTGTCCTCAATTTTTTTGAGCTTCCATGTGAAATCCCATCTAAACCATTTTTATTCGATTTGGTTTCTTTGATATCCCGGTAGGACTCACTTATCAATTGAAAATGCGTAACATAATAGGGGAATTGAAAATAGAGTAATTGAGTCGTCACTCCAAGTTGGCTTAAACACTCTAGAAGTGGATTAACTATACACTAAAGTTGATCTAAAAAGAGAACTATGTATTTACTATTCTTTGGTATTATCATAGGCTGCAATCTTACTTGTGACATCTACATTTTTAATATTTTATTATTGATTTATATTCATGCGACATGTGAAATATATCTTGATGAACCATCAATAATACAAAGAAATTTTCAAAGTGACTTACCGCTCAAAAGCTATAAAAGTTAGTAAACTTCTAATGCATATTGTACAGAACAGGTTACTGCATCATTTTTGTTGACCCAATAGCTGTTATAGAAGCGAGATTGCATCAATGCAGTTTTACAGATATTTTTGTTTACCTCTGAACCCATAGGTCAATCAGTTTAGTAAATTCCTTAGTGCCAATAACACATAAAGAAATAGTATAAGAATAAGCATTATTATCGGTCAAAAACAAATAGTAAAACCTTAAGTATTTAACCCAAGGATTTTTTTTCATGATATAATATGCCCATCCAAAATGGAGAAATATTTAAATATATATAATTCATAATGCAAAGACAACAAAACATTCAATTAGAGCCTCAAAAATGCAAGAACTAATACTTCAATCAAAGTTGAGAACCAAGCCAACACTTTATTATTTACCGATGTTGGAAAATAAAAATAAGTTTACCCTCTGTTTATATTATCCCATTGCATATTTCTGTGTCCAGGAGTGGGCAGTAAGTTCATACTTGGCATTATCAGTCACGTAGATGCGAGCTATTTCAGGAACCAAAGGATCATCAGGGTTGAGGTCTGTAAGAAGCAAGCATATCGACAACAAACCTTAGAGAATTTTAAGGCGAGACTCCATCGCTCCTTGAGAATGTCAAGGCATATACTGCCATTACTGTTAATGTTTGGATGGAAAAATAAATGGAGATATAATATCGTAAATAAGAGGAACCATGCAATGGAGTAAGGAACTAATATTTTCATTTAGGCATTTCAGACATAATTTGTCAAACATTCATTATAATATAATAATCCAAAACATAAGTATTACAGTGTTCATAATTGAAGGATCATGTACGGTACAATTTTGAACTAAATCAAAAGGCTTACCGCAGGGCCGGTCCTGGCCTAGTGCGAGCCGTGCGACCGCACAGGGCCCATTAGGTCAGGGGGCCCAAAAAAAAACTGTATTACCTTTACCTCAGCTGCTTTTTCTTGTCAGGATACGTGTACTTGATAGTAATTTATCTATGCAAAAGTAGATATGATTATATGCTTTGTTGACATCAATCAATATATTAAAATGGAGATGTGGCTTGTGCGGACCTCTAGTTGACAGATTGAAAATGTGGGTAAAATTTTTATGAATTTTCTGAAACATGCAATTTTCTCAATGGAGATGCACAGTAGAAAAAGAAAATTTTCACTTAAGTTCAATGACATAAAAAAAAAGGTCCAAAATTTTGAGTCCGCACCAGGCCCATAAATACTCAGGACCGGCCCTGGCTTACCGTTGTGTAAGTAGACCCAGAACCTCCTGAACTTCCTATAACTGCAGTAGAATTTCCCATATTATGCTCAATGTTGCTTAACGCACTAATTATGTTGAGCAAGTTCACTGTTTATACCAAAAATGACCCGAAATCCTAGGAATACCGTTGAAAGAATTGAATCTCTAATTCCTGGCAACTTCAGTTTGAATAAATTGTCATTATAAACTCAAATATGTAAATATTGCGTAAATTTGTAAGTGACTATATTACAAACAATAGCTAAAAATCTAGAGCATGAACTTACGTATGATAGCCGAAATTATACTTTAGAATCAAATAGAGCAGATGCAAGACAAATGAAATAACCTTCATCGCTTCACGAAAAAAGTAAACTGTAAGTTCTTCATCGATGTAGAAGAAAAAATTACGAATTGGAAATTTGTAGAGAAATAAAATAAAACGAAAGTCGATATTAAATTATCAAATAAAGTACCTTTTACAAATAATTGACGCCAGCTAACTAAGTAAATATGCTGGATCTTTATCGCTCTTTAGAAGAAAGTAAACTGATTGGGAAATTGTGGAAAGATAAATTAAAAAGAAAGAAGATACTAAATTACCTATGTTGGAGTTTTTTCTTTTGTCCTTCTTCATCGTTGTAGGAAAGTTGGAGTTTTTGCGTTTGTCGATCTTCGTCGGTGGAGAAAAAAGAGACGGAGCTTTGGAGAGAAGAACGAAGAGGAGTATTTTGCACTGACGGAAATGAGGAGTTAAGTGCGTGGAGAAAGTGGAAGCGTGGTACCGGTCCTACCCGAACACAGTTAAAAGAAATGGAAAAACTGCCCTATTAAAACAACATAAATGTAGAAGGGTATTTTAGTTATTTCAAAAGCTTCATTTCAGGGTATTCTCATTATAATATAGATATAGATAGATTAGAATTGACAAAACAAAATTGTCATTTTGTTAAATTAGAATTGCAATAACATTTTGATTGTAAAATGTTGCATTAGAGAAAATAACATTTTTGGTTATAAAATGTTACATTAGAATAGAAATACACATTTTTGTTAAAACATGTTTAGTGAAACAAAAATCACATTCTTGTTAAAACATGATTAGTGAAATAAAAATCACCTTTTGTATTAGAACATGTTAGTTGTAATAAGATTAACATTGGTGTTAAAACATGTTAGTAGAAACAAAGGATTTATTTTTATTTTAATGAAAGATTGAAATAAAAGAATATAATAAAATATTTCATTTTTAGAATTGAAATAAAAGATTTCATTTTTTTATCTTCAATTAATTACAAAGATTAGAATTGAAATAAAAGATTTCATTTTTATCTTCAATTAGTTACAATGAAATAGAGTTGAGAATAAAAAGTAACATTTTTATTGTCATAAAAAGAATGGATTTAAAGTCACTTTTTATTTGTCATTTGAAACTCAGAATCTGTAATACAAATAAAATTCAATTTTTATTTGTCTTTTGAAACTTAGAATTTGTTATACGAATAAAATTCACTTTTTTTTATTTTTTTTATTTTAGAAACTTGAAATTTGTATACAAATAAAATTTACTATTTATTTGTCATTAGAATACATGGAAAGATGTATGTAAATAAATTATTCTTTTATTTGTCATGTAAACATCAAAATATGTTATGTGAACAAATACTTCTTTTATTTTGACATTAGAATCGTAAACCATGTCATGTGAATAAAAATACATATTTTATTTAGAAACATGCTAGTTAAATTTCAAACATTCATTTTTGTCTAAACATGTTAGTTGAATTAAAAATAACATTTTTGACACTTTAAAGAATGAATTAAAAATAGAAATTTTTGGTCACTTCAAAAGATTGAATCCAAATTACTCATTTTTATACATTAAATAGAATTAGATAAAAATAAACATTTTTGTACATTTAAAAAGTTATATTTTTTATTTATAATTTAGATACAAATAAACATCGTATTTAAAAGTTATATTTTTATTTGCATTCTTTGATGCAAATAAACATCGCATTTAAAAGTTATTTGTTTAGTTGCATTCTTTGATGCAAATAAACATCGTATTTAAAAGTTATATTTTTATTTGCATTCTTTGATGCAAATAAACCTTGTATTTAAAAGTTATATTTTTATTTCAATCTTTGATGCAAATAAACATCGTATTTAAAAGTTATATTTTTATTTGCATTCTTTGATGCAAATAAACATCGTATTTAAAAGTTATATTTTTATTTGCATTCTTTAATGCAAATAAACATCGTATTTAAAAGTTATATTTTTATTTGCATTCTTTGATGCAAATAAACATGGTATTTAAAAGTTATATTTTTATTTGCATTCTTTGATGCCAATAAACATCGTATTTAAAAGTTATATTTTTATTAGCATTCTTTGATGCAAATAAACATCGTATTTAAAAGTTATATTTTTATTTGCATTCTTTGATGCAAATGAACATCGTGTTTAAAAGTCGAATTTTTATTTGCATTCTTTGATGCAAATAAATCATAAATTAAAATATTATATTTTTATTTGCATTTTATATGCAAAATGTTAGCCTACTTTGTGAACTAGGCTACACAAAGAGCAAATAGTGAGAAAGACACCAATCAGATCGGATTGGAGGAAGATAGTGCCGGACATGAGTAGAAATCAGAGACGTAGAGGTGACGTTGGATCGGATCGGAAATATGTCAGCAATATCAAAGGATAGCAAGTGGCCTTATCGGTTCGGATCGGAAGAATATGGCAGCAACATCATAAAGCAGGTGGCTTCGGCGGTTCGGATCGGAGGAACACTTCAGCGGCATCGGAAGAAAGCAAGCATTCCCATCGGTTCGGATTGGATGAGTACGTCAGCAGCATCAAGGGACAGCAAGTTGCATCACCGGATCGGATCGGAGGCCCAGATCCGAACCCCTTTTCCCCTTTGAATCTGTAGTCGTTGCTGCGCATATCCCCTGAAGACTCGGACAAGATCTGACCATTTCTCCCACGATCTCCTACTAAATCAATGCGCTGTAGCCATCTTGGAGCCTCCGAACCCGACTCTCAAGGGATGGATGCCACGCAATTCCGAACCAGAGCCACTTCGAGGAGATTTTTCACCTATAAATACACCATCTAGAGGCACTTGAAAGGATTTTTTGGCAAATTCTCTGTCCTTACTTCCTCCATAACCGAATTCTACAATCATATTCAGATCAAAATCATCTCTTAAAGTCCATTTTTGAGAGATTTGAGTGAGTTTATGCATTGTAATTGTGAAGTTGAGTGAGAATCATTGTTGTACTTGTATTCAAATCATCAATTAAAAAACAACAAAGTGGACGTAGGCTCGTTAACGCCGAACCACTATAAATTGTGTGTTCTTTATTGCTTTTTGATTCTATTTCATTGAATTCATATCTAATTTGGGTGTTAGAGCCAGTTTTTGGTCTAACACAAAAAAAGCATAGTTTAAGAAGTTACAACTAAGATTATTGGTATTTCAATTTATATTTATTTATTGGAAAATGATTTTGGGGTTTATCGTGAACAATGTTTTTAAATGACATTGATTTTTTAACCCAATTAAAGATAAGATTTATTTCTTAAATTGGAATAATCGTAAAGTAATGATTTTGGGTATTAAAATTGAATTGGAATTTTAATAAATCTTTGAAAATAAGATTTAAGATTAAATTTAAAAGAATTTATCTTTGATAAAATTAATGGGAACCTTTCCCTAATAATAGGAATATTTTATTTAAAGAATATTCTGAATTGGAATGAGGCGTTGGATGTGTCTTTACAACACTGGATTTTTAATTATAAAAATACGTGAGTTATTCGGAAAGACCGGGTTTAACCCCTTATGAATAATTACTATGACGATTAAAAGTCAAAGACATTGAAGACGGTGATTGAAGACCGGCGATCTTCACATTGAATGGATGTGTTGCTACTGAGGCCCATGATAGGAGTAGCTACCCTGAAGGGGCTTCGGTGGTAGTTGTCCGGACGTACGTGTTGATTGTCCGGATACGCAAGCACCTAGGTGACTCCGGATTCGTTCAGACCCAGAACGGACTTGTAAATAGATGTGTGTCCGACATTGAATTTCATGTTGTGTAATTAAATTGATATCTATTAATATATATGTGGTGGCGGAGGATTTATTCTCTTGCTTAACACCCTTCTTTGAGACTCACGAGCTCGAAGGTTATATATTGGTAGTTGTCGATCGCATGGTGTGATCTGTCAATGTGACATTCCAAGATGCAATTGATCGGGGTTTCTATTGAAAAGCAGAGCCCTATGGATGATGATCAAAGCATAGACTATTTAGGCATAGTTTTGTGTATTACGTTACCTCGCAAGCCTCACACCCCAGTGGAGTCAAAAACGGGACAAGGGAACGCAGGGAGTGCACACGTTTCTTTCTATCTAGAGGTGGTGTTGGGTTTTCACACGGTTCGGCATTTTTACTTATGTGGTTGATGGAATGAGACACCTCGGATTTTTATTGGCTGCAATGGCCAATTTATAGGTCCAATAGGATCGGGAATCGTGTGTTCAGGCATAACTAATCCACTAAAGTATTTGTGGACCGGCCCTGCAGGATCCAAGGGTTCGCCAGCGTCCGAATCCTGAGACATTGCTAGAGTGTCTCGAATCGGTTAGGAGATCGTTCCTAGCCTTGACTCATGATGGAAGCCAACATCCAAAATGACATTACGGTCTTGATTGTAAACCTATATATGGCGACATAGTAGGATGGGGTACTATGCCGTCTAGGATTGATACATTTACTTCGAAGTATTTTTGAAACATATATACAATAATAATAATATTAAATTCGTTTTTATCGTATCAAGCATTTTTGACCATTATAAGGTAAAACTCTATCCTCTGGCTTGCGTTGCATTGTGTGATGTGACCTGAGTCTTATAATGGTTTCATTTTTCTAAAAAGTATTGCATTGTTTTAACGATTCACTTTATTTATGCACTGGCAATCCAATGGAATAAACCCTTTCCGCGTTAGCGGCGTGGTCCTGTGATTAGCCTTATCACTAGTCAAGTTAAGTAAAGATTCCTCACACCAGTCCCATGACTGACCCATAGTTTGTTTCACTTTGCAAACTCGGGTGCCCTCTTTTTCACATGGGCAGCCGAGTAGCTTAATTTGCAGATATATGGAGCAGGATTCTGGATCGAAGCTTAGTGTTGTGTCCAAAACATTGATGGTCTTCCGCTGTGATTAATTTAATTATTCCGCTGCATTGTAGTAGTTTTATTTTAATTTAATCTTCCGCTGTATTATTATATTCGATGTACTCTGATATATTCTGTACTCTGATGTAACATTATCATGATGTTTATAAAAGTCTGATGTTTTTGTTCCGATGTGTTGTCTTCCCAAAGTTAACGTATTCGAGTTTTGAGCGGTCTTGATCGATTTAGCAATCGATCGAGTCGGGCGAAATCTGGGTCGTTACAGTTGGTATCGGAGCGAGGTTAGCTCAAATCTTTGGGGTACAACTCGTTAGAACTAGACAAAAGACTCATCAGAGATTGGGTTAATAATATCCAATAAGAATAACTCGTTAGAGATGGGATCAGTAGTATCCTAGAACGAGTGTGAAGAGTATTAATTTTTTTTAAATAAAAATGAAAACAAATTTAGTTTTGAAAATTTAAAATCTTATTAACATATTTGAATATATTATTTTATTTTATATTAGACAATCTAGTATAGGGAGATTTTGAGTATATGTCTGATGAGGTGTATATTCGAAGCCTCAGATACTAGATAGATATAGAATCACACTTTAGTCGCTCGGAGATGTTCTGATAGTGGTTCGAAACATCATCAGAATTTATGTTCGAGTTTCAAAAGTGGGATTTCTATATATTTCCAATTGACTGGTATGAGAACCAAAATATAGTTAGAATATATTGCTGTGGTTTGCACTAAAAATACGATTTTTGACTATTTATAAAAGTTATAGATATTTGAAAAGTTAATCACCTAATTGATTACTGGATGTGATGTTTGATAAATAGTTTAACTAATTAAAATATTGGAATGATAATTAATTTACCCAATATGAGAAATAATAATAAATTTAGACAAATCAAATTAAGTATTGAACTAAATTGAAAATTGATTAGAATTGAAAGTTAAGTTGATTAATTAAACAACTTTCAGCTCATTTCCTTTTCGAGGACGAAAATTTTAAGTGGGGGAGATTGTAACAACCTGCAAATTCTGAACCAATTTAAAAAAATTATTTTAGAAATTTTAAAGGATTTTTAATATTTAAAATAGTTTATTTTAAATAATAACGACTAAAAACTTATTTTAATCGAAGTTAAAATGAAAAAATTTAATTTAATTAGAAAAGGAGTTAGAAATAGCGCGGTAGTTTAAAATTTTGAATTTGAACTTTGACTGACTATACAGGATGCAAAACAAGTCGAATTTCAATAAAACCAAAAACATTTAAATCTGTTTAATCATATCTTTCTAACGAATTTGAGAAACTGAAATTTCACTTTAAAAGTTGAAAGTTATGTCCAGTTTAAAATTGAGATAAGTCGCTGTAGAATTTATATATATTTTAATATAATATATTGGCCTTGAAAATAGTCATTTTGCAAACGACCTCTGTTTTTGACGAAACCACTTTTGTTGGAACCGGAATGTCAAATTATTGTTAAATTTAATTTTCCAGGATTTTTAGAATTAATATGTGAGTGTGGCAAAAGAAAATGTGTTTTGTCAGTTTAAGTCAATTTTAATCGACTTGAAAATGGCCATTTTTCAAACAGTCTCAGAATTCGACGAAATTAATTTTGTTAGGACCGTATCATCATAACAAAGCCAATTATATTTTTCCTGGAATTTTCTGAGTTCGTATGTGGCCCCTGTGAATTTAAGTATACCATAGAATTAATTTAATAATGGATTTAAATATTAAATTAAAGAATGCAGGCCACAAACTGTCGTTTGGGCTGACGAGACCTAGCCCATTGGATCCGGAACGCGGGCTTTTGGGTGGGGTCAACTTCTATTGAACTGAAATTGGAATTGTTTAAGACTTATGGATTTATTTGTAAAATCTACATTTAAATATTATAAATAATAGAAAATTCAACAAAACCCTAATACCTAAAACATCAGCCGCTGCCCTATATATGTGAATGGCTGAAATCATACGATTTTTTCCTTAAATTCTCCTAGGATATGCAATGAAATTCGAAACTTTAAAAAAGAAAATGGAGAGATTCGAGAGCTCAAGGAAATCAACGGTAGTGATCGACTGAAGTGGTATGGATAGCCAGAATTTGGGGCTCAAACTCAAGCTGTTTGGGTGAGATTTCCCACGCAAAGGGGGGGACGAGTTCGCCGTGATGCTGATCGACGATGGAGGAGGTTGGCGCCTTTCAAGTGGCATTCTCTGATCGAAGACTGGTGCCTCGTGTGGCGCGCGCAAGGATGACCTAGTAAGGAGCAAATGGTGAAGCAAGTACGGGTTCTGAAGGGAACGAAGTAGGAGGAGTGTACAGTGAAACTAGGGATTAAGGAGTTAATTTAATTATTAATTTATTATTTTAATTAAAATAGAATCTTCAATCTATCATATCTCGTTCAAATCAAATCGGAATTCGATGATTTCAGGATCGTTGGATTCGTATTTCCGAGATCTACAGAATGGGACAAAGCAGATCTGAAACCGATCACTTTGAAAATTCAGACAAATCGATGTGGGATATCTTTTTTTAATTTAAAATTAATTATTTATTTTATTGTGAAATTTATATTCATTCTCTATAAAGTTCGTGTGGTGATTATGTGTATATTCATTGTAATGTTGATTGTGTTGTATTGCGGTGAATCAGTGAATGGAATTGTGTGTATCATGTTTGCAACAAAATAGAAATGTATATTTTGGTTGAAATAGGTTTACACACGAATGAAAATATCATGTTTATGTTACTTGTTAAAAAGTAGGATTTGCAAACAAATAAAATAAAATCATTAATCTTATTTGTCATATTAATGTAAAAATGAATTTGGCATTAATGTAAAAAGAAATTTGTCATGTTTGTTGAAATTAGAATTGACAAAACCCAATTGCCGTATTTTGTTAAATTAGAATTGACAAAACAAAATTGTCATTTTGTTAAATTAGAATTGCAATAACATTTTGATGGTAAAATGTTGCATTAGAGAAAATAACATTTTTGGTTATAAAATGTTACATTAGAATAGAAATACACATTTTTGTTAAAATATGCTTAGTGGAACAAAAAATCGCATTTTTGTTAAAACATGATTAGTGAAATAAAAATCACATTTGTATTAGAACATGTTAATTGTAATAAGATTAACACTGGTGTTAAAACATGTTGGTAGAAACAAAGGATTTATTTTTATTTTAATGAAAGATTGAAATAAAAGATTACAATATAAGATTTCATTTTTAGAATTGAAATAAAAGATTTCATTTTCTTTATCTTCAATTAATTACAAAGATTAGAATTGAAATAAAAGATTTCATTTTTATCTTCAATTAGTTACAATGAAACAGAGTTGAGAATAAAAAGTAACATTTTTATTGTCATAAAAAGAATGGATTTAAAGTCACTTTTTATTTGTTATCTGAAA
The DNA here is from genome assembly GCA_030737875.1 of Allium sativum. Lineage (NCBI taxonomy): Eukaryota > Viridiplantae > Streptophyta > Magnoliopsida > Asparagales > Amaryllidaceae > Allium > Allium sativum. The sequence continues at coordinate 94,292,249 of CM060923.1, forward strand.
CTTAGAATCTGTTATACAAATAAAATTCACTTTTTATTTGTCCTTTGGAACTTAGTATTTGTTATACGAATAAAATTCACTTTTTTTATTTTTTTTATTTTAGAAACTTGAAATTTGTATACAAATAAAATTTACTATTTATTTGTCATTAGAATACATGGAAAGATGTATGTAAATAAATTATTCTTTTATTTGTCATGTAAACATCAAAATATGTTATGTGAACAAATACTTCTTTTATTTTGACATTAGAATCGTAAACCATGTCATGTGAATAAAAATACATATTTTATTTAGAAACATGCTAGTTAAATTTCAAACATTCATTTTTGTCTAAACATGTTAGTTGAATTAAAAATAACATTTTTGACACTTTAAAGAATGAATTAAAAATAGAAATTTTTGGTCACTTCAAAAGATTGAATCCAAATTACTCATTTTTATACATTAAATAGAATTAGATAAAAATAAACATTTTTGTACATTTAAAAAGTTATATTTTTTATTTATAATTTAGATACAAATAAACATCGTATTTAAAAGTTATATTTTTATTTGCATTCTTTGATGCAAATAAACATCGCATTTAAAAGTTATATTTTTATTTGCATTCTTTGATGCAAATAAACATCGTATTTAAAAATTATATTTTTATTTGCATTATTTGATACAAATAAACATCGTATTTAAAAGTTATATTTTTATTTGCATTCTTTGATGCAAATAAACATCGTATTTAAAAGTTATATTTTTATTTGCATTCTTTGATGCAAATAAACATGGTATTTAAAAGTTATATTTTTATTTGCATTCTTTGATGCAAATAAACATCGTATTTAAAAGTTGTATTTTTATTTTCATTCTTTGATGCAAATAAACATCGTATTTAAAATTTTTATTTTTATTTGCATTCTTTGATGCAAATGAACATCGTGTTTAAAAGTCGAAATTTTATTTGCATTCTTTGATGCAAATAAATCATAAATTAAAATATTATAATTTTATTTGCATTTTAGATGCAAATAAAAAAAAGGCATAGTTTAAGAAGTTACACTTTTGTTACATTTTAGATATAAATAAAAGAATAGGATTAAAAATATTATTTTACTTTTAAACTGGAGTAAATAAAAAAGGATTACGATAAAATGAATTCATCTTTGTTGTAATTTTGTTGAATTAAATAAAATGTTTTTATTTTCATCATAGATTATAATAAAAAATTAGAACTAATAAGATATATTTTTAGTGTCATCTTAGCTTCAATAAAAAGAGTAAATAGATATATAAGGTTTATTTGTCCTTTTGTTGCAATATAAAAAGATACATTTTTTTATCATTTAATTAGAATGAGAAAAAATTATTTAATTTTGTCATTTTAAAAAGGTTGAAACAAAATAATCACTTTTGTCAATTTACACTAGATGAGACAAAATAATCACTTTTGTCAATTTATATTAGTTGAATCAAACATTCATTTTGTCGAATTATATTGGTTGATAACAAAAAGGACATTTTTGTCAAATAAGAATTAAACATAAATAGCATTTTGATAAAATAGAATTGTCGGCAAATGAATGTATCACTCTTCTTATACATTTTGTTGAGATAGAATTTACATGCAAATATTATAACCATTTCTATTTTCATAACACAGCATAGCATTTATATGCAAATATAAAAATCATTCTTGTTTGCATACTTACATTAGAATTTATATTCAAATAAAAGAATCATATTCTTGGTCTAAACATAGATTAGACTGTATAGGTGAGATAAAATGACATCTTTATATGTTAATGCATACATTAGAATTTGTATGCAATTTAAAACAAATATTTTTATGTGTTAATTTATACATTGAAACATATACAAATGAGATTATTTCTTTCACGTTAAGAATAATTACATACAAATTAAGTATAATGAAAATTATCCTTTTATCAGTCATCCACAATAATGTCATATAAATAAATTACATTCTATTAAATATTAGAAATGTATAAGGAAAGTATGCGAGTCAAATATATTTTATTTCGACATTAGGAATAAAATATCATTTTTGTCCATCATTATAAACATGTTGGTAGTATCAAAATTGGTTAAATTCATTAACCAGTTATTTATTTATATGTACTATTGTTGGCTGAAAACCCCACATGGGTATTGGGATGATAATTGATATACACTAGTCCCAATATTTATTTGTATGTCAATCGATAGATTGGCAGGCTGCGATGAGCGTTATTATTTCACTTTAATGCTTATACAGTTGTGAACTTCACTCTAGATGTTGAATGAATGGTTTGATGATTATTTATCAATTGTTGTCATACAATGTATGAAATCCATATAAACAAAGTTATATGGTGAATGATTAAGTCGCTTTCCGATTAAGAACATCCTTCATATAAAGAATATTTTTAAACAAAGAATTTCTTTTAAATAAAGAATAAATCTTCCAACTAAGATTATTGGTATTTCAATTTATATTTATATATTGAAAAATGATTTTGGGGTTTATCGTGAACAATGTTTTTAAATGACATTGATTCTTTAACCCAATTAAAGATAAAATTTATTTCTTAAATTGGAATAATCGTAAAGTAATGATTTTGGGTATTAAAACTGAATTGGAATTTTAATAAATCTTTGAAAATAAGATTTAAGATTAAATTTAAAAGAATTTATCTTTGATAAAATTAATGGGAACCTTACCCTAATAATAGGAATATTTTATTTAAAGAATATTCTGAATTGGAATGAGGCATTGGATGTGTCTTTACAACACTTGATTTTAATTATAAAAATACGCGAGTTATTTGGAAAGACTGGGTTTAACCCATTCTGAATAATTACTACGATGATTAAAAGTCAAAGACATTGAAGACAGTGATTGAAGACCGGCGATCTTCACATCGAATGGATGTGTTGTTACTGAGGCCCATGATAGGAGTAGCTACCCTGAAGGGGCTTCGGTGGTAGTTGTCCGGACGTACGTCTTGATTGTCCGGATACGCGAGCACCTAGGTGACTCCGGATTCGTTCAGACCCAGAACGGACTTGTAAATGATGTGTGTCCGACATTGAATTTCATGCTATGTAATTAAATTGATATCTATTAATATATATCTGTGGTGGCGGAGGATTTATTCTCTTGCTTAACGCCCTTCTTTGAGACGCATAAGCTCGAAGGTTATATATTGGTAGTTATCGATCGCATGGTGTGATCTGTCAATGTGACATGCCAGGATGCAATTGATCGGGGTTTCTGTTGAAAAGCAGAGCCCTGCGGATGATGATCAAAGCATAGCCTATTTAGGCATAGCTTTGTGTATTACGTTACCTCACAAGCCTCACACCCTGGTGGATTCAAAAACAGGACAAGGGAGCACAGGGAGTGCACACATTTCTTTCTAGCTAGAAGTGGTGTTGGGTTTTCACACGGCCCGACATTTTTACTTATGTGGTTGATGGAATGAGGCGCCTCGGATTTTTATTGGCTGCAATAGCCAATTTATAGGTCCAATAGGATCGGGAAGCGTGTGTTCAGGCATAACTAATCCACTAAACTATTTGTGGACCGGCCCTGCAGAATCCAAGGGTTCGCCCGCGTCCGAATCCTGAGACATTGATAGAGTGTCTCGAATCGGTCAGGAGATCGTTCCTAGCCTTGACTCATGATGGAAACCAACATCCAATATGACATTACGGTCTTGATTGTAAACCTATATATGGCGACGTAGTAGGATGCGGTACTATGCCGTCTAGGATTGATACATTTACTTTGAAGTATTTTTGAAACATATATACGCTAATAATAATATTAAATTCGTTTTTATCGTATCAAGCATTTTTGACCATTATAAGGTAAAACTCTATCCTCCGGCTTGCGTTGCATAATGTGATGGGACCTGAGTCTTATAATGCTCTCATTTTTCTAAAAAGAACTGCATTGTTTTAACGATTCACTTTATTTATGCACTGGCAATCCAATGGAATAAACCCGTTCCGCATTAGCGGCGTAGTCCTGTGATTAGCCTTATTACTAGACAAGTTAAGTAAAGATTCCTCACACCAGTCCCATGGCTGACCCGTAGTTTGTTTCACTTTGCAAACTCGGGTGCCCTCTTTTTCACACGGGCAACCGAGTAGCTTATATTGCAGATATATGGAGCAGGATTCTGGATCGAGGCTTAGTGCTGTGTCCAAAACATTGATGGTCTTCCGCTATGATTAATTTAATTATTCCGCTGCATTGTATTAGTTTTATTGTAATTTAATCTTACGCTGTATTATTATATTCGATGTACTCTGATATATTCCGTACTCTGATGTAACATTATCATGATGTTTATAAAAGTCTGCTGTTTTTATTCTGATGTGTTGTATTCCCAAAGTTAACGTATTTGGGTTTTGGGCGGTCTTGATCGATTCAGCGATCGATCGGGTCGGGCGAAATCTGGGTCGTTACAGGGGTTTTGCTCCTCAAAAGGCCTCGGCATTAGTAAGAGAAGGGCTCTACTATATAAGTACCAACTTCACACAGGCTTCCACGATGTGGGACTTAGGGGTGTTACAAATGTCGATGCAACATATTTGATTCTCCAAAGTTAAATAATCGTTAATAATGATTTTTGGGAAGATTAAAACTAAGTGGAGTTTTAGTGAATCTTTAATTAGATTGAAAGGTGAATGGGATAATTTAAATTATCAAATTTAGGAAATAATCGAGAATGGAGTACCACCAGTATTACTCTAGGCGATAGTTAAATCTTTAATTAGACTTGAATGTGAAATGGTAATTAAATTACTGATGACACTGTGGTGTTAGATATGGAGTATTACCGGTTTTACTCCATAGGATGAATAGGTTGGGATTGAGATTAATAAATAAATGATTACTTCGTTAAGGCTTGATAATCCCGACTAGTTGATAAACCTTAATTTGGTTTAGAATTGATGTCCAAAGGAAGATTAAAGAGTAAATTTAAAAAAATTTGTCCTTGATAAAATTAATGGGAACCTTTCCCTAAAGATATGAATATTTGAATAAAAGAATATTTTGGATTGGAATGAGGCGTATGTTGTGTTTTTATAGCACTTTGATTATAAAATACTCGAGTTATTCGGAAAGACCGGGTTTATGCCCATTTTGAATAACTGATTCGATGATAAGTTAGCGATGAAGATGGTGGTTGAAGACCGGAGATCTTCACATCGTTTGGATGATTATTGATGTCTTGATTGGGCTGTACAACCAAGACAAGGTAATAAGTGGTGATCGTCAAGACGTGCTTGGAGATCGAGCAGATATGCGAGGGCCTCTCTCCTTTATTGGACATACGGGATAAGAAATAAGGTGCCTCCGGTTTCGTACAGACCTGGAACGAACTTGTAAATGGATGTGTGTCTGACATTGGATTTTATTGTATGTTGATTGATTTCTATTAAATATATATCTGTTTAGTGGCGGAGAATTTATTCTCTTGCTTAACACCCTTCTCCGAGACGTACGAGCTTAGAGGTTATATATCGATAGACATCAGTCGCATGGCGTGAATCGTTAGTTTTGCATGCTGAGATGCAAATGATCAAGGCTTTTGTTGAAAAGAAGAGTCTTGTGATTGATTATCAAAGCACGGCCTTAAATAGCATAGCTTTGTGTATAGTGTTAATTAGTGAGCCTCACACCCCGGTGTGAACCAGAAATGGGAGAGGACCTCAGGGAGGACATGTGTTTCTTTCTAGCTAGGAGTGGTGTCATGGTATGGAGTCCAGACATTTTACTCATGTGGATGTTGCATATTATTTGATGGATAGCGAGGCGCCTCGGATATATCGGTCACTACGGGGTCGATGGATGATATAGTCGACATACTGACCATTACGCCCCATAGGGAGGGGAAACACATTGTTTAGGAATTATAATCCACTAACGTATGTGTGGACCGGCCCTGGCGCTCCAAGGGTCGATACGTTTTGATCCTCAGACATGGTCTAGAGGGTCTCGAATTCGGTAAGGACGATCCCTTGCCTTGGTTCACAGATGGAATCCAATTTCCAATACGCGGCATTTCGGTTTTAACTATAGAACTAGTATGGCGACATGATATATGGTACCCATGCCGTCTATGATTGATACATTTATATTTGAAGTTGTTTTTAACACTACGCACTCATATAGTATTAAATGATTTGTTTTAAATCGTACCAAGCATGTTTGGCTATTATAAGGGATAACTCTATCCTCCGGCTTGCGTTGCGTTGTCTGTAAACTCTTGTGTGATGAGACCTGAGTCTTATAATAGCTTTATTTTTCAGAAAAGCATTGCATTGTCTATAAACTGTTTTATTCACATGTATTCTTGGGAGAAAACCCGTTCCGTGTTATACGGCATGGTCCCTTGATTTACTTTATTTTTAAAGTAAAGATTTAATAACTGTTTTAGTTTTCATACCAGTCCGATGATTGACCTAGAGTTTATCGTTTTAACCTAAACTCTTGGTGCCCCTATTTTCCATACGGGTAGCTAGTAGTTTTGGTTTTGCAGATTTCTTTTTACAGTATCCTTGTTTATAAGTGGAGCTATATTCGAAAAGCTTTGTATCCGTGTATCTCTTTCAGTTGTGTTATGTATCATTTTTCTGCTGCTATGTAATATATTTTAATCACTGATATTTTCCTGATGTATATTATTTATTCGTACTCTGTTATATTCTTGTACTCTGATGCAAATTGTTGTAATAACAATGAAATGTTCTATTGTTTGTGTTCTGTTCCGGTTTTAGGAGAATCCGACGGTCGGATCTCCCGTTACATCAATTCGAAGATAATGGTCGAAATTCACGAACGGTCGCTGCGTGGCGCGTTCTATTCAGGCCATTATATATATAATATATATCGTCGATTTCCATTTAAAACGTATTTTATGAATAATTTATAAATTCATTTCTAAAACGATTTCAACTTCATTTTCAATTTTAAATCAAAATTGAATATTCTATAGCTTTACCATATTAAAATGATAATATTTTCAAAATATTAGATTTTGAAACTAATTATTTTCGATATTCTTTCTAAAATGAATAAAATTGATATAAAAATCTATTCGAGTAAAAATGGCGTATATTTACTTAATTCGGCTTCTTACATTTCAATATTTTCGTGTCCATCCAAAATCGGACATCAAAATCATATTTTGAATCTTCATTGAATATTATTTTAAAATATTCATTGTTTTAAAGTATTCGTTATTTTAAAATATTCTTTGTTTATGAATTGGAATGCGACTCAATCAATTACCATATAATTTCAGTTATATGGATTTCATACATCCCGTGTATCCAACAATAATGATAAATAATCATTACATATTAAAACATCATCCAGAGTGCATTCTACAACTTTATAAGCATTAAAATAAATAAATAATGCTCAACACAGCCTGTCAACCCATCGATTGACATACAACTAAATATTGGGATTAGTGTATGTAAAATATCACCCCAATACCCGTGTGAGGTTTTCAAACAACAAATACTGATTATTATTTGTGCAGTTGGGCGATGTGTAAAAATTATCGTCCCAATCAATATCAGCTAAATACGTGTACATAAACAAGCTGTCCGATTTCTAAATGAATATTTATTCCAATTTCATTTCAAGATAATTTTATATATTGTATAAATTTGTTAAAAATAATATTTTTACCTAATAATTAATTATTCCATAGAATGACAATTTTATATACTGAATATATGCGATAGAATTATATTTTTATCGGACTAATAATATTTCTATGTCATGACTATTTTATATATAGCATATATATGTTTTATACAACGCATATATAATTTTATACATCGTCGATTTCAATTCAACAATTCAATCCAACAATTTTACCACAACACAATCATATCACACCAATCATCCATGGTTTAACAAAAAAATAGTGTCAGGAGTTACTAAGCCCCGTCTACAATCTATGATATAATTACATAACAAAAATAGTTGAGTGAGAAAGAGTTCTCCCTTTCGTTTCCACTCTGCCAGTTTTTATTTTTGAATTTCTAAACGGTTTGGATATGAATTTGCCTCAAATTCTCATTTTCTCCTTTTCCGTTTTGGTTAACTCTTGTTGTAATGCTCAGTTTTACGGTTCCAACGAACTTCAATTTGCTGCATTCTGACATCGTATGGCTTAGATATTGATTTTACAAGTTTTAATACAAATTAATATAATTTATTAACCCTTAACTAACCAAATTAATATTTTAATTACATTAAAAATAACACAGCCATTTACTTCTTCCTGATCGAAAGCTCCACGTCGAGAATCCCAAACGCATGACACCTAGGGTTCGATTTCGCGCAAAATCCAAGACATTGGAGGCCGATCCGTTGCTGCTACGAGGTGCGCCACCTCAACGCCTAGCACCGCTCTCAGTTTGATGAAACTCGGTCACCTCATCTTGCCTAAAATCGCGTGCGACTACCAGAGGTTTGAGCCATGATTTCGGGCAACTCGCGTAACCATAGCATACAAAACCCATATGGATTGAAAGCCGCTGCAAGTCTTTATGATTTTTGTTTTATAATCTTGAATTAATTCTCTATGGATGTTGCGAAATTTTTGAGGGAAACTGGGAGCATTTTGGTCGTCGAATTTGATGGAGACGGCGACTTGCTGAAATGGTTAGGGTTTAGAATTTCTAATGCATATATATATGTGTGTTAATATTTTATTCAATTTATTGTTTTATTGTGAAAATTTGTGTTCCAACTCCAAATGAGACCCAATGAATGTCGCTCCTAGCCCAATACCGTCATTCCGGACACAATGGATTATGTTTCGTAAGCCAATTTGATCATTTCAAAAAAAAATTATCAAAATTAAAATATAAATCAATTTATTGATTTTTAAACATACATTTTAATTTACAGGGGCTACATACTGATTTCGAAAATTACAGAAAAAATAATCTAGTTATGTTTTGACAATACGGTCCTAACAAAACTAGACATAACTTTCAATTTATATTATGAAATTTGAATTTTTCACATTCGTTAGAAAGATATAATTAAATAGACTCTAACATTTCTTGTTTTACTGAAATCCAATTTATATTGAATGTTGTACATTCATTTAAAGTTTAAAATCGAATTTTCAAACTACTACGCCATTTCAGGCTTGTTTTATAACTAAAATAAATTTATACGTTTTAACTTTGATTAAAATAAATTTTTAGTCGTTATTATTTAAAATAAATCATTCTAAATATTCAAAATCCAATAAAATAGCTAAAATAAAATTTTTAAATTGGTTTCAAAATTCCGGGTTGTTACACATTGAAATCTGAAGTCATTTGAAAATCGGTTATTCTGTGTATTTCCGAATTAAATTGAATATACGATTGGATAAAAATCTAAGCGTTTTCAATTCGTAAGATCAAACAATAAGACCAATCGATACGAAAATCGAATTCTTATGATAAATTACTAATACGGTTCTAAAGACACAAGTTTCGTTCCATTCCGAGACTGTTTCCCCGGTATGATATTCTATACGCAAATCGATATTATTTTGGATACCAAAATAATTGATCTCCAAAAATAAAGAACTATATATCAATCCTGGCACTGTATGTCAATACAAATTCAATCGAATTCATTTCGCGTCTTAATTCGATTGTTATCTCAAGTTATACCCAAAAACCCTTTCAAATCAATTAAAATTTATTAAATTAATTGTTATAATTAATAAGCCATTTCATAGCGACTTTCTTAAAATTTAATTGGACATAACTCACGATATATCATATGAAATCTCCATATTTCTCTTTTATTAGAAAATTATAATCAAATAAATTCGGACATTTTTTGTTTCAAAGAATTCTAACTTATAATGGATTGTGTATATTCAATTTTAGTTTAAAACGTAATATTACGCAATACCGCGATGTTATGAGCTCATTTATAGTTATATATAAATTAACGTTCAATCTTCGTTTTACAAAGAATTCTATATTATAAGTGCATTTCAAATTCCAAATCAATATTTAAAATAATAAATTAAATAAAATATTGGCTATGAAAAATATTCGATGTTACACAAATAATGGTTAAATAAATTATTAGTAATTCTTAAGTTAAAACAAACTGTATTTCTTTATATTAAAATAGAGTTTTCAAGTAAAAATATATATTAAAAACATATACTTTAGATGATTTAAAATTAGTTATAAACTATATAAAAAGTAATATAAGGTATATATGTAACTATGAATTTAAGATATACTTTAAAACTTAATAAATATAAGTAAGGAAATTGAAAACATAAGTAATTATAATAAAATTAGTATTAAATATATAAATAAGAAATATTTGAATCAGAAGTTAAAATGTATTAGGAAATAAAATATATTTAAAAATAAAAGTTAAGATAAATTTAAGAACAAAGGAATATAGATTTAAAGAAAGGAAGTAATTTTGAAATCATTTTGAAAATAGAAATAAAAATAGTGAGAAAAGATTGTAATAAGGATTCATTGCTAATCAGAGTTTTAACAAGAAATCTAGACTCAATTACTTTTTATTTCTTGAACTCCAGAACTCTTGTTACTTATGAGTCTTGTACCTTGAACTCTTCTTCTTTGAAATCTTAATTCTCTAAAGTGCACAGTCTTCAATAATTAATACCTGCATATATTTCCTGTACACACACACACACACACACACATATATATATATATATATATATCCTAGATAACAGTGGTCTATGTATTTTATAACAATAATAGTTAAAATAAGGTTATTGTCATCAAATCCATCATTACAACCATTTTAATCCCTAATAATCTCCCCTTTTTTATGATAACAACCTTGATTTATAAAATATTCATACCTGATGTCTTGATTTTTACGTTACAACCCATTACTCCATTATCTTATTCTAAAACTACTAATTCCCCTTACACTAATACCCTATTTTATAGTTCTCCCCCTTTGTCATCAACGAAAAACTATGTACTCGTACTTAACATATAATACTCCCCCTTAAACTAACATAAGACTAATCCTAGCCGAAGAACCAACTATAATACCCTTAAAACTATGATAAGACTAAATAGAATATATATATATATATATAAGGCAAGTAATAGTCACTATTTAAGCAATCTAATTTTCACAATCAACAAATTTAATTCTTGTTGTCACAAAACATCAACTCAAATCAAATCAATTCAATCATACCAAATTCAAATATAAAATCAAACATTTCTTGTAACTTCTATTTCAAACTATCCTATCAGTACACACATTGTAATGATACGGAATTTCACTCGATCCGAATCGATCGCTAAACCAATCAAGACCGTTCGAAATCCCTGATTGTTTTTGAGAACACGACAAATCGGAACACAAACAGAAGAACATTTCATTGCTTATTACAACAATTCATCAGAATACAAGAATATACAGGGTATAAACCAATATAATACATCAGAGAAATATTAGAGATTTAAATACATTACTGCAGTGGAAAAATAATAAAAAAACACAACTGAAAGTAAAACACGGATACAGAGCTTTCCGAGTATCGTTCCAGCTGCAAATCAGGTTCCTGTGAACATAAATCTGGCAAACCAAAACTACTAGCTGCCCGTGCGGAAAATAAGGGCACCCAGAGTTTAGGTTAAAACAATAAACTCCAAGTCAGTCATGTGACTGGTGTGAGAACTAAAACAGTTAATTTAAACTTTACTTTAAATCAGATATATCAAGGGACCACGCCGTATAACACGGAACGAGTTTCGTCCCAAGAATACCAGTGCATATATCAAAACAGCGCAATGCTTTTTCGAAAAAATGAAGCTATTATAAGACCCAGGTCCCATCAAACAATGCAACGCAAGCCAGAGGATAGGGTTTTCCCTTATAATAGCCAAACATGCTTGGTACGTTAAAAACAAATCATTTGATACTATTATAAGTGTATAGTGCCAAAACAATTTCAATCATAGACGGCATGGGTACCATATATCATGTCGCCATACTAGGCTCTACAATCAAAACCGCAAATGTCACGTATTGGAAGTTGGGTTTCCATCTGTGAACCGAGGCAAAAGATAGTCCTCTACCGATTCGAGACTCTCTAGCCCGACCCTCAGGACAAGTACTCAGTCAAGCCTTTGGATCGTCAAGGCCGGTCCACCGATGTGGATTAAAATGCCTGAACACTGCGTTTCCCCGCCATTTGGGGCGTAAATGAGCCAAATGACTCCATCAGCTCCACATAGTCACCGATATATCCGAGGCGCCTCGCAACAGCAACAACCACACAGGTGAAAATAATATAAATGTCAGGGCTGGTAGGTCACTGACACCACCCTAGCTAGAAAGAAATGCATGCCCTCCTTGATGTCCTCTCCCGTTTCTGGTTCACAACCGGGGTGTGAGGCTCGTGAATCAACACTACACAAAGTGTAACGACCCGTATTTTCCGCCTATTATTTGGATTATTTTAAATATTTTATTTAAAATAGGGGTTTGAATTTAAATAATCGAATTTAACGATTTTATTTTGAATATTTTGTACCCTATATCAGAATTTTGGGGTTTCACAATATAAGTTAACCTACCGATATTATTATATTTTTGGGATCGTGGGGAATTGCTCGTTATAACGTTATTTTCATTTTTGTCGATGACGCTGCGTACATTTAGCGGTAATGAAATTAACGGTGTAAATTCTGTTTAACTGTGTACAAAAGAGAGTAAAATAAAAGCTACCCTATATAAACCTACTTCATAGAAAAAAAAAAGAAAAAAATCCTTAGTCATTTCATTGAAAATATCGTTCGTCTTTCGTATTTAAGAGGCAATGCCGTCCTCTCTTTTCTTTCAACTCATCTTTGCAGCAGCATGTGCGATCTGCATACCAAAAGGAAATATCTGAAACAACACACACAGAGAAAAAACGTGGGCAGCTAATCCAAATAAATGCAGGGACAGGCTAAAAATTTATAAATACATGCAAGTCTAAAACCAATTAATACATTCACATGCGTGTGCTTACCAATCTGAAACAAACGTACATGCCAGCTAGCGGATGGTTAATCCAATTAAATACTCGCAGACCTAAATAAATAAAACAACTCACCCTGTCACCCTACCCTGTACTGAAGCGTGATGCTCAAGCTGTTTTGCTCTATAAATAATACCCGGTGGCCTCCTTTTTCTTCAAAAACGAAAAGAGCTTCTGCTTCCAAACAAAACTGCAAGCTTTGAAAACAATACAAAATGAAAACTTCTTCTTCTCAAGACTTAAACACCTGCTGCCTCGATAAGTTCAAAGCCAAAACCCATCCTTCAGTGAAACAGCTGAAATGTAAACAAAAGAGAAACAAAGCTTCCTCTTGTATCCACTTTCCTCATTCTATATTTCTAAACCCAGCGCTTATAAAACAAATAACACCATCTGCTTTTGCCCTTTTAAAACCAAACGCCTGCGTTCTTTCTTTCCAGACCAGCAAGTTTCAGAAAAACAAAGCATAGCCAAAGTCGCTGCTCATCTGGTGTCATAATCTGGTGATGGCAAGCTCGAGAAGATCCGGCGTTCGAGGGTAATTTGCTGGAGCCATGGTTGAAGATGGGTCATGGTGGAGCTCAGAACTCGGGAGCGTGAACAAGAGTTGGGGAAGGATGGCGGCACGCTATGGGGAGGAGTACTTCTTGGCGCCAACATGGGAGCATCTGGTACATTCGCGGTTTATTTTGGGTTTGGTTCATTGAACGGTGAGAAGCAGATGGAGGGCGTGGACTCATAAGACATAAGGTGTGGTGGGTTTGGATTTTAGTTTAGAAAAAATATGTCAGGAAGAAAGAATGATGGTGTAGAGCATAGAAATTGGTAACGAAGGCTATTTAAAAAAAAGAAAGAAAAAAAAGAGAGGTGCGAAAGCAGTTCAGTGGTATTGGAGGTCAGTGGTACTCTCAGGAGGAATGAACGGGTATGTAACAAGAACTTGTATGTGACATGTTTGGGGTGGTCCGCGGCAACAGAGAATGGTGAATGGCTTCGATGAAAACTGCCTTTGATGTCAGAAAGGAAGAAGTATCGGATTGAAAGTGGATTAAATCCATGGTTAGCGACTATTAATCACGGTAATTAGTAATGGTTGATTAATTATTAATCTAGGTTAATGACTAATTAAAAGTTGAGCTATTTTAAAACTTAATATTATAGTGTGACCATAACCCGTTCGTATATTATCAGATTCGAATGAAACTGAATTTGTTGAATAACAAAGATGGAAGCTACGCAGTCGAGTTATTTTGGTTGGAACCAGATGCAACTGGAATTTTGTTTAATTTTAAACGTCCGTTTAGAATCAAACGAAACAACGCGTCAACCGTCGACCAGAACAAACTCTGGTGAGTTAATTCTCACACCTTCTGAAATTCTGTGATGTGGTAAATTCATATTAAAAATATAATTTACCTTTAAAAATATAAATTGGTCGAATGGTTGCTATTGGTTGTTTATTGGTTGCTGTTATTTATCGTATTAAATGATTGGAATTTATTTCATATATTATTATGAAATGTATAACGAGCTGTGATGCAGGGAAGGACAGGTTGGAGGGATCCAACCGGATTCCTCAAATATTATATATGTTGATTGTTTGTTTCATATCATTGATATATGATCTGATTGTACCCCATATGGTCATAAAACATGTTTGGATGTGATGGTTGAACAGATATTTCCCGTGTTGTGTTTAAAATCAACTGACAGTGTTAATTTGGTAATTGGCAGTGAATGGCCATAACCGTGATGTGATAAACGTCGGTTTTACCGTTAGGTGAAACGACGCCCTTTTAAAGTTATAAATTATTTTATAACTAAATTGAGACCTTCTAGTTATTTTATTTAAGTAATTAGATTGAAATCTATGAATAAACATTTTAATCGAGTTTTTAAAAGGGAATTGTTTAATGATTTTGAAATAAGATTTTGTAGAAGTGCTAGAAGCGGGAACCATAAAAATTACACATGGGTTGTAAAAAGGGAAATAATTGTTTTTATAACAATTAATTGGTATTTTTAAACTAATTAAGTTATTTAATTTAAAAAGGGGGAAATGACGATGAAATTCGGTTGGTAGTAAACGGACCTGAACGGTTGGCAAAAACCAACCGCCTTTGAGTAAAATTGACAAATGAGATAAATTTGAGGTAAAAATCCCGAATAAGGTAAACTTTTAGTTAATCCTCGGTTAACTATAAGTTAAGAAATTATTGAATTGTTTGGTATTAATATAGTTAATTATTTTCAATGAGTTTTGAAAGTGATAATGATTCTAATCTTCGTTGATAGCAAAGTTATTATATCTAATATAGTAAATAATAAGGTTAATCAATATTTTAATTAGCGATAATTAAAATGATGGTTTTTAGTTGAACTCGACTAAAAATATTAAAGAGACGATGGGGTTGAGTCTAAAAGGCGATAAGAGTTATGAGAAATTCATAATCCAAGTTCAAACGAGACTTGTATGTAAAGCTTCTAAGTAAATGTGAAAGTTTAAGTAAGATTTTACTTAAGTTTTAAAATTTAGTAATGTGAATGCAAGGGGAAATGAAATCCTTACGGGGGATGGATAAATTGATTTGTGTTATAAATCGAAGTGCTAAAATATGATTTAAGTTAAAAAGCAATGTTTCGTGGACATTTACTTAATCGAGCGAATTAAGTAAGGAGGTAATATCGAAAGGAGATTTCAAATGAAAAGAAATGGTTTATAAAACCTATTTGAACGGGGTGGTAAACGAGATTTGAAATCAATCGTTAAGTGACGAACTGGTATTACTCTGAGATAAGAACGTTGTCGATCAGGGTCTGAGAGGTAGATAAAATACCCCAACTTGAACGGCTTCATTTTTATCGAGGAGTTCTATTGGTTTGAAACGAGTAAAAGATGATGATATTGGTGTGATATTCCATACGAGAGTTGAACGCTAATGCGAGGTTTGGAATATGAAATGATATTGCAATATTAGTTCAAAGAGAAAAGAATATTTGATTTTAAATTTTGTAATTTAACGTTTGATTTATCAAATCAAAAAGGGGGAAATTTGATCCATATTATTAAGTATATACAGGTATGTATATCGTGAGATGCTCGAGTGTATAGAATAAGAATATTGTTTTCAAATTATGTTGAATATTTGTTTATTCAATTAGAGTTGACCGAATACGGTATTTGAGGAAGAATTAATCAAACATAGTTTATCAAGAAAAGTCGGCATCGCGTACGACTGCTAGCGTAACTCGCAGGGCTGCAGATAGCCTACGGCAGTCAGATGTTTCCTGAGGGAATCAGGCGTAACCATTGTGATCGCTGCGACCTAGAGTCAAGTGAATGATGTTGAGTCGAGTATTAGTTAATTGATAGGAGAAATTTAGTCGAGTTAGTCTAGTTAGAGTAATCGATCAAGAAAATCTGTTAGAGTTAATCAGAGGAAATTTAGTTTATACCATTAAGTTTACACGTATATGTATATCGTGAGTTGCTCGGTTATAAGAAAAGGGAAAAAGAGTTTAAAGAAAGATATCGATACTTCAAAAGGGAAGGGAAAGCGGGGTGCATATATATATATATACTCGAAAGTGTGTAAATGATTTTGTTAAATAAGAATAAATAAAATGTTCAATATATTGGAAGGTTCAAAGATTAATCAACCATTTTGTTAATATATTGTAAAAGGCCAGGTATTGCCAAGTACTGAATCAACAATTCAGTGTATTCACACCTTTGTTATTCGATAGTTAAATCACCGACTATCGAAGTTGACCAATACGATTGTTGGTATGGAAAGACCGGGATCGAACTTATATTCGAAAACCATTCCGACCAACAAATACGTGAAGATATTTGAAGATGGTTGAGATGGAGCATTGAAGACCGTGGATCTTCATAAGCGGAGGAACGGCTAAGAATCTCTGGTTTAGCGGCCAGAGATAAACTGTGGTTTTGTCGTGGTTGGAATCCACGGGTTGCAAGGACTTCTCGCTACTGATCCATGGGGTGATTCCTATATGAGATGCAGTAGGAGAGTGCCTTTGGTTCATCCTGTTCCTGGATGACTTGTATGGACGAGTGTCTGACAGAGTATTTCCAATGGGATCACGTACGTTGATTTCTTCAAACGTACGATAGTTGGTGGCAGAGGACGACGGTTCTCTTATCAACTAGAGTATTTTTGTGGACGTCAATTAGTGATGTCCAGAGGATCTGACGATGTGGTATTCAAAGTTAATGATGGCCAGATGTACGAAGAGATGAATTCTAGCCTCAAGCCTCATCAACCGGGAGATGACAAAAATCGGGCAGGCAGCATGGCTATGTGGGTCGCTCCCATTAGGGTGTATGATCACCTATCTAGAGAAATTCCATTTGCTTCTTTAATCTATGTTCGATGCTGTCCCTTTTCGGGCAGACGGTTGCTGATCCCAACCGTCGGTGATATACATTCGATACACTCAAGCGAAATGAGTGGTCGGTCATGTGAGGGCCGGGTTGCAAGACGTTCTTGTTGAACCCAGTGTATTCGCCTCTAGAGATACACGTGCGGAAGGTGGACCCATACCTTGTCAAGTTGGAAATCCAATATCCAATAAGCGCCTGCGGTTTTCGATTGTATATTATATATGGGGAGCGTGAGATGCAAGCGTTCCTCTAGATTGATAATTATTTGTATGTAGACATTAACATAATATCAGATCAAAGTATTGATTTCAAAACCGGCTTGGGTTATAGTAAGGTAAAAACCGTCCGTGTTTATGTGCGGACTGGTCTTACTATTATCCTTTATTTCAGAAAGGATTTTCCAAAGTTAAACCAGTGTGTGTTTCTGTGGATTTATCACTGATAGTATTCCATACTGACCCGGTGTATTTTTGTTTTAAATCAAATGTGCTCGGGTCAGACCGAGTATGTTCCAGGTTAGGTTTCACTTGGAGTTTCAGGAGTTGGAAGCAGGCGGCTTCACCACTAGTTATATACAGATATTATTCCGCTATGGTTGATGAATGTTGTACTCTGATGATTGGTATGTATACAAAGTCCTTTTGCATAAAGGTATTTGATATTATATTTTATTCGTTCCGCTGTGAGATTCTGATGTGTTCTTCTTCTTTCTTCTATTCTAATATTTCTTTCTTTCTACTCTCACCCTCTAAATTCTTTCTCATGACAATCTGGGGTTTCGACACTCGGGTTTTGGCAAGCGATACGGGTTTATGTATTGTTGTCGAGGGCCCGATTGTCGGTCTTTTCCCCGGGTCGTTACAGTGGTATCAGAGCTATTGGTTTAGAGATAACCTTGGCTCTGTGGCGTGACTCGATAGAGATGGGGTTAGCAGTACCCTAGATTGAGTTTGTATATATGAGAGAGCGTATTTGTATTTTGATATAAAATTATTTTTGAATTTTGTTTTGCCCGATTTATTTTAAAATAAAATATAAGTGATGATGATTATAATATGGGCAATTAATTTGGATTTAATGATGCTGATTGTGTGATATATGGTGTGCCCGATCTCATGGATATGAACCTGAACATGAATCGATTTGATTGAAAACCAATATGAAATAAATAAGTTGGATAATCAATCCAGATAAATGAATTCAAATGGAAAATTTAAGGAATGAATGAAGTGATTATAAATAATTATAATCGCGTGTGGATTGAATTGTGTGTGAATGGGTTGATATGGATGGTATGGATATTTGAACATGATTAACATTTGTTTAATGACTGATGGAATTCATTTGAGTTGAGAACAGGTGCAGAAGTGTCAATTCAACTTTAAAACTCAGCCGAGGGGATTCTGAAGTTAACTAAATCCAGTTGGCATGCTAATTAATCCAGTTGAATATAAATTATCGTATAATAACGCTCGCAAAAAGGTACGCTTACGCAAATATGAAATTTTGGCTTTCTTTGGGGTCTTGAGTTGGGATTTTTGATTTTTCCGACCATGAGATTCGAGGTATCTTTAATTCTTAATCCTGCGATATTGCAGATGGTCCTCCGTACAGGGGAGACTCTGCCGAAATTTTTCCAGAATTTAAGGAGTTTGAAATTTTTTGAATATTTTTGAAAAATTCTTTTATTTGAAATAAATCGGCTTTAAAGCCAATTGGGTCAGTTTGGAATAAAATTCGAGTTTTAAAATTAATTATCTTGAAAAGATAATAGTAGACGGCATTTCTTCTACCTTAGCAATTTCGAGGACGAAATTATTTTAAGGGGGAAGGAATGTAACGACCCGTATTTTCCGCCTATTATTTGGATTATTTTAAATATTTTATTTAAAATAGGGGTTTGAATTTAAATAATCGAATTTAACGATTTTATTTTGAATATTTTGTACCCTGTATCAGAATTTTGGGGTTTCACAATATAAGTTAACCTACCGATATTATTATATTTTTGGGATCGTGGGGAATTGCTCGTTATAACGTTATTTTCATTTTTGTCGATGACGCTGCGTACATTTAGCGGTAATGAAATTAACGGTGTAAATTCTGTTTAACTGTGTACAAAAGAGAGTAAAATAAAAGCTACCCTATATAAACCTACTTCATAGAAAAAAAAAAGAAAAAAATCCTTAGTCATTTCATTGAAAATATCGTTCGTCTTTCGTATTTAAGAGGCAATGCCGTCCTCTCTTTTCTTTCAACTCATCTTTGCAGCAGCATGTGCGATCTGCATACCAAAAGGAAATATCTGAAACAACACACACAAAGAAAAAACGTGGGCAGCTAATCCAAATAAATGCAGGGACAGGCTAAAAATTTATAAATACATGCAAGTCTAAAACCAATTAATACATTCACATGCGTGTGCTTACCAATCTGAAACAAACGTACATGCCAGCTAGCGGATGGTTAATCCAATTAAATACTCGCAGACCTAAATAAATAAAACAACTCACCCTGTCACCCTACCCTGTACTGAAGCGTGATGCTCAAGCTGTTTTGCTCTATAAATAATACCCGGTGGCCTCCTTTTTCTTCAAAAACGAAAAGAGCTTCTGCTTCCAAACAAAACTGCAAGCTTTGAAAACAATACAAAATGAAAACTTCTTCTTCTCAAGACTTAAACACCTGCTGCCTCGATAAGTTCAAAGCCAAAACCCATCCTTCAGTGAAACAGCTGAAATGTAAACAAAAGAGAAACAAAGCTTCCTCTTGTATCCACTTTCCTCATTCTATATTTCTAAACCCAGCGCTTATAAAACAAATAACACCATCTGCTTTTGCCCTTTTAAAACCAAACGCCTGCGTTCTTTCTTTCCAGACCAGCAAGTTTCAGAAAAACAAAACAAAGCATAGCCAAAGTCGCTGCTCATCTGGTGTCATAATCTGGTGATGGCAAGCTCGAGAAGATCCGGCGTTCGAGGGTAATTTGCTGGAGCCATGGTTGAAGATGGGTCATGGTGGAGCTCAGAACTCGGGAGCGTGAACAAGAGTTGGGGAAGGATGGCGGCACGCTATGGGGAGGAGTACTTCTTGGCGCCAACATGGGAGCATCTGGTACATTCGCGGTTTATTTTGGGTTTGGTTCATTGAACGGTGAGGAGCAGATGGAGGGCGTGGACTCATAAGACATAAGGTGTGGTGGGTTTGGATTTTAGTTTAGAAAAAATATGTCAGGAAGAAAGAATGATGGTGTAGAGCATAGAAATTGGTAACGAAGGCTATTTAAAAAAAAGAAAGAAAAAAAAGAGAGGTGCGAAAGCAGTTCAGTGGTATTGGAGGTCAGTGGTACTCTCAGGAGGAATGAACGGGTATGTAACAAGAACTTGTATGTGACATGTTTGGGGTGGTCCGCGGCAACAGAGAATGGTGAATGGCTTCGATGAAAACTGCCTTTGATGTCAGAAAGGAAGAAGTATCGGATTGAAAGTGGATTAAATCCATGGTTAGCGACTATTAATCACGGTAATTAGTAATGGTTGATTAATTATTAATCTAGGTTAATGACTAATTAAAAGTTGAGCTATTTTAAAACTTAATATTATAGTGTGACCATAACCCGTTCGTATATTATCAGATTCGAATGAAACTGAATTTGTTGAATAACAGAGATGGAAGCTACGCAGTCGAGTTATTTTGGTTGGAACCAGATGCAACTGGAATTTTGTTTAATTTTAAACGTCCGTTTAGAATCAAACGAAACAACGCGTCAACCGTCGACCAGAACAAACTCTGGTGAGTTAATTCTCACACCTTCTGGAATTCTGTGATGTGGTAAATTCATATTAAAAATATAATTTACCTTTAAAAATATAAATTGGTCGAATGGTTGCTATTGGTTGTTTATTGGTTGCTGTTATTTATCGTATTAAATGATTGGAATTTATTTCATATATTATTATGAAATGTATAACGAGCTGTGATGCAGGGAAGGACAGGTTGGAGGGATCCAACCGGATTCCTCAAATATTATATATGTTGATTGTTTGTTTCATATCATTGATATATGATCTGATTGTACCCCATATGGTCATAAAACATGTTTGGATGTGATGGTTGAACAGATATTTCCCGTGTTGTGTTTAAAATCAACTGACAGTGTTAATTTGGTAATTGGCAGTGAATGGCCATAACCGTGATGTGATAAACGTCGGTTTTACCGTTAGGTGAAACGACGCCCTTTTAAAGTTATAAATTATTTTATAACTAAATTGAGACCTTCTAGTTATTTTATTTAAGTAATTAGATTGAAATCTATGAATAAACATTTTAATCGAGTTTTTAAAAGGGAATTGTTTAATGATTTTGAAATAAGATTTTGTAGAAGTGCTAGAAGCGGGAACCATAAAAATTACACATGGGTTGTAAAAAGGGAAATAATTGTTTTTATAACAATTAATTGGTATTTTTAAACTAATTAAGTTATTTAATTTAAAAAGGGGGAAATGACGATGAAATTCGGTTGGTAGTAAACGGACCTGAACGGTTGGCAAAAACCAACCGCCTTTGAGTAAAATTGACAAATGAGATAAATTTGAGGTAAAAATCCCGAATAAGGTAAACTTTTAGTTAATCCTCGGTTAACTATAAGTTAAGAAATTATTGAATTGTTTAGTATTAATATAGTTAATTATTTTCAATGAGTTTTGAAAGTGATAATGATTCTAATCTTCGTTGATAGCAAAGTTATTATATCTAATATAGTAAATAATAAGGTTAATCAATATTTTAATTAGCGATAATTAAAATGATGGTTTTTAGTTGAACTCGACTAAAAATATTAAAGAGACGATGGGGTTGAATCTAAAAGGCGATAAGAGTTATGAGAAATTCATAATCCAAGTTCAAACGAGACTTGTATGTAAAGCTTCTAAGTAAATGTGAAAGTTTAAGTAAGATTTTACTTAAGTTTTAAAATTTAGTAATGTGAATGCAAGGGGAAATGAAATCCTTACGGGGGATGGATAAATTGATTTGTGTTATAAATCGAAGTGCTAAAAATATGGTTTAAGTTAAAAAGCAATGTTTCGTGGACATTTACTTAATCGAGCGAATTAAGTAAGGAGGTAATATCGAAAGGAGATTTCAAATGAAAAGAAATGGTTTATAAAACCTATTTGAACGGGGTGGTAAACGAGATTTGAAATCAATCGTTAAGTGACGAACTGGTATTATTCTGAGATAAGAACGTTGTCGATCAGGGTCTGAGAGGTAGATAAAATACCCCAACTTGAACGGCTTCATTTTTATCGAGGAGTTCTATTGGTTTGAAACGAGTAAAAGATGATGATATTGGTGTGATATTCCATACGAGAGTTGAACGCTAATGCGAGGTTTGGAATATGAAATGATATTGCAATATTAGTTCAAAGAGAATAAGAATATTTGATTTTAAATTTTGTAATTTAACGTTTGATTTATCAAATCAAAAAGGGGGAAATTTGATCCATATTATTAAGTATATACAGGTATGTATATCGTGAGATGCTCGAGTGTATAGAATAAGAATATTGTTTTCAAATTATATTGAATATTTGTTTATTCAATTAGAGTTGACCGAATACGGTATTTGAGGAAGAATTAATCAAACATAGTTTATCAAGAAAAGTCGGCATCGCGTACGACTGCTAGCGTAACTCGCAGGGCTGCAGATAGCCTACGGCAGTCAGATGTTTCCTGAGGGAATCAGGCGTAACCATTGTGATCGCTGCGACCTAGAGTCAAGTGAATGATGTTGAGTCGAGTATTAGTTAATTGATAGGAGAAATTTAGTCGAGTTAGTCTAGTTAGAGTAATCGATCAAGAAAATCTGTTAGAGTTAATCAGAGGAAATTTAGTTTATACCATTAAGTTTACACGTATATGTATATCGTGAGTTGCTCGGTTATAAGAAAAGGGAAAAAGAGTTTAAAGAAAGATATCGATACTTCAAAAGGGAAGGGAAAGCGGGGTGCATATATATATATATATACTCGAAAGTGTGTAAATGATTTTGTTAAATAAGAATAAATAAAATGTTCAATATATTGGAAGGTTCAAAGATTAATCAACCATTTTGTTAATATATTGTAAAAGGCCAGGTATTGCCAAGTACTGAATCAACAATTCAGTGTATTCACACCTTTGTTATTCGATAGTTAAATCACCAACTATCGAAGTTGACCAATACGATTGTTGGTATGGAAAGACCGGGATCGAACTTATATTCGAAAACCATTCCGACCAACAAATACGTGAAGATATTTGAAGATGGTTGAGATGGAGCATTGAAGACCGTGGATCTTCATAAGCGGAGGAACGGCTAAGAATCTCTGGTTTAGCGGCCAGAGATAAACTGTGGTTTTGTCGTGGTTGGAATCCACGGGTTGCAAGGACTTCTCGCTACTGATCCATGGGGTGATTCCTATATGAGATGCAGTAGGAGAGTGCCTTTGGTTCATCCTGTTCCTGGATGACTTGTATGGACGAGTGTCTGACAGAGTATTTCCAATGGGATCACGTACGTTGATTTCTTCAAACGTACGATAGTTGGTGGCAGAGGACGACGGTTCTCTTATCAACTAGAGTATTTTTGTGGACGTCAATTAGTGATGTCCAGAGGATCTGACGATGTGGCATTCAAAGTTAATGATGGCCAGATGTACGAAGAGATGAATTCTAGCCTCAAGCCTCATCAACCGGGAGATGACAAAAATCGGGCAGGCAGCATGGCTATGTGGGTCGCTCCCATTAGGGTGTATGATCACCTATCTAGAGAAATTCCATTTGCTTCTTTAATCTATGTTCGATGCTGTCCCTTTTCGGGCAGACGGTTGCTGATCCCAACCGTCGGTGATATACATTCGATACACTCAAGCGAAATGAGTGGTCGGTCATGTGAGGGCCGGGTTGCAAGACGTTCTTGTTGAACCCAGTGTATTCGCCTCTAGAGATACACGTGCGGAAGGTGGACCCATACCTTGTCAAGTTGGAAATCCAATATCCAATAAGCGCCTGCGGTTTTCGATTGTATATTATATATGGGGAGCGTGAGATGCAAGCGTTCCTCTAGATTGATAATTATTTGTATGTAGACATTAACATAATATCAGATCAAAGTATTGATTTCAAAACCGGCTTGGGTTATAGTAAGGTAAAAACCGTCCGTGTTTATGTGTGGACTGGTCTTACTATTATCCTTTATTTCAGAAAGGATTTTCCAAAGTTAAACCAGTGTGTGTTTCTGTGGATTTATCACTGATAGTATTCCATACTGACCCGGTGTATTTTTGTTTTAAATCAAATGTGCTCGGGTCAGACCGAGTATGTTCCAGGTTAGGTTTCACTTGGAGTTTCAGGAGTTGGAAGCAGGCAGCTTCACCACTAGTTATATACAGATATTATTCCGCTATGGTTGATGAATGTTGTACTCTGATGATTGGTATGTATACAAAGTCCTTTTGCATAAAGGTATTTGATATTATATTTTATTCGTTCCGCTGTGAGATTCTGATGTGTTCTTCTTCTTTCTTCTATTCTAATATTTCTTTCTTTCTACTCTCACCCTCTAAATTCTTTCTCATGACAATCTGGGGTTTCGACACTCGGGTTTTGGCAAGCGATACGGGTTTATGTATTGTTGTCGAGGGCCCGATTGTCGGTCTTTTCCCCGGGTCGTTACACAAAGCTATGCCACACAGGCGGTGCTTTGATCATCAGCCATATGACTTTGCTTTTCAAGAAAAGCCTTGATCATTTGCCACTTAGGCATGCCACACAGGCAATTCACTTCATGCGATTGATATCCATCAATATATAACCTCTGAGCTCGTATGTCTTAGAGAAGGGCATTAAGCAAGAGAATAAATTCTCCATCGCCAAACAGATATATATTTAATAGAAATCAATCACACAGAATAGAATTCAATGTCAGAAACACAGTCCATTTACAAGTTCTTTCTGGGTCCGAACGAAACCGGAGGCACCTTGTACCTCGTATATCCATCGATCTCCAAGTACGTATGGACGATCACCAACTGATTCCCTCCTCTTGGGTTTACAGCCTAATCAAGATCATCAGTAATTATCCAAACGACATAAAGACCTCCGGTCTTCGACCACCGTCTTCATCCTCGACACATCGTCGATTCAGTTATTCAAAATGGGATAAACCCGGTCTTTCTGAATAACTCGCGTATATAATTAACAAGTGTTACATAAACACAACATACACCTCATTCCAATTCAGAATATTCTTTTATTCAAATATTCCTATACTTTGTGAAAGATTCCTATTAATTTTATCAAAGATAAATTCTTTAAATTTATTCTTTAATTTTCTTTTGAATATCAATTCAAATTAGTCGGGATTAGCGACCCACATCGAAGTAATCATTTATTTTGTTTCCCAATCCCAACCTATTCATCCCATGAAGTAAAACTGGTCATACTTCATATCTAACACCATGGTGTTATCGGTAAATTCAATTACCATTTCACGTTCAAATCTAATTAAAGATTTAACTATCGCCTGGAGCAAAACTGGTGATACTCCATTATCGATTATTTCAATCTAATTAAAGATTCATTAAAACTCCACTTGGTTTTAATCTTCCCAAAAACCAATATTAATGATTGTTTAACTTGGGAAATCATATCCTATCTTTAACTGGGTTAAAGAACAAGTGTCATTTAAAACACGGTTCACGATAAACCCGAAATCACATTCGATTCCATTCCAATTTATTTTATTAAATTGGAAAACTTTACTTTGGAAAACCTACTTTAAATCTTAAAAAAATATTTATAAATTCCAAATCACATTTCACTGTAAATCGGGTTAAAGAACAAATGTCATTAAAACACAGTTCACGATAAACCCAATTCCCATTTGATATTAAATACAAGGCTCTGAATAGAAAATATATCGGCTTATATTCAATATCAAATTCTATGACCAACAAATATTGTATTGGAAATAACAATATAAATATATCTTTCAAATTTCCATAACAATATCTGTATAATCACGAAATCCAACATCAAAATATTCCAAAGACAATTTCGATTCAAATTCATTCCAAATCAATTATTGGAAATTCTGGTTACTTTTAAAACCCTTTCAAATCCAATTTATTTATTTCAAAAATAAATGGATTAAATTCTAGTTCAAAACTAGTTCATTTTGATAAAAATCTATTTTTAACTTTTCAAATATGGAGTTTTTCATCCCAATCCTTTCCAAATCATTTCTTATGATTTTACACAAATTATTACTATTTTTAATAATTTTATTAAGGCCCGTACAATCGATTTCCATCAACGGCCATAGAAATGCACTTACAACGACCTTTTCCAAATTTGATTTGGACATAATTCCAAATACAACTGCTAGATTTCAAATCCCTAATATTCATTAGAAAGCTCTTTTCGATATGAACCCAACGGTTCTAGTTTTAGGAGAATCCGACGGTCAGATCTCCCGTAATGTTCATTCGAAGTCAATGGTCGAAATTCGCGAACTGCCGCTGCGCGGTGCGTAATATTCAGGCCATTATATAATATATATATATATATTATATTACGTCGATTTCCTTTCAAAAGTATTTTAAAAATCGTTTTAAATTCGTTTTCAAAACGATTTCAACTTCATATTCAATTTCAAATCAAAATTGAATATTCCATATCATTAATATATACATGAAAATATTTTCAAAATATTAGATTTGAAATCACTTCCTTTTCTATATTCATTATCAAAATGAATAAAATCGATATACCTATCGTTCACGTCAAAATGGCGCATATCTAATCAACACGGCTTTATATATTTCAATAACTTTGTTATTCTGTTCAACAAATGAATATTTTCTTCAACACATGAATCTTCGTTTATTCAACACATGAATACATATTTTATTCAACACATGAATCTTCTTTTATTCAACGCATGAATACATATTTTATTCAACACATGAATTTTCTTTTATTCAACACACTAATATATATTTTATTCAACACATGAATTTTCTTTTATTCAACACATTAATATATATTTTATTCAACACATGAATATTCTTTTTATTCAACACATGAATATATATTTTCATTTTCTAAATTGGTATGAGGCCCACTCAATAACCATATATGTTATTTATATGGATTCTATACAACACATGTATATAATAGCAATGACAAATAAGCAACCATTATCCAAAGTGCACCACACAACTGCATAAGCATTAAAAATAAATAATTAACGCTTACACAGTCTGTCAACCCATTGATTGACCTACAACTAAACAATCGGGATTAGTGTACGTCAAATATCATCCCAATACCCGTGTGGGGTTTTCAAACAATCAAACATAGGTTTTTATTTGTGCAGTTGGGGGATGCGTAAAATTTATCGTCCCAATCAATATTAGTCAAATGGGTGTACATAAACAAATTGTCTGATTTGGAAATGAATATTTATTTATTCACATTCACGTTAAATTTATATTTTTAACGATAATTGATTTATTTCAACATATGAGTATATTTTCATTCATTCCACATCACAATCACTTTTCCCAACACAACAAAATTAAACAAGTCGTCCATGGTCTGTGGACAACGGGTATCGGGTGCTACTAAGCACCGCCTGCATCTTAGTATATTTCAACTAGAAAATAAAATAAAGGTGAGGAGTTCTCACCGAGAGCTAAACCAAACGCCGCGACTCTTTATATGTAGGAATTCTTCGTCGTGCTCCCTTTTTTTTTCACTTTCGTCGACCGTATCCACTACATATATAAAAATCGCATTTTTATATTGTTATCATGTATATAAAAATCACATTTCTATACTGCTACTATATAGATAAAAATTCTATTTTTATACCGCTACCATATAGATAAAAATTCTATTTTTATTCTTCTCACTATATAAAAATTATATTTTTGATTCAGTACTTATATAAAAATCATATTTTTATTATCTCTATAATATAAAAATTATATCTTTATTATCTCTATTATATAAAAATTATATCTTTATTATCTAATCAAACGCATAAAGATCGGATTTTTGTTTTCTATAAAGATCCAACCTTTTCGTGAATTAAAAATCTAATTTTTTTTCTCGCTATTCCATATATAAAAATCTAATTTTTACTTCGCTTATAAAAATCACAATTTTCTTTTGCTAATAACTGTATAAAAATCGGATTTTTCTACATGTTTTTTTTATATTTTAAAACTAAAAATAAAGTAAAATAAATGTAAATAAATATAAAAACTCACTTCTTTCTTCGTCGGAGGTACGGGGTGCTCGCGTTAACTGGAGGAAAGGGGAAGGAGGCTCATGCATCAGGTGGTGGCAGCGGCAAAGGGGTTGGAGCGGGGTTTTCATCGATTTGAAGGGGTTTGGGGATCGGATTGGGTCGGAGGAGGAGAAGTGGCTACGGCGAGGCTGCTAGGTGGCGATGGGGGTGGCGGGGGTCCACGGCGGTGCAGAAGGGCTCAGTGGAGGGCTGCGTCGGAAAAGGGAGGGGGGAAAGGGGATCGCGCTCAGCACGAGAAGGAAGGGAGAGGTTCAAGAGGAGAGAGGCGGGGCGGGGGTGGCATCGCGCTCTGGCGGAGGGGCGGTGGGGTCGACGGAGTAGGTTTTTTTTTCTTTTTTTCTCTCCGTTGAAATGAAACGGGGGAGGCGTTGACTAGGTTAGAGAGGGAGAGAGGTTTTTTTATTTATTTATTTAATTTCAAAACGCAACTTTTTATTTCGAACTCAAAATCGAACTCACCGACTGTCGTCCATAGCTAATTACCCCCATTCCGAACACAATGGGATTTGTATCTTAAGTTGATTCGATAGTTTCGATCAGTTTTCGTCAAAATCAAAATATAAATCTATATATTGAATTTGAACGCGCATTTCAACTTACCGGGGCCACATACTAACTCTAAAAATTCCCGAAAAATATTTTCTAGCTTCGTATTGACGATATGGTTCTAACAAAACAAATTTCCTCAAATTCCGAGACCGTTTGAAAAATAACCATTTTCTGGTCGATCGAAATTGACTAAAACTATCAAAACACGTTTTACTTCGCCACGCTCACATATTGATTTCAAAAATCATGAAAATTGGAATATAGAAATAACTTGACATCACGGATCCAACAAAAGTGGTTTCGTCGAGAACCGAGGTCGTTTGCAAAATTTCCATTTTTAAGGGCCAGAAATCCATAGCGACTATTCTGAATTTTCAACTGGGCACAACTTTTGATTCCCGCTCTGAAATTTTGATTTTTCAGATTCGTTGGAAAGATATTCTCAAATAGATTCAAATATTTTTGGTTTCACTAAAATCCGGTTTATTTTTAATCCTGTACATTCATTTGAACTTTGAAATCGAATTTTCGAACTACTGCGCCATTTTCAATTCCTTTTATAATTAAAATAAAATATTTATGTTCTAACGACGATTCAAATAAATATATACGTCCTAATTCTATTCAAAATAAATTTCTCGTTGTTATTATTTAAAATAATTCATTTTAAATATTCAAGATTCACTAAAATTGCCAAAATAAAAATTTTAAATTGGCTCAGATTTCCGGGTTATTACAATCTCCCCCACTTAAAACTTTTCGTCCCCGAAAAGGAACGAAGCTGAAAGTTGTTTAAAAAAATCAACTCAGCTTCCATTATTTTCTTTACGGCTTAAGTTCTTCAACTTTTCAGTTTCTAAGAACTTTTCAAATTTTTCAAAAATTTGGCTAACACCCTAAATTTTCGAAAAATTTCGCCATAACCTCCCCTGCACCGGGAGCTTCGGGATATTTCAAAAGCCTCCCATGGCCCTCACCAATCCAAAAAGAAAATGAAACAGCCAAGCGGCTATCCAATCGGCTCATAAAATCATCCAAACCAAATAAATTTGTAAACTTGTATTTATTTGTCGGGCAAACAATTTTATTCCTCTTCTCTAGCCTCCTTGCTATGACCTGTTCAATGTAAGTACATGTACATGCATGCAAATGCAATAAATTTTCAATACAGTCCAATATTTGATACAATTTGGCTAAATGGTTCAAAATATCAAACCAATAATCAAAAAACACAACCATTAATCAATTAGTTGATTAGCTTTTCAAATTCATAACTTTGATATATAGTCCAAAAATCAGATTCTTGATGCCAAATCACAACAATAAGCCCTATATAATTTTGGTTCTCACACTAGTCAATTGGAATCATATAGAAATCCCACTTTCGAAACTCGAACACAAATACTGATAACGCTGCAGCAATATCGGAATCATCCCCGGGCGACTAGAGTGTGATTCTATATCTATCCAGTATATTAAAACTTCAAATACACGTGAATCAGACGTATATGCAAAATATTTATATATTGGATTGCCCAAATTCAATACAAATAAATATTCAAATACGTTGAATAAAGTTTAAATTTTTAAAACAAAATTCGTTTTCATTTTAAAAATATACTCTTCACACTCATTCTAGGATACTACTGATCCCATCTCTAACGAGTCATTCCCATTGGATATTACTAATCCAACCTCTGATGAATTCTTTCGTTTGGTTCTAACGTGTCTTATTCTCCAAGCTCTGTAAACCAAACCTCTGATACCAAATGTAACGATACGGAATTTCACTCGATCCGAATCGATCGCTAAACCGACCAAGACCGTTCGAAACCCCTGATTGTTTTGAGAACACGACAAATCGGAACACAAACAGAAGAACTGCTTATTACAACAATTCATCAGAATACAAGAATATACAGGGTATAAACAAATATAATACATCAGAGAAATATCAGAGATTTAAATACGTTACTGCAGCGGAAAAATAATACAAAACACAACTAAAAGTAATACACGGATACAGAGCTTTCCGAGTATCGTTCCAGCTGCAAATCAGGGTCCTATGAACATAAATCTGCAAAACCAAAACTATTAGCTGCCCGTGTGGAAAATAAGGGCACCCAAAATTTAGGTTAAAACAATAAACTCTAGGTCAGTCATGTGACTGGTGTGAGAACTAAAACAGTTATTTAAAACTTTACTTTAAATCAGATATATCAAGGGACCACGCCGTATAACACGGAACGAGTTTCCTCCCAAGAATACCAATGCATATATCAAAACAGCGCAATGCTTTTTGGAAAAAATGAAGCTATTATAAGACCCAGGTCCCATCACACAATGCAACGCAAGCCGGAGGATAGGGTTTTCCCTTATAATAGCCAAACATGCTTGGTACGTTAAAAACAAATCATTTGATACTATTATAAGTGTATAACAATTTCAATCATAAATATCAATAATAGACGGCATGGGTACCATATATCATGTCGCCATACTAGGCTCTACAATCAAAACCGCAAATGTCACGTATTGGAAGTTGGGTTTCCATCTGTGAACCGAGGCAAAAGATAGTCCTCTACTGATTCGAGACTCTCTAGCCCGAGCCTCAGGACAAGTACTTAGTCAAGCCCTTGGATCATCAGGGTCGATCCACCGATGTGGATTAAAATTACGGAACACTGCGTTTGCCCGCCCTTTGGGGTGTAAATGAGCCAAACGACTCCATCGTCTCCACATAATCACCGATATATCTGGGGCGCCTCGCAACAGCAACAACCACACAGGTGAAAATAATATAAATATCAGGGCTGGTAGGTCACTGACACCACCCTAGCTAGAAAGAAACACATGCCCTCCCTGATGTCCGCTCCCGTTTCTGGTTCATAACCGGGGTGTGAGGCTCGTGAATCAACGCTACACAAAGCTGTGCCACATAGGTGGTGCTTTGATCTTCAACCACAAGACTTTGCTTTTCAACAAAAGCCTTGATCATTTACCACTTAAGCATGCCATACAGGTAATTCACTCCATGCGATTGATATCCACCAATATATAACCTTTGAGCTCATACGTCTCAGAGAAGGGCGTTAAGCAAGAGAATAAATTCCCTGCCGCCAAACAGATATATATTTAATAGAAATCAATCACACAGAATAAAATCCAATGTCAGACACACAGTCCATTTACAAGTTCATTCTGGGTTTGAACGAAACCGGAGGCACCTTGTACCTCGCATATCCATCAATCTCCAAGTACGTCTGGACGATCACCAACTGATTCCCTCCTCTTGGGTGTACAGCCCAATCAAGATCATCAGTAATTATCCAAACGACGTGAAGACCTCCGGTCTTCGACCACCGTCTTCATCCTCGACACATCATCGAATCAGTTATTCAAAATGGGATAAACCCGATCTTTCTGAATAACTCGCGTATATAATAAACAAGTGTTACACAAACACAATATATGCCTCATTCCAATTCAGAATATTCTTTTATTCAAATATTCTTATACTTTGGGAAAGATTCCCATTAATTTTATCAAAGATAAATTCTTTAAATTTATTCTTTAATCTTCTGTTGAATATCAATTCAAATTAGTCAGGATTAGTGAACCACACCGAAGTAATCATTTATTTTATTTCCCAATCCCAACCTATTCATCCCATGAAGTAAAACCGGTAATACTTCATATCTAACACCACGGTGTTATCGGTAAATTCAATTACCATTTCACGTTCAAATCTAATTAAAGATTTAACTATCGCATGGAGCAAAACTGGTGATACTCCATTCTCGATTATTTCAATCTAATTAAAGATTCATTAAAACTCCACTTGGTTTTAATCTTCCTAAAAATCAATATTAATGATTGTTTAACTTGGGAAATCATATCCTATCTTTAACTGGGTTAAAGAACAAGTGTCATTTAAAACACGGTTCACGATAAACCCGAAATCACATTCGATTCCATTCCAATTTATTTTATTAATTGGAAAACTTTACTTTGGGAAACCTCCTTTAAATCTTAACAAAAGATTTATAAATTCCAAATCACATTTCACCGTAAATCGGGTTAAAGAACAAATGTCGTTAAAACACAGTTCACGATAAACCCAATTCCCATTTGATATTAAATACAATGCTCTGAATAGAAAATATATCGGCTTATATTCAATATCAAATTCTACGACCAACAAATATCGTATTGGAAATAACGATATAAATATATCTTTCAAGTTTCCATAACAATATCAGTATAATCAGAAAATCCAACATCGAAATATTCCAAAGACAATTTCGATTCAAATCCATTCCAATTCAATTATTGGAAATTCTAGTTACTTTTGAAACCATTTCAAATCCAATTTATTTATTTCAAAAATAAATGGATTATAATTCTAGTTCAAAACTAGTTCATTTTGATAAAAATCTATTTTTATCTTTTCAAATATGGAGTTTTCATCCCAATCCTTTCCAAATCATTTCTTATGATTTTACTCAAATTATTACTATTTTTAATAATTTTATCAAGGCTCGTACAGTCAATTTCCATCAACGGCCATCGAACTGCACTTACAGCGACCTTTTCCAAATTTGATTTGGACATAATTCCAAATCCAACTGCTAGATTTCAAATCCCTAATATTTATTAGAAAGCTCTTTTCGATACAAACCCAATGGTTCCGGTATAAGGAGAATCCGATGGTCAGATCTCCCGTAATGTCCATTCAAAGTCAATGGTCGAAATTCGCAAACTGCCGCAGCGCGGCGCGTTCTATTCAGGCCATTATATATAATATATATATATATATATTATATTACGTCGATTTCCTTTCGAAACGTATTTTAAAAATCGTTTTAAATTCGTTTTCAAAACGATTTCAACTTCATATTTAATTTCAAATCAAAATTGAATATTCCATATCATTAATATATATATATATGATAATATTTTCAAAATATTAGATTTTAAATCGCTTCCTTTTCTATATTCATTATAAAAATGAATAAAATCGATATACCTATCATTCATGTCAAAATAGCGCATATCTAATCAAAACGGCTTTATATATTTCAATAACTTCGTTATTCTATTCAACAAATGAATATTTTCTTTAACACATGAATTTTCTTTTATTCAACACATGAATATATATTTTATTCAACACATGAATCTTCTTTTATTCAACACATGAATATATATTTTATTTTCTAAATTGAGACGAGGCCCACTCAATAACCATATAATGTTATTTATATGGATTCTATACAACATATGTATATAATAGCAATGAAAAATAAGCAACCATCATCCAAAGTGCACCACACAACTGCATAAGCATTAAATATAAATAATTAACGCTTACACAGTATGTCAATCCATCGATTGACCTACAACTAAACAATCGGGATTAGTGTACGTCAAATATCATCCCAATACCTGTGTGGGGTTTTTAAACAATCAAACACAGGTTTTATTTGTGCAGTTGGGCGATGTATAAAATTTATCGTCCCAATCAATATCAGTCAAATGGGTGTACATAAACAAATCGTCTGATTTGTAAACGAATATTTATTTATTCACATTCACGTTAAATTTATATTTTTAACGATAATTAATTTATTTCAACACATGAATATATTTTCATTCATTCCACATCACAATCACTTTACTCAACACAACAAAATCAAACAAGTCGTCCATGGTCTGTGGACAATGGGTGTCGGGTGCTACTAAGCACTGTCTGCATCCTAGTATATATTTCAACTAGAAAATAAAATAAAGGTGAGGAGTTCTCACCGAGAGCTAAACCAAACGCCGCGACTCTTCGTATGTAGGAAATCTTCGTCGTGCTCCCTTTTTTTCACTTTCGTCGACTGTATCCACTACATATATAAAAATCGCATTTTTATATTGTTGTCATGTATATAAAAATCACATTTTTATACTGCTACTATATAGATAAAAATTCTATTTTTATACCGCTACCATATAGATAAAAATTCTATTTTTATTCTTCTCACTATATAAAAAAAATATTTTTGATTCACTACTTATATAAAAATCATATTTTTATTATCTCTATAATATAAAAATTATATCTTTATTATCTCTATTATATAAAAATTATATCTTTATTATCTAATCAAACACATAAAGATCGGATTTTTGTTTTCTATAAAGATCTAACCTTTTCGTGAATTAAAAATCTAATTTTTTTTCTCGCTATTCCATATATAAAAATCTAATATTTACTTCACTTATGGAAATCACAATTTTCTTTTGCTAATAACTCTGTAAAAATCAGATTTTTCTACATAGTTTTTTTTTCATATTTTAAAACTAAAAATAAAGTAAAATAAATGTAAATAAATATAAAAACTCACTTCTTTCTTCGTCGGAGGTACGGGGTGCTCGCGTTGACTAGAGGAAAGTGGAAGGAGGCTCGCGCATCAGTTGGTGGCAACGGCAAGGGGGTTGGAGCAGGGTTTTCATCGATTTGAAGGGGTTCGGGGATCGGATTGGGTCGGAGGAGGAGAAGTGGCTGTGGCGAGGCTGTTGGGTGGCGATGGGGGTGGCAGGGGGTTCACGGCGGTGCGGAGGGGCTCATGGGAGGGCTGCATCGGCAAAGGGAGGGGGAAAGGGGATCGCACTCAGCACGAGAAGTAAGGGGGAGGCTCGAGAGGAGAGAGGCGGGGCGGGGGCGGCGTCGTGCTCTGGCGGAGGGGTGGTGGGATCGACCGCGTAAGATTTTTTTCTTTTTCTTTTTTTCTCTGTTGAAATGAAAT
Organism: Allium sativum; assembly: GCA_030737875.1. Taxonomy (NCBI): domain Eukaryota; kingdom Viridiplantae; phylum Streptophyta; class Magnoliopsida; order Asparagales; family Amaryllidaceae; genus Allium; species Allium sativum. The sequence goes on from CM060923.1 coordinate 94,328,453, forward strand.
GGGGGGGCGTTGACTAGGTTAGAGAGGGAGAGAGGGTTTTTATTTATTTAATTTCAAAAAGCAATTTTTTATTTCGAACTCGAAATCGAACTCACCGAATGTCGTCCATAGCTAATTACCCCAATTTTGAACACAATGAGATATGTATCATAAGTTGATTCGATCGTTTCGATTAGTTTTCGTCAAAATCAAAATATAAATCTACATATTGAAGTTGAACGCGCATTTCAATTTACCGGGGCCACATACGGACTCTAAAAATTTCCGAATTTTTTTTTCTAGCTTCGTATTGACGATACGGTTCTAACAAAACTAATTTCATCAAATTCTGAGACCATTTGAAAAATGGCCATTTTCTGGTCGATCGAAATTGACTGAAACTATCAAAACACGTTTTACTTCGCCATGCTCACCTATTGATTTCAAAAATCATGAAAATTGGAATATAGCAATAACTTGACATCACGGATCCAAAAAAAGTGGTTTCGTCGAAAACCGAGGTCATATGCAAAATTTCCATTTTTAAGGGCCAGAATTCCATAGCGATTATTCTGAATTTTCAGCTGGTCATAACTTTTGACTCCCGCTATGAAATTTTGATTTTTCGGATTCGATGGAAAGATATACTCAAATTGATTCAGATATTTTTAGTTTCACTAAAATCTGGTTTATTTTGAATCCTGTACATTCATTTGAACTTTGAAATCGAATTTTCGAACTACCGCGCCATTTTCAATTCCTTTTATATTTAAAATAAAATATTTATATTCTAAAGACGATTCAAATAAATATATACGTTCTAATTCTATTTAAAATAAATTTCTCGTCGTTATTATTTAAAATAATTCATTTTAAATATTCAAAATTCACTAAAATTGCCAAAATAAAAATTTTAAATTGGCTTAGATTTCTGGGTTATTACACACATCTAATCAAATAAGTGAATCAAGTTAAATAAGTCAAACAAATCAAACACGTTAAACAAGTCAATCAACTCAAACTAAACATGTTATGTGTTAATTAGTAATCCTATCCTTTTTAAGACAATAATACAAAACTCCCCATATAATAAACTTGTTATGTGTGGAGTTAAAGTTAATATGTGATGTATTGTTTGCAGTATGTTGTTTGTAATGCAGTATGAAATGTATGTCATATGTAGACCAATATGAGATGATATATAGAATGAAGTGCAACTTGTGATGTAAATGATTGTAATATGACATGCATTGTAATTAATGGTAATGAAGTGTGATATGAAATATAATGTATAATAAAAATGTGTGATGTATTGAGTGTTGTATGTTGTTTGTAATGCAGTATGAAATATATGTCATATGTAAATCAATATGAGATGATATATAGAATGGAGTGCAACTTGTGATGTAAATGATTTTAATATGACATGCATTGTAATTAATGGTAATGGAGTGTGATACGAAATAAGATGTATAATACAAATTATAATAATGAAGTGTGATAACGCATTGTAACTAATGATCAAATGATGATATGTATTTTGATAAGAAATATTCAAAATATAATCATCATTGATAAGTATTATCTAATAAACATGCATGTATATATGTCGATTTATTAAAAATTATTTCATCCAAACATGCGTGTATATATGACACTATAAACAAGATTAAAGTGTGGCGAAGACAAGCATTTAATGGTAATTAATAATATCAATACTATAATTTATTCATAATGCTCAAATCAATCTGCTTAGAAATATAGATTTAAAATATAATTTTGAATTATAAATAATAGTGTAAATTTTGAATATTTTTTTAAAGAAAAGACTGTTATATAGAGTAAATATATATTCATAACTATAACTTTATATATATATATATATATTAAAAATAAATTTTAAATTTTATTGTCAAAGTTTGGTAAACAAATATGTATATTTAAATTTAAAAAATTACAACAAATTATATTAAGCATAATATTTGATAAGTGAAACAAAATTTATTCGAACCTATATTTCTTTATATAATTAAAACTTATATATGTTATAATTAATTATAAAATGCTTATAGGTATGTAAAAATACTTTTAAGCAACTTAAAAAATATTATAATAGAGTATTATATATAAAAATGATTGAAAAATTAAAACAAGTTTTGTAAATGTTTTGAAAAACTAAAAGATATGATAAGTTATATTTATTACTGATAATATTTTTAAAATAAGCTTAGTTATATGTGAAACAATGTGTTTCTGACATATGAAATGTAAGTAGTATTTATTATTTTTAAGTTTCAAATATATTTATGTGCAAGGACAATTGTCATCATGCATGTGTTCCAAATGACAAGTGTAATACACATCTCATTTTGCATGTGTGTTCTCGTTTATTTGTATGAAAGGTGGCACATTCTAATTAACAAAGGAAACCTATATGGTGTATTGCGTACCAACTTCATTTAATCATATTTTATGATTTTAAATAGTTAAGATCTTATCTAAAGTTAATGAGAAATAAGAGAGAAGTAAAATTGATATTTGAAGAGTTTGGAATTAGAAAAAGGTATGTTTTTCTATTGGTTTAATTGCGACAAATAATTATTGGGTTTTTTTTGAAATAAAATACTTTATAAAATTTTCTAAGAAATTACTTTGATTAATTATGAAGAGAAAATACCATTTAAAAGTAATTTTAAAAATACAGGTTGGTAGTTTTTTTAAACAGAAATAAAGGCCATATACAGAAAGGGGAGGAAAAAGCCTTTCTCCAATGGCGTACAAAAACCGATATGTAAATTGACTACAGTATCTGTAACAAAGCAACAACAGATAAAACAAACAAAGAGGATACAAAAGTCGCCATATAGTAGCCTCCTCGTACAGAAGCATGCATGAGTAAACTAGCAAAAGAACCAAATACGAGCCGAAGAATGAACAGTGGCCTCATAGCATGGCAAGTCCAGCCAATAGTAAATAGATCAACGAAGGACTGCACATGCACCATCACAAGGGATCCCATAGTATATGCGACATTGGAAAGGTCTAAAAAAGACATCTGACAAAGCCATCCAATAGCAAGTATGAGCTCCACCCTCGTCAATACAACCAATTCCAAAGGCACATGTAAATCCAGGACCCGCATGACTAGAAACTAGCATAAGACACAAAAAGGAGGAAGGTATAGGAAGCGGAAGCAAAAACCAAATATCAACCAATACCTGCACATGGAGACAGTTGACGAGAAGTAATATCTAAGGTGCGAGCCAACCGCCAAGAGCGGGAGCCAACTGCTCCCTTAAAAGGCCGATCATGGAAGGCAAGGAACACATCTTTCCTTACTCTCCATATGATGGAGGGAGGGTCCATAGGAGACTCGTTGAAGAAGGCCTTATTCCACGAGCTCCAAATATGCCAATCCTCTAAAGATTCTCGTTTAGTGGTAACCCTCCATGAAGAGTTCTCCACATAAACAAAGAAACTTTCGGGGGGAGACGGAGCGTCCCAAATGAAAGAGAAAATTAGGAGTGGAGGATAAGGGGTTCTCTCTGCACTCCACACTACCTTAATCGAGAAAGGCCCGCCATCCCAACTAGACCCACCTCCATGTAAGTCTAATAAGGATTTCATAAATTGCATCTGTTTCCACGTCTCATTAGAGTAGGATGGGGGAACCGGTGTAATTTGTGACCTGAAGTCTGCGGTTCATAGCATGGAGGAAATTTTCCCAGAGGGAATCCTTTGCTCCAACCTGTACCCACAACTTTCAAGTAAAGGCCATACAGATATCCCCAGGATTTCGAAAGCTAAGACCTCCTTCACTTTTGGGATGACAAAATACATTCCAAGAAATTCAATGGTGATGATAAGCGTAGTCCTTTTTACCCCAGAAAAAGGACTATGCCAAAGAACGATAAGATCAGAAGAAGGAGGATGTAATAGTCATGGAACCAAAGTCATACGATCCTATGGAGTCAAAAATCGACTTTATAAGATCCAATCTCCCTGCCTGAGAAAGGAGAGTCACATTTCATTTAATAATATTTCCCCTGGCTTTGTCATTCAGGGGATTGAAAATAGGATTTAGCATCCTTCCTCTGTATGGGGTTATACCAAGGTAAGTTAGAGGGAGGGAGGAAGTCTTGAACCCAGTGAAGGTTTCTATCCAAGAAGATCGGGTAGGGGTTAAATCAGCCGTAGAGATGGAGCAACTTTTGGTAGAGTTAACGAGTTGGCCCGAGCAGCTCTCGTACTGATGAATGAGGCTAAGAAGGCAACACACAGACTGACGGTGACCATTAGTGAAAATTATGATGTCTTCCGTGAAAGATAAGTAGGAATTGAGGGGGACAACCACTGGAAATGCCAAACCTCTGGATTTGTTATGAAATTGTAAGAGAATGCGATCCTTGCATGAAAGCATTGGCGATAATGACGAATAAATTCAGCGAAAGAGGGTCTTCCTGACGAAGACCCCTTCCTGACTTGAAGTTACAGGTTGGTAGTTGAAAAGTCAGTTCATATTAGTCTAAATGAATGAAAATGTTTCATTAATCTAAAGTATTCAAAAAAATTAATATAATTATTCTTACTAACTGCATTCTAGAATATAATTTTATTATTAAATACTAATAAAAAGATATAAAAATTAAATATTACAATTGTCCGTCTTAGAAAAATGGTTGTTGTAACCATTAAGTGGCAAACTCGATGAAAATAATAAATTATTAAAACTTCAATTTTTTTTATAAAGGTATAAAATGTCTTTTTTTTATGAAAATTTATTCAATTTAAAATTTCTGATTTTTTTTACAAAATTACAATGTTTAATATATCTTTTTGACATTAGAAGAGAGTGATTAGTTTTAAACAAAAATATAAAAAATGTTAAATTATTTGAAATGCTTTCATTAGTTTTATATAGTTCAAAATATTGATAACAATTTATAGAAATAATTTATTACAAAAAAATAGCTTAATTTTAAGACCATTAAAATTCAAATTTTGGCTCCAAAATTTGAAAATATAGTCGTTATAACAAACCAAGTGTCTATTCATAATAAAATAGTTAAAATTTGAATTTTGGCTTCAAATTTTTTACATAACCAATTACATCTCTCTTCTTTACATTTAAGATATTTCAATAATAAATTATCAATTTGTAATCCCTTGGATTTAAAACATGCTACTTCATTTTATATTCTCATCCTTGTTCTCAAAGTATACAGTTAATTTCATATATCTTGTATAGAAAATAAAAAATATTATTCTTTAAAATCTTTTTCAAACTTTAAATAATTAATATTAATTACAATTCTTTAAGATTTCCTACTTTATAAAATTATAAGATATTTCAAAAACAAAAGTGTCTTTTCGGTTTTTAAAAACTAGCCATTATTTTTGGAGGGAAATCTTCTTTCTACTAGTTTATAAATTTTGATTATTTTGAAGATAAAAATAACTCTCTACTTAGAGAACTCATTAAAAAAATAAAGTTTTAGTGTTGTATACGACGTAGTTGTATACACAATTATATGATTTTTGTTTGATGATAACAACCTAATAAATATTATTTTAAAATGTGTTTGTTGTTGTACTGTTCGATATACACATCACAGACAGGAATATAATATTTATATTTAAATAGAATACGACTGTACAGACATTCATATATTCATACAATATTTTACTGAATATTATATTCAAACATTCAAACAGTACAACTATTTATGACTCCACTATTTATTCAAATCACATGATATTTTACTTGTAAATAAATTGAATACGATAGACAAGTTTGTTTGACAACAATAAAATAATATTTTATTTCAATCAAATTTTTTATTACATATATCAGTACAATTCTCTCACAGCTCCTCACTACTGTTCATTCATCAATCAGTACATTTTCATATACACTATACTCAGTTTACAGACTCACTCATATACAGATATTCTTATATATTTTTCTCTGTCATCTTCAGCCTTCTGTCTTCACAGCTTTCAGTCAGTCCAATCTGCTTACCTGTCACATGAAACACACACATAGTATACTGCAACAGAAATGAAACTGAATACAAGAAAATAAAAATTTATTTTTAAATCTTATTTTCCTTAGAATTTCGGTGTGTTTCTCATCATTTTTCATGACTTGATCTGATTTATCAATTTATCTGATTGTGTCTAGACAGCTTGCGATATTCACAGTGATACACTGTAAATACCACAAGGCAGTCAGTGTATATACAAAATATTTCAATGCAGGGACAAGAATTTTTTTTCCGATCGCTGCATATACATACGTGTATAGATACACATGTGTGCACTACCTCGCCAATCTATGTGCAACTAAGGAATAGCCACATGGACCATCTCGACTCAATGCATAAGTAATCAATGTGGTCGAGGCAACCCAAAATCATCAATGACAAAGCAGGCAACAACAAAATTAAAGTGGCCGAGCATATGTATGTGGATGCGTGCAATCAAAACATGGTCGAGACATGATCAAAGATTAACACTCGGACATCAATGAAAATGGGAGCAAGAAATACATGTTGAGCTCAAGCACTTCACAATCATACAAAATGGTGCAACAATCTTAAGTGGTGAGAATGTTCGAGCAAATCAAACACATATACTCAAGATCATAGCATTTTCATAGGTATTTAAAATGGTGCATCAAAATGGTTGAGCTCAACATATGGCAAGGAACAACACAAATGTGATCAGCCCAACAAAATCAGTCCAATCACTCATTTACAACTGATCTTACAGTAAGATCAATTTATTTATTTCACAATGGAAACATGACTCAGCATCACAAGTGTTCAAATCGTGCATATATAACCAAGGTGGTGCAATCAACATGAGAAGAAGTCAGCAGTTTACAGTTCAAATTTCATGTGTGACTTGACAGGCCAGCAATATTACAAAGTGTTCAAGTGCATTTACAAAACTACACACAACATACATGTTTACAACTGTCTAGTGACAAAGCAAGTAGAAACGTGGCAGCTCATTGAACACTAGTATGATGCACAAATACAAGAATGAACCTTGGGAAATCACAAAGTACACACAAACTGATTATATATGGACAGTGTGCACAAGTAAACACAGTAAATATGATGATGACAAGAGCAGTGTAGTCAAATAAAGATCAAGCCAAATTTATGAACAAGTCAAGGTGGAAAGTCAGTTCAGCATTTTTAGATACATGGATGTCAATTGAAGCGGCATATACATGGTGATTCATCATTTTAGGTGCAACAAATGATATACATAGCAAATGAATTTGCATTTTTCTACATGGCATTTTGATATGCACAAAGCAGTTCAGTTTATAACATGATACAAGAAGTTTAGAAAAAAACATGGTTCAGTGTATAGTATAGAAGAATGGTCAGCTTCAGATTTCAGGTGCATATACAAAATATACCAATGTTAACAAGTCATGGTGACATAACATAAGGAAGCAGGTCCAATATTCACAAGTGTACATACAGCAGATAAACAAGGCAGGTTCACAAATGTGTGTGCATGAACACAAAGAAGTTTTTCAAGTGAGCAAATGAAGTTCTATTTTGGAAAGCAATATATCACAATGCAAAACTGAGTTTGATTTCCAAAGATCTGCAAATCATTTTTTGGCATGATCTCAAAATGAAACAAATATTTTTTTATGGCAGTCACAAGTAAATGATTCAAGACATGTGCACAAAGTGGCAACAACATATATCGGTCAACAAGGGTGATAATTACAGGTGTATCTCAAAATGGTCAACCAGAAATGATTTTTCAAAGATCCAGAAATCAAGCCACAAATTCAAAGTTAGGGTTTTTACATGCAAATAATTGTTTCCAGAAAATATATACATGGCATTTTTAAATCGATATTATATAAGGAAGACCAATTCAAATTCCAGAATCAATCGAAGAAATCTCCAGAGTAGCCGAAGATTTCAAAAGCCCCAAAAATATCGCAAAAATATCATAACCAAATCAACATACAAAATCAGATAATTTTTAGGATTTATAATCCTATATAAACACCCTTTCATCATCGGCTATCATTATCAAAAACAAAAACCCACAACATTCAAGAACAAAATCGAATAATCAATTCAAAAGAACTTACTTTGTTTTTGATCAAGAGCCAGAGAGAAACATCTCAAATCGAAGAACCAGCAAGCCGCAGAGATTCGAGCATCAGAGAATTCAATTTCGATTTATCTAGCATCGTGATTTGATTTGGGAAATCATAAGAAGCCCTAGAAATTTTTTCCGCCGCCACCGTTTCTTTTATCTCTTGGAAAGGAAGCAAAGTGATTGGGTGAACCAAAGAAAAAGGGGCCGACAAATATTTAAAAGGGACAAGGATTAAAGTGGTTTCTAAATAAATTAAAACTAGGGTTTTTATACTTGTTTTTAGGGTTTTTTATTGTTTGTTATTATTTGTTTCAATTTGTAATCAAATTTAAAGTTTTCTAGTTTATCTTTAAAACTAGGGAGATTAATTATGGGATTTGTAATTCGGGGAAGTCTGGTTTCGGGGATAGAAACCAGTGCCGGGTTTTGAGCGTAGGGTTAAGAACAGTTGGGAGCGAGTGTCACGAGTGTACAGGGGATTGTAAGCGTAGAGATTATTTTAACTCCTATTAGAAACCTTGGGGAACGCAGCAGTAGGCGGGGTTTTGCCGAAGCTGGGTATATCTGTGTGTTATTTATTTTCCGCATTTATTCGGATTATTATCTGTGTTGCTATTATTTAATTACTCTGCGAAAATCTGCGATAAACCCTATTCACCCCCCTTTAGGGTTAATTTAGATCCTACAAGTGGTATCAGAGAAGGTATTTATTTTATTTTATTCTAACTCTAGAGTCATGAATCTATTTAATAACGCTTTTTCTGAGGGTCAGTCCATAGCTAGGCCACCAATGTTTAAATGGACCGATTATGCCTTTTGGAAAGCTAGGATGAAAATTTATTTGAGTTCAGTCGATTATGATGTGTGGGACATTATTGAAACGGGTTATAGATCTCCTACTGTTATTATTAATGGTGTTGAAATTCCTAAATCAAACGACAGGTGGGATGCTAATGATAAAAAATTATTTTCAACTAATGGAATGCTTTAATCTGTGCTCTTGATAAAACAAAATTTAATCGAATTTCTCATTGTGAGACTGCATAGGAAATATGGCATACGTTGGAGGTCACACACGAAGGAACATCTCAAGTGAAGGAATCTCGTCTTGCTCTACTCAGCAACGAATATGAAATTTTCTCTACGCAAAAGGACGAAGATATAAAAGAGATGTATGGATGCTTCTCATCACTGGTGTACAATGCAAAAGCTCTTAGCAAAGATTATACTGAAGTGGAATTGATCAGAAAAATATTGAGAGTACTACCAATGAATTTTGAAGCTAAGGTGATGGCGATTTAACAATCAAAAGATATGAATAAAGTAAGCATGGAAGAGTTGATCGTAAATCTGATTACTTACGAGATGGAGTTAAAAGCAAGAGAAGAACGAAAGAATTGTGAATCAAAGAAAAAGACGATCGCTCTAAATAATACTATTGAAAGTGATGGTGAAGATCCCGCTAAAGAACTATCCATGGTTTTGAGAAAGTGGGCCAAAGGAAATGTAAAGACCCAAGTCCCATCACACAATGCAACGCACACCAGAGGATAGGGTTTTACCTTATAATGGTCAAAAGATGCTTGATACGTATAAAATCGGGTTTAATATTATTATTAGTGTGTATATGTTTTAAATAAAAACATTTCAATCATAAGTATCGATCCTAGACGGCATGGGTACCATATATCATGTCGCCAATACTAGTTCTACAATCAAAACCGCAAGGTCGTATTGGAAATTGGATTTCCATCATGAGTCGAGGCTAGGGGCAAGCTCCTCTCCGATTCGAGACACTCTAGCAAATGCCTCAGGATCCCCCGCAGTGAACCCTTGGATCTTCAGGGCCGGTCCCCGCCTATGGGCAGTGGATTAGTTATGCATGAACACACGCTTCCCGGTCCCTTTAGACCTATAATATGACCACCAACAGCCTATAAAACACGAGGCGCCTCAAAATCCATCATCCACATAAGTAAAATGTCAGCGCTGGTAGGTCCCTGACACCACTCTAGCTAGAAAGAAACGTGTGCACTCCCTGCAGTCCGTATCCCGTTTTTGACACATACCGGGGTGTGAGGCTCGCGAAGTCACGCTATACACAAAGCTACGCCAAAACAGGCCGTGCTTTGATCATCAACCACAAGGCCTGCTTTTCAACAAAAGCCTTGATCAATGCATCTTAGTATGCCACATTGTCAGTCCATACTATATCATTGATTTCTACCAATATATAACCTCTAAGCTTGTACGTCTTAGAGAAGGGTGTTAACCACCAAACAGAAATATATTAACAGAGATCAACGAATGTAGTATAAGGGACTACAACGTCAGACATACATTCCATTTATAAACTTATGCCCTGGGTCTGAGCGAAAGTCAAATCCGTACAAATCAACACTTCGTCCGAACGGCCACCACTGAAGCCCTTTTAAGGTAGCTACTCCTCTCATGGGTTTCGGTAGCAACACATCAATTCGATGTGAAGATCGCCGGTCTTCAATCACCGTCTTTAAATCTTCGACTTAGAACGTCGTATAATCATTTGAAATGAGATTGAACTCGGACTTTTCAAATGATTCTCGCATATATATATAACTTGAAATCAGTTCATATCATTATTGGTATTTAATAACGACCTATTTCTATTTTTATTTAAAATAAAATAGCTTAAATTAATATAACGACGCTTCGGGTCAATGGGCGACCCTGGCGCTGTTTTCAACCAAATTTAATTTACACTTATCTCGAAAACTAACCGTTGGATTTTGATGAGGTTTATATCGTTGGAAAGATCTTCCCAAAGCGGTCCTAACGGTTCCAGTTTTGGGAAAATCCGATGGTCGGATCTTTCGGTATAACTATTTAAAGTTACGATTGTCGATACGCGAACTATCGCGCGCGTGTCATTAAGTTTATAATTTATATTTATATATATATAAATATAAATCATTCGGCGATTTTAATTATAAAAATTTATTCTTTTTATCGCATATAAAATGACGATAAAAATATCACATTTATTATCTCTGTTTTATTTACACTAAATGTAAATAAATTATTCTTTTCTACCATTTGCTTTATTTACTCTAAATGTAAATAAATTGTGCTTCTCTATCTTCTGGTTTTATTTACCTAAATGTAAATAAATTATTCTTTCCTATCATTTATTTATTTACCTAGATATACATAAATGTTTTCATTTTCCTTTTCTTATTTATTCACCTAAATAAATGTTTTTACTTTTCTTTTCCTATCCTAAATGTAAATAAATATATTCTTATCCTTTTGTTATTTATTTACCTAAATATAAATAAATGGTTTCATCTTCTTTTTCTTCCTTATTTACACTATTTGTAAATAAAGGGTTTTAATTTTTGTTCTTATTTATTTACGTAATTCCTTTTATTTATTTTAAAATAAATAAACCATTTATTCTGATCAAAATATCATTTCTCATATTAAAACATTATTTTCAAAATATTAGTTTTGAAATTAACTCTTTAAATATTCATTTTAAAATGGATAATATAAGTTAATAAACTTATTCAGGTTAAAATGATGTTTTTATTCACAATGGATTAAATAATCCAATTCGTTATATTATCCATTTATGTTTTATAATGGGCCAGACTTCTCACATTAGGCCTACAACTTGTGGATGCTGGATATGCCGGTTGGTTCCGGGCAGACTTATTCCACAGTTGGGCTTAACCTCGAGTCAAAACCCAATTTGTATTCGTGTACTTGGACCTCTCACATTAGGCCCAACATTTATGGCTGCTGGATATGCCGGTTGGTTCCGGGCAGACTTCCGACATAAACGTGACCTAACCTCGTGTCCAAGAACAATTATAATTATAATTATAATTATTTCCTAAAAATGTTATTTTAAAATATTTCATATTTTAAAAATATTTAACTTCTGAAATATCATATTTCCCAAAGTATAACTTTACATTGAAATATTCTTTATATTGCATACAATTCTATTTCAACAACGAATGAAAAATAATAACTTTGTCTTTGTTGACAACTTCCATTTGTAAATTCTAATTCGACAAAAAGAGTTATTTTTATCCTAATGTATATTTTCTAACAAGAATGCCCTTTCTATTCTAATTTACATTTTCTAACAAAAATTTGTCCTTTTTATTCACAATAACAAATGTAAAAAAAGATGTCATGTTATTGTAAACAAGTTTCTATGTTATTCAAATGACAATTAAATGGTCATTTATTTGTAATCACTTTCTATGTTATTCAAATGACAATTAAATAGTCATTTATTTGTAATCACTTTCTATGAATCTTTAATGACACATAAATGCACCTATATATATAAACAATTTCCTATGAATCTTAATGGCACATAAAAGAGTATTTGACATATTCACGTTTTTCTATGGTTTCTAATAATATAAAAAAAAGAGCAAATCTTATTTGCATACAAATTCCAAGTTTCCTAATGACAAATAAAAAGTGAATTTTATTTGTATGTCAAATTTTAAGTTTCCAATGACAATAAAAGTAAATTTTATTTGTCAAAACAAACTCTAAGTTTCTAATCAAATCTTAACAAGTAAAAATGGCATTTTTACTTATTTACGAATTCTAATGACAAAACGACAATTTTGCATTGACATAAATGCCATAATTTATATTGTCAATTTTGATTCATATGAATGATATGCTTATATACTTATTTACTAATTCTACTCCATATGAATGATATGCTTATTTGGTAAATTTTGATTCATTACATAACGTGACGGTGAAGTTTGACGTCATCTCAACTAAATCAACGCACAATGTAAATTTGTGTTATTACTACAATATTAATATGATGATGTAATTTGCGTCATCACAATAATGTTAACGCAACATATAAATTGGTGTCATCCCAATAAGGTTAACACAACATATAAATTTGTGTCGTCGCAATAAAGTTAACACAGCATATAAATTTGTGTACTTTTGATGAATCACAATAAAAGCCTCATCTTTATTTGTAAAGGAAAATAAGATTAAAACTTACATTTTATAATATAAAGATTAAACTTACACCTTATCATGTTCATAAAATAAGGGTAAAAATTTGGTGAACAAAATTAATGTAAAAACCTTGTCTTTTATTTTGTTAACCAAATTTATGTAAAACTTTGTCCTTTTTATTCTATTCACAAAATTAATGTTAAAAGTTTGTGTTTTATTTGTAAACAAAATTATATGTTAAAATAGTCTTTTTATTATGTAAACAAAAATTTGTCTTTTTCTTATGTAAACAAGATAACATAAAATAATCCTTTTTTTTTACAAAATAAACATAAAATAATCCTCTTTATTATGTTTACAAATTAAACATAAAATAAATTGGTATTTTATTTTCTTTGTCCACATAAAAATAAAAATTGTCATTTTATTATGTTTACAAAAAGAAGAGTAACATTTGTCACTTTATCTAGTTTACAAAATAAAGGTAAAAATTGGTGTTTCTTTCGTTAACAAAATTAGAGTAAAAATTGCTTTTATTTTGTAACAAGAATAAACAAAATAAAGATTTAATGTTTTTATTTTTATGTAATAAATAAAAATAAAAACAATAACGATGAGGATTCTATTGGGAATACAACAAGGAGTACAGATCCAAACAACAGGCCATAACATGATATCATACATCATCACAATCATATAGACATATAATAAATCTCAATCACCACATCGCAGATTACATACAGGTATTCACATAACAATTATAATTAAATTTTTAAATATTAAAAATTAGATATCTCACCGTCGTTCGCGATTTTAGTCAAAATTCAAATAGCTCGGAATCATTCCTTTCCGTCTAGAATTGTTGAACTCGTCTCTACGATTGCAACGCTTCAAAAATCGTTAAATTCAGATTTCCTTCTTCACGCTATTATCTGGAAACCGAGAAATCCAACTTCAACTTGAACCTCCTCCCATCGTACCGCCACCCGAGGCCTTGATAAGAATCTCCAGTTCTATATATAACCATCCTCCAATTTTTGTTTTGTACAAACATAAATCTTAGAACTCCAACTTTTTTTTTTTTTAGAAGTTTTACATAATGGAGGCGGAGAATAGGGAATGGAGTTGTGAGATTTGGTGTTGGATAGAAGGTGTATTCATAAGGGAGGCAGAGTAACTTATGCCCTTAAATTTTAGATTTTTTATTTTTATTTTTTTAAATATATTGATTGGCTGATGTGTCAATCAATGCCTAACTAATTTCTAAACGTGCGTAATTAATGGTATATGAACCTAAAGACTTCTCTTTATATGCACATAGTTAGGGAAATTCAAAATCATGTTAATTAATTACTAGAATGTGCTTACTAAATATATAAAAAAATATAGAAACCTTTAAATGTCTAATAAATCAAAACTTTAAATATAGAATTTGAACATTAATTGTATTTTGTCAAAAAGACATATCGTCAATGCATAATTAATACACACACGCGCGCACACACACATATATACCTATCATACATATATATATGCATATATATCTAGAATTTGAAAACCATGTTAATTAGTGGGCAATTAACCCGTGCAATTATTTCACAACGTGCGACTTATACGTTTCCATTTTCTTTGGTTTAATGTAATCAATTTATGAGGGGAAGGGAAAAATGTTTCATTTCCTTTCTTTAAATTACTTAATTAATGGGGATAGTTAGAGAAGGAAACTTTCATTTCCTTTCTAATGTGACATATTATAACAAAAATGTTATTCTTAATAAATGCCATTTTTGTAGCATGGCATTTATAATACGACATAAATGACACTTTTAATACTAACATGAATGACCTTTATATATTCTAATATAATATTTCTGACCAAGTGACATTTTTGTTCTAGTTTAACATTTCTAAAAAAAAGAGTGACCCTTTTTATCTAATTTAACATTTCTAATAAAAAATGTTATTTTTCATCTAACGTAATTTTTCTAATATAAAATGCCCCTTTTTTAACTAATGTAACATTTCTATACACAAAATGTTCTTCTTCTTTTTTTAACTAATGTCACATTTCATATAGAATGTCCTTTTTTAACTAATGTAACATTTCATATAGAATGTCCTTTTTTTAACTAATGTAACATTTCTATATATAAAACGTTATTTTTTTTCTTTGACAATTCTAGTGAAACATTTATCATAAAGATGACAATCTAATTCTAATGTACATTCTAACGATATGACATCATTTTTATAACGAAGTAAATTTCTAACGATAATAACAATTGTAATTTCTAATATAAATGGAAAATGTATGTTACATGAATATTTTTATCTCGCTAACAATAATCTAATTTGACAAAATTGATTTTTAGTTTTAACACAAATCCTTTTGATAAAAAAATATTTTTTTTTTTTATTTTTTTTTATTTCCTACTCTACCTATATTCATATGCGATAAAAATTTGATTTTTATTTTCTACACAAATTATATTTAACATGAATATAATTCACAAAATCATCACAGCCACAATCAATCAGTCGGTCTCAATTTTATACGACGCACATATGGTTTAATGTTAAAACATTTATCAAGTTATGTATATTAAGTTAAAGCTTAAATTCAAATTCCCAAAATGCAGCGCTATTTCAAACTCCTTTTATAATTAAATTTAATTTATTTGTTTTAACTACGATTAAAATAATTTTTTAGCCATTATTATTCAAAATAAATTATTTTAAATATCCTAAATCCATTAAAATTTCTAAAATAAAAATTTTAAATTGGCCCCAAAATTCCGGGTTGTTACAATCTCCCCCACTTAAAATCTTTTCGTCCTCGAAAAGGAACTAAGGTAAAAATTGTTTAATTATCTAACCAAATTTTAATTTTCTTTTATTAATTTTATTTGTTGACTAACTTATCAAATATATATATACTTTTATATATTTAAAATCATATTTTCAAAAATAGATTATATATAATTAAAATACGTTAATTATAATCTTATCACTCTGAACTCATCCTAGGGCATTACTAACCCCATCTCTAATGAGTTTTCTCATTCTAGGCACTGCTGGTCCTATCTCTAATGAGTATTCTTATTGGATATTACTAATCCAATCTCTGATGAGTCTTTGTTCAGTTCTAACGAGTTGTACCCCAAAGATTTGAGCTAACCAGAGCTCTGATACCAACTGTAAAGACCCAAGTCCCATCACACAATGCAACGCACACCAGAGGATAGGGTTTTACCTTATAATGGTCAAAAGATGCTTGATACGTATAAAATCGGGTTTGATATTATTATTAGTGTGTATATGTTTTAAATAAAAACATTTCAATCATAAGTATCAATCCTAGACGGCATGGGTACCATATATCATGTCGCCAATACTAGTTCTACAATCAAAACCGCAAGGTCGTATTGGAAATTGGATTTCCATCATGAGTCGAGGCTAGGGGCAAGCTCCTCTCCGATTCGAGACACTCTAGCAAATGCCTCAGGATCCCCCGCAGTAAACCCTTGGATCTTCAGGGCCGGTCCCCGCCTATGGGCAGTGGATTAGTTATGCCTAAACACACGCTTCCCGGTCCCTTTAGACCTATAATATGACCACCAACGGCCTATAAAACACGAGGCGCCTCAAAATCCATCATCCACATAAGTAAAATTTCAGCGTTGGTAGGTCCCTGACATCACTCTAGCTAGAAAGAAACGTGTGCACTCCCTGCAGTCCGTATCCCGTTTTTGACACATACCAGGGTGTGAGGCTCGCGAAGTCACGCTATACACAAAGCTACGCCAAAACAGGCCGTGCTTTGATCATCAACCACAAGGCCTGCTTTTCAACAAAAGCCGTGATCAATGCATCTTAGTATGCCACATTGTCAGTCCATACTATATCATTGATTTCTACCAATATATAACCTCTAAGCTTGTACGTCTTAGAGAAGGGTGTTAACCACCAAACAGATATATATTAACAGAGATCAACGAATGTAGTATAAGGGACTACAACGTCAGACATACATTCCATTTATAAACTTATGCCCTGGGTCTGAGCGAAAGTCAAATCCGTACAAATCAACACTTCGTCCGAACGGCCACCACTGAAGCCCTTTTAAGGTAGCTACTCCTCTCATGGGTTTCGGTAGCAACACATCCATTCGATGTGAAGATCGCCGGTCTTCAATCACCGTCTTTAAATCTTCGACTTAGAATGTCGTATAATCATTTGAAATGAGATTGAACTCGGACTTTTCAAATGATTCTCGCATATATATATAACTTGAAATCAGTTCATATCGTTATTGGTATTTAATAACGACCTATTTCTATTTTTATTTAAAATAAAATAGCTTAAATTAATATAACGACGCTTCGGGTCAATGGGCGACCCTGGCGCTGTTTTCAACCAAATTTAATTTACACTTATCTCGAAAACTAACCGTTGGATATTGATGAGGTTTATATCGTTGGAAAGATCTTCCCAAAGCGGTCCTAACGGTTCCAGTTTTGGGAAAATCCGATGGTCGGATCTTTCGGTATAACTATTTAAAGTTACGATTGTCGATACGCGAACTGTCGAGCGCGTGTCATTAAGTTTATAATTTATATTTATATATATATAAATATAAATCATTTGGCGATTTTAATTATAAAAATTTATTCTTTTTATCGCATATAAAATGACGATAAAAATATCACCTTTATTATCTCTGTTTTATTTACACTAAATGTAAATAAATTATTCTTTTCTACCATTTGCTTTATTTACTCTAAATGTAAATAAATTGTGCTTCTCTATCTTCTGGTTTTATTTACCTAAATGTAAATAAATTATTCTTTCCTATCATTTATTTATTTACCTAGATATACATAAATGTTTTCATTTTCCTTTTCTTATTTATTCACCTAAATAAATGTTTTTACTTTTCTTTTCCTATCCTAAATGTAAATAAATATATTCTTATCCTTTTGTTATTTATTTACCTAAATATAAATAAATGGTTTCATCTTCTTTTTCTTCCTTATTTACACTATTTGTAAATAAAGGGTTTTAATTTCTTGTTCTTATTTATTTACGTAATTCCTTTTATTTATTTTAAAATAAATAAACCATTTATTCTGATCAAAATATCATTTCTCATATTAAAACATTATTTTCAAAATATTAGTTTTGAAATTAACTCTTTAAATATTCATTTTAAAATGGATAATATAAGTTAATAAACTTATTCAGGTTAAAATGATGTTTTTATTCACAATGGATTAAATAATCCAATTCGTTATATTATCCATTTATGTTTTATAATGGGCCAGACTTCTCACATTAGGCCTACAACTTGTGGATGCTGGATATGCCGGTTGGTTCCGGGCAGACTTATTCCACAGTTGGGCTTAACCTCGAGTCAAAACCCAATTTGTATTCGTGTACTTGGACCTCTCACATTAGGCCCAACATTTATGGCTGCTGGATATGTCGGTTGGTTCCGGGCAGACTTCCGCCATAAACGTGACCTAACCTCGTGTCCAAGAACAATTATAATTATAATTATAATTATTTCCTAAAAATGTTATTTTAAAATATTTCATATTTTAAAAATATTTAACTTCTGAAATATCATATTTCCCAAAGTATAACTTTACATTGAAATATTCTTTATATTGCATACAATTCTATTTCAACAACGAATGAAAAATAATAACTTTGTCTTTGTTGACAACTTCCATTTGTAAATTCTAATTCGACAAAAAGGGTTATTTTTATCCTAATGTATATTTTCTAACAAGAATGCCCTTTCTATTCTAATTTACATTTTCTAACAAAAATTTGTCCTTTTTATTCACAATAACAAATGTAAAAAAAGATGTCATGTTATTGTAAACAAGTTTCTATGTTATTCAAATGACAATTAAATGGTCATTTATTTGTAATCACTTTCTATGTTATTCAAATGACAATTAAATAGTCATTTATTTGTAATCACTTTCTATGAATCTTTAATGACACATAAATGCACCTATATATATAAACAATTTCCTATGAATCTTAATGGCACATAAAAGAGTATTTGACATATTCACATTTTTCTATGGTTTCTAATAATATAAAAAAAAGAGCAAATCTTATTTGCATACAAATTCCAAGTTTCCTAATGACAAATAAAAAGTGAATTTTATTTGTATGTCAAATTTTAAGTTTCCAATGACAATAAAAGTAAATTTTATTTGTCAAAACAAACTCTAAGTTTCTAATCAAATCTTAACAAGTAAAAATGGCATTTTTACTTATTTACGAATTCTAATGACAAAACGACAATTTTGCATTGACATAAATGCCATAATTTATATTTTCAATTTTGATTCATATGAATGATATGCTTATATACTTATTTACTAATTCTACTCCATATGAATGATATGCTTATTTGGTAAATTTTGATTCATTACATAACGTGACGGTGAAGTTTGAAGTCATCTCAACTAAATCAACGCACAATGTAAATTTGTGTTATTACTACAATATTAATACGATGATGTAATTTGCGTCATCACAATAATGTTAACGCAACATATAAATTGGTGTCATCCCAATAAGGTTAACACAACATATAAATTTGTGTCGTCACAATAAAGTTAACACAGCATATAAATTTGTGTACTTTTGATGAATCACAATAAAAGCCTCATCTTTATTTGTAAAGGAAAATAAGATTAAAACTTACATTTTATAATATAAAGATTAAACTTACACCTTATCATGTTCATAAAATAAGGGTAAAAATTTGGTGAACAAAATTAATGTAAAAACCTTGTCTTTTATTTTGTTAACCAAATTTATGTAAAACTTTGTCCTTTTTATTCTATTCACAAAATTAATGTTAAAAGTTTGTGTTTTATTTGTAAACAAAATTATATGTTAAAATAGTCTTTTTATTATGTAAACAAAAATTTGTCTTTTTCTTATGTAAACAAGATAACATAAAATAATCCTTTTTTTTTACAAAATAAACATAAAATAATCCTCTTTATTATGTTTACAAATTAAACATAAAATAAATTGGTATTTTATTTTCTTTGTCCACATAAAAATAAAAATTGTCATTTTATTATGTTTACAAAAAGAAGAGTAACATTTGTCACTTTATCTAGTTTACAAAATAAAGGTAAAAATTGGTGTTTCTTTCGTTAACAAAATTAGAGTAAAAATTGCTTTTATTTTGTAACAAGAATAAACAAAATAAAGATTTAATGTTTTTATTTTTATGTAATAAATAAAAATAAAAATAAAAACAATAACGATGAGGATTCTATTGGGAATACAACAAGGAGTACAGATCCAAACAACAGGCCATAACATGATATCATACATCATCACAATCATATAGACATATAATAAATCTCAATCACCACATCGCAGATTACATACAGGTATTCACATAACAATTATAATTAAATTTTTAAATATTAAAAATTAGATATCTCACCGTCGTTCGCGATTTTAGTCAAAATTC
Organism: Allium sativum; assembly: GCA_030737875.1. Classification (NCBI taxonomy): domain Eukaryota; kingdom Viridiplantae; phylum Streptophyta; class Magnoliopsida; order Asparagales; family Amaryllidaceae; genus Allium; species Allium sativum. The sequence goes on from CM060923.1 coordinate 94,349,094, forward strand.
AAATAGCTCGGAATCACTCCTTTCCGTCTAGAATTGTTGAACTCGTCTCTACGATTGCAACGCTTCAAAAATCGTTAAATTCAGATTTCCTTCTTCACGCTATTATCTGGAAACCGAGAAATCCAACTTCAACTTGAACCTCCTCCCATCGTACCGCCACCCGAGGCCTTGATAAGAATCTCCAGTTCTATATATAACCATCCTCCAATTTTTGTTTTGTACAAACATAAATCTTAGAACTCCAACTTTTTTTTTTTTAGAAGTTTTACATAATGGAGGCGGAGAATAGGGAATGGAGTTGTGAGATTTGGTGTTGGATAGAAGGTGTATTCATAAGGGAGGCAGAGTAACTTATGCCCTTAAATTTTAGATTTTTTTATTTTTTATTTTTTTAAATATATTGATTGGCTGATGTGTCAATCAATGCCTAACTAATTTCTAAACGTGCGTAATTAATGGTATATGAACCTAAAGACTTCTCTTTATATGCACATAGTTAGGGAAATTCAAAATCATGTTAATTAATTACAAGAATGTGCTTACTATATATATAAAAAAATATAGAAACCTTTAAATGTCTAATAAATCAAAACTCTAAATATAGAATTTGAACATTAACTGTATTTTGTCAAAAAGACATATCGTCAATGCATAATTAATACACACACGCGCGCACACACACATATATACCTATCATACATATATATGCATATATATCTAGAATTTGAAAACCATGTTAATTAGTGGGCAATTAACCCGTGCAATTATTTCACAACGTGCGACTTATACGTTTCCATTTTCTTTGGTTTAATGTAATCAATTTATGAGGGGAAGGGAAAAATGTTTCATTTCCTTTCTTTAAATTACTTAATTAATGGGGATAGTTAGAGAAGGAAACTTTCATTTCCTTTCTAATGTGACATATTATAACAAAAATGTTATTCTTAATAAATGCCATTTTTGTAGCATGGCATTTATAATACGACATAAATGACACTTTTAATACTAACATGAATGACCTTTATATATTCTAATATAATATTTCTGACCAAGTGACATTTTTGTTCTAGTTTAACATTTCTAAAAAAAAGAGTGACCCTTTTTATCTAATTTAACATTTCTAATAAAAAATGTTATTTTTCATCTAACGTAATTTTTCTAATATAAAATGCCCCTTTTTTAACTAATGTAACATTTCTATACACAAAATGTTCTTTTTTTTTTAACTAATGTCACATTTCATATAGAATGTCCTTTTTTAACTAATGTAACATTTCATATAGAATGTCCTTTTTTTAACTAATGTAACATTTCTATATATATAAAACGTTATTTTTTTTTCTTTGACAATTCTAGTGAAACATTTATCATAAAGATGACAATCTGTAACAACCCGTAAAATCTGGGCCAGTTTAAAATTTTTATTTTGGCAATTTTAGCGAATTTTGATTATTTAAAATGAATTATTTTAAATAATATCGTCGAAAAATTTATTTTGAATAGAATTCGAACGAATATATTTATATACGTCGTCGTTAGAATATATAATAATTATATATAATTATAAATAGAATTGAAAATGGCGCGGTAGTTCGAAAATTCGATTTCTAATTTCAAATGAATATACAGAATTCAATATAAGTCAGAATTGAACGAACCAAGAAATATTTGAATCTGTATAACTATATCTTTGTAACGAAGTTAACAAACTGAGATTTCATCTTAGAAATGATAAGATATGTCCAGTTTAAAATTAGAAATAGTCGCTGTGGAATTTATATATATTTTTATATATATAAGGCCCTTAAAAATGGACATTTTGCAAACGACCTCGGATTTCGACGAAACCAGTTTTGTTGGGTCCGGAATGTAAAGTTATTGCTAGGTTTCAAATTTCACAATTTTTCGAATCAATGTGTGAGCGTGGCAAAGGAAAACGCGTTTGACCAGTTTCAGTTGATTTTAATCGACTGGAAATTGGCCATTTTTCTAACGGTCTCAGAATTCGACGAAACTAGTTTTGTTAGGACCGTATCGTCAATACGAAGCTAGAAAATATTTTTCTGGAATTTTTCTAGTTAGTATGTGACCCCGGTAATTTGAAATGTGCGTTTAAAATTCAATATAAAGATTTAAATGAAAATTCAAAAGGAAACTGATTGTAGGAATCAAATCAGCTTGCGATTCATATCCCATTGTGTTCAGAATAGGGGTAAAACGCTATGGACGGCAGGCGGTGGGCCTCGTTTAGTGGTCGTATGTAAAAGTCAACCCTTTTTACCAAAAATAAATAATAATAATAATAATAAAAAAATATCTTTCTTCCCCCCCCCCTTTATCTTCACTGGCCCCCCCCCCCCGATTCTATTACCAGAAAACAAATAAAAAAAAAAAAAAGAGATCGCGATAGGCGATCGACGCCCCCTCAAGCGGCAGCGCCGCGATCGACACCCCCCCCCCCCCCTTTCTTCTTCCTCCTCCCCTTCCCTTCCTCGCCTGCAACATCCTCCGCCTCCCCTCCGACGTCGATACCCCCTCCCTCTCGTGCGACAGCGCCAAGCAAATCGCGGACCCCGCTCAAGCCCTAGGGCCGTCGCGCCCGAACCCTATGCCACCACCGCGCCTGCTGGAGCCGCCTCCGCCACCTGCAACCTCCTCCGCCGTGACTCCAGTTCGCCCCCCCCCCCCCCCCCCTCGACGTGAAGAGCAGCGGCCCTCCTTTGAAGACCACCGTGAGTTTTTCTTTTCAGAAACTGATTTCTGTTTAAATTTAAAACTTTATTTAGATCAGTTGTTATTTATACGTTTAACCGCATAAAGAAATGGTTTTTATTGTGTAAAAAGAAATCATTTTTCACTTTAGAAAGATTAGGTTTTTATGTTGTAAAAAGATGTGATTCTTTCTTTATAAAAAGACTTGATCTTTAATTGTACAATGATATGATTTTTCTTAGTTTAATTGTTAACTATAGAAAAATAGGATTTTTCATAAGTAAAGGTTAAGATTTTGTTAATATAAAAGTCAAGATTTTTGGTTAATAAAAGAGTTAAAAACTGAATTTTTAATTATGTTGTAAAGTTATGAAAAATAGGATTTTTTATATATTGAATAGCGAAATAAAAATTCGATTTTTATATATTGAACTTTGAAATAAAAATTCGATTTTTATATATTGAACTTTGAAATAAAAATTCGATTTTTATATATTGAACTTTGAAATAAAAATTCGATTTTTATATATTGAACTTTGAAATAAAAATTCGATTTTTATATATTGAACTTTGAAATAAAAATTCGATTTTTATATATTGAACTTTGAAATAAAAATTCGATTTTTATATATTGAACTTTGAAATAAAAATTCGATTTTTTATATATGTAGTAGCTACGGACGACGAAGCTGACGAAGATGCGAAAACAATGAAGACTTCTGCAAATGAAGAGCCATGGAGCTAGGATAGCTATATGTGAGAATTTCTCACCTTTCAATTTAATTTTTCTAGTTATATATATATATACTAGGATGCAGACGGTGCTTAGTAGCACCCGACACAATCGTCCACAAACCATGGACTTGTTTGTTTGGTTGCATAGATTAGTTTGATTATGTGATTGAATTGAATTGTTTGGGTGAAATTGAATGGTTGGATTGAGGTGTGAATGGCGTGGGCCTTCACTAGACCGGGGATAAGGCTAGGCCTTGTCCCGTTTCTAGTATCGTGCCGTTATGCCGCCGAAATTTTCTAAAATATGTTAGAAAAATAAAAATATCATTTTATTTAAAGAATGAACTGAATAGAAATTCATATGTTGGAATAAAATGTTTTATCGTTAAAAATATAATTTTTAACGTGAAAGTGAATAAAATAGAATAGTCATTTACAAACCAGACGGTTTGTTTATGTACACCTATTTGAAGGACGTTGATTGGGTCGATAAATTTTACACATCGCCTAACTGCACAAATAAAATATGTGTTTGATTGTTTGAAACCCCACACGGGTGTTGGGATGAAATTTGAAGTTCACTCATCCTGATTGAGTAAATATGTCGATCGATTGATTGACAGGCTGTTATAAGCGTTGAATGTCTATATTTGATGCTTATACAGTGTAGTGCACTTTGGTTGATGGTTGATTATTTTTCAAGGCTATTATACATGTGTTGTATGAAAATCCATATAATTAACTTTATATGGTAATTGATTGGGCCTCATTCCAGTTTTAAAATAGAAATATTTGAAAAAGAAATATTTGAAATAGAATATTTGAAAATAGAACTTTATGAAGCCGTGTTGATTAGATTGACGCCATTTTGACGTGAACGATATTTATATCGATTTTATCGATAATGAATTGAATTGAAAACGAATTCGAAATGAATTGAATTGAAAACGAATTCAAAGTGAATTGAATTGAAAGTGATTTCGAAATGAATTGAATTGAAAACGAATTCAAAGTGAATTGAATTGAAAGTGATTTCGAAATGAATTGAATTGAAAACGAATTCGAAATGAATTGAATTAAAAACGAATTCAAAGTGAATTGAATTGAAAGTGATTTCGAAATGAATTGAATTGAAAACGAATTCAAAGTGAATTGAATTGAAAGTGATTTCAAAATGAATTGAATTGAAAACGAATTCAAAGTGAATTGAATTGAAAGTGATTTCGAAATGAATTGAATTGAAAACGAATTCAAAATGAATTGAAAGCAAATTGAAATGAATTCAAATTGAATTGAAATTTGAATTGAATAGAAATGAATTTTAAAACGAATTTACAGAGAAGAATTCAATTTTGCTTTGAATTGAGATGGAAGTTGAAATAGATTTTGAAACGAATTTTAAAACTATTTATATAATTCGTTTTAAATAGAAATCGACGAAGTATATATTATATATATAATATAATGGCCTGAATAGAACGCGCCGCGCCGCGGCAGTTCGCGAATTTCGACCATTGATTTCAAATGGACGTTACGGGAGATCCGACCGTCGGATTCTCCTAAAACCGGAACCGTTGGGTTCGTATCGAAAAGAGCTTTCTAGCGAATGTTAGAAATTTGAAATCTAACGGTTGGATTTGGAATTATGTCCAAATCAAATTGGAAAAAGGTCGCTATACGTGCAGTTCGATGGCCATTGGTGGAAATCGACTGTACGGGCCTTGATAAAATTATTAAAAATAGTAATAATTTGTGTAAAATCATAAGAAATGATTTGTGAAGATTTGGGATGAAAAACTCCATATTTGAAAAGATAAAAATAGATTTTTATCGAAATGAACTAGTTTTGAACTAGAATTATAATTCTATTTATTTTTAAATAAATAAATTGAATTTGAAAAGGGTTTTGAAAATAACCAAAATTTCCAATGATTGCATTGGAGTGGATTTGAATCGAAATTGTCTTCGGAATATTTCGATGTTGAAATTCGTGATTATACAGATGTTGTTATGGAAATTTGAAAGATATATATTTATATCGTTATTTCCAATACGACATTTGTTAGTCGTAGGATTTGATATTGAATATAAGCCGATATATTTTCTATTCAGAGCCTTGTATTGAATATCAAATGTGATTTGGGTTTGTCGTGAATGGTGTCTTCACTAACACTGTTCTTGAACCCAGTTGAGAAAAGATTAAATCTTTTTATTTAGATTTAATGAAGTGTACCAATTAAATAACATTTAATTGGAATTGAATCGATATTGATTTTTGGGTTTATCGTGGACAGTGTTTTAAATAACACTCGTTCTTTAACCCGATGATTAATGAATGTGATTTTGGGTTTATCGTGAACTGTGTTCTAAATGACACTGATTCTTTAACCCAGTTAAAGATTAAAACTAAGTGGAGTTTTAATGAATCTTTAATTAGATTGAAATGGTCGAGAATGGAGTATCACCAGTTTTGCTCCAGGCGATAGTTAAATCTTTAATTAGATTTGAACGTGAAATGGTAATTGAATTTACCGATAACACTGTGGTGTTAGATATGAAGTATCACCAGTTTTACTTCATGGGATGAATAGGTTGGGATTGGGAAATAAAATAAATGATTACTTCGGTGTGGTTCGCTAATCCCGACTAGTTTGAATTGATATTCAAAGGAGATTAAAGAATAAATTTAAAGAATTTATCTTGGATAAAATTAATGGGAACTTTTCCCAAAGTATAGGAATATTTGAATAAAAGAATATTCTAAATTGGAATGAGGCGTATGTTGTGTTTGTGTAACACTTTTATAATATATACGCGAGTTATTCAGAAAGACCGGGTTTATCCCATTCTGAATAACTGATTCGACGTGGTGTCGAAGGTGAAGACGGTGGTCGAAGACCGGAAGTCTTCACGTCGTTTGGGTGATAACTGATGATCTTGATTGGGCTGTACACCCAAGAAGATGGAAACAGTTGGTGATCGTCCAGACGTACTTGGAGATCGATGGATATGCGGGGTACTAGGTGCCTCCGGTTTCGTTCAGACCCAGAACGGACTTGTAAATGGACTGTGTGTCTGACATTGGATTTTAGTCCGTGTGATTGATCTCTATTAAATATATATCTGTTTGGCGGCGGAGAATTTATTCTCTTGCTTAACGCCCTTCTCTGAGACGTACGAGCTCAGGGGTTATATATTGATGGATATCAAACGCATGGAGTGAATTGCCTGTGTGGCATGCCTAAGTGGCAATTGATCGAGGCTTCTGTTGAAAAGCAAAGTCTTGTGGTGATGATCAAAGCACAGCCTGTGTGGCACAGCTTTGTGTAGCGTTTGCTTCGCGAGTTTCGCACCCCGGTTGTGAACCAAAAACGGGAGAGGACGTCAGGGAGGGCATGCGTTTCTTTCTAGCTAGGGTGGTGTCAGTGACCTACCAGCCCTGACATTTATATACTTTTCACCTGTGTGGTTGTTGCTGTTGCGAGGCGCCTCGGTTTGATCGGACGATCCGGGTCCGATGGAGTCATTCGTTGGCTCGTTTACGCCCCAAAGGGCGGGGAAACGCATGTTCAGGCATTTTAATCCACATCGGTGGACCGGCCCTGAGGATCCAAGGGCCCACCTGAGTCTGGGTCCTGAGGCTCGGGCTAGACAGTCTCGAATCGGTTGAGGACTATCTTTTGCCTCGGTTCATAGATGGAAATCCAATTTCCAAATACGTGACATTTGCGGTTTTATTTGTAAACCTATATATGGCGACATGATATATGGTACCCATGCCGCCTATGATTGATACTTATGATTTGAAGTTGTTTTATACACTATGCACTTATAATAGTATCAAATGATTTGTTTTAAACGTATCAAGCATTCTTTGGCTGTTATAAGGGAAAACCCTATCCTCGACTGCGTTGCATTGTGTGATGGGACCTGGGTCTTATAACAGCTTCATTTTTCTTTATTTAGCATTGCGCTGTTTATTTATGCACTGGTATTCTTGGGAGGAAACCCGTTCCGTGTTATACGGCGTGGTCCCTTGATTTACCTAGCTTTAAAAATAAAGATTAACTGTTTTAGTTCTCACACCAGTCACATGACTGACCTGGAGTTTATTGTTTTAACCTAAACTCTGGGTGCCCTTATTTTGACACGGGCAGCTAGTAGTTTTGGTTTTGCAGATTTATATTCACAGGATCCTGGTTTACGGCTGGAACGATATCCGGAAAGCTTGGTATCCGTATATCTACTTCTAGTTGTGTATTGTATTATTTTCCGCTGCTATGTATTTAAATGTAATTTAAATCTCTGATATTTCTGTGTAATATTCATTTTTACTCTGTATATTCTTGTAATCTGATGCATTGTTGTAACATACAGTGGAATGTTCTTTTATATGTGTTCTGTTGTGGTTTGTTCTCGAACTATCCGACGCTTTCCTTTACGGGGAAGTTACGGGTCGTCACACAATCTAATTCTAATGTACATTCTAATGATATGACATCATTTTTATAACGAAGTAAATTTCTAACGATAATAACAATTGTAATTTCTAATATAAATGGAAAATGTATGTTACATGAATATTTTTATCTCGCTAACAATAATCTAATTTGACAAAATTGATTTTTAGTTTTAACACAAATCCTTTTGATAAAAATATAATTTTTTATTTTTTTATTTCCTACTCTACCTATATTCATATGCGATAAAAATCTGATTTTTATTTTCTGCACAAATTATATTTAACATGAATATAATTCACCAAATCATCACAGCCACAATCAATCAGTCGGTCTCAATTTTATACGACGCACATATGGTTTAATGTTAAAACATTTATCAAGTTATGTATATTAAGTTAAAGCTTAAATTCAAATTCCCAGAATGCAGCGCTATTTCAAACTCCTTTTATAATTAAATTAAATTTATTTGTTTTAACTACGATTAAAATAATTTTTTAGCTATTATTATTCAAAATAAATTATTTTAAATATCCTAAATCCATTAAAATTTCTAAAATAAAAATTCTAAATTGGCCCCAAAATTCCGGGTTGTTACAGGAAATTACAAGCCACAAAAGAAGAATTCAAAAACTAACAAGTCCGAAAGTTCAGAAAGTTCAGACAATGAAGTATTTTGCTACAATTGCAAGAAACCCAGACATATCAAACCAAATTGCCCAAAGCTTAAAAATGAAAAGTAGAAGAAGTTCGGAAGCAAAAGAAGGCTTTTGCTGCTACATGGGATGACGAGGAAGGAGAAGAAGTTTCAAAAAGTGATGCTAATCCGAAAGTAGTGAAGAGGATTCAAGCGAAGTATCGAATTTTACTTATAAAGAATTAATTTTAATGTGTCATGATCTCACAAAACCGTTGATTCTCTTGAACTAAAAGTTAAGATATTGAAATCTGATAGGTTAAAACTAGTTCAAGAAAATAACAGTTTAGAAAGAAAAACTTGAAAAAGTTAAGAATTCATAACTTTTAGAATGCGAAAAGTGTCAATTTTTGAGTAGTGATCTTTTGAAATTCAAAACTGATTTTGAGTTACTTAAAATCGAAAACGTGAATTTCAAGAACAAAAATCGAGATTTTGAGATGGAGATTGAAAAGCTTAGAGAATCTGAAAAAATTGATTTAGAAAAGCGAAAATAATTTGAAATTGAAATTTCTAAGTCCAATGCTAAAATCAAAGCACTTGAAAATGATATTTTGGTTTGAAACAAACTGATGCTAAAAAGAGGAAAATCGCTATTAGTCGTTGTTCAAATTTAATGAAAGAAAATAGCGATCTTAAATTTAAAATTCAATGACTTGAGTCAACTTTGACTAAATTTTCTAAAGGAGAGAAATCGTTGAATATGCTATTAAAAAACCAATTTTTTGTTCAGGATAAAATGGGACTTGGTTTTGGATTTGATCAAGTTGAAAAACAAAATTCTAATGATTTTAAAAATTCTTTAAATGGCTTTGAAAGCGATCAAATTGAAATTTTGAAAATTTCAAAGGTTTTTTAAATCATAAACAAAATAATAACTCGTTTAAAAACAATTCATTTAAACATGTTTGGATTCCAAAAAATAACAAAATGATTAAGTCTAAACAAATTTGGGTTCCAAAGGGCACTGTTGGGGATAGTAATGGATTGTTATATAAACGGGTTTGGGTACCAAAACATATAAACGAAGATAAGAGTGGTAAAACAACTTTTGTTAGACCACTCGATCCTATAAACATTTAGGTACCAAGGGAGGCTAAGGAGCAGCTGTGCTTAAGAGAGATAAAATTGATTCATATTATCGAATTATTTGGAGTTCCTTAGCCATAGATTCTGAGTTGGAGATTTATTGGTTATGGTAAGACAGGTATGATCTCTAAACTCTTGTTTTTATTTTATTTTAATCTTTATTTTATACTGATTTATGTTTATAGGGTCATAACATTTTGAGCACATCTTGAACATTGTAAACCGGAATTTTGAAATTTATGATGTTCTCGAATGCTTATGAAATTTCGCACATTTTTGTTGTTTTGAGTTTCTTTTTCTTCTTAGTTTTGGAAAATATTGAAAAACTGAACTCAATACAGTGGATTACTTAAAAGCCATGATTGACTAGTTGTGAAAATTTCATTTTTTTTTACTTGGCTTGATAATATTTATTTTGAAATCATTCATTATTGGTTGTTGAGTTTCTTGGATTATAAAAAAATTGATTTTTTTAAAGTGATTTCAAATAATTATCTTCAGAATTGATCGCTGACTGTTTCTTGTGCTTGTTTAAAAAATTCTTTGAAAATGATCTTATGCTACTTTGATAAGGAAATTAATTTGATTCGTTTAAATACCTTGGTGATTGGACGATGAGTTGAAAAATCAGTGATTAAATATCTTTAAATTCCATAGACAATTTGAATTAAATATATAAGTGGTTTTAAAATTGTCTAGAAGCAATCAGCATTAGAAATATTAGATGATTTCATATTCTACTGATTGATTTGTGAAACTGATTTTCAAACTTGCACTGGTATTTTCAAAAACTCCTCTTGAAATTGATATTTTCAATTTTAAAATTATTTTTGATTATTTAATTGAAATTATTGATTGATTTGAACCATTTTGTGACTCATCAAAATTATTAATAGATTTATGAAATTGTGATGAGTTGTGACTATGTTATTATTCATAACTAGAGGAGATGTTATTTTCAATCTCATGATGATTGGATAGATGTTATAATATTTTTGAATTAGAGCTTATTTCACGACCATCTTCTATATCTACCATATTTCTGTCATTCATCATGGTTTTATTTAATTTGGGGAGTTCTAATTATTCTTGGAAATAAAAATAAAATAAAATAAAGAAAAAGAAATAATTAAATAATTTATCCTTGGTATTCACTCCCATTTAAAGGTCCTCACGGTTATGCATGGGTGAATTACCTTTGTAACGTCCCGCATTTTTGTCGGTTTGTATTTGAATATTTAAATCAGTTTAAATATTGAATTCAGAATATAAGTGGATTTATATTTTAATTAATACGAAGTTGAACGTATAAAAATATATATTAAATATAATCGAGCCCGTAATATCGCTGCAGTTCGTAATTTAACGTTCTGAACTTCAACTGAGTGTACCGGACTCGTTTTGAATCGGATTTCTTCGAAACAAGAAGCGTTGGAATCTGTTGAACTGTATCTTTCTAAACAGAAGTGGAAAATGGAGATTTCGTCTTGCAGACTGCAAGATACATCCAAATCAAATATTCAGAAAGTCGCTATGAAATCATATATCGACCGTAACGGTTATTTGAATATAACTTGATATCGGTTGCAAATCGGGACAAGGTTCTTTTGAGGCGCAGCGATAATTTAATTTTTAGAATTTTTATGTAATTTTTAATTAATTAAATATGCAAATTTTTATTTGGAGTATTGTGTACCCTGTATCGGTATTTCGAGATTTTCAAAATATGAGTCCATCTACCGGTATTATTATATTTTTGGGATCGTGGCACCTCGTTAAGCACGACTGTACTCTTACTTCTGTCCATGCGTGAACAGAATGTAACGGAGACCTACCCACCTAAAGAACATGAAAATGAAATGAAGACACAGACCTATAAATATATATTTATATATTATATATTATAAGGAGACTTAGCCACTAGGAAAAACCATACCCTACAGACCTATGTTATAACTTAACGATGAAGGCACATGCAGACCCCCATGCTTTAAATATATAACATGCTATGAAGTGAGATTTCGTACAGAGCCTACCCTATTACTTAATATCTAAGGAAGGGAAAATGTCCTCACACCTATCCTTAGACACTACGGACCCCCATACTCCTATTTCTTAACCGCTAAGGAAATAAACTCTATAAATATGCACTGAATTCCCTGCGTTTCTTCAGCAAATAAATACAACCAGTTTCAATGGCTGATCAAATAAAATCAAGTTCTGTTCCTATCTAGAAACCAACGACCGATATATATAGCATCACCTTCTACCTCGATTCTCTTTGGATCTAACTATCTACCCAGACATCTTCCAAACGTGGTATTCTAGAGCTTGGTGAGCCCCGATAAGTCGGACGGTGGCGATCTGAACTGGGTGGACAGGGTGCACGGTTCGACGGTTGGAAGTGGTGAACTTCGAAGCAGTCTAGCAGGCAGCTAGCGGGTTCGGGTGTCCTGAGGATTTGAGCGAGGAGGGAGTGAAAGTGTGGTAGTTATGGATGCGAGGAGTTAAGGTAACGACTGACAGTGGAATCATGGGGGAAGGAGGCGCAGACTGTTTCATTATGTCGAGCTTGGAGAAATGAGGTTGCACTGTTATGATGAAGGCACTGCATGTTCATGTACTACATACTAATGGAGGGACTGTGATGAAATGAAGTGCGGTATACCTGCAGCAAGAGAGCTGAGGTGTTTTCATGGAAGTGTTGCGCTACAAGACAGGGCGTAGGTTGTATTAGAGAAGGAAGTATAGGAGAAAAAGGGACTTGCGTGAATAGTGAAACACAAACTACTAATAGAACTATGTGGCAAAAACAATTTATATCAACATGTGTTTGTGAAACTATGGGAGCAGGGAGAAACGCATGTCCATGCGTGGTACATACTATTGTGTGAAAGGATATGGTGATGGGTCGGTATAAGCTAGTTGGCCCATAAGGAAAATAAAAGAAAAAGGAATTCGAATAGTAAATATATCCAGAGAATGTTGAATGGGAAGCTGTTAGGAAACGGAAAACATTCAAGGACCGGTGCTATGCAGAGGAGACTCGAGAGTGAAGAACGCTGCAAACGACAATGCTCTAGGTGCAGTGGAAAATGTTGGAGTGGCGACATTTGCGGCAACAACAATTGCAACTAAAGTGGTTGCCTTAGCGCTAATGCTTGAGAAATTAAATGATCAGTTTTTGCGAGGAATATTTCAAGTAGAGTTTTGTGTACGTGAGAAAATGGTGGCGATGAGCTTTGATACAGGGGAGGACTTGTTCATTATTGCTGGACGTAAAAGAACAAGTACGAACATGGGCGTGAGCAATCCGCTTTGAAAGGAGAACGGGCGCTGTTAACACATGTTTAAGAAACATGTTCAAAATATATAATAATGAATCGCATGGAATAAGAGGTATTGGATTCGCAGTGGCAGAAACGAAGTCGGACGAAAGCAAGTGCGTTAGATCTGTATCGACGAGCACAAAACGATGAAGCTAGACTGATCAGATCTATCGACGGACGCAAATCGTTATTTAACGGTTAACGCGCCAAGGTGAGTAAAATCACTAACTCTGATCTACTTTAAAATATTTTAATATATTTTAATGCTGTGTGATGGTCGATTAGGTAGATTACAATTTAATTGGTTAAATATTATATATCGTTGCATATGTGCACATCACCGGTTGGATACTGATTCCTTTGATTTTAAATATACCCTAGTATGGAATCAATGATAATTGTTTGACTAACATCTGTGGATGTGGAAAACTGGTTGGAGGAATCCGACCGGATTCCTCGATATTTATATGTACTGTTTGTTTTGTATGCACTGTTTGAACCCGAATTACATTTAAAATCCTGTGTGAATATTAATGTTGAATGAAAATTCAGCATTTGTTTCGGTAGATAAATAAACAATATCAATTAAGAAAGTGGTAACAGTCGACCGTAGAACCATCGTTTTGTTAAGAAGTTGATTTGCCATCAGGAAAATGAACGAAGTTAATTATAAAAAATTATATTTTTATAATTAAAAAGAAGATTTAAATTTTTATATAGAAGTTCTATTATAAATCAGAATTTTAGAGTTTGTGTTATAAAGTAAATACAGACGTTTGTTTTACATTTAAATAAGTTATTAAGATATAATTATCCTGCGAGTGGATAACTTGGATAATTAGTTTAAAGCAAAAAGTTAAGAAATATTATTAGATTAATTATATTAATCTAATGTTAAAAAGAAATTAAAATCAGTTAACGAGTTTACTGATGGAATGAAGTTGATTTAAATCAACTGTTTAACTGAAAAATGATTATTAGATAAAATGGGTCCTTGTAAAGAAATTATAAATAAAACTGTGGATTGAAGTTAAAGCAAAGAGTTAATGTTTAAAATAAATAATTATAAACAACGAAGATTTCAAAGTATGAATATGATGTTATGAAACCATATTCCAAAATAAAACAAGGAAATACGATTTGATGAATATTATAAGTAATAAGGGATTAGAGTACAGACTTATATCTGTTCTAAGGTAAGAACGTTGTCGGTCAAGGTCTGAGAGGTAAATAGAATACCCCAACTTGAACGGCTTCGCTATTATCGAGGAACGACATCAGTTTGTAACGGAAAGATATGTCAAGATTTTTGTAACGGAAAGAGATGTCAAGATTTTTGTAACGGAAAAAGACGTCGAGATTAGTTATAAAGTGGCATATAGCAACATATTGCAAGTTTGAACTATAGCGATAAAATAAACGTTGTTGATTAGGCTTAAGCGTGACTGTATGTCAAGATTAGTATAAAGGGGAATATTACAGCGTATGGCTAGTTTAGAACTATAGCGATAAATTAACGCTGTTAACCAAAATTAAGCATGATTTTTATATATGGCAGCACTTCCTAGGAAATGAAACAGTTTAGTTGAAATCCACTTATTCGAAAGTGATAAATAACGATGTCGTAAGAAAATATAAGAATCAGTTTTAGAAAGAGAAATTGGAGAATCGTGTTAGAAACGATGACAACATTTCGATGTTCGAAATGTGATTAGAATTAAATCGTTAGGATTTGGAACTAGAATTCGACGATGTCGAATGTATTAAAAGTAAACTATTTTTAGGGATTATAATCTGATAGAATAATTAACATTTAGTTATAAACAAATAAATGTTGATAGGATAGAAATCAGTATTTAGTTATAAACTTGATATCGATTAGATAAGAAGTTGACTTAGAGACAGAGTTTATAAAGTGGAATAGGAGTGAAAAAGTATGGAAGAGATTTCGGTAAATAAGATAAGGGAGATTATTACGTGAATAAAGAGTTATATGATCAAGGTGTTTAGATTTCTATAAGAAGGGATGGTATTCCCATTTCAAAGGGAATAATGTTTTAAAAGTGAACGTTGGGCCGATTAAAAGGTTAAGATGAATTTGGAAATATTTTCCAGTGTAAATAAGGTAGATTACCCAAGTATAGGAATAAAGAATGTGAAATTAATGGGAAATAGTTCGAACGTTAATAACGGATATTTTTTGGAACATGAAAGAATAAAAGTTTATAATAATTGGAAATGTTTTCCAAAAGTGTTAAAGGAAAAAACAGAGTTTGAGAAATATCTAATGAGATATGGGAATTTGAAAATATAACGAATGTTAAATAAAAAGCACCCGTGTTTATGTGAAGTTAGTTATGCATTAGAATGGATGTTGTTTTCACTCCGATAGTTAAATAACCAACTATCGAAGTGTTTTGACCATCGTTGTCAATACGGAGAGACCGGTTGGATATGTTATCTGAAAACCACTCCGTATAGGCATCAGCGCTGCGAATTATATTATGCTGAAGATAATTGAAGACGGAGTTAAATGCAAGGGTCGTCTTGTTCCAGAATGATGTTTTCTGTTTGTCCAGTCCCAGGACAACTTGTATGGACGAGTGTCTGACAGAGTATTTCCAACGGGCATGCCGTTGATTTTACGAATATACCAAGTTGGTGGGGAGAAGGTAACTTCTTTTTATTCTACACCCAGTGTGCATTTGTGTAATCAATGTGTGATTACGGATTTGACGATGTGACATTCAAAGTGAATGGTTATCAAATGTTCTGAAGATAGACGTAGCCTCTAGCCTCACAACCGAGAATGAAAGAAGTTGGGCTAGGCAGCATGGCTAGTTGGGTCATCCCCAAGCAGGGTGTATTGTCACCGATCTAGAGAAAATTCATATTTATACTTCTTTTTGATTATGTATCTTCGGATTGACGGTTGGATGGCCTACAACCGTGGTGGCAATATATTCGCGACACTCAAGCTAAATGAGTGAGCGGTCATGTGTGGCCGGGTTGCAAGACGTTCTTGTTGAACCATGAGTGTATCCCCTCTAGAGTACACTATTCAGAAGGTGCTCCCATACCTTGTCTGTTGAAGTCCAATCTCCAATAAGCGCCCTGCGGTTTATGATTTTATATTATATATATGTGGAACGTGAGATGCAAGCGTTCTGCTACTTGGATAATTATTTGTTTAGACATTATCATAATATCACTGGTTTCGATATGAAAGTATTTTGGATTATAGTAAGGTAAAAACCGTCCATGTTCATGTGTGGGCTGGTCTTACTATTATCTTCTTGTTTGAAGAGGATTTTCAAAGTTAAACAGTATGGTTGGAATTTACTCACACCAGTCCCATGACTGACCCAGAGTTTATTTTGTTGTTTTCCCTAAACTCTTGGGTGCCCAAATTTGTACGGGCAGTCAAGTGTTTCAGGATTTTGCAGATTCACTTGGAGGAGCTAAAAGCAGGATGCTCCACTATTAATTATTGAGAGATTATTTCCGCTGTGATGTATACCATGTATTATACTCTGATATGGTATGTATATATACAAACTCAGATTTGTATTTCAAACTTGTTATATAATAAAGATTATTATTCCGCTGTGAGATTCGTGTTTTCTCTGATTCTGTTCAGTAGTGATCTTCTTCTTCTTCTATTCTATTAGTTCTATCTTTTCTATCTCATCCTCTAAATTCTTCTATTAATGATCTGAATTTTCGTGCACTTTGAGTTGAATGTGTAGAATATTAGTCAGCTCAAATTGGTACGAATTTTCCGGCCATTACAACCTTAATCTCTATGTGCTTCTATTCTCACTTAAAAGACCTTTGGGCTGTGCATGGATGGAACTCATTAGAGAGGATAAAGTTAAGTTACTACTAACCCCATTTAAAATACCTTTGGGCTATGGTGGTTATCAAGTGCTTAACACATTTTGAACTTATTTAAAATCTTTAAAATTCATATTCAAATAATCAATTTTATTGAACTCTCCTCATTCTATAAATCCATCGTAAATCCATTCATTCTGAAAGTGAAATTTGCTTCTGATTTAAAGATTATTATGATTTTTGTTTGATTAAATGGGATTTGCGATATATATTCTCTCTCTTAATTTGAATTTATATTTATGGTCTAAATTCATCACTATTTCGATCTCTATTATTATTTTGATGATAACAAAACGGGGAGAATGGTCAATATTTTGATTGATGAGTATTTAATTCAAAAATATTTTAAGACTGGAAATTAAATATCTAGAGGGAGAATGGTCAATTGGATTTCATTATTCATATTTTCCACATATATAGGGGGAGTTCAGTAAAAGGGGGAGCAAACAAATAGGGGAAGCTAATAAATAGGGGGAGTTCAATATTCACTGTCAAACACATTTATTATTATCAAAATCTTTTACTTGTTTGTCATCATCAAAAGGGGGAGATTGTTGTATATGACGTAGTTGTATACACAATTATATGATTTTTGTTTGATGATAACAACCAAATAAATATTATTTTAAAATGTGTTTGTTACTATACTGTTCTATATATACATCACAAACAGGAATATAATATTTATATTTAAATAGAATACGACTGTACAGACATACATATATTCATACAGTATTTTATTGAATATTATATTTCAAACATTCAAACAGTACAACTATTTATGACTCCGCTATTTATTTAATTCACATGAGACTGTACTTGTAAACATACTGAATACGATAAACAAGTTTGTTTGACAACAATAAAATAATATATTATTTCAATCAAATTTGTTTATTACATATATCAGTACAATTCTCTCATAGCTCCTCACTACAGTTCATTCATCACTCAGTACATTTTCATATACGCTACACTCAGTTTACAGACTAACTCATACACAAATATTCTTATATATTTTTCTCTGTCATCTTCAGTTTTCTGTCTTCATAGCTTTCAGTCAGTCCAATCTGCTTACCTGTCACATGAAACACACACACAGTATACTGCAATAGAAATGAAACGAATACTAGCAAATAAAAATTTATTTTTTAATTTTATTTACCTCAGAATTTCGATGTGTTTCTCATCATTTTTCATGACTTGATCTGATTTATCAATTTATCTGACTATGTCTAGACAGCTTGTGATATTCACAGTGATACACTATAAATACCACAAGGCAGTCAGTGTATATACAAAATATTTCAGTGCAGGGACAAGATTTTTTTTTCCTGATGGCTGCATATACACACGTGTATAGATAAACACGTGTGCACTGCCTCGCCAATCTGTGTGCAACTGAGGAGTAGCCACATGGACCATCTCGACTCAGTGCAACAGTAATCAATGTGGTCCCATAAACATCAATGACAAAGCATCCAAAAACAAAATGAAAGTGGCCGAGCATACGTATGTGGATGCATGTAATCAAAACATGGTCGGGACATGATCAAAGATTAACACTCAGACATCAATGAAACATGGGAGCAAGAAATACATGTTGGGCTCAAGCACTTCACAATCATTCAAAATGGTGCAAAAGTTTTAAGTGGTGAGAATGGTCGAGCCAATCAAGCACATATACTCAAGATCCTAGCATTTTCATAAGTGTTTAAAATGGTGCATCAAAATGGTCGAGCTCAACATATGGCAAGGAACAACACAAATGTGATCAGCCAGCAAAATCAGTCTAGTCACTCATTTACAACTGATCTTACAACAAGACCAATTTATTTTTTTTACAATGGAAACTTGACTTAGCATCACAAATGGTCAAATGGTTCATATATAACCAAGGTGGTGTAGTCAACATGAGAAGCAGTCAGCAGTTTACAGTTCAAATTTCATGTGTGACTTGATAGGCCAGCAAGATTTCAAAGTGTTCAAGTGCATTTACAAGACTACACACAGCATACATGTTTACAATTGTCTAGTGACAAAGCAAGTAGAAACAAGGCAGCTCAGTGAACACTAGTCTGATGCACAAGTACAAAAATGAACCTTGGGAAATCACAAAGTACACACAAACTGATTATATATGCACAGTGTGCACAAGTTAACACAGTAAATATGATGATGACAAGAGCAGTGCAGTCAAATAAAGCACAAGCCAAATTCGTGAACAAGTCAAGGCGGAAAGTCAGTTTAGCATTTTTATATACATGGATGTCAACTGAAGCGGCATACACATGGTGATTCATCATTTCAGGTGCAATAAGTGATATACACAGCAAATGAATTTGCATTTCTATACATGCCATTTGGATATGCACAAAGCAGTTCAATTTATAACATGGATACAGGAAGTTTAGATACACAAACATGGTTCAATGTATACTACAGAAGAATGTTCAGCTTCAGATTTCAGGTGCATATACAAAATATACCCATGTGAACAAGTCATGGTGACATAGCATAAGGAAGCAGGTCCAACATTCACAAGTGTACATACAGCAGATAAATAAGGCAGGTTCACAAATGTGTGTGCATGAACACAAAGAAGTTTTTCAAGTGTGCAAATGAAGTTCTGTTTTGGAAAGCAACATATCACAATGAAAAACTGAGTTTGATTTCCAGAGATCTACAAATCATTTTTTGGCATGATTTCAGAATGAAGCAAATATTTTTTTATGACAGTCATAAGTAAATGATTCAAGACATGTGCATAAAGTGCAACATCCTATATCGGTCAGCAAGGGTGATAATAACATGTGTATCTCAAAACGGTCAACCAGAAATGATTTTTCAAAGATCCAGAAATCAAGCCACAAATTCAAAGTTAGGGTTTTTACAAGAAAATAATTGTTTCTAGAAATATATATACACAGCATTTTTAAATCGATATTATATAACGAAGACTAACTCAAATTCCAGAATCAATCGAAGAAATCTCCAGAGTAGCCGAAGATTTCAAAAGCCCCAAAAATATCGCAAAAATATCATAACCAAATCAACATATGAAATCAGAGAATTTTTAGGATTTAGAATCCTATATAAGCACCCTTTCATCATCGGCTATCATTATCGAAAACAAAAACCCATAACATTCAAGAACAAAATCGAATAATCAATTCAGAAGAACTTACTTTGTTTTTGATCAAGATCCAGAGAGAAACATCCCAAATCGAAGAACCAGCAAGCCGTAGAGATTCGAGCATCATAGAATTCAATTTTGATTTGTCCATCATCGTGATTCGATTTGTGAAATCATAAGAAGCCCTAGAAATTTGTTCTGCCGCCACCATTTCTTTTATCTCTTGAAAAGGAAGCAAAGTGATCGGGTGAACCAAAGAAAAAGGGGCCAGCCAAGATTTAAAAAGGACAAGGATTAAAGTGGCTTTTAAATAAATTAAAACTAGGGTTTTTATATTTGTTTTTAGGGTTTTTTATTGTTTGTTTTTATTCGTTTCAATTTGTAATCAAATTTAAAGTTTTCTAGTTTATCTCTAAAACTAGGGAGATGAATTACAGGATTTGTAATTCGGGGAAATCTGGTTTCGGGGATAGAAACTAGTGCAGGGTTTTGAGCATAGGGTTAAGAATAGTTGGGAGCGAGTGTCGCGAGTTTACAGGGGATGGTAAGCGTAGAGATTGTTTTAACTCCTAGTAGAAACCTTGGGGAATGCAGCAGTAGGCAGGGTTTTGCCGAAGCTAGGTATATCTGTGTGTTATTTATTTTCTGCATTTATTCTGATTATTATCTGTGTTGTTATTATTTAATTACTCTGCGAAAATCTTCTATAAACCCTATTCACCCCCCCCCCCCCCTCTAGGGTTAGTTTAGATCCTACATTTAGAATTATCCATTTTTCTAATGTCTCTTGTTAACGATAAAAATCGTCAACACCCAGTCAAAAGTTTAACAATGTTAATGCAATGTAGTGGGTGATCTTTCTAAAGGAAGCTTGAAAGATAATTCAGTCTCAACAAGCTCAACTTGTTTTGTCGTTTCCTAGATAACAAGGCCTTGAGTCCGAAGATCGGTTACTCTTCCTTCAAGAGGTGAGTATCACGCTTACGAGACTCAAAAGACCAACAGTTATCTTGGGATAAGGGCATTTTATGTTGGAAGAAGGTTGAGAACCTCATTATGACAACTTCCCTAAGGTTCAAGATAAAACAATAAACATCGTGTTAAGAAGAAATATGCTAATGCATTACAACAGCTAGGCTAATAACATATTACAACTATTATCGACTAAAATGATACTTCCACATCGATCAAACCTACGAGTAGGGCTTGGTTGTGTCAGTAATCTCGTTATAAGGTTATAATAAGTATTGTGCAGGTTATGTTACATTAGGCTTAAGGTGAAAGACTTGGGTTACACATGTTAGTTATAGTGAATCACTCATTGATTTTACTCAATGGTTTCCCCTATTTGAACACTTTTGTACCTAATTCCTCCACAAAAAGAGGTTAACGAAAAACTCCATGTTCGATCAATATAGACACAACATGATTATTTAATCGAGAAAAGATTAAGTCTCAATTTCCCCTTTTCATTATTTATTTTGAACGAATTCAAAAGTTATGGAAATCCCTAATTTGATTTAGGAATTAGTGTTTTCTCTCTCAGAAAAAGGGGTACATATTGTGGAATGAGAAAACGATCCTCAGAATGTGACCCCTAAGGTCTTATTTATAGACAATTTGGGCCCCCTTTTGTGATGGGAAGACTGCTTCTGATTCATGCTATCGGTACTGATCTGCTTCAGCGGCTTCCGATAGCAGTTTTTAGGTGTCTGTCTCTTTTGGTTTCGGTATCGCTTCTGCTTCTGGATTCTCTTTGTCTTGACGCCTTTATTATGTAAGCGACAATCTGCTGTCAGGCCATCTTTAGGATATGCTTCACTGCTTCCTTTCTTGTAATCTTTAACGTTGCTTCCAGTATTGCTGCCAAGCCTGTTGGTAGAGATAGCATTTTCGCTGGAGCTTTGGCTTTCATCTAGCTTTGGTGTTTCACTTTAGTGCTTGAATTTTTCTTTTATAAAATCATTAATGCCAATAGCACTTTGTTTGTTCTTGTGCTATCGGTCTCACTACTCTTTCGGTGGCGTTATATTCCGGTATCGGATTAGTGCCTTCGGCTTTATTATATTGCTTGCTTTTGGTATTGCACTAATGGCTTTATTATTACTTCCTTGGTATCAACCCTGGGTCTCTGCTTCTTATCCATGAGTACCAAAATCAAATTAGCTATCTCTCTTTGGAGTATCGACGTCAAGCTGAATTTTTCAGACATGTTGGTGTTGATAGCATGCCTCCTTCATCCTTGATTTTCTGTCGACATCAGGCCTTATCTCCTATAGTTGAAGCTGGCGATGTCCTTGCTTTCGGTTATCGGCTTTGTCTTTTGGTTATCGGTTCTAGCTTTTCAGCTATCGGTTTTGTCTTTCGATTACTAGTTCTAGATTTCGTCAATCGGCTTTGGTGCGATACCCCTTCACCCTTTCTTACTTCCGGTGTCAAATTCTGGTAATAAAATTTGCCCCTTGGTGAAGGCGTATTTCTGACTTATCAAGTCAGACTCTTCTCTTTAACTTGTAATACATTTGTTTGATCTTTCACTTGTGCTTTACCTACATAAATTTCAACAGCCAATATTTTGTATTAGTCTTTCAGTCATAGTAGGGTTTCAACAACAGTTTGCTCATATCATTTTTGGCATTGTCCGGGTCTGAGCCCAATAGCGTATTAAGCATGCGACTGAGGAAGCATAATCATTCATATTTCATACTTCATTGGAATAGTGAATAACAATGCTTAGAAAACTTCCATGCGCAAATGTGAGGGGCCTTTATCCTTATTTCCAAATTCTATAATGAGGCACTCATGATACCGACCCAACGATGAATTTCAAAATTATTTAATGGAAATAGGATGGAGAGGCTGAGAACTAGAGATGGAAAAGGGACGGGTCTAGGGTCCAAACCCGCTTGATCCACCCCTGTTTTGACCCATTTGGACCCGCCCCATAGGGTCTTCGGGGGGGGGGTAGACCCATGACCCGCTTTTGGAGGCCCAAGTCTAGGGTCGAGTTTGGGGCACGGCTAACCCACCCCGACCCGACCCACATGATTGAAACATCATTACAATACTTTATAACTATAATGGTTACTTGTTCATCTTCTTAGGTATACATGGTTATAACTTGAATATTATATTCTTTCAATCAACAAACTATAATCTTTTCACAGTATTTAGTTGCATCAACAATAATTATACAATAACAAATGCATACATTTTGAACTATTATCATACAACTCATTTTATTATATTTTCTTATCATTGAGAACACATTATAATATGTATATAATTTATCGTTTAGTGATAAAACAATATAAGTATATAAATTTGTGTACATTAGAACACAATATCACCAGGTCATGGGGCGGTCAGGTGTACCCTGACCCATACGGGTTTCGGGTACAGCCGAAATTATAGACCCGCCCCGGGTCTACGGGGTGGGTCTGGGGAGGAATTTAAAAAGTACAGGTTGGGTCTGGGGAAGGAGAAAACCGACCCAACCCAGCCCATTGCCATTCCTACAAAGAACCCATATTCGGGTTTTTGATAGGGGACCATATATTCAGTTTTGGAAATAGTAGAAATCCCGAGCCCACTTGGATTCAGGTATTAATGATAGAACATCATAAATTCACATCTGGTAATAACATAAGTCCTAAACCAACCCATATTCGGGTATTAATAACAGAAGACCAGAAATACACTTCTTCTGGTAATAATAGAAATCTCGAACCAATCCGGATTTGGGTATATTGACAGAAGACCAGAAATCCACTTCTTTTGGTAATAATAGAAATCCTGAAATTACCCAGATTCGAGTATTTATGATAGAAGACCAGAAATCCATTTTTTGGTATTTGATAGAAGTCCCGAACCAAATCCTGATTTGGGTAAGTATGATAGAAGGTCAGAAATCCACTTCTGGTATTTGATAGAGGCCCCGAACAAACCCAGATTCGGGTATTTATGATAAAGGCCAAAATCCACTTCTGTTATTTGATAGGAGTCCCGAACCAAACCTAGATTAGGGTATTTAGGATAGTAGGCCAGAAATCCACTTCTGGTATCTGATAGGAGGCCCAAACCAAACCCAGATTTGGGTATCTATGCCATCCCTAGGCTTACTCTTTAAAGCAGAAGTTGTTCATGCGTTGTTCCCTTCATGTGGAATACTTATGTAAGCAGAGGTGAGTGCATTCTCAGAATGCTCCTCTAGAGCTTTTGTTCCCTTCTCTCGGTATTGGTTCTAAGAAGATGATGTATGTGCTGTTGGGCCACCCTCTGTGCTCCTGTTTACCAAAGCAGATGATGGAAATGCTTTGTTAGCCACTCTCTGGGCTTTTAGATTGTCAAAGCAGAGGATGTACGTGCTTTGATTGTTCCCTTCCAAGGGAAATACACAAGCAGAGATAGAGCGTGCTCTTCTGCGAGCAAAGTCCGCACGTGCTTAGTCAAAGCAGAGGCAGAGCGTACTCTTCTACGATTAGAGGCAAAGCGTGCTTCATTCACGACCTTCTACCGGAAATGAGGGACATAAGCACAGGTAGGACATGCTCTTCTATGAGCAGATGTAGGATGTGCTTAGATAACGCAGAGGCAGAGCGTACTCTTCTGCGAGCAGAGGCATGGAGTGCTTATTAGATGCTCTGTCCCAACCATTTCTGACATGGATCGGAGGCTTACGCTTTTGATGCTTTAACCCCGATCATTTCTGATTTGGACGATGTTAAAGGCTTACACCCCACCTCCCTCCAAGAGATGCCTTTCCCTGAGCATCTTGGCGGTGACAAAGGTTTTTGACCATTGTAAAATGCTTTTCCCATTTAGGGTGGTTCCAAATTTTGAGTGGGGTTCCATCCCTTATTCATGTTAATATTTTCAAGGAGACCTTTTATTCACTGATATTTGGAAAGTATGATCTCAAATATTCTGTTTTCCATGTTCTAGGCATAAGGTCTCCATTTGATTTGTAGAGTCGGTATGCTCCAGGTACGAGTTCTTGATGTATGATTATGGGTCCCTCCTAGTTTGGGCCAAAAGGACCATCCGTTGGATTCTTTGTATTGGCCATTACCCTTCTAATACCAAATCTCCTTTTCGAAAGGTCCTTATTCTTAATTTTGAATTGTAGTATTTGGTGATTCTTCTTTGATATTCTGTAACACCACATAATTTGTTAACATTAAAGAGGATAAAGTAAATAATAATTAATTTAATATTAAGAATTAAGGGAAACAAACTACGTCATTACGTCCGTATCGAAATTTTAGACACCTAGTTTGCGTAAAATGGATAACATATGAAGATGTTACGGACGATAAAAGATTGAAAAATCAAACCAGGTATAACTGGCGCACTTCATAAGTGCGCCAAGGCAATTTTACACTAGCGCACCTGTAAAGTGCGCCCAGAATAGTTTTTAGGTATTCGGGTCTTTTTCCAAGTGGAGGCGACCCGCAAATTAATTCACCCTAGGGCTTATGTGGCAGTCGGTTCCAGAGGGTTCTGCAATTAAAAATATACCTCAATTCTCTTGTTTTCTTCACAAAGAATCAATAGCGGCTAAACTCTACCGGTGTGTGAATTGAACTGGAACCCTTATCCTCTTCTGTCAACTAAGGCAAATCAAATCCAGAAATCCAAAATCCATTCTTTCTCTATTCTCTAAACCTAACGCTGTGAGTTTCTAGTTATTTTTAGGTTTAAATGAATAGAAGTAAACTATGAAAGACTGTGATTTGGATATGTTGTGAACCTTGAATCTATGCTATTATCATATCCTATGCTATGTCATGATAGATCTATTTCTCTAGATCCAATTCAATCGTGATTATTCTACTATGTTATTATTGTGGATCTTGGTTTGTAACTATATTGTGGTTAATATAGATCTGTTAATTTGGACAGTTATATCATTGGATAGATCTAATCATTTATGTAAATCATGAACATATGCCACCTGGAATTGGTTAGGATTGGATCTAAATCTTTGTTTTAATTGTAACTTCTATGACATGTTATGATGTGAATTTTTGTAGACCTATTTCTAAATTAGTAGATCTAATTTATGTGGACGTTGAAACTGTTAGTCAGATCTAGATTATCACCTTGTGTTATCATGTTAGATCTATTTTAATTTCTACATCTGAATTATGTTATCTAATTTATCACCTTGTGTTATCATGTAGATCTATTTTAATTTCTAGATCTGAATTATGTTATCTAATTTATCACCTTGTGTTATCATGTTAGATCTAAATCGATTCGATATCTAAATTGCAAATTTAGATCTTACTATGCTTATTGTGACATTAAAATTATGTTAGAATCAATTGACTTTCAACCGTTCATTAGTTTTATGTCCACCTTATTATGATGACTATTTCATGTCCACGCCAGTAAGTATGTTCATCTTATTATCATGTTAGTTTATGTTTATGTCACGATGATCACTTTGGTTATATTCCCATTATTTTCCCTATTATCGTTTATGACTAGACTATTCTAGCCTAGGCATGCTGCCAATTTTGTGAGGGCGCTAGTTAAGGAACGGGGAAAAAGGGTTAATATTGGCATAATTTGAATATGAACATTTTTGAATATATAATTCAAATTATTGGGTAAAATGGGTATTAACACCTATAAAAGGAAAGGATTAATTAATTGGTTAATTAATTAATGGAATGTCTGGTAATTACAATTAGAATTGTAATTGTACTTATGACATGAGGTTAGGTTGCGTTTGTTTTGGAAGTCTACCCGGACCTGACCGGCAAATCCAACAGCCACTAATGTTGAACCTAATGTGGGAGGTCTAAGTACGCAAATACGAATCGGGCTAAGACATGAGGTTGGGCCCAACTGTGGAATAAAACAGCCCGGACCCGACCGGCATATCCAGCACCCACACGTTGTAGGCCTAACGTGGGAAGTCTAGCCCATTATAAACCATAAATGGACATGGTAATGAATTGGACTACTTAACCAAATCTAATCCACAAGGATTGTAAGATATTGAACTAAGGTTAGGATTAAGTAAATTGATTGAAATAGTGGATGGGTTAAGTAAATCTGGAAAAGGTGGGTAATATTTACATATATAGGCCCACGAACTTAACCGATAAGGTTATGTAATTAAAGATACCTAGTGGTATACATAACCAGAGAAATTAATAAAGTTATGTAATTAAAGACACCTTTTAGGGTAAGCATAACTGAATAGGGCTATGTAATTAAAGACACCTAGTGGTATACATATTCAGTGAAAAACCTAATAGGGGATACAAGACAAAGGGGAGAGCTTGTATCATATTGTGTAGGACCCATTTCAGTCAGCAACCCGGATTAGGTATCGAATAAAGTACTTCGTACTAGGCGGAGAAGGGGCATGCTTACTGACTGATTGTAAGAGATCCAAACGTGACGGACGGTGTGGGCAGCGCAAACCGACCTGGCCTTGTGCGTGCATGGGCCGGGCAGAAGGGGATAAGGCGACCGTGACACCAGTAGATGTGGTTGTGCACATCTTGGGAAATGAAGGGTTGCCACTTTAGGAAGTGATACCTCCTATTATGGGGCTAGCATAGGTTATCTACGGAGTAGGGAGCCGATAAACTAGGGTAGGGGTTAGGGTATATTTTGGACATATTCCCTGAGTCTACCACCTTATAGTGGAAGGGATCATCTCATCCTGGTTATACTAGTAATAGTGCAGAGTAATCATTAGAGAAGTGTATACACCTTACCTTGTCTACTTTGTCACACCTGCCATTTATGTAGTGATCTCTCTTATCCAGTTTATATGCCTATCATGTTCCTTTTATTTATTTACTGGCTACAAGTAACTAGACTCGCCAGACTTTATGTCTGACCCTTTTTGTTTCTCCTTCTTTCTTCCGTTTCCCCCCAGGTTCTCAGGGAGGAAACACTCAGGTTTAGTCTGGACTCAAATATCATCTTGCTAGGAGCTACTTCTAAAGTATGGCTCAAGTCCTTGTCTCTACTATGGCTGAACTCTTTCAATTGGGGAATTATGTTTTTATATTCTTATGTACTCTGATGATGCAAGATAGAAGTTATTTTATTGTAACGGTTTTGTGACTTATGATATTGTGGACCACGGTATAATGTTTTATGTTGAAATAAAAGTTTAAAATTTCCGCTGCTATCTTATTTATATTTGTCTTGTAATTATTCTGTGTCTGTTTACCTATAACGCTTCACGAAACTTAATGCATTCCCTTAGTGAGTGACATTAACGGACGTGGGGTGTCACACTTGGTATCAGAGCTAAAGGTTACTAGATTATATAAAAGTTTTTGAAAATTATTTTCGAAAAGGTTTTAAAAGAAAGAATTTTCATAAAGAAAAGTCTATTTTGAAAAACATTCCCCAAAAAGCCATATGTAGTATCCTTTGGTCCTTTATCTAAATTTCTTCCTTTTTCCTTTGTCAGCATGCCTGGGGAACAAAACATTCCTAATATCCCAGAGGGCATCACAATACCCAGATGGTTCCGTAGATATTTGGAGGCCACGGCACCTGCTGAAGGCCAATGAAATGTTCCTCTCCCAGCTGCACAAGTCATTCCTCCTCTTTCCCCTCCAAGAGAAGATAACTTCGCCAAGATCTGCAAGGACTTCCGTGCTATGGGAGGGAAGCCATTCCATAGGAACGAAACATTCGTAGAAGCTTGGAACTGGCTCAAGGAGACCGAGGACTAATTTACAATCTTTGAAGTAGAGGATAGAAGGAAGGTACAGATAGCCGCCTTGCTACCAAAGGACGAAGCCTAATTTTGGTGGGAAGTCACTCAAGCTAGACATCCTGTGGAAACTTGGGGAGATTTTAGACAGAGGTTTGACATGAAATTTCTTTTCCAAGCTGAAAGCAGCATGCAGATGGAGAGATTCTTAACACTCAAACAAGAAAACTTGATGGTAACAGAGTATGTGAATAAATTCAACCAGCTAGCAAGGTTCGGTTTAGAGTTGGTGGATACGCTTCACAAAAGGGCTTTGCGGTTTGCTAAAGGGCTGAATGAGTCTATGCATGGTTTAGCCATGTCCCATATTCCAATGGGAGCCACTTTTGAAAAGCTTGTCGATATGGCCCTAATGCATGAGGAAGACAAGGGACAAAAGAAGGCTGAGGAGATGTTGGTGTGACCCAAGAAGGGGAAGAAGCAACAACATCAACATCAGAAGAAAGGAGGGAAAATGATAAAGACAAGGATAAGAGAAAATGTCATCATTGTGGGAAGGAAGGTCATCTGGTTAAAAACTGTAAGTGAAGGAAGAACTCTTGCTACCACTGTGGAGAGGCCGGACACTTTGCTAAAGAGTGCCCGAAGAAATGAGGATCACAGGGACAAGGTCAAAGGGTAGGAAATTCTAGAGGGCAGGTGCATGCTCTCGCAACCAGTGCTCCTGATAGAGGTAGAAAAATTACTATGGAAGGTTTAATTTCTCTTTCAAACCATCCTATTAGAACACTTTTTGATTCTGGTGCCTCACATTCATTTATATCAAGTTCTGTAGTTGAATCTCTACACTTAATTACTAGTATAGTAGTGGATCCCGTAGTTGTTTCAAACCCCATTGGTGGTTCAGCTCATTTATCTATGATTTGTTAGGGTTTGAAAATATCCGTGTTGGGTGTCGAGTTTGAATGCGATGCGTATGTGCTCGGGTTTATGGGCTATGGGTTGATTCTAGGAATGGATTGACTAACCACCTATGGTGCCATTCTGGATTGTGAGAAGAGGGTTGCTAGGCTTCTGACTTGTCATGGGAGAACCCTCGAGATTTCATGTGACCCACAAGGG
This sequence comes from Allium sativum, assembly GCA_030737875.1. NCBI lineage: Eukaryota > Viridiplantae > Streptophyta > Magnoliopsida > Asparagales > Amaryllidaceae > Allium > Allium sativum. Next base: position 94,378,972 of record CM060923.1, read on the forward strand.
TCGGTTATGCTTAGTTTCCTAGAGTCTCTTGATGCATCTATCGACGATCTGCAATCTGTTCCAGTAGTTTGAGATCTTTTCGATGTTTTTGATGAGGTTCAAGGTTTACCTCCGAGGCACGAGATTGACTTTTGTATATATTTAGTGGACAATGCAAAGCCAGTTGCATTGCCAGTGCACTATATGGCTCCAAGGGAAAGGAGAAAGCTGAGTAAGCAAGTAGAGGAGCTACTTGGGAAAGGGTTTATCAGACGAAGCATATCTAAATGGGTGCTCCAGTAGTATTCGCGACCAAGGCGGATGGTTCGCTTCGTTTATGTGTTGAATATAAAGAGTTGAATAAACTCACTAAGAAGAATAGACATCCGCTTCCGAGGATTGATGATTTATTTGATCAGCTTGTTGGTGCCTCGGAAATTTCTCAGTTAGACTTGGCCACTGGGTTCCAATAGTTGAGGGTGGCTAAGGACAACATAGATAAGACTACCTTTAGGACTCCGAACGATTTCTTTGAATGGCCAGTTATGCCTTTTAGGCTGACAAATGCACCCGCCTATTTTTTTGATTTGATGAGTAGGGTGTTTCAGGAGTTCTAAATAAATTTGTTGTTGTCTTTGTCGATATTATTTTGATCTTCTCCAAGAGTGAAGAAGAGCATTCCCAGCATTTGAGAGAAGTTTTGAAAACTCTCTGTGACCATCATCTTAAAGCAAAATTCTCCAAATGACATTTTTTGAAGAAAAGAGGTGAGATTCTTAGGGCATGTGGTCTCTAAAAAAGGGATATTTGTAGATCCCGCGAAGGTGGTTGCAGTGCAAGATCGGCAGGTTCCTAAAAATGCAACCGAGGTAAGAAGCTTTCTTTGTTTAGCAGGTTACTATAGGAAGTACATCAAGGACTTCGTGAAGATATCAGCCCCACTCACCAGACTGACAAAGAAGAACTTGGCATTCTCATGGGATATAGACTGTGACATTGCTTTCCAACGACTGAAGAGGGCTTTGACAACAGCCCCAGTCTTGACCTTGCCTGACGGGAATAAGGTGTTTATTGTTTACACTGATGCATGTGGTATAGGGCTTGGTGCGATTCTAATGCAAGAAGAGAAAGTAGTGTGTTATGGGGGTAGACAGTTGAGAGTTCATGAAAAGAACTACCCCACCCATGATCTAGAGCTAGCTGCCATAGTGTTTGCATCAAAGACGTGGCACCATTATTTACTTGGAGAGAAGTCCGAGTTATACACCGATCATAAATCTCTCAAGTATCTGTTCTCGCAGAAGGATCTCAATTAAAGGCAACAGTGGTGGATGGAGTTTCTAGCTTCTTATGATTTTGAGATTTCCTGTACCCTTGGCAAGGGTATTGTGGTGGCGGACGCACTAAGTAGGCAGAGGGTGGTCATAAGTCCTTTGTTTGTGGAAAGAAAGAACTTGGAGTTCATAACAGTTTTTGATTTTAGACCCTCCATCGAGATTTTGTCTGATTTGTTTGCATCCTTGGAGATACGACGACTCTTATGGAATAGATCGGAGCTTCGCAACAAGGTGGCCCACAGATTTTAGACATCATGGATAAGCTCAGAAGAGGGGAGACTTCTAGTCACCTCAGCAGATATGCCATAGATGAAAAGGGGTGGTTGCGACGAGATGGAAGGCTTTGTGTTCCTCAAACTGGAAGCCTAATAAAGGCAGTCCCAGAAGAAGCCCACCATTCTAAGATGACCATTCATCCAGGCGGTGATAAGATGTACAGGGACATGAAGAGGGTTTTCTTTTGGGCTGGGATGAAGAAAGACGTGGCCGAATTTGTTTCTCAATGTTTAGTTTGCCAGCAAGTCAAAGCTGAGCAAAAGAAGCCCAGTGGATTACTTCATCCGTTGGAGGTTCCATAGTGGAAATGGGAGAGCGTCTCTATGGATTTCATAGATGGTTTTCCTAGATGGAAGAAAGGCAACACCAGTATCTGGGTTGTGGCGGATAGACTCACTAAGAGTGCTCACTTTATTCTAGTTAAGAGTAAGAGGACGACATCGTGGTTGGTAGCAATTTATGTGCGTGAGATAGTTCGTCTTCATGGAGTACCTTCTACCATCATGAGCGATCGTGACCCCATCTTTACCAGTGAATTTTGGAGGAGCTTGCAAGAAGCATTAGGTACACAGTTTTGTTTAAGCACCGCTTATCATCCTTAGACCGATGGACAGACAGAGATGGTGAACATGATTCTTGAAGATCTTTTGAGGCTGTGTATCCTAGACTTCAGAGGGACTTGGGAAGAGCATTTTCCTTTAGCAGAGTTTGCCTATAATAACAGTTATCAAGCTAGCACTAGCATAGCACCCTTTGATGCACTATACGGACGACTATGTAGATCACCAACTTATTGGTGGGAGTCTACAGAAAGATTATTACTTGGACCAGATATGGTTAGGGAAACGTCTGAAAAGATTGACCTTATTCGACGATGGATGAAGACAGCTTAAGATAGGCAGAAATCCTATGTAGAAAAGAGAAGGACTGGCCTTGAATTTGAAGCAGGAGACTTGGTTTTTATTAAAGTGTCACCTCTGAGGAATGTGGTTCGCTTCGGATCAGTAGGGAAGTTGGCATCTAGGTTTGTGGGACCATTTCCCATAACCGAGAGGATTGGCCAAATGGCCTATAGAGTAAAACTCCTAGGCAATCTATCCAGTGTTCATGATGTTTTCCACGTTTCCCATCTGCGAAAGTGCATGCATGACACTGCAGTAATCATTGAGCCGAGTGTGTTGGAAGAAGTCAAAGTGGAACCGGAGGCGACAGTCAGGCGAGTCCCTACCCGTATTCTGGGATCAGAAGTTAAGAAGCTACGCAATAAAGAGATCAAGTTGCTAAAGATTCAATGGGGAGACAACCCAAAGGATGCAACTTGGGAGACCGAAGACAATATTCGTGCTTCGTACCCTTTTCTTTTCGAGGTTATGTTCTTAACTCCTTTTTTCAAAGCTTTATCAGTAGTTGTTTCTGTCATTTTAGTATGTCCTATCAAAGGTATTTTCGACCTTAAGATAGGAATCCTATGCATGTAAACATGTGTTTGAGACATGTTATGATTGTTGGATGCAAGTGGATGCGAGTGTTTGCTAGTGGTTGCCTGTGGATGCATGTACGCACACATTAGGCACAAGATCGGCTCAATCACTCTCATACTGCTTATGGATGTGTGTGCATTTTCTTTTCTTTTATGGATGGAAATGGATGAACTAGCATATGGATGTTTCATTTGGATGAATGAGTGTGCACATATAGAGCTTAAATGTTATTTGCATACAACTTGGATTCATGGCACTAACATACATTACATTAAGGAGGTCAACTGAATCAGTAGACCGCCTGATCTTTGCATTAGTATTGGGATATATACACATAACTTTGCATATATTCATGTAAGCATTATAAATCCTTAAGGAAAATGGATGCCAGTGATTGATGGATGAGAAGATGGATGATGGATAGTAGGATATGCATTCTTTTCAACTTGGAGATTTCGGGGATGAAATCCTTTAAGTAGAGGGCAATGTAACACCCCGTAATTTTGTTAACATTAAAGAGGAAAAATTAAATAATAATTAATTTAATATTAAGAATTAAGGGAAACATACTATGTCATTACGTCCGTCTCGAAATTCTGGTCAGGATAGACACCTAGTTTGCGTAAAACGGATAACATATGAAGAAGTTACGGACGATAAAAGATTGAAAAATCAAACCAGGTACAGCTGGAGCACTTCACAAGTGCGCCAAGGCAATTTTACACTGGCGCACCTGTAAAGTGCACCCAGAATAGTTTTTGGGTATTCGGGTCTTTTTCCAAGTGGAGGCGACCCACAACCCGATTCACCTTAGGGCTTATGTGGCAGTCGGTTCCAGGGGGTTCTGCAGTTATAAATATACCTCAATTCTCTTGTTTTCTTCACAAAGAATCAATGGCAGCTAAACTCTGCCTGTGTGTGAATTGAACTGGAACCCTTATCTTCTTCTATCAACTAAGGCAAATCAAATCTAGAAATCCAAGATCCATTCTTTCTCTATTCTCTAAACCTAACGCTGTGAGTTTCTAGTTATTTTTAGGTTTAAATGAATAGAAGTAAACTATGAAAGATTATGATTTGGATATGTTGTGAACCTTGAATCTATGCTATTATCATATCCTATGCTATGTCATGATAGATCTATTTCTCTAGATCCAATTAAATCGTGATTATTCTACTATTTTCTTATTATGGATCTTGGTTTGTAACTATATTGTGGTTAATATAGATCTGTTAATTTGGACTGTTATATCATTGAATAGATCTAATCATTTATGTAAATCATGAACATATGCCACCTTGAATTGGTTAGGATTGGATCTAAATCTTTGTTTTAATTGTAACTTCTATGACATGCTATGATGTGAATTTGTGTAGATCTATTTCTAAATTAATAGATCTAATTTATGTGGACATTGAAACTGTTAGTCAGATCTAGATTATCACCTTGTGTTATCATGTTAGATCTATTTCAATTTCTAGATCTGAATTATGTGATCTAATTTATCACCTTGTGCTATCATGTTGGATCTAAATCGATTGGACATCTAAATTGCAAATTTAGATCTTATAATGCTTATTGTGACATCTAGTTATGTTAGAATCAATTGACTGTCAACTATTCATTAGTTTTATGTCCACCTTGTTGTGATGACAATTTCATGTCCATGCCAGTATTTATGTACACCTTATTATCATGCTGGTTTATGTTTACACCAAGATGATCACTTTGGTTATATTCCCATTATTTTCCCTATTATCGTTTATGACTAGGCTATTGTCTAGCCTAGGCATGCTACCAATTTTGAGAGGGCGTTAGTTAAGGAACGGGGGAAAAAGGGTTAATATTGGCATAATTTGAATATGAACATTTTTGGATATATATATATATATAATTCAAATTATTAGGTAAAATGGGTATTAACACCTATAAAAGGAAAGGATTAATTAATTGGTTAATTAATTAAAAATGGAATGAATAGTAATTACAATTAGGAGTTGTAATTGTACTTATGACACGAGGATAGGTTGCGTTAGTGGTGGAAGTATGCCCGGACCCGACCGACATATCCCACTAATGTTGAACCTAATGTGGGAGGTCTAAGTACGCAAATACGATTCGGACTAAGACACGAGGTTAGGCCCAACTGTGGAATAAGACTGCCCGGACTCAACCGACATATCCAGCATCCACACGTTGTAGGCCTAATGTAAGAGGTCTAGCCCATTATAAACCATAAATGGACATGGTAATGAATTGGACTACTTAACCAAATCTAATCCATAGGGATTGTATGATATTGAACTAATGTTAGGGTTAAGTAAATTGATTGAAATAATTGATGGGTTAAGTAAATCTAGAGGGGGTGGGTAATATTTACATATATAGGCCCACAAACATAACCCAATAAGGTTATGTGATTAAAGACACCTAGTGGTATACATAACCAGAGAAATTAATAAAGTTATGTAATTAAAGGCACCTTTTAGGGTAAGCATAACTGAATAGGGCTATGTAATTATGGCACCAAGTGGTATACATAGTCAGTGAAAATCCTAGTGGGGGATACAAGACAAAGGGGAGAGCTTGTATCATATTGTGTCTGACCCATTTCAGTCAGTAACCCAGAGTAGGTATCAAATAAAGTACTCCGTACTAGGCGGAGAAGGGGCACGCTTACTGACTGATTGTAAGAGATCCAAACATGACGGATGGTGTGGGCGTCGCAAACCGACTGAGCCTTGTGCATGCATGGGCCGGGTAGAAGGGGATAAGATGACCATGACACCAATAGATATTGTTGTGCACATCTTGGGAAATGAAGGGTTGTCACTTTAGGAAGTGATACCTCCTACTGTGGGGCCAACACATGGTATCTACAGAGTAGGGAGTCGATCGATTAAGGTAGTGGTTAGGGTATATTTTGGACATATTCCCTAAGTCTACCACCTTATAGTGGAAGGGATCATCTCATCCTGGTTATACTAGTAATAGTGCGGAGTGATTGTTAGAGAAGTGTATACACCTTACCTTGTTTACTTTGTCTTACCTGCCATTTATGTAGTGATCTCTCTTATCCACTTTATATGCCTATCATGTTACTTTTATTTATTTACTGGCTAAAAGTAACCGGACTCGCCATACTTTATGTCTGACCCTTTTTGTTTCTCTTTCTTTCTTCCATTTCCCCCCTGGTTCTCATTGAGGAAACAATCAGGCTTAGTCTGGACTCAGATATCATCTTGCTAGGAGCTACTTCTGAAGTATGGCTCAAGTCCTTGTCTCTACTATGGCTTTAACTCTTTCAATTGGGGAATTATGTTTTTATATTCTTATGTACTCTGATGATGCAAGACAGAAGTTATTTTATTGTAATGGTTTTTGTGACTTATGATATTGTGGACCACGGTATTATGTTTTATGTTGAAATAAAAGTTTAAAATTTCCACTGCTATCTTATTTATATCTGTCTTGTAATTATTCTATGTTTGTTTACCTATAACGCTTCAAGAAACTTAATGCATTCCCTTAGTAAGTGATATTAACGGACGTGGGGTGTCACACTTTCAGCTGTTCCAATGGTTGCTTCGTCTCTCAACCCTTGAATTAGGTCTAAGATTCCTTTTTCAACTCCTGGTTGGGATCAAATGTGTAAGCTATCCTTCTATGTGAAGGGATCACAACTTCGACTAGAGGCATAACCTCGCATCTGTAGGTTAGTGAGTATGGGGTATGTCCTATTATTGTTTTGGCGGAAGTTCTATAGGCCTAAAGTACTACTGGAAAATCATCTAATCACCCAAAGCCACCCAACATCCTTTTGACTGAAAAACTACCGTTGCATTCAAGGTATACCCACTGGGTGGTTTCGCGCAGACCTAACCTCTGTGAGTATAGCCTGAGCGTTGACACCATATATAGGACCACCACAGAGTTTCCTACCACGTCCCTCGAAAGTCGTGTGCTTCCTTCCAGTCCCATAGAGCTAGCAAACAACATATTTGCAGAATAATATTACTAGCGTGCTCCTTTCGTTCCTCCAGGTAACTAGATGATCTACCCCGTTGGGTTCTTCACCTTCAGACGTGCGGACTGATCCAAGCGCATCACACCGTCGCGTTATTAGATCCTATGTCTAATCTTTCAATTGTGCGCTTGTCTTATCTAATCAGATTTCCCAATAACTTGATTGTTCACATTCTACCTTATACTCAAGTTATCAGGTTTCTACAAGCCCCTTATATCTCTATGGAATGGGCCCCACCCGCTTATTAATTTAGTGATATAATTTAGCCTATTTAAGTTCATTAATAAGCCTGCAATGTGTTATTCCCTTGATTGTAATTAACGGCAGTAATCTACAATCCCTTTATGTTATTATCATGTAATTCATTGTCCGATTTCATAGTTATGTTACACTTAATATATAATTAAGTATATTTTATCTCAATTCACATGTTTTTTGTTAACATGTCACTTATTATATATGATTAAACATAACTTATTTCATTACATAAGTTTACCTTATTCTTCCTTATTTAATCATAACCTCGTATTACACTGTCATTCCACCTAGTTCTTGTTTATTTATTAACTTAGTTCTCTTAATTAAGGTTTATTAACAAGTTTTTCCCTTTTTATTAATTACAACGCATGCCATAATTCCACTCGTCCCTAGGACAAGCCTACCAAATATATAATATTCTTATTAATGTAATCAGTTATAATAGGTTAATTCCCCTTTTATCACATTCTTCTTTGGTTCTTTACATTATCCAAACTTTTACTATTGTAACATTTATCCATTTACTGTCTTGTGATTTTTTCACACATTCCATTTATGTACATATATTTATACATGTTTAGGCACCGGACCCCTCACATTAAGTTGACATAGGTGGACGTTGGATTTTCTAGGCGGTTCCGGGAAGGCTTCTACCACAATTTGAACTTAACCTCGTGTCTCAGTGCAGTTACAATTTCCTAATTACTGTAATTTTTCACACAATTTAGGCAATATCTATTCTTTCTCACTATTCCAAATTTTTCTATAAATATATTTACATCCTTTTGGCATAATAATATTCTTAAGAAAATATTCATATTTATCGCAAATTCCATAATTACAACATACAATAATTTCCAGTTCAGACAGATGATTAATGGAGACATGCTTTATAACATAGAAATGTTCTCAGCAGATTTAATCTCAATTACCATAATTGTTCGCAATTTCACTATAACCTGATTTACAATTTACAATTAACGGGTTCTTAGAATAGATCTATATACAACAGTAATCCTTTCAACATATTCTAAACAACTTTAATAGCCAATTTCCACAATTATCAATTGTTCAAAAAATTAAATATTACGGGGAATAAAAACTATAGATATACCGTTATTTAAAATGGTATAATTTAGATCCACTCACCTAATAGCTTTCCAATCCATGAATCTGATCCAGATTTGTTGTTCCATGGCATTCCTAACTGAACCTATTATCAAAACAACCACGGATCCACAAATCTGATACTAAAAGAAGAGGAAAAAGAGAAAGAAATCTATACAAACCAGATTCAAGGGCTTACCTCATGTTGATCAGAATTATGAACACCTATTTGAGATTTATACTCTTTTTCATCTTCAAATCTTGAATCAGAATTACCTACAACAAATATTCTACTTTTCTTAAAGTATTTAGGAGAAAAGAGAATGACAGAGCCTAGGCAGCATCTCATAAGATATGGGATTTAGGCTAGGCCCTACTAGTCTATTTATAGGTGTATGAGAAAGTCTAAACCGTCAGATTCAATTCATAAAAATCCGAACCGCACACGTCATAGATTACACATCGCAAAACACACATGGACCACGCTTGGGTTGACCCGCTCTGTTAATGGGTCAACCCATCTGGGTCCAGACGCGCATTATTTGATGTCGTAATTTCTGCACTAACGTTTTTAATTAAACGTTGATTATTTGCCTATTATGCTTCCTCTCATTTATTTTATACCCTTTATATACCATTACTAAGTTTGAATTTCATTTATATATATATACACACGGCCTTCTAATTATTTAATTCATTGTTTCCTTTGTATAAGTGCTCTGTTTTGGTCATGCCATATACCATAATGAATCAGAAAATCACTACGAACGCATTTGTAAATATTTTGAGGTCAAATTCTGAAAAATATAATCTTTTATACCTTCATTTTTATCATTAACATAAAAATACGGGGTGTTACATTCTCCCCTCCTTACGAAATTTCGTCCCCGAAATTTGCCAAGGATGAAATAATGTTATTCCTCATATATAGCAACCAATTGGTGTCCATCAAATTTTTAACCATCTGTGCACTTGTGAAAAGTATTATATATATAAAAATATGAGTGCAATGAATGCCTAAACGGTACCTCCTATATGAATGCAAACTTCTATCTTTAAAGCAATCTCGAAAATATGATGCACACGTCCTAAACATACGGGCAATTTCTATATGAATGCAGTATCTTTTGAAAAATAAAAAAGGTATTTCAACCAGTTTTTCTCATACTTTTGCAAAGCAAAGGCATAGTTCAATAAATTTTTGCATCCAAGATCCTAGCATCCAACTTTCAAATTTATAATTTTGGAAAAAACAATTTTCCCCAAATCTTTTCTTCTAGCAATGCTTTTGAGAAGACATATTTTTATCATTATTATCTTGTGCAGTTAGCTTTCCGTTTGTCGTTAAATTACTATATAGTGATTACAGCAGAAATTTTCTTACTAATAAGAAAAGTTTTTAACATAACAACACACTATAACAACAAAGTCAAATTTAAAACATAAGTTCCACTACAACAAGTCAGGCTAAGATAGTCAAGTCCTGAGACACGTGGTCCGACAAACAATACAACAACTATCCATCGCTGGGATGGAGGTCCGGGCCCCTGCCCAAAAAGACCACAGATAAAGGAATCTAACCTACCTAGGGTATCCTCCACCCTGCCTCGACACTTCTCATGTCGCCTAGTACCATCTCTAACCTCTAGTTGCATGTCCCGCATCTCTTCCTACACTTGGTCAAACTGTTGCTGGGCGGCGTATATCTACTGCAAGCTCTGCTGCTGTGTCTGGGAAGTCTCCATCTAGTCTCGTGTCATCTCTTGCTGTCCAAGCAAGATATCATAATGCTCTCTAGCTAGCTGAACCTTTCTATCCGAGATGGTCCTAATCTCATCTCTCATATCCCAAGGCTCCCTGGATGACCATGTGTCCCAGTCAGATGACTGGGAAGACCTGACGCCTCCACAGGGCTGCTCTGCATCTATATACTGATAATCCTCTGGAGGATAGAAATACTAATACTGAAATGGATCCTATGTCGGCGCAAACTGAGGTTCAATCCCTACTATTGGATATATCCAACCAAAGGCCCATATGGCACCCCTTCTAGGGGAAACTGCTGCTCCCCTTGGCACTGCTGGCCTCCCTCGTCTTGATGACCTATATCGGCAACATACTCATTTGAAACTCTCCTCTTCCATCAATTCCGTCAAACCCATCATCATCCTCATCCTCATCACCTCCGTCATCCCCATCACCACCCTCATGCTCCATCGGTTGTGGGTCCACCCTCAGTAAATCCTAAAACTCAATGTGCATCTTAGTCAGCATAACTAGGTCTATAAGATTATGGGAGTGTGAAATGTGACTCTTGCTCGCTAAGGGGACCTCGGCATGTACAAAAAAATTCATCCAAAGGTGTCCAAATTGGATGTTGGTCTGTCTCGTACTGTAAAATCAAATGAGCCCAATTGACCTCGAGTCCTGCAAAATCTACATGGATAGCCAACCTAATCATGGGAGAAACCCTGTCGAAGCTGTCGGTCTTCGCTGCGAGGTTATACTGTAGGATGCGTATAACCACTCCAGCTAGTGGGAGTAAGTGTGCCATATCCCAAACCCTGACATTCTCATTCACAAAAATCCTACGTATCACTCCCAGACTTGTCATCTCAATATCCTCCAAATGTAGGCCCCCGCCTCATATACCAAGCATGGCTCCAAACTACGCCTCAGTGAACAACATATGTACTTCCTTAACTTCAGACTCAAATACTACTATCCCTTTCTCTTCTCTACTAACTAGATTAGCATCAAAAAGACATACAAGCCTTGGATAAGCTTTCCTTTCCGCTATGTTGTGGTCTAAGATGTTTTCTAGCCCTGTTGCATTAAACAATGCCTCAAAGGTAGTGCCTAAAAAGTCCGCAAACTTGACCGAACTCCCAAGCAAAATACTAAATCCGATAGTACTCGCATATGCTTCCACTATATCCCTCTGATTGTTGCACTAAGAGATCTCTCGAGGGTTTAATTGGGGAAAATCGACGGTAAGAGAAGGTTGCGTTTGCATGACGATTTTCTCCAAATTTGAAAGAAACTTGTGTGGATCTGGATGGAAACGTAGAGGGCTTCAATTTGACATCAAATTTACATGAAATGGTGGAGATTTGAGGTGGTGATGGCCTTTGGAAGTTGGAGGAAGACTCGGTTTTCAGTGAATTTGGGGGGGGGAACGAAATGAACGACGAAGCCTCTCGGCTTCGCCATTTATTTTTTTGGGCTTGCGACTATGGGTTGACCCACCATAGATGGTGTGTCGACCCCACCTAGAATTTTTTTTTTCAACCACGTTCGAACCGGAGAAAATAAGAAAAAGAAAAAGGGCCGGTCAACTATTTGTATGTCCTAAAATATCTATTCTTGTTGCACCATCATTTTTCAATCTTAAAATCCATCAATTACTGACGATTCCTTTAGGACTAATCTTTCCATTATTTTCTTTTCCAATATCTTGTGCACCCCTTAACTGTATTGTCAAATTACCCAATATCTTTTGTTTCCCTCTTTTATCGGTTTCATATAGGGAACAATTCTTGATGGATGAACTTCTCACTTGTATGTAGATATATAACTATATATATTATTCTTACTATATAAGAATATACAAGTACGTGCTCTCATTACTTAAACAGGAATCCTAAACCTATGCTCTGATACCAGATGTAACAACCCGATTTCTGATAAACCGATTTTTTTTTTCAAAACTCGAGTTGTCTTGTCTGGTATCTTGTAGAAAAAATAGAAATATAAAATGTATCAGAACTCAGGAAACATCTCACAGCGAAATGGATAAAATATAATATAACCAATTATAGCCTTACCATAGTAATGATACTGCCCAACAAGTATCCAAAGCTATCATATCTCTTCTATAAACCTAACCGGCGAGTGTGTTATGAGGAGGGGGTCAGAACACAAGTTCTGGTGAATGGACTATATTACGCAACTTGAAAAAACCCTACATATACCGTTCAGTTATATTACTTAGTTATTAAGTTGCTTGGGTTAATAGCACTCAAGGATTTACACACATGTCGTACCCATCTACCTCCCGGTAGATTAACTTAATATAATATATATGTAGCTACCTCTAATATCAAAGTGCCTCCCATGGTACCCTCTTCGCACAGTCTACACCGTCATGCCATAAAAGCGTATGCAACTCTCATCCTACGACGGAGCAACGTATGAATCCTCTATAAAACTAAGCCACATTCCTTACAGGACTACTATCACCATGCTACGAAGCGTACGGACTGATATATCCAAACTCGGCCAAGCTCAATCTTAACACGGAGTAATGCCCTAGTGTCTATGATACACCATCCAGTGCGATGTGAATGTATCCAGACCCTCACATGTGCGTACTGTCTACTATACCTTGAATTCCATAATAGGGTTGCATCTGAATGCACAGAACTCGGTTGGGAGCCTTTCTATATCAGTATAAGTCTGCTAAAGAGGCCTAATGTACATATATCTAATATATGGCCTGCATTTCTATGGTGGCTATGGTCCGACCTCGACCCCTCCCTCAACTACTGAAAGACTACATCAAGAGCTAAGTGGCGTTCCCTTGGAAAACAATCTACATCCAGATTGGCACGTCCCACAACCAAAATCTCGATAGTGAAAGATCGATGGTCTATAGGTATAGCTCTAGTCTTTCCGCATCACATTGAATGTCAATGACAGGCATCCGACGATTACTATCATGTGTTGGTCATCACCCAGCCTATCCATAGGAAAAATCATCGAATCACCCAACGCCATCCAATAGCCTTTTGACTTCCAAACTACCGTTGTAGTCAAGGTATACCCGCTGGGAAGTTTCGCGTAGACCTAACCTCTATGAGTACAGCCTGAGCGTTGCCACTGCACAAAGGACCTTCACGGAGTACACTACCACATCCCTTGGAAGCCACGTGCTTCCTTCCATTCCCGTAGAGCCAGCAAGCAGTATATCAGTAGAATAATCATATAAACGTGCTCCTTTCATGCCTCCAGGTAACTCAATTATCTACCTCGGTTGGTTCTTCACCTTCTGACGTGCAGACTGGTCCAAGCGCATCATACCATCACGTTATTAGATCCTATGTCTAATCTTTCAATTGTGTTCTTTTCTTATCTTATCAAATTTCCAATTAACTTGATTGTTCACATTCTACCTTATACCCATGTTATCAAGATTTCTCCGAGCACCTTATATCTCTAAGGAATGGGCTCCTCTTGCTTGTTAATTCAGTGATATAACTTAGCCCATTTAAGTTCATTAATAAGCCTACAACTTGATATTACCATAATTGTAATTAAAGGCAGTAATCCACAATCCCTTTATATTATTACCATTTAATTCATTGTTTGATTTCATAGTTACAATAACATGTTTCACTTAATATATAATTAAGTATATTTTATCTCAGTCCACATGTTTTCTATTAACATGTCACTTATTATATATGATTAAATATAACTTATTTCATTACATAAGTTTACCTCATTCTTCCTTATTTAATCATAACCTCATCTTACGCTGTCATTCTAGTTAGTTCTTGATTAGTTATTAACTTAGTTCTCTTAACCTATGCAGTTAAAGCGCTTAGCAGATCCAATGCGGCGGAAGTCCAAAAAGTCGTAGCAAGGATAAAGCGATGAAATATCAGGATATAGTGGATGACCCTAAAATAACACAAATAACTTCTTCAAAATGTCTTAACGAATATATAAATTACAATTAAATGAAAAACTAACACTTTATTTAACTATATATAGTACATTTTTAATTTTAAATAGAAATATTCACAAATATCGATAAATAGACGAAAACATTCAGTTAAATTAATTAAATTTAATAGAATATTAGGGTATTTTTGTTTCTAAAAATATATAATAAAGAACCTAATTAGAAAACCTAATTTCATATTTTTTATAACGCATAAATTTCATTTTTGAGTTCATTTCTTTCATCAAAGATATAGCCGAAATAGCGAAATATAGCGGAAATAACATGATATATCGGGCATAGCGGAATATAGCGGGAATTAAAGCGAAAAGGCTATATAAGAGGCTATTTGGGAAAAAGCGTAGTGGTGGTAATGTACTATAGGATATAGCGGGGTTGTAGCGGGGCAATAGCGGGGAATTAACTGCATAACTCTTAACTAAGGTTTATTAATAAGTTTTCCCTTTTTTTATTAATTACAACACAAGTCATAATTCCACTTATACCTAGGACAAGCCTACCTATTATATAACATTCCTATTAATGTAATAAATTATAATAGGTTATATTCCCCTTTTACCACATTCTTCTTTGGTTCTTTACATTAACCAAACTTTTACTAGTGTAACATTTGTCCCTTTACTGTCTTGTGAATTTTACACACATTCCATTTATGTACATATAATAATACATGTTTAGCCACCAGATCCCTCAAATTAAGTTGACCACTGGTGGATGATGGATTTGTCGGGCAGTTCCGTGCAAGCTTCTACACCAAGTTGAAATTAACCTCGTGTCTCATTATAGTTACAATTTCCTAATTACTGTAAATTTTCATATAATGTAGGCAATATCTTTTGATTTTTCTGTAATTCTATTTACAACCTTTTGGCATAATAATATTCTTAAACAAATATTCATATTTATCGTAAATTCCATAATTACAGCATTTACAGAAATTTCCAATTCAAACAGATAATTAATGGAGACAGACTTTATACCATAGACATGTTCTCAGCAGATTTAATCCTAATTACCACAATTGTTCGCAATTTCACTATAACTTGATTTCCTATATCCAATTAGTGGGTTCTTAGAATAGAATTATATACGACAATAATCCTTTCAACATATTTTAAATAGGTTTAATAGCCAATTTCCACAATTATCAATTGTTCAATAGATTAAATATAACGGGGAATACAAATGATGGATATACCGTTATGTAAAATGGTATAATTTAGATCCACTCACCTAAAAGCTTTCCAATACATGAATCTGATCCAGATTTGTTGTTCCGTGGCATTCCTAACTGAATGTATTATCAACACAACCACGGATTCACAAATTTGATACTAAAAGAAGAGGAAAAAGAGAAAGAAGCCTATATAAACCAGATTCAAGGACTTACCTCATGTTGATCAAAATTCTGAACACCTATTTATAGAATTATACTCTCTTTCGTCTTCAAATCTTGAATCTGTAGGATTTGAGGAGAAAAGAGAATGGCAGAGCCTGGGCAGCATCTCAGAAAATATGTGATTTAGGCTAGGCTCTGCTTGTTTATTTATAGGTGTACGAGAAAGTCTGAACCGTCTGATTCAATTCATAAAAATATGAACCGCACACATCACATATTACATGTCATAAAACACACATGGACCATGCTTGGGTCGACCCGTGGGTCTATCCACTCTATCGGTGGGTCGACCTATACACAAGCGAGTCGACCCATCTGGGTCCAGGCATGCATTATTTGACGTCGTAATTTCTGTACTTAACGTTTTTAATTAAATGTTGATTATTTTCCTATTATGCTCCCTCTGATTTATTTTATATATTTAATACACCATTACTAAGTTTTTCACTTATATACGTATTTATATATACACAACCTTCTAATTATTTAATTCTTTATTATCCTTTGTATACATGCTCCGTTTTGGTCATGCCATATACCAAAATGAATCATAAGATCACCACGAACACACTGGTAAATGTTTCGGGGTCAAATTCTGAAAAATATAATCTTTTATATCTTCCTTTTATTATTAACATAAAAATACAGAGTGTTACAGGAGTTGATCCTTTGTTGTTGAATCCGAAGATAGGCTCGTTGCTTGGTTCCAGCTTGTGCTCAGAAATCCCCAATTGATTGAAAGCATGCTTAAAGATCACATTCACTATGCTTCCAGTATCAACAAGAATTTTGGAAACTATAGAAAGTCCAATTTGTGCAGTTATCATAAGAAGGTCATTGTGTGCATGACGAACACCTTTTTGCATCTCATTTAGGGAAACCACAAGGTTATGCATCTTGATGTTGTATCGAGCATACTTTAATAATGGTTCCTCTTGAATAGATGATATTTGCTCACGAGCCTCCCTCAGGTATCGGTTTTGAGCCTCTTGACTATTCTCGGCAGTTCACGAGTGAGCTTCTGAATTATACCTTCTAATACCTTGCATTTGTCGATTTTTTGTCCGTTCATTTTGTGGTACTCACAATACTTCCCTCCACCGTACGGTTCCGAACAATTTTAGGCTTTAAAAGACACGGGGAAGTTGTTGACTTTCTCTCTAGCCACAGCATATACAAAGGAAATGGGCTTAGTCAAGGGTATTGAGCTAGAGTTCGATTCTTCCCATCTCAGTTTCTTTGGTTTTCCATCAAACTCAAACCTTCCACCTTGAGGTCTTCGGTTGAAGCCTGGTTTCACCCCTTCCCCATGGGGACCGAACTTCTTCTTTGTGCAGTATAACTCATTTATGCAAATAAACTTGCCTACCTAAAAATGGAAATCTTACAAGTCTTTGCACCCTTGAATATACAATTCCTTCCAAAAAGGAGTGTTCTCAATAATCCTTGAGTGGACGGCAATAAGCTTTCTTATATCATTCATGTCTTTAGCTTTCAACGCTTTCACATTAAACCTCTTCAAATAATCTCTTAGGGATTCCCCTTGTCTTTTCTTTATGTTGGTGATGACGGACTGTTGGGTCCTTGAAGATACAGAACTGTGCAGAGAATTCGAAAGAGAATTGCTTCCATTAGTAGATGTTATTGCCCCGGTATTGACGATACCAATTAGAAAATGCCCCTTGAAGTGTCACTGGGAAGAGACGACATCGAACGACCCCCGAAGCATTATAAAGGCCCATTTGGTTGTTGGAAGCCATTAGGTGATCATTTGGATCAGTGGTTTAAAGGTACTTCATGGTTGGAATTTTAATATAGGCTAGTATTATTGTATTCATAATTTCATCAGTGAAGGGAGCCACCCTTTCGTTGTCACTGATCCTTGCATCCAAGGTTTTTTTTTCTTTACTCCCTAGAAAATCCTTATCAACTTACTTAGTTTTGTCTTTGAGATAAGCTTCTATATTGTCATAGTCTGACCTCTTTGGAATGTATCCTTTGGTAATAGAGCTTCCGTATGGTTCCTTGTTGTGTTGATTTCCTTGATTGTCAACTTCTGATGCATATGATCTCTTCTTTTTGGTGGAAGTGTCTTTGATCTTTTACTTTCCCTCAGATCGTTGGTTTGGAGCATTTCTTCTTGGAGATTCAATTTCTTCCACCCGACTTGGCCTATCGATCCTAGAAGACTTTAGTGTCTGAGTAGAATCCAAACGAGTTTGTATTTTGAGGATTTGTTCCACCATAGCCTTTAACTTGAACGCATTTTCCTCTGCAACATTCGGGTTTAGAGGTTGTATTACAGCATTATTTAAGTCGAATGTTGGAGTTATGTTTTCCTCAAGGGTGACTTCTAGAACTAATCCTTTCTTTAGTTCTTCCAATTTTTTCGATTTCATCTTTTCTTATCATCAAGCGATAAGTTCATCGAATTAGTCTATAATTAAATAATGGAAGACGAAGGTTCATGCCCTCCTTCTAGTGCCAAGATGTTAACGATAAAAATTGTCAACGCCTAGTCTAAAGTTTAACAATGTTAATGCAATGAAATTTAGTAGGTGATCTTTCTAAAGGAAGCTTGAAAGATAATTCATCCTCAACAAGATCAACTTGTTTTGTCGTTTCCTAAATATCAAGGCCTTTAGTCCGAAGGTTAGTAACTCTTCCTTCAAGATGAGAGTATCATGCTTACGAGACTCAAAGACCAACAGTTACCTTGGTATAATGGAATTTTATGTTGGAAGAAGGTTGAGAACCTCATTATGACAACTTCCCTTAGGTTCAAGATAAAGCAATAAACATCGTGTTAAGAAGAAACAGGCTAATGCACTACAATAGTAGGCTAATAACATATTACAACTCTTATCGGCTAAAATGATACTACCACATCAATCCAACCTACGAGTAGGCCTTGGTTGTTTCAGTAATCTTGTTATAAGGTTATAATAAGTTATTGAGCATGTTATGTTACATTAGGCTTAAGGTGAAGGACTAGGTTTACGCGTGTTAGTTATAGGGAAGCACTCATCGATTTTGCTCAATGGTTTCCCTTATTTGAATACTTTTGCGCCTAATTCCTCCACAAAAAGAGGTTAATGAGAAACTCCATGTTTGATCAATATAGACACAACATGATTATTGAATCGAGAAAAGATTAAGTCTCAAATTCCCCTTTTCATTATTTATTTTGAACGAATTCAATGGTTGTGGAAATCCCCAATTTGATTTAGAAATTAGGGTTTGATCTCTCAGAATGGTGTACATAATTGTGAAATGAGAAAAAGATCGTCATAATGTGATCCCTGGGGTCTTATTTATAGACAGTTTGGGTCCCCTTTTGTGATGCCTCTGCTGGATGCCCGCTTCCGATTCATGTTATCGGTACTGATCTGCTTCAGCTGCTTTCGGTAGCAGTTTTCGGGTTCCAGTCTCTTTTGGTTTCGGTACCGCTTCTGCTTCTGGATTCTCTTTGTCTTGACGCCTTTATTACGTAAGTGACAATCTGCTGTCGGGCTGTCTTCAGGATATGATTCAGTGCTTCCTTTCTTGTAATCTTTAACGTTGCTTCCTGTACTACGAAGCCTGTTGGTAGCGATGGCATTTTCGTTGGAGCTTTGGCTTTCATCTAGCTTTGGTATCTCACTTTAGTGCTTGAATTTGTCTTTTACAAAATCATTGGTGCCGATAACACTTTGTTTGTTCTTATGCTATCGGTCTCACTTCTCCTTCGATGGTGTTATATTCCGGTATCAGATTAGTGCCTTTGACTTTATTATAATGCTTGCTTTCGGTATTGCGCTAATGGCTTTATCATTACTTCCTTGGTATCAACCCTGGTTCTCTGCTTCTTCTCCATGAGTACCATAACCACATTAGCTATCTCTCTTTGGAGTATCGACATCAAGCTGACGGTTTCAGACATGTTGGTGCTGATAACATGCTTCCTTCATCCTTGCGTTTTTTTCAACATCATGCCTTATCTCCTACAGTTGATGCTGGAGATGTCCTTGCTTTCGATTACGGCATTGTCTTTTGGTTACCGGTTCTATCTTTTCGGCTATCGTCTTTGTCTTTCGGTTATATTTCTTGCTTCCGGCTATCGGCTTTGGCATGATACCCCTTCACCCTGGCTTGCTTCCGGTGTCGAATTCTGATAACAACATCTCTAATCCAGTTTTATTGTCTCTTTATCCAAAGGGATGTCTTAAAGCATCTCTATCTCCAGTTGTTCTTTTAATCGATGAATGATTATCTGGAGTCTTTTAATTAATAGTCATGTGAAAAAACTCTTTCCTGCAAAAACAACACAACTTTTCAAAGAATTCAGTGACTTCTCAAAATAACTAATTGTAATTTTAAATAACAACATCATGATGATTTGTAACATATCCAAAAAAATAATGTTAATGATTTAAAAAAAATTGCCATTTAAACTTTTCAAAAATTATATTATGATAACTTTGAAAACCAAAGCTCTGATACCAATTGTTGGTGAATGTGAAATAAGGATCTTAAGGCAAACTAAACACTAGAGGGGGTAAATAGTGTTTTATGGATTTATTAATTTCTTGATTTTTTTTTTTTTGAATTTATCAAAATGTTCTGCAAATCACAGATATGAATTATCATGGAATCAACACAGATGCAGATAATAATAATAAAAAGTAGTCAAAGGAAAGTACACACCGGGATTTTATACTAGTTCGAAGTTACCCTACATCTAATCCTGCACAATGTTGGGTCGATGTGGATTTCTTTTCAATTAATATCCAAATTACAATTCTATTATAAAGGGCACAAGGGAACACCCCAACTAATTTCCAGAGTACAATGAGACTTAGTTGATTTCTAGGCCACAATCTACACCGAAGTGATTTACCGGACACAATAACACACAGTCAATTTATACAGGACATGATCACACCTTTCTCAGTATCATTTTTTGAAGATAGACTCGATAGGACTTGGTCTTGCAATCTTTAATTATAGAAAGCCTGTAACTCTTGAATTTCAGAGAGAGTTTGAGAGAGAATTGAAATAGAAAGAGATTAATACGAGTCTCTTTGAAACTCAGTAGAGTATAAGTATGGAATTTAAGAAATTAAGAAGAATAATGGAGAGGAGTGAAAGAAAGAAGAAAATAATGAAAAATTAAATAAAAAATCGAATTTAGAAGCCTATGAATAGTCTCCCAACAGTTAAATCCTTTCAGAATAGTTTTGAATTCAAAAGACACAATTTTTCAAAAATTGAATTTGAAAATAAAACGACCACATGTCGACATATAATTTTGCATATGTAGACAACTCTTAAGAAATTTCAAAAATAAAATTTTGAATTAAAGCAAACAATGGTTAAATAAATTAGGGTAATTCTTGAGTTAAAACAAACTATGTTTCTTTATATTAAAATAGAGTTTCCAAGTAAAAATATATATTAAAAACATATATTTAAGATGACTTTAAAATGATTAAAAACTATATATAAAATAATATAAAGTGTATATATATAACTATTAATATAAGAAATAATTTAGCACTTAATAAATATAAGTAAGGAAAATGAAAACATAAATAATTATAATAAAATTAGTATTAAATATAAAAATAAAAAATATTTGAATCGAGAGTTAAATGTATTGGGAACTAAAATATATTTAAAAACGGGAGTTAAGATAAATTTAAGAACAAAGAAATATAGATTTAAAATAAGGAAGTAATTTTGAAATCATTTTTAAAATAGAAATAAAAACAATGAGAGCAGATTGAAATAAGGATTCAGTGCTAATCCAAGCTTTAACCTGAATTCTAGACTTGGTTACCTTTTATTTCTTGAACTCTTGAACTTTTGTTACTCATGAGTCTTGTACTTTGAACTCTTCTTCTTTGAAATCTTGATTCTCTAAACTGCACAGTCTTCAATATGTAAGAAAGTGTATACTTCTCATTATGTGGTCCATATAACAAATATGGAATTATTGATTTCATAAGGATAAGTTTGCAATCAGTAAAGATTGTTCCATATCATAAATTATGCTAGATACAGAATTATTTCTTCAATAGGATAAGATTGCAACCAGAATAAATAATTCCACATAATAAATTATGTCATTTAAGGAATAGTTGATTTGATAAGGATAAAGTCGAAATTAGAAGGTATATTCTATTAAATAAGGATATTCTCTATTTACTATCAACCTTGATGAATGGTGGAGATTATATCCTTAGAGGATTTTGGCCCCTCTCACTTCCTATAATATAACCCTATATTCATCATTAGGATTATCGAAAGGACATCAAAAACTAAAGTATGGCTAAGGGAGAGAAGAAATTCCAGATCTATAACATACAAAATCTATCTCTTTTATCATCTTCTCATGATGTCTACAGGTATGTATTTATTTTGTAACTAAGAGTATGATGAAAAATCATGTATCTTTACAAGTGGTCATCAGAGAGTTCGGGCACTAATACCGATTCCCTTGCCCAGAATTTCAACTGACATTGTTCTACCTAATGTTGCTGGCCCAACCAATAATGTAGAACCAATTGTCAATGATTATGCACTTCATAATGGGCCTTTCGCCATTGAAATGAATGTGAATGCAACACCTAAGGTAGCATTAAGGAGGTCCACAAGCCCACGAAGACCAGTTATTTCAAATGATTATATGATGTACTTACAAGAATGTGAATTTAACATGGGATTGGAAAAAGATCCTGCTATTCACAAGCCATGAAAAGTAAAGATCCTGAGAAATAGATTGATGTTATGTTTGAAGAAATGAAATCTATGGCTACAAATAAAGTTTGGGAGTTGGTCGATTTACACGAAGGACATGGGAAAGTTGGTTGTAAGTGGGTCTACAAGACTTAACGTGACTCTCTTAGTAAAATCGAACGACACAAGGCTAGACGTATAGCTAAAGGTTTCCATCATAATAAAGGCACCGATTATAATGAGACATTCTCTCCAGTCTCAAAGAAGGATTCTCTACGGATCATTATGGCTTTAGTATCTCATTTTGACTTAGAGTTACATCAAATGGATGTGAAAATGGCTTTTCTGAACGGGAGTTTAGAAGAAGAAGTCTATATGGCTCAGCCAGAAGGCTTCATTATAGATGGAAAGGATAACATGGTATGTTTGTATATGGACTAATGCAAGCTTCTCGACAATGGGACCTTAAGTTTCATGATACCATTACCACCTTTGGGTTCATTGAAAACATGGCTGATCAATGCATATACCAGAAGATCAAGGGAAGTAAGTTTGCATTTCTGGTTCTATATATCGATGATATCTTGATAGCAAGTAGTGACATTGGCTTATTACGGGAAATCAAGGATTTTCTTTCTCAAAACTTTGAAATGAAAGTTGAAAGATGTGGGAGACGCTTCTTATGTGACTGAGATAGAAATAATCCATGACATGTCACTTAGGATTTTAGGACTATCTCAAAATTCCTATATCACAAAAGTTTTAGAAAATTTTACATGGCGTCATAATCATAATGCTGCTTCAATTCAGAAAAGGGACAATTCATCTTAAGTCAATGTCCTCAAAATGAGTTAGAACATGATTGAATGAGAGACTATCCTTATACGTCTCTTGTAGGGAGTTTGGGAATATACAAGTTTGCACTAGAACAAACATCATTTTTGCAGTTGACATGCTAGGTCGCTATTAAAGCAACCCAGGCATTGATCATTGGATAGCTGCAAAGAAAGTACTGAGATACTTACAAGGAACAAAGAAACTTATGCTTATATTTAGGGGTGTTGATCACCTTGAGGTGATTGGATACACGGATTAAGATTTTTGTGGATGTGTGGACACTAGGAAGAGAACTTTTGGTTGTGTATTCATGTTCGCTAGTCGTGTTGTCTCATGGAGAAGTGCCAAACAGTTCGTTATTGCATCATCCACTACAGAGGACGAATTCGCAGCAAGCTTTGATGCTACGATTTAAGAATTATGGTTGCAGAATTTTATTTCAGGCATCACAGTCATGGATTCTATTTCTAGGCCATTGAAAATTTATTGTGATAACACCGCAGTTGTATTCTTTTCAAAGAATGATAAGTATTCTAAGGATATAAAGCACATGGAGATGAGATACTTATCGGTCAAGGATGAAGTTCAAAAGAAAAGAGTATCAATTGAGCACATCAATACTCGTGCTAATATAACAGATTGGGTTACCACCTGGGACATTTAAGCAACATGCTGAAGCAATGGGTCTTGAGGGTAATCAATAATGTCGCTCTTCTTATTTATGAATTTGTGGATTGCTAAGTGCTTTGTCATAACATTGTTTTAAGTACATATTGTTGTAGCTTTTGAAATTTTCTGTTTCATATCACGGATCTTTATGTTTATGTTCATATCAAAATAAAGTATGATAACAGAACTAGTCTTTCATCAAGACATTAACGAGGACCATTATGATTACTTCTACTTCTACAAACTTAGTTGTTTTGATTATCTGTTAGTGGTACATAGTAGGGACTGTGTTCTATAATTAATGTGGAACTGCTATGATCCTAATTGATGATTCAAATCAACTAAGTGTAACTAAGACAAACTTATCATAATATCACATTAGCATTTATGCGTGTCTTATGTTTGTTCCTATATGACCATTACAACATTTGTCATATGGACCAAGTGGGAGAATGTAAGAAATTGTATACTTCTTATTATGTGGTCCGTATAAAAAATATGGAATTATTGATTTCATAAGGATAAGATTGTAATCAATAAATATTTTCCATATTATAAATTACGTTAGATATGGAATTATTTCTTCAATAGTATAAGATTGCAATCAGAATAAATAATTCCATATAACAAATTATGTTATTTAAGGAATAGTTGATTTGATAAGGATAAAGTCAAAATTAGAAGGTATATTCTATTAAAAAGGATGTTCTCTATTAATGATCAACCTTGATGAACAGTTCATATAATATCCTTAGAGGATTTTGGCCCCTCTCTCTATCTAAAAATATAACCCTATATTCATCGTCAGGGTTATCGAAAAGACATCAAAAACTAAAGTACGGCTAAGGGAGAGAAGGCAAATTTCAGATCTATGACTTACAAAATCGATCTCTTTTATCTTTTTCTCATGATGTCTACAGGTATGCAATTATTTTGTAACTAAGAGTATGATGAAAAATCCTTTATGTTTACACGATAATCAATAACTGCATATATTTTCTGTATGTACACACATATATATATCCTAGATAATAGTGTTAGCATATATTTTATAACAATAATAGTTAAAACAAGGTTGTTCTCATCAAAACCATCATTACAACCATCTCACTCCATGATAAATACTATGAAACTATATACTAATAACTATAATAAGTAAAACGCAAATATAATTTATATCGTGGTATATTACACATATATAAAAATATGTACACTTACATACAATATATTACAACATTCAACAGACAGACGAACTAATGGGAGTTTTTGACAATTAGTGAATTGTGAATCGAATAATTAGGGTAATGAACACAACCAAATTACCATTATTGTCAAAATAGACATCTCCAACACATATAACTTTGTTGTCTTCATCATATGCGCTTCTTCTTATTGTTATTTCTCTTGTTCCTTAGCCATCTTTACTTGCATGGCTTATATTTTAGTCGTCATTTGCAGAGAGTCCTTCAAAGTTTTTTCTATCTTCACGACTCATGCCGGTGTAGTTTGTTGGAATGGACCAGATGTAGGAGAAGGGAATGAAAATGTTCCGTTTTGATTTAATTTGGAAGTGACGCCATTAATTAATGATTTAAGAAGTTTATCATAGAGAGAAGTGAAGTGGAAGATAGTAAAATTTAAAATACAAAGAATATATAACTACCATGCTTAATTTTTAAAAGGAAAATGAATTTTTTTCAATTTCTACTGTTGAGTGTTGACATGAGGGGCAGGAAAATGTCGACATCCTTATGAAAATTTTGATTTTGATTTAATTAATTATTTATGTTATTGTACCTATATTCTATACGTCAGTTATTGAACAAATACCTAGTTCTCTTGTAAATTTAGTAAAGGTTGACTGATTCAAAGGTTTAGTTAGAATATCAGCTATTTGATTTACAGAGTTAATAAATTCAAGAGATATAATTTCTTTACTTGTATTATCTACGAGAAAATGATGTCTAATATCAATATGTTTGGTTCTAGCATAATGAGTAAGATTTTTGTATAAACTTAATTATTGCATTTGTATTGTCATAATAAATTAGTAATTTTGACATATTTATTCCAAAGTCCATAAGATTTGTTGCATATAGATAACTTGAGAACAAGCCAATGCAGCAAAGATATATAATGCTTCAGTTGTAGTAAGAGAAATGATATATTGATTTTTACTAATCTAGGAAACCATAGGTGTCCTAAAATGTGACAAGTTATACCTGTACTTTTTCAGTCTAATTTACAACCAACATAGTCAGCATCACAACGTGAGATCAAATATAATATATCATTTTTAGAATGAAATGGACCGTAGTATATAGTGCATTTAACAAATCTAAGCATACATTTAACAGGTTTTAAATGAGTTTCTTTGGGTTAAGATTGGTATCCTGCACAAAGACAGATACTATGCACGATATCAGGTTGACTCGTTATATAGAGTAGTGATCCAATCATTCTCCTATATAGTTTTTTGATCAACATCTTTTGACTTATATTCTTTATTTAAAGATTCATTGGTTGTCATGGGAGTGAGTTTTCCACTCATAATGGTCATACCAAATTTATTAATTAAATCCCTAACATATTTCTCTTGATTAATGAAATTACCACTATTATTTGTAATCCAAAAAAGAAAGTAAGTTCACCGATATGACCCAGCCCAAACTCTTTTGTCATTATTTCAGAAAAGTCTTTGTTTATTTCATTGTTTGTTAATCCAAAAATTATATAATCTACATGAATTTGTACTAACTGAATATCATTTTCGTTTCTTTTAATAAAAAATCATTATCTACTTTATCAATTTCCAAATTTGATTGTAATAAGTAGGATTTAGTCTGTCATACCACGCTCTAGGAGCTTGTTTCATACCAAAAAAAGCTATCTTTGATTTACAAACATGATTTGGACATTTTTATTTTTAAAAAGTGAGATTTGTTTAACATAAATATCTTATTTAACAAAATTATTTAAAATGCATCTTTGACATCCATTTGAATTAGTTTAAAATTATTATGATTTGCGAAAGCAAGTAGAATTCTAATGGCTTCTAATCTTGCTATAAGTGAAAAGGTTTCGTCATAGTCTGTTCCTTCTTCCTGACAACTTACACGACTAACCGAGCTTTATCTCTAATGACCTCACCTTGTTCATTCATTTTATTTTTATAAACTCATTCAGTTCCAAAGATATAATTTTGTCCTTAGGTCTAGGAACAACTTATCATACATCATTTCTGGTAAATTGATTTAGTTCTTCTTGCATGGCAAGAATTCATGAATCATTAGATGATGCTTCTTTTGGATTTTTAAGTTCAATAGTTGATATAAAAGCTACATTACTCATGTTATTTAATTGATTTTTAGTTCTTACTAAGATTAGATAGTTCCTAATATATTTTCTACGGGGTGATCTTTTAAAAGCCCGATCCTTTTATTAGGATGAACATTTTCACAATCTGTTTCATTATTTACGATACCAAAATCATCTTCATCATTTTTCTGAACAAAATCTTTGATATTATCATAAAAAGATACATGTAATGTTTCTTTTACGGTGTTAGTTCTGAAGCTGAAAACTCTGTATGCTTTTCTTCTATCAGAATATCCGATAAAGATTCCTTTGTCGGACTTAGGATAAAATTTATCTAAATTTTCCTTTGTATATAAAATCAAAATTTTGATTTAAAGCAAGTTACCTTTGGTATTTTATTATAAAGAACTTCATATGACGTTTTATTGGTTAGAGTTCAAATTAAAATTCTATTTAAAGTGTAAAAAGTTGTAGCGACGGCTTTAGCCTAAATATTTCTTGGTAATTTACTATCTGAAAGCATAGTTCTTGCACACTCTTGAATCGTCTTATTTTTAGGTTCTACCACTTTATTTTGTTGTGGTGTTCTTCAAAAGGAAATAGTATGAGTTATTCCTTTTTTATTACAGAAATTCTCATTCTCAAATTCATCACCGTGATCACTACGAATAGTTTTAATTTTTAAGGAAATTTGATTTTGAACTCTTTTTGCAAAAGTTTTAAATAAATCAAAAGCATCACTTTTAAGTTTCAGAAAAATTACCCATCAAATTTTACAATAATCATCTAAAATTACAAAAACATATTTGTTATGATTTATTAACTGAATTTGAGATAGACCAAACAGATCTAAATGAAGTACCTCAAGAGGTTTTGAAGTTGAAATAATATCATTTAGTTTGAATGAACATTTCTTAAGTTTTCCTATTTGACAAGCATCACACTTTCTATCTATTTTAAAATTCATTTTAGGGAGATCTCTTACTAGATCAAGCTTGGATAGTCTAGATAAAAATTTAAAATTTAAATGCCCAAATCTTTTATGCCAAATCCAATTGTCACTTGTATTATCCAAAAAACCATAGATTATCATTTGGGATTTTCATAATGAGAATATAAATGTTTTTCTTTCTAATTCCTACGAAGATAATATTTCATTTATTATCTTTGATGTGACACTTATCTTTTCCAAATTTGATTTTTTATCCTTAATCACACAGTTGACTTACACTAAGCAAATTATGTTTTAGATTCCAAACTAACAAAATATCAAAAATAGCAGGGGTTTTAGAATTACTGACCTTTTTGATGCCAATCACATATCTTTTTGAGTTGTCTCTAAAGTTGAATAGTCCTCCATCTTCATAAACAATGTCATTCGGTTGCTCCGGGTTTCTGGTAATGTGCCTTGAACATCCGTTATCAAGTATCCATTGTTTTTCTTTATTTGCACCATTCATTCATTGAGTGTTGATTCTTCAAAACCACATAACACACATCTCTTCCTGCATAACACATCAATTCGGTAGATTATCTGATTCTTTATAATAAAAACAAGTAGACCTATGTGAAAGATAATGTGGATAGTTCTGAACTACTGTTAACAGAATTTCCATAAATTGGCATTTTTTTTAAATTTTAGATTATGAAAAATTGGAAAACCAATGCTCTGATACCAAATGTAAGGAATGCAGATTACAGATCTTAAGGTTGGATTAATGCTAGAGGGGCAGTGAATAGTGTTTAATAAATTATATTAATTTTACTGAAATTTTATAAAATTAAACACAAACAGATGCAGTTCATAGACACAAACAACCACAAATTCAGACACAGATGTAAATAGTAAATAAAAAGAAATATAGGAAAGAATACACCGGAATTTTATACTCGTTCGGAGTTACCCTACATCCAGTACCACACAACTTCTTGTGCAAATACTTTTTCAAATATAATGTCATGATTACCACCCTCAATTTCAAGGCCATGAGGTACACCCTTTCGGCTTCGAGTTTAGTGAGACTTAATTGATTTATGGAGCTATAATCACAACCAACTGGTTTACTGGGCTGCAATCACACCCAACTGATTTACCGGCCACAGTCACACCGTTTCAAGTTGCTTTGATGGATAGAAAGACTCGATATACTTCTGTTGACTGCAAATGATTCTATAACTATGAATAGCACTAAGATCTTAAAGAGTAGCAGAGTTTTGCTAAGAATGATTAGAAGATAAGAGCGAAGAAGGAGTGAAGAAATGATAGAAAACTGAAGAAAAATTCATTTATAACTATAGGAAATTAACAACCATGTCCATTCACAAAGATATATGACGGAATGGCACTTCTTTTGAAATTTGAATTTTAAAATTTTAAATTAAATGGTCACCATGTCGACATGGGGGGTAAGAGGATGTCGACATGCCTATAACAATTTTCAAATTTGATTTTGTTTTAAAATGATTTAGTTCTAAAGCTTATCGAAATAATTTTGAGACTTGCAAAATCATTTTGAATATATTTTAAAGGATTAATTGACAAGAATAATCCAAAATTTAACGTGTCTTCCCATAGTAATCCCAAGTTTAGATTATTTTTAATTAATCCCAAGTTTAGGGGGTCTCTTCCCATACTGATCCTGATGACCTGATAACATGTTTAACCGGTAAACTTTCCCAAATCAATCGTTCTTCTTCCCATTTTTGAAGTTCACAAGTTCTATCACCTCCACCATAATTTCAATATCGAGAACTTCCATGGTCAATACCAGCAAGTAACCTCCAGCCACAACCCGATTCGAGGCATATGAAGTCCCGAAACCTACCACAACAGCAAAAATTCCTCCTACCACTTATCTAGTCCCAACCTTTGAACCAACTTACCATAAAAAGACCCAACATCCTCAAAGAGCGGTTGTTGCCACACTCGAATCTATGTCTTCAAATGTTGGGCTGAAACTCCACCTAGATGGAGTCCAGCAAAAATGGGGAAGGCCGAATTACTCATCATCTCCATCTTCCTCCAAGCCTCCCCCATCATCTTCAGTTTCTTCCAATATCAATTAGGAAACATCAAATGGATCAGTGGATGCAAAAAGAGCTCAAAAAACTGAAGTTCCTACTGAAAAGCAAAGACTAGCCACTTCACTGTTCGGTTCTACATCTTCCAAAACTGATTAGAAAACCGACTAATAAAGCAGCAGCAATGACAATAGCAATAGCAGCTAATAAAGGACCTCAAAAGGAGAATACACAAATTGCGCCTTCTCCTTCTACTCCTCAGCCCGATCTTCTTGACCTCGTCTAACCTTCTGCACCAATTTCAATTGCTCCTTTGGAACCTTTTACACAATTAAAGGGCCTAATTGGAACAAATACTGCCCCATCTATGCCTGTAACAGGTTCTGCTGATGAACATGATCTTTTTTCGCTTAATAATGATATTCCATCAGAAAGGGTTAGCAATGCGAATAGTAACATGCGTATGAAGAAGGGGCCAAACCTTCTAGACTCATTAGAGAAGCATGCAACTGCATGACAAGTAGGAGTCACACCGATTGGGAATAACCCGAATTTGTTTAGAGATTTGTTGGGATGATCAGTGGTCTTGGTGGCTTATTTAATTGATGAATGGTCGAGCTTTTATTTGTGAAATGTGGAGTTGAAATACCCAAGGGGTTAGGTTTTCAAAAGAAGAGAAACGAAAGAGGAAGGGTGAGTTTGAGGAGATGAGACAAGGTTGAGAGAAAAGGAAAAAATCAGCAGAAAAAGAGAAAAATATGGGAAGAAGAACGATTGATTTGGGAAAGTTTACCAGTTAAACAGGTTACCTGGTCATCGGGATCATTACAGGAAAGACCCCCTAAACTTTGGATTATTTAAAAATAATCTAAACTTGGGATTATTATGGGAAGACACGTTAAACTTTGGATTATTCCTATCAATTAATCCTATTTTAAATAATAAAATTTGTTAAAGACTTTAAAGAGTGAACTTTAAATATTATATATATATATATATCAGAATATAAGATATTTAAAAAAAAAATTATAATTTTGATAGTGAGGCTAAAAACATTAATATTAAAAGATGATTGAAAGATAATTTTTGTAATCAATGATAAAATATTTAAATCAAGTGGTGATATGAAAATAGTTTAAAATATGGAAAAAGTTACCTTGAAAGTTCGTAGATTCCATTCCACTAGAGAAGGTTGTAGGTTCCATCCCACTATGTGTTTCCATCTCGTTATTAAAGCAAGAAGGTGGTTTCATCCACAATTAAAATTAGAATAAAGATTTTGTGCTATTATGAAGTTTAAACATAAATCTAGACTCTATTACTTATCTTGGTGTCTTGAATTCTTAATCTCTTGAATTTTGATAATCATGAGTCTTCAGTCTTGTTTTCTTCAACCTTGAATTCATCAGTCTTGAATCTTTATACCGTACAGTCTCCATTCTTTAGTACCTGCATATATCTAACGTGCATATACACAAATATCTAAACAAGAGTGTTAGTATTTGTATTTTATAATAAGTTCTAAGGTTATTGTCATCAAAACCACCATCTCAAGAACTAACAAAATGTGCTAAGATATGAAGAGAAGCTTCTTTTGGGAAGGCATGAAGAGAAATTTTTGCCTATGGGTAAAGCAGCGCATGAATTGTCAACAAGTAAAAATCTAACATCAGAAGCCTAGTGGTTTGCTTCAACCATTAAACATTCCAGTTTGAAATTGGGGTTCGATATTCATGGACTTAATGGGTTGTCGAGATCAAGGAAGGGAACTTGAGCATATGAGTTACTATGGACAGACTAACTAAGAGTGCCTAATTTATTTTTGTTAGGTCAATTAGAATGATACATGTATTGGTTAAGTTATTCTTGAGAAATATAGTCAGACATCATGGAATTCCTAGAACTATTGTAAGAATAGGGATGCACTATCTACTAGCGAGTTCTGAATAATTTTACAAAATGCATGGATCTAAGCTCAAAATGAGTACCGCTTATCACCTGCAGACAGATGTGCAAATTGAAAGAGTAGATAAGAAACTCGAAGATTTGTTGAGAGCATGTGTTCTGAATTTTGGTGGCTCATTAGAAGATCATTTGCATTTGGTTGGGTTCTCCTATAATAATACCTATCAGGATAGTGTAAGAATAACACCATTCAAAGCATTACATGGAATACCATTTAAGTCACTATTATGCTGGTTGGAAACCAAAGACAAATTGGTTTTGGGTCTAGATTGAGTGAAAGAAGTTGTGGAAAAGATTGAGATGATTCAAGGTTAAATGAAGGAATCTTATTCTTGGCAGAAGAGTTACCCTGGTAAAAGGCATAAGGATTTGGGGTTCTCCATTGGAGATCAAGATTTATCATCGATGAAAGGCGTACTTCACTTTGGGAAGTTAGGGAAGCTTACGCCAATGTTTGTTGGACTATTTCTTAACTTGGAAAGGATTGGGAAGCTAGCATATCAAATGGAGCTACACCAGATAGTTTGGCGGGTGTCCATAATGTATTTCATGTGTCGCATTTACGGAAGTATGTGCATGATCCATACACTACCGTAAATCCAAGGGCATTGGAAGAATTGGTGGTGAAACCAAGCTTGACTATTGTGAGATAGCCAGTTTGAGTTATAGATAGAGATGAAAGGAAATTGAGGAATAAGATAGTCAAACTGGTGAAAGTCCAATGGAGTGCTAATGATAGAGACTGTACTTGGGAGATTGAAGACAGGATTAGAGATACTTTTTCTGATCTGCTTATGGGATGTTCTATATTGCTTTATACATCGATTACTAGTGGGATATGCAAGGATAAATAGCACTGTTTGCTTTATTGTTATACTTGTGTTAGCCATTGACTGAATTTCGAGGGAGAAATTCCTTTAAGGAGAGGAGGACGTAACATCCTCAAATTTTATTTAACATATTCAACAATTTAATTAGAAAAATTAAAGAGGAATAATGTAATGAATATAGAAATGATATTTTTACTTAATAAACTAATTAAGAGGTTGACTTAGAAACTAATTAACTCAAAATATGCGTAAGGAAGGAGGACCATAAGAGGGGCAAAGTGGGAAACTTATGGCCTCATATAAATACATATTCTTCCATACTTTTATCAATTCGCTTTCATTTCTAAAAATATAAAAGAAAATTAAAGAGTGGGTGGCCATCAAAAGCTTAGGGAAAGAAGAGGAAATCTGAAATGACAAAATGATTGAAGCTTAGGAAATTAACATCTACAAATCTCAAACCTTCAATCCAATCAAGGTGAATAATACTATATACCCACGGTTGATTCGACAATTTGTTTACACCCGAATTGTTTGTGTCTGCTCATGATTGTTTTCATATTCAAAATAATATTACTTGATTGTTTAATAATACCAATGTTTAGTTTTGGAATATATATACGCTTGACTTGCATGAAAACAAATAGGTTTTAGGTCAAAACCAATAGTTATAAATCTCCAAATGCCACATTTTTTTTATGATGTGTGTCTTATGATTTTGGAGATGATTTTTGAGTTTCATAATTTTCCGAGCACTTAGTATTACTTTATGAATTTCCCAAGGAAGATTATTTGTTAGTTGCAGGGTTTATTAATTAAAGGGATAAATAATTATTTTAGACTTGAAATTTTTATATAAGATAGAAGAAGATATACTCCTAATACTGTGAATTTTTGGACTTTCCCCATGATTTATCAAACTAATAAGAATTTCCCAAGGTCGATGTTGCTTAGGAAGGTTTAAGCATTAATTAAGGTATCAGCTCATATGCATAAGTATTTTATACTTTGAAAAATATAAAATACTTAAAAGACTGTATTCCGATTGGTATACTTTTTATAAACCAATCAAATTTTAATAAATATAGTGGAGTGGATGAAAAATATTTCTTCGCTACTTTCAGAAGTACCCTCCTGATACTGTCTGAAGCATCTTTTGTTAGCACAAGTTATGGATATAAAGCATTCAAGCTTCCGCTTTTACTTCTCGGATTTGAACTTGGTTTTGATACTTATATATATATATATATATATATATATATATATATATATTCTATTTTGGAAGTTAGCAACTCCACATGAGGCTATTGCCTCAAATTCTTCTATAGAGTCAAAGGGGGCTTTTTCCTTAAGAATAACTTGTTTTATAAAGAACCTATGGTCTAATGCCTACTACCATTCGACTTAGTTGCAATGATTATTTTCCTTAGAAAATATTACTTTGAAAAGAGTAAAGACCTCTGCCTTTGTACCTTTCGGTGGTACCAAAAGGGTACTTAGTGGTTATCACCTCCGTATCCCTTCGATGGTATCGAAGGGTTTCATTTTCAAAGACTGCACTATATGATGGATAAGGGTTTTTTGTCCCAGTAACCCTCAACAATGTTGAAGAGGACTATTTATAAACTATGTTTTATTGAGAAGTAAGGTTATCACCTTCTTACCCTTTAACTTGATCGAAATGGGATCTTCTTCCAAAATCTTACTTTTATAAATAAGATATAACGCTACTGCCTCAAGGCCTTTCAGTAGAGTCAAAAGGATTGCTATGCTCTTTTTATCTTAAGCTAAGTTAGAAGCTATTGCCTTAATGTGTATCAATGTTATCGAAAGGCCATGTTTTGCTGGAAACTTTATTTTATATAATTAAGAAGGCATAACTACCTCACTGCCTTTCGATGGAACCGAAAAGGGATTTGCTTTATAACCTTAGTCTAAAAATAAGAGGCTATCGCCTCAGCATCCTTCGGTGGAATCGAAATGGTGGGCTTTCAAACATAAGCTTGACTTATCAAACTGCTTGATTGTTGTATGTTTTCAGGTTATTGCCCATTGAGCTTGTTGATACATGCGTTGTCGACTAAGAGTTGCTTGTGGATCTTTTCTTTAGAGTCAGGTTGACACTGATGTTGTTGGCCAAGTTTATTTAAGGAGTAAGATGGCTTATTGCCATTATTCAATTCGATACAGATGCTACCGAAGGGATTGTTTTTACAATTTGCTTTATAAAATTGTCTTATAAATTGTTTTCGAAACGTATGGCTTATGCCTATGATCGCATTGACACCTCTAATGTTGATTGGACCTATTTATACTTATTTTCTCAAACATTTAGAGGTTTACCCTCTATCCTTATCATGGCGATAGGGACCTTTTACCAAACCATGTTTTTTTAACATAAAGCTCGTGCTTCCAAAACTTTTGGAGTCATTGCCAACGGCAATAGGCCTTTATAAGACAGTTTTCCAACTCCTTCCTTGGATACAGTTGTGGTCGATAGAGAGCCTTTTTACTAAATGTTTTGAGGCTTTGTCTTCATAGTTTGTTGGTGTCGAAAGTGTTGACAAGGATAACCTTTATTTTCAAAGATTAGCCAGAGGCTAATGCCTCTGTTTCTTATAGCCATTGCTTGTGCTGACATGACTTGAATGTTTGCTTATTTTCATGAAGTCGATAGGGTTTCGTTTATCGTGAAAGCATGAATATTAACTTGGGCACTAAAAAGGGAGTAGAAAATGATTGGTGATGACAAGGGAGTTGCGACCACTGGCTTATGTATTGTATCCCAGTAGGAAACCATTGAAATGTTTATGTTGATTGGTGGATAGCCATTGTTATGACATAGCAATTGTGTGAACACGTTGGGAGGGACCAAGATGGGTGGTATAAATTAGTGAGACACCAATTAAACTCGAATTTATTAAGGAAATAAGTAAACGAAAGGGGCTCTTGGTTATCTAAAGGTAAAACCAAGGGATATGTGAAGGGTAGTCGCTTTATCTTGTTGTGAAGGATAGTCACATTTGGCTTATTGAGTGGTTCTCAGTTATCCTAAGGACAAAACTATGGAATGTGCGATGGATATCCACATCTATACGAAATAACGAACTTATAGATAATTTGAAGACGAGTAGATAATTTATCAATAAAAAAACTATGTTGAAATCGTTAAGATAGTCAGTCAGCATAATGGGGATGAGGAATCCACTATATATTACATGTTGCACATTACTGTTGTTGTTGTTATTATTATTATTATTATTATTATTATTGTGCTAGTCATGGAAGTACGGGAGTATGGAATTAGTTATTTTATGATAGCTTGATACTAATGAGAGGAAAACCCGTTCCGTTAGGTAGGGCTGTAAATTCTGTCCGAATGTCCGACGTCCGTTCGTGTCCGCGACCGAAATACGTCTGTCCGAGTCCGTCCGATTTTCATTTAGGACACGAGTTAGGACAACAAGATTTGTACGAGAAAAAATCATGTCCGGTCCGAGCTCGTCCGAATTCATCCGAATTACTTGAAATTTGGCGTATAGTTGAGAAAAAACTAGTAAAATGTACAAAATATAATATAAATAGTCATGTACGACCGAGTCCGACCTAGTCCTCCCGTGTCCGTGTCTGACCGATTTTATTTAGGACACGAATTAGGACAACGAAATTTGTCCGAGAAAAAATTTGGTATGGTCCGTGTTTGGTCCGATTTTTTTTAGGACAGAAACTGAACACACCTCCGTCCGGTCCGGTCCGACCGATTTACACCCCTACCGTTAGGCAGCTTGGTCTCACAAGATATCCATTGAGTTAAGTAGAAAAAAATATTATTCACACTGGTCTTTTTGACTGACCCGTACTTTTTACTTTTCCCCTTAAACTCTCAAGTACTCATTTGGGTAGGCTAAGGATTAAGCTTTTTCAGTTTATCTTCTAAGAATAAGCTTCCAAGTACGATTAGGAAACCATAGCTATTTAGTAGCTTTTTATGTTGTATGTTTATGTTTTTAGATGTATTTAAGGAAAAATTGTTTATTGCCTATGTTTTTAAACTCTGATCAGCCAAATTGGCATCTTCATATATCAATCTTGGAGATACTATTTCATGATAAATATATTTTGATTTTAACGGGATTTCACATGGGAATGCAATGAATATCTATCAATGGATGTGGTCTTAAAAAAATTCATATTCATGTGTTCTCTGATGTTATGATTCATTACAATCTGTTTTCTTTCGTCGAAAGTTAATACAATAGATGGCTACAACATCAGTAGCGCTTAGCTTTGGGCCTTATAAAATGGGATGCTACATTTGTACTACTCTCCTTCTTTGGCGAAACCACTCTGAGTGATAAGAACTTTGTCCTACCATCAGTTTGGATAATTTTAACTTGAATACTGGTTTTCTTTTCACCTTGTGCAATGAATTATAACATTGCATTACATGTCATTTTAATTTTAGAAAACATATCCCTACATACCTTGTACAAGCATTAATGAAATAGATATAATACCTGTATTTATAATCAATATGAATTAATGCAGGTCCCAATAGATCAATAGTAATTAGTTCTGGTGGTTTCTTATAAATAGTTGTTGAATTTGCAAATGGCAATTTGTTACTTTTTCCAATTTGACAAGTTGTACGTACAAAGAAATTGATGCAGAATTAAATGGAATACCGTTCTCATTCAGAGCATGTCTTACAATGTTCACGTATGGATCCTCAAGACTACAATGCCAAATATCAAAAGCCTTACAATTCTTTCTTGATTGATTTCAACATTATTACACCAACTTTTCTTATAGTTAGATTTTTTCCAAAATAGCAACATTGAATTTGTACAGTCTGTTAACTTATCTACCCTGCAACAAAAAGTTTTTAGTTAGGATGTCTTTAACTAGACAATAATTTGGATAAAATTCGAAATACTATAGTGAAAAATCAGTGGTTTAGGCAGCGGAATTAGAACACCCAATTATCTAGCTTGTCAACAAATATCTCAACAATGAAATTCCAACAAAGACGATAAAGAAAAACAAATGGCTCAAATTATAGAGAAAAACAGAAATAGAAAAGGGAAAAAACACACCAACATAACGAGGTTCGGCTACGCCTAGTCCTCGGACTCAACAACCTTTTATTTCTTTACTTCAAGAGGAGGTACAATATGAGAAGAAATACACAACTCAATAAAATTTTCTCACCCTATAAATGATACAGAAATATAAAGATCATATTAAAGATAATATATGGAGAAAGCTTTCTTCTTGTGTGTGTTGAAAATGTGAGGAAATGTCTGCATATGTATAAGAGGAAGGACGAAGAATGCATCGTGGATAAGGATGAAATATTTCCTGATTAATTCGACCGCAAATCTGGCACATTTTTAAATTGTTTCCACCTATACCAATATTTGATTGATTCCTTAAATCAAATATATACATTACTCATATTAATATATTATTTTACCGATTTGACTTGATAACGAGAATCAATTAATATCTTCTCATTAGTATATTTAAAACGTCCAAATTTAACAAATACACACTGTTATCTTTAGCAAATAGAGGCGCACTTGTGTGTATTACTGGCAGAGTTACCATTAGAAATAAGTCTAGTTTGTTTACCTTTGTATTTCCTTCCTCCTAGATTGAGATTGCCGAGATTACTTGTAGCGCTGTTTGTTTCTCCCGAGTCTAGGTACCAATTTTCATCCATAATATCTCCAGACTTTAACACATTACCGCTTGTGTATTTGGAATGTCGTTTAACATCTTGTTGAACATTTATCATGTTGGCACTATTGCTGAAATTTCTTGGGCCATTGTTTCTCTGTTGTGGCGTGTAGTTTAGATCAAGTCTAAAATTACACTTGTTTGTAGAGTATCCAATCTTTTTGCAAATCTGGCATGTAAGTATGTTATTTCCATTATTATAATTCCATCTTCCACATCTACCTTTGCCTCTGAAAGATTGACTATCTCTTTGATTGTTTCATTGTTGGTTTCTATTGTAGAATCTTTTTGCTTGCTTCTTGTTTTTTATTGTTATTGATATAATTTGCAGACTGATCTAATATTTGTGGGTTTATCATTCAGTTCTGCACCCATGAGCAAGAAGAATGGAGTGAACAAATAGTGAAGCCGAAATAATCTCTCTTGATCATAACACTGCTATAACAGCTTCATATTCGTCATCGAGTCCACCAACTATATACAATGCTTGTTCAGTACCATGAACTTTTTTTCCAACAGAGGTCATTTAATTACTTAGAGTTTTAATCTTGAATATATACTCTTCTATTGATAAGTTCTCCTTTTTACATTTTGCAATTGCTTCTTGAAGCACATCATCCTTGCTACTGATGGTGGTGTGATGTAAACCTGTTCCACAGGAGATCATATTTGATGTGCAGATTACAATCCATCAATACGGCATTAGATTTGTGACGATGGATGAATTTATGATTATTTACAAGTCTTCCGTTTTTATTAGCAGGGTATTTGGTTTCATGAACGTATTTTTACAGGCCATAAGCCTTGACTACAGTTTCAACCCGGAATATCCACAGCTAGTAGTTTGATTCATCAAGTTATAGTGTGATAAGCTGACCTTGAAACCTTATTAGATTCTTGAGCAGTCCTCAAGTGAAAGTCATTCTTGAATTTAAGGTTGAGTTGCTTGTGTAAGTTGTTGCTGAGTTCTCGTTATCTCGAGAGCAGCCATTAAATCAGAAGAAGTGATTATGACTCACGATGATATTTTTTGATAATGACACTTCTTGGTCAGACATATTGATAATGACACTTCTTGGTCAGGCATATTTTGTGATAAGATGATCTCTGAATGATGAAGACTAATCTGATGTAATCAATGACACAACATTCTTGCTACCAAACTAAAGAAAGCTCTGATACCATATTGAAATTTCAACAACAAAATGAAATTTTGTTAATATGAATACTTGATGATTTGTTTTACAACAAAATTCTCTATATAATCGGTTTTTGAACAACTTAATTAATGCTAAATGGAAATGGTATATGAATTGTTTACTTCTTTATATCGTTTCCAATACAGTTTAAGCATCTTTTAAACTAACAACACCAGTTAATCTGATTTAGAATTTCCATGGCTACTGAAGAACAAAAAATTTCACTGCGAAGCGTGTAAAACCTGCATCGGAGTTGCATGTTAAATATAATATGATTTGCAGTATACACATAGTTACCACAGCTATTGCCATATTTTCTAACATAGCATAACCGTGGACATTTGCAACATATAGACGTAATAACTTATAATGTCATTTTGGCTCTTTGATATGGTTTTAATACCATTTTAAAACCTTCAAGTTGTATTTTTCATGGACTTTTGTTTGTATTTGCCAAAAGTTAAATTTTACAGCCCAAGTTAAAATCATTTATTTTCAAGCATTGTTATATATAAAGCCCAGGTTAAAATCATTTATTTGCCAAAAGTTGTATTTTTCAAGCATTGTTATTTTCAAGCAGTGTTAAACCTTCAAGTTGTATTTTTCATCGGAGTTGTATTTTACAGCCTAGGTTAAAATTTATCAAAAGTTATATATAAAGCCAATAAGTAAAAATCATTTAATTTGATAAACAAGACTATTTCAATCTGTATTTATTTTCAAGCATTGTTACTTACACTCAAAAAATGTATATGAAAGAGCCTTTTTAGATGAAGTTTTTTAACAAGAAAGGATGTTATTGAAAATAGTACCTCTCATAAGATAAAATTATAAGTTGACTATACAATCCTTCTTTTAATTCTAATTCATGTAATTTTCAATTATTATTCTTTTTAGATGAAGTTTTTTAATTTTAACTAACATAACATAAGATTCCCGTTTTTGAAAATCGATACTTCTCCAAACCCAGAAAATAGACAGAATTCTAAGATTACTTCTTTGGGCAAATACTTTTATTTCCCTTACAGGTCTGAAAGGCATCAAATGCCTGGGCACATATCCGCCTGGTGATGGGACAGATAAATTGAATGCACCATAGGGGTCAATGGCTGAAGGTGGGGATTAATATGGAGATGACTTCGAGCCTTCACTGAACGATGGGAATCCCAATTGAGACTAGAAGAAGCAACCTCATACTCCGTCCCTGGTTCTGGCTCGATCAATTATTGCCATTACTAATATTTTAGTTTATTTTGGATCTAGATACACATAGTTTTTTTGTTCAAATCATCTTCTGAAGCATAAGTTATAATAAAATAAATTGGACCTACGAAAGGAAAAGATGAAAACGTTTGATTGAGATAGAAAACAAAATAGGTAAAATAAATTAATAAAATCCGAACTTTACTTTATATTGCGTTTGTACTCCACGTAGTAGTTTCATTTTCAACGAAGTAAAAATAAAAAATAACTCCTTCATATCCATTGCTTTATTACGTATTTGTACTCCTCTTAGTATTTTCATCTTCAACGAAGTAAAAATACAAAAATAACTCGTTTATATTCATTTTTGAAGTGTTAGTAACAACGTTCTTATTTTTTTTCTTTCGGAAATGTACTTTATTAATAACATAATTCATATGTTTTCAATCTATGCCTCATTAAAACCTTATATTCCTCCAATTTTATATCCTTTATTAGGTTACGCATGGTAGTTTCGAATTACAGTTTTTGAGAGATATCGAGAGTATGGATTTTGATCATTATTGATTGTAACATTTTTTTGATTAGATTACATGAAATGTTGTTGTAATTGATTAGTGCATGCTTGAAAATTTAACATGTATTAATTTTGAGAGTTTTTCACTAAATAACAAGTTTTCAAATCTCGGATTTTGGAGAAAATCTCGGATTTATATCTCGGTCAAAATTGGTGATATTTAAAACACTTATAACTAAAAACGCTGCTAAATCTCGGATCTCGGGCGAAATCTCGGATCTTCATCTCGGGCGAGATGAGCGAGATTTAAAACCTTGCTAAATAGACATAATATTTATATCCTTATATTTATATTTTTTTGGTTTTATGAAGAGTAATTTTACATCCTGGTTAGTGGTGGCATAATTGGAAAAAAATTATAATATCGGTAAACACCTCGATTTGTTGAAATGAAAATTACCATAAAAATTACACTATCGATTTTCATTGGCTTTATATTATAATAATAGACAACGACTGTCGATGTGATAAAAATTAAAAAAAAAAAAAAAAAAACTTGCAAACAAATGTTTTTTTCCTCCAATAAAGTTGTTAAAATAAACCAAGTAGATTTAAAATCCTAGCTCAGTTCATGTGCCAGTTTATCCATCATTACCGTGGCTAACGTGTCTAAAAAAATTGCGCCGATGGAGGGGTGTTAGACCATTGTGCAGTGAGGTTATTAAGTAACGGGAACGAAATTCAAATCTGAGAGATACAGCCATATAAACAAACAGTATAACCCATGCCAGTACCTTAAAAGACCATGATACTGAAACAGAGAATCCCACAGTCCGACAAAAAAAATATACTTAGCAACTTAAATTAAAAACTCACAGGTGCTTCAAGAAATTACAGTACATTAGCAGAAATCATAAATTCCATAGTCTACGAATTGAACAGAGAAACAATTGCAAAGACTACTCCTAGGAGCATTTAAATAAACCAAAAGTAAGCAAGCTGTCCAAATAACAGGCCCTAAATGGGCAAAGCATACAAATATACACTATACAGAAGCCAACAAGTAGATCAATATCTAATATACAAATACTTCAGAAAGTAAGACATAAAACCAGTGGAATGATGTTAAAAACAAAAACAATGCCCGAATCCAGAATTCACAAATCCTAAATTTTCTCTATACTGCAAAAGATGGATGGCAAATAATATGCTGTGCAAAATAAACCTGGAATGATATTAGGACAACAGCATAGTGGAAAGCTGTCGATATTCTGATGCAGACAGTAGAAAATTTCAAAACCAGCAACCTCCGAGGAACTGTAAATTCTGAACTTATCTTGCAGGATGAGATCGGGGAGAAGCCAGAAGATGAATCATGAACCAAATAAGAGTAATGTGGTTACAATTAGTACATATTTTAGGTACTGTAAAAGCATGGCTGAACACTGAATAGAAGGGATATGTAATCAAGCTGATCAATGGCAAACAAAGAACACAATCTATTATTTGAGTACTAATGATTCATCCTTTGCCGCTATGGAGGTTTATACCATAGAGAACCAAAATAAAATTCTCAAGCCAAAAATAATTGAATCCTGTCCACTGTTTTATTCCTCAAACAATAATAGACTCGACTAAAACATGTGTTTGAGTTGAAATCCGGAAGATAATAACAGTGATAGCCTAATATTGATATCGATCTAGTTACGAAAGTCATGCAAATAATTTTTCAACTGCATTCTTACTGCCTAAAACAATAAAGCTGATTTTGTGCTAACTGATAACGTGTTCAGGAAAATTCAACCCCTTTTATGCATCCTATTAATTTTATAACTAATACAAAACTAGTTGATGTAAGTTTTTCTAAATAATATACAGAAACTAATAAATGTTTATATATTATCGGTAAATATATGCAAAAAGGATCATTAAGAGTAATTTTTACTCCCAGTACGTACTTACGATCTGTACAGTGTTACATATACTAGATCTGGCACATGGCACAAAAGGTAGAATACAAAGACCTAATCCCGTGGTGTTAATAGGTGAGAATTTTTATAGTTAATATAGTTCTTCTTATACCTAAGGGAATAAACTGTTAGTGCTGTAGAAGGTAGTTGATGCTACCTAGTAATCATAACCATCAAATGTAGAAAAAGGTTTTAAATCTCGGATTTTGGCCAATATCTCGGATATCTTGGGCGATATTTGAAACACTTATAACTAAACTAGCTGCCAAATCTCAGGTTTTGGCTAATATCTCGGATTTTTCATCTCGGCGATCTCGGGGAGATTTAAAAGCCGCCACAGAAATAATAAATGCTATGTAAAGAATGGATAGCTGAACTAAAACTGTTGGTCTGTTGTTTCTTAACAATCCAGTAGCTAAGTTTTACTACCATTTGTTTAGCTGTTATCATTCATTTAGTATAGCACAGACTCACTATTTGCTGGTAGTGGTAGGAAGCTGGCTCATTATTTGTATATATTGTTCAAGGAACTTCCCTAAGTTTTGTTTGAAATTTGATATTTGTGTGTTGTGTTCCATTTTGGTAGGATCATGAACTTTACAAAATACTCATAAATACAAGTTTTTAAATATTAAATTATTATTTCACACGATTTCCCTAATAAACTAAAAGATAAAATCTCTCTACAATTATTTTAGATGTATTCAAATCTATATGTTAATTCCAATTATTTAGAATATATTTGTTCAAATATAAGATCTATAAATATTATCAAATGTTAATATCACTTAAAAATATTATCTAACAAATAAAATTCCTTTATAAGTTCGTTCTTTGTTAATTAATAATATAATTGAAAATTAAAATGAACAAAAAAATTGATATCACAACTTAAAGAATAAAAATTCAGATCAACCACACATGACTTTTATAAAATAAAAATATGACTAAATGTCTATACAAATCATTTTATTTTGAATTTTTTAAACATATACAATTTGT
The DNA here is from genome assembly GCA_030737875.1 of Allium sativum. Taxonomy (NCBI): domain Eukaryota; kingdom Viridiplantae; phylum Streptophyta; class Magnoliopsida; order Asparagales; family Amaryllidaceae; genus Allium; species Allium sativum. The sequence continues at coordinate 94,423,579 of CM060923.1, forward strand.
AGAACAACGATTCGTGCAAGAAGGGTGTGCCATAATCACACACTAGCGCATGCTGTAACGGTCGCAGTTTATAATTCTATTTTGGACCGGCAGATTGTGTCTGGTTTTCTGAATTCTTTTTGCGGATGTAAAATGTAATAGTAACAAGTTACATTTCAATACATATTATTTTTTATACGAAGAGATGACTTTATTTCAGTTTAATCGTAAAAATAATAATCTTGTATTGTGTCGCTGCTTATATATTTGTGTTCGATTCAACCAACTATTATTTTGTTTGCATCTATTGTAGAGGTAATTAATCTGACATCAGTGTACTGAAAAAAGACGTCATTAAGATCTAGCGATGCCATTGCGACAACAGTTTTATAATACCTCAACGAACATCACAACGGAGTCACTAAGGGATACACTTAGCATAACTGCTTTACAGTTGAGTGATATACCCGTGTAAATCTTTGTTTTGGATTGTTAAAACCAAAGGTCGAATTTTGAATTTGCTAAGTTCTAGATCTTCAAGTGTTAACAAGCACCATTCTGTCTCTTTGTTGTTAAATTTTGCAGCAAAGCACTTCAACAACGTTGAAGAAAAGTTGCAAATTTTGTATTAAAATAGAGGTAAATGCCATTTCTTATTTCTTACAACAGGGATTTTTGCAGTTTCTACTGAAGCAGAGGCAAAAGGAGAAAACAAAAAAAGTTTACAAAACCATCATGGCAATTTGAAAACCAAGACCATGTCCCAGTTCAAGATTTTCGAATTATCTTCTAATTGAATTGTCCATTTTCTGCCTTGAGTGTAGTGAATTTTTAATAGGGACAGTTCGACTCAGGTGCAATTTAAGTTTCTATTTTTCGAAAATCATTAAAAAAAACAAAAAACAATGTAAAAATTTATCAAACTTTGAAATTTAATTCAACACATAATCATTCTCGTATTCATGCAAGTAAACTTAAAAAAAAAAAAAAAAATGCACGTTCCAGCGAATTCCTGCAATTTTCCAAAATATTGCAGACATAGCGGCAATTATATCAAAATATTGCAGGCTTTCATGCAATTTTTGCTGATTTGCATAAAAATTTCAAATTCAAAGCCTATACTTATTCAAACATCAAAGTATTGCAGAAAAATCATCAGAAAAATGATAAAATTTGCATGCAAATGAAAAATATTTCATCTTCGGTAAATTGTTGAAAAAGATGCAACTATTTGCAGACATATCTGCAATTTTTCCATATAGTAACACATCCCTACACTACACTGTAAAACAATTGCAGATATGCCTGTAATTATTTATAACAAGTGCAGACACTACTGTATCTGTTATTTCCTCTTTCAATACATGCAGTGCACTATGTGAAATGATTGCAAAAATGTCTGCACTTGCAAAAAACACAATTATACTGCTACATTAAAACAGAGACCTTGTTTGAATTGAAACGTAAAGAGGGAGCCACTTTATAGTAAGTTTCACTGTAAGGATGTCTCACTAATTTTCACTTTTTAATATACAACATAAACCCAGGGATAATGCATAACTAATTTTTTTTTATTCACTCATTGTTGAAGGAATGATGTGTAATGTGTAACAGGGATGAAGATTTGGGAGGATAACGATCGAGCACTTTATTATATCCATGACACATCCCCGAATACCAATCAAGCAACTTAGCCATTTTGCTGTTGACGACTCTGAATGTTATCCTACTTATTCACTTAACTACATTGCTTTATCATAATCATAACACATTTTTTGCCTTTATGCTTCCCTAAAATTACCTAGAAATAAAATATAGCACAACCAAGCAAATATAGTTCAGATTATAAAGCCTCAATGTATTTGATAGTTGCTGTTTCTTTTCAGGAATTGCATGCTCGTTGATGCAGATCACATCTCGGTCATTGTGGAAAGGCCGAAGGGGGGGGGGGGGGGGGGAGGGGGGTGCACAATTTGATCTTCCATAAGATACCATATTTCAGCAGCCATGGTCCTTTAATTGATAAATACGAGGTGAATGTTGTTCAAAAATAAAAATCAAATTTTATTACCAAAAAATAGTTGTGAGGAAATGGCAATTAGATGCTAGTATTTTGATAGAATCATATGATAATACTGTATATATTAAGAGCACAGATTCATTCAATATATAAAAAGTTATCATATGATAATAATGTTGATCGTAAAATTGTAGACGAGGTGCAGTTGAACTATTATATATACAATCTAATGAAATTTTTTATTTTGTTTCTAATATTGCAAATAATTTAATATTGTACATATTATTATCTTAGATTAAAATCAATAAATAAAAATTTGTTAAGAGTTATACGATCCACCGGTTGGTTTTCCGCCTTCGTGCGGTTATACTAGTTAGAGGAGATAAAATCGTAGACAGAGGATCAAGCAGAAGATCTACTCAAAGCATGGATCATCATCAAATCGATTGTTAGTAAGGTTTGTTTAACATAGGTTTGCCAAATCAGATTGCGTAAAGTTAAAAAAAAAAATAAGGAATATATCTTTGAAATGTCTCCTTAAACATCTTCAATTTAACAGAATTTCAACATATTAGCATTTGATGTTGAACTAAATCAATGAAAAACTACATTCTTGGTTTTTTAATTAACTGAACAGACAGTTTCCACTACTGAACGGTTGTACTAGTACAACTAGTACAATATTAATGCAAATAGCAAGCAAATCATACCTTGTTCAACATGTGAAGAAAGTACAAAATTGGTTCATTGACGAGAAATGCATAAAATGATCATAAACTAGTATTTAATATTAAAACAAATGAGAAGGAAATCACACCTCATTCCTCATGCTGGACGCATGCTAAGTCAGATTTTTAGTTGAGAAAATTCCACTAGTAACACGAGCAAAGATGTAAGGTCACTTGAATCTGTAGAGACTTGAACAACTCAATATATTCATGACTAACATATAGATAAAAGCAATTTCATGAACCAATGCCATGAAACAAGTTGGAACTGGTAAAAACTCTACGTTGGCAAGGGTTGCAACAATAACTTCCTATCAGCCCTCCAGAATTTCTGCATTGAATTGACCCTGTTACATAGCCTAAATATTATTTGATATGCTGGTTAATACAACAAAATTGATTTGAATTACTACTTCTCAGCGTTGTGTGCACAACTATGAGAAAACAACCTGGCTAGCCACATAAACTGAACATTTTACTGATGCATGTATGATCGGCCACGACAAATGAATTCTCCACGTACTGGGTTTTAAATGATACATATTCAGTAGAAAACGCTGAGAAACATCTAATATCATATGGTATACATGATATATAATATGAACATAGTATTTTACCTCTTGCCAACAAAAAACAAAGTTTGGCAAGGAGAGGATTACAACAAAATATAAAATTCATTTTTCCTTTCCACCTCCATGATAGATCACGAAGATGGTGCAGCTAATCAATCAATAGAGAACAAAAAATATATAAATGTTCTCAATCACAAACCTCCTCCCAACTGTCAACTTCTCCATTAGTGGCTTGGATCAATGAAGATCCACCTCCATCTCCTGCTTCAATGGCAGAACCACCCTCAACAGATTCAGAAACAGCTGCATTCTTATTTTCATCAGCGTTAAGAACACTCCATCTATTATCTAAAGCCACAATCACAGACGAGTCCTCGTTTTTTTTCCATACAGGCGCTGAAGATTCTCCCCAAGAAGAATCTTTTTTCCATGCATGGGTACCGCTTATCGCATTAGCATTACTAGAAATTGCACCTCCCCATACATTGTTACTGCTTCCTGAAGCATTATTATTCTGATAAACTGCTGTTGCTCCTTGATAAGCTGTGCCATGGTCCAATCTTCTTAATGCAGTAGCTGCTCTAGCTGGATCGCTAAACACAGCCAAAGCATTCTTATCGTTCAACCAAAGCAGCTCACATTCTCCACCAAATCTTAACACTAAAGCACTTATATCGGCATCTCCTGGCAAGTCGAGCATAGCCACTACTAATCTTGGATCCATGTCTATTAACGGGTCATAAGCTGGAGGGTGCAAAGCAGTAACAGGTACGCCGGGTTTGGATCCAATGATTCGTAATGGTGGTTTAGATTTTGGTGTGACGTGAACTGCAAGAAATCGCTTTGGTTCCCACCCTGCTGATTGTACTTTGAGTTTCCATCTTTCTGCTAGATATCGAAGAGCGTCTCTCTTATCTTTTAATGCCGGGCAGAATACATGAACTCTTAGATTGGTTGCTGTGATCCCTTTACCTTTTCCAAGTACTAGGTATTTGAACCTCTCCTCTACAGCTGATACCCATTTAGGTTCTCTTCTAAGCATATCCGCAAGCAACTCCGAAGCAGAAGAATTCTCACCCAATTGCAAGGATTCCACATTTGGAGTGTTGATTTCAAACGCATCAGCAAGTTGTTTCTTTCGAGCTAGTCTCTCACACTCTTCATCACACATCAACTTTCTCTGACCAAGAGGTACTCTTTTACCATTCAATTCAACTGGAAGAAGTGGAACGGGTAGACTCTGAATTCGAGAAACTTCAGCTGCAGAATCCGTATTGAATCCACTGGCATTACCTCCCGCACCACACTGCACATTAGCAGTGATTCTACCACAAGAACAAGCAATTGTCACCATGAATTCACATCTAGTATCAGGACAAGGAGACGATGGGTGACAGTTTTCTCTACATGTGTGTTTACAATCCCTTCTTGGTGCACCACATATCTGCCCACATGATATTCGTGAACCAACATTTGACCCTGAAGGAAGAGGAGGATCACATGGAGGTGCATGACAAACACGTGCACAAGCATGCAATCCACATTGTCTGGTTTTTCCACATTGTTGAGTGCATCTTATATCTTTTGATCCACAAGGAATGTTCCTCAACAGAACATGACCACCCATGCATTCTTTAGACAAAGGAACCGAACAAGGTGGGCAGTCGCCAAAATGACAAGTGTGAGAAGCAGTGTGACCACATGGTTGAGGGATCAAACACGGGTGCATGCATGTAGGCACAGGGGTCCCACAAGGCAGAGGTGGAGGAATTGAAGTCTTCCCACAAGCACAAGAAAGATCATTGAATATCATCTCCAAGCATGGCGGGCAATGGCCACTATGACAAAGCAACTGGCAAGCATGTTGTCCACACCTTAGCTTCTTGCCACATGGTACTAAGCACAAATGTGGGTCCCACTCTCCATTTAAATGCTGCCCGTTACCCGGTCTTGACAAAGGGCAGCACTTCTCGCTACATCTATGCCTACCACAATTCTTCTTTTTCTCACAGACCTTTTCACAAACAAAAACATCTCCCTCCTCTACTGTTTTATAACACTCGATCGTCCTTTGCGAAGACCCGCATCTACATTTCTGCTCAACATGCACCAAACACTTGGGACACTCTCCTTCATGACACTTCTCAGCACAAAAATGAACACCACATTTCAAAGCCTTCTCACACAAGCTGGAACAAGTCGGTATCGGATCCAAACAACTCGCCCTCTTCTCCTTCAAATCCGTCTTCCCACAACAACACTTCTTTACCTTATCAACCGAGTACATGCACTCTCCACATGGTCCTGGGTGACAACTTTCCAAACATTCATGGTTCCCACATCCCAAAATTCTTCTGCATTTATCATTGCAAGAGAACACACCATTACCACTTCCAATTTCACCTTCAAACATCATGTCGCCACAGAGCACAACCTCATTCTTCTTCCCACAGAAACATCCAGCAACTACCGGAACTTTACATGGACTACAACTCCCAACATGGCAGAGCTTTTCACACCTATGTCTTCCACAGCTCAACAGGTTTCCACACCTTTGCCCACATGTTAAGGTTGCATTCTTATCAGAACATCTTCTCACAATTGTCTTCTTCCCACAAGGACATGGCTGCCTTGGCGCAAAAGCCTTGCAAGGAGGACAGGGGCCAGGATGGCATTGTAGGACGCAAACATGAGGGCATCCGGTCTGTTTATCCAATTCCTTCATGCAGGGCTCTCCACAAGAATGAGGTGTTAGGTAAAAGTCGTTAGGTGGGTCAATTCTTTTGGTACAAAAGCAGACGTACTTCAAGTTATTGGAAGGTGTGGATTGAGGGGACTGGCATCCAGGGCAGCGCCAGCTGGCAGTGGCGGATGAGAGAGGCTCTGAAGCATTAGGGGAGCGAGACCATTTCTTGATGCAGTGGAGATGGAAGATGGAGAAGCAGCTGGAGCAGGACCAGATCGGCGACGACCTCCTGACCATATCGTAGCAGATCATGCACTCCACCGTTCCTTTCTGGAGTTTTTCTTGGATCTCCTGCACTAGCTGCGGAACGTCTGGATCAGACGGCACAGGCGCAGGCGCATGGCGGGGTGGGTTAGGGTTAGGTTTAGAGTGTTGATTCGGACGGCGGCGGTAGTGGTGGTTGTTGACGGGTTTAGGATCGGGTTTAGGGTCGGGTTTAGGATCGGGTTTGGGGAGGACGCCAGAAGCGGAGGTGGATCCGCGGGGAACCCACTCTTGGCGGGCGGCGGGTCTGCATCTGTTCATGGCGGTTTCGCGATTTGAGGATCTGACCCGATCCGTTGAAAATTTATCTATTTTTTGAATAGTAGCTCCTCGATTTGATACTTATGGAAATCGGGGGATATGAGATACTCCTCAGATGTGGATGAGAGGATTTATACAAAATGAAAGACGGTTCTTAGAGAGACGGCGGATTGGAGGAGGAGAGGTTTCAACCGTTAGATGTAGTTGGGCGGACAAGATTGATACGTGGGGAAGAGGAAATTTCAGGTGTGGTATGTGTGGCGAACACGCATATGGGAATGGGAATGATATGTATTTGTATGACCGTTAAAGTGTAAATTTTTGTTTGTACTGTCTTGTATAGGTCAAACTCTTAGATTTCTTAGTCGGAAGGATATGCTAGTTAAAGCTAATATTTTGTATAGTTAGTATAAATAGAAAGCTAAAACTAATACTAATACTAATTGTAACCATCATTTGTTCTTCAGTTTAAACATAAAAGTTTACTGTTTTTCAATCTAATTTTATTTTAAAGTTTGTTTTTTTTTCTCCTTATTTCCTCCTTTTGACTCTTATTTTTCTGCACGGACAAATTTTGTTTTGCAACAAGTACAAGGACATGCTTAAACTAAGATTTTCTTTTCCACATGGTGGAGTACTATTTAATTCTCAACGAGAAATTGATTTGATAGATCAGAAATTTCTGTTTATAAAATTGATCTGATTCAGTATCATCAAGATACAATTTATCTCATTGAACTTACAAGGATTTTTTTTTTTTTTTTTTTTTGAAACTAGATAAACCGCCTTGTTAAAAATCTGTATGTGTACACATCGTGTGTAAACGACAGAGAAAAAGAGTGCGGTGCTTTATTGATAACGCATCAATAAAATGTACAGAAGTACATTGGCAAGAAAACATCACATTTCCTTTCTTGCCAATAACCCAAATATGATAATACGAAAAAGAATACCAAGCCCAATACAAACCAGGCCCAAATATTAAAATACGGTAACAAAACCTTCTCCGCTTCTAAAAAGGAATGCCACAGTTCGAAACTGACGGACAAAATCCCCAAATTGAGCTCTAATGGCGACAAGCAAATCAACCATTATCCAAGCATTCAATGCCCCAATTTTGAAGGATCTTCGCAAATTTTGTCGCATGCTTCTTCTTGGACTTCGACATTAGGTATCGTATGTCTATATCGATGAATCCCATCTTTTCAACTTTTCCATAGATCCTCGACCATGGGATCGATCATTCCTCTCCGCCTAAACATGATACACCGTAGTAACCACACTACAAAAAGTTAGATATGTAGATATATCATTCGATTTGTATTTCGCTCTCAGTAATTGACTTCGTCAATCAAAGTGAACGGCTGATTCACAATTGGGGGAGGGGGGAGCTGTTCATTTTCAGCCTGCATCAAGTCCACAGATAAGATGAATAAGGACACGAGAAGAACATGTGATTTCTAGTCTCATTACAATCCATATACAAAACGCACTTAGAATTTACTTCATTTCCCCAGTTTGAAAGATGATCCATAGTAGATAATCTGTTAAGCATAGCTTTATACATGCGGAGTGACATTTTTGGACTGTTAATATAGTGCCAAGTGATATTACACCAATCTATATCTGGTTTAGGGCTTCTAGAAATCTCCCACGCCGAGTGAAACGAGAAACCATTTTTGATATCATTCTAGGTCCAAAAATCGGCATCATAGTTAGAATTAATTTGAACCTCATTACTTTTGTCTGCTATTGTTCTGGAGACAGAAATTTGATTAGTATTGAAAGCACCATTTTGAATTAGACATTCCACCTTTAAATCGTCTCCACCAAACAAACTTAAACTATCCCACCCCAACATATTCACCAAAATTTCACTGTTCAACCAAAGATCAAACCAAAGCATTGTATCATGACCATTCACAATACATCTATTGATACATTTCAGCCCCAAGGCTCGCTTCCTAAGTATCGTCTTCCAAGTACAAGAGTTGTTGACATCAATTTCATAACCCAAAAGTTATCTTGTTTGACATATCTGCTATCCATCCATTTCTTCCGCATACTATTGCCACTCACAAAATGCCAGATTAATTTAACCGCTATAGCAGATTTAATGTCATCAAATATATATATATATATATATATATATATACACACAACAAATTAATCTCTATTTTCTATTTTTCTGACTGCATGTGCCTTAGTCGGCATATCTGTAAAGGTGACAAAATAATACCCAAGTAATATTTATTTATATACAAAAGATAAGATATAAGAGCATAAAATAAACACATTTTCATGTTAATCAAATACCCCCACACTTATCTTTTACTCGTCCTCAAGTAAAACAAAAATGAAAAACTAAACTAGATAGGTCACACTTTCGTAGGAAGCACGATTGCATTGAGCGTATGCAACAAGCCGTTAAATCTCTAGATGTCCCTAGTAGGACGACTGGTGTATCGTGAGGGTTTTCAGCAGATACTACCCACAAAATCCAAATGCAGTATGTTGTGGTTCTAATGCAATTACATGAATGCAATGAACATATGCAAATGAAAACAAAAAATTAACACACGGCTTATTTCAGGAAAGTGGTACAACAAATTAAGTTAACAATTTATAGTCAGTTGATTTTATTTTAGATACCTCAACTTGTCATAAATTTTCAATATAATTCAAGTTTTCAAATGTTATGTTCTAGTTTGGCCAGTTGGTTCGGTTGATAACATAGGGCAGCCATGAAATAAATTCTTAATTTGTTTGTCACAGTTCGCAAATGGTATTCTAATTTCCTTGTGTATGACTAGTCAAATCGATAAGGTCAAGAAGTGCTTATACTTCATCGCTTATTCTCTATCTCTATAAAAATTGAAATTTATGATTAATTACGTACACCTAACTTAAAAGACCAAGGTATACCACCCATGGCAGAAGGAATAGAGCTTGGCGGATTGTGCAGACCGACGCTGACTTTGTTAACAACATGTCGGTAATCATTAGGTGTCCAACTCATAAAATGAGACCAAGATATACTGACGCTGACTTTGTCAACAACATGTCGGATAAAGCTTGGCGGGGTTGCACACCAACGCTAGATTTACAAGCAATGTTGGATACCCTTGGATTACTAATATTATTATTATTGAAAATATAAGAACAAGAGAGAGTTACGCGAGTTCAGCTTAACATAACTTAGTTTTAAAGACTCAAAAAGCCAATATAAGTATTTTAAGTCCTCCACTCATTAAACAAAGATTACAATTTAGAATAAACTTCATGGTCATCACCAAAGAACCTTCCTATGTACTGGTTACACTATTATCTCTCAAAAATCAACTTTCCATTAGATTTCTTATTTGATCTTAGTTGAGAGAAAAAAATACTATCAATTGACTAACAATTGTTAACTTATTTTGTTGTATCAATCTAAAATGAGTCATATCAAAAAAAATGCATGTTACATTGACCTAAAATGCATGATGGTCCTATACAAGAAGAAAGAAAAAAATCAAAGAAAAATGAAAAGAATGTAATGCAGACTCCTTTTAACATGAAAATGTTTTTTTTTTATGCTTTTATATCTTATCTTTTGTATATAAATAAATATTACTTGGCTATTATTTTGTCACTTTTACAGATATGCCGACTAAGCCACATGCAGTCAGAAAAATAGAAAAAAGAGATCAATTTGTTGTGTGTATATATATATATATATATATATATTTGAAGACTTGCAGATGATGATCTCACATCAAGATGCTTGTTGGTCAAGAAAATATTTGGTAGAAAGGCTATGCATATCACAAATAAATGAAGAATGGTCAAAGAAGCAAGAGGAAAGGCCCAATTTTAATAGAATTAACTAAGACCCATTTGTCATTGTATTAGGTTTAGGTTGGTTATCTATCATATAAATACCCTTGTATTTTCATTGTAAATCATCATCCATGAATTGAGAGCTTTCTTTTACTTTTCTACGTTTTTATTTTATTAGCAACTAGTGCCATCTACACAATTAGGTTTGGTAGAGTACTAGTTGTCTTTTGCACTTATTTTCATTAGTGATTGACTGTCTGATTAGATTCAGCGGTAATCCTAATTTTATTCTTGTTTGTCATTTAATTTCTACTTTTTAATTGCTTTCTTAAGTCATATTGGATTGAATATATATTTGAAGATCTGATTCAATTCAATAATAGTTTTATTTGCAGTTTCAATTTTTTTTTTCCAAATCAATCTCCAAGTTTTGTCTAACTCGCCCACGAAATATATAAATAATAAATTTTAATTTTCCTCCCTGTGTTCGACCTGCATGCTACACGCATGTGCGCTTGCAGTTATTATTACATAAATTGTGTGTAACATCCCGTATTTTTGGTAATCAGATATTTATTTTATTTTATTATTTTAAATATCGATTGGGTATTATATATGAATTTATAATATATAATTCGTTTATATATTGAAGTTTGAACGTATAATTTATATTTAATTATAAAACGAACTCAAAACGTCGCGGTAGTTCGTAATTTACGATTCAAACTTCAATTGAATATATTGGATCCGATATAAGTCAAAATTCTGTGAAACAAGAAACGTTTGAATCGATTTGTTAATAATTTTCTAATGTAAGAGAAAAATGGATATTTCAGCTTATAGATTGTTAGTTATGTCCAATTCAAATTTTCAAATAGTCATTATGGAATTCATTAATAAACGATAACGTTTATTTAATAAAATATTAAGGGTTTATATATATATATATATTTGAATATTGTTTAGCCCAGGATTATAAATATTGAGTTTAAAATATATATTAGTTTATTTTAAAACTGTGTGATATTTTATTTTGAGATAAGATAATAATTATTATTATTTAAATTGAATATTTTTGGATTTAATTGTATTATATTGATATTATATAGGCCTTAAAAATGTTTATTTTTTAAACGACCTCTGTTTTCAACGAAACGAATTTTATTGGAATACGTATAGCTAATTATTGTTAGATTTTCAATCTGGAGCCAATTGGGGTTGTTTTATTCGTGTGTTCAATTTAAGGGTGAACCGATGAATATATTGGAATTAAAATAACACCGTTGTGCAAACAGAGTCGATTTTCAACGAAATTAATTTCATTGGGACCTGAACGTTGAGACATAGGAGTGCGTCCGTTTTCATTTGTTTTGGAGCTCGTGTGTGTCGGTATGAATTTAACGGTTGGTGGTAAAATTTAATACCGTATTAAAAATAAATAAAACAGAAACTTAACCTATAAACAACATACCTAAACATATATACCGGGGCTTATGCAAACACACACACACACAAAATACGAGTGAGTCCTAATGTACACCACTAATAGCTAGTTTATTTCAAATATTATGTTGTCATGGAATTTTTTTTTGGGCATTTCTTTCAGCTGGTTTGCAGTCGTTATTTCTTAATGTCCAAATACTATAAAGATCTTTTACCACAATAGTTGGTGCATCACGTAAATATCTTAAGCGAAAGTGCTTTAAAATCTGTAGTCATCTCATCACAATGGTACTCATTTAGAAATATCGCAAATTCGATCTCCTTTGTCACCTTCAAATGAATTGTTGATAGCATTTTGGAAGTAACAACATTTATTCAAACTTTATACTTGTGTCTAAATATGTAAGATTGCAATTTTCTTTTTTTTTTAAATTTCGAAAATTACTGTCAACCGTAAATACAAACGAAAGATATTATAATAGTAATCCAACTATTATACTTTGACGATCCCAAAATCCATGTGACGGTATTAAGGATAATCATTGGAATATAACACATCAATCATCATAGCAGAGAACAGATAATAGCAAAAACAATAAATAGAATAATTTTACATAGATATGACAGCGGATTCATAACATGTAACAACATCAGAATAGCACAACGTAGGATATAACTTAGTAAATAAAAGGGGAAATGATCAGTCACCATCGCCAGAGGCGGAATATATACATGTAGTGAGACATAATAAGGGTATCAGTCTACATCGCCGAAGGCGGTACATATACATACGATAATAAGTACTGAAAGTAAAGCAGTCTGCATCGCCAGTGGCGGAATCATAATATAAGTACAATAATGGTGGAAAATGTCAAGGTCATCTTAGTGAAGTCAGCCTCGCCATGAGCCAAAACGCACTCCATACAACAGTGCTGAGCCAAAACAACCTGTCACCTGTGAACTAGGCTGCCCGTGTGAAAATAAGGGCACCCGCGTTTGCAAAGTGAAACAAACAACGAGTCAGTCATGGGGACTGGTATGAGAAATCTATTTAACAGTTTAAACAACAGTAATAAGCAAATCGTAGGACCACGCCACTTTCGCGAAACGGGTTTACTCCAGTGATTGCTAGTGCATTTAAAACAAAGTAAATTATTTGGAAACGACGCAATGCTTTTAAAAAGAATGAAGCCATTATAAGACTCAAGTCCCATCATACAATGCAACGCAAGCCGGAGGATAGAGTTTTACCTTATAATGGCCAAATATGCTTAATACGTGTAAAGCAAAATCATTTGATATTATTACTAGTGCATATATGTTTCAAAAACGAATAGCATCATAAATATCAATCATAAGCGACATGAGCGTCCCATGCCACTATGTCGCCATACTAGTTCTACAATCGAATCCGTTATTTCGTATTGGAAATTAGATTTCCGTCATGAGTCGAGGCAAGGGGAAAGCTCCTCTCCGCTTCGAGACATTCTAGCAAATGCCTCAGGACTACACACACTGGGTAACCCTTGGATCGGCTGGGCCGGTCCTCTCTTACGTTTGAGGATTGGCAATTCCTAAACACACGTTTCCCGGTCCTTACAGACCTATAATCGAGGCGCCTCGCATTCCAACAACCACAAAGGTGAAAAGTAGATATAAACGTCAGGGCTGGTAGGTCACTGACACCACCATAGCTAGAAAGAAACGTTGTGTCCTCCCAGCGGTCCGTATCCCGTTTTTAACTCATACCGAGGTGTGAGGCTCGCGAATCCACGCTATACACAAAGCCAAGCCACGTAGACCGTGCTTTGATCATCAACCACAAAACTTTGCTTTGCAACAGAAGCCTTGATCACAGCATCTTGGCATGCCACATAGGCAATCCACTCCATACGACTGATTTCTATCGATATATAACCTCTGAGCTCGTACGTCTCAGAGAAGGGCGTTAAGCAAAAGAATAAATTCTCCGTCGCCAAACAGATATATATTTAACAGAGATCAATCAGTATAGAACAAAATCCAATGTCAGAGACACAGTCCATTTACAAGTCCGTTCTGGGTCTGAACGAAACCGGAGGCGTCAAATTCCTCGTATATCCGTACAATCAACACATACGTTCAGACGGCTACTACTTCCGTTCCTTCACGGTAGCTACTCCAATCAGGAACATCAGCAGCGCCCATCCAACCGATACGAAGATCGTCGGTCTTGAATCGTCTTCGTATTTTCCAATTCGAATCGTTCGATCAATTATTTGAAATGAGGGTTAGCTCGGCCTTTTCAAATAATTCTCGTAATTAGAATTCAAATCAATTCTTTCCATGGTTATATTATTCGACATTCATATTTCAGTTCTTTTAGTGTTATTTTTGTGTCAAACACATACAACCATCAAATATCAAGCAGATCAAGCCAAACCGGTTTATTCCCAATCTATGTTGCTTATAATATTTTATAATGATTTTTCGCCATTTTTATTTATTTAAAAATGGCCATATTTAATTAAACGACGTTTCAGGTCGTGCCGTGGCATTGGCGCTGTTTTTCCCCTAATTTGTTTTACACATATCGGAAAATCTAACCGTTGGATTTCTACAAAGTCTACATCAGTGGGAAGATATTCCCAAAGCGAACCCAACGGTTCCAGTTTCGTGAAAATCCGACGGTCGGATCTTCCACACTCGTCGTTTGAAGTTACGGTTTCAAAATTTGAACTGCAGCGTCGTTATTCGATTTAATTTAATTATATTTATAGATAAAGATAAATGATTCTGGCGCTGTTTTTCTTCAGATTTGAATTAAACATTCCAGACAATCCAACCGTTGGATTTTTACAAGGTTGGTGCCGTTGGAAAGATATTTCCAAGGCGAGCCCAGCGGTTGCGGTTTCGGGAAAATCCGATGGTCGGATTTCTCGTACTAATCGATTCAAATTACGATTCCAAAACACGAACTGCACGGCTTCGATTCCTTTCTATTCTACTTATATTTATATATATAAATATAGTTCATTCCTTTATTTCAAATATAGTTCATTCATTTATTTCAACATCGTTCATTCATTTATTTCAACATCGTTCATTCATTTATTTCAACATCTTTTTCACTTCAAAGATTTCAACATCGTTTTCACTTCAAAGATTTCAACATCGTTTTCACTTCAAATATTTCAACATCGTTTTCACTTCAAATATTTCACTAACGCCTTAATATTTCGAAAAATTTCGCCATAACCTCCTTTGTACGGGAAGGGGTTTGGAAAGTTATTGGGCCGTGTCAGGTACCCAATAAATCCTATAAAGCATCCACATATTTATAGTGATATATTCTGGTGTTTACAGGGGAGCGTGTATAGATAATAACTCCAGAGAATAAATTCTCGTCACCCTGTCAAGCCTGAGGGAGCGTGTATTTTTAATTACTCCAGAGGATAAATCCTCGTCACCTCGTCCCGTGTGGGAATAAATAGTCCATGTGCCGTATCTAATGACTAGAGAGACGTGATTATTGTCAACTCCAGACCCATATGGGGTTTTTATTAATCTGGCAATTTATCATTATATTTTATATAGTCCATATCAGTCATCAGTTCAACCTGTAGTATATAATCATCGCCATACAAGCCTCTCGCTCGTATGGTAAATCTTCCACCTCGTCACACAAGCTCCAATTGCTTATGTGGAATATGATGAAGTATGCCTATCGTCAAGGAGTATGCCATGTAGTGTAGTTCAAAATTAA
Organism: Allium sativum; assembly: GCA_030737875.1. Classification (NCBI taxonomy): domain Eukaryota; kingdom Viridiplantae; phylum Streptophyta; class Magnoliopsida; order Asparagales; family Amaryllidaceae; genus Allium; species Allium sativum. The sequence continues at coordinate 94,439,159 of CM060923.1, forward strand.
TTGTTACTATCCTATGGCGATGTTTATTATTTCACACAGAATAACCAGCACTCCGCATCCAATGGCATTCATAGGAGTTGATATAAAAATAAAATTGCGCAGCCAACTCATCAAGGCTTACCTATTTGTCGGACACGCAAATAATTTCTTTACTCTACAGCTAATCCATTTTCCCTGTTCAACACATGTATATATATGCAGAACAAAGCTAATAATAATATTTCTAACGAACTAATATTTATTTCAACACGTGTGTATTTTTATCAAAGCGTATACATGATAAAAGAAATATTTTTATCATCAAAAATATTTATTCAATACGTGAATGTTTTTAACACTTCATATTCACAATAAAAATGTAGTTTTTATTGTCTATTCATTTTATTTTAAAATACGATAACATTCAACACATGAATTTCAATTCAACGAATGAATTTCAATTCAACACATGAATATTCTCCATAGTTTGTATATATAAAAAAATGTGATTTTTATCGTTAAATCTATTTGTTTAAATTTTGAATAATATTCAACACATGAATTTCAACTCGACGAACGAATTTCAATTCAACACATGAATATTATCTATAGTTGTATATATATATATAAATGTGATTTTTATCGCTAAAGCTATTTGTTTAAAATTCGAATAATATTTAACACATGAATTTCGATTCAACAAATGAATTTCAATTCAACACATGAATATTCTCTATAGTTTGTATATATATAAAAATGTGATTTTTATCGCTAAAGCTATTTGTTTAAAATTCGAATAATATTCAACACATGAATTTCGATTCAACGAATGAATTTCAATTCAACACATGAATATTGGTTTCAACATATGTAATTAATTTCAACAAATGAAAATTATTCTAACACATGAATATTTCAGAAAATTTCGACAGCATAACGGCAGGGTAGTTAAAACCGGGACCGTCCCTAGTACGGCTCCTCGCTCTACATTAAAACCTCACGGTTTTTGACAATGGGGATCATGCATCTAGTTCGCACGCAGGCGACATGTTTTATTTTCATTTCCACAATCCTATTCTAATTTGTTTCAACCACAAGAGGGTATTTTTCAACCACAAAGGTATTTTTCAACCACAAAGGTATTTTTCAACCACAAACAATTATTTCCAACCATTCATCATACCATATAATATCACACCAATCACAAGCAATAAATATCGTCCATGGTCTGTGGACGAGGGGAGTATATATATATATATATTATTTATATAATTCACTTGCATTTCATCATAATTCAAAGCATATATGTTTCATTCAACGCTTGTATAATTTATACATCGCTAATATAACTTACACAACACATGTACATGAGGTATACAATGCGTATATAATTTACACTTCGCTTATATAATTTATACAACACGATTCCATTCACACAATTTAGTTTAGATTCCTCACATTGGTTTTTGAAGTGCTAAAAATCGTAGGGAGATCAGAAAAATCCGCGGCTTCTGCTAGATGGTAGAGAGCCTCCCTGCGGTCCCGATGTTTCCTGTTTCATCGAATTTCGTTAACACACTAAAAAGATATGATTTTTCAAAGTTTTGCAACACTTAAAAGTGTTATTTTCAATTCAAAAATTTCAAAGCAGAGTGCTTTTCGAACCTTCAAAACTAGGTTTTGAATTTAAATCAAAATTGTAGCTCGATATCTAGATCAGACCCTACGACGTTGAAGAGCTACGAACAGGCTTCCTATCGGCGGTGGTGGCAGCGAACTCGGTGGCTCCAGCGTGGCACGGCGGCGCTTCAAAGGGGCGAACTTCCTCGACGAAATTCGACGTCGATAGGCGATGGTCTTCGACGAGGCTGGGTTTGATTTGAAGAGGGGAGGAAGGCGGTCGGAATTGCTAACTGGAGGCGGCGGCGAAATTGACTGTGGCGGCGGCGAAATCGGTGGAAAGATTTGAACGATTATCGTCGTTCGTTTCAGGGGTTGACCGCGGTTTTGAGAAGAGAGAGAAAATGGGAGATATTTTCTAATATATAATATTTTTAAATTCCCATAATATCCTTTCTAGCCAACGTACACCAATTTCAACCCAACGACTGTCGCCCCTAGCTAAATACCCCCATTCCGGACACAATGGGATATGTTTCGTTGGCTAATTCGACTGTTACAGTCAGTTATTTTTCAAATTAAAGTATAAAACATTTTATATTCAATTTGAACGTACATTTCAATTTGCCAGGGCCATAAACTGAATCGAAAAATTCCAGAAAAATAAATCTAGCTTTGTTTTGACGATACGGTCCCAACAAAACCAGTTTCGTCGAATTCTGAGCTCATATGCAAAATGTCCATTTTCAGGTCGACCCATTTTAACAGAAATTGATCAATCACATTTTCTTTTGCCCCTCTCACATACTAGCTTCAAAAAAAATGAAATTTGAAACCTAGCAATAATTTGACATCCCGGATCCAACAAAAGTGATTTCGTCGAATTCCGAGGTCGTATGCAAAATATCTATTTTCAAGGGCTATATATGCTATATAGCGACCTTTCTGAAAATTCATTTGGCAATAACTTTTGATTCCCGTTATCAAACTTCGATTTTTCAGATTCGTTAGAAAGGTATTCATAAACAGATTTAAATATTTTCAGTTTCGCTAAAATCTGTTATATTTTCCACCCGGTACAGTCAGACAAAGTTTGTATTCAAATTTTCAAACTGCTTTACTAGTCCCAATTCATTATTTTATTGAAATATGCTATTTCAATTATTCAAATTCTTTGACAATAACCAATTTTAAATTTTTTAAATTGGTTCACATTTTCCGGGTTGTTACATATATGATTGGGTTGGCTTAACCTTTACAGTAAGAGTTTAGTAATTATTCAACTATGACAAGCTACTTGTTTTAGTTGTTATTCATATATACCAAGTTGCCTTGTGTGTTCAAATCACTCAGCCTGAACATGACTGAGACAAATCAACAAACAGCTACCCTACACATAGCCCTATCGAGAAAATGAAAACACGTTGAAACTTACATTCTTTCATTCTTAATAATCAGCAGCTAACCTACCTCCTCCTACGATTTCTAGTCGCAGAGACAAGTGAAGTGAAAATACAACTGTGTCTACATTGTAGGGTATACACATGCGCAATTAACGTTGTTCTCATCTTCTCTTCCTCCTTCTATAAATAGGCAACTAAACTCTTTCCACAAACAAAAATGGCAAGCTCCATTTCAGTTCAAAACCGAACCTCTTTTCACGAAATACAATAAATCTCTATTTCAAAGAAAATGAAACTGGACTCCATAATCCTGTTCGTATTAGACCATGGCTCTGACTGAGAAAGAAATAGAAGCAAGGAAGAGGGGGTGTGGTCAATGCAGTGTTGGCCGACGCAGTCAGAGGATGGGTTTCCAGTGACTTGAAGAAAATGGTGAGAAGGGGGTGAAGTAATGCATTATGTCGGGTAGAGGAGTGCAGAAGGGAAAAAGAAACTGGAAGTGACGCGTGAAGCAGTAAGGGTTCAAAACAAGAGGAAGCAGGAGGTTTCGAAATGCCTTACGTGGAAGGGGATGTTCGCAGCGTCAGTTTTGGGAGTGAATGGTCGGAGCTGCGCGATCGATGGTGGAGTTGAAGTGCCGCAGCATTGTTGGTGGCAGTCGGCATGAGAAGGTACAACGCATGGGTATTTAGACGAAGAAGGGAAGTCGTGGCATTCGTTTGGAAGAAACAACAGTGGGAAGAAAACAAAATGCATTGGAAAGAAAGTGCAGGTTTCGAAACAGCTATTGAAAACAAGGGGAGTGTCAGAAACTCTAAAAGACACAACATTTCTTGGTTGACTTCTGAACAGAGAAGAGAAATATGAGGGAGGATTGGAACGTGTTGGGTAAGGTTGGTCGAAGGCGAAGGGGGGGTCAGGATCTGGTGGAATGGGCTGCGATGGAAGGACATGTGAAGGGATGAGAAGGTGTACAGGAAGGAATTGGGCGGGAAACTTGAAAGGGTAGGTGGTAAGGGATAGGGAAGGGCGACCATGAAAGGAAAAAAAGTTTGAATCTAATCAATGTGTGTGTGTAATCTTGTTTATATTGATTTTGATATATTAGTATTTAATTATTCCCTCACAAAAAAATTACATTACATTTTATAGGGAGTATTTTTACTTAACTTATTGATTTTTAAGTCGATATACATACAAATGATAGTAACTTGGATTAAAAACCATTTTCATAATTAAGGTTTTGTTCTATTTTTGAATATATATACATATAAAGTTAATTAATAAAGTTTTTTTTACCTATTTACTTTCCTAAATATTTAATATATAACTTACAATTGATCTTTGAATATCCTAACAATCATAGACTTTTCCTTATTTATCCTTCCTTTCTAATTTTATCTTTATTCCAAATCGTAGTTATATAGTTAAAATTCCTTATTTCTATCCTATTACTCAAATAATTAGTTTTGATTTCATAATTTATAAATATTAATTTAGTTGGGTTTTACTGAAGTTTACTTAATAAAATATACATAGTTTCTAATATATCCAATATTTATTATATTAAAAATTTGTGTTACTTAAGTTTTCACTTATGTATAACAAGTATTTTTATAATGCATGTTTACTTGATGATTTTTTAGCATTTTATCAAGTGGATTTGTGTAACGACCCAGATTTTGAGCCATTTAATTTTGAATATTTAAATTGGTTTTAGATATTTTATTTGAAATATAAAACGATTTTTATAAGAAATTATATATTTAAAACAAAAGCTAGAATGTATACTTCATAATATGATTTAAATCGAGCTCGTAATGTCGCGGTAGTTCGTAATTTTACGTTTTGAACTTCAATTGGGAATACAGAATCCAATATAAGTCGGAATTCTTCGAAACAAGAAACATCCAAATCTATTGGATAATATTTTTCTAATGAAAGTGAAAAATCGAGATTTCGTCTTGTAGATTTTATATTATGTCCAAATCAAATTTTCAAACAGTCGTTATGGAATTCGTTATTAAAATATAACGATTTATTTTAGAAAATAAAAGGGTTTTTAATATATTGAACATCGATTTGGTTTGAAACTCAAGCAGAAGTATTTTATTTTGATACTATATGAAATTCTACCAGAGTGTGTCCGATTGTAATATTTTATTATTGTTTTATTTAGGTATTTTAAAATTGATTTATTTTAATTTAAATCGGACCCTTAAAAAGGGCTATTATTCAAATGTCCTCCGTTTTCGATGAAACCAGTTTCATTGTGTCCGGAATATTTTATTATTGTAAGATTTCAAGTTTCGAGCCAATTGGAGTTTTTTGTGAGTGTGTGGAAATTAAGTGTGAATCGATTGATGATTTTAATATTCAAAAATACGTTATTTTTTCAAATGAACTCGGATTTTGATGAAACAAGTTGCGTTAGAACCGGAGTGTCAAATTATGGGTACATATCCCTTTTCCATCGCAAACGGATTTCGTATGCGATTATAGGAATTTATAAACGTTAAATGATAGTGGCGATAAGCATAAACTGAATAAACGGAATAAAATAATGGAATATAAAAATAATAAACCACCTTTATATATTATCGTTCTCAGCAAACCCTTATTGACAATTCCACTATCCCTCAAATTGAAGCCGCCACCATTTCAGATCCTTGGAAATTCATAACAAATTGAAAATCAAGTGAAATCAAACAAGTTTTGATTAATTAGGATTCTCAAATCAAGAGCTTCAACCCAATCTAATTATTGATGAGTGCGGTCCCCATTTCTATTGTCTGAATACTAGGAAATCAACCTAGGGCTCTAAACATTTGTTTCCTGTAGAGGCGTCGGGGTCATTGTGGTAGGTCGGAGGAGATAGCCAAGCCTCTGGCGAAGTGGGCGGTGATGGACAATAAGGATTCGATCGCCTCAGGTGACGGTTGGAGGTATTCTGGTCGTGACCAAGTTGACGTAAATAAAGTTCGATTGTGTCCTGTTATTGGAATTTCGTTGGCGGCTGAAGCGATGAGGAGCGGAGAGGCTGTCAGCATCGAACCTGCTCCGATCAGGGAAGATGGGGAGGCGGCGACGCAGGGAAGACGGAGATGTCAGAGGGTGATTCGAAGGTGGCATTGAGTTCATTATTGGAAGAGGTGAGGGTCGGCAAGTTCTGGAGGGGTTTGGTTGCGAAAAGTTCGCACAGTGCTTTTGTTGTGGACTGCTGTAAGGATAGACGAGAATGGGAGGAGCCAATGGAATGTTGTCTCGTGGGTGGAGGTGGTAGTACGTGGAAAGAGTGGATCAATTTGTGAGGATTCGTGGGTTACGGTGAAGAAATGACAGAAGGAGGGGAGCACGAAGTTTTTGTAATGGTGCGTACTGAAGGAGCCTTTTCATTTGAATACGAATATTTGGAGAAGGAACAGTACTAATCGTGACTGAAGAGATGCATATAAAAAGGTAATTAAGGAAACTAAGTATATTATACCTTATAGTAAATAATGGTGTAATTATGTTAGGATTTTGAGCAAGTGTGGCAGCAATTTAAGGCTTGGTATTTGAGGTTGAAAGGTGGTTAGATGATGGCAGTAAACGAGTTTGTGACAAGAGGAAGCTAATGGTATATTTTTTATTGATTTGTAATGGTGATGAGGCTTTGTTGGGGAAATAACGGACCGTCATGGCTTTGTACAGAACTGAGGATTGAAGTAGAATACATTAACAGTTGTGATGTGAAGTTGAAAATTGTGAAAATGGAAATGAATGAAGCAGTGGGGTGGATACCTGGTAAGAGAAGAAACAACATTGGTAAGGGGTTGGTTTTAGTTACAGGACAATCAATAGTAAAGGTTAGCATGAATATTTGGCAATGGTTTAGTAATTTTTGGCCAGCGAGTTGGACTTGTATAATTAGGTATAACTGGAGCGTAAAGCGATAAAAGAAAAACTATTGCGGAGGACTGTTTGTTGAACTGGGCATTGAAGAGGATGGATACCTCATCAATGAGAAGAGTTTCAGAGTTGGAAGCAAGGTTGAAGATGAAGATTTTTACTGTGAGATGAAGTCGTGGTTATTGCATGCTAAATTATTAGTTAATGACGGTATTGCAAATGATGACATAATTAATCTACTTCTATCCTATTTAAAATTATTAAAAAAATTGTAACAATATAACTAATGTATATATGTCATCAGAATTGCACGGAAACCGATCACGTTGGAATCGCAACAACGAAATCTACGTTATGGAATTGGTGTTGCTCAGAGCTGTTGAATTTCGTGATTAAATCAAACCCTTGTTTGATTTTAAACGAAACCAAAGCGGAATCGTCAACTACAAAACAATGTGAGTAAACTCACTGACTCTGACTCGTTTATATTTTTATATAAATGAGTTTTAAATTTATTTATAGTAATTTTTACTGTGTGATGGTTGTTTGGATAAATGGTTGATATAGTTATATCGTTGATCGATTTTTAGTTCTGTTTTCCATGATATTTCATATTGATGTGAAATTGATAATATTGATGGTAATTAACATCTGTAGATGCAGGGAAACAGGTTGGAGGAATCCAACTAGATTCCTCAACATTTATGTTACTGTTTTTATTTTATTGTGATATATGATGTGTTATATAATCCATAATTGGAATGTTGTGTTTGATATACCCTAGCCCTAGAAACTTGGTATTTTAGATACCGTAAAACATTTTCGAATATGGAAAAGGAAATTGGGATTAAAAAATGGAATTTATTTCCAAAATAGAAATTAAATTTCGAATAGAGTCGAAAATAGAAACCTTTTCAAGTGGATAAATCAAGAAGTTGTTATAAATAAGAATATAAATTAAGTGAATTATTAATCATTGGATGAATTGAAATATAAGTTCAAATATGAATTTATATGGGAAAGTGGAAATCGGTTTTGGAATCAATCTTTGGAAATAGGTTTGAACTTAGCAAACTACGAAGGAAATTATAAAAGAGATTTTTAAATTATTGAAATAAAAATAAGATTTGTATGAAAATTTCTGAATAGAAGTTGTAAATTGAATTTGGGGTTTAAGATATTATATATAAAAGAAATATATTTACGATTAAAGTGAATAATGGTTTAAAGAAAATATTTTGCAAATGAAATATCTATAAAGGAAATTTAGATGATTTGAGATATGAATCCAAATTGAAACATGAATGAGAAAGGGAAATGGATAATTATTTTAAAGAAAATCGATGAGTTTTATCCCAAATTTTGGAATATAAAATAAATTGGAATAACGTTTTGTAGACTGAAATTGTTATAAAGGAATTTGGTAATGATTTGGAAAGGATAAATTCAAAAGTGAATTTGGAAATTTAATAAATCTGAAATGGTAGATAAATTTCGAAGTTTTGAAATATAGATTATTTGAGAGAAAGTTGTTTATTGGAATTCGATTTTATTGAACTTAGGGAATTAGTTATTTTTACTTTCCATTTGAATCAAATTCAATTAGTTAATTAGTTATTTATTTACTTATAAATTTATTTATTGAAATTAATAAATACAAGTTACATTTTTATAAACCAAATATTTGTAAACAGCAATTTTAACGCTGTCGTCTTAATAAATGTTTATAAATCTAAACAGCAATTTTAAAGCTGCCGTCTTAATAAATGTTTTATAAATCTAAACAACGATTTTAACACTACCATTAATTTTAATGTTTTATAAATCACATATCTGAAAACAGCGATTATAACGCTACCGTTATTATCAATGTTTTTTCCGTAAAAGAAGTGGATTCTTAGATTGAATCTGAGAGTAGCGTAAGCGATGTTTTGTTTGAAGTTGTGAGCTTTGACTATTTCAGAATTTAGAATGTTGTTCAATTAAGGTCTGAGAGGTAATTATACCCCAACTTGATTGACTTCATGATTTATGGAGGAATGGTTAAGGTTCGATAGTGAAGATTGGTTAGCAATATGAATAGTTAATAAATGATTAATGGTTTGAGTTATAATAAATATGTTTTTATAACATCGGGTTAATTTAAAGGATTTTGAATTATTTCCCCAAATAAAATGAGAGACATTTTCTATGCATAGAAAGTGAAATGAATTGGTCAACGAGGAATTAATAAATGGAATATGGAAATATTTTTCCGATATTAATAAGATATACTTTCTGAATATTGAAAATAAGGATTCGTGAATATTTTGAAATGTTTTTCTAACTAGAATAAGAGATATTTTCTCGAATAAAGAAATTAGGATATTGTAAATGTTTTTCCCAAGAATCAAGGGAGAAAATAGAGCTTCGAAAGGATATGAAAGAGGGAAAAAGGGAATTTGGAATCGATAATATAATAAGGAATTAATATAAAAAGGGCCCAGTGTTGTTTGATCGATAGAATTTCCTTTTGGAAATAGGACCGTTGATTGTATGGATGTTCCTTTGGTAGTTAAATCACCGACTATCAAAGTTTTTGTTTTATTTTATGCCTCCATTGTCAATACAGAGAGATCGGGACCAGATTTAATATCTGAAAACCACTCCGTATTGGCATAAGCGTTACGAATCAACTTATGCTGAAGATAACTGAAGACGGAGTAAAGTGCAAGGATTGTTCTGTTAACCCTTGGTAGAAATTGCCCAAGATGGATTAATAGAATGGTGCCTTCGGTTTGTCCAGTCCCAGGACAACGTATATGGACGGATCTGATGATGTGTTATTCAAAGTAAATGGTGGCAAGATGTTCGTGAAAGATAATCGTGACCTCAAGCCTCATCAACCGGGAAATGACAAAAATCGGGCAGGCAGCATGGCCAAGTGGGTCATTCCCATTAGGGGTATTATCACCTGATCTAGAGAAATTTCATTTGCTTCTTATTTTATTCGTTGCGGTATGCTTTCGGTAACGGTTGCTGATCACAACCGTTGGTGATAATATGCTCGATAACTCAAGTTAAATGAGTGGTCAGCCATGTATGGTCGGGTTGCAAGATGTTCTTGTTGAACCCCAGTGTGTCTCCTCTAGAGTACACTGATCGGAAGGTGGTTCCATACCTTGTCATAGTCAGAATCCAATCTCCAATAAGCGCCCTGCGGTTTTTGATTTAATATTATATATGGAGCGTAGGATGCAAGCGTTCCGCTAGATTTCTATTTATTTGATTTAGGCACTATTATAATATCACTGTATTTGATATCAGAAATATTTTTGGTTATCATAAGGTAAAAACCATCCGTATTTATGTGTGGATCGGTCTTACGATTATCATTTCTTTCGAATGGATTTTTGAAAGTCAAACAAATGGTTGGAGTTTACTCACACCAATCCCATGACTGACCCAGAGTTTATTTTGTTTGTTTTTCCTAAACTCTTGAGTGCCCAAATTTGTACGGGCAGTCAAGTAGTCAGGATTTTTCAGATTCACTTGGAGGAGTTTGAAGCAGGAGGCTTCACCAGTTAGCTATAGACTATCATATTTTTCCGCTGTGTATGGTGTTCGTATCTGGAAACAGGTGTTTATAACTGTTCCAGAAATAGCTGTTGTGCTCTGATGATGGTATGTATATAAAGTCACTGATTTGTATTTCAAGAGTTATGTCATTTAATATATTTTATTCATTCCGCTGTGAGATTTGTGTTCTTCGTTTTCTTCTATTCTAATTTTTCTTTCTTTCTATTTCTCATCCTCTAACTTCTTTCTACTAATGATTCGTATTTCTGTGCAATTTGGGTTGGACATGTGGTGTTATCAGTCAACTCAAAGAATACGGAAATTCGGGCCATTACAATTTGATTTTGTTGCATTTGTGTGACATTAATTAAATGATGGATTATGATATTTTATCATATGTCATTCCACATATCATTTAGTTTTTCATTCTCATCATCACTTTCACGTATCATTCCTTATATATCATTTTTATCATTTCCATAATCATCTTGTTTATTATTGTTCTATGTTATGTTATTTAAGGAGAGTTAGTACTAGAATTAATATAATAATTAGTACTAGAGTTATTCAAATTAGTGTTAGAGTCGGTATTTTAGTTAGTGTTTAAGCCAGTCGGTAGTACAATCCATATTTGAGTCAGTAATAGAGTCGAATCAATAGTTAAGTCAAAATTAAGTCAGTATTTGGGAATAATTAATATCCAAGTCAAATGGTAGTTTTGGAGAATGGAAGTTTTTATTGATGACAAGTGGGGGAATATAAAATATGCATAGACTGAGGAGGAGTACAGATTAAGGGGGAGCTATTAAATTCAGAGGAAGTTACAGTGGAGGTAACGTGATATTTTATAAAACGGTTGTCATCATCAAAAAGGGGGAGACTGTTAGTATCATGGATGGTAATTTTGATGAAAACAACCTCGAATAATGAATATTTTATATTTAACATGTGATAATTATTATATATATATATATTATAGTGCAAGATATATTGCTGGATATTACGCAGGATATTGCTAAACAAGACATGACAACATCAAGATTGAAGACTCAAATTGTTCATTCAATAATATGAAGACTCATGAGTTTCACAAGTTCAATATTTCATGATAAGAGAGACTTAGAAATTATGATAAAACTCAAGTTGCACTGATCCGATCTCCATTTATTTATAGAGATTGAATTTCAAAAATCTTCCTGTTTCAAAATCTAATTTTCAAAACGATTTCAAAGAATTTTCAAATCTCTTTGCATAAAGTTTTCAAATATCCTTTGTTTCCGAAATAGTCTTTTCAAAGATTTTCAAAAAGAAAATTTTACAGTAACTTTATTTTGAAATATTTTACACTTATTATACCATTTCAATATTTATAGCTTACTTTACTACTATACTTTGATTATTATAATTTGATTTCATTACTTATACTTTTAAAGTAATTTTGATTTTATACTTGCAAGTTAGAACTGCAAGTATTTGCAGTTTAAACCGTATATTTTTGTTTAAAAATTCGACAATTATATTTCGTAAATTTATCTATTCATTTCAGAAGATGAAGCGAATTTAGAAATTTTCTGAACGATGTTTGAGCAAATATCATTTAAATATTTTGTTCGAGCTTTTCGAACAGAACCGAATAACATACATTTGCATTTTTAAGGTATTTTTCATCATACAGTAACAGATCCAATCTTAAATCTAGGGCTGTCAATGGATATCCGAAATATCCGAAATCCGTCTGTATCCGCATCCGAAAATACGAAAAATATCCGATATCCGAAAAGCGGATACTGATATCCGATATTCGAAATGCTTAGCGGATACGGATACAGATATGGCAATATCCGTATCCGATAAATATCCGTCCGCTATGAAAATATATAGTTTTGTATTTTTATATTTAGGTTATAGTAATTTATTATTTTATAAACAGATGGATAAAAAGCAAGTAACAAAACACATTTAAATTAGTGTTGAATTTTATGTGATTGAACGTGCTATTGTTAAATCGGTATGTTTTATCATTTATGTATTATTTCAAAATTTTCAGCTATTGTTTAGTACCAAATGAAATATGCATCATATTGTAACTTACATATTTTTAAGTTCGGATTCGGATATTTTCGGATATCCGGAAATATCCGTATTTGCTAAGCCGGATACGGATATTTTCGGATATCCGAAAATATTCGCGGATACGGATACGGATATTATTTAGTAGGTATCCACCGGATACGGATACGGATTCGGATACGGATTTTTATTTTCGGATACGGATACAGATACAGCACTATCCGCATCCGTTTGCATCCGTTTACAGGCCTACTTAAATCCATTCATATTCGAATTGAATTCTCATTTCTAACGGATCAAGATTCTAGTGTTGAGCAGATGGACTTCATCCTCAATCCAACTCAGTGAAAGATTGAACAATGCAACTCGTAAATCCATTATGAACAGTGTTTGTTGATTTGCTAAAGAAAGTACAATAAGCAAGAAAAACAACTTGAATGACCTAAATAAAAGCATATACCAGAGACCGTAGGCCCATAGGAAGCAGAATGGACGTGCATTAGAAATGAGAACCGAAAAACGACCTTACCATTTCAGTTAAGCAAGTAGAATTTCGATACTAAGAAGAAATACTAAGAAAAGAACATCAGAAATAAGCACTTCTTATTACCTAACATTGTGATATAGACACACACCACAATAATGATACACATGAAGCAAAACAAATCAAGACTATACAAAACAGTGCTCACTGCAGATCGAGATTATACAAACCAGTGCTCACGACTTATTCAGGAAGATGAATACAATGAATACAGCAAGCACAAGAAAGTTAGCATTCGAATTCACAACCAAGATGTTCATCTCCCCCTTCTAAAATCATCAGTCAGTTAGCTCACCAGTCCAAATCGTTGGGTCACACAATCGCACCATAATATACATGTTTTCAACTTGTTCATGAACTCCGTATCAGTCGCCATCGTTTAGTATTATATCATTTGACCTGTTGCAGCAAAAAATTGGTTAAATCAAGTATTTAATTACAATATTACCTGGACATTTTACACCCATAAATGGTAAAGCAGCAAAGATGTATTTATGATTCTGACCTCTTTCCTAAAACTTGCATAATGTGATGCCAAACGAAGTAATTAAGATAAAAATTAGAGGGTTTAAGTTTCAAATCAATACCAGATTTAAATCATGGATCATAGATCATGGATTCAGAACATTCATATTCTTATTACTTTATATGCATCTCTGTTAGAATTTTGATTTATTTGGATTATTAAATAACATTTACAGTGTAAGAGCATCAAAATTTTATATCCTTGCAGTAATCTATAATTTTGAATTGATTTTGACGGTCAACCTTTTCCGTATGAACCTAAAACTTGTTTTTCTTTCCAATTCATCTTTATTTTGTTTAAAAAGTAACGAAACTTGAATTGCGCACAAGGATGTTAATATTTATTTTAGCACGTACAGTTTTTTTTTTTTTTTCCTCTTTTTCTTTTTCCAGTTGTGATTTTGATTGAGCATTGAATCATGGGTCGTAGATTGAGAAGACTCCTATTTTACTTACTTTTAGGATATTGATTTACCATGATTACTAAATAACATTTAAGTAATGTAAGAGCACCAATTCTTCTTTCTTTGTAATAATCTATATGTTGAATTTATTTTGATGCTTGAGCTTTTAAATATAAACCAAAAACTTATTTTCCTTCCCGTTTCATCTTTATTTTGTTTCAAAAACAATAAAACTTAAATTGTACATACACTAAGGGTGTTAATTAACCATCAAATATTTTCGGAGATAACCGATTCAAAATGGAATTCAAATCATAGGATTTCATGATTTTTTTTGACAGCAGCGACACCAAATATATTGGTACAATCTGAAATCTTCATGTATATAAAGATGGAAAACAACAAACCGTTTTCAGTTGTCAAATTAGAGAGTCTGGTTCAGATCCACTGATGGATGCAAAAGAAGAGGATGTGTCTTCTTTTGTACAACCAAAGCTCAAATGTGTAGCTGAAAATTTACTGATGTCTTTAAAGTATCCATTATGATGACCCGAATAAGAGCGAGGAGAAAGAAGTTCGGGTGTTGCACTGCCAAAAGAGATGTGTCGTGGCGAAGGGGTTATGAAGCCATTTCCAGTGCAGGTTAATTTCTGATTATAACTGTTTGATCTTCTAGGGCTTGGCTTTGATCTGTACAAAGATTCCTTCTGTTTTAAAAGTAATTCTTGACGTTTTTTCTGATCCTGAAATAGCATCATTCATGTTATTTTTAGATTCAAACATCATTTGTTCATTACAATAATTAAACTTTGTGGCTATACCTTAATTCTAAAGATTGGTAATAGTATAAGAAACCTTAGACATCACATATACCTGATATTTCTTTCTTTCATCTTCTTTTTGCTTCCTGGTAAGCTTGTGTTCTTCTAATATACACACTAAACGAACCTGCAGATATATGCATACTTAGGATAACATAACTACAGCAAAATTAATACAAAAATGTAAATGAAATTTTCCTTACCCCATCATATATGAATGGCTTGTTTCTCTCACTCTCCCATGCAATTGTTCTGCTAATAAGGTTGTCTACCATTCCTGGGATTGAGATTTGATTGTTTAGACATAAATGATTGCATTTTGTTTTCCTCCATTTTTGAGTAGAAAATACCTGGAATTTTGATCACACTTATTCGTGCCTTCTCAGCTCGTTTTAAGTTTAAATGAGCCCCCCGAACTGCACTGTACCTCCTTTTATCCTGTAATTTAGAGTTTTCCTATTAGCATTATACACGGGATTTCAAGCAGATAGTTAAATTTAATGTATTGCAATTTCACAGTTACAATCAACAAAATGCATTTACTAGATTGTACTCTAGGAGCCAATCTTCCTCTTCACAGGCAATGAGCCATTTATTTATCCTATCCATTATGTCTTTTCTACTCATACTCTCCTCCTTTGCATTCACTATTTGCTTCTCGATGTTTGCCAAAAGCTCAGAAGCATCTACAATACCTAAGTTCACAGAAAGTACATGCTCATTACAATCAATCATACGCTATTTGTTCGTTTATCGAACTACCACATCACGTTTAGAAATAGCCATACCATTATCAATCATTGCATTATCCTTCTCAGGTGAAGTGCTTATGTCTGGCTCCATGTGCGCCATCTTGCATATTTCATCTAGCTCTAGTCTCTTTTTAAATACGAGCTCTTTCATTCTGCTTGTTTTTAGTTTTTCGAGCCTCTCAACTTCAGCTTCTGTCTATTGGACACCATAATAAAGATGATAAAACACTGAAGTTGGTATCAAGTTGATTAATCAATAAACAACAGAATTGAATCGAATAACAAACCTGCTCAAGAATTTCTCCTGATAGAACTCCCTTGTAGTTAATCTCCTCCTCAGGGGATCCAAGTATGTATTTAAGTCTTCCAAAACTTCGCTTATCTTCTTCAGGTGAGTCCATTAATTTCCATAGATTTACTAGGACTTCTACTTTCTCTCGCAGCTATGAGGATAATTGTTTGAAGAAATTTAACATGACATATGGAAGCCATAATTTACTATTTCATTTACCGAAATCAAATAGGTTATTTCATATTAACAGCTATGTAACACTAACCTTTTGAACACGAACTTTCTTTTCTGATTTAAGTTTTGATACAGTCCGAGCAAGACCTTCAAGCGTACGAGTACTAATATTCGTGGATTGCTTCACATTTGCCTCATGCAAACTCGGATGCACTTCATTCACTGTCTTCTGAAAATCCATACCAAGAACACCACATAGCAAGTGAACTTCATTGACACATTGCAAAACCTTCTGGAGTCTGTCAGACTATAAACATAATATATTTGTCAAAGACAGCAGCAGATAAAGATTCGATATGTACTACTGCATAGACATAAAATTTGAAAACGGTTCACAATTCTTTTCAAAGCTTACTTTATTAGGAAAATTTTGTAAGTTGACAGTACTAGGTAACGTTTAACAGTACTTGATGTAACATTTCGAATTTATATGTATGACTAGACAACTAAAATAAGCTAAGATTATAAATTAATCAATCGGAAATTCAAATGCACATTTATTATAATTTACAAGATAAACGTATGGTTGTTTCATATTTGTGCTTACTTTGAAAATACTAGAGTTGTGTGACAAATGTGTGAAGATATGACAGAAAATAGCAGTTTTGATAATAATAAAAAGAAAATATCGAGAACTGGAGCATTATAAATGCTTTCTTTAGGAGTATTGGTGTTGATCTTACACACACATTTACATGCATATTCACTAATTTAAATGTACATATATGTATATATATGTGTATGTATCAAGATTCAAAATCTCACTTCCCGTTTTCACTTCGGTCTCCAAGAAATTTGGAATTTCGGTTTAGTTTCGGAAATTCCGCTTTAATTCCGGCGTGCAAATTCTGGTACTGTTATGTAACGACAGTCGGAACAAAGTCTCCCTTCCTTGCACGCATATGAGCTGGCACACAACTTCCATATAACAAAAGGAATCTCTGATGTTACGTGCCTACCAGCTCATATTTGTATACAATTACTTCAATATATTCTATGATGTGAGACTATTGTATTCTAACCCGTCATTCCTCCTTAACAACATGCGAGACAATCCTAACAGTCTTTCCGTTGACTCGCATCCTATGAGTATCTTTTGAGAGCACTGCGGAGTTCAGTCAAATTTTATACAACTCATTTTATAATAATTCACCAGTACAATAACAAAAAATAAAATACTTTACCCTAATCAATTTGTGGCCATTTTTACTATCATTCTATATTAATAAAGGAATCACAGTCCAAAACTTCAACAGTCTGGCCTAATGTGTAAATGCAAGTTGAATCACCTAACGACAATGATGTTCTTTTGTGCCCTTCGTTGTGCCCTAATAAATGAAGGAAAAAAAATGAGAATGGTATCTCTTCTCTCTTGTAAGACGCCGGTCCACTTTCTTTTTCATCGTTTTCCACCTTAATGTCTTCTCTCTCTTCTCACAAGGGAATTTGTCGTTGTTAATAATTTCTTCATCTTTCAATTCAATTTCAATGGTGGAACCAGGTTTTTAGCCGAATTCTGGTCGGTCGCCGTCGGAACCGGGTCGGAATTGCTGGAATTCTGATGTACCAGCCGGAATCTTGAACCATGGTATGTATGCATATACACACATTTATATGGACCATAATCATGGTATATACAAAATATATAATGCATGGACAAGTTACAGGTAATTGCATCAACCAACTAAGATACCGCGTCAGGCAAAAATATTAATGTGTTTTGATTGTTATAATGATTGGTTGAGATGCGGTTTTGCGAGTATTACTTTTTTTTTTTTTTTACAATTTTGTAATTTAACATTTGCACATTAGTAAGGATCATTCTCAAAGTAGGAACCAAATTATAAATAGCTGGACAAGTCACAGGTACTTGCACCAACTAACAAATAGAGCCAACTACTCCTAATCATTCTTTATAGTTAATTATTGCTCATTATCATTATAATGATTGGGTATTTTACTGGTTGGGCACGTACCTCATAGCTACCAGAATAAGATCTGTATTCAGGCAAAAATGTTGACTTGCTTTGATTGTTATAATGATTGTTTTATACGCTGTGCCAAGTATTATTCTATATTGAATATGCTTCAAATATATACTATTATGAGAATAATACCTCTGTCTTCTGTAGAGTTTGAAGCTGAGCATGGTATTCGCTAAGCTTCTTTATTGATAAGTCTTCTTCAGAATCAATAAATTCGTTGGTAACATCATTTTGACTGTTAAGTTCATTAATCTCAGAACTAATCTTGTGAATCCGAGATTTAATATCAGCAAATTGTTGTATCCTTTCTTCTTTCTTTATCCGTAATTTTTCTAGCAGTGTTGTGACAGAAGCAAGTTGTTCATTTAATGGTATTTCTCGTCTATCCTGCAATCATAAAATTTGTGAGCAAGTCTATACTGCAAGTGATACTAACTATTTAAATAAATAAATAAGGGTAATTCACAAACTTGCTTTAGAAGTACCATATATATGGTTCAAACAGTCAAGAACATGGTAGAAGTATAAAAGATAGTAAGTGTCTATTCGCTGAAATAACTTTTCATAAAAAAAAGATTCATTTTTATGTGTGTGGCCAGAATACGATATTACGTTTCATGTTTGATGTGTAAAGTCAAGGGCTGTGCAATTTAGTCCATTTATTGTTATATGACAAATAACTCCTAGTGGACAATCAAAAAACCATTTTTGTATCTCATGGATTGAGGAAGCCAGTTTTCATCGATGAGGTCGAGAGTTTGATCCATACTGACTGCATTATCCATGTGATAAATGCGTACTTCCTAAGAGTTCACAAACAATAATTTGATTATCTGGGTCTAAATAACAACAACAATAATAAATGGCTGACAATCAGAAAACATTTCACTAAGGGTATTGTAACTTTATAAACTTCTAGATTTGTCTTACTTTCCAATATGTGGCAACTGAAATTTGATTTTTTTTTTTTCCCAACTGCATACTTGATGACATGCCATAAGTCCAAAAATCTGATTTTAACTTCCTCGGCATACAGATGTGCAAACACAAACTTCTATAGGCAACATAATATACAAAAAGACAAAGTAAAAGAAAAATGACTTGCAAAGAAAATTTAGTTCAAGAATAGCTTGAAACTTGTTACAATTTTGGTTTTTTTTTCTCTCTCTCTCTCTTTTTTTTTTTTTTTTTTTTTGTTTTTTTGTTTTAGACACATGCTCATTTTTAATGGACATGCAAATTTTCAGAACATGTGCATTTCCAAAGTGCTCATATGCTAGGCTGAAAACGAGACCAATATTTTTAATAAGATTTGTCTGAAGCTTATTCGATATTATTATTATTATGCAAGTTTGCTTTTAAAATTGACTCAAGAATGCGACTTTGTTTGATTAGCAATAAGCTATGTAGGACAATGCCAATCTTCCACTACATGAATTGCCAACTTGTGTATATAACACTCAATCAGGTAACAAGGACCAATCAGTCTACAGTTACTACTAGTTAATCATTATAATGATGAGCTGAATATACCAAACGAATAACATATACATTTCTTTTACCTTGTAATTAAAATTGTTTTCACCAAGGGATGCCACAATGGAAGCAAGCTCTGCTTCTTTTGCAGCCACCAACTGATGAAGCTTAGCCTTACAAGTTTTTGCTTCGTCGAGCTTCTTTTCATAAATTTGCAAGCATTCCCACTCAATTTCTGATAGCTTCTTGCTTTTATGTTCTTCGCTCTCCCCAATTTCGGCCCATACGATCTGTTTGTCAAGTGTTAGTAGTAATACAAATCATATTAAAAGTAATTCAAAAAGCATGATTACAATCAGGCATGAGAGATATTTTCATTGTTTTCCTAATCAGATGTCCTTTTTCTTTGTAGTAAAAGATACAAAACTGAAATTACAGAGGATGCTCATGGATGAAGAAGAAATATAACATGATCGTTCAACTTCTTGAGATATATTTAACATAGAAAATATACAAAAACACTTCGGTTATCTAAGTGATTTCATTAAAAAAAGAAAGGAAGATAGATAGCTAGTTTAACAGAAAGAAACAGCCTAGGAAACCTGAAGCTCTTTAAGCAAAGCATGAGAACTAGTTTGTAAACTGACATGGAACCCCACCATTAATCTTCCCGTTTCTCCAATGAATAGAACAATAAAAGAAAAAGGAAAAACTGAAGTGAAGAGAGTGGAAAAGAAGACTGGAGTTTGAAACACAACGGGTGCAACTTTTATTTCTCTCCTTTAATAGCTCATATCTGCAGAACCAACGCAGAAATGATAAGTAGAGACAACAACCAACAAAGAGTTTCAACCATTTATAATTTAGAATAAAAATAACCCATCTAATAAAACCAACCAAATAATTTCAAGAAAATAGAATTGTTTATTTTTCTGGTAGAACCAAAGGTGGTTGGATAAGCTAGTGAGTATGTAACAATTTAGTATAAGTCAAGCAAAAAAGAATACCTTTCAATTTGGTACAGGTCCTCCACAGGCTTATAAAGTTTTATCAGTAGCAACAAACTTAAATCATTACATAAAATACCCAAAAATGTTGATATCAGAATAAAAATCACAAACTAAATAGTCAAACCAATGTAAGCAAGACTTGACGTTAGCCAACCTGTTCACTGATTATCACAATTGTTTGAAATCAATTTATTACTAAACTGAAAACATAATCTTGACATCTATGACAGTAACTATATTTTGGGTTTTAATAAAATAATAATAATTTCTGATAGTAACAAACTAAAAATTATACCTTGACAATCCTCTCCCAACCCTAGATTCAAAGAAGGTGTAGTCAGTTCTGTAGTGAACCTAGGGCTGTGGGACTTTTCATTCGATTCAAGCTTATCTTGTTAACTTTTTAGGTTGGCATCTAACTTTTTTACAACTTTATATTTACTTTAAAAACAAGACAAACAAATAAATAATCATTGTACATAAAAGTAAATTTTATGTTCTAAGGGTACATTTTAGAAAGTTTAACTTCAATCAAGATGTTAAAATTCACTAGGTGGTGGAATTAGACTAGTGATTAATAGTCTAGACAATGACTAATTGTAGACTAATCGAAGCTAAACATTTGGTAAATTATGTGTTTTGAATAACATAATAGTTACTTTATGCCATTTTCTTATTATTTCACAATTGTGTAAAACATACCTATGTACAGTGAAAAATTAAATTTTCAACTCTTAAATGCACAAAGAAAGGCAACACTCAATGTTTTGGTGAAAATTTCATATTACGTAAAACATATTCATCCATAATTTTCATGCATGCTATGAACCTATCATCTGTATTTTGAATTCGATGACAGCCACTTGAATGCTTAGGTGAGGATGTAAGCTCTGCTTGGTACCTAGGCAGACGCCTAAAAAGATTTCTACAACATTGGTTTCAAAGACAACTTTTATTTGTTTGTTTAAAACAAGTCCTAAAATAAACCTGCTTCATCATCCCTTCCATCTCTTTTCCCTGCAGCAAGCGTCGTAAGAGGCATCACCATGACCACCACAAACCGCCACCTTGCTTGATTTGAGCCTGCACAGCATGTTGACGTAAATTCAAATTTCTGATGTTAAGTTTATGAAATTTCACTACATCAATCTATCTTCGTTTGTTGTTTGCAGATATTAAGGTTTGTGATGTTTAAGAAGTTCAGAAGAATGGTAGATGTTATTCGCGTAGAAACATTGCGTAAAATTGTTTCCTTGTTTTGTATGTGTGTAATTTAGAACTGCTATGCAAAGTAGCATTATAAACAATCAGTTTTGAACATTATTTTATAAAGTTTAGTGTAAATGTAAATAAAATAAAATATGGTGTTCAACCACATTAAATTATAATATCGACTAAATACATTAAATCAAAACCAGACTTGTCAAACAAAAATCACCAACAACGACACCTGACTCTGCAATGTTCCATGGAATGTAACAAAAAATCAGATAAATTACTAATTCTTTTAATGCTATAAACATAGCTCCATAAACTGCCAGTTTCCGAATACAGTGTTGAAAACTGATGCACATTTAAGCAGAATGCTAAATATTATGTTACACTATATAGTAAACCTTCATATTAATCAACTACATTAAATCCAAAACAAACTTGCAAAACAAAAAACACCAGTAACGATCTGGATCTGCATAAAAAATTGCATCAAATGATTTGAAATTAATATTTCCATTTTTGAAAAAAAAAAAACATTAGTTCTTAAAATGTTATGTGAAATACCTTTATGAACTACCAACCTTCGTCATAGTCATTGAAGTTGCATCCACCATTGTCCACCTCATCGTCATTTTCCTCCATAGTTGTCATTAAATTCATTGCTGCTGTAATATTAATTCATGCACTGTTTGTCTCCACTGTCCTTGATAGATTGAGAAGCTCTGATACCAGTTTGTAGAATTACAGAAGAGAAACTTTTATAGAGGAAGAATTCCTTCAATTTCTTTTGTCACTTTTTTTCTTCACTTCTTCTTACTTACAACAAAATAACCATATATATATATATATATATATATATATATATATATATATATATATATATATATATATATATATTGGTCTACATGACCTTACAAACACTAATAAACACCTTTTCATTTCAATGGACATGACCTTTCGCTTTAACGGACACGACTCTTCACTGAACAAACATGACACTTCATCAAACAAACACCACTATTCATTAAACAGACATGACACTTCACTCAAACTGGCATGACTCTTCAATAAAATAGACATGACTCTTTAAACTAATCATTAATTTTGGTTTATCCCAACAAATGTCTCCCTTAAACCAAAATTTCTTCGAATATCCGATCTTTATATTTTACATGTTTCAGTAAAAGTAGAGACACTATCCGAACTTTCTTTTTTGTCTTCTTCTTCTTAAGTTTAGATTCAACCCAGATGACCAGTTGTTTAATCGAACTACCGTCAGCTCTTGGTTTTCCTACACAAACATGTATCAAATCCTTAACCATAAAGTTTTCCATCTTTTCTACCCACTGAGAAATTGTTGTTGAAAACATTAGTAGCTGAGGATTTGACAAAGCTTGAAAGATTTGCATTACATGATCTTGGAAACCCTTTCTTTCCTCTTTCTTGCTCGTTCTTCGCCTAATATTCACCAAACTCGCAGCCTTGCTCGCCTCCTTCTCCTCGTCACCCATTACAGGTGGCTTTGCGCTCACTCTTTCGCCTCTCCCAAGCTCACCAGAAGCAGAATTAGTATCTATAGTACTCTTCTCCCTTTCTTCGTGATCATTTGCTTCAAGATTAAGGTCTACTTCCATCTCCAGTTTACGATCACTTGTTTCAAGATTACCCACTTTGTCATTGCCAATAAGACATACCATCTGCTTATCTTCTCTTTCATATACCTCTTCCTCAGGTTCTTCTTCTTTATACTCATCAATCTCTTCCTCTTCTTTCTCTTCTTCGACCTCTTCAAAATTTTCTTTCACTTCTTCCACCTTTTCTTTAACCATCTCGTCCTCTACTTCTTCTACCTCTTCTTCTTCTTCAGCTTCTTCAACCTCCTCTTCATCTTCTTCTTCTTCTACTTTTGTGTCATTCTTTGCATACACCTTTTTCAATAAATTCCACGAATCTTTTGTGGATTTTTCTCCATTAATATGACACCATACTTCTTTATCGACGTTCTCACTTAGCACCATAAAAGTTTGAAGATATTTCCTTCTCAAACTTGTAAATGTCTCACTCTCTTTCTCCGTCATGTTTTTAACATCTTTTGGCCATTCATAGCCACACTCAACAATCTCCCATAGCCCTTTGGAGATCAACTCTTCTTTCTTTCTATTACTCCACTTTTCGAAGTTTTCTTTTGTGAGAACAAACAACGAGAAAAATAGAATTGTCACCGTTTCAATCAGGCTCTGAAACCAATTTGATAGATTGAGAAGCTCTGATACCAATTTGATAGATTCAGAAGCTCTTATACCAATTTGTAGAATTATAGAAGAGGAACTTTTGTAGAGGAAAAATTCATTGAATTTCTTTTGTCACTTTTTTCTCCACTTTTTCTTACTTACAACAAAATAACCACACATATATAGTGGTCTACATGACCTTACAAACACTAATAGACCCCTTTTCATTTCAATGGACATGACCCTTCACTTCAACGGACACGACTCTTCACCGAACAGACATGACACTTCATCAAACAGACATGACTCTTCACTCAAACTGACATGACTCTTCATTAAAATAGATACAACTCTTTAAACTAATCATTAATTTTGGTTTATCCCAACAGTCCTCTCATCGCTTCCGTCATCCATCTCTCTGTCATTTGCTTCCATATGACTGTAGCCACTGGAGTTAGATGGAGCATAAGATATAAAGTAGTCCTTGGTTAACTACAAAGGTGTGTTTCAAATGTAAACTGAAGCTTGCTGTCCTTTGATCTAAATTGAGAGAGTAATTACATATTTCCAAGTCAAGAGAATCTTGTCTACTTTCTAATTCAATTTGATGCAGGTTAAAAGTTTCGTGGTTTGAAATGAATTGGATGGTGTACAAGTTCAGTCAAAACAAAAATTGATACAGTAAGTTACCTGATTTCTTTTTTTTGCTTTTCTGTGAAATTATTTACAGAGAATTTCACATCATTTGATTCACAACGGAAAATACCCATATGTGTTGCCATGTGCTAAAACACCCAACATTGGCGGTCTCAGGCTCTCAGCAGTCAAAAACCCAACCCAGCGATTAAACCAACAAAAAACAAAAGTCCCATCGACGAATCATCTTAATTAGTTCAAACATCCCAAAATTCACTTCAGTAGAGGCATGGTAGCACACCCATTGAAGTATGTTGATCGACAGGCAGTTTAATCCTGATCTAGAACTTTCTCGGAGCATGTAACGACTCGCATTAGGAAAAGCACTAATACCGAGGAGTATCATATCTAATGGATTAATCCATAAATAATCAGAATATTAAAACGTCAATGAGATCAGTAATTAACTAACTACCAACAGTTGTTGAGTCAAGACAGGAATAGGATTTTGTTCATGCTTTTTTTTAAGTGTAAACAAAACACTTTCCTCCAGTAGGAGGAATTTGGTGGATCACATATGGACCTCCCCTGAATTCCTCCAATAGATCCGAGTGTTTTGTTCACACTTTTACTCGACAGGACAGCTAGAAATGTAAGTAGTACAGATTATTACAATCATAACGCTGAACATTACCGAAATCAATTGCATATCATAAAAGAGATTACTTACCCAATGGCTAATAGTATCGTATCAACGATACAGGAGTATGGCGCGGTAAGTAGCATTGCTAGGCAGCATTGTCGTGTGAGGGGAATAGGAGAGGATCGGCTTTTGGCGTATAAACCGATGCCGTTGTTATCAATTTTCTGGCCAAGTCTGTCCCATCTCCGTCGCAAAACCCAAATTTGGGCACCTCTGCGGAAGCAGATGGGCGGTTGTTAAATGTTTGTACGTTCAGACTTCAGCGTAAAGTGGCATATTCTATTCATATAAATCAAAAGGGAATTGTCAGCCTCCAAATATTGTTAAGTGGGATCAATTAAAAAAAAAAAAAAAAAAAAGAATTTGTTAAGGGAAGTACCAATGCAGAGAGAACCGCTTAACAAATAAAGTTTATTTTACCAAATTAGCCTTGCTTGTGATAATCTCTTTTATAGTTGTTAATAGAAAAAATTTATACGACATATTAGTCAAACTGCATCAGATTTTTTTACCAAATTACAAATAATTTTATTTGTCAATCTGCATCGGATCAGATGAAAATATATCATTCATAGGAAATCGATATACATATATCGAACAATATTTTTTACACGTTATCCCACGCCGAATTTGTCAATACACCCCATTTTCTCCACTTCGACCTATGTCATTATAGGAAATCGTTCATGTCGTTATGCAGTAATTCACCTATTTTAGCGATGACAAATCGAAAAAAAAAACAAAACGGCCATCTTCGACCGAATAAAATTTGACACTACGATGTTTGGCTCTCGAGACTGACATAATAAAAACTCTAACATTCATCATTTCCAGGGCATTATACAATTGATTTCACATACCTTATCAACAACTTCTCCACTATCTTAGCATCTTAGGAGAAGCGTTTCATGTTCATCTTTTACACCATTATTTCTCCCCAAATAATCGTTTTTTTTTATTTGTAAATAATTTAAAGATTTTTTTTTCCGTTTGAGATTAATTGGGATTTGAGATGGTAAAGGTAAAATGGGAACATATAAAATTAAGTATGTGACCCCCACTAACAATTTTTTTATAATGGGTGTGTTTTTTAAATTTGTCCTCCCTTTAACAATATTTGGAGTATCAATAACAACACCCAATCAAAAATTAGTTTACATACACAAATATAATTGGGTTATATACATCACATTTTACTTATTTTACATCATTGATATTAAAAGATTACCCGCTTTTTAGATTAAGACAAGAAAATAACTTGTGAAAGCATGTTCTTGGTCATTCTTGATATCTATCTACAGCTTAATAAGTGAACATAAGAAAGTAAAGACAAAATGCTGGTCAGACGTAAAGCCTAGTGTGAGGGGAACCATCTAAAAATAATGTATATCAAAACTATCTGAAATAAACAAAAACCATCAAATTACAGCTCGGCCTTTCCACAAAAGGGGCTCAAGGGAAAATCCGGACAACATATAAATAAGTATAGTGAATCCATCTCAAAGGTAGAAGATCATATCATAACCTGCCCTTCTCTTGTAATAACATAGCACAATATATCTCATTGCGCCACGCTAGCCCAAACTACTAATAACATAGTAGTAATATACCATGATCGACCTGTTATTCCAAAACAACGATCATTAATACCAATATCTATAATATATGCCCATTATGTATGGTCGATACTATAAAACCAAAATGGTACGCTGCAACGTATACAGTCACTATTATAAGAAAAAATCGTAGATGACTTGCTACTGGAAAACTCCATGTCCCAACCCACTATCATCAAAGTCGCGGGTGACTTGCAACTGAGCAACTCTATATTTGAGCCCGCTATCATTAACTCGTATATGACTCGCTATTGAGCAACTCCTCCATATCTCAACCCTCTATCATAAAAAACATAGATGACTCCCTATTGAACAACTCCATGTCTCAGCCCACTATCATCTATGTTGTATAAGATCATCATGCATGACTTCAATCACTACGACCTACAAATCCACTGGACGACCCTAACAAGAAGTATATATTAACCCGGATTATAGTCTACTCGAATGAATGACTTCAATGTCATAATATTCTTTCGATACATCCTCCCGGTCTACCTCAAAATCCACGGTTTTGGAATATATGCCTGGGTGGGTTCCATGTGGGGTTCGAAATCAAAGTAATCCAAAACATACTAAACTTTCCTAGGAGATCTCGAAAAATGGTGAGTAATGGTTCAAACTATGCATCAATCTAATTTCGTAAGCGAAAGTTATCGCGTTTTGAAGTTTCGTCCGAACCTGGTGATTGGGGGAAATCAAGCAGCAGGTCAGACATTTGAACTAGACATCTGAACCACAGTCAGACGTCTGTCCCATCAGGTCAGACATCTTGATAAACTATCAGGTCATTTTTAGCTTGGCCTGACGTCTGGATGGTAGATTCTGACATTTGTCTGCTTGGTATTGGATCAAGATTAACCCTAGAGGGGGGTGAATAGGGGTTATTGCAAATTATAGCAGAGTTCAAAAATTACGGGATATTAAAATAATAAATAGACCATAGAATGCAACAGAAATAAAAGTGCAGAAAGAAAATAACACGCAGAGATACCCAGCTTCGGAAAAACCCTGCCTACTGCTGCATTCCTAAGGTTTCTACTAGGTGATAGAACGGATCCCGCTTATAAGGCCATGTAAACTCGCGAACCTCTCGCTCCTATTCTAACCCTATGCTCAAAACCCTAGGCTGGTCTATATCCACTAGACCAGATTTTCCCCTAGTTTTACAAACACTAGTAAACTGTCAGTTAACCCTAACTGAATCCCTAGAATTTTACAGACACTAGAAACTGTTAAATGAATTACAAAATAAAATACAAAACAAAAACAAACTAAAACCCTAGTTTCTAAAAAGGAATAACAAACTCCCTTTCACACTTCAAATGACTTGGCCGGCCACATCAACTAGGTTCCACCCTTATTTCATTTTGTCTCGATTACTTTGCTTTGGAAAAAACATGGTGGCGGCCCTGAAAAAATATCTAGGGTTTTCTGAATTCCTCCCCCAAACGCGATGCTTTGATTGTTGATGGAATTGCTTCAGTGATGCTCTTGAAACGTTTAATGCTTTCAGTGCTTCGATTTGGGAAATGCTTTCTCTCTCAATCGAAACTGTGAGTAAATTTTGATTTTCAATTCTTGCTTGAGTTGATTTTGGTTTTGATGAATTATCGATGATGATATGGTGATATTTTATAGGATTTCAAACCCTTCGTTTATTCTCTGATTTCCTAATTATTATCATGCTCTGATTTGTTGCGAGTTGCTTGATTTTTCACTGATTTGTTGCTGTGAAACATTTCCCCTTTTAAAAATGTTAAAACAATGCTTGCCTAATTTCTGGAAATAAAAATGAAATCTTGCCAAGTATGATTTCCTTTGAATGAATTTGGAAAAATATTTTGCTGCCTGGTAAAAGAATTAAAACCCTGCTTGATTTTCTGAGATGTTGTCTTGAAAGAATTCCTTCGATTTCAGGAAGCAAATTTGAAATCGAAAAATGATTTCTTGTCCCAAAAAAAAACTTCCATTTTACTTAAATCCAAACCGTGGATTCTCTTGTCAAAACGAATGTATTTCCAAACAGATTCCTGGAAATAATTTAGAGGTCCAACACAACTTTTAAAACTTTCCAACTATGATTCATTTCCGACATAGATTTGTTCTATTTCTGAAAAACAATAAAGTTTGATTTTGTGGTCATGAACACAATTACTGGAACCAAAATGGAAATCTTGCCAAATATTTTTCACTGAATTTGATAGATTAAAATTCCCCTTTTGAATCCAAATACTATTTGACATAAACCTGGAATTACTTGCATTTCTGGAAACTATTGCCAACCTATTGCCTTTGAATTGATATTCCATTTACCATATGTATCTAGTCTGCATTTGAGATTACTGGAGAGATTTTTGCTCATTTAGCTTTGATATGTTTCCATAAAAACAACATATGCCATGCATGTTCCTTTGCTTGATCATTTCTTTGCTGGGTTGATCTTTGAAACTGCCATGGCATCTTAGATGTAATTGGACATGCACATTCACTTACTGCTTATCATGCTGAATACAATTGTGCACCATGGTCAGTATCACATAGTTGTTGTGTCATTCATGTGCATGTATACTCATGTTAGTTTGTTTGTTGCTGCATATACACTTTGGTTGTCGCCACCATGCTGCATTCATATTGCTGTGTTCACTTGTATGAGCATACTTGAACTGATTTACATCCATTTGCATTTCTGTGTCCATCTGTTTTACTTTGATCCATGCAATCTTGAACTTGATGCTGTCCGTACTTAAACTTGGGCATGTTGAAACATTTCTTGCACCAGAGTCTTGAGCTCCTGAATATGAAATGCTTGATTGTGCCATGTCAAAAGCTTCATGCTGACTGGCCTGTTGTTGAGAAGTAGTATATGTTGGCTTGCACTTGAAAAACTTCACCTTGACACTATGAACATGTGACTGTGTACATGCATTGCTGTGTCTTCTTGCTTGAGCCATGTCTGACTTGTATTCTTGGTTTTGCTGTGTCATACCACCTTGCTGTATACTTGTGTATGTTTATATTGCTTTGGCTTTGCTCTGCATAAGTCTGTGCATATGTATGCACCATTTTGTATGATTGTGAAGTGCTTGAGCTCAATATGTATTTCTTGCTCCTATGTTTCATTGATGTCTGAGTGTTGATCTTTGATCATGTCTCGACAATGTTTTGATTACACGCATCCACATACATATGCTCGTCCACTTTCATTTTGTTTTGGCTGCTTTGTCATTGATGTTTTTGGGTTGCCTCGACCACATTGATTATTATTGCACTGAGTCGAGATGGTCCACGTGGCTACTCCTCAGTTGCACATTGATTAGCGAGGCAGTGCACACATGTGTATCTATACACGTGTGTATATACAGCCATCAGAAGAAAAAAAATCTTGTCCTTGCACAGAAATATTTTGTATATACACTGACTGCCTTGTGGTATTTACAGTGTATCACTGTGAATATCACAAGCTGTCTAGACACAGTCAGATAAATTGATAAATCAGATCAAGTCATGAAAAATGATGAGAAACACACCAGAAATCTGAGGCAAATAAAATTTTAAAAATAAAATTTATATTTGCATGTATTCAGTTTTATTTCTATTGCAGTGTACTGTGTGTGTGTTTCATGTGACAAGTAAGCAGATGATGACTGAACTGACTGTAGTAGTGAAGACAGAAGACAGTAACAGTGAAAATAATATCAGAGCATGTAACAGTGTAAAGATTGTATATATGAAAATGTATAAATCGAGTGACAGATTGAATCTGTAGTGAGGAGCTTTGTATATAATGGAAATGATTGTACAGTAATGAATATCAGTGAAATGTACAAATATTGGAGTTTATAAAAAGTTGTACTGTTTGAATGTTTGAAATAAAATATTCTATTTAAATAAAATATTGTGTGAATAATAGAACTTCTGTACAGTCGTATTTTATTTAAATATTATATTCCTGTCTGTGATGTATATATGAAACAGTACAGTAACAAACACATTTATAATAATATTGTTTGTTATCATCAAACAAAAATCATATAATTGTGTATACAACACTGTTATATACAACAATCTCCCCTTTTTGATGATGACAAACAAATATTAAGATTTTGAATACAGTAAATGTGTTTGACAGTGAATAACTGAACTCCCCCTGTTTGAATGCTCCCCATACTACAGATAACTCCCTCTATAACTGTGCATGAGTGAAATTAATGAATAATGAATTTTCAAAATTAAGAATATTTATAAAATATTCACTGATAAAATTCATGAATAATGAATTTTCAAAATTAAGAATATTTTTAAAATATTCACTCATAAATCAAAATCTCAATCCATTCTCCCCCTTTTGTTATCATCAAAAGGATTCAGAATTTAAAATATAGATGAAAAAATGACTAATAAATACAATATCAGCTTAAAAGGAAGAACGATCATCATAAATCTCAATCAGTCAAACAAAAATCATAATATTCTAAGAACTAGTGGCATATTTCACATTGTAGAGAATGACGGATTTATGATGAATTTTATATAATATGGAGAGAGTTTCAAAAACATATATTTCAAATTATTTTCCAATAAAAATTTAAAAAATGAAGCATAAAAAACAGTGATGGATTTGAACTACAATTAGTAGTTCAATTTAAGTGACAAAATCGTATAATCTCAAATCCTAGTAGCTATCAATCAACAAATCATAATACTTCATAATATTTCAACACATTTCACAGATTATAAAGATGGATTGATAGGCTGGTTTTTATACACCAAGGAGAATTTCAGATTAATTTCAATTTATAGCATAATATTTCCTTTTTCTTTTTATTTTATTTAAGAGCGCACTAACCATGCATAACCAGAGCTTGGATTTTTAAATGAGGTCAGTCGCAGCTTAAATTATATAAGTTGTCTCATAACCATGCATGACCAGAGCTTGGATTTTTAAATGAGGTTAGAGACACACTTATGTATTAATTATATATTTATCGTTTTCAGCTTCAAATGAAAAACTCCTCGGTATACAAAACCAATATGAATGATAGAAATGTGGTAAATGGACTGTGAAATAAATTTCTAAATTAATTATATTATGAAATATGCTCGACTGTACTGGGATCATTGAAAATTTTCAATTATCACTAATTCTGAATAATAACATAGTCCAATTTCTATCACAGATATTTCCACTGTTTATTTAAAAAGATTTTTAAAAAAATATTAAACTCTCCACATTAATATAAACTCATAATGGGTGACAGAAAGATGATAGATAAAGGAGATGGTCGTGAAATAATTGCCAATTCAAAGATATTATAATAAATGTTCAACCATCATGAAAATATAAATAAAATCTCCTCTTGTTATGAAATATCATGCAGTCATAATTCATTACAATTTCAAAATATGATAATGATTATGATGAATTATAAATACAGTTCAATTTGGATATTGATTTCAATTTCTGAATGAAAAATCAATAAATAATCAATTACAAGAGGAATGTGAAGAGCTATACAGGACAAGAGGGATTAAAATATATATACAAAGAAAAATTATCACTTCTAAACAGATACCACTTGATGTCTCAATTAATGAGCATTTTAAGAGGACACTGGAGACAACAGAATATTACAGACAGCAAAATTTTAACCACAAAAACCAATAGACAAGATAATCAAATTAGGCACATTTATCAAAGCAGCAAACAGTTCTTCTCAAAACAAGCAGTCATTTAAAGCATTTTCAAAACAGTATCAGAGCAGCACAAAAAAAAAATAGTTTCAAATCAGACTTGTCAAGATGACAGTCACATAAGATGATTCGTGATCCAATGATTAAAAATACCGTTTATTTGAAATCATTTGAAGAATATGAAACTCTCAAGATTCAGTGAATCAATCACACCAGAATGTAAATTTTAGATTCAAGATATGTGTGTGATTCAATAAATCAATAATTTCAAATGATTTTAAACAAACAAATATTCAAATCAAATAATCATGAAATAACAGTGAGTTTTAAGACCAGATTTTCAAAGAATTTTCCACAAGAAATTCTGACAAGCACAAGAGTAATTTCAGATTATTTACATCAGACTTGAGAGATATTCATGATCTAGAAAACTAAACAATAATTTATTTGAAATCACTTGAATTGTAACACCCCATGAATTCTGTAACATTAAGCTTCACAAATTAAAGTGTAATTAATTCTAAATGAAAGAATTAAGGGAAATGGGTTACGCCATTGCGTTCGTCTCGGAATTCTGCTTGAGATAGAGTCCGAGTTTGCGTGAATCGGACTCCGTATGAAGGAGTTATGACCTTCGGAAGTTTCAAAATAAAATTTAAAATTCAAACAGCTCGGTTTCAAGTTCAAAATTCGAAAAACAGGTTCAAACTGGGCTGGGTGGGAAAATTCCCGCCCAGGGACCAGGTCGACCATAGGGTCGACCATGGTGTCGACCTGGTCACCCCAGGTCGACTATAGTGTCGACCTGGGTGTCGACCTGCCAATCGACCTACCTGGTCGACCTGGCTGGCTGGGTCTGGCTCTGGCTCGAATTTCAGTGGCTCGGTGTGTTATTAGGGCTGACATGTCACCTCTTGATTGGCTCTTTGGACTTTGTATGGTCTAGATTCCTCCTGCCTTCATCTGACGGCTCAAAACAATCTAAAAATCTATATATACACCCTAAGTCTCAACTAAAATTCACAAAAAAAATAAGATTGGAGTCGTCATGCTGCCAGGAAGGAATTGAGCGTAGCCGTCAAGAGAGAGGAGCTTAGAGACGAATCAAATTAAGAAGAAGACTAAAGCTTAATCAAATTATTCAACGCAACGTTAATCTACCCAAATGAACGCATCTCAATTTCAGAACTCAGAATCCAGAATTCAAGATTTTGCATTCGTTGTAAGTATAGTGATCTTTCAGAATATGAATAAAACTGTGACGTGATTCGATGTTAATGAAAATAGAATTGTGTTATTGTATGATAATGAAATAAATTCTGTGTATTGTAATGATTCTGTTATGACTTGTGTACTGATATTTGTGGCCTAAATTGATCGATGCAAGCCTATTGGACAATTGTATATGAAAATAATGGCACTTGCAAGTTGTGGCAAAAACTAGAATTTGATCCCTTTATGTTTATGTCTATGGCATGGACTATATACATTCTCTAAGTCTAAATTAAGGCTTATGTAAACATGTTCTAGATTTGAGACCTTTTATGCCTACATGACTCAAAATCTAGGAACACATTCTTATGTTTATTTGCAAGTATAATTGGATCTATGTTAAGTACCGTTTGGGTTACATAAACTATGCAAGTTTCATGTTGAAATAGGCTATATGATTAGATGTTAAAATTGGACATTTTTGTGAATATACAACATGTTAGTTTTGTGGTTGACATTATGCCAAGTTAAACATGTTCAAACCCAAGTTTGTATAAGCCTAAACTATGCCATTTTATATGACACCTACTTAGTTATACTCTGATTTGAATGCAAGTTCACATGACCCATAATTTATGTTAGTTGAATCACTAAATTGCAAGTTCATGCGCCACACACCTTTATGTATTGTAAAATATTACATGTTCTTGATTTCCCCTTTTCTTACGTTTATAAAGTTGGGCTGAATTGTGTCGAGCCCAACATTTGTTATAATGTTGCGAACGTACAAACGGGGGTAATAACGTTGGGTGTAAAACATGAAAATATATGTTGGCATGTTTGGCACATGCCAACGACAATGACATTTAAGCGGTATGAATTGTTATACCCAAGAATAAAGGACATGACATTTACATATAAAATTGAGAAGTGATAAAATATGTAAATTTAGAAAACACGGTATGCTTAACCCGAGGTTGGATTGACTTGTGACGTAAACCTGCCCGGACCCTCCCGGCTGTCCAGTAGTCACAACAATACCTATCCAATGTGGGTGGTTAAGCATTGAGCCCAATAAGGACCCGAGGTTAGACTGAGCTACGGTGTAAACCTGCCCGGAACTGACCGGCACATCCAGTAACCGTAGCAATATCTGTCTAATGTGAGTGGTCGGTGCTTTAAGAAGCTAAGGACAGATGGTAGGGTTAAGTCAACTAAAAACACTTAACCAAATTCAACATGTTAATAAGAATTGATGGGTGAGGTTAGGTAAATACAGACACTTGACTACTTAACATGTTTGACTAGAAAACCCTAGTAACAAGGGACCCGTTTCAGCAGTAACCCAAGTTAGGTATCATGGTACCCTGAAACTAGGCAGGGTGGGGCACGATTATTGGGATGATTGTAAGCGGTCAAAACGACGGCGGTGGGTGCACAGTGTAGGTTCTAACGGGGTGCGGGTGTGCACACACTCCGGAGCAGACAAACAGGGCACTGGGGCACCAGTAGTATAACCTATGCATTCTAAGGTTTGTGTCGGGTCGCCACCATGGGTCTTGATACACCCCATGGTGGTACCAACATAGGTATCTACAATTCTTGGGGGCCGTATGACACATATGTTTATGCGAGTAGGAGCTGATCTTTAGAAAATGGGGATCACTTCACCCTCAGCATGGGGTGCCGGTTAGAATAAGCTCAAGTAGGTGCAGAGATATAGTGTGGGTGCGATAGTACATTCGATTCTAAACTACACTTCCTTAGCTTGTGATACTTTCCTGTTTTCAGTTTATATCTATCATGCTCTTTTTCTTATTCACATACTGAAGAGTCACTAGATTTACTCAGGCTTTATGTCTGACTCTATTTTCTTTTCGTCTTCTTTTCTTTCGTCCCCCCCCCCACAGGTCCATAGGGAGGAAACAACCCAGCTTAGTCAGACTCTTTGCAAGCTTCAAGACCGTAGATGTATGGTTTGGATCTCTTTTAATCGGACTATGGCTTTGGATATCACTATGGGGATTTTTGTTACTTTATTTATGTTTTATGCTTCTTTAATAATCAAGACAGTAATGAGGTTGTAATGTTGGACGTATTTTGAGACAATTATGGAAATGTTTTGTATGAACACGTATTGATGAAATAAAAGCCTGTTTGTTTTCCGCTGTTTAAAATATGTGTATTTATATCTGTCTTGTGTTTATCTGTGACTTTTACTTATAAACCTCCACCAAAGTTAAGACATTCCCTTTGTGAGTGACCTTAACGGAGGTGGGGTGTTTCACTTGGTATTAGAGCATAGGTTTACCAGATAAGATAATTTTTTTTTTTGAAATTGTTTTCAAAAGGAAGTTTAAAGAAGCATTTTTCAAGAAAAAGTGTTATATTTTTTTTAAAAAAAAGCATAATCCCCCAAAGCCATATGCACTATCTCTCTCTATCCTTCGTTTTGAATCTTTCCTTTTCGTTTCAGCATGTCTGGGGACCTTACTCCCCAACTACAGACGCTTTTACTCCTCCTCCTCCTCTACGTGAAACAGCAAGCGGAAGAATCGCAGAACAAGAAGACGGATAATAGTCAAGGAGGAAAGGACCACAACAATAATAACAAGACACGTGAGAAAAGGAAATGTTATTTCTGTGGCATTGTTGGGCATATAGTCCAGGATTGTAGAAAGAAGAAGATGAAGATAGGGGCATGCTTTCAGTGTGGTGATATTGGACATATCAGCAAGAACTGCCCTAAGAAGCAAGGGAAAGGCCTGCAAGCAGGACCTACTGGGGGTACCTCTTTAACTTCTTCTCCTAGATGCTTTGTTTTATCCTGCTTATCTTCTCAATCCTATCTTGAGAATCTTAGGTAGAAATATTTCTGTAGAAAGCTTAGTTTATCTTTATGATCATCCAGTTCACACTCTCTTTGATTCTAGTGCATCACACTCCTTTATTTCATCTGCTTTAGTAGAATCTCTGCACCTAGACACTAGTATGGTAGAAGATCCCTTGGTTGTTTCGAATCCAATTGGGGGCTCGGCTTATTTGTCGATGGTTTGCTTGGATTTGAAAATCTCTATTCTAAGTGTTGAATTTAGATGTAGTGCCTTTGTTTTGGGCTTCTCAGGGTATGGACTGATCTTAAGCATGGACTGGTTATCCAGTAATGGTGCCATTCTTGATTGTGAGAAAAGAGTGGTTAGGCTCTTGACTCGGCTCGGTAACACTCTAGAAATTTCTTGTAATCCCTTGAATGCTGTTATGCTTAGTTATCTAGAGTCGCTTGACGCTTCTGTTGAGAATTTGCAGTCGGTTACAGTAGTCCGGGAATATCCGGATGTCTTTGAAGAGGTGAAAGGCTTACCTCTGAAGCGGGAAATAGACTTCCGCATATATCTTGTGGATAATGCAAAGCATGTAGCTTTACCTGTCAGACACATGGCTCCAAAGGAGAGAAAGGAGCTCAGTAAGCAGGTTAAAGAACTTCTCGAAAAGAGGTTCATTAGACGGAGCATTTCGGAATGGGGTGCTCCAGTGGTGTTCGCAACCAAAGCGGATGGTTCGCTTCGCCTTTGCGTCGACTATAGGGAGTTAAACAAATTGACCAAGAAAAATAGGCACCCTCTTCCCCGAATCGACGATTTGTTTGATCAGCTTGTAGGTGTGTCGGTCTTCTCCCAACTTGATCTGGCTACTGGGTTCCATCAGCTAAGGGTAGCTGAAGATAGCATTGATAAAACGGCGTTCAGAACCCCAGACGGTTTCTTCGAGTGGCTTGTCATGCCTTTCGGTTTGACGAATGCACCCGCTTATTTCGTAGACCTGATGAGCAGGGTGTTCAGAGAATTCCTCAATAAGTTTGTGGTGGTCTTCGTAGATGATATCTTGATCTTCTCAAAGAATGAGGAAGAACATGCTCATCATCTGAAAGAGATCATGGATACTCTCCGTGCACATCAGCTAAGAGCCAAATTCTCCAAGTGCCACTTTCGGAGAAAGGAAGTAAGATTTCTGGGGCATATAGTGTCCAAAGAAGGGTTGGCTGTGGACCCCGCGAAAGTGGTGGCAGTGCAAGATTGGAAGACACCAAGAAATGCAACCGAAGTTCGAAGCTTTCTTGGGCTGGCCAGTTTTTACCGAAAGTTCATTAGGGATTTCGCGAAAATCTCAGCCCCACTCACAAGGCTAACAAAGAAGAATCTGGCGTTCACATAGGATTTGGATTGCGAGTTTGCTTTCCAACGATTAAAAAGGGCTCTCACAACAGCCCCAGTTCTGACTTTGCCGGATGGAAGCAAAATGTTCACAGTATATACGGATGCTTGTGGTACGGGGCTAGGCGTTGTTCTGATGCAAGAAGGGAGGGTAGTAGCTTATGGTGGAAGACAATTGAAAGTGCATGAAAAGAACTACCCAACCCACGATCTTGAGTTGGCCGCCATCGTCTTTGCGCTTAAGCCTTGGCGCCATTATCTCCTAGGTGAGAAGTTCGAATTATATACTGACCACAAATCGTTGAAATATCTTTTCTCGCAGAAAGATCTTAACTTGAGGCAGCAAAGGTGGATGGAGTTCCTTGCCTCGTATGACTTTGAAATTTCCTATACTCCTAGCAAAGGCAACGTAGTAGCAGACGCGTTGAGCCGAAAGAAACTGACCCTAAGCCCGCTCTTTG
Source organism: Allium sativum (assembly GCA_030737875.1). Classification (NCBI taxonomy): domain Eukaryota; kingdom Viridiplantae; phylum Streptophyta; class Magnoliopsida; order Asparagales; family Amaryllidaceae; genus Allium; species Allium sativum. The sequence continues at coordinate 94,477,702 of CM060923.1, forward strand.
TAGAAAGGCAAAGCTTGGAGTATATAGCTAGTTTTAACTTAAGGCCCTCCTCTGATTTCGTACCGGGTTTGTTAGCATCTCTTGAAGTGCGCCCTACTCTTTTGGATACAATAGGGACTGCACAACATGAAGACCCTCAGCTAGTTGAAATGGTTGATAAGCTAATTAGGGGTGAAACTTTTAGTCACCTCAATAGGTACTCTATCAATGATAAAGGCTGGCTGCGACGCGATGGAAGACTATGCGTCCCACAAGCAAGGGAGTTGGTAGAGAAGGTTCTTGAGGAAGCACATCATTCCAAGATGACAATACACCCAGGCGGAGACAAAATGTACAAGGACATGAAGAGAGTTTTCTTTTGGAGCAGCATGAAGAAGGACGTGGCAGATTTCGTTTCTAAGTGCATGACCTGCCAACAGGTCAAGGCGGAACAGAAGAAGCCTGGAGGACTACTTCATCCTTTAGAGGTCCCACATTGGAAGTGGGATAGCATTTCAATGGACTTCATTGATGGACTGCCTAGGTCAAGAAGAGGCAATACTAGCATTTGGGTAATAGTGGATAGGCTTACTAAAAGCGCCCACTTTATACCCGTTAAAAGTAGAAGGACCGCCTCATCTCTAGAATCTCTTTATCTCAAGGAAATAGTTCGACTCCATGGGATACCCTCCAGCATTGTTAGTGACCGAGACCCTATCTTCACAAGCGAGTTTTGGCGGAGTCTGCAAGAAGCTGTAGGCACACAGTTATGTTTGAGCACGGCCTATCACCCCCAAACCGATGGCCAGACGGAAAGGGTGAATAGAGTTTTAGAGGATCTTTTGAGACTTTGCGTTCTTGACTTTGGAGGGACATGGGAGGATCATCTTCCTTTGGTAGAATTCGCCTACAACAACAGCTACCAAGCCACCATCGGTATGGCGCCCTTCGAAGCTCTGTATGGAAGAACGTGCAGATCACCAACTTGTTGGTGGGAGTCTACAGATAAACTTATACTTGGGTTGGACATGATTCGAGAGACTTCAGAGAAAGTGGACTTGATACGGAGAAGGATGAAGACAACCCAAGACAGACAAAAATCCTACGCCGACAAAAGAAGGACCGACCTTGAGTTTGAGGTTGGGGACAGGGTTTTCCTTAAGGTATCTCCTTTAAGGAACGTCGTTCGCTTTGGATCCACAGGAAAGTTAGCACCAAGATTTGTAGGGCCGTTTCCTATCATCGAGAAGGTTGGGAAGATGGCCTATAGATTAGATCTACCCGAGAGATTGGCCGGAGTTCACAACGTCTTTCATGTTTCTCACCTCCGGAAGTGTTTGCATGAGTCTGCGGAAGTGGTGGAACCTAGCATTCTAGAAGAAGCCGAAGTGGAACGTGAAGCAGCTGTGAGGAGAGTTCCAACCCGCATCTTAGGAACTGAAGTGAAAAAGCTACGCAACCGCGAAGTCAAACTCGTTAAAGTTCAGTGGAGCGACGCCGAGGAAGACGCGACTTGGGAAACTGAGGACAGAATACGCGTTGCCTACCCTTTTCTTTTTGAGGGTACATCTTTGATCTCTCTTTTTCCTTAAGTTATGCTTTATCTATCTTTTTAGGTATATCTCCTCGGTCCTTTTCCTAACTCCTTAGGTAGAAAACAAATGGATGCAAACATGTATTTGAAAACATGTTATGGATGATGGCTGCAAATGGTTGCTAGTGATTGCTAGTGGTTGCTTGTGGATGCATACACACACACCCTAGGTTTTAGATCGGCTCAGTCACTTCATATTGCATATGCATATATGTATTCTCATTTTTATATGGTTGAAACTTGATATGCTGTCATATGGTTGTCGCATTTGTATGAATAGTTGTGCACTCATATAGAATTATGAGTAGGAAATAATTTGCATACATAATGGATTCATGACACTTACATGATTCACATTAAGGAGGTCAACTGAATCAGTAGACCGCCTGATTTCTGCATTAGATAAGGACATGTAACAAACACTATGCATATGATCATGAAGCATTAGAAGTCTTTTAAGGACAGTGGACGCATGTGTTTGTTGGTTGAGTAGATGGACGGTTGGATGGTAGGATATACATTCTTCCTATATGAAGATTTCGGGGACGAAATCCTTTTAAGGGGGGGGGGGGATGTAACACCCCGTGAATTCTATAACATTAAGCTTCACAAATTAAAGTGTAATTAATTCTAAATGAAAGAATTAAGGGAAATGGGTTACGCCATTGCGTTCGTCTCGGAATTCTGCTTGAGATAGAGTCCGAGTTTGCGTGAATCGGACTCCGTATGAAGGAGTTATGACCTTCGGAAGTTTCAGAATAAAATTTAAAATTCAAACAGCTCGGTTTCAAGTTCAAAATTCGAAAAACATGTTCAAACTGGGCTGGGCGGGAAAATTCACGCCCAGGGACCAGGTCGACCATAGGGTCGACCATGGTGTCGACCTGGTCACCCCAGGTCGACCATAGTGTCGACCTGGGTGTCGACCTGCCAGTCGACCTACCTGGTCGACCTGACAGGCTGGGTCTGGCTCGAATTTCTGTGGCTCGGTGTGTCATTAGGGCTGACATGTCACCTCTTGATTGGCTCTTTGGACTTTGTATGGTCTAGATTCCTCCTGTCTTCATCTAACAGCTCAAAACAATCTAAAAATCTATATATACACCCTAAGTCTCAATTAAAATTCACACAAAAAAATAAGATTGGAGTCGTCATGCTGCCAGGAAGGAATTGAGCGTAGCCGTCAAGAGAGAGGAGCTTAGAGACGAATCAAATTAAGAAGAAGACTAAAGCTTAATCAAATTATTCAACGCAACGTTAATCTACCCAAAGGAACGCATCTCAATTTCAGAACTCAGAATCCAGAATTCAAGATTATGCATTCGTTGTAAGTATAGTGATCTTTCAGAATATGAATAAACTGTGACGTGATTCGATGTAAATGAAAATAGAATTGTGTTATTGTATGATAATGATATAAATTCTGTGTATTGTAATGATTCTGTTATGACTTGTGTATTGATATTTGTGGCCTAAATTGATTGATGCAAGCCTATTGGACAATTGTATATGAAAATAATGGCACTTGCAAGTTGTGGCAAAAACTTGAATTTGATTCCTTTATGTTTATGTCTATGGCATGGACTATATACATTCTCTAAGTCTAAATTAAGTCTTATGTAAACATGTTCTAGATTTGAGACCTTTTATGCCTACATGACTCAAAATCTATGAACACATTCTTATGTTTATTTGCAAGTATAATTGGATCTATGTTAAGTACCGTTTGGGTTACATAAACTATGCAAGTTTCATGTTGAAATAGGCTATATGATTAGATGTTAAAATTGGACATTTTGGTGAATATACAACATGTTAGTTTTGTGGTTGACATTATGCCAAGTTAAACATGTTTAAACCCAAGTTTGTATAAGCCTAAACTATGCCATTTTATATGACACCTACTTAGTTATACTCTGATTTGAATGCAAGTTCACATGACCCATAATTTATGTTAGTTGAATCGCTAAATTGCAAGTTCATGCGCAACACACCTTTATGTATTGTAAAATATTACATGTTCCTGATTTCCCCTTTTCTCACGTTTATAAAGTTGGGCTGAATTGTGTCGAGCCCAACATTTGTTATAATGTTGCGAACGTACAAACGGGGGTAATAACGTTGGGTGTAAAACATGAAAAATATATGTTGGCATGTTTGGCACATGCCAACGACAATGACATTTAAGCAGTATGAATTGTTATACCCAAGAATAAAGGACATGACATTTACATATAAAATTGAGAAGTGATAAAATATGTAAATTTAGAAAACACGGTATGCTTAACCCGAGGTTGGATTGAGTTATGACGTAAACCTGCCCGGACCCGCCCGGCTGTCCAGTAGTCACAATAATACCTATCCAATGTGGGTGGTTAAGCATTGAGCCCAATAAGGACCCGAGGTTAGACTGAGCTACGGTGTAAACCTTCCCGGAACCGACCGGCACATCCAGTAACCGTAGCAATATCTGTCTAATGTGAGTGGTCGGTACTTTAAGAGGTTAAGGACAGATGGTAGGGTTAAGTCAACTAAAAACACTTAACAAAATTCAACATGTTAACAAGAATTGATGGGTGAGGTTAGGTAAATACAGACACTTGACCACTTAACATGTTTGACTAGAAAACCCTAGTAACGAGGGACCCGTTTCAGCAGTAACCCAAGTTAGGTATCATGGTACCCTGAAACTAGGCAGGGTGGGGCACGATTACTGGGCTGATTGTAAGCGGTCAAAACGACGGCGGTGGGTGCACAGTGTAGGTTCTAACGGGGTGCGGGCGTGCACACACTCCGGAGCAGACAAACAGGGCACTGGGGCACCAGTAGTATAACCTATGCATTCTAAGGTTTGTGTCGGGTCGCCACCATGGGTCTTGATACACCCCATGGTGGGACCAGCATAGGTATCTACAATTCTTGGGGGCCGTATGACACATATGTTTATGCGAGTAGGAGCCGATCTTTAGAAAATGGGGATCACTTCACCCTCAGCATGGGGTGCCGGTTAGAATAAGCTCAAGTAGGTGCAGAGATATAGTGTGGGTGCGATAGTACATTCGATTCTAAACTACACTTCCTTAGCTTGTGATACTTTCCTGTTTTCAGTTTATATCTATCATGCCCTTTTTCTTATTCACATACTGAAGAGTCACTAGATTTACTCAGGCTTTATGTCTGACTCTATTTTCTTTTCGTCTTCTTTTCTTTCGTTTCCCCCCTGTCCACAGGGAGGAAACAACCCAGCTTAGTCAGACTCTTTGCAAGCTTCAAGACCGTAGATGTATGGTTTGGATCTCTTTTGCTCGGACTATGGCTTTGGATATCACTATGGGGATTTTTGTTACTTTATTTATGTTTTATGCTTCTTTAATAATTAAGACAGTAATGAGGTTGTAATGTTGGAAGTATTTTGAGACAATTATGGAAATGTTTTGTATGAACACGTATTGATGAAATAAAAACCTGTTTGTTTTCCGCTGTTTAAAATATGTGTATTTATATCTGTCTTGTGTTTATCTGTGACTTTTACTTATAAACCTCCATCAAAGTTAAGGCATTCCCTTTGTGAGTGACCTTAACGGAGGTGGGGTGTTTCATGAATCAATGTCAAGTTTGAGATATAATGAATTATTCACACAAGATTGATAATTTTAAATTTAAGTGGTGTGTGATATTCAAAATATCAAGAATTTCAGATGATTTCAAACAAAACTAATTTCAACCATAATAATCATGAATAAAGATGAATTTCAATATGTATCACTGATTCAAGACAATTTAAAATATTCAAGCCAATCTGAAAATTTCTCAAATTATCACAACTGATAAATAACCGGGTGCTGTAATGAGTATAATATTTCAAGATTTTCTAAAATTAATTAGAAGGAACTCAAAACAGCAGAGGTGTGTGAAAGTTCATCACATTTTCAGATCTTCAAGAATTTAGAATTCTAATTAATAGTGTTCAAGATATGACAAGAATACATCAACACTGTTATGAATTCAGAAATCAGAAAAATAAACTTCCAAACAATTGCAGATATTTACAACTTTAAATTCAAGATCTGGAAATGATTAAAATATCAGAGTTTTATACAAATGAGTGAATTTCCAGAAAATATGAGTTCTACAATTGGAAGTTAATGAAGCTCAGAGAAGAGAAAATATACCAGTGACAACACAAGAACAAACACAAAAAATAGAAAGGATAGAAGGAGGAATAAACAAGAAAAATATTTACAAAGATGAGTTCAGAGATTATACCTGAAATTGATGTAAACCAAAATCTCTGACACGATCCATCTTGGCTAAGGAACTCTGAATGATACAGAAATGTGGAATGGCTTAAATTCAATTTCCTTTTAGCAACGCAGTTCCTCAGCCTCCTCTTGTACCTAACAATTTATAGGATCAGGTGGTCTAACAAAATTTGTAAAACCACTCACATTTTTGTTTACACGTTTTGGTACCCAGACCTGTTTATATAACAAACCATTCCAATCTATCTTTGTGCCTTTAGGAACTCAGATCTGTTTGAATTTAACTGAATTCATTTCATTTTCTTTTGGAATACAAAAATGTTTAAATGGTTTATTATAAAACAAGTTTTCATTTTGATTTTGTTTCAAAAATCCTTTGGAATTTTTAGAGTTTAAATTTTCAAAATGATCTTTTCCGAAACAATTTGAGGGATTTTTAAAACCATTTAATTTATGCTTTTGAGCACATTTATCAAGTTTTCCAAAGCCAAGGCCACTTTTATTTCCTATAGAAAATTGGTTTTGCAGCAAAATGTTTAACGACTTCTCCCCATTAGAAAATTTATCTAAAGTTGATTTAATTAGTTGAATTTGGGATTTAAGATCACTATTTTCTTTTATTAAATTTGAACAACGATTTATAACAATCTTACTCTTTTCAACATCATTTTGTTTCAAAACCAAAAGTTCGTTTTCAAGCTTTTTAATTTTGGCCTTGGACTCAGCAATCTCATTTTCATAATGTTTTTGTATCTCAGCAATTTAACATTTGGAATTTTTTGAAATCTTAAAAGTTTCCTATTCTTTTTGCAAGGAATTGTTTATACAGATTAGCTCACCTTCCTTTTCTTTTGACTCATAATTTGTTATTCAAGCTTTTGGATATTTTCATTGAGACGAGCTAAATTGTTTTTCGAGTTGAAACAATCCTTGCAATCAGAGTTTGAAACTTTCATGATATTTTCAAGTTTTAATTCCAAAATATTATTTTTAATGATCAACTCAAGTTTTTCAGATTTCAGAGTTTTATTTTTCGATTTGAGACTATCAACAACATTTGTTAATTCAGTACAAAAATAAACCAAATCTTCATATGAAAGATCTTTAGTTTCACCATCTGTTGAGCCTCCATCGACAGATCCATCTGGATTATCATTTGTAAAACCTGTTAAGCATAGATCTAAACTTGAGTTTACATTCAGGGGTTTTGATCAATTGTTGTCAATTTGTCCATACTTCGTATTGAGAGTTTTTCCAATTTCCTGTGCAGTCAAACAATGGGAGATATGATCAAGTTGGTTATTACTAAGATGAGAATAAAGAATATGCATAGCACGAGCATTAATATTCCTATCTATTATATCACCTCCACTGTTAACAACATCCCAATATTTAACAGATTTCAAATATAATTTCATTTCTGATTTCCAATTCGAAAAATATATACCATCAAAAATGTTTGGAATGTGACTGGACTGACTCTCAATGTATTGACAACTAGGAGACATGATTCTAGGGTTAATGAAATAACCTGCTCTGATACCACTTGTTGGATCTAGATTAACCCTAGAGGGGGGGGGGGGTGAATAAGGTTTATTGCAAATTATAGCAGAGTTCAAAAATTATGGGATATTAAAATAATAAATAGATCATAGAATGCAGCAGAAAGAAAAGTGCAGAAAAAAAATAACACGCAGAGATACCCAACTTCGGCATAACCCAGCTTACTGCTGCATTCCTAAGGTTTCTACTAGGTGATAGAACAGATCCCGCTTACAAGGCCATGTAAACTCGCTAACCCCTCGCTCCTATTCTAACCCCACGCTCAAAACCCTAGACTGGTCTATATCCACTAGACCAGATTTTCCCCTAGTTTTACAAACACTAGTAAACTGTTAGTTAACCCTTAACTGAATCCCTAGAATTTATTAGACTCTAGAAACTGTTCGATGAATTACAAAATAAAATACAACACAAAAACAAACTAAAACCCTAGTTTCTAAAAAGGAATAACAAACTCCCTTTCACACTTCAAATGACTTGGCCGACCACATCAACTAGTTTCCACCCTTATTTCATTTTGTCCCGATTACTTTGCTTTGAAAAAACATGGCGGTGGCCCTGAAAAAATATCTAGGGTTTTCTGAATTCCTCCCCAAATCGCGATGCTTTGATTGTTGGTGGAATTTCTTTAGTGATGCTCTTGAAACGTTGAATGCATTCAGTGCTTCGATTTGGGAAATGCTTTCTCTCTCGATCGAAACTGTGAGTAAAATTTGATTTTCAATTCTTTCTTGAGTTGATTTTGGTTTCAATGAATAGTCGATGATGATATGGTGATATTATATAGGGTTTCAAACCCTTTGTTTATTCTCTGATTTCCTGATTATTGGCGTGCTCTGATTTGTTGCGAGTTGCTTGATTTTTCACTGATTTGTTGCTGTGAAACATTTCCCCTTTTAAAAATGTTGCCAAAATAATGCTTGCCTAATTTCTAGAAATAAAAGTGAAATCTTACCAAGTATGATTTCCTTTGAATGAATTTGGAAAAATATTTTGCTGCCTTGTAAAAGAATTAAAACCCTGATTTATTTTCTGAGATGTTGTCTAGAAAGAATTCTTTCGATTTCAGGAAGCAAATTTGAAATCGAAAAATGATTTCTTGTCCAAAAAAAAAAAATGATTTCTTGTCCAAAAAAAAACTTCCATTTTACTTAAAACCAAACCATGGATTTTCTTGTCAAAATGAATGTATTTCCAAACAGATTCCTGGAAATAATTTAAAGGTCCAGCACAACTTTTAAAACTTTCCAACTATGATTCATTTCGCACATAGATTTGTTCTATTTTTGGAAAACAATAAGGTTTGATTTTGTGGTCATGAACACAATTACTGGAACCAAAATGGAAATCTTGCCAAATATTTTTCACTGAATTTGATAGATTAAAATTCCCCTTTTAAATCGAAATACTATTTGACATAAATCTGGAATTACTTGCATTTTTGGAAACTGTTGCCTTTGAATTGATATTCCATTTACCATATGTATCTAGTCTGCATTTGTGATTACTGGAGAGATTCTTGCTCATTTAGCTTTGATATGCTTCCATAAAAACAACATATGCCATGCATGATCATTTGCTTGATCATTTCTTTGCTGGGTTGATCTTTGAAACTGCCATGGCATCTTAGATGTAATTTGACATGCACATTCACTTACTGCTTATCGTGTTGAGTACAATTGTGCACCATGGTCAGTATCACATAGTTGTTGTGTCATTTATGTGCATGTATGCTCATGTTTGTTTGCTTGTTGCTGCATATACACTTTGGCTGTTGCCACCATGCTACATTTATATTGTTGTGTTCACTTGTATGAGCATACTTGAACTGATTTACATCCGTTTGCATTTCTGTGCCCATCTGTCGTACTTTGATCCATGCAATCTTGAACTTGATGCTGTCCATACTTAAACTTGGGCTTGCTGAAACATTGCTTGCACCCGAGTCTTGAGCTCCTAAATATGAAATGCTTGACCGTGCCATGTCAAAAGCTTCATGCTGACTGGCCTGTTGTTGTGCAGTAGTATATGTTGGCTTGCACTTGAAAAACTTCATCTTGACACTATGAACTTGTGATTGTGTGCATGCATTGCTGTGTCTTCTTCCTTGAGCCATGTCTGACTTGTATTCTTGGTTTTGCTGTGTCATACCACCTTGCTGTATACTTGTGTATGTTTATATTGCTTTGGCTTTGCTCTGCATAAGTCTGTGCATGCGTATGCACCATTTTGTATGATTGTGAAGTGCTTGAGCTCAATATGTATTTCTTGCTCCCATGTTTCATTGATGTCTGAGTGTTGATCTTTGATCATGTCTCGACCATGTTTTGATTACATGCATCCACATACATATTCTCGGCCACTTTCATTTTGTTTTGGCTGCTTTGTCTTTGATGTTTTTGGGTTGCCACGACCACATTGATTATTGTTGCACTGAGTCAAGATGGTCCACGTGGCTACTCCTATGTTGCACACTGATTGGCGAGGCAGTGCATACGTGTGTATCTATACACTTGTGTATATGCAGCCATCAGAAAAAAAATCTTGTCCTTGCACAGAAATATTTTGTATATACACTGACTGCCTTGTGGTATTTACAGTGTATCACTGTGAATATCACAAGCTGTCTAGACACAGTCAGATAAATTGATAAATCAGATCGAGTCATGAAAAATGATGAGAAACACACTAGAAATCCGAGGCAAATAAAATTTTAAAAATAAAATTTATATTTGCATGTATTCAGTTTTATTTCTATTGCAGTGTACCGTGTATGTGTTTCATGTGACAAGTAAGCAGGTGCTGATTGGACTGACTGTAGCAGTGAAGACTGAAGACAATAATAGTGAAAAGAATATCAGAGCATGTAACAGTGTAAAGCATGCATATATGAAAATGTATAAACCGAGTGATAGAGTGAATCTGTAGTGAGGAGCTTTGTATATAATGAAAACGATTGTACAGTAATGAATATCAGTGAAGTGTACAAATAGTGGAGTTTATAAAAAGTTGTACTATTTGAATGTTTGAAATAAAATATTCTATTTAAATAAAATACTGTGTGAATAATAGAATTTCTGTACAGTTATATTTTATTTAAATATAAATATTATATTCCTGTCTGTGATGTATATACGAAACAGTGCAGTAACAAACACATTTATAATAATATTGTTTGTTATCATCAAACAAAAATCATATAATTGTGTATACAACACCGTTATATACAACACTTGGAAGCTGCCCATATGCATTACCTTACTTCAAATGATTATGTCTTCTGATTCGTACCTCCAAATGGCTCGTCATTTCTTCTTTTGCGATCGTGGTAGAATTTTTTATGATTTAGACCCTTTACAAATATGAATTTGAACAAGTTTTGGAATGGTGTCCCCTTAAATGACATCGATACAAGGTTCCGTATAATCGAGATACGTCGTCGGAATATCATTTTGGCCATTTCTAAACACACTTCTCAAGATGGTAGTTTAATGGAAAAGCGCCACACCATATTCATTTTTAATCAAGTTCATATCATCAACAAATTCTCCATAGGATGAGTACTAATAGCGATGATTCGACTAATTGTTCTATAGCTCAAAACGAACACAAATTAGTTGTTTTCACCTTAGTCTCTTCAATGATGGTAGTGTATCATTGGAGTGCACGCTTCGACCAATTCCAACACAAGTTTACACCCTTGTTATAGATCATCCGGGAAAGGAAGATTTGAGCGCATGATTACACTCATCGGTGTGATATTTGGGAAATAAACTGATTTCTCTCCATCCGATGCTATTCATTTCCAAAAATCCAAGCTACAAACGTGTCAAACCTAGACTTAAAAAACCCGGAAAGTCATTTTAAACATAATGGTAAAGATCTCTAGACCTAATTCCACCGATTGCAAAAGTTAGATTATCGGATCTATTTACGAATCGACCGCAAGTTATTAGTTGAAATTCGTCAATTGAAATATATTAATGGTTCTACTCAAAAAGGTTTTGACCCTTGTTCCGAGCTCAACGAAAGTGGTCTTAAGTCCTAATTGATCGCATGCAGAATTTGAGTATAAGAGAAAATCTACAGCTTAAAGATTAAATATTTAAATTATTCAAATATTCAATAGTTAAAATTATGGAATGTTACATTCTCCCCTACTTAAAGGATTTAGTCCTCGAAATTTACATGGACACGAGTATGTAACAGGACTGACCAAACATTCTAAAAATTAGTCTCAGAAAAATTCCAATAGTATCTCTACTCATGCTATCAGTATTAAGAAGCTCCCAAATTAGAATGCATCACACTCTAAAGAGTATGCGATGGCCTACGTCATCCCATATTCCCGAAAAATTCATGCATCCCCAAAAAAAGCTTTTTATTATTCAAATACCAGTCAAGATGAATAAGCCTTCAAATAGTTATACATTAGCTTTCAAATACTCGATTGTATTATACAAAGTGGATTATGCTGACACGGAATTCAAATATGTACAATCTTAATGTAATAACCGATACTACCATAGTCATACATGACAATTAATGAGAGAAAAGGTTCAAATGAGTCAGTATCAAAGTAAATCATTAAATGTGGGTCATATCAGATCGTAGCGGACTCATATGATCTCATCTCGACTCCACAGCGAATATGGATGTTATATGATAATCCTTGATAACCAAGGAATATAGACTAGTACCCATCATAACTGATGGGTATAGTGACATTGGATTCATATCTCGATCCAACAATACCAAAAAGATAGGGAAATTGCACTAACGTACTCAAACGTATATCAGTTTCCCATAATAGGCATGTCCATTACTATAAGGTCAAATCATTGATGACTCGCTACTGTGAAACTCGATGTCTCATCCCTATATCATCAATTCATAATCCACTTTCCTTTGGGAAACACCGTGTTTCAATCCAATACTGCCAAAATCTCGACTAACATAAACATAATCAAATATGCACATAAAGTTGTAATCAATCAATAACAAACAAAAATCAAACAAGCAATGATCAAATCCTTGCAACAAGGATAAGAAACAGCAAATGGCATATAGATTATCAAACATCCTAACCAGCAATTGAAAAAAATCAACCAACAATAAAAGTCATCCAAATGCAAAATCAAACTACAACAAACAACATCAAGCTATAACATACAAACATAAGTGGTAGCACTGATAGCAAGCAATAAGCACTAACAAATAACAAGCAATGAAAAGCAAAATCAATAACAAGCATTAACAAATAACAAGCAATAGCAAGCAACAAATTGCAATAGAAACAACGAAATATTATAACAGTCTTTGTCAACATGCCAGGTAACCATCAAGAGTCAAACGTGCATGTTTAAATCATAAACTCAAATGAGCCCATTCATCATTCAAAATAAATGAATGCCAAAGTAACTTCTTTCATGAATACAGTACATAAAAGATTTTTACACCTCATGCTATGAAAAAAAAACCTATACGATTAGTTGGACCATTGTGTCTCAAATCCTCATATAGATCCAATAATCAATGCCTCAACTTTCCTTTTCTTAAGAACAAGATTCATCTTCAAGGAAAGAAAATTACACTAATTAAATCATCAATGAATGAAAATTTACAATTGCTTGGGTTTTCTCGGATCCAAATCCATCTGGACCGCACAATGTTAATGAGGATAATATACTAAGTATACCATGACGCTCGCCTAGGAGAGTATCATTACGTCACTTAAGAGATTATCTGAATTGCCACAAAACTAGTTGAGAAATTCTTTACCAAACTATCCCATACAATAATTAAACCATACTAAAATATACAATAGTTAAAGATCATTCCAAATGACACCTTGCCTATTCCAACCCTTCGTTTGCTCATAAGATTTCTTTATTAAATTAGGGTCGTTCACATGACTCCATTCGTGTGAACTCCAATTCGGTTACTTGATCCGACAACTGAAACCTTCTAAAATGAATTTTTGTGTTTCGAAAATCTCATGGCCATCCCAAAAATTCGACTTGGGTGCTCATCCATCAGAATCAAATGAGAAAGCCTGCCCTAACCATGAAAATCACCTAGAAAATGCTCGAACTATACACATGAGTGGGAAAGTATTTATAAAATATCCCTTTTTGGCTAATGGGATCACTCCCATCACCTAAGGTTTGCTGACACAAAAGAAAAAAACTACAATATGAACAACCAAAGACAAATGCCTATGAGTCATAAGGTCTGTTTCTGCTCATAATTGGGCATCCACCGAACCTTACTTGGACATAAATCAAAGTCAAAATTAATCGATGAGACCCGCTCAACTCAAAAGCTCATGCATCAAGTTAGAATGGTAAACTTCGATCACTTCCCTTAATCTTGCAGCTAAGGTGACTCATATAAGGTTTATCTTTACCGAAGAGTTTACCTTTTATGAAAGATGTTAAGTTTAGTTTATTTACCGAGTAATTTGCAACAAGTTAAAATACACCACTCAAGTCTTAAGAAAGAATAAAAGCGAGTTTCTTAAAATGGAGCATGTCCCACTACATAAACTCCTTTCCATTTCATGAGCCATAAGTTTACTAGGACCTTGTAATGCCTGAGAGACACAGGTCATCATCACTTATACATGCTTCAAAATATAGGATAGACCTTCTTTAAGTAACTAAGCCAATAAAAAACGAAACACTTATGCTTCACTCCAATTGATTGACATATCATCTTGAAATGCCACCTATATGTCATGAGAGTGGTATACTCGACTAGCTTTAATTTTCATACAAGCTTGTGTCATTATGCTTTTGTTGGAGTTTTAGTTGCTTTCCAGTTTTTTTTACCATAGCAGTATTTGATGGGAACCAGAGAATAATCCCAAAATAGATGTTCAAAAGTGGTAGCTAATAGGAATAAGGCTAAGCAAATGAACAACAAATTAATGCATAAGACCTAAAGGAAATCTCTTTGCCTATAACAACGATGTAGGGATGGTCATTTAATCAGGTTAACAAACTGAACTAGTATAACTGACCTTAACCGAACATTTTAACCAAATAAAGCGGTTTACCAGACTTTAGGTTAACCGAACGATGTTAATCGATCAAGATCGATTTGGTTAACCATTAACGGTTAACCGAAAATATGAACGTAAAAAATTAAAAAGCCAATACCCATACTAATACTCGTTGCCTGACCTACGTTCCCTCCTAACCCTAATTGGTTTCTGTAACACCCCACCCCGAGACCCACCCTAAGCATTAACGAGTAATGACGTCTATTATAGTAGAGAATAAGGTTGGTTAGAGGAGACCATCCGTAATTTCGTATTAGTCAAGTATTGAATAGGTCGATTGAGAGTATATATATTTTTCTTTTCTTATCTCAAGTAGATCGACGTACTCAATGCATCTAATATGAAACAACGACGGCTAAGGATCATATTCAGAACAATATACAACAAATTCCAGATAGCAAATCACATAACAGTACATACTAATGCAATCATTGATTACAACATATGCGTGTGCTACAAATCCGAATGTCTATACATAAACTATAGATAAATATAACATCACCAAATAAAAGAATATACAATGACTTGGTTACACAAATATAACTATGTAATAGCTCCAAGGATTAACGTCCAAGCTAAAATGGCTAACCTTGAATCAACAGCAAACTGCAACCTGAAATAAATGTCCATTTTGCCTCAATATGCACAAACTTGTTCGACGACGAGTATTCTATCGATTAGAAATCCGTCGCGAAGTGTAATAAACCGCAAGCGCACAACGTACACTTGTAGTACATTAGCGAATACGAGTCTATCCACGGGGAAAGAAGTAATTCTAACTTTATTCAATAAAATTAAAACAAAGTCAAGTGAAATTTTAACTATAACTAAACTAAATTAACAAACTAAGATAGATAAGAATATGACATTTAAATAACAACTTAGGAATAACTCCACTCTCTAGATCACATGAATCAACATAAAATGAAACCATGATCTTTTTTTGGTCATTTGTGAATTTAATTGATATGATTATTATAAGTATAGCTTATTCATGCTATTAATTAGCACAAAATAAACTATCAAACTATAACATACCCACTAAATCACCCTACTAGTTCTAATGAAAAATGACAATAAGTTGAAAGTGAAATATACATTAAGCATGACCTATGAACTATTAATTAGAACTATAGACCATTAATTTTTTATTTCAATCCACTTAATCACCATCACAATATGTAGATGAAGAGGTAATTAGTGAACATATGACTAAGCATAGCCTATTTGGTGACAACAATATAGACGATCAAATTCAATAATAAACACATAAAACTATTAAAATCAACATGACATGAAGCACCAAAAGAGTGAATGAAAATACAAATTATGTTGCATCCACATAATCAAGAGATCTTCATTACCCCTAAGTTGAAAGGGATTAGCCTCTAATATATGTAATCATGACAACAAAAGTGATTGCAACATAAAAATAAAGAAAAGAAAAAAGAGAACTAATTAACAAAAACAAAATAAAAATAAACTACTTGCATAAAATTAAACTATACTAATGCATAAAGTAAATAATAAGAATTAAATGAACAAGAAATTAAATTGCATTAAAATGAAAATTACATAAGAGGAAAATGGCTAAGAAGCCATGAAGGAAAAAGAGAGCTTTCCTCTAAACTAAACTAATTAAAAGGGAGAAGAGAGGAATTATTTACATGACATAAAGGGGCATATATACATGTTTGAAACCATAAAACCCTAATCCATTTTGTTTGGGACTACCAAAAATACCCCTTCATGAAGCTTCCATTTGCCTTTAGCCTCTAATTAATCATTAAAAGTTCATGAAGCCTTTTTTGTCTCCACTTGCCAATATATTAGCTTCTAATTGTTCCATTAAAGAATGAGTAATAATGGAAGGGTCCTCCACTAAGTTGTGTGAATTTATTCCATCTCCATTCCATTGTATCCACTTTGTGCATGCATATCTCCATGTAAATTTCATGTGCATACTTCATTTTTGCTCTTAAATTCCTATAAGACACATGAAAATGAACAAGTAAATTTTATCAAAGATAAATACATGCATAAATGTATGTTTTGCCCCAAATATGAAGATGAATGCATGATAATTTGAGAATTCTGGGTTTTTGGTTAAAATATGTAAAAATTGCCCACTTTTGTTATTTATTTAACAAAAACAAGAATAAATGTGTGAATATAAATGTGCACATTTACGTGCACATCAAATATCCCCACACTTATCTTTTTATTCATTCTCGAATAAACTGAAAACCAAGATAAATCTATTTTCGTAGGGAGCACGATTGCATTGAGCGTATGCAACAAGCCATTAAACCTCTAGATGTCCACAGTAGGACGACTGTTGTCTTGTGAGGGTTTCCAGCGGATACTGCCCATAAAATCCAAATGTTAAATGCAATTTTTTTTTGCAAAATGCAAGATTTGAAAATATTTACAAGATGAATGCAAGCTTTCGAAAAAAAATTACAAATGGGTAATTAACTTCTAAATTTGACACGAATGAGTTAACACAAGTTTGGGTCATCACTATGAAATTAAAGTCCGTTACTAATCAAAGCTTCAAACAAAAGTCAGGTTGTCGTTACAAACTTCTCCAGCATGGCCAGTTGTTTTGGTAGAAACATAGTGCAAATATGAAATGAATTCTATAATCGATATCAACAATCGTAAAATGGCATCTTTATTTCCTTTTGGTTAACAAGTTAGGTAAAATAAGTGAAGAAGGTGCTTGGATTTCAAGTGCTTACTCTCTCTTTATTTTAAAAATGTAACGACCTGGATTTTTCGGCTATTTATATTTGAATATTTAAATTGTTTTAAATATTTTATTTGAATTATTTATGGGATTCAATATCAAAATCGTTAATTAAACGACGACTGAGCGTTTATATTTATATTTAATTTAAAACGAACTCGAAAACAGTGCGGTAGTTCGTAAAATTGAATTTCAACTTTAATTGATCATACAGAACTCGTGTTAAGTCGGATTTCGGTGAAATAAGAAGCGTCTGAATCTAGTTGATAATATTTTTCTAATGGAAGAGAAAAATCGAGTTTTCGTATTACAGATTTTATTTTACGTCCTTACCAAATTTCGAAATAGTCGCTGTGGAATCGTTTATACGCCGTAACGGATTATTTAATATAATTAAATATTGACTTCGAATTGGGACAAGTCCTTTGAGGTGTAGTTACAATTTAATTATTAGAATTTTTCTGTAAATTTTATTTGTAAAATAAGCAACTTTTTATTTGGAGTATTTTACACCCTATATCAACATTTTGGGGTTTCTCGATATAAGTTAACCTACCGATATTATTATATTTTTGGAATCGTGGGGCGTTGCTCGACACAACGGTATTTTTATTTTTGTCGATATTGGCCCTTAAATGATAAAATGGTGTATAACACGGTATGTGTATTTAACGGTCGACAATAGTTAGCGGTACCATATAAATTTTATATATACGTTTCAACCCATGTCTTGTCTACCGTATAAACAGCGATAACCTATATATATATGTTAACACAACAATTGAAATGTAACACACACACCATTTAAGCTTCCACGCATGCTTAAGCTACGGCTACTGATTTTACTGATTTGATGTGCATATCAGCTTACCCAAAAACATACAGCTGCAATTGTTAAATCATACACCCAAAATATAATAACATAAAACCAACGCCTTGGGAGCCACGCAGTTCAGGTTTCTTGGCAATCAAACCATCTTAAATTCCTTGCAAGCCACGCCATTTCTCTTTACGTGATAGCCAAACTTCCTACCCGTGCTCTCCACGTTTTCTCTCCCTATTTAAACAGCGTGCTTCTTCTTTTTTTTTTTGTTGCAGCAAAACTGAAAAAAACACTAAATCATGAAAGCTTAAAAAAAAACAAAGGTGATGCGGTTTGTACTGGGAAAGGGTGGAGTCGGATAACTAGAGAGAGAGAAGGGGCGGGTGCTGTGTCAGTCGAGGTCTGCTGCAGATGGCCGAAGGTGGTAGGGGCTGCTCCAGTTCATGGCGTAGGGGGTAGTCGGTGGCAACGGAAGTGAGATGAGGGAAAAAAGAAAAGAAGAGAGAAAAGAAACAGACGCTGGGAAGAAAAGAAAACGTGTGAAGAAGTGGAATGTTGGGGAAGTGATAATGATCACAGTAGTACGTGAAGGGGGAGTAAGCATGCATGGTCCGAAGTAGCAGTTGATATAAGAAGACAGTAATGGAGATATGGAGGTAAGCTGTTTTGTGTGTAGTGAAGTTTTTCCTGAACGAGATACAATGGAGCTTCAGGAGGGCGTATGCGATCGGCGTGCGAATCTGGGCCAACAGGACGGGCTTTGGGCTCATGAGTTTTGAAAAAAAAGGAAAAAAAGATTTGGTAACGGAATGGTGTGAAGGAGAGGGATCGGCGGAGCTGCTGTTGCATTGTGTGGTGGTTTCATACTTGGGAAAAAGGGGAGGACGTGGAGGAATTCTATACTGTAGGTTGGTTGCATGAATTAGTAGGGACCAAATCGATGATTAAGGTATAAACTGACGTAATTAATATTAATTAATTTTAGTTAAGCTATGTTAATTTCTTTAAATATTATAATGACGATAGGTTGTTCATATATAAACGGGAACGAGCGAAACCAGTCACGTTGACATCGCAGTACTGAACACTACACAGTTGCGTCGATTCAAAAAGGGATGGGAGCAACCGGATTTCCCGGTTAGTCTTAATGCTGGTTTAAAATTTAACAAGGCAACGCGCGAACCGTCGATAAAAAACACAGGTGAGTTAATTCTCACACATTTCTGAAATGCTTTAATGTGCTAAATTCATATAATTAAATTAATTGGTTAATTGGATGCTTTGGATGCCTATGGTTGCTTTAATGGTTGATGTTAATTAGATTATTGCTGTTTAGAATATTTCTATGTACTGATATGAAATATTATAATGGTCTGTGGTGCAGGGAAGAACAGGTAGGAGGAACTAAACCGGTTCCTCAAATATTTCATATGCTGTTATTTCATATTTTATGAACTGTTTAAAACCCGTAGACTTTAAACCCAGTTGGTTGTTGAATGTGAGTTTGAACCAATATATATATATAGTATTGGTTGATAAATAAACAACAGATGGCCCTTAAATACACCGTTTTATAAAGTTCGATTCACCGTCAGGTGAATCGCTAGAAAAGAAGTTATGATATTATTTTATAACCAATATAGATTTTTAAAATATAATATTTTAAATAAAGTTCTAAAAGGAGAATAAACCAACTACATAAATACGTTGATTGGTTTAACCAAATCGACCGCGCGCGAAGCACGTGTTTATATAAGTGATTATTAAAAACGATATTATTTAGCTAATTCAAGTAATCGGAATTAACGTAACAATTAGAATGGGTTATAATATTGATTATTATTTATTTAATAATAACCAAAGTGAATGGAATTATTTTAATTAATTTTATTATTAAACAATGGGAAGCGCTAAATGTAATTTATTAACGAATAAATCATGTTTAGAGGCTGCGTAAACTGAGATTGTTTATTAAATTAGTTCATTACTTTAAAGGGGTAGTTAATGGTAAAGAAACCCAGTTTTACTTTAATACATGTTGGAACTTGATTATTAGTCATTTAATAATCATTAAAGTAATAGTTGGAAAGTAAAATATAGTAAGGAAAGTTTGTAAAGTTTAAAGCCGTGTTTATAGTTATTAAGGCGATTTAACATTTATAAGGTGAGATCGAAGTTTTAACTTGATTCTTACTGAATTATATATATTTATATATAATTGGATTATATGAATCCAAGTTATACAAAGTTATAAAACCCGAGTTGAATTAGAGTAGTGAATCGAGATAAGTTAAAAGGATGCGATATAGAATCGCTATTTTTAAAGAAGAGAGGATATTCAATCAAGATGGAATTATAATGGGATTTGTTGTATTGGAAATGAGTGTCAGTTTTTGTATTATAACTGATATCTATCTGACGATAAGAACGTTGTTGATCAAGGTTTGAGAGGTAATTAAAATACCCCAACTTGAACAACTTCAAGATTATCAAAAGATGATATTAGTCGTAATGGTGAAGGTGTTTGAATAAAATATCTTGGGAAAAATAAATGTAACGTTATTCGACGGATCTGAAAAATATATATAAAGAGATTCTAAGAAGGGTATAAAAAGGGCTTGATGGTATGGAATGATATTCCCTTAAATAAAGAAATAAAAAGGGGATTAGTGGAAATATAACGATATTTTCAAAAGATGTGGAATGAGATTTAAATGGGGTTTATTCGAAAAGAATGAGATGGTGATTTTGGGTGTTCAAATAACGAATCCGAAGAAGATGTCGTGATGATTGTTAGATCGAAAGATAATAAGGAATATCATAGCAGTGTTTTGAAATGTTAAAGTGAAGGTAAAGTAGATATGATTTTAAGAAATTTTCTAGATATATAAGTAAAAAGGATTTGAGTATAATTATATATTAAACCAATATATTATAAGGGCCAAATGATGCTGTGTATAAATCAATGGATTTGTTTATTTTTATGGTTAAATAACCGACTATCAGAATCTGACCCAACGTTATTGGTACGGAAAGACCAGGATCGAATTTCTATTCAAAAACCATTCCGACCAATAAATACGAATACGTCGAAGACGTTGATCGAGATGGAGCAATTGAAGACCGTAAGTCTTCATGAGCGGGAGAACTATTGTACCTCTGGCTGATCCCCAGAGTTAATGATGATTCTGTCATGATTGAATTCTACGGATTGCAAGGACTTCTCGCTACTAATCTATAGGGTGATTCCTAGGATGCGGTAGGAGAGTACCTTCGGTTCATCCTGTTCCTGGATGACGTGTATGGACGATGTGAAGGGTAACCAGATGTTTCAAAAGTCGATTATAGCCTCAAGCCTCATCAACCGGGAAATGACAAAAATCGGGCAGACAACATGGCTATGTGGGTCGCACCCATTAGGGTGTATTGTCACCATCTAGAGAATATTCATATTTGTTACTTCTTTCATTTCTATATCTCCCGGGGATTACGGTGGTCGCACGACAAAAAGCCGTAAGGTGACAGTACATTCGATACACTCAAGAGAAATGAGTGGTCGGTCATGTGTGGGCCGGGTTGCAAGACGTTCTTGTTGAACCCAGTGTATTCGTCTCTAGAGATACACTATCGGCAGGTGGTCCCATACCTTGTCATAGTTGGAAATCCAATCTCCAATAAGCGCCCGCGGTTTTGTTTGTATACTATATATGTGGAGCGTGAGATGCAAGCGTTCTGCTAGATTCTATTTACTTGTATTTAGACACTATGATAATATCAGAAGAAGATATTGATTTCAAAACGATTTGGGTTATAGTAAGGTAAAAACCGTCCGTGTTTATGTGTGGGCTGGTCTTACTATTATCCTTTGTTTCAAAAGGATTTCAAAGTTAAACAAGTTGGTTGCTATATGAATTTATCACTGATAGTATTTTAGACTGATCCGGGTGAATTTTGTTTTAAATCAAATGTTCTCGGGTCAGACCAAGTGTAACGATACGGATTTCGCCCGGACCTAATCGATCGCTAAACCGACCAAGACCGTTCGAATCCCGCATACGCTAACTTTGGGTATACAACACATCAGAACAAATAACAGAAGACTTTTATAAACATCATAATAATGTTACATCAGAGCAGAATATCAGAGTATATCGAAATATAATACACAGCGGAAGATAAATTTACATAAATGCAATACAGTGCACAGCGGAAATATAAACTACACAGCGGAAGACTGTAAATGCCTGGACACGGCTTAAAGCTTCAATCCAGAATCCTGCTCAATACATCTGCAAAATAAAACTACTCGACTACCCGTGTGGAAAATAGGGGCACCCGAGTTCGCAAGGGAAAAGCAAACTACAGGTCAGTCATGGGACTGGTGTGAGAAACTCTAACAGTTATAATTAACTTATTTAATAATATAGTATATCACGGGACCATGCCGTTAACGCGGAACGGGTTTACCCCCATGAATACCAGTGTCTAAACAACAATCAATATAGATATATGGATCTACTATGCATCAATCAACATGCAATATCCCAATCTACCCACTTAGATTAATCACTACACTTAGATTTTCTAAATCCAATTCATTTTACAGAAATTATTCCTTCGGATTTTATTCCCGATTTCTTATTTCAAATCATTTGAAATACATATCTAACTTTCTATATCAAAGTAGATTTCACTTTGGGATCTCAAATCAAATCGTCTGGAAATATGAATTTCAAAACATAACAATGCATACAAACAAGTATGAAACCAAATATCGTGCTCCCCATCGACAAGGCAAAGGGTACGCACCTCGCAACTCGATATATAAATGTGCACCTACCCCACGTAGGAGTAGGCTACACCGACGATGCACCTCCCACACATGGAGAGCATACACCGCCCTCTCACCCATACTTTTAGTCTCAGGGTTACCCGAATCTTTAGCCACATACTAAATCATTTCATATCCCGAAGTAGGGAAAATCATTTCACAACATAATAATCACAAGTACTTTCAAAATATAGTACTTCACATCAGTAATTCACACATATGATCAGTCACTATTAATCACATAACCTTTGAGCTCGTACGTCTCAAAGAAGGGTGTTAAGCAGGAGAATAAATTCTCCGCCACCAAACAGATACATCATCAATAGCAACTAATCGAATATGCGATGAACCACAATGTAACATATAATACATTTTTAAATCACTTTAGAAATCATCGGGTTTTGGGCCTCGAAATCCTTTCTGTTTTATAAAACATTCCCTGTCCAAAATCGGGAATACATTTCTTTTCACTTAAGAAAAATATCATTTCACAATCATTCATTAAATTTGAAATGAACACAACATCGCTAAACACCTTATCGTCAAATCGTGAAGTGTTTCACAAGGCGTTAGCACACAGATATTTTCAACCCAACCCAATGCTAAATGTAAAAGCATATTTTGCTCATAAACTGGTCGAGCACAATCCAAACAATCAATCAATCAAATTTGACATTAAATATAAGGTTTTGAATAGAGATAGTATCGACTTATATTCAACATCAAATCCTGAAGCCAATAGATATCATATCGGGAATAACGATATCGAAATCTTCCAAATTCCCATAACAATATCTGTATAATCACGGAATCCAATATCAAAAATATCCAAAGATAATTTCAATTCAATTACAATTCAATTTATTTATTTATAACCATTTGATTATTTTTCTAGTTAATAACTAGTTCATTTCAATAAAAATATATTTTTATCTTTTCAAATATGGAGTTTTTCATCCCAATTCTTCACAAATCATTTATTATGATTTTAGACAAATTATTGATATTTTTAATGATTTTATCAAGGCCCGTACAGTCGATTTCCACCAATGGCCATTGAACTGCACTTACAACGACCTTTTCCAAATTTGATTTGGACATAATTCCAAATCCAACCATTAGATTTCATATTTCTCATATTCATTAGAAAGCTCTTTTCGATACGAACCCAACGGTTCTGATTTCAGGAGAATCCGACGGTCGGATCTCCCGTAATGTCCATTCGAAGTCAATGGTCGAAATTCGCAAACTGCCGCAGCGCGACGCGTTCTATTCAAGCCATTATATTATATATATAATATATATAATATATATTTCGTCGATTTCCTTTTTAGAACGTATTTTATAAATCGTTTTAAATTCCTTTTCAAATTGATTTCAACTTCTTATTTCAAATTCAAATCAAAATTGAATTTTCTATTATAAATCCTTTTTACTTTCATTTCTATTTGATTTCAATTCAAATCGATTTTAATTCGATTCGAATTCATTTTCTTTTCAATTCAATTCGGATTCATTTTCTATTCAATTCAATTCGAATTCATTTTCTATTTTATATCAATTCGAATCCATTTTCTATTCTATTCAATTCGAATTCATTTTCTATTCTATTCAATTCGAATTCATTTTCTATTCAGTTCAATTCGAATTCATTTTCTATTTAATTCAATTCGAATTCATTTTCTATTCAGTTCAATTCGAATTCATTTTCTATTTAATTCAATTCGAATATTTCATATACATCGTTTTCAATTCGAATATTTCATATACATCGTTTTCATTTCGAATATTTCATATACATCGTTTTCATTTCATATATATGTATATTCACTTTTCAATATATACGATATTTTCACCTTCAATATATACGATATTTTCACTTTCAATATATACGATATTTTCACTTTCAATATATACGATATTTTCACTTCCAATATATACGATATTTTATTATCGATTTCACATCAACATCACAAACAATTTTCTCATCACATCAATTAAACAAACAAGCCATCCATGGTCTGTGGATGACGGGTGTCGGGTACTGCTAAGCACCGTCTGCATCCTAGTATATATATATATAACTAGAAAAAGGAGATTGAAAAGTGAGAAATTCTCACCGAAAGCTATCCCAACTTCACGACACTTCATTAGTAGAAATCTTCATCGTTCTCGCCTTTTTGTCATCTTCGTTTCCCGTAGCCACTACATATATAAAAATCGAATTTTTACTTTGCTATTCAATATATAAAAATCGAATTTTTACTTCGCTATTCAATATATAAAAATCGAATTTTTACTTCGCTATTCAATATATAAAAATCGAATTTTTACTTCGCTATTCAATATATAAAAATCATATTTTTAATACTTCTACTTTATAAAAATTATATTTTTATATTTCACATACGATAAAAATCATATTTTTATAATGTTGTTTATATTTTTAAATTGTTATTCATATAATAAAAATCAAATTCTTATATCGATATTGCTTTCTGTATAAAAATTTACATTTTCTATTTATATAAAGATTACATTTTTATAACACCTTATATTTTTTTTTAAAACAATATTATTTATATCCTAAAGAATCATATTTTAACCGTTATATAAATTGAAAAATGATTTTTATTTCAAAGCTATCTATATAAAACCATATTTTAAAACAAGGTTATATATAAAACCATATTTAAAAATCTCTTTAAAAGGAACATTTTTAACACCATGTTATCAATATAAAAATTACATTTTTATAAGATTGTTATCTCCCTTTTTTTTATACTGAAATTAAATGCTATTTATATTTCTAAAATATGTTTTTTTAATAAATAAAACAGATTTAAAATAATGTTTTCATAACAAAAGGAATCACCTTTTATTCGATGTTCACCTTTTATAAAACATTTGCTAATTATATTTATAAAAATATTTGCTACTTATATTGATAAAAATATTTGCTACTTATATTTATATAATACAAGAACACATTTTCTTCAATGTGTTATAATTTAAAATTTTGATTTTGAACCTTGTTTTTATATTTAGAACTGAATTTGAACATTTGTATATAATTAATTAATTAAACAAGTTAATTACCTTCATTAACTTCCAATCCTGGCCGTTATCCCTTTTAATTTCCATCTCCCTTAACTCGCTACCAGGTAACGAAGAAACCCATCCTCATGAAACAAAGAGCCACCAGCGCACCAACTTCTAGGCGACCGGACGATGATCAGAAAACAGCACGGCGTCGGCCTCCTCACGCTCCACCTTCGCCAGAAGTATGGGCTAATTCGAACCCCTCTTCAGCCCGTGAATCCGTCTCGAACTAGTCAGCTTCGAGGAGAAATTCAGAACAAATCGGGTCTTGAAATTCGATCTTAATGGTATGAGAATGAAGCTCGGGGGAAGCCCTATCGTTTTGTTTGGATTCATGAATTGATTCGACATGAATTTGGCGATTTTAGGGTTTGAAATTTGGAGATTGGTGGCCGTTCGAATTAGGGCCTGCGGAGTGAAGAGGGAGGGTAGAGAGAGAGGAGTATTTATATATAAATATATTTTAATATTTTATTCAATTTAATTCTCTCCTAAATTCAATTTGGTTCGAACCCCAAATCAAACCCAACGACTGTCGCCCCTAGCTAATTACCCTCATTCCGAACACAATGGGATATGTCCGGTAAGCCAATTCGGCTGTTTCGATAGATTTATATTCAAATTAAAATATAAATCAGTGTATATTCAATTTAAACGTACATTTTAATCTACCGGGGTCACA
The DNA here is from genome assembly GCA_030737875.1 of Allium sativum. Taxonomy (NCBI): domain Eukaryota; kingdom Viridiplantae; phylum Streptophyta; class Magnoliopsida; order Asparagales; family Amaryllidaceae; genus Allium; species Allium sativum. The sequence continues at coordinate 94,504,356 of CM060923.1, forward strand.
TACGGACTCAAAAAAAATTCCAGAAAAATTATTTCTAGCTTCGTATTGACGATACGGTCCTAACAAAACTAGTTTCGTCGAATTCTGAGACCGTTTGAGAAATGGCCATTTTCCAGTCGATTAAAATCAACTGAAACTGATCAAACACGTTTTCTTTTGCCACGCTCACATATTGATTCGAAAAATTATGAAAATTGGAATCTAGCAATAATTTGACACTGCGGATCCAACAAAAGTGGTTTCGTCGAAATCCGAGGTCGTTTGCAAAATTCCCATTTTTAAGGGCCTGAATTCCATAACGACTATTCAGAATTTTCAACTGGACATATCTTTTGATTCCCGCTATGAAATCTCGATTTGTCGGATTCGTTGGAAAGATATCATCAATTAGATCCTATTATTTTTGGTTTCACTAAAATCCGGATTGTTTTGCACCTGGTACATTCAATTGAAGTTTGAAATCGAATTATCGAACTACCGCGCCATTTTCAATTCCATTTATAATTATATATAATTATTTATATTCTAACGACGGCGTATATAATATATACGTTCGAATTCTATTCAAAATAAATTTCTCGTCGATATTATTTAAAATAATTCATTTTAAATAATCAAAATTCGCTAAAATTGCCAAAATAAAAATTTTAAACTGGCCCAGATTTCCGGGTTATTACAATCTCCCCCACTTAAAACTTTTCGTCCCCGAAAAGGAACAAAGTCGAAAGTGGTTTGATTAATCCACTCTACGTTCGATCTGGCTTCCATTCTCCAACTTTTCAGTTTCTGAGAATTTTCAAATTTTCAAAAATTTGGCTAACACCCTAAATTTTCGAAAAATTTCGCCATAACCTCCCCTGCATCGGGAGCCGCGGGAAAATCCCGAAATTGCCATATAGGCCTTCTGATATCAAAAAGAAAAAGAAAAAGCCAAGCGGCTAGCCAATAGGCTCATAAAATCATCATCACCCAAACAAAACAGTAAATTATGTAGTAAACATGTACCTATTTGTCGGGCAACCAAATTTTATTCTCTGCTCTAGCCTCCTTGCTATGACCTGTTCAATGTAAGCATATGTATATGCAAGCAAATGCGACCAATTTTCAATACAGTTCAATGTTTGATTCAATTAGGCTAAATGGTTCAAAATTAGCAAACAAATAAACAAACAACACAAGCATCAATCAATTAATTGATTATATTTTCAAATATATAATTTTATATATTTAAAATCATATTTTCTAAAACCAGATTATATATATAATCAAAAATACGTTATTTATAAACAAATAACCCTCGACTCATTCTAGAATGCTACTGATTCTATCTCTAATGAGAATTCTTTCCTATGATATTACTAATTCTACCTCTGATGAGTCTTTTATTCTGTTCTAACGAGTTGTACCCCAAAGATTTGAGTTTAACCAAAGCTCTGATACCATGTGTAACGATACAGATTTCGCCCGGACCTAATCGATCGCTAAACCAACCAAGACCGTTCGAATCCCGTATACGCTAACTTTGGGTATACAACACATCAGAACAAATAACAGAAGACTTTTATAAACATCATAATAATGTTACATTAGAGCACAGAATATCAGAGTATATCGAAATATAATACACAGCGGAAGATAAATTTACATAAATGCAATACAGTGCACAGCGGAAATATAAACTACACAGCGGAAGACTGTAAATGCCTGGACACGGCTTAAAGCTTCAATCCAGAATCCTGCTCAATACATCTGCAAAATAAAACTACTCGACTGCCCGTGTGGAAAATAGGGGCACCCGAGTTCGCAAGGGAAAAGCAAACTACAGGTCAGTCATGGGACTGGTGTGAGAAACTCTAACAGTTATAATTAACTTATTTAATAATATAGTATATCACGGGACCACGCCGCTAACGCGGAACGGCTTTACCCCCATGAATACCAGTGTATAAACAACAATCAATATAGATATATGGATCTACTATGCATCAATCAACATGCAATATCCCAATCTAACCACTTAGATTAATCACTACACTTAGATTTTCTAAATCCAATTCATTTTACAGAAATTATTCCTTTGGATTTTATTTCCGATTTCTTATTTCAAATCATTTGAAATACATATCTAACTTTCTATATCAAAGTAGATTTCACTTCGGGATCTCAAATCAAATCGTCTGGAAATATGAATTTCAAAACATAACAATGCATACAAACAAGTATGCAACCAAATATCATGCTCCCCATCGACAAGGCAAAGGGTACGCACCTCGCAACTCGATATATAAATGTGCACCTACCCCACGTAGGAGTAGGCTACACCGACGATGCACCTCCCACACATGGAGAGCATACACCACCCTCTCACCCATACTTTTAGTCTCAGGGTTACCCGAATCTTTAGCCACATACTAAATCATTTCATATCCCGAAGTAGGGAAAATCATTTCACAACATAATAATCACAAGTACTTTCAAAATATAGTACTTCACATCAGTAATTCACACATATGATCAGTCACTATTAATCACATAACCTTTGAGCTCGTACGTCTCAAAGAAGGGTGTTAAGCAAGAGAATAAATTCTCCGCCACCAAACAGATACATCATCAATAGCAACTAATCGAATATGCGATGAACCACAATGTAACATATAATACATTTCTAAATCACTTTAGAAATCATCGGGTTTTGGGCCTCGAAATCCTTTCTGTTTTATAAAACATTCCCTGTCCAAAATCGGGAATACATTTCTTTTCACTTAAGAAAAATATCATTTCACAATCATTCATTAAATTTGAAATGAACACAACATCGCTAAACACCTTATCGTCAAATCGTGAAGTGTTTCACAAGGCGTTAACACACAGATATTTTCAACCCAACCCAATGCTAAATGTAAAAGCATATTTTGCTCATAAACTGGTCGAGCACAATCCAAACAATCAATCAATCAAATTTGACATTAAATATAAGGTTTTGAATAGAGATAGTATCGACTTATATTCAACATCAAATCCTGAAACCAACAGATATCATATCGGGAATAACGATATCGAAACCTTCCTAATTCCCATTACAATATCTGTATAATCACGGAATCCAATATCAAAAATATCCAAAGATAATTTCAATTCAATTTATTTATTTATAACCATTTGATTATTTTTCTAGTTAATAACTAGTTCATTTCGATAAAAATATATTTTTATCTTTTCAAGTATGGAGTTTTTCATCCCAATTCTTCACAAATCATTTATTATGATTTTAGACAAATTATTGATATTTTTAATGATTTTATCAAGGCCCGTACAGTCGATTTCCACCAATGGCCATCGAACTGCACTTACGGCGACCTTTTCCAAATTTGATTTGGACATAATTCCAAATCCAACCGTTAGATTTCAAATTTCTCATATTCATTAGAAAGCTCTTTTCGATACGAACCCAACGGTTCTGATTTCAGGAGAATCCAACGGTCGGATCTCCCGTAATGTCCATTCGAAGTAAATGGTCGAAATTCGCGAACTGCCGCAGCGCGGCGCGTTCTATTCAAGCCATTATATTATATATATAATATATATAATATATATTTCGTCAATTTTCTTTTTAAAACGTATTTTATAAATCGTTTTAAATTCCTTTTCAAATCGATTTCAACTTCTTATTTCAAATTCAAATCAAAATTGAATTTTCTATTATAAATCCTTTTTACTTTCATTTCTATTTGATTTCAATTCAAATCGATTTTAATTCGATTCGAATTCATTTTCTTTTCAATTCAATTCAGATTCATTTTCTATTCAATTCAATTCGAATTCATTTTCTATTTTATATCATTTCGAATTCATTTTCTATTCTATTCAATTCGAATTCATTTTCTATTCTATTCAATTCGAATTCATTTTCTATTCAGTTCAATTCGAATTCATTTTCTATTTAATTCAATTCGAATTCATTTTCTATTCAGTTCAATTCGAATTCATTTTCTATTTAATTCAATTCGAATATTTCATATACATCGTTTTCAATTCGAATATTTCATATACATCGTTTTCATTTCGAATATTTCATATACATCGTTTTCATTTCATATATATGTATATTCACTTTTCAATATATACGATATTTTCACCTTCAATATATACGATATTTTCACTTTCAATATATACGATATTTTCACTTTCAATATATACGATATTTTAACTTTCAATATATACGATATTTTATTATCGATTTCACATCAACATCACAAACAATTTTCTCATCACATCAATTAAACAAACAAGCCATCCATGGTCTGTGGATGACGGGTGTCGGGTACTACTAAGCACCGTCTGCATCCTAGTATATATATATAACTAGAAAAAGGAGATTGAAAAGTGAGAAATTCTCACCGAAAGCTATCCCAACTTCACGATACTTCATTAGTAGAAATCTTCATCGTTCTCGCCTTTTTGTCATCTTCGTTTCCCGTAGCCACTACATATATAAAAATCGAATTTTTACTTTGCTATTCAATATATAAAAATCGAATTTTTACTTCGCTATTCAATATATAAAAATCGAATTTTTACTTCGCTATTCAATATATAAAAATCGAATTTTTACTTCGCTATTCAATATATAAAAATCATATTTTTAATACTTCTACTTTATAAAAATTATATTTTTATATTTCACATACGATAAAAATCATATTTTTATAATGTTGTTTATATTTTTAAATTGTTATTCATATAACAAAAATCAAATTCTTATATCGATATTGCTTTCTGTATAAAAATTTACATTTTCTATTTATATAAAGATTACATTTTTATAACACCTTATATTTTTTTTTTTAAAACAATATTATTTATATCCTAAAGAATCATATTTTAACCGTTATATAAATTGAAAAATGATTTTTATTTCAAAGCTATCTATATAAAACCATATTTTAAAACAAGGTTATATATAAAACCATATTTAAAAATCTCTTTAAAAGGAACATTTTTAACACCATGTTATCAATATAAAAATTACATTTTTATAAGATTGTTATCTCCCTTTTTTTTATACTGAAACTAAATGCTATTTATATTTCTAAAATATGTTTTTTTAATAAATAAAACAGATTTAAAATAATGTTTTCATAACAAAAGGAATCACCTTTTATTCGATGTTCACCTTTTACAAAACATTTGCTAATTATATTTATAAAAATATTTTCTACTTATATTGATAAAAATATTTGCTACTTATATTTATATAATACAAGAACACATTTTCTTCAATGTGTTATAATTTAAAAATTTGATTTTGAACCTTGTTTTTATATTTAAAACTGAATTTGAACATTTGTATATAATTAATTAATTAAACAAGTTAATTACCTTCATTAACTTCCAATCCTGGCCGTTATCCCTTTTAATTTCCATCTCCCTTAACTCGCTACCAGGTAACGAAGAAACCCATCCTCATGAAACAAACAGCCACCAGCGCACCAACTTCTAGGCGACCGGACGATGATCAGAAAACAGCACGGCGTCGGCCTCCTCACGCTCCACCTTCGCCAAAAGTATGGGCTAATTCGAACCCCTCTTCAGCCCGTGAATCCGTCTCGAACTAGTCAGCTTCGAGGAGAAATTCAGAACAAATCGGGTCTTGAAATTCGATCTTAATGGTATGAGAATGAAGCTCGGGGGAAGCCCTATCGTTTTGTTTGGATTCATGAATTGATTCGGCATGAATTTGGCGATTTTAGGGTTTGAAATTTGGAGATTGGTGGCCGTTCGAATTAGGGCCTGCGGAGTGAAGAGAGAGGGTAGAGAGAGAGGAGTATTTATATATAAATATATTTTAATATTTTATTCAATTAAATTCTCTCCTAAATTCAATTTGGTTTGAACCCCAAATCAAACCCAACGACTGTCGCCCCTAGCTAATTACCCTCATTCCGAACACAATGGGATATGTTCGGTAAGCCAATTCGGCTGTTTCGATAGATTTATATTCAAATTAAATTATAAATCAGTGTATATTCAATTTAAATGTACATTTTAATCTACCGGGGTCACATACGGACTCAAAAAAATTCCAGAAAAATTATTTCTAGCTTCGTATTGACGATACGGTCCTAACAAAACTAGTTTCATCGAATTCTGAGACTGTTTGAGAAATGGCCATTTTCCAGTCGATTAAAATCAACTGAAACTGATCAAACACGTTTTCTTTTGCCACGCTCACATATTGGTTCGAAAAATTATGAAATTTGGAATCTAGCAATAATTTGACACTGCGGATCCAACAAAAGTGGTTTCATCGAAATCCGAGGTCGTTTGCAAAATTCCCATTTTTAAAGGCCTGAATTCCATAGCGACTATTCAGAATTTTCAACTGGACATATCTTTTGATTCCCGCTATGGAATCTCGATTTGTCGGATTCGTTGGAAAGATATCATCAATTAGATCCTATTATTTTTGGTTTCACTAAAATCCGGATTGTTTTGCACCCGGTACATTCAATTGAAGTTTGAAATCGAATTATCGAACTACCGCGCCATTTTCAATTCCATTTATAATTATATATAATTATTTATATTTTAACGACGGCGTATATAATATATACGTTCGAATTCTATTCAAAATAAATTTCTCGTCGATATTATTTAAAATAATTCATTTTAAATAATCAAAATTCGCTAAAATTGCCAAAATAAAAATTTTAAACTGGCCCAGATTTCCGGGTTATTACACCAAGCATATTTACAGGTCAGGTTTCCGCTTGAAGCAACAGAGATGGAGTTGAAGTCGAGACGTATTCTATATATATACTGGTACTGGTTTTGTTTCCGCTGTATGTTGTATTGATCTGAATGTATACTCTGATGTTGTGATATACAATTTTTGTATAAAGTATTTCTGATTATTATATTTTGTCCATTCCGCTGTGAGACTCTGATCTTCTTATTCTCCTATTCTAATATTTCTTTCTTTCTTCTCTCACCCTCTAACTTCTTTCTATTAGCTTTCTGGGTTTGCGGTACTTGAGTTTGGATATGAGAGGTGTAAATGTCTGGATTCAAGCGTCGAAATTCCCGGGTCGCTACAGTTGGTATCAGAGCAATGGTTTAGGAATAACCTTGGCTCTGTGGTGTAACTCGATAGAGATTGGGCAAGTAATACCCTAGATCGAGTTGAGTGTATATATATACACGAGAGTGCGTATTTGTAATTTGAATATAATTTTTTTTTTTTATTGTTTCGACCAAAATTATTTTATAAGAAGGTAAATTTATAATTTTATAATTTTCTCAAGTTATTATTTGATTCAAAACTTATATGAAGTTGGAAACATTTCAAATATGAAATGGGAATGAATTTTAACTTGTATGAGTTAAAATGAATCCTTTAAGTTGGAATTGAGACAAGCCAACAAGAATTTGACTTGTGTTGGTGAATGAATCCGAACTGAGTGGAAATTTATTGGATTGTATGTTTGGGATATATTACATGAGTATGGATTTGAGCATGATTTGACATGAATAAATTGAAATAAAATTCAAATATACTGAATTTGAATGGTTTAAATAGAACTAGAAGGAAATTTAAATTTATAGAATTGGTGAATAAAATTTGAGTTGGAATTAAATATTTAACTAAAGATAAGTTAAATAAAAATTAAAAACAGAGAAAAACGAAATGATTTGATTAAGTGATTGTTGCTTGCTTGGCTGGGTTGAATTAAATTGAAACCACTAGCAGTTAATTAAAAAGTTGAATGGATTGAAAAGAAAGGATTTCCATCATAACGACTTTTGGATGGGATTATATGATATAACCCAGTATCAGTTTTTGCATTGGAAGTTGAGTAAAGAGCAGACTACCAGAAGGCTATGATAATTGACTTGATCACGGGGATTGAAGAACAGATTGGGAAATGAAGAGCTGTTGATTGATTTGCTTCGAAACTGGGATGAAGTTGCCCGACAAAAAGGTAAACCTTAATATTATTGATTGGGTGTTTGAATTTATACCCGAAATGGGTAGCCGCTTGGCTTTTATTTTCTATGGATCAATAAGAGAGGCCCAAAGTGGCGTTTGTAGTTGTTTCGATTGAACCGTGCAGAAGAGGTGCTGGAGAATTTTTCGAAAATCTTACAACTTAGTAATATTTTTGATAATATTTTAAATTAATTATTTTCAAAATAATTGCGGTTGGAGCATTCTTTTTACCTAGCAATTTCGAGGACGAAATTTATTTAAGAGGGGAAGAATGTAACGACCTGGATTTTTCGGCTATTTATATTTGAATATTTAAATTGTTTTAAATATTTTATTTGAATTATTTATGGGATTCAATATCAAAATCGTTAATTAAACGACGACTGAGCGTTTATATTTATATTTAATTTAAAACGAACTCGAAAACAACGCGGTAGTTCGTAAAATTGAATTTCAACTTTAATTGATCATACAGAACTTGTGTTAAGTTGGATTTCGGCGAAATAAGAAGCGTCTGAATCTAGTTGATAATATTTTTCTAATGGAAGAGAAAAATCGAGTTTTCGTATTACAGATTTTATTTTACGTCCTTACCAAATTTCGAAATAGTCGCTGTGGAATCGTTTATACGCCGTAACGGATTATTTAATATAATTAAATATTGACTTCGAATTGGGACAAGTCCTTTGAGGCGTAGTTATAATTTAATTATTAGAATTTTTCTGTAAATTTTATTTTGTAAAATAAGCAACTTTTTATTTGGAGTATTTTACACCCTATATCAACATTTTGGGGTTTCTCGATATAAGTTAACCTACCGATATTATTATATTTTTGGAATCGTGGGGCGTTGCTCGACACAACGGTATTTTTATTTTTGTCGATATTGGCCCTTAAATGATAAAATGGTGTATAGCACGGTACGTGTATTTAACGGTCGACAATAGTTAGCGGTACCATATAAATTTTATATATATGTTTCAACCCATGTCTTGTCTACCGTATAAACAACGGTAACCTATATATATATATGTTAACATAGCAATTGAAATGTAACACACACCATTTAAGCTTCCACGCATGCTTAAGCTACGACTACTGATTTTACTGATTTGATGTGCATATCAGCTTACCCCAAAACGTACAACTGCAATTGTTAAATCATACACCCAAAATATAATAACATAAAACCAACGCCTTGGGAGCCACGCAGTTCAGGTTTCTTGGCAATCAAACCATCTTAAATTCCTTGCAAGCCACGCCATTTCTCTTTACGTGATAGCCAAACTTCCTACCCGTGCTCTCCACGTTTTCTCTCCCTATTTAAACAACGTGCTTCTTTTTTTTTTTGGTTGCAGCAAAACTGAAAAAAACACTAAATCATGAAAGCTTAAAAAAAAAAGGTGATGCGGTTTGTACTGGGAAAGGGTGGAGTCGGATAACTGGAGAGAGAGAAGGGGGCGGGTGCTGTGTCAATCGAGGTCTGCTGCAGATGGCCGAAGGTGGTAAGTGCTGCTCCAGTTCATGGCGTAGAGGGTAGTCGGTGGCAACGGTAGTGAGATGAGGGAAAAAAGAAAAGAAGAGAGAAAAGAAACAGATGCTGGGAAGAAAAGAAAACGTGTGAAGAAGTGGAGTGTTGGGGAAGTGATAATGATCACAGTAGTACGTGAAGGGGGAGTAAGCATGCATGGTCCGAAGTAGCAGTTGATATAAGAAGACAGTAATGGAGATGTGGAGGTAAGCTGTTTTGTGTGTAGTGAAGTTTTTCCTGAACGAGATGCAATGGAGCTTCAGGAGGGCGTATGCGATCGGGGTGCGAATCTGGGCTAACAGGCCGGGCTTTGGGCTCATGAGTTTTGAAAAAAAAAGGGAGAAAAGATTTGGTAACGGGATGGTGTGAAGGAGAGGGATCGGCGGAGCTGCTGTTGCATTGTGTGGTGGTTTCATACTTGGGAAAAAGGGGAGGACGTGGAGGAATTCTATACTGTCGGTTGGTTGCATGAATTAGTAGGGACCAAATCGATGATTAAGGTATAAACTGACGTAATTAATATCAATTAATTTTAGTTAAGCTATGTTAATTTCTTTAAATATTATAATGACGATAGGTTGTTCATATATAAACGGGAACGAGCGAAACCAGTCACGTTGATGTCGTAGTATCGAACACTACACAGTTGCGTCGATTCAAAAAGGGATGGGAGCAACCGGATTTCCCGGTTAGTCTTAATGCTGGTTTAAAATTTAACAAGGCAACGCGCGAACCGTCGATCGAAAACACAGGTGAGTTAATTCTCACACATTTCTGAAATGCTTTAATGTGCTTAATTCATATAATTAAATTAATTGGTTAATTGGATGCTTTGGATGCCTATGGTTGCTTTAATGGTTGATGTTAATTAGATTATTGCTGTTTAGAATATTTCTATGTACTGATATGAAATATTATAATGGTCTGTGGTGCAGGGAAGAACAGGTAGGAGGAACCAAACCGGTTCCTCAAATATTTCATATGCTGTTATTTCATATTTTATGAACTGTTTAAAACCCGTAGACTTTAAACCCAGTTGGTTGTTGAATGTGGTTGAGTTTGAACCAATATATATATAGTATTGGTTGATAAATAAACAACAGATGGCCCTTAAATACACCGTTTTATAAAGTTCGATTCACCGTCAGGTGAATCGCTAGAAAAGAAGTTATGATATTATTTCATAACCAATATAGATTTTTAAAATATAATATTTTAAATAAAGTTCTAAAAGGAGAATAAACCAACTACATAAATACATTGATTAGTTTAACCAAATCGATCGCGCGCGAAGCACGTGTTTATATAAGTGATTATTAAAAACGATATTATTTAGCTAATTCAAATAATCAGAATTAACGTAACAATTAGAATGGGTTATAATATTGATTATTATTTATTTAATAATAACCAAAGTGAATGGAATTATTTTAATTAATTTTATTATTAAACAATGGGAAGCGCTAAATGTAATTTATTAACGAATAAATCATGTTTAGAGGCTGCGTAAACTGAGATTGTTTATTAAATTAGTTCATTACTTTAAAGGGGTAGTTAATGGTAAAGAAACCCAGTTTTACTTTAATAGATGTTGGAACTTGATTATTAGTCATTTAATAATCATTAAATTAATAGTTGGAAAATAAAATATAGTAAGGAAAGTTTGTAAAGTTTAAAGCCGTGTTTATAGTTATTAAGGCGATTTAACATTTTTAAGGTGAGATCGAAGTTTTAACTTGATTCTTACTGAATTATATATATATATATAATTGTATTATATGAATCCAAGTTATACAAAGTTATAAAACCCGAGTTGAATTAAAGTAGTGAATCGAGATAAGTTAAAAGGATGCGATATAGAATCGCTATTTTTAAAGAAGAGAGGATATTCAATCAAGATGGAATTATAATGGGATTTGTTGTATTGGAAATGAGTGTCAGTTTTTGTATTACAACTGATATCTACCTGACGATAAGAACGTTGTTGATCAAGGTTTGAGAGGTAATTAAAATACCCCAACTTGAACAACTTCAAGATTATCAAAAGATGATATTAGTCGTAATGGTGAAGGTGTTTGAATAAAATATCTTGGGAAAAATACAATGTAACGTTATTCGATGGATCTGAAAAATATATATAAAGAGATTCTAAGAAGGGTATAAAAAGGGCTTGATGGTATGGAATGATATTCCCTTAAATAAAGAAATAAAAAGGGGATTAGTGGAAATATAACGATATTTTCAAAAGATGTGGAATGAGATTTAAATGGGGTTTATTCGAAAAGAATGAGATGGTGATTTTGGGTGTTCAAATAACGAATCCGAAGAAGATGCCGTGATGATTGTTAGATCGAAAGATAATAAGGAATATCATAGCAGTGTTTTGAAATGTTAAAGTGAAGGTAAAGTAGATATGATTTTAAGAAATTTTCTAGATATATAAGTAAAAAGGATTTGAGTATAATTATATATTAAACCAAGATATTATAAGGGCCAAATGATGTTGTGTATAAATCAATGGATTTGTTTATTTTTATGGTTGTTTATTTTGATAGTTAAATAACCGACTATCAGAATCTGACCCAACGTTATTGGTACGGAAAGACCAGGATCGAATTTCTATTCAAAAACCATTCCGACCAATAAATACGAATACGTCGAAGACATTGATCGAGATGGAACAATTGAAGACCGTAAGTCTTCATGAGCGGGAGAACTATTGTACCTATGGCTGATCCCCAGAGTTAACGATGATTCTGTCATGATTGAATTCTACGGATTGCAAGGACTTCTCGCTACTAATCTATAGGGTGATTCCTAGGATGCGGTAGGAGAGTACCTTCGGTTCATCCTGTTCCTGGATGACGTGTATGGACGATGTGAAGGGTAACCAGATGTTTCAAAAGTCGATTATAGCCTCAAGCCTCATCAACCGGGAAATGACAAAAATCGGGCAGACAGCATGGCTATGTGGGTCGCACCCATTAGGGTGTATTGTCACCATCTAGAGAATATTCATATTTGTTACTTCTTTCATTTCTGTATCTCCCGGGGATTACGGTGGTCGCGCGACAAAAAGCCGTAAGGTGACAGTACATTCGATACACTCAAGAGAAATGAGTGGTCGGTCATGTGTGGGCCGGGTTGCAAGACGTTCTTGTTGAATCCAGTGTATTCGTCTCTAGAGATACACTATCGGCAGGTGGTCCCATACCTTGTCATAGTTGGAAATCCAATCTCCAATAAGCGCCCGCGGTTTTGTTTGTATACTATATATGTGGAGCGTGAGATGCAAGCGTTCTGCTAGATTCTATTTACTTGTATTTACACACTATGATAATATCAGAAGAAGATATTGATTTCAAAACGATTTGGGTTATAGTAAGGTAAAAACCGTCCGTGTTTATGTGTGGGCTGGTCTTACTATTATCCTTTGTTTCAAAAGGATTTCAAAGTTAAACAAGTTGGTTGCTATATGAATTTATCACTGATAGTATTTTAGACTGATCCGGGTGAATTTTGTTTTAAATCAAATGTGCTCGGGTCAGACCAAGCATATTTACAGGTCAGGTTTCCGCTTGAAGCAACAGAGATGGAGTTGAAGTCGAGACGTATTCTATATATATACTGGTACTGGTTTTGTTTCCGCTCTATGTTGTATTGATCTGAATGTATACTCTGATGTTGTGATATACAATTTTTGTATAAAGTATTTCTGATTATTATATTTTGTCCATTCCACTGTGAGACTCTGATCTTCTTATTCTCCTATTCTAATATTTCTTTCTTTCTTCTCTCACCCTCTAACTTCTTTCTATTAGCTTTCTGGGTTTGCGGTACTTGAGTTTGGATATGAGAGGTGTAAATGTCTGGATTCAAGCGTCGAAATTCCCGGGTCGCTACAGAAAAATATTTACATTATTATTATTTACAAACACCTAACTGAAAAGACTAAGGTATACCACCCCTACACTGCATTAGGACTTACGTGAGGGTTGCGACAGAGTTTGGCAGATTGTGCAAACCGACACTGACTTTGTCAACAACATGTCGGTAATCCTTAAGTGTCCAACTCACGAAATGAGACGACCAAGATAAACCACCCCTGCACTGCGTTACCACTTACGTGAGAGTTGGGACAGAGCTTGGAGGGTTTGCATACCAACGCTATATTTACAAGCAATGTTGGATACCCTTGGATTATTATATATATTTTTCTTCTTCTTCTTCTTCTTTTTTTTTAAAAAAAAGAGAGAGAGTTAAGTGAGAATATCTTAGCACAACTTCACTTAAAAGATCTAAAATTTTATCGCAAGTAGTCTAAATCAACTATTATATTAATCAGATTACAATTTAGAAAACATTTCATACTCATCACCTATGAATCTCCCTATATACCAATTACACTAAATTTGCTCATAATTCAAACTTTCCTTTCGTTATCTATTAAGAAAAGTGATTTCCCAAACATTGTAATCATACGACCAAAACCGTATATTTACTTCATCGTACCTATTTAAAATTAATTTTAAATGCTTTTTTTGAATATTTTTTTGGAATGAAAAAGAAAAGAAAACTATGCAAAACCAAAATAAATATGAAACTCCCCCCACATTTGATTTCGACTGTGTCCCCACAGGCAACCCAAGTGGAAGGAGAAAAGAAAGAAAAAAGAAAGAAAAAAGGAAAAGAAAATTTTGAAAATATGACCTATATTTACAAAAAGAAAAAATATATTTACAGTATATCAGAAAACATATTAACAAGAAGTAAATGAAACGGTCTTCTAAAGATCGATTCATTTCTCTTCAAGTATGAGAGATACAGCTTAAGCTAGAAAAACCAAATTGTAAAAGCTTTCGAAGTTAGACTTAGAATTGAAAAAATGGATGTCATTTTATTAAATATCGGATGAGTTGGTTTGTTTTTGATGGTTTTCGCAGTAGATTGAATAAATGGTTGAAATTCATGTTTAAATTCACCATTTGAGTTTCAAATTTATCATTAAAAATTTGTTCAAAAATATTAATTTCAAAATCCAAATGGTGATTCAAATCTACACTTTTACAATTCAACTCATCTTGAAAAGGCCAAAAAAATTGTGTTCATCAAATTCATCTTCCTTTGAATTATTCACCACTTCATTGCATAAATCATTTTCAAATTCTAAAGTTGTGGTTTGAAATTCGTTATTTTCAGAAAAGGAAGATCGTATTTGAGATTTAGTTCCACCCTCTCAAAAGGATTGAAATCCAACTCAATTACCGTGTTATTAACAACTTCATTAAGATTGTTATTTTCCATTTCGAAAGTTGTTATTTCAAAATCATCGATTGTGGTAAAATGTGGATTAATGCTCGAATCGTCATACGTTTGGATTTGATTTTGTTTCTCACAAAATTTCAAGTAGTTTTCATACAACAAATCCACGTAGTTATCTTCATTCCTTTGCTCAACAAAATCATTTATAATTATTTACTTGAGAATTATTTAATTCATAACACGTTGAAATTTGATTTTGTCTCTCACCAAACTTCAAGTAGTTTTCATATAATAAATCCGCGTAGTCATCTTCGTTCATTTGCTCAACAAAATCAAATTTATAATTATTTACATGAGAATTTTCAATTTGAAATTGTTGAGAACAAAAGTTTTCAGTAGCACCACAATTGAAATTATTCCCGTTGCTAAAATCAATTGGAAAGTGATTCACATTTTCATTTTGAATTTGAAATTCATTTTGGGGTTCGAAAATGAATTGGAAATGTTGTAACAACCCGCATTCTACGCATCGGAGGATCGTAGAATATTTATTTCTTTCTCATATGAAGTCGTATGGTCATGTAACTTTGGGAAACAACCATTAGAGTCATTTCCCATGTTCATGATTTTTGTCGATTTTTAAATGACCGTTTTACCCCTAGTTGGTACTGTTTTGGCCATAACTTTTGACTGGAAAGGAATTTTGACCTGAAACCACTTCCATTGGATTCGAATGATGGTTTCTCTTTCCGTAGAGTGGTTACATTAGCCAAACTGACTTACCATTTGGGAGATATGGCTGGAACAAGGTTTAGAGGGTTAAAAACAGCTAATTGGGCTTAACCAGGTGATTAGCAACTAGGCCCAATGAGAGATTTCGGGATTTGGGGTATTTAAGGGCTGCTAGGGTTAGGATTTCGGTTTTAGACTCATTTTTCCAGCCGCCACTTACCTCTTTCAAGCTCTAGCAATGGCCTCCACCTTCTAATTTCATCCCAAATCATCTCTAATCACTTTCTAATCGAAGATTAAGCAAAACTACATCAAATCAAAGAAGATCTTCACCAAATCAACGAGAGAGCTGCTGGAACACGTAGGGATTGGATCCAAATCAGAGATTATTTCAGATCTAAAGTTTGTTTGTGGCTAAGGTGAGTGATTTGCATAGTTCCTCACTAATTATGGCTAATTATGGTAATTAGCGAAGATTAGCGAAATTATGGCTCAGAAAAATCTAGAAAAATTCCCAAAATTCTAAAACATCATTTTATGCCTCTGATATGAATTTGGGTTAATTTCGACTAATTTTGCAAATCCCGGAATTTGGGGGATTAAGGGGTAATTAGTGATAATTAGCGAATTTGTGCATGTTAAAAATCTGGAAAAATATTCATAAATTCTGAAATATTGTTTTAGACCTCTGATACGAATTTGGGTTAATTTGGTTAAGTTTTGTTAATCCTATGCTTAGTTGTTCTTAAACATGCTTAAGGGGAAATATGGGATTTTGGCTATGTTTGATCCATTTTAACCCATCTTATTGTTGTTGAGGTGTTTGAGGTCACTACTACATGTTGCTATGACTGTTTGGTATGACTTGTGATTGTTTAGAATAATTAGAATGGTCGAAAACGTCGTCGAATGGCGTAAACTGCTCGCTGGAAGAATTGCAGGAAATCAGCCCGAACCGGACCGGATCGGTGGAAGCAAAGGCGATCCGAACCGATGGCGCGACCCGATCCGCCGATACTTGAAGACCACAATCCGACGATGTGATCCGATCCGAGCCCTCCACCACGATCCACCTTCATGATCCGCTAGCAGCTCCGATCGCCAGAAGGAAGCACGACCCGATCCGACGGGGGTGAAGCACGACCCGACCCGAAGGAGCTTGTCACGAACCGATCCATGGCGATGGACTTATAGACCCCGACCCGATCCGCTGAAGGGTACTCGAACCGATCCGATGGAGCTGGAGGACCACGAGTTGATGGCGCGACCCGATCCGAATGGAGGAACTCGACCCGAACCAGTATGGTGACTGCGAACCGAACCAGGAGGCTATGAACTGAATGAAGACCGATCCGGAGGATGATGACTAAAACCCGAGATGCAAAGGTAGTCCAAATGAAAGTTAGAGCTCAGGATCCCGGACCCAGTTGGGAACCAATGAGTTCACTTCATGATTGGGCTTTGCTGCGGGACGTGTGCAAAGGGGTTGTCGGTATTCATAACTTTGGTTCACCACTGAGAGATGGATAGTGGGCTTGTAGTGATAGTTACACGGGATTGGATTCCGTCATGGCCCAAAGTATTAGGTGACCAAAGTAGTGGATATCGTATGCTTTACGCACTGAGTGAGGGATGTGAGGATGATTGCTATGCTTGATTGTTTGACATCACTATGACATGCACACCCCCACCCCCATTATCTTTACACCATTTGAAAGGGCACCTTAGAGTGTTGTACAGTATGTAGTGCTAACTCTTTGGTTGCAGGTCCAGGTTCAGGTATGATTGGATTATACCTGTTATTATTCTGTTTAGTTGCTTATCGCTCATACCAGGCTTTATGTCTGACCCAGAGTTTTATGTCTCTTCTTATTACTCTAGGTGCTCACACGAGCAGACTAGAGACAGGTTATGGTTAGCTGGTGATGCGCGAGTAGCTGATTCGGAGGCGAGCAGGAGGCTTCCACGTATGATATATAGATATTCTCCCTGTGTCGTTGGTGGTCGCTACTTGGGCATTAGTAGTGTACCTCCTTTATCTTGCTTTTGCTTTGAGACAGTTTGAAAAGTTGTAATAATGTTTAACTTTGGATCATAAGCTGTACTTATATTTTCCGCTGCTATGTTAGTTGTTTCAGCTTATGCACTGTCTCACCTGTTTTATGTCAAGTATGTTATTACTATATTTTATTCTATGCGCTGTGAGACATTCTACAGGTTCTTTGTTGATTCTTCGTCTTCTTTCTTTTCTTCTGACGACCATTCCATGCCAATTGGACATGTGTACAGCGCACCTTTGGAGTAAATGTCGGTTGGTGCGGGGCGGGCCGTCACAAATGTTTATAATCAAAATCATTTGAATTTGGAATTGAATTTGGAATTGAATTTGAATTTTGATTATTTTGAAAACTTTTATTTGAATTGTTGCACATGTTCATACACCATTCATATGTTCTTTGAAGTTGTTGTGTGCTCATTTGAAGTTGTTATGTGCTCGTTTCAAGTATTTCAAGTAAAGATACAATATTTATGGGTTGATTGTCATTTTGTGGTGCAAAATCTGTATTATTTTGAAAATTTTGAAAAGTTGTTGGTGTTAAATCCAAATTGTTTATACAATAGTTGTTATTAAAATATCCATAGGAATTTGGTGTAAAATTATATGGATTATATTGATTTTCACAACTATCGTAAAATTCTAATGAGTATGAAATTGAGATATTTTAAAGAATGTTTATTTTTTAATTTGTTTATAGTTTTAAAAGAGAAAAGGAGATATACACAAAAGAGAAAGCCTTTTTTTATTCTCACCTTTTTTTTCTGGTTTTTTTATATATGCATGAACCTAATGCAATTATATGAATGCAACTTACTTATTTACAAATTTCTAAAATTATATGATGACGGTTAGATTAATTTTGACAAAAGATTTCTCAGCCAGTTAACGGACAAGAGTTATCGGTGCACCAGGAATCACCCTAGCAATGCAACTGATGGTTTAAGTACATTCAGAGGAACAACCGATATAATATTTACGAACCACCGTAATATTTATAAAAGGTTATAACTCTGCCATAGTCTAGACACCGAGAAATAATCCGTTAGAAATAAACCAATTTGTCAAAATTATAATGATGTCCTTAGAAAAAAAAAGGTGAATGCAAAACAGAAATTAAATCTGAATTACCGATGCAATTACGAATAAATTTTTATTTTGTTTTTGATTTTTTTTTGAATTTTTTTATGTAAATGTTAGTAAATAACAATGCAATGAAATAAAAACGGAGTTAGAATACGATACCCGAGCGCGCAGAATTTTATTAGGAATTTTTATTTATACGGTGATTTTTTTTAGTTTGCAAGCAAGGGCGGATTTTTAGTAGAGCAAAGCAAGCGAGTTTCTTTCTACTGATTTTCTGTGCAACCTAAAAAGTGAAAACCATGTATACACAATTGAAAGACAAGTGATTTTTTTTTTGAAAGAAAAAGAAAATAAGGTCAAAAGAAAACAAAAGCAATTATAAAAGAAATTGAATGAGAAAAAGAAAATAACTACACCTCTTTCTGTGTTTTTTTTTAAAAAGAGAACAACTTCTATTAAAAATTTTATTAAACAAAAAAAAGAAAACAACTTTTATTAAAAAATGGAAACCCAACACTTAAACAAGATTAGAACACTCAAATCCATGTCCGCTTTAACAAAAATTGCAACCAAGCCCACTATAGCAAAGACCGAAGCCCAATACCCCTAAATTAAATCAGATTCAGTTATAAACGTTAATTCCCATTTCTTAACATTCCAGAAACTCAAAGAACTCTCATAAAATTAAATATCTCAAAATCGCACCAAAACCGAAGAGGAATAGAAAAAATATATCAATGCATCTAATATGAAACTACGATGGCTAAGGATTGAATCGGTCGATTGAGAGTATAATTTTTTTCTACGACGACGCCCATTTGTAATTTCGTATTACACAAGTATTGAATAGGTCGGTTTAGAGTATATTTTTTTTCCTGTTCTTATCTTAAGTAGATCGACGTACTCAATGCACCTAATATGAAACTACGACGACTAAGGATCGTATTAAGAAAAATATACAACAAATTCCAGATAGTAGATCACATAACAGTTACATACTAGTACAATCATTGAATACAACATATACATATGCTACAAATCCGAATGGTTATACATAAACTATAGATAAATACAACATCACCAAATGAAAGAATATACAATGACCTGGTTACACAAATATAACTATGTAATAGCTCCAAGGAATAAAGTCCAAGCTAAAACGGCTAACCTCGAATCAACAACAGACTGCAACCTGAAATAAATGTTCGTTTTGCCTCAATATGCACAAATTTGTTCAACGACAAATATTCTATCGACTATAAATCCGTCGCGAAGTGTAATAAACCGCAGGCTCATGGAGTACACTTGTAGTACGTTAGCGAATACGAGTCGATCCATGGGGAAAGAAGTAATTCTAATTTTATTCAATCGAATACAAACGAAGTCGAGTGAAATTTTAACTACAATTAAACTAAATTAACAAACTAAGATAGATAAGAATATGAGAGTTAAATAACAACATAGGAATAACTTCACTCTCTGCATCATATGAATCAACATAAAATGAAATCATGATCTCTTTTTTTGGTCATTTGTGAATTTAGTTGATATGATTATAATAAAAATAGCTTATTCATGCTATTAATTAGCACAAAATAAACAATCAAACTATAACAAACCCACTAAATCACCCTACTAGTTCTAATGAAAAATGACAACAATATGAAAGTAAAATATACTTTAAGTATGACCTATGAACTATTAATTAGAACTATAGACCATCAAATTTTTATTTCAACCTTCACTTAATCACCATCATCATATGTAGATGAAGAGGTAATTAGTGAACATAGCATAACCTATTTGTTGTCAACAATATAGGCTATCAAATTCAATAATGAACACATAAAACTAATAACATCAACATGACGTGAAGCACAAAAAGGGAGCATGAATACACAAATTATGTTGCATCTACATAATCAAGAGAGCTTCATTACCCCTAAGTTGAAAGGGATTAGCTTCTAATATATGTAATCATGACAACAAAAGTGATTGCAACATAAACATAAACAAAACAAAAGAGAGAACTAATTAACAAAAACAAAATAAAACTAAACTACTTGCATAAAATTAAACTACATTAATGCATAAAGTAAATAACAAGAATTAAATGAAAAAGAAATTAAATTGCATTAAAATGAAAATTACTTAAGAGCGAAATGGCTAAGAAGCCATGAAAGAAAAAGAGATCTTTCCTCTAAACTAAACTAATTAAAGGGAGAAGAGAGGATTTATTTACCTGACATAAAGGGGGTATATATACATGTTTGAAACCCTAAACCCTAATCCATTTTGTTGGGGACTACCAAAAATACCCCTTCATGAAGCTTCCATTTTCCTTTACCCTCTAATTAATAATTAAAAGTTCATGAAGCCATTTTTGTCTCCACTTTCCAATATATTAGCTTCTAATTGTTCCATTAAAGAAAGAGTGATAATGGTAGGGTCCTCCACTAAGTTGTGTGTGAATTAATTTCATCTTCATTCCTTTGTTTCCACTTTGTGCATGCATTTCTCCATGTAAACTTCATGTGCATACTTCATTTTTCTCCCAAATTCCTATAAGACGCATGAAAATGAACAAGTAAATTTTATCAAAAATAAATACATGCACAAACGTCTGTTTTGCCCTAATATGAAGATAAATGCATGATAATTTAAGAATTTTGGGTTTTTGGTTAAAACATGTAAAAATCACCAACTCATGTTATTTATTTAACTAAAACAAGAATAAATGTATGAATATAAATGTGCGTATTTACGTGCGCATCACCCGGGTATTACATACAAGGACCAGTCTAGTTTATAAATTAGTTATAAAGATAGATAAATAAAGTTTCATCTAGACATTGATTCCTATCTATAAGAAAAGGAATATCGACACATAAGTTTGCACGAAAACATTGATGACATAGTTTCTTTCCATCCGAAAGGAATTCCATATACTTAAGACATCAATTTTATGTTATATACATCACACCACTACTAAGCGGGACACGTGAGAAGATACAAACATAGACTTAGATATTGCTCTAAGCATGGGCTAACTGTAACGACACAGGGATTTCCGGCCCGGGAAATCGACATAAATACCTTTACCGTAACTCATGTCGACCCTCCAAGCACCGAAAACACTGGATAGTTATTAGAAAGAAATTAGAGGGTGAGATAAGAAAGAAAGAAATATTATGATAGAAGAAGAAGAAGAAGAAGAAACAACACAACACGGAGCCTCACATCGTAGCGGAACAAAATATAATACAGAAGTAAATCTTTATTGAGAGTTTTAAAAATACTTACAGTATCAGAGTACATCACACAATGGGACAGTTATAATGATCTGTTCCCATATACAACACACAGCGGAATAGTAACTATATAATATCATACGTCTGAACATCTCCAACTTCGTCTCTGGACTTCACAGCATTTGGTAACGTGAACCTGTACACCCGAGCTAACCCGAGCATTTACAAAACACCGGGTCAGTCTGGTGGACCAGAGTGAGATAAACTCGCACAGTAATAAGGATAAATCATCCAATCATGATTTTAAAGTTCAAAAATCTTTTCAAAAGAAAAGGATAATCGTAAGACCAAATCCACACATAAACACGGACGGTTTTTACCTTACGATAACCCAAAACAAGTTTGAAACCAATATCTTTTCTGATATTATAATAATGTCTAAATACAAGTAAATAACAATCTAGTGGAACGCTTGCATCTCACGCTCCACATATATAGTATACAAATCAAAACCGCGGGCGCTTATTGGAGATTGGATTCCCAACTGTGACAAGGTATGGGACCACCTGCCGATAGTGTATCTCTAGAGGCGAATACACTGGGTTCAACAAGAACTTCTTGCAACCCGGCCCTCACATGACCGACCACTCATTTCGCTTGAGTGTATCGAATGTATATCACCGACGGTTGGGATCAGCAACCGTCTCCCGAAAAGGGACAGCATCGAAACATAGATTTAAGAACAAATAGGAATTTCTCTAGATAGGTGATTATATACCCTAATGGGAGCGACCCACATAGCCATGCTGCCTGCCCGATTTTTGTCATTTCCCGATTGATGAGGCTTGAGGTCAGAGTTTATTCTTGAAACATCTGATCACCATTCACTTTGAATGCCACATCGTCAGATCCGTCAGATATCACTAATTGATGTCCACAAAAATACTCTAGTTAGAAGCTAAGAGAACGGCAATTCTCCGCCAACAACTATAGCACGTTTGAAGAAATCAAAGTACGTGACCCTTTGGAAATACTCTGTCAGACATCCGTCCATACACGTCATCAAGGAACAGGATGAACCGAAGGCACTCTCCTACTGCATCTCATATAGGAATCACCCCATGGATCAGTAGCGTAGTCCTTGCAACCCGTAGATTCCAACCACGACAGAATCAAAGCTTATCTCTGCTTGGCAGGCAGAGAATATTAGTGGTTCTTCCGTTTGGGAAAATCCACGGTCTTCAATGCTCCATCTCGACCATCTTCTGAGATCTTCACGTATTTGTTGGTCGGAAGGGTTTTCGAATATAAATTCGATCCCGGTCTTTCCATACCAACAATCGTATTGGACAGGTTTGATTGTCGGTGTTTTAACTATCAAAATATACAGTGTTTCAATCATGACCCTCCAATGAGTTCACTGGTTAAGTATTCAGCATCACCTGGCCTTTTAACACTTGATTTACTTTGTTAAATCAAAACTTCTAACTCTGTTAATATTTAAAAATATGATATTTGAATAACTCTAATTCGATTTAACTCTAATCGATTAACTCCAATTGATTAACTCAAAGTGGTTAACTCTAACTGATTAACTCGACTTCTTTAACCCTATCGATTTACTACTATTTTACTTAACTCCATTCGCTTGACTCTAGATCGCGGCGATCACAATGGTTACGCCTGATTCCCTCAGGAAACATCCGACCGCCGTAGGCTATCTGCAGCCCTGCGAATTACGCTAGCAGTCGTACGAAATGGCACTCATCTTGAAAAAACTATGTTTGACTAACTCTAGCTCGAATAACTATATTCAATTTCCCACTTAAATCTTCCTTCCAATCATCTTTTAAATTCGGAAATCCATTAGTTTTAACAAATAAATTTATAGCACATATGTTATAGCAGTAGCGTTATAATTATTATTTAGATTTACAAAACAACAGCGCTATAATCGCTGTTTAGGTTTACAATCCATTTACTATAGCAAAAGCGCTACAATCGCTATATTAGATTTACAAAACATATATTATAACAACAGCGCTAAAATCGCTGTTTAGATTTTCAAAACATATCCACTAACGTCTCTTACGATTACCAACTAATACTATCTTCAGATAATCCCGATGTTGGTCAAGTTGGGGTATTTTAATTACCTCTCAGACCTTGATCAATACCGTTCTCATCCTTGGACAAATATAAGCTGTAATCAAACCACTATTCTATTCCAGTCTCAAAACCATTTCCCTTTATAATTTGGATTTGGTTATACAACTCTACGACCCACTTCTTTACCCAAAATCAGTTTTACCAATCTCCTTTCAAACATATATTTAAGCATTACCCACTTAGGAATCTTATTTCAATTCCCTTTTCTTGCTTAATCCAAATTTTAAGTAACATTAACCTAAAATTTCGCTTTCCCATCTTGAACCTCAAGTATATATAACACTGGTCTATATCGATCCTTTTATCCCCATCTTCTTTTACTTAACCCAAGTATTAGGTCCGTCTAATCTAAGCTATCGTATTGGCCTAAAATTTTCTTTATAACTTTGGTATAAAACTCAAGTTTAACATAAAACCTGTTCATAACTCCTTTCACCGTTCTCTTGGATTTTATTTTCCAAAATCGTTACTTCTTAAATGCATCTCAATTACAAAGTAATTTTCTAAGTTAATTAGAATAATAGTTTATTTCAATCATTAACTACCTCAGTAGTTAATTCCCCTATTAACTAAATTAATGGCAAATCCCTTTTTTAAAATCTTATTTGAATTTAAACAATATTTAACCAACTATTTTAATCCACACACATTAATTTGATAATCCTTTCAAAACGGTCGATTTAATTCTCTCAAAAACTCGACTTATTTTATTAACCAATTCCACTTAATCCACACTTTAAATTTATTAAGTATATAATTAATTTAAATAATCCCATTGATTATTCCCTTTACACAACAATTATCAAAGTTTAACCACTCGATTCCCCTCTTATACTCCTACTTGTAAATCTGATTAACATCTGCATTTATTTTATAAAATAAATTAATAACAAATCAATGTCTTAAATAAATAAAATATTTATTTATCTCTTTAATATCTTTTATTCAAAATGTTATAATTCAAAATCTAACTCTGGTTAAAATAATTTTTTAACCTCAACTCTATCGATTCACCTGACGGTGAACCCCCATTTGTAAACAATTGATTTAATAGGCCATACTTTGCCAAATACCCAACCAATCCCACTTATTAGTCTAAACCAACCAGATGTTGAACATGCAGTCAAAATTTACAAATCAAATTAATCACATTCAACTGATAATAAATAACAACCATTTAGCACCAATCAAATAACCGAACAATTCAAACAACTAAGCACGCTTATAAATAAACGTAACCAACAGGGTGAGTTACCTCTATTGGGTCCAATCGTTAAAATAACGATTTGGTATTCCACTAAAATTAAACATAGTTTAATTTCATCGGTTAAATCAACAGTTAAATAGATAATTGGCAAAGCAGTCAACCATTGGCAAGCAGAGCACACAAAATAAAAATACCCAATTTATATAAAATATAAAAAAGGTAACTGAGTGAGTTTAACTCACCTTGCTTCTCATTCGTTGTCAAAACAGTTCGTTTTAATTAAATTAAACAAGTGTTTAATTTAATTAAAATCTCCATCTGCTCCCCATTCTGGTCAAACCAGCTCCATATTTGCGTCCGTTGGTACAGTCTCAACATCCCTTGTTGGGTCGAATTCTGCTACTCATCTTGTTTCTCTCCTTCTCCTGGCCGAAAGGAGACCTCACGTTTCAGCTTTTCCATACAATTTTATTTTTTTTATAAATAACGCCCAGATAAACAGGCCCATCACCCCCATTTCTTCAGTTCGCCAAACATCCCTCCAACCGCCTTCCACCCGAAGTCACAGAGCCACCATACATCAAAACCCATGCAAAGCCAAACGTTTTCCTTTTTCCCTCTTTTGAATTTTGAACCACAACCTTTGATTTCTTCCCATCACAAGTTACCACCCCCCCTTCGTTTTTCAGTATGTCACTCACCAAAACCACTTCCCGTGCTGCTTCGCTTTTGACACCACTGTACCGCAACCATCCCCTTCTCAAGCCATCCGCCTACCCCATTTAACCACACCATGCACCGACTGTTTTCACGTCCCAAAACAAGGACCTTCCAGTAACAACTCATCACGCTAGGCTTCCACAAGCTGATCCTTTCCTTTCCTTCAAACTGCGCTCTCCATCATCAAAACAAGTATCAGCTCCAGGGAATACCGCCGCATACACCAAACTTGGACACAAAGACTTTATTCCCTTCTGTTCAAAGTTTATACACAGGTTCAGACCAAATTCTCCTCCAAAGTCCTTATTCCATTTAGCTAAATCACAGTTACAAGGTTATACGGCTGAACCCTTAGTTCCTCCCTCGTTCGTTGTTTGCAAGCCACCTGCTCCCGAACCCTTCATGGATGCTGCGCCTCCCACTATTCTTTATTACAATATATATATATATATTTATATATCTTTTTTTCATGAGTTCGATTCCTTTCTGGTGAGCAAAAGAAAGAAAAAGCACGGATATATATAGAAGACGGATGTGTGGAGAGCACGCAACTGAGACCGGAAAAATTTAAATCTCAAAATAAATTTTTATTTTCGCTGTATTATTTTCAAATACTAGTTTTCAAAATATATAATATTTCAAAATATTTTTTTTTCTTTCAAAATTTTATTTTAAAATTATTTACACTTTTCAAAATTATATTTTGAAAACTAGTATTTGAAAATAATACAGCGGAAATAAAAATTTATTTTGAGATTTAAATTTTTCCGGAGTCCCCAGCTTTGGTACAGTTGAAGAAATCAAAGTACGTGACCTCTTTGGAAATACTCTGTCGGACATCCATCCATACAAGTCACCCAGGAACAGGATGAACCGAAGGCAATCTCCTACCGCATCCTATATAGGAGTCACCCCAAGGATCAGTAGCGAGAAGTCCTTGCATCCCGAAGATTTCAATCACGATAGAATCACAAGTCATCATAACTCTGGTAGCTAGCCAGAGGAATTTAACAAGTAGTTCTTCCGCTCATGAAGATCAACGGTCTTCAATGCTCCATCTCGACCATCTTCTGATGTTTACAACGTTACGTATTTGCTGGTCGGAATGGTTTTCGAATATGAATTCGATCCCGGTCTTCCCGTACCAACAATCGATAAAAGGCCAAACTTTGATAGTCGGTTATTTAACTATCAAATCACATCAGTGTAAAGTGCATTGGCAGCTCAGGTCCTTATTTATATATTTCATTGAATCTATTTCCTTGATTCTTATAATCGATCCCATAGATTTAATCCCATCAAATCCTTCTGTCTTTGTTGTTTTGAAAATATTGTTCCAAACTCTTTTTATCGACTTATGTTCCTATTTCCTTTGTTTGGCAATAATGTCATATTTTAAAAATCATCTTCTATTTCCTTTTGTCGTTAACATCGTATAATTACCTCAAAACTCCTTTTCAATTTTCCTTTGATTTAAAATTCTTGCTATAGTTCTATAATTACATTTCCATTTCCTTTACCCTTTGGGCACATCGTTATATTTTTATACAATCCAACGACATATAATTAAATACCCAAATCTTCCCTTATTTAGATTAAACCATTTTACTCAATTCAACTCTTAAGTGTGCGCTTATTTCTTTTTATCATCGGTTTGGGTAAAACCCCTTTCATACCTTGTTTATATTATTTGAATTAAATTGCAAATCTTTTCTATACTAACTCATCTTATAACTTTATTCCATTTAAGGGAAAGGATTCCAATAGTAAAATACTCGCTTTAATCATCATTAAATATAGTTGGGTATCTATATCTGTTTAACTGAAACCAGTACAGTTAATCCACTTAAAAGATTATCCAAATAAATGATAGATTTCATTACTCGTGAATAACTCGAAACCACTTTCCATCAATTACAAACAAATATTATCTCTTGATAACAACGAAGCCGTTCGAGTTAGGGTATTCTAATTACCTCTCAAACCTTGATCGACAACGTCCTTATCTCAAGATAAATACAAGCTTGTAATTTCCAATTCTGATACATTTTTTCCATTTCCATTTAGTCGGGACTCATAAATCATTCCCGTTTTATTTCAAACTCACTTGACGTGCTAATCCAATTTCTTTGGTTTGGTAAACCTTCACTAAACCCATTATAGTCAACGATTTCTTACCTTGGTAAACTTCCTTATAGTTACTTTATCAAATCCCCTTTAAGTCTTAATTTATCTCTACTCATTTTACTTAACAAAATCCTATTGAAACCGTCGTATAAGTTTACAAAACTTATCTACAAACATTGTATGTAAATTTGGATTATAGCCCTTACCAACCTTTTCCCAAATATCATCGCCAGTTGTTTACTTCTTAGTTGAATACAAATTTAAAACCATTGCTTTAATTATCAATTAAAATGATAATTAACTCTAATATTAACTATACTAAAAATAGTTGACTTTGCTATAACAAATAAAAATAGAATAATCATCCCTTTAAAGGCCTATTCAATAATAAGTAAATTTAATAACCAAAAATAATTCAATAGCTATTTTCAATTATAGTTAATCAAAGGTTAACTAACATTTAACTCCGTTCTTTTAGTTTAACGAATATTCATAAATTTTTTGATTTTACAAATTCAAATCAAATTAATCCCATTGTCAAATTCACATTTAAACAGTTGATTTCTGTCAACTGTAACTACCAGTTATGCTGCTAACTGACTTCATATATTTTCGCATCCTTCCTTATTGTTGAATTAATCAAATATTAAACGGGTTAGTATATGGATTTTATTTATATAATCGCTAATGGAATTGATATTCCAACCTATTAGGAGACGGAAATTCCATTAATTGTTAGTATCGAAAGGAAATTGGACATAGTCTTCACCGACAGTTAATACACTATAACGACCATGAGATTTTCGATTCCGAAAATCGACACAAAACCCAGCGTCGACTGTTCAGACATCGAAAATACCGAATCATTAATAGAAATAAATTAGAGGGTGAGATAGAAAAGATAGAACTAATAGAATAGAAGAAGAAGAACACAACTGAGCATAATCAAAGTAAACACAAATCTCACAACGGAACGAATAAAATATATTATATAACATAAGCTTTGAAATACAAATCTGTTTTGTACATATATACATACCAACATCAGAGTACAACATAACATTTGATACAGCGGAAATAACTCTAAAATAACTTTTGAATTTTCTTTATTTAAATTCTACTTTAATTCCTATATTCAAATCCCTTTTCTTTTCTATTATAAAATTCAAATATTTAAACTATGGAATTTGAATAGAGAATTCAAATGTAATTTAAATTATGGAATTTGAATATAGGATTCAAATAGAAAATTCAAAGGGAATTTGAATATAGAAATTCAAATAGAGTTTGAATATATGAAATTAAAAGGAAATTCAAATATAGAATCTGAACGTAGAAATTCAAATGAGATTTGAATAAAAGAAATTCGAATATGGAAATTCAAAAAGAATTGAAAAATAAAAATGAATTGAAATTTGAATGTAGAATTTCAAATGGAAGTGAAATAGATCAGACATGTTATGTTGAAATGGTTTCGATATATATTAAAGATATATCAGGATGGAGCTGAATTTATTATAAACGAAGTTAAACGTTTATATTTATAAACATAATTAAAACGATCTCGCCGCAGCGCTACAGTTCGTAAATTGTCGTTTCAAACTTCAATTGAGTATACAGAACTCGATTGAAGTCGAAATTCTTTGAAACAAGAAACGTTAGGACCGGTTCGATAATAGTTTTCTAATGGAAGAGAAAAATCTGGATTTCGTCGTATAGATTTTGAATTATATCAAAATCAAATTTTCAGAAAAACAGCGCCATAACCATTTAAAACCATAACGATTTATTTAATTTTATAAAAGGATTTTAAGCGAATAAAATCTGAATTTCTATTTAGAAAATTTCAGATTTTGAGTGGTAGATTATATGTGAACTCAGTGGTGTAATGAATTGATTTTTGAAACAGAATCAGATTTTTAATTATTGAATAGAATTAACTAATTTGAATAATAATTATTTAATGAGATTTTGAATAGATATTGGGCTTTGAATAAGTGAATTCGATTTGGAATTTTATATTCGAAATCGAAAAGAAACTAGAATTAAAATTGAAATTCAATTTGGTTTTGAACAAGTTGAATATTTTATTTGAACGTGTTATGTTCAAACAAAGAAATGGAATAGGCAAAATAGCTAATTAAAGAGCGAAACTGAATTCAAACGATTGGATTAAGTTGAATTGTATTGAAAACAGGTGAACATGTGTTAGACAGGTATGGGATGGAGTATATGAAGGTTTAATTTATGTGCCCGACAAAAAGGTACATGTTTAAATTCATATATGGGATTTTATGCGCCGTATCGGCAAGCTGCTTGGCTTTTCCTTTTTCTTTTGGATTGGTGAGGGCCATGGGAGGCTATTTGAAATATCCCGAAGCTCCCGGTACAAGGGAGGTTATAGCGAATATTTCCGGAAATTTAAGGAGTTAGAATATTTTTAAGAAATTTTGATAGTTAGGAATCAATATATTGAGATATATAGAATTCGATAAGGAAACGAAATAAAAGAATAGAATACTGTAGACAAAAAGGGAAATCTAGAAATTTGAAATAGAAAGCGAACCATATACATGTTTTTAACAATGAATAATTGGGTTTTATAGTGTGTTTATTCGAGGTTAGTGGTTTTGCCGTTTTGAAGTTGAGGATGTTTTCAGTCAAGGTCTGAGAGGTAATTTTACCCCAACTTGATTGATTTCATTTTTAATTGATAAATAGCAGGATCCAATCTCGAAAGAGAAGTGTTTGAATGAGAGATAGTTGAAAAAAATATTTTGGGTTGTTGTAACGATGTTTTACACAGCATTCGTTTTAACCCAAGTGATGGAAATTTTAGAAATATAAAAGTAAATATTTCCTGGGTATAATTAAAATAGTCGGGATAGAGATAAGTGATTGAAATTGTTTTCAAATTGCAAATAGAGATATTTTCTAATATATAGAAAATAAAAGAAGTTGACATTTGGAAACATTTTCCAAATGGCATAAGAGGCCAAGAGGATTATTGAAAATATTTGGTTAACAAATATTGATAGGGGAATGGAGAAGAGATTTAATTAATGAAATATTAATTAAAGAGCCCATTGATTTGTTTGATATGTTGATTGAACACTTGTTTTTATTCGATAGTTAAATCACAGACTATCGAAGTTTTGACCATCGTTGTCAATATGGGGAGACCGGTTGGATTATTATCCGAAGAACCACTCCGTATTGGCATAAGCGTTGCGAACCAAGTATGCTGAATATATTGAAGACGGAGTAAAGTGCAAGGGCTTTTCTATTAATAGAAGTTGTGCCTTCGGGTTCGTTCAATCCCAGAACGAACGTAAATGGACGAATGTCTGACAAAGTATTTCCAATGATCTAATGGGTTGGTCTGTATAAATATATATGGTTGCAACGGATTTATTCCCTTAGCATAACACCCAGAATATTTGTACAAATCAATTAGTGATTAACGGATCTGACAATGTGGCATTCAAAGTAATTGTACTATCAACGAATGACAAGTGAGCGTAACCTCAGGCCTCAACAACCGGGAAATGTCAAAAATCGGGCAGGCAGCATGGCTATGTGGGTCGCTCCCATTAGGGTGTATAATCACCTATCTAGAGAAATTTCTTTTGTTTCTTAATCTATCGATTCTGCCCATTTGGGAAACGGTGGTTTGAGCCCAACCGTTGGTGATATACATTCGATACACTCAAGCGAAATGAGTGGTCGGTCATGTGTGGGCCGGGTTGCAAGACGTTCTTGTTGAACCCAAGTGTATTTGCCTCTAGAGATACATCATCGGAAGGTGGTCCTATACCTTGTCATAGTTGGAATCCAAACTCCAATAAGCGCCCTGCGGTTTTTGATTTTATACTATATATGTAGATCGTGAGATGCAAGCGTTCTACTATTTGGTTATTTATTTGATTAGACATTATTATAATATCACTGGATTTTGATATCAACAAATGTTTGGATTATATTAAGGTAAAAACCGTCCGTGTTTATGTGTGGGCTGGTCTTACTATTATCCTTCTCTTTCAAAGGATTTTTGAAGTTAAACCATATGGTTGGAGTTTACTCCCACCAGTCCCATGACTGACCCAGAGTTTATTTTGTTTTGTTTTTTCCTAAACTCTTGGGTGCCCAAATTCGTATGGGCAGTCAAGTGTTTCAGGCTTTTACAGATACACTTGGAGGAGCTTGAAGCAGGAGGCTTCAACGTTAGTTATTTAGAGTTACTTCCGCTGTACCAAATGCTGTATTGTACTCTGATGATGGTATGTCTATATGATATAAAGTTTTGTACTTCAAAGCTTATGTTATATAATATATTTTATTCGTTCCGCTGTGAGGTTCTGTATTGTTATTTCTGTTCTTCTTCTATCTTTTCTATTTTCTTTAACCCTAATAACTCGTATTTCTGTATTATTTGAGTTGGACGTGGGTGGTATTAGTCAGCTCAGATAGTATGGATTTTCGGGTCGTTACAGTTGGACTGTAACGACCCAGGGATTTCCGGCCCGGGAAATCGACATAAATACCTTTACCGTAACTCATGTCGACCCTCCAAGCACCGAAAACACTGGATAGTTATTAGAAAGAAATTAGAGGGTGAGATAAGAAAGAAAGAAATATTAGGATAGAAGAAGAAGAAGAAACAACACAACACAGAGCCTCACATCGTAGCGGAACAAAATATAATACAGAAGTAAATCTTTATTGAGAGTTTTAAAAATACTTACACTATCAGAGTACATCACACAATGGGACAGTTATAATGATCTGTTCCCATATACAACACACAGCGGAATAATAACTATATAATATCATACGTCTGAACATCTCCAACTTCGTCTCTGGACTTCACAACATTTGGTAACCTGAAACTGTACACCCGGGCTAACCCGAGCATTTACAAAACACCGGGTCAGTCTGGTGGACCAGAGTGAGATAAACTCGCACAATAATAAGGATAAATCATCCAATCATGATTTTAAAGTTCAAAAATCTTTTCAAAAGAAAAGGATATTCGTAAGACCAAATCCACACATAAACACGGACGGTTTTTACCTTACGATAACCCAAAACAGTTTTGAAACCAATATCTTTTCTGATATTATAATAATGTCTAAATACAAGTAAATAACAATCTAGTGGAACGCTTGCATCTCACGCTCCACATATATAGTATACAAATCAAAACCGCGGGCGCTTATTGGAGATTGGATTCCCAACTGTGACAAGGTATGGGACCACCTGCCGATAGTGTATCTCTAGAGGCGAATACACTGGGTTCAACAAGAACTTCTTGCAACCCGGCCCTCACATGACCGACCACTCATTTCGCTTGAGTGTATCGAATGTATATCACCGACGGTTGGGATCAGCAACCGTCTCCCGAAAAGGGACAACATCGAAACATAGATTTAAGGACAAATAGGAATTTCTCTAGATAGGTGATTATACACCCTAATGGGAGCGACCCACATAGCCATGCTGCCTGCCCGATTTTTGTCATTTCCCGGTTGATGAGGCTTGAGGTCAGAGTTTATTCTTGAAACATCTGATCACCATTCACTTTGAATGCCACATCGTCAGATCCGTCAGATATCACTAATTGACATCCACAAAAATACTCTAGTTAGAAGCTAAGAGAACGGCAATTCTCCGCCAACAACTATAGCACGTTTGAAGAAATCAACGTACGTGACCCTTTGGGAATACTCTGTCAGACATCCGTCCATACACGTCATCCAGGAACAGGTTGAACCGAAGGCACTCTCCTACTGCATCTCATATAGGAATCACCCCATGGATCAGTAGCGAGTAGTCCTTGCAACCCGTAGATTCCAACCACGACAGAATCACAGCTTATCTCTGCTTGCCAGGCAGAGAATATTAGTGGTTCTTCCTTTTGTGAAAGTCCACGGTCTTCAATGCTCCATCTCGACCATCTTCTGAGATCTTCACGTATTTGTTGATCGGAAGGGTTTTCGAATATAAATTCGATCCCGGTCTTTCCATACCAACAATCGTATTGGACAGGTTTGATTGTCGGTGTTTTAACTATCAAAATATACAATGTTTCAATCATGACCCCCCAATGAGTTCACTGGTTAAGTATTCAGCATCACCTCCCCTTTTAACACTTGATTTACTTTGTTAAATCAAAACTTCTAACTCTGTTAATATTTAAAAATATGATATTTGAATAACTCTAATTCGATTTAACTCTAATCGATTAACTCCAATTGATTAACTCAAAGTGGTTAACTCTAACTGATTAACTCGACTTCTTTAACCCTATCGATTTACTACTATTTTACTTAACTCCATTCTCTTGACTCTAGATCGCGGCGATCACAATGGTTACGCCCGATTCCCTTAGGAAACATTCGACCGCCGTAGGCTATCTGCAGCCCTGCGAATTACGCTAGCAGTCGTACGAAATGGCACTCATCTTGAAAAAACCATGTTTGACTAACTCTAGCTCGAATAACTATATTCAATTTCCCACTTAAATCTTCCTTCCAATCATCTTTTAAATTCGGAAATCCATTAGTTTTAACAAAGAAATTTATAGCACATATGTTATAGCAGTAGCGTTATAATTATTATTTAGATTTACAAAACAACAGCGCTATAATCGCTGTTTAGGTTTACAATCCATTTACTATAGCAAAAGCGCTACAATCGCTATATTAGATTTACAAAACATATATTATAACAACAGCGCTAAAATCGCTGTTTAGATTTTCAAAACATATCCACTAACGTCTCTTACGATTACCAACTAATACTATCTTCAGATAATCCCGATGTTGTTCAAGTTGGGGTATTTTAATTACCTTTCAGACCTTGATCAATACCGTTCTCATCCTTGGACAAATATAAGCTGTAATCAAACCACTATTCTATTCCAGTCTCAAAACCATTTCCCTTTATAATTTGGATTTGGTTATACAACTCTACGACCCACTTCTTTACCCAAAATCAGTTTTACCAATCTCCTTTCAAACATATATTTAAGCATTACCCACTTAGGAGTCTTATTTCAATTCCCCTTTCTTGCTTAATCCAAATTTTAAGTAACATTAACCTAAAATTACGCTTTCCCATCTTGAACCTCAAGTATATATAACACTGGTCTATATCGATCCTTTTATCCCCATCTTCTTTTACTTAACCCAAATATTGGGTCCGTCTAATCTAAGCTATCGTATTGGCCTAAAATTTTCTTTATAACTTTGGTATAAAACTCAAGTTTAACATAAAACCTGTTCATAACTCCTTTCACCGTTCTCTTGGATTTTATTTTCCAAAATCGTTACTTCTTAAATGCATCTCAATTACAAAGTAATTTTCTAAGTTAATTAGAATAATAGTTTATTTCAATCATTAACTACCTCAGTAGTTAATTCCCCTATTAACTAAATTAATGGCAAATCCCTTTTTTAAAATCTTATTTGAATTTAAACAATATTTAACCAACTATTTTAATCCACACACATTAATTTGATAATCCATTCAAAACGGTCGATTTAATTCTCTCAAAAACTCGATTTATTTTATTAACCAATTCCACTTAATCCACACTTTAAATTTATTAAGTATATAATTAATTTAAATAATCCCATTGATTATTCCCTTTACACAACAATTATCAAAGTTTAACCACTCGATTCCCCTCTCATACTCCTACTTGTAAATCTGATTAACATCAGCATTTATTTTATAAAATAAATTAATAACAAATCAAGGTCTTAAATAAATAAAATATTTATTTATCTCTTTAATATCTTTTATTCAAAATGTTATAATTCAAAATCTAACTCTGGTTAAAATAATTTTTTAACCTCAACTCTTTCGATTCACCTAACGGTGAACCCCCATTTGTAAACAATTGATTTAATAGGCTATACTTTGCCAAATACCCAACAAATCCCACTTATTAGTCTAAACCAACCAGATGTTGAACATGCAGTCAAAATTTACAAATCAAATTAATCACATTCAACTGATAATAAATAACAACCATTTAGCACCAATCAAATAACCGAACAATTCAAACAACTAAGCACGCTTATAAATAAACGTAACCAACAGGGTGAGTTACCTCTGTGTGGTCCAATCGTTAAAATAACCATTTGGTATTCCACTGAAATTAAACACAGTTTAATTTCATCGGTTAAATCAACAGTTAAATAGATAATTGGCAAAGCAGTCAACCATTGGCAAGCAGAGCACACAAAATAAAAATACCCAATTTATATAAAATATAAAAAAGGTAACTGAGTGAGTTTAACCCACCTTGCTTCTCATTCATTGTCAAAACAGTTCGTTTTAATTAAATTAAACAAGTGTTTAATTTAATTAAAATCTCCATCTGCTCCCCATTCTGGTCAAACCAGCTCCATATTTGCGTCCGTTGGTACAGTCTCAACATCCCTTGTTGGGTCGAATTCTGCTACTCATCTTGTTTCTCTCCTTCTCCTGGCCGAAAGGAGACCTCACGTTTCAGCTTTTCCATACATTTTTTTTATAAATAACGCCCAGATAAACAGGCCCATCACCCCATTTCTTCAGTTCGCCAAACATCCCTCCAACCGCCTTCCACCCAAAGTCACAGAGCCACCATACATCAAAACCCATGCAAAGCCAAACGTTTTCCTTTTTCCCTCTTTTGAATTTTGAACCACAACCTTTGATTTCTTCCCATCGCAAGTTACCACCCCCCCTTCGTTTTTCAGTATGTCACTCACCAAAACCACTTCCCATGCTGCTTCGCCTTTGACACCACTGTACCGCAACCATCCCCTTCTCAAGCCACCCGCCTACCCCATTTCACCACACCATGCACCGACTGTTTTCACGTCCCAAAACTAGGACCTTCCAGTAACAACTCATCACGCTAGGCTTCCACAAGCTGATCCTTTCCTGTAATGACCCGCATTTTCTGCGATATATAATTAATTTATTTAATTATATAATTGGTGATTTAGAGAAGTTAATGATCGTTTAATTAAATAATGTTGAATATTTAATAAATAATTATAATATAATAATATATTATAATGTCGAAATAGTCGAAAATAGTAGAATTCACAATATCGTGTGAATTGAATAGCATACGAGATTTGGTGGAGTTTCAATTCGAAATATAATAACGATTATATTGAATCGACGATGGTTGAACGTATAGTTTATAATATATTTATAAACGAGCTCGAAATGGCGCTGCAGTTCGTAAATTGGCGATTCGAACTTCAACTGAATATACAGGATTCGTTTTAAGTCGGATTTCCGTGAAACAAGAAATGTGTGGAGCTGGTGGAGTATATCTTTCTAGTGGAAGAGAAAAATGGGGATTTCGTTGTATAGATTTTGATGTATGTCCAAATTAAATTTCAGAAAAGTCGCTGTGAAATTCCTTTATAATTTGCGACGCTTTATTTACGTTATAAATGGAAAATCAGTATAAACTGAACATTTAGATAATCTGAAATCTAAAATATCAAACTGTAAATTCTGATATGATATTATGTAGCTGTACGATATCATATGTGAAGATATACGACAATATAAATTTATTTATATTTAATTTTATTTAAATATATTTATATATTTAAATGGGTCATTCAAAGCGTTAAAAATAGCCAGTTTTGCAAACGACCTCGGAATTCGACGAAACCCGTTTTGTTGGATCCGCAGTGTCAAATTATTGTTAGATTCCCAGTTTCGTGATTTTTAGAGTCACTGTGTGGTCGTACCGATTTTTAGAGTGAAAAACAGTCAGTATTTTGACAGTTAAAAATACGCTGTGTGAGCATACGAAGTCGGAATTCGACGAAACCAGTTTCGTTGGGACCGTAATGTCGAACTCTAGCTACATGTCCAGTTTCGTGATTTTTGAATATCGTGTGTGATCACACGGATTTTTAGAAGGCAAAACGAATTATCAAAAAAAAGGAATATACCGGGAATATTCCCTTTGTAAAATATCTAGATATTTCAAAAGCACTATAAATACCCCTCTATAATTTTCTAAACCTTATCCACATTCCTCTTCTGCTCAAAACTCACGCCGTCGCTCAAAAACAATTCCACAGTGAAAAACAAAGCAAAGAAAAATCAAAAGAATTCACAAGGAAATCTATAAATCCTAATTCATAAAAATCCGAGCTACTATGATGATGCTGGTCGACATGGAGTGATTCTCGTGGAGACCGACGCTGGATTTCGCTCGCTGGATTTTTACAGCGTTGTTTAGGGTTCAAGAAATCCGGTGATGTAAGCTTTTGTGCTCGTTTTGGTTATGATTTCTGGACTGAGGAAGGAAAACCGAATGTGTTTGCAAAGTATTGGGGGTTTTGGCATGAAAATGGTTCGATCGAAATACTGTTGCGTGGGTTTTTGCCGTTCGACGGATTTCGAAAGTGGAGGCCGAGTTGAGGTTGGAGGGTACTGGCGGAAGAAGATTTTCGAGAGGAGTTAAATGGTGGCCAAGGTTTGTTCGGTTGTTGAAGGGAGGAGGAGCAGTTTATGGAGGAAGGAGCGGTAATGGAGGAGTGGAAAATGCCTGAGTCGCTGTTACAATTCGGTGAAGAAGGAATTAAAAACGGGTCGGGTACATTGGAGGGTGAAAACGTGGATGGGCCGGGTGATAAAGGGTAAAGCCCACTAATTTTAATTTAAGTTTTATTAAAATCCAAATAATGAATTCAAACCTTATAAATCGTATAACTCTTTCATACATGAATGGAATTCAGCGAAACAAGATCCGACAGGATCGTATGGACGAGAGCTTCACAATGAAGCTGACTGGAAGTGGATTAGGGCTCGTATGAATTTATGGCGAAATAAACTGTTTGATTCAAATCAAATAACAGTTTATCGTTCTTTAACGATGAACTGCAAATGTGAGTAAATCTCACTAACTCTGTTCAGTTTATATTTGTATAAACTGTACTTTATTTTTAATGATTGATTGCTGTGTATTGATTGTTAAATTGGACTGTTAAATTGGACTGTTAAATAGATTTGATTGAAAACGTAGATATAGTTATATATAGAAAACCGTCAATCAAATATGGATTCTGATTATCAGTATATTTCATGTTGGGATGAAATTGATGTTATCTATATTGTCTAACATCTGTGATGCAGGGAAACAGGTTGGAGGAATCCGACTGGATTCCTCAACAGTTATTTTATTGTTTTCATATATTTTGATATATGATGTGAATTATAACCTGTTGTTGATTGTGTGTGTATGGACGATATTGAACATCATGATTTGATATGATTGAATACCATAACATACCGAAATGTAGATAAAAGGAGGATTTTCAAAGTGATATTGAAAATAGAATATTTATAAAGTGGAATATTTATAAATAAGGAATATTTATAAATTGGGATATTTATAAATAGGAGATATTTGAAAAGGAAATAAATTCAAAACATTTCTTTTTGAATGGAAAGGCCTGTGTGGCGAGTTTGGGGATTTTCCCGATGCTCCCGATACAAAGGAGGTTATGGCGAATTTTCCTGGGAATTTAAGGAGTTAGAATATTTTCAAGAATAAATTTGAAAAGGGAATATTTGTAAACCATTTACAAATAGAATTGGAAAGGGAACATCATGAAAAGGGAAATCATTTTTTTAGGGTAGAACCGTTATTTAAAAGTAAATCTTTTCAAATGAATAAAACGTTGTTATAAAGGAAATCTTTATAAAGTGAATAAAGTTAATCGAATATAGACATTCGAAAGAAGAAATCGAATATGGTATTCGAAGTTAGTTAATCGAATATAGACATTCGAAAGTAGTTAATCGAATATGGTATTCGAAGTAGGAGAAATCGAATATGGTATTCGAAGTAGTTAATCGAATATGGTATTCGAAGTAGGAGAAATCGAATATGGTATTCGAAGTTAGTTAATCGCATATGGTATTCGAAGTTAGTAATCGAATATGGTATTCGAAGTTAGTAATCGAATATGGTATTCGAAGTTAGTAATCGAATATGGTATTCGAAGATAGTTAATCGAATATGTTATTCGAAAGGAGAAATCGAATATGGTATTCGAAGATAGTTAATCGAATATGGTATTCGAAAGGAGAAATCGAATATGGTATTCGAAGATAGTAAATCGAATATGGTATTCGAAAGGAGAAATCGAATATGGTATTCGAAGTTAGTTAATCGAATATGGTATTCGAAGTTAGTTAATCGAATATGGTATTCGAAGTTAGTTAATCGAATATGGTATTCGAAGTTAGTTAATCGAATATAGACATTCGAAAGGAGAAATCGAATATGGTATTCGAAGTTAGAGAAATCGAATATGGTATTCGAAAAGGGAAATCGAATATGGTATTCGAAGTTAGTTAATCGAATATGTTATTCGAAAGAAGTTAATCAGTTGGAGTTAATTAGTTAGAGTTAACCAGTTAGAGTTAATCAAATAGAGTTAACCAGTTAGAATTAATCAGTTAGAGTTAAAACGAACTAGAGTAAATCAAATAAAGTTATTTGAGACAGAGTTAGTCAAACATGGTATTCAAGGTAAGTTGCCATCTTGTATGACTGCTAGCGTAATTCGCAGGGCTGCAGATAGCCTAAGGCGGTCGGATGTTTCCTGAGGGAATCAGGCGTAACCATTGTGATCGCTGCGATCTAGAGTCAAGCGAATGGAGTTAAATAGAGTTAATCGAATAGTAGTTATTCGAATAGAGTTAAATGGAGTTAAATCGAATATTAGTTATTCGATAGGAGTAAATCAAGTTGAGTTAAATAAACCAAGTTAGTCGAGCCTAATTAATTGAATCGAATTGGTCGAACCAAGTAAGTTAAGTTAGTCGAGTTAAGTTAGTTGAGTTAAATAAATCGATGTTAGTTTCATCGAAAGGAGTATCGATGTTAGTTTCATCGAAAGGAGTATCGATGTTAGTTTCATCGAAAGGAGTTATCGATGTTAGTTTCATCGAAGAGAGTTATCGATTATAGTTTAATCGAAGTGAGATTTTCAAATATGAGATATTTGAAAAGGAAGAGTTATCGAATATTAGTTATTCGAAGAGAGATTTTCGAATATCGTTTATTCGAGAAGGAGTTAATCAAATATAGGTTATTCGAAGAAGAGTTAATCAAATAGAGATTTCTCGAAGAGAGTTAATCGGCAAATTCGATTATATCGAATTCGGGAAAGTACTTATACTTTCCAGTGTTTAAATAGAAATTTATTTATTTATAAATAAATAAGTGTTAGGTTAATTATTCACTAATAAGAATAGAAGTTATAATTAAAGTTAGATAATTCGAAAGTAGGGATTATAACGTTATCGTTATAACCAATGTTTTAAATATAGAAGTGGATTAGTAAAATTGGATCCGAGAAAGGCGTAAAGAAGTTGTTAAAGATTAAAAGATAAACGTTGACCATTTCGAAGTTATAACGTTGTTCAGTTAAGGTCTGAGAGGTAATTATACCCCAACTTGAGTGACTTCCTTCTTAACTAAGAAATGGTAAGGTTTGATCGTAAAGGAGTTTTGGAAATGTTTTCCAAACGAGAATCAGAAATGTTTTCTGATAAAAGAAAATAAGAATTTAGAATATAGGGAAACAGGAGATAAGTAAATAATGAACTAAAGAGATTAAGGTTAAATGATGTTTGTTCGATATAATTTCCATCTGGGAATAATATCGTTGTTTGCACACTTGTTTTTCTTTGATAGTTAACTCACCGACTATCGAAGTTTTGACCATTTTAACGTTGTTAATATGGAGAGACCGGCTGGATTTTTATCCAAAGAACCACTCTGTATTGGCATAAGCGTCGCGAACCATATATGCCAAGGATAATTGAAGACGGAGTAAAATGCAAGGGCTATCCTGTTTACAGAATAGTGCCTTCGGTTTGTCCAGTCCCAGGACAACTTGTATGGACGAAGGTCTGACAGAGTATATCCAATGGATCGCGTAAGTTGATCTGTTCAAACGTATTCACGTTTGGTGGCGGAGGAATTCGTTTCTCTTAGCTGTATACCCGTGTTATTTTTGGATAAGTCAATTTGTGATTTGGCGGGTATGACGATGTGACGTTCTAAGTGAATGAAGATGGATGTCTGACATAGTATTTCCAGAAAGGTCACGTACATTGATTTCTTCAACCGTACCAAGAGTGGAAGCGGAGAAGGAAACTTCTTTTAGCTGACACGTAATGTATTGTTGTAGACGTCAATTAGTGATTTTCGATGGATCTGACAATGTGACATTCGAAGTGAATCTATTATGATGATAAATCGTAGCTTCTAGCCTCATCAACCGGTAAATGACAGAAATCGGGCAGGCAGCATGGCTAAGTCGGTCGCACCGAAGTAGGGTGTATAATCACCTATCTAGTGAATATTCATTTGTTTCTTAAATCTATCAATGCTGTCCCATATATATATACGGGAACGGTTGCTGATCCCAACCGTTGGTGATGTACATTCGATACACTCAAGCGAAATGAGTGGTCGGTCATGTGTGGCTGAGTTACAAGATGTTCTTGTTGAACTCCAGTGTATCGTTCCTAGAGTACACTGATCGGAAGGTGATTCCATACCTTGTCATAGTTGGAAACCCAATCATCCAATACGTGCTTGCGATTTTTGATTGTATACTATATATGTAGAACGTGAGATGCAAGCGTTTCTACTAGACTGATATTTATTTGTACTTAGACATTATTATAATATCAGAATGATATTGCTTTGCAAAGATGTTTGGATTCTCATAAGGGAAAAACCCGTTCCGTATTCACGGCGTGGTCTTATGAGATATCATATACCTGTTTAAATGATTTGAGTTTATTCACACCAGTCCCATGACTGACCCGGAGTTTACTTTGTTGTTTTCCCTAAACTCTTGGGTGCCTAAATTTGTACGGGCAGTCAAGTAGTCGGGTTTTACAGATATACTGGAAGAGCGTGGAGCAGGAGGCTTCAAGATCATATAGCTATAGTTATTTCCGCCGTGTTGTAAGTGCTGTACTCTGATAAGTGTTATTGTATACATAACTGTTATATTTCAAAGTTATGTTATCTATTATATGTTATTCGTTCCGCTGTGAGGTTCGTGTTACTCTGATGTTGTGTTCTTCTTCTTCTTCTATTCTAAGTTTCTATCTTATCTATCCTCACCCTCTGTCTTCTTTCTATTAGTTTCTTGAATTTCCAGTGCGATTTGGGTTGGACTTGTGTTATTTAGTCAGCTCAAATTCCCCCGGATTTTCGGGTCACTACAGTTGGTATCAGAGCTTAAGTTAAGAATTACCTTGGCTCTGTGGCGTGACTCGGTAGAGATAGGGTTAGTAATACCCTAGATTGAGTTTGAGTGTATATATACGAGTGCGTATTTGTATTTGATATAAAAATTTGTTTTATATTGTGGAGATTCATTGGCTGAGTTGTTTATGAGTTCTGGTCGATCAGTTTGATCCACTGTATCGGTAGGAGTAAATAAACACTTGAATACGATGGACCGACACAGTATGTATATGTGATATATTATCATATATAGGATGTGTTGGTAGTAATTATAATCAGATGAGATTATAAAGTGAAATGGTTATATATAACCAATCAGAATCATATAAGTAAAGTATATGAAATTAAGATGAATTAAATATGAATTTAAATCAGATTTGGAATTAAAATAAGGAAATTTTAAGTTCCTGGGAGATTTTGAAATGTTTTCAAAATGGAAGTATTCAGTAATGGTTTTGAAATGATATAGTATTGAAATCACTTGGGTCGCTGGAAAATAATTCCGATGATGACTGCGCAGTATCATCGGTGTGATTTTCGAGTTCTAAGTGGTGGATTACTACCAAAGGTTTTGTTTTTTGAATTGTTTTGAGAAAACAAGTTGTTTAGAAATTCAAATGTTTTGAATTGGTATTGTTATTTCAAATTGATTTAAAAGAAACCCAGGAATTTAAGTTATGGAATTAGAATTTAACTTATGAAGTTAATGAGATTGAGATGGTAAAAATTGAATAAATAAATTGGAATTTAACTTGAACCAAGTTAAATAAAACTTGATTTGATTTTAGAATAATCTAGGATAGAATTGAATTGATGAGTTAAGAGTTGAAATCGAGAATGGAACTTGAGTTGAAATAGAATCCAACTTAGGTATAAGCTAATGATTTGGTTTTGAGAAGGAACTGATTAGAGATCAAGTTGGTAATGCATTGTTATATGCAGAAGTGGTAACGAATAGCAGGGATACAGCGATATGCCCGACAAAAAGGTACAAGTTTATATTCTATATGAGTTTGGAATTTATGAGCCGATTTGGCAAGCCGCTTGGCTGTTTGATTTTCTTTGGGATTGGAAAGGGCCTGTGTGGCAAGGTTTGAATTTTTCCGGTAACCCCGTACAAAGGAAACGCTGGCGAAATTTTCCGAAAATTTAAAGTGTTAGAAAATTTTCAAAATTTTTGGAAATTT
Organism: Allium sativum; assembly: GCA_030737875.1. NCBI lineage: Eukaryota > Viridiplantae > Streptophyta > Magnoliopsida > Asparagales > Amaryllidaceae > Allium > Allium sativum. Next base: position 94,548,993 of record CM060923.1, read on the forward strand.
TAGTTAGTCGGAATGAATAAATATTTTAGTCGATATTAATTAGTTCAGTTGAAATCAGAAATAAGGGGTAAACAAATCTTAGGAATTCCAATAAATAGGGTCGTCCTCTAACTTAGCAATTTCGAGGACGAAATTATTTTAAGTGGGGAAGAATGTAATGACCCGCATTTTCTGCGATATATAATTAATTTATTTAATTATATAATTGGTGATTTAGAGAAGTTAATGATCGTTTAATTAAATAATGTTGAATATTTAATAAATAATTATAATATAATAATATATTATAATGTCGAAATAGTCGGAAATAGTAGAATTCACAATATCGTGTGAATTGAATAGCATACGAGATTTGGTGGAGTTTCAATTCGAAATATAATAACGATTATATTGAATCGACGATGGTTGAACGTATAGTTTATAATATATTTATAAACGAGCTCGAAATGGCGCTGCAGTTCGTAAATTGGCGATTCGAACTTCAACTGAATATACAGGATTCGTTTTAAGTCGGATTTCCGTGAAACAAGAAATGTGTGGAGCTGGTGGAGTATATCTTTCTAGTGGAAGAGAAAAATGGGGATTTCGTTGTATAGATTTTGATGTATGTCCAAATTAAATTTCAGAAAAGTCGCTGTGAAATTCCTTTATAATTTGCGACGCTTTATTTACGTTATAAATGGAAAATCAGTATAAACTGAACATTTAGATAATCTGAAATCTAAAATATCAAACTGTAAATTCTGATATGATATTATGTAGCTGTACGATATCATATGTGAAGATATACGACAATATAAATTTATTTATATTTAATTTTATTTAAATATATTTATATATTTAAATGGGTCATTCAAAGCGTTAAAAATAGCCAGTTTTGCAAACGACCTCGGAATTCGACGAAACCCGTTTTGTTGGATCCGCAGTGTCAAATTATTGTTAGATTCCCAGTTTCGTGATTTTTAGAGTCACTGTGTGGTCGTACCGATTTTTAGAGTGAAAAACAGTCAGTATTTTGACAGTTAAAAATACGCTGTGTGAGCATACGAAGTCGGAATTCGACGAAACCAGTTTCGTTGGGACCGTAATGTCGAACTCTAGCTACATGTCTAGTTTCGTGATTTTTGAATATCGTGTGTGATCACACGGATTTTTAGAAGGCAAAACGAATTATCAAAAAAAAGGAATATACCGGGAATATTCCCTTTGTAAAATATCTAGATATTTCAAAAGCACTATAAATACCCCTCTATAATTTTCTAAACCTTATCCACATTCCTCTTCTGCTCAAAACTCACGCCGTCGCTCAAAAACAATTCCACAGTGAAAAACAAAGCAAAGAAAAATCAAAAGAATTCACAAGGAAATCTATAAATCCTAATTCATAAAAATCCGAGCTACTATGATGATGCTGGTCGACATGGAGTGATTCTCGTGGAGACCGACGCTGGATTTCGCTCGCTGGATTTTTACAGCGTTGTTTAGGGTTCAAGAAATCCGGTGATGTAAGCTTTTGTGCTCGTTTTGGTTATGATTTCTGGACTGAGGAAGGAAAACCGAATGTGTTTGCAAAGTATTGGGGGTTTTGGCATGAAAATGGTTCGATCGAAATACTGTTGCGTGGGTTTTTGCCGTTCGACGGATTTCGAAAGTGGAGGCCGAGTTGAGGTTGGAGGGTACTGGCGGAAGAAGATTTTCGAGAGGAGTTAAATGGTGGCCAAGGTTTGTTCGGTTGTTGAAGGGAGGAGGAGCAGTTTATGGAGGAAGGAGCGGTAATGGAGGAGTGGAAAATGCCTGAGTCGCTGTTACAATTCGGTGAAGAAGGAATTAAAAACGGGTCGGGTACATTGGAGGGTGAAAACGTGGATGGGCCGGGTGATAAAGGGTAAAGCCCACTAATTTTAATTTAAGTTTTATTAAAATCCAAATAATGAATTCAAACCTTATAAATCGTATAACTCTTTCATACATGAATGGAATTCAGCGAAACAAGATCCGACAGGATCGTATGGACGAGAGCTTCACAATGAAGCTGACTGGAAGTGGATTAGGGCTCGTATGAATTTATGGCGAAATAAACTGTTTGATTCAAATCAAATAACAGTTTATCGTTCTTTAACGATGAACTGCAAATGTGAGTAAATCTCACTAACTCTGTTCAGTTTATATTTGTATAAACTGTACTTTATTTTTAATGATTGATTGCTGTGTATTGATTGTTAAATTGGACTGTTAAATTGGACTGTTAAATAGATTTGATTGAAAACGTAGATATAGTTATATATAGAAAACCGTCAATCAAATATGGATTCTGATTATCAGTATATTTCATGTTGGGATGAAATTGATGTTATCTATATTGTCTAACATCTGTGATGCAGGGAAACAGGTTGGAGGAATCCGACTGGATTCCTCAACAGTTATTTTATTGTTTTCATATATTTTGATATATGATGTGAATTATAACCTGTTGTTGATTGTGTGTGTATGGACGATATTGAACATCATGATTTGATATGATTGAATACCATAACATACCGAAATGTAGATAAAAGGAGGATTTTCAAAGTGATATTGAAAATAGAATATTTATAAAGTGGAATATTTATAAATAAGGAATATTTATAAATTGGGATATTTATAAATAGGAGATATTTGAAAAGGAAATAAATTCAAAACATTTCTTTTTGAATGGAAAGGCCTGTGTGGCGAGTTTGGGGATTTTCCCGATGCTCCCGATACAAAGGAGGTTATGGCGAATTTTCCTGGGAATTTAAGGAGTTAGAATATTTTCAAGAATAAATTTGAAAAGGGAATATTTGTAAACCATTTACAAATAGAATTGGAAAGGGAACATCATGAAAAGGGAAATCATTTTTTTAGGGTAGAACCGTTATTTAAAAGTAAATCTTTTCAAATGAATAAAACGTTGTTATAAAGGAAATCTTTATAAAGTGAATAAAGTTAATCGAATATAGACATTCGAAAGAAGAAATCGAATATGGTATTCGAAGTTAGTTAATCGAATATAGACATTCGAAAGTAGTTAATCGAATATGGTATTCGAAGTAGGAGAAATCGAATATGGTATTCGAAGTAGTTAATCGAATATGGTATTCGAAGTAGGAGAAATCGAATATGGTATTCGAAGTTAGTTAATCGCATATGGTATTCGAAGTTAGTAATCGAATATGGTATTCGAAGTTAGTAATCGAATATGGTATTCGAAGTTAGTAATCGAATATGGTATTCGAAGATAGTTAATCGAATATGTTATTCGAAAGGAGAAATCGAATATGGTATTCGAAGATAGTTAATCGAATATGGTATTCGAAAGGAGAAATCGAATATGGTATTCGAAGATAGTAAATCGAATATGGTATTCGAAAGGAGAAATCGAATATGGTATTCGAAGTTAGTTAATCGAATATGGTATTCGAAGTTAGTTAATCGAATATGGTATTCGAAGTTAGTTAATCGAATATGGTATTCGAAGTTAGTTAATCGAATATAGACATTCGAAAGGAGAAATCGAATATGGTATTCGAAGTTAGAGAAATCGAATATGGTATTCGAAAAGGGAAATCGAATATGGTATTCGAAGTTAGTTAATCGAATATGTTATTCGAAAGAAGTTAATCAGTTGGAGTTAATTAGTTAGAGTTAACCAGTTAGAGTTAATCAAATAGAGTTAACCAGTTAGAATTAATCAGTTAGAGTTAAAACGAACTAGAGTAAATCAAATAAAGTTATTTGAGACAGAGTTAGTCAAACATGGTATTCAAGGTAAGTTGCCATCTTGTATGACTGCTAGCGTAATTCGCAGGGCTGCAGATAGCCTAAGGCGGTCGGATGTTTCCTGAGGGAATCAGGCGTAACCATTGTGATCGCTGCGATCTAGAGTCAAGCGAATGGAGTTAAATAGAGTTAATCGAATAGTAGTTATTCGAATAGAGTTAAATGGAGTTAAATCGAATATTAGTTATTCGATAGGAGTAAATCAAGTTGAGTTAAATAAACCAAGTTAGTCGAGCCTAATTAATTGAATCGAATTGGTCGAACCAAGTAAGTTAAGTTAGTCGAGTTAAGTTAGTTGAGTTAAATAAATCGATGTTAGTTTCATCGAAAGGAGTATCGATGTTAGTTTCATCGAAAGGAGTATCGATGTTAGTTTCATCGAAAGGAGTTATCGATGTTAGTTTCATCGAAGAGAGTTATCGATTATAGTTTAATCGAAGTGAGATTTTCAAATATGAGATATTTGAAAAGGAAGAGTTATCGAATATTAGTTATTCGAAGAGAGATTTTCGAATATCGTTTATTCGAGAAGGAGTTAATCAAATATAGGTTATTCGAAGAAGAGTTAATCAAATAGAGATTTCTCGAAGAGAGTTAATCGGCAAATTCGATTATATCGAATTCGGGAAAGTACTTATACTTTCCAGTGTTTAAATAGAAATTTATTTATTTATAAATAAATAAGTGTTAGGTTAATTATTCACTAATAAGAATAGAAGTTATAATTAAAGTTAGATAATTCGAAAGTAGGGATTATAACGTTATCGTTATAACCAATGTTTTAAATATAGAAGTGGATTAGTAAAATTGGATCCGAGAAAGGCGTAAAGAAGTTGTTAAAGATTAAAAGATAAACGTTGACCATTTCGAAGTTATAACGTTGTTCAGTTAAGGTCTGAGAGGTAATTATACCCCAACTTGAGTGACTTCCTTCTTAACTAAGAAATGGTAAGGTTTGATCGTAAAGGAGTTTTGGAAATGTTTTCCAAACGAGAATCAGAAATGTTTTCTGATAAAAGAAAATAAGAATTTAGAATATAGGGAAACAGGAGATAAGTAAATAATGAACTAAAGAGATTAAGGTTAAATGATGTTTGTTCGATATAATTTCCATCTGGGAATAATATCGTTGTTTGCACACTTGTTTTTCTTTGATAGTTAACTCACCGACTATCGAAGTTTTGACCATTTTAACGTTGTTAATATGGAGAGACCGGCTGGATTTTTATCCAAAGAACCACTCTGTATTGGCATAAGCGTCGCGAACCATATATGCCAAGGATAATTGAAGACGGAGTAAAATGCAAGGGCTATCCTGTTTACAGAATAGTGCCTTCGGTTTGTCCAGTCCCAGGACAACTTGTATGGACGAAGGTCTGACAGAGTATATCCAATGGATCGCGTAAGTTGATCTGTTCAAACGTATTCACGTTTGGTGGCGGAGGAATTCGTTTCTCTTAGCTGTATACCCGTGTTATTTTTGGATAAGTCAATTTGTGATTTGGCGGGTATGACGATGTGACGTTCTAAGTGAATGAAGATGGATGTCTGACATAGTATTTCCAGAAAGGTCACGTACATTGATTTCTTCAACCGTACCAAGAGTGGAAGCGGAGAAGGAAACTTCTTTTAGCTGACACGTAATGTATTGTTGTAGACGTCAATTAGTGATTTTCGATGGATCTGACAATGTGACATTCGAAGTGAATCTATTATGATGATAAAGCGTAGCTTCTAGCCTCATCAACCGGTAAATGACAGAAATCGGGCAGGCAGCATGGCTAAGTCGGTCGCACCGAAGTAGGGTGTATAATCACCTATCTAGTGAATATTCATTTGTTTCTTAAATCTATCAATGCTGTCCCATATATATATACGGGAACGGTTGCTGATCCCAACCGTTGGTGATGTACATTCGATACACTCAAGCGAAATGAGTGGTCGGTCATGTGTGGCTGAGTTACAAGATGTTCTTGTTGAACTCCAGTGTATCGTTCCTAGAGTACACTGATCGGAAGGTGATTCCATACCTTGTCATAGTTGGAAACCCAATCATCCAATACGTGCTTGCGATTTTTGATTGTATACTATATATGTAGAACGTGAGATGCAAGCGTTTCTACTAGACTGATATTTATTTGTACTTAGACATTATTATAATATCAGAATGATATTGCTTTGCAAAGATGTTTGGATTCTCATAAGGGAAAAACCCGTTCCGTATTCACGGCGTGGTCTTATGAGATATCATATACCTGTTTAAATGATTTGAGTTTATTCACACCAGTCCCATGACTGACCCGGAGTTTACTTTGTTGTTTTCCCTAAACTCTTGGGTGCCTAAATTTGTACGGGCAGTCAAGTAGTCGGGTTTTACAGATATACTGGAAGAGCGTGGAGCAGGAGGCTTCAAGATCATATAGCTATAGTTATTTCCGCCGTGTTGTAAGTGCTGTACTCTGATAAGTGTTATTGTATACATAACTGTTATATTTCAAAGTTATGTTATCTATTATATGTTATTCGTTCCGCTGTGAGGTTCGTGTTACTCTGATGTTGTTTTCTTCTTCTTCTTCTATTCTAAGTTTCTATCTTATCTATCCTCACCCTCTGTCTTCTTTCTATTAGTTTCTTGAATTTCCAGTGCGATTTGGGTTGGACTTGTGTTATTTAGTCAGCTCAAATTCCCCCGGATTTTCGGGTCACTACATTTCCTTTCCTTCAAACTGCGCTCTCCATCATCAAAACAAGTATCAGCTCCAGGGAATACCGCCGCATACACCAAACTTGGACCCAAAGACTTTATTCCCTTCTGTTCAAAGTTTATACACAGGTTCGGACCAAATTCTCCTCCAAAGTCCTTATTCCATTTAGCTAAATCACGGTTACAAGGTTATACGACTGAAACCTTAGTTCCTCCCTCGTTCGTTGTTTGCAAGCCACCTGCTCCCGAACCCTTCATGGATGCTGCGCCTCCCACTATTCTTTATTACAGTATATATATATTTATATATCTTTTTTTTCATGAGTTTGATTCCTTTCTGGTGAGCAAAAGAAAGAAAGAGCACGAATATATATAGAAGACGGATGTGTGGAGAGCACGCAACTGAGATGTCATTTTCACTTGGGGGCGCTTGGTCGGCAAGGTTCCTTTTCCCTAGATGAAAAGAAAATACAAACATAGGGTAGGTTACTGTCTTGTGTACTTTGTTTGCAGTGTTTTCATTTTCAAGTGGGGAAGCGAGGAAGGCTGTATGTATTTGAGGTTGATACAGGGGAAGGCTTTGTTTGTTTTGAAAACGCAGGATGCAGCAAGTTTATTTATGTGATTTGAAGATTTACGTGTTTGAGAGTAGGATTATAAATAATATTATTTTATTATATCGAAGCTTCGTGGTAAAGTAACGCGTAAAATTATCCTCAGTTGATTTCAGTTTACTGATAAAAAAGCTAATCTTGGTGTAAAAAGGTATTCCGAACCCAACGGGACAAGTTTCATCGAAATCCGAGGTCGTTTGGAAAAATTTCCTTTATAAAACCAGAAATGAACACGCGTTTAATTTTTCCACGGTCACCAGATAAACCAAATCAACTTGAAATTTTGATATCCTAAAATAATTTGTTGATACGAACCCAACGGCACTAGTTTCATCGCATTCTAAGACTGTTTCCCTGGTAGGCTATTTTTACCGCGCACCGCAATTGTAACAACCTGTATTTTTAAATAACCTGTTACAACATAAATCAAGGCAGAATTAAATGACAAAATCTGAATCAAGGGAAACGGGCGGTGCCATTGCGTTCGTCTCGGAAAAATACGCGAAATAGAGTCCGAGTTTTCGAAAATCGGAGTCCGTATGGCCAAGTTATGGCCCGCCGAAGTTTTCAGAAAAATTTTAAGTTCAAATTTGAATTCAGAAATTCAAATTCAGCTGGGCAGGGCAAGCGGGAAAAATTCCCGCCACCCCAAGTCGACTGGGGAGTCGACACACCCCAGGATGTGTCGACTTCCCAGTCGACACCCCTGTCGACTTGGGTGGTCGGCCAGTCTGGCCTGGGTGCATCTGACTTGTTTCTCAAGACATGTTTGGAGGCTAGTGACGTGAATTGATGGCCCAAATCTGAACTAGGGTTAATCCTATGGCCTAAACTAACCTAATCTTCTATAAAAAGACCCTAAGACCTAGCCTAAACCCTCATTAATCATTCCTACAACTAAACTATGGCAAAATGTTTCTTGATCATAGCCTCCATCTTCATAACATGGCCTCCATCCTCTTCATGAAAATTTGAGTGTCCTAAGCTAGTAAAAGAGCCACCTTTCTTCATCAAAACAAGGATCTTTCTTCATACAAATCAAAGAAGCTTATTATTTCTCAAAACAACTTGGAGCTTATATGCGATTGGTTTTTTTTTTAGAGTTTCTAGTGGCTTCGTCTCAATCTTATTTTATTTCATAGGTCTTCATAGCATTGTAAGCCCTATTCTACTCTTAGATTCTAACTATGAAGTTAAATATGACATGTTGCAAGTTTGAGTTTGGGCCTAAGTATGATTTGTGCTTTGATTCTATCATGTTATGCATAGATTTATTCTATGCATGTTTGTAAAGCTATCACCTTGACCTTGTGCATAGAAAGCTATGAGCTTTGATTCTATCATGTTATGCATAGATTTATTCTATGCATGTTTGTAAAGCTATCACCTTGACCTTGTGCATAGAAAGCTATGAGCTTTGATTCTATCGTGTTATGCATAGATTTATTCTATGCATGTTTGTAAAGCTATCACCTTGGCTTTGTGCATGGAAAGCTATGAACTTTGATTTGAAATGTTGCATAAAGCAACATAGAAACTCTCATAACCCTTATGTTATCTTGCATATGATGTTATATGCGAATCACTAGCTATCATCCTATGTCATTTATGGCCATGTTTCACCTATTATGCTAAAGTTGATATCATGCATGTTTTGAGGCTTATAATGTAATATGCAAGTTTATGAACACATTTGCCTCATATGCCACCATGTTTAACTTGTGGCCAAACCTTAACCCTTCATGTTCCTTAGTATGCTTGTGGCCAAATCACCCTAATGATATTATGCATGCTTGTGGCCAAATCACCCTTATGCTATTATGCATGCTTGTGGCCAAATCACCCTTATGTTATTATGCATGCTAGTGGCCAAATCACCCTTATGCTATTTGATATGTTTGAGGCCAAGTCACCTTTTATGCTATCATACATGTTGAGGCCATATGCTAGTATGTTGAACCCCTTTTGGCCTCAGATATCACCATGTTTGACTTGTGATAGACTTTGCCACCTTATGCCCACCTTGTCATATTGTTATGTTCCCTCTTTGATCTATTTGCGTTGATGCGAATTTACGTGGGATGGGAATACGTTACGGGTAGTTGGGCAAACTTAAATAACATGAAAACATGACTTGAAAACATGACATGAAAGTTTGACATGTGTTTATGCTTGAAAACACGAACGTGGACATGACATGTAGAAAACATGAAAGTGGCCAACTCGAGGTTGGGTTGAGTTTGTAGCATAAATCTACCCGGAACCGACCGGCTTAACTAGTGGCTACAAACAATAGGACCCAATGTGAGTAGTTGGTCATATCGCACTTAAAACCCGAGGTTAGACTAGGTTGTGGTGTAAAGCTACCCGGACCCGCCCGACTTAACTAGTAACCACAACAAAGTCTAATGTGAGAGGTTGGGGTGCATTAAGTTAATTAAATCCACATGGTAGGGTTAAGTCATGGACTACTTGAATACTTAACCAATTAAACACGATGGATTGGTAGGGTTAAGTCATGGACTACTTGAATATACTTAACCAATTAAACATGATGGATTGGTAGGGTTAAGTCATGGACTACTTGAATATACTTAACCAATTAAACACGATGGATTGGTAGGGTTAAGACATGGACTACTTGAATACTTAACCAATTAAACCCGATGTATTGATAGGGTTAAGTCATGAACTGCTTGAATACACTTGACCAACTCAATACATGGTTAGGATAGGGTTAACCACACTTAACCCGCTTGAAATCCTAGTTACGTGGTCCTTTTCAGCAGTAACCAACTTGGAAGTATCATGGGTACCCTGGACTAGGCTAGGGTGGGGCACGATTACTGGACTGATTGTAAGAGACCAAAAGAGACGGCTGAAGGGTGCACCGGTTGTTCAGGCGGACCATGGTCGTGCACATTAAGTCCGGAGTTGAACATGGGCACCAGTAGGTTTATACTGTGCGTGCTTGAATTGTGTCTGTGGTTTACACCTTAGGACTGGATACACCCTGGGTGGACCTTGCACAATTAACTACATTCCACGATTAAGCCGTATGACACCGATACACGACGAGTTAGGCTTATAGGGAGCCGATCGACTAGACCGAGTAGTTGGACCTTGATTTAGGTCACCTCATGATATTGGGCCAGCTTTGGGCCAAGGGATCATTTCTTGTTTATACTTGACATGGATTGGAATACTAGTACACACCTGGTGCAACTTAACCTTGTATATGCGATGCCACACTTGATCTATCTTGTTAACTTTTCACCATGCCAGTTACCACCCTATGTCTCATCTCTGTTTTACATGTCCAGTTAACTTTATTAGTTTTTATACTAATAGTAGGTAGGGCTTACCAGTCTTTTTGACTGACCCGTTTTCTTTCGCCTCTTTTCTTCCGTTTCCCCCCCAGGTTTACAGGGTGAGAACACTGGTACCTCGCTTGGATCTTTAGCTGCTTTTCTGGATAGCTCATGTACGGTTTGGACTTGAGCATGCTATGGCCTTATTCTACTTTGGGGATAGTTTACTTTATGTTATTTCCAGTTTTCAGTTTATGTTTTTCTAGACTTTGTTTTGTGGAAAATAATGACTCAGTACTTTGATGTAACTTGACTATGGTTTTGAAATACTAGTTTTATCCGCTACTTTACTTACTCTGTTTTACTTATATGTTCTGTCTTGTGATATCTGCATGCGCTTGCAAGAGTGGCATTGGCGGAGGTGGGGTTTTACATTTGGTATCAGAGCCAGGTTTACAAGATCTGAGAAAAAGTTTTTTAAAACTTACCTTTTGAGAAACTATTTTCAAAACCAATTAAGTATTTTCCAAGAAAAGTCTAGTTTATTTTGAAAGGCTATTCCCCAAGAGCCATTAGCACTATCCTTGGTTTCCTCGTTCTCAATCTATCTTTTTCTTCGTTTCAGTAGGGTCGATAATTTTGCCATTCTGGAGGGCGTACCAGTACCTATTTGGTTTAGAAGGTACATGGAGGCAAGGGCGAATGAAGCCGGCCCCGCGAACATTCCTCCTCCTTCCCCCGTGGCTAACATTCCTCCTCCTCCTCAGCATCCGCAAGCGGATTTCGCGAAGATTTGCAAGGACTTTAAGGCGATGGGTGGCAAGAATTTTGTTGGGACGGAGACTTTTGTTGAGGCAAGAAACTGGTTGAAGGAAACTGAAGACCTCTTTTCTATCTTTGATATAGAAGACCGTAGTAAAGTTCTGTTAGCGGTATGGCTGTTGAAAGGGGAAGCTGCATATTGGTGGGTAGTCACCACCACTACTAAACCAATTCAGATTTGGGATGACTTTAGGAGAAGGTTCAGATTGAGGTTTTTATCATCGACAGAAGAGAACCTTCGAATGGAGAGGTTCCTATCTCTAAGGCAAGGGGTCATGACAGTTAGGGAATACGTGGATACGTTTAATCAACTTGCTCGGTTCGGTCTAGACTTGGTTAACACAGCTCAGAAAAAGGCCCTACGCTTTGCTCTAGGATTGAATGAGCCATTGCGCGGTTTGGCCATGTCTCATATACCCATGGGGGCGACTTTCGAGAGTTTGGTGAATATGGCCCTGCTTCAAGAGGAAGATAAGAGTGGCAAGAAGGAGGTAAAGGCAAATGAGTCTCAAGGCAAGAAGGAAGATTCCGAGAAAGGAGGCAAGAACAACAATAGCAAGGACAACAAGTCAAGAGAAAGGAGGAAGTGCAACTTCTGTGGGATTACTGGGCACATAGCCAAAGACTGTAGGAAGAAGAAAAGGAAGTTGGGAGAATGCTTTCATTGTGGAGAGTCTGGACACTATAGCAAGGATTGCCCGGAAAAGCGGGGACAAGGGAAAAGGCAAACTCAGCGAGCAGGACCTTCTGGAGGGCTAGTGCATACTCTCAACATCGCTCCAGTTCTTGATCGAGGTAGTATTTCTATAGAAAACCTTGTTTACATTTCTGATTATCCTGTTCGCGCCTTGTTTGATTCTGGCACATCGCATAGTTTTATTTCTGATCTTGTTGAAATTTGCACCTAAGTACTAGTCTAGTTGAGGATCCCGTTAGAAGTTTCAAATCCAATTGAGGGTTTCGCCCATCTATCTGCGATTTGTATGGATTTGAGAATCTCTATCTTGAGCATAGAATTCATGTGTAATGCTTATGTTCTCGGGTTTATGGGACACGGGTTGATGTTGGGCATGGGTTGGTTGTCCAGTTATGGAGCCATTCTTGACTTTGAACATAGGGTTGCGAGGCTCATGACTCGCCTCGGTAATACCCTCGAAATCTCGTGTGACCTTTAGGGTTTCGTCATGATTAGTTATCTAGAATCCCTTGGCACTTTTTGGGAAATTTGTAATCCAATCGAGTAGTGTTCGCCACTAAGGCGGATAGTCTATTCCGCTTAAGCATGGGTTATAGAAATCACCCTAGTAAGAACATTTGGCAACGTGGAGTGGCATTTGTTTTCAAGAGATAGTTCTTCTGCGTGGAATACCGTATGGTATGTAAACAAGATCCAGGATTCACTAATGAATTTTGGAAAGCTTGCATGAAACCATGAGCACGCAGTTATGTTTAAGCCAAGTATTTTAGGCAAAGAATAAGTGGAAGTGGAACGAGAGGCAACGGTGAAATTAGTTCTAACTCATATTTTGGAAATAATAATTAAGAGCTACGAAATTGTGAAGTTAAAAGATGGTCAAGGCACGATGGGATTAAGCACAAGAAAATGCGGCTTAGAAGATTGAAGACTAGATACGCGCATTATATCTCTTTCTAAGAGTATATCCTTGATCCCTATTATTCTGTAGAGCTTACTCGCATGCTATCTTTTAAGTATATCCTCTCGGTCCTATTCTCAATCTTAGTTCTGTTGCAAACCCCATAAGGAGTATGACTCGCCCTTTTGTGATTTATAGTTGGGGTGAAGATGTCCATTAAGATGACCAAACTATTTGGGTTTTATGGGATATGGGTCATAGTTGATAGACTTACGAAGAGCACCCATTTCCTTCCAGTAAAGAACAAGAGGACTGTATCAGGTTTAGCATCTGTTTATCTTCGAGAGACAGTGCGATTGCATGGAGTTCCTTCCATCATAGTTAGCAGTCGTGACCCAATCTTCACCATCCAGTTCTAGAATAGTTTGCAAGAAGCGATGGGTACGCGATTGAATCTAAGTACAGCCTATCACCCCCGGACGGATGGCCAAACCGAGAGGGTGAATAGAGTGCTAGAAGATCTTTTGAGACTTTGTTTTTTTGACTTTGGTGGTACTTGGGAAGACCACCTTCCTCTTGTAGAGTTTTCTTATAATAAACAGCTACCAAGCAAGCATAGGAATGACACCATTCGATGCTTTGTATGGGAGGCCGTGCAAGCCACCAACATGTTGGTGGGAGACGACGGATAAGCTTATAATTGGGCCCGACATGATAAGGGACACATCCGAGAGGGTTGAATTGATTCGAAGACGGATGAAAACGGCCCAAGACAGACAGAAATCCTATGCAGACAAGCGAAGGACGGACTTAGAATTTAAAGTTGGAGATATGGTCTTTGTGAAGGATTCTCCTTTGCGAAATGTGGTTCATTCTGGAGCAGTTGGGAAGCTGACACCAAGGTTCGTAGGACCCTTCCCTATTATAGAAAGAGTTGGGAAGATGACTTACAAGGTGGAGTTGCCCGAGAAGCTGGCCGGAGTTCACAATGTTTTTCATGTCTCGCATCTCCGAAAGTGCCTACATGGGTCAGCCAAGGTAGTTGAACCAAGTATTCTTGAAGACACGGAGGTATAGAAAGAGGCGACCTTAAGGCGAGCTCTGATTCGTATCTTGGGAACGGAGATCAAGAAGCTGAGGAATCGAGAAGTCAAGTTAGTAAAGTGAAGCCGAAGAGGATGCAACTTGGGAAACCGAGGAGAAGATGCGCGCGCTTCATCCATTTCTTTTTTAGGGTATATTCTCGATCTCTTTTCCTAGCCAGCATATCTTTCTTTTACTATCCATGTTTATCTTGATATCTCGTTAACCTTGTCATGAGAACCTTAGGTAGAAACCCTTTGGATGAAACATGTATTTGAAACATGTTATACTTGATGTTTGCCAGTGGTCGCAAGTGTTTGCAAGTGGATACCCGTGGATGCATGATACACATTAGGCACTAAGATCGGCTCACACACTTTCATATTGCATATGCATGAGTGCTTATACTTATTCATGGATGAAACTTGTTATGCTATCACGTGGATGTTGCATATGGATGAATGTTATGTGCACTCATATAGAGATTATGAATTATGTTAGGAATTTGCATACATATGGACTCATTTCACTAACATACTTTGCATTAAGGAGGTTTACTGAATCAGCAACCGCCTGATTTTCGCATTAGATAAGTACATATACACACACCTCTGCATATGATCATACAGCATTTAGAATCTTTTAAGGACAATGTTTACTTGTGGATGATGTTTTGAGTAGATGGATGATGGATGGTAGGATATGTTCTTCCTAACTTGAAGATTTCGGGGACGAAATCCTTTAAGGAGGGGAGAATGTAACAACCCGTATTTTTAAATAACATGTTACAACATAAATCAAGGCAGAATTAAATGATAAAATCTGAATCATGGGAAACGGGCTATGCCATTGCGTTCGTCTCGGAAAAATACGCGAAATAGAGTCCGAGTTTTCGAAAATCGGAGTCCGTATGACCAAGTTATGGCCCGTCGAAGTTTTCAGAAAAATTTCAAGTTCAAATTTGAATTCAGAAATTCAAATTCAGCTGGGCAGGGCAGGCGGGAAAAATTCCCGCCACCCCAAGTCGACTGGGGAGTCGACTTGGGAGTCGACACACCCCAGGCTGTGTCGACTGCCCAGTCGACACCCCTGTCGACTTGGGTGGTCGGCCAGTCTGGCCTGGGTGCATCTGACTTGTTTCTCAAGACATGTTTGGAGGCTAGTGACGTGAATTGATGGCCCAGATCTGAACTAGGGTTAATCCTATGGCCTAAACTAACCTAATCTTCTATAAAAAGACCCTAAGACCTAGCCTAAACCCTCACTAATCATTCCTACAACTAAACTATGCCAAAATGTTTCTTGATCATGGCCTCCATCTTCATAACATGGTCTCCATCCTCTTCATGAAAATTTGAGTGTCCTAAGCTAGTAAAAGAGCCACCTTTCTTCATCAAAACAAGGATCTTTCTTCATACAAATCAAAGGAGCTTATTATTTCTCAAAACAACTTGGAGCTTATATGCGATTGGGGGGTTTTTAGAGTTGCTAGTGGCTTCGTCTCAATCTTATTTTATTTCATAGGTCTTCATAGCATTGTAAGCCCTATTCTACTCTTAGATTCTAACTATGAAGTTAAATATGACATGTTGCAAGTTTGAGTTTGGGCCTAAGTATGATTTGTGCTTTGATTCTATCATGTTATGCATAGATTTATTCTATGCATGTTTGTAAAGCTATCACCTTGACCTTGTGCATAGAAAGCTATGAGCTTTGATTCTATCATGTTATGCATAGATTTATTCTATGCATGTTTGTAAAGCTATCACCTTGACCTTGTGCATAGAAAGTTATGAGCTTTGATTCTATCATGTTATGCATAGATTTATTCTATGCATGTTTGTAAAGCTATCACCTTGGCTTTGTGCATGGAAAGCTATGAACTTTGATTTGAAATGTTGCATAAAGCAACATAGAAACTCTCGTAACCCTTATGTTATCGTGCATATGATGTTATATGCGAATCACTAGCTATCATCCTATGTCATTTATGGCCATGTTTCACCTATTATGCTAAAGTTGATATCATGCATGTTTTGAGTCTTATAATGTAATATGCAAGTTTATGAACACATTTGCCTCATATGCCACCATGTTTAACTTGTGGCCAAACCATAACCCTTCATGTTCCTTTGTATGCTTGTGGCCAAATCACCCTAATGATATTATGCATGCTTGTGGCCAAATCACCCTTATGCTATTATGCATGCTTGTTGCCAAATCACCCTTATGCTATTATGCATGCTAGTGGCCAAATCACCCTTATGCTATTTGATATGTTTGAGGCCAAGTCACCTTTTATGCTATCATACATGTTGAGGCCATATGCTAGTATGTTGAACCCCTTTTGGCCTCAGATATCACCATGTTTTACTTGTGATAGACTTTGCCACCTTATGCCCACCTTGTCATATTGTTATATTCTCTCTTTGATCTATTTGCGTTGATGCGAATTTACGTGGGATGGGAATACGTTACGGGTAGTTGGGCAAACTTAAATAACATGTAAACATGACTTGAAAACATGACATGAAAGTTTGACATGTGTTTATGCTTGAAAACACGAACGTGGACATGACATGTAGAAAACATGAAAGTGGCCAACTCGAGGTTGGGTTGAGTTTGTAGCATAAATCTACCCGGAACCGACCGGCTTAACTAGTGGCTACAAACAATAGGACCCAATGTGAGTAGTTGGTCATATCGCACTTAAAACCCGAGGTTAGACTAGGTTGTGGTGTAAAGCTACCCGGACCCGCCCGACTTAACTAGTAACCACAACAAAGTCTAATGTGAGAGGTTGGGGTGCATTAAGTTAATTAAATCCACATGGTAGGGTTAAGTCATGGACTACTTGAATACTTAACCAATTAAACACGATGGATTGGTAGGGTTAAGTCATGGACTACTTGAATATACTTAACCAATTAAACACGATGGATTGGTAGGGTTAAGTCATGGACTACTTGAATATACTTAACCAATTAAACACGATGGATTGGTAGGGTTAAGACATGGACTACTTGAATACTTAACCAATTAAACCCGATGTATTGATAGGGTTAAGTCATGAACTGCTTGAATACACTTGACCAACTCAATACATGGTTAGGATAGGGTTAACCACACTTAACCCGCTTGAAATCCTAGTTACGTGGTCCTTTTCAGCAGTAACCAACTTGGAAGTATCATGGGTACCCTGGACTAGGCTAGGGTGGGGCACGATTACTGGACTGATTGTAAGAGACCAAAAGAGACGGCTGAAGGGTGCACCGGTTGTTCAGGCGGACCATGGTCGTGCACATTAAGTCCGGAGTTGAACATGGGCACCAGTAGGTTTAGACTGTGCGTGCTTGAATTGTGTCTGTGGTTTACACCTTAGGGCTAGATACACCCTGGGGTGGACCTTGCACAGTTAACTACATTCCACGATTAAGCCGTATGACACCGATACACGACGAGTTAGGCTTATAGGGAGCCGATCGACTAGACCGAGTAGTTGGACCTTGATTTAGGTCACCTCATGATATTGGGCCAGCTTTGGGCCAAGGGATCATTTCTTGTTTATACTTGACATGGATTGGAATACTTGTACACACCTGGTGCAACTTAACCTTGTATATGCGATGCCACACTTGATCTATCTTGTTAACTTTTCACCATGCCAGTTACCACCCTATGTCTCATCTCTGTTTTACATGTCCAGTTAACTTTATTACTTTTTATACTAATAGTAGGTAGGGCTTACCAGTCTTTTTGACTGACCCGTTTTCTTTCGCCTCTTTTCTTCCGTTTCCCCCCAGGTTTACAGGGTGGGAACACTGGTACCTAGCTTGGATCTTTAGCTGCTTTTCTGGATAGCTCATGTACGGTTTGGACTTGAGCATGCTATGGCCTTATTCTACTTTGGGGATAGTTTACTTTATGTTATTTCCAGTTTTCAGTTTATGTTTTTCTAGACTTTTTTGTGTGGAAAATAACGACTCAGTACTTTGATGTAACTTGACTATGGTTTTGAAATACTAGTTTTATCCGCTGCTTTACTTACTCTGTTTTACTTATATGTTCTGTCTTGTGATATCTGCATGCATGTTTACCTCGTTTAACGCCCCTCCAAAGCTAGTGCGCTTGCAAGAGTGGCATTGGCGGAGGTAGGGTGTTACAGCAATACCCCTTTTAAGGCCAAATTTCTCGATCTCTAAAAATAGCAAACTATATACCTATCCTGACTCTAATCGACGATACGAACTCAACGGCACTGGTTTCGTGGCCTAATTTGATCGTCTGCTCAAGTTATACCCACATATCTCTTTATTTAAATACGCGTTATAGAAAATGAACGGGCATTTATGGCTTCCGTGGCCACATACGACACCGGTTTTCCATGCAATTTGATTTTCTGACAATAATTTAGCGATACGGTTCCAATGAAACTGATTTCATCGAAATCTGAGTCCGTTTACAAAACGGCCATTTTAAAGGCCGATAATGATTTCTATAACGTTTTTTTCCAAAATTTGATTTAGCCATAACTCGAAATATATAACACAAAATCTGGATTTTTCTCTTTCATATGAAAATTATCATCAACACGCTTCAAGCGTTTCTTGTTTCACAGAAATCCGACTTATATCGAAACCTGTATTCTCAGTTGAAGTTCAAAACTCCAATTCACGAACTGCACGCCATTTTCAAGCTTGATTTATAATTATATAAATATATAACGTTCGAACTTCGTTTTAAATAACGAATTAAATATTAAATTCTATTAATATTCCCAATATAATATTTAAAATAAACAAATTAAATTATATATTTGACGGCCAAAAACACGGGTCGTTACATTCTTGCCCCCTTAAAATAATTTCGTCCTCGAAATTGCTATGGTAAGAAAGGACGTTACAAACCCATAAATTTTCAAATCCACTTTATTTTAATTCAAAATCAATTCAATATCATAAATAAATAATTTTAAAAATATTGAAAATTTTCTAACACTTTAAATTTCCGAAAAATTTCGCCAGCACCTCCTATGTACGACTCAATCGGTACAGCTCCAACTCGCCTTTCTAGGCCTTCTCCAATCCAAAAGAAAATAAAACAGCCAAGCGGCTTGCCAAATAGGCTCATAAATCACCAAATCCATACAAAAATAAACGTGTACCTTTTTATTGGCATATCATTATATCCCTTCCGTCTGCTACCCTGTCAGCATATACAAATGCATTTCCAAAAATTCCAACTTTATCCTCAAAACCAAATCCTTCACGCTTCCAGGCCAAATCCCATTCTTAACCCAACTTCCATCCATTATCGATTTCAACTCTTAACTTACCAGTCCAACACCATCTCAGATTCCCGCCTCCCAGTTCAAAATCTGATTCCACTTGATATATTATATCCCGATTCAATTTCCACTTAATTGGTTTCAATTCAATTCATATTTGTTTTTACAAATTTCTAATTTTGTTTTTGTTCAAACAATTTCCCGGGGAGTTTTTAAACAGTTCAGCTCTTTCAAAAATCAAATATTTCTTTTCAGGATTCAAAACAACTTGTTTTTCTCAAAGCAATTCAAAACAAATTCTTTTGATAGTAATCCGTCACTTATAACTCGAAAATGAACACTGATGATGTGGCCAGCATCATCAGAGTTACTTCCCAGCTATCGAAGTGAGTTCAATACTATATCACTTATCAAAATCATATTTAAACATTTCCATTTTGAAATCTTTTCAAAATACCCACCTCAAAGTTTGTAAAACAAATTTAAAATCTCTCAGGATCTTAAATTTCTCATATATTCAATCCAGGTTCATTTGCAGTCACCTTTCCCACTTTTGGGAATTTTAATTCCAATTCTGATTTAAATTTCAGATTTAATAAATCTGCTTTTATATAATACGAATTCTAATGGGTTATTTATATAACCATTTCAATTATAATCAACCAACACGTCTAATATACTATAATATTTCCAATATATATTTTTCTTTATATCAAAATATAATTTGGGTAAATTATTTCATTTATCCTCTTTCAAAACATACTGTGTCGGTTTATCATACTTGAGTTTTTAGAAACCCCTGTCGATACAGTGGATCAAACTGATCGACTAGAACTCATAAACAACTCAACCAATAAATCTCCACAATATAAAACAATTTTTGTAAAATCTACAAATACGTTCACTCATATATATACACTCAACACAATCTAGGGTATTACTAACCCCATCTCTACTGAGTTACGCCACAGAACCAAGGTAATCACTTAACCTTCAGCTCTGATACCACTGTAACGACCCAGGGATTTCCGGCCCGGGAAATCGACATGAGTTACGGTAAAGGTATTTATGTCGATTTCCCGGGCCGGAAATCCCTGGGTCGTTACACTAACCAAGCTCTACGTTTTTTGTATCAACTCAAGGAATTAATTAACACAAGATGAAAGACTCGGAAAACACTAAACCCCAAAATTATCTAAAATCATGAGAATCGTTGAAAACACACGAATCACTAAAATCACAAGGATCAATAAGACCACATGAATAACTAGAATCATAAGAACCACTGACATCACCATATAAACACCAATATTTTCAATAGCTTGAAGAAATATATATAATTGTAGTCATCATGAAAATCGTGAAATCATAAATAACACAGAATGCACACACAACATGAAGCGGGTCCACACAAACTATAATGGCCTCAACAAGCTCGCTAACACCTTCCCAAGCAGTTTTGCCTTGACGGCAAGGTCATTGAAACCTACCCAAGCAGTTTCGTCGGCCATGGCAAAGTCGTTGACACCTTCCCAAGTAGTTTCACCTTAATGTAAAGGTCTATGAAACCTCCCCAAGCAGTTTTGCCATCATGAAATGGTCACCTACACCTTCCGCAAGCAGTTTTGTCTTAAAAGACATTGTCGCTAACACCTCTCTAGGCGGTTTTGTCATTTATCCACAGAATGTGTCACAGACCCTAAGATAGTAACCCAAATAGTGAAACTCGTGCGTCTCATGCCACATGTTCTCTCTATCGGTTTACACCCCGCAAGTCTACTTCAAATTAGAAAACACATGAATGCTGGAAAATGCGGAAATACTAAAAAACATGAAACATAAGTGAACACCAGAAGTAATGTCTTCGATAAAACAAGTTTGGAATTAACCGATCTCATATACCTTCGCATCCCATACCGCGAGGTTTATGATATCGTTTAATCATAATCTCGCCTTCTCGAAGGGGTGCAAAGTGTGTGGTTTTATATATATGCATATATATATATATATACATACACACACACTAGGTTTTCGAAATGAATATAAAAAAAAATTCTGAAAACATTTCGGAAATCCTTGATTTTACAAATTCCTTTATATAATAAGAAACATACATATTAATGATCTAAAAATGTTTATAATATAGAAATTTATTTTCTTAAAGCAATTCTTATTTATATTTAAAACCTCCTTTAAAATGGTTTTATAAAACATGTGTTCGTGTACACAAAATCACAAAAAAAACTCATGAAATTAACTCATAGAAATTAAACTAGAAAATTCACGAAACTAAAATTATAGATTGGTGGTAATTTAATATTTTCCATTATAAGAGTAAGAAAATAAATATCAAGAATCATGGCATAAAACTAGATGAAGAGAAGCACAAAAACGCTTAAGGAAAGTCACACAAATCAACACTAAGTCATGAAAATGTACCCAGAAATCAATTCTCGTTGCAACTTCAAAATGGGACAAAAGTTGATAGGCACAAACTAGAATAATATATCTTTCAATTAGAAAAAGAATCGCTTAATTCCGATTTGATATGAAAAAATACGACGTCTTAAACTTAGACTCATGCCATGTTGAATCCTGGCAAGGGCCAGAACCTTCTCTAGGTCTAACTTTGAGACCTGGCTTGAATGAACAGGTGACATCGGATTAGTCTGAAAATTTGTAGTCAAGGAGACAAACTTTACGGTGCAAAAGGAATCATAAAGATCAGATCAATATTGAGGGAGATACAGTGCCCTGAAGTTAGACCTGGGCACTGTTATCACCCAACAACCAAAAAAACTGCCTACCTAATTTAATATCGCATGGGTTGACACATGTGTCGATCCGTAGGTTGACACACCCTACGGGAGTTGAAAAGGCCATAAACTGACCTCAACTGCAATTTTGACAGTAATTTTCAGATAGCAATTGGAGTTGGAACAAGATGAAACTTTTCAAATCATAAATCAAATACCCTACTTTGCATTACAACAAGAATTACCCAAATTTATCCAGGATTGAGTAAGTTATGACACTTCAAAGTAGCACCGTTGAGTTGTTTTACACAATCAGGGAAAACGGTGGATAAAACTACAGGTTTTCTACAAATGGAAACCTAATTTCTTATAGATAAAAGCCTGAAAAATATGTAAAATAAAAAGCATGGGTCTATTGGTCACCTAACGCTGGATTAGGATGAATTTCTAGCTTGTAGGAGATGAATTTGAGCTTATGCAATCTAAGGAAAAGTGCGGCTCAGACATGCAGGAATAAAATCTTATTGTAATATTTTCTTCCTTGCTTTCCAGAACTAGATATTGAATATATTGCTTAGAATAGGTTTTACTGGTGAATGGAGGACTAGCTAGCTTCTAATAATGTTTAACTTGGACGATGATGAGTTTAATGAAAGGAGGAGTAGTGGATTGCCATTGATTCTCTCATCCAAGCTTCAGGAAGGAAGAAAATGAAAAGGAGTCTGAAGAGAAAATTGTACAAATACTAACTCCTGCCCCTTCTCCAGAGAAATACATGGGATTTGGTTTAAAGTATCCAAACCCAAATAACTAAAGTGTTGCAAATACCAAGTGTTGCAAATTATTTGAGTTAGGCTACACACCAATATACACAAGTTTACACCTTTTAACACAAAGTTCCAATTCATGACACACTCCAACAATGTTTAATTCTTACAAAATATTGTACACATATGTAACAATATATTCCAAACCATTTGAATGATAATTTTAACACAAAGTACTAGTGTAACCATGTTTGTCAAAATAATTGTTTTACCTTTAAACCATATTTATATTTTTACAAACAAAGTTGCACACTTCATTGATTTAAAAAAATTGAATCAATGAATTACATAAAATATTTTAAATGCTCAAATATTGATTCACAATCGATATTTGTACTTTAATCTTAATAGAAATCCAATTAATTTATCAATATTGTTGTCAAAGCCAAAAATATGACAGCAATCTACAATTATTTTACACCTTGACAAAAATTTAACATTATATTTTCTTATTTTAAAATTTTACATGACTATTACCAAACACAGTATAGAACACAAATCCCCAATTTATTTTTGTCAAGGAAGAAAATTTTCATTTTCATACACAAATCCACAATGTATAAATTGTCCCTTTAAAACAACTTAACATCTATATAGAAAATATATTTCTCCTTAAATATTGATTGCAAATCACTATTAAATATTTTCAATATCCACTCAAATCATCAAATTATGATATACAACCATAGTTTGGAATAAATTCCTTATCATAACAAATATATTTATTTTATTTTAAAACACATGGATTCTGGAAACCACAAATTCTTTGTTACCATGTTGTAAAATATCATACGAATTTAGCTCATAAACTCGCATTTTATTCTATTTAGTTTTAAAATATATAAAATATACTAGTATTTGTTTAGCCCGTGTACACAAAAGCCTGGGTTGTTACAAACTCCTCCTTAAGTAAATTGCGTCCTCCAATTTCCATAAGCAAAACACTTACATCACAAGTGGTCAAAGGCATTATTTAATTATAAAATTTTAGATCATGCTATTAACCACAAAATTTACAAACTGTTAACTACCTCTTAGCTTAAGAAAGTTTTAATTATTTATAACGACCCAAACTTCCTCGTAAGGGAAAGCCCGGATTGAGTTGAGAACACGACAAATCGGAACACAAACAGAAGAACATTTCATTGTTATTACAACAATTACATCAGAGTACAAGACTATATCAGAGTATGAATAAATATTACACAGAAAAATATCAGAGATTTAAATTACATTTAAATACATAGCAGCGGAAAAATAATACATAACACAACTGAAAGAAATGCACGGATACAGAGCTTTCCAAATATAACTCCATCTGTAAATCCAGGATCCTGGAAAATAAATATCAGCAAAAACTCAACTACTAGCTGCCCATGAGGAAAATAGAGGCACACAAAGTTTAGGTTAAAACAATAAACTCTAGGTCAGTCATGTGACTGGTGTGAGAACTAAAAACGGTTATTAAATTGATTTTTACAGTTAAGTAAATCAAGGGACCACGCCGAATAACACGGAACGGGTTTAACCCTAAGAATACCAGTGCGTAAAACAAACAGCTCAATGCTAATTAAAGAAAATGAAGCTATTATAAGGCTCAGGTCCCATCACCGAATGCAACGCAAGCCGGAGGATAAAGTTTTACCTTATAATAGCAAATAATGCTTGGTATGCGAAATTTCATCTTTTATTATTACTATAAGTGTATAGTGTCAAAAACAACTTCAAATATAAATGTATCAATCGTAGACGACATAGTATCCTATTCTACTATGTCGCTATACTAGTTCTACAATTAAAACCGTAAAGTCACGTATTGGAAGTTGGATTTCCATCATGAACCAAGGCAAGGGATCCCGAATTCGAGACAATCTAGCCTACCATGTCTCAGGATACAATTGCAATTGCACCTAGAAGCGCTAGTATCGGTCCTCTCTTACGTTTGAGGATTGGTTATTCCTGAATAATACGTTTCCCCACCCTATGGAGCGTAATGGTCTGTATGTCGACCATATCATCCATCGGCCCCGTAGTGACCGATATATCCGAGGTACCTTGCTTTCCATTATCCACATAAGTAAAATGTCTGGGCTCCATACCATAACACCACTTCTAGCTAGAAAGAAACGCATATCCTTCCTGCTGTCCTTCATCTCGTTTCCGGTTCATACCGGGGAGTGAAACTCGCGAATTAACCCTACACAAAGCTATGCCATTTAAAGTCATGCTTTGATCATCGACCATAAGACTCTGCTTTTCAACAAATGCCTTAATCATTTGCATCTTTGCATGCCACACTGATAATTCATGCCATGCGACTGATGTCTATCGATATATAACCTCTAAGCTCGTACGTCTCAGAGAAGGGTGTTAAGCAAGAGAATAAATTCTCCACCACCAAACAAATATATATTTAATAGAGATCAATCTACACAGAATAAAATCCAATGTCAGACACACATCCATTTACAAGTTCATTCCGGGTATGAACGAAACCGGAGGCACCATATTCCTCGTTCCATATGTTGGAAGAGAGGCACTCGGATATTCGCCGATCTCCAAGTACGTCTGGATGATCACCACTTATCCCAATCAAGACATCAGTAATCATCCAAATGATGTGAAGACCTCTAGTCTTCAACCACCATCTTCATCGTCGACTTATCGTCGAATCAGTTATTCAGAATGGGCATAAACCCGGCCTTTCCGAATAACCCGCGTATATTATAATCAAGTGATATAAACACACAACATACGCCTCATTCCAATCCAGAATATTCTTTTATTCAAATATTCATATCTCTAGGGAAAGGTTCCCATTAATTTTATCAAAGATAAATTCTTTCATATTTATTCTTTATTCTTCCATTGGATATCAATTCAAACCAAATTAAGGTTTATCCAAACTAGTCGGGATTAGCGAACTTTACCGATGTAATCATTTATTTATTTATCCCAATCCCAACCTATTCATCCCATGGAGCAAAACAGGTAATACTCCATATCTAACACCCACGGTGTTACCAGTAAATTTAATTACCATTTCCCATTCAAATATAATTAAGGATTTAACTATCGCTTGGAGCAAAACTGGTGGATCCATTTTCGATCATTTCCTGAATTTGATAATTTAAATTATCACATTCACATTTCAATCTAATTAAAGATTCATTAAAATTCCACTTAGTTTTAATCCCCAAAAATCAGTATATAATGATTATTCAAATTTAAGAAATAAATCCTGTCTTTTACTGGGTTAAAGAACCAATGTCATTTAAAACACAGTTCACGATAAACCCAAAATCACATTCTATTAATTATGGAATCTTCATGGAAAATAGATCAATATATATAATCGATATAAACTCTCGTATCCAACCAATAATATAAATGGAATAACGGCAAAGCCTTTTAAATTCCATATATAGTAACAGTCTTCCTCCGCAGAAGTTCACTTCGATTATCACCAAATCAAATTCCGTTCCATTCCAATTTATTTTATTAATTGGAAAGCTTTACTTTTGAAAATTTCCATTAAATCTTGATAAGAAGATTTATAAATTCCAAATCACATTTAACTATTAATTGGGTTAAAGAACGAATGTCGTTAAAACACAGTTCACGATAAACCCAAAATCCAATTCTTTTATTCAATTCCAATTAAATATTAATTAATTGGAAAACTTCACTAATCTTAATTAAAAGATTTATTCTTTTCTCAACTGGGTTTAAGAACAGTGTTATTTAAAAAACCGTTCACGACAAACCCAAAATCCAATTTAATATTAAATATAAGGCTCTGAATAGAAATTATATCGGCTTATATTCAGTATCGAATTCTGTAACTAATGGATACCGTATTGGGAATAATGTAACGACCCAGAAAATCTGAACCAATTTAAAAATTTTAAATTGGCTAAAATAATGGATTTTAAATATTTAAAATAAATATTTTAAATAATGGAAATGGAAAGTGAGTTTGAATCGACAATTGAAAGCGAATATAATTAATTATAATTATAAACAAGGCCTGAAAAGGCGCTGCAGTTTCAAAAATTGAATTCAAACTTTGTCGGACTGTACCGGGTGCAAAACAAAACGGATTTTAGTGAAACCAAAAATATTTAAATCTGTTAGTGAATACCTTTCTAACGAATCTGAAAAATTGAATTTTCATAGCGGAAAGCAAAAGTTATGGCCGAATGAATTTTCAGAAAGGTCGCTTTTGGAATTTATATAGCCCGTGAAATTGGCCATTTTGCATACGACCTCGGAATTCGACGAAACCACTTTTGTTGGATCCGAGATGTGAATTTATTGCTAGGTTTCAAATTTCATAATTTTTGAAGCTAATATGTGAGCGTGGCAAAGGAAAATGTGTTTTGGTCAATTATAGTTAAATTGGATCGACCAAAAATGGGCCTTTTTGCAAACGGTCTCAGAATTCGACGAAACTAGTTTTGTTGGGGCCATATCGTCAAAACATAGCTAGATTTATTTTTCTGGAATTTTTCGAATCAGTTTGTGGCCCTGGCAAATTGAAATGTACGTTCAAATTAAATATTGAATGTTTTATACTTTAATCTGAAGGAAAACTGACTGAAACATTCGAATGGGCCTTCGAAATATATCCCATTGTGTTCGGAATGGGGGTAAAACGCTAGGGACAATAGTCGTTGGGTTTGGATTGGTGGTCGTGTCAGAAAACCCCCTTTAAAACCCACCGACCAATCAGATTTTTTATATATATATATAAAAAATATCGCGTTCTCTCTCCCCGATACAACGCTCGACGGCGGAAATGGCTTGAATCTTCCTGGCTCGATTTCTCTTCCATTTCTCAGTGAAATCGAGCACTCTTAGATCCAATTTGAAGCTTATTCCCCCCTCTTCAAATCCATACCAGTTGGAGAAATTATCGTTGTTTATTTCGCCCGAATCACCTTCGAGAAGTTCGCCCCTTTGCGCCGCCGTAAATCGCGTCAGCCACCACCGAGTTGACCCTCCTCCCTGGCGCACGTGTGCCTCACGTAGGCCTTCGACCCTGCGCAACCCGATCGTGGAACCATTGCACGGATTGATCGAAAAATTCAAACCTAGTTTTGAAGAAAAATAGAGGTATACGGCTGTTTAATTTAAAACTGTTTTTAACAGTTTAAAACCGTTGCAAACTTTGAAAAATCATATCTTTTTGCTGTGTTGACGAAATTCAGTGAAACAAGAGACAGTGGACTCGTGTGGACGCCTTCTACATTCTAGAAGAGACCGCATATTTTTCTGAGCCTTCTGCTATTTTTGGTGGAGTGGAACCCAATGTGAGATTTCTAATTTATAAACGATATGGAAAACGACGATGTATAAATTATATAGTCGATGTATGAGTTATATAAGCGTTGTACACCTCTTGTATAAGCGTTGTATAAGTTATATATGCGTTGTAAAAATTATATATGTGTTGAAATAGAAGTGAATTGCTATATATAAAAATGTATATATATATATATACGCCCCTCGTCCACAAACCATGGACGATATTTATTGGTTGTGATTGGTGTGAAAATTGATTGATAGCGAATGGTTGTTTGGGATTGTTTGTGGTTGATATTGATTGATTGTGGTTGAAAAATACCCATTTGTGGTTGAGAAATATTTGGTTGAAACCACATAGGATTAGTTTGTGGAAATGAAATAAATATATACATGCCGCCTGCGTGCGAACTAGATGCATGATCCCCATTGTCAAAAACCGCGAGGTTTTAAGGTAGAGCGAGGAGCCGTACTAGGGACGGTCCCGGTTTTAACTACCCTGCCGTTATGCTGCCGAAATTTTGAATAATATTCATGTGTTTGAATTATTTTCATTTGCTGAAACCATATTTATTCATTGAATAGAAAACCTTCATGTGTTGAATCGATATTCATTCGTTGATTAGAAATTCATGTGTTGAATGGTATTCGTGTTTTAAATATAAAAATCACATTTTTATCTATATATAGAAACTATAGAAAACCTTCATGTGTTGAATTCGTTGATTAGAAATTCATGTGTTGAATGGTATTCGTGTTTTAAATATAAAAATCACATTTTTATCTATATATAGAAACTATAGAAAACCTTCATGTGTTGAATCGATATTCATTCGTTGATTAGAAATTCATGTGTTGAATGGTATTCGTGTTTTAAATATAAAAATCACATTTTTATCTATATATAGAAACTATAGAAAACCTTCATGTGTTGAATCGATATTCATTCGTTGATTAGAAATTCATGTGTTGAATGGTATTCATGTTTTAAATATAAAAATCACATTTTTATCTATATGTAGAAACTATAGAAAACCTTCATGTGTTGAATCGATATTCATTCGTTGATTAGAAATTCATGTGTTGAATGGTATTCGTGTTTTAAATATAAAAATCACATTTTTATCTATATATAGAAACTATAAAAAACCTTCATGTGTTGAATCGATATTCATTCGTTGATTAGAAATTCATGTATTGAATGGTATTCGTGTTTTAAATATAAAAATCACATTTTTATCTACATATAGAAACTATAGAAAACCTTCATGTGTTGAATCGATATTCATTCGTTGATTAGAAATTCATGTGTTGAATGGTATTCATATTTTAAAATAAATTGTTTTATAATAAAAAATCACCTTTTTATCATCTATATAGACTATATAAAATAATAGTGTTTTGAAAAGAATTGTTTTACAATAAAAATCACATTTTTATTATATACATGAATTGTTGAAATGTGATTTGGGTTTGTCGTGAATGGTGTCTTGACTAACACTGTTCTTGAACCCAGTTGAGAAAAGATTAAATCTTTTTATTTAGATTTAAGGAAGAGTACCAATTAAATAATATTTAATTGAATTGATATTGATTTTTGGGTTTATCGTGAACAGTGTTTTAAACAACACTTGTTCTTTAACCCGATAATTAATGAATGTGATTTTGGGTTTATCGTGAACCGTGTTTTAAAATGACACTGATTCTTTAACCCAGTTACAGATTAAAACTAAGTGGAGTTTTAATGAATCTTTAATTAGATTGAAATAATCGAGAATGGAGTATCACCAGTTTTGCTCCAGGCGATAGTTAAATCTTTAATTAGATTTGAACGTGAAATGGTAATTGAATTTACCGATAACACCGTGGTGTTAGATATGAAGTATTACCAGTTTTACTTCATGGGATGAATAGGTTGGGATTGGGAAATTAAAACAAATGATTACTTCGGTAAGGTTCATTAATCCCGACTAGTTGAATCGAAATTCAAAAGATTATTAAAGAATAAATTCAAGGAATTTATCTTGGATAAAATTAATGGGAACGTTTCCCTATGAATGTGATTTAGAAAGTAACTGAAGGTTGGCTAAGTCGAATGGTTTCCTGGGTGTTGATCTGATGTTGGTTTCGGCCTTCGGGGTTAATATTTGGGAAATCGTTCTCTTACTGATTGACGGTTAGTGACTAATGAATTGAAATGATGCGTGTATATGTTAGTGTTGCACTTGTTTATTATATACGCGAGTTGCTCAGAAAGACCGGGTTTATCCCATTCTGAATAACTGAATCGACGATAAGAAATCAAAGATGAAGACGGTGGTCGAAGACCGGAGATCTTCACCTCGTTTGGATGGTAACCGAGGTCCTGATTGGGAGGCATCCCGAAATATGGATAATGAGTGGTGATCGTCCATACGTACGTGGTGATCGATGGGCTTGCGAGGTATTTAGTGCCTCCGGTTTCGTTCAGACCCAGAACGGACTTGTAAATGGACTGTGTGTCTGACATTGGATTTTATTCTGTGTTGATTGATCTCTATTAAATATACATCTGTTTGGCGGCGGTGAATTTATTCTTTTGCTTAACGCCCTTCTCTGAGACGTACGAGCTCAGGGGTTATATATTGATGGATATCAATCGCATGGAGTGAATTTCCTGTGTGGCATGCCTAAGTGGAAATTGATCAAGGCTTCTGTTGAAAAGCAAAGTCTTGTGGATGATGATCAAAGCAAGGCCTATGTGGCATAACTTTGTGTAGCGTTGATTCGCGAGCCTCGCACCCCGGTTGTGAACCAAAAACGGGAGAAGGACCTCAGGGAGGGCATGCGTTTCTTTCTAGCTAGGGTGGTGTCAGTGACCTACCAGCCCTGACATTTAGATACTTTTCACCTGTGTGGTTGTTGCTGTTGCGAGGCGCCTCGGTTATATCGGTTTCGGCCGATGCATTCTGGTCGGCAGACGGACCAGACTTACGCCCCAAAGGGCGGGGAAACGCAGTGTTCAGGATTTAAGTTTAATCCACATCGGTGGACCGACCCTGTCGCTCCAAGGTCACTCGAGCTCTGACCTGAGACTCGGGCTAGACAGTCTCGAATCGGTTGAGGACTATCTTTTGCCTCGGTTCATAGATGGAAACCCAATTTCCAAATACGTGACTTTGCTATTTTGATTGTATAACCTATATATAGCGACATAGTGGTATGGGGCATTCATGCCGCCTATGATTGATACTTATGATTTGAAGTTGTTTTATACACTATACACTTATAATAGTATCAAATGATTTCTTTTAAACGTATCAAGCATTCTTGGCTATTATAAGGTAAAAACCCTATACCCCGGCTTGTGTTGCATTGTGTGATAGGACCTGGGTCTTATAATAGCTTCATTTTTCTTTATTTAGCATTGCGCTGTTGTTTTATGCACTGGTATTCTTGGGAGGAAACCCGTTCCGTGTTATACGGCGTGGTCCCTTGATTTACCTAACTTTAAAATAAAGATTAATAACTGTTTTAGTTCTCACACCAGTCACATGACTGACCTGGAGTTTATTGTTTTAACCTAAACTCTGGGTGCCACTATTTTGACACGGGCAGCTAGTAGTTTTGGTTTTGCAGATTTATATTCACAGGATCCTGGTTTACAGTTGGAACGATATCCAGAAAGCTTTGTATCCGTATATCTCTTCTAGTTGTGTATTGTATTATTTTCCGCTGCGATGTATTTAAATGTAATTTAAATCTCTGATATTTCTGTGTAATATTTGCTTATACTCTGTATATTCTTGTATTCTGATGCATTGTTGTAATATGCAATGAAATGTTCTTCCGTATGCGTTCTATTTTGTCGTGTTCTCAAAACAATCAGGCGTTTCGAACGGTCTGGGTCGGTTTAGCGAATGGTTCGGATCGAGCGAGATTCCTTTTTGTCACAAATAACGATATCTTCCAAATTCCTATAACAATATCCGTATAACCACGGAATCCAATATCGAAATATTCTCAAGATGATTTCCATTCCAATCCATTCCAATTTATTCATTGGAAAATTCTAGTTATTTTTAAAACCATTTCAAATTCAATTTATTTTATTTTAAAAATTATTGGATTTCAAATCTAGTTAAAAACTAGTTCATTTTGATAAAAATATATTTTTATCTTTACAAACATGGAATTTTTCATCCCAATTCTTTCCAAATCATTTATTATAATTTTACACAAATTATTAATATTTTTAATAATTTTATTAAGGCCCTTACAGTCGATTTCCATTAACGGTCATCGAACTGCACTTACACCGACCTTTTCCAAATTTGATTTTGGCATAATTCCAAATCCAAACGTTAGATTTTAAATCCCTTATATTCGTTGGAAAGCTCTTTTCGATACGAACCCAACGGTTCTGGTTTTAGGAGAATCCGACGGTCGAATCTCCCGTAATGTCAATTCGAAGACAATTATTGAAATTCGCGAACGGTCGCTGCGCGACGCATTCTATTAAGGCCATTAAATATATATTATATATATTTCGTTGATTTCCATTTAAAATGTATTTTATAAATTGTTTTAAATTCGTTTAAAAAACGATTCCAACTTCATTTTCAGTTTTAAATAAAAATTGAATATTCCTTATCATTATAATATATAAATGATAATATTTTCAAAATATTAGATTTTGAAATCATTTCCTTTTCGATATTCATTATAAAATTGAATAAAATCGATATAAATATCGTTCACGTCAAAATGGCACATATCTAATCAGCATGGCTTAATCTATTTCAATATTTTTGTGTCCATCCAAAATCGGACATCAAATTCACATTTTGATCTTTTACTGAAAATTATTTTAAAATATTAGTTATTTTATTTCATTCAACACATGAATATTTTATTCAACACATGAATATTTTTAATAGTTTATACATTCAATAAAAATGATATTTTTATTGATTAAATATTTTATTCAGCACATGAATATTTTTAATCCTTTACTGAATATTATTTTAAAATATTCTTCATTTTCCAAATTGGAATGAGACCCAATAAATTACCATATAATGTTATTTATATGGATTCCATACAACATATGTATATAATAACAGTGATAAACAATCATCCATTATCCAGAGTGCATTACACAACTGCATAAGCATTAAATATAAATAACGCTTACAACAGTCCGTCAACCTATTGGTCGACATACAACTAAACAGTTGGGATTAGTGTACGTCAAATATCATCCCAATACCCATGTGGGGTTTCAATCAACAAACACTGAATATTATTTGTGCAGTTGGGCGATGTGTAAAATTTATCGTCCCAATCAATATCAGTTAAATGGGTGTATATAAACAAATCATCCGATTTGTAAATGAATATTTATTTTCATTTCAGGAGAATTTTATGTCGTTCATATATACATTAAAAATTATATTTTTAATGATAAAATATTTTATTCAACACATGAATATTTTATATAATTCATTCATTCAAAAAAAATTATATTTTTATTGTTCAAACATTTTATTCAACACATGAATACATTACAGTCAATTCACTCCAAACAACAATCATGGTTTCAATCAAAGGTGTCGGGTGCTGCTAAGCACCGTCTGCATCGTAGAATATATTTACTGTAAAGTAATTTGAGTGAGAAAGAGTTCTCATAGTCGGTTTCCACTCTGCCAGATTTATTTCTGAATTTCTAAACAATTTGGATTTGAGTTTGCCTGAAATTCTGATTTGCTCCAAATCGCTTGCTCGTCGAGACGATTTCAATGGATCTGAAATCATCCAATTTGGGCCTCGTATGAGAGAGAAATGTTGGATTAATCCTTAATTACACAAATTGAAATTAATATGGCTAATTAATTATTTAATTAATAATTAAACCCCCTTCCCTCTTATATCGTTACTCTCTGTACACTGAACCCATCGTCGATGGGATACATCAACCGTCGCCGCCAAAAGAGGGGATCAGACCCCGATCAATTCCCTCCCCTCGACATGCCTACAAGGGCACCACCATCTCCTTGAACGGCTCCAGGTTCAACGGCCCCTGCGCCATGAAAAATCCGCTCGAAGTTGTGGCCATTGGATGGGGATTTCGAATGATTTACAAATCGATAGCCGATCAACCCCATACGAAATGAAAGGGCATGAAAAATGCTTCAATTTTTGTTTTGGATTTGCATTAAAATTCCACTTGGATTGGAAGAAATTTAAGAAAGAAAATGGGACAAATTTGGCCTTCGAAAATGTTCTGGCGGCTGAGAACGATGGAGCTCCCTAGGGTTTGGTAGAAAAGTATATATACCATTATTTTATTATTATTTTATTTCCTTTAATTTTAAAAAAAACATGTCACCGATATGAACTCCAAATCAAACCCAACGACTGTCGCCCTTAGCTAATTACCCCCATTCCGGACACAATAGGATATGTTTCGTAAGCAAATTCTATTGTTTCAATCAGTTTTCTTTAAAATTAAAATATAAATCAATATATATTGAATTTGCACGTACATTTTAAATTACTGGGGTCACATACTGACTCCAAAAATTACAAAAAAAATTATCCAGCTTTGTTTTGACGATATGGTCCTAACAAAACTAATTTCATCGAATTTGGAGACCGTTTGAAAAATGACCATTTTCTGGTCGATCCAATTCAATTGAAATTAACAAAGCACGTTTTCTTTTGCCATGCTCACTTATTGTTTCAAAAAATTATGAAGATTGGAATCTAGAAATAATTTGACATTCCGGATCCAAGAAAAGCGGTTTTTTCGAAAACGGAGCTCGTTTGCAAAATGGCTATTTTTAAGGGCTTTATATTATATAAAATATGTATAAATTCCATATCGACTATTTTGAATTTTAAATTGGACATTACTTTCAAATTATATTATGAAATCTCAGTTTCTTACATTTGTTAGAAAGATATTATTAAATAGATTCAAATATTTCTTGTTTCGTCCAATTCTAGCTTATATTGAATTATGTACGTTCAATTGAAATTTAAAATCAAAATTTCAAATTACCACGCCATTTCAGGCTCGTTTTATAATTAAAATAAATTTATATGTTCTAACTTCGTTTAAAATAAATTTTTTGTCGTTATTATTTAAAATAAATCATTTTAATTATTCAAAATCCATTAAAATAGCTAAATTAAAATTTTTAAATTGGTTCTGAAAATCCGGGTTGTTACATTCTCCCCCACTTAAAATCTTTTCGTCCTCGAAAAGGAATGGAGCTGAATGTTGTTTAACCAACCAACTCAACTTTCATTCTTCAACTTTTCAGTTTCTGAGAATTTTCTATTTTCTCAAAAATTTGGCTAACACCCTAAATTTTCGAAAAATTTCGCCATAATCTTCTTTGTACGGGGAGACCTTTAAAACCGCAACTAGCCTCACGATACCCTCATCAATCCAAAAGAAAAAGAAAAAGCCAAGCGGCTAGCCAATTGGCGCATAAAATCTTCCAAACCCAAGAAATACAATAAACATGTACCTATTTGTCGGGCATACAATTTTAATCCTCTTCTTAGATTCCTTGTTATGACATGTTCACACATATATATGTACGTGTATGCAATTGCAATAAACTTTCACTTCAGTTCAATATTTGACATAATTTGGATAAATTTACCTTTCATTCTCTTATTGGTTTTATGAATAAGCACACGACACATTCAACAATCAATTTGTTGATTAAATTTTCAAATTCATAACTTTGATATATATATATATTCAAAATCATGTTTTTGATGCCAAATCACAATAATAACCCTATCTAAGCTTTGGTTCTCACACTAGTCAATTGGAAATATATAGATATCCTACCTTCGAAACTCGAAAATAAACTACTGATGCTACGTAGTCATCAGTAGAATCATTTCCAGACGTCTAGAGTGTGATTCTATAACTATCCAGTATATTTGAGGCTTTGTATACACATTTGCAAGGCGTATATGCAAAATTTTCATATACTCGATTGTCCAAATTCAATATAAAATAAAATACTCAAATACGTATAATAGGTTTAAATTTTCAAAACAAAATTTGTTTTCATTTTTATTTTAAAAATAACACTCCATGAAACTCATTCTGGGATACTACTGATCCCATCTCTAATGAGTCATTCTTATTGGATATTACTAATCCAATCTCTGATGAATTCTTTCATTTGGTTCTAATATGTCTTGTTTTCGAGCTCTGTAAACCAAGGCTCCGATACCAACTATAATGACCCAAACTTCCCCGTAAGGGAAAGCTCAGATTGAGTTGAGAACATGACAAATTGGAACACAAATAGAAGAACACTTCATTGTTATTACAACAATTACATCAGAGTACAAGAATATATCAGAGTATGAATAAATATTACACAGAAAAATATCAGAGATTTAAATCACATTTAAATACATAGTAGCGGAAAAATAATACATAACACAACTGAAAGAAATACATGGATACAGAGCTTTCCGATTATAACTCCATCTGTAAATCTAGGATCCTGGAAAAGAAATATCGGCAAAACCCCAACTACTAGCTACCCATGTGGAAAATAGGGGCACCCAGAGTTTAGGTTAAAACAATAAACTCCAGGTCAATCATGTGACTGGTGTGAGAACTAAAAACGGTTATTAAATTGATTTTTACAGTTAAGTAAATCAAGGGACCAAACTGTATAACACGAAACGGGTTTAACCCCAAGAATACCAGTGCATAAAACAAACAACGCAATGCTAATTAAAGAAAATGAAGCTATTATAAGACTCAGGTCCCATCACACAACGCAACGCAAGCCGGAGGATAAAGTTTTACCTTATAATAGCCAAATAATGCTTGGTACGCGAAATTTCATCTTTTATTATTACTATAAGTGTATAGTGTCAAAAACAACTTCAAATATAAATGTATCAATCATAGACGACATAGTATCCCATGCTACTACGTCACTATACTAATTCTACAATTAAAACCGCAAAGTCACGTATTGGAAGTTGGATTTACATCATGAACCAAGGCAAGGGATCATCCTTACCGAATTCGAGACAATCTAGCCTACCATATCTCAGGATACAGTCGCAACTGCACCTAGGAGCGCCAGGGCCGGTCCTCTCTTATGTTTGAGGATTGGTTATTCCTGAATAATACGTTTCCTCACCCTATGTGCGTATTGGTCTGTA
Organism: Allium sativum; assembly: GCA_030737875.1. NCBI lineage: Eukaryota > Viridiplantae > Streptophyta > Magnoliopsida > Asparagales > Amaryllidaceae > Allium > Allium sativum. Next base: position 94,586,298 of record CM060923.1, read on the forward strand.
TGTCGACCATATCATCCATCGGCCCCGTAGTGACTGATATATCCGAGGTACCTCACTTTTCATCATCCACATAAGTAAAATGTCTGGGCTCCATACCATGACACCACTTCTAGCTAGAAAGAAACGCATGTCCTCCCTGCTGTCCTTCATCCCGTTTCTGGTTCATACCGGGGAGTGCAGCTCGCGAATTAACGCTACACAAAGCTACGATATTTAAAGCCGTGCTTTGATCATCAACCACAAGACTCTGCTTTTCAACAAAAGCCTTGATCATTTGCATCTTTGCATGCCACATTGACAATTCACGCCATGCGACTGATGTCTATCGATATATAACCTCTAAGCTCGTACGTCTCAGAGAAGGGTGTTAAGCAAGAGAATAAATTCTCCGCTACCAAACATATATATATATATATTTAATAAAGATCAATTAACATAGAATAAAATCCAATGTCAGACACACATCCATTTACAAGTTCGTTCTAGGTCTAAACGAAACTGGAGGCACCTTCACTACACCAGATTGGACATTTCGCCACTGCCCAGGCGGAAGCTTTGCCACGGTCTCGAGCCATGGCAATTTGAGCACGGTCATGGACCGTGGTAAAGGACATTATGCTGTGCTCATGCCCATGTGGCCACAAAATAGTTTCTAACCCCCTTCCTAGAATACAAAGAATACACCCCCTTCCTAGAATACAAAGAATACACACCCTTCCTAGAATACAAAGAATACGCCCCCCGTGCCCTAACCATCCTCCCTCTCTGAAACTTCACGATCCCACCATAATCGATAATCACTTTCTCTGAAAATCCACGATCTCGCTTCTGTAATTTCGATTTTCAATTCGAGCCTCTCCTCCATTATTTCGATTTGAAAATATTGCTTACTCGGGTATCTTTTCGTCTCCTCTTTGATATCTCCTTCTCAATATATTTATATTAGGTTTTCTATCTTTATTTTTGTCAAGAATTGGGATGTTTCTTTTATTTTTATAATTAGCATTCGTTTTCTGTTGATTTGCTAGGGTTTGTTTTTTTAATCAGCAATCGTTTTTTTCCAGCATTTTATTTGCTGCAGTTGGTGTTGCCATAAAGATCTCTGTATTTTTACTTGATGGTGATATTACCATAGATTCGAAGTCAGGTATCAGTTTTGTACATGTTTTGTTTATGCTTTTCAGATCTATGTAACTTCTTAATGTAGTAGTTATGACAGTTTAAGGTGGTATAATTATCATAACTTTATTATAAATTGGTGCTATATTTTCAGACCTATATTTTAAGTATCATTGTATAAAGTTTTTGTGTTAGTGAATAATATTTGAAATTGAAATAGATGTTGTTTGAATTGAAGTTGCTTTGGAATTTTGAAGAAGAAGCAACAATAATATTTCAATCGTAAGAAGATTAGATTAACTTTCATCTCAGCTTCCTTCTTCAACATTGCAAATTTCAGGTGAGTTGATTTGCTTAATTTATGCAGTATATTAGCCATCCATGTCATATGCAGAGTAATGATATTTGTCAGTTAGGTCTTAATACATCATTATTTCAACCTAGTTCTTGATAAGAATGTGGATAATGATACTTGTAGTAATCATAACCATCCCTGCATATAATAGAAACAGGTAAAATAGCTACAAATAAAGGGCATTGAGGGCATTTAGCAACTGGTCATAACAAGACGATCATACTCCGAATATTTTCACCAACTGAATGGCACTTGTGTACAAAAGTATAAAATCTACTAGTAGAAAAAGGTTAAAACAAGACTCCGAACAAACAACATGTAAGTACGGAAGCTGATTTGATTGAGCATAATATAATGATTCTAAATTCAAGTTCATTTTGCTCATGTGACACCAACGGATGCTGCCTTTTGATTATGGGCATCTCGCATGAAAGCAAGATCATTTTTACGAGGTGAGATAAGAGGGATGTTGCAGAACCGGACGTCGTTGATGACCACTATAGGCATTTTATTAATTGGTTATTTTTAATAAATAATATACATTAGTAATTTATAAAAATAAATAAGTGGTTACATTTCAAACTATCCAGATTCAGTTCAAACCAATTCCATAATACAGAACGCCTTGATACGGCGGTAAATCAATAAAAACATTTCTTAAACGCACCTCATTCGCACGAATTATCAATTTTAGAAATTTATAAAAAAAAGTTAGAATAGATAGGGGCGCACTTGGTCCATTATCGTTTCTCCCACGTTGGATGCATCGTTAGAACGGTGATAAAACAAACAAAAATTCGAACAATAATGATGCAATGCAAAGGTTGGTGAAGGGATAACGATGGTTTTGGATGTGTTGAAGTGAGAACTTGTTGGGTGCGGATGTACTTATTTAGATTAACACAACTAGACTGTGTAGATTGTGAATGATAATTTATTTTCTTGTTAGCGCCATGTCATTATTGACCTTTTTTACGCATCAGACTAGGCTGAACTGGTCTCTCTTTCCCTCATTAAGCCTACTATTCAAGTTGCTATAGTCGAGTGGCATGACTATTTGTTTAAGTAGATATCAACACTATATTTCTGTATATTTATTTTTTCTTTTATCGTGAGACAAGGACGTGAATATATTTGAAACTTATATATATATCTCTGTACCGCACATACCATGCCAACTTAACGACCTATCCCTCCTGGCATCGTTTATAGTTCCTTAAGAATTGTGCGCATGTTGATAGGACTTGCTATATATTTTAGAGTTATTTATATCTATTACTATAGCATGGATACATATATCATTCTACTTATGTTTAGTACTATTTGAGGAAAGTTGCAAATGATTCTTGTTCACAAATAACTGAAAATGGGTCACCACAAAGGAAATTGTTTAGAAATGGAAGCAGTTGAGGTTACAACAGATATTCGACGTGCGACTAACGGTAACGTGTTAAAAATAGCTGAGAAGGGTACCTTGCCTTACTAACCTATCCGTTCGCAAATGTTTATAACAGATTTTCTAAGGGGAAAAATTTGGTTTATGTTCTACACATGAACAAAAAGAATTCAGTACAAAGATGCCACCAGTCTCGATAATAGTGAGTGCTGCTGTTACCATTCACGAGAATCATGACAACTATTTTAAAGCTCTTTCTAGAACTATTTCTAGAAACAGGTTATTAAAAACTTACATGCCATCCCCTTTCTATTACATCATACTTAGGAGGAGAATCTTTTGGGGTTTCAGCAACATTGACAATCGTTATGTGAATTGAGTTTATCATGCCACTACAGTTGCTTGAAAATTTAGGCAATTTCAACCATAAAGTTGTGGTTTAACCCTAAAAACCTATTGTTTTTCCTAGTTTTCTTTATCAGTGCATGCTATAATCAAACAATAGCTCAATGAAAATTTAACCTACATATGAATATATCTAAAGCAATTCATCATATAACCTATGCCAATCTGGGTTAATATAGAAAAAAAAATAACTAGAAAATTCCAACTATAAAAGATGAAGAGTCGATCAAAACAAATAAAATAAACTCACATGACATACATATAGCTTTTCAGCTAGTAGAGATGATTTATTTGTAGTCTTCATTGCCAAGTATGCAAAATGTTTAGATGATATTTTTTTGTACTCAAATGATTTTTTTCTCTTAATAAATATGAGAGTAATAACCATTGTGTAGATCAAAGCAAGTATGCTGTGAAGACGAAAGTTATTGTACATTGGCTATGAATCATACGAAATCCCTTCCAGTGACCAAATACTTTATGAATAACATTAGTCATAACTAATGCTGAAAAGGGTAACTCCTTCAAAAGAAATATTGCTTCGACCAATGAGACTTGAACAGTCGGAAAATGGACCTTAGGACTATTAAATTTGAGTTACAGATTAGTTCATTTCGTTGTAGCAAAATCAACAAAGAAACACCATAGAATAAAACATACAACATAGAATTAATATCCAAGAATTTAATATCTATTCATGTTATGTTGACTATTTTAAGAAATAAATAAATAAAATCTGCATGATACTGAAAATTATTTCAACTATATTTTAAATCATGCACAAAGGCGAGTCAATCTTTTCCCAGTAACTTTACTACAACCTACACTGTAAATTTGTACTCGAAGAAAAAAAATGAATATATATATATATATATGATTATGCAAAATAGTTGGAGTAAGGGTAATATCCAGGTTAAAAAATATCCACATCCGAGCAAATTAGACCGTTCCATTTTGCTAATTCAACAAAGTAGAATCAATGTTCAAGAACTTAAAAATATCCATATATGCTACTTTGACGATTTTTTTTCTATTAAAAGAAGAATCCATAGGATAATTAAAATATTTTGGCTATGCACAAAGGCATAATAAATCTTTTATCATTTGCTTCATTCCTACTTACCATGTAAAATAGTAAAGAGAGAATTAAACTGTAGCAATAATAATGAATTTTTGCAGAAATAGTATTTTTCAAATCCATTGTATAGCTTCCTAAATATGTACTTAAGTTCTGTCAAAGATATGTTTTAGTTGAAAACAGTACATTTTAATGAACCAAACTTCATGATTCAAACCACAATTGAAATTTCAAGAAAAAAATTTGCATTATGCAAGGAAACATGTTGTACATTAATTGTCTATGTAATGGGTTGTGCTTGTGTTTCTATATTACAGATGTATAAATTTGTTAGACCTTGTCTCCTCTATTTGCGTGTTTTTTGTGGGCTTTTTGATTGAGAAGTTTGTACATTAGCGGTTTAAAGATGTATATATTTGCTAGAAATTGTGCTCTCTCACTGCTCCTCCTCGTCTCTTTTTTTGCTTTTGTTTTGAAGCTTATCAAATAACTGTTTTAAAAATGGATATGCATACACATATGAAGATCATTATAAAGTAAGAATGCCAAAATAAAATCATGTCTTTAAGACAGACTAAAGACTGCATCTCAGTTTTTAATATTCGGTCTTTAAAAATTTTTGTAACTAAACTTCAATTTCTAAATTCTGAGACTGATATTTCGGTTTCAAATGTTATTTGGGACTTAATAATTTATGACCGAAACATTCATTTTTTAATTAGTTTGGACTTATTATTTAGAGATAGATTTGCTTAACTAAGGACTGAAATTTGTAGTCCTTATTTCTACAATATTTTATGGTTTAAGTAGTTATCAATCTAATCCCATTTGCACGACTCCACTTTTTCATGGTCGGTTTCGCCTCTTTGAAAAAACATGTTTTGTTAGACTACCTATTGACTGCTATTGACGTGGGAGAAGCTAGTGGCAAGAGTGCTAGGGAGGAGTAAGGCTGAGTGTGTGAAAATGGTTTCTAATTCAAAGAAGGATTTTAGGAGCCCTAGATGACTGCATTCTTAGATGAAGATGTTTGGTGTATTGCTCGTTTACACTTTACTTTGGTGCAGCTTGTGCTATTTCGGGGCATACATTTGACGATGCCATTTGTTATATACATTAAATAGTTATGATGAGAGCTTAGGTTAGGGAAGGAGTAGAGATTCTTTTAAATGTTCACACTTGGTTTTTGATTGTCATATAAGATACTTAAGTTGACACACGTGCCACTACATTTGGTTACTCTTTTACTATTTTTAAGTTTTGTCAATTACAAATGCATGGGACTGACAAAATATAAGAAAATCTGCAGTTCCTTTGGTTTAGAATTGAATTTGATAAATTAACAGACGAATTCCAAGTTACTCCCTCATATAATCCAATGTTATTCTCATATTTTTATGTTACTCGTTTCTTGCCTTTCCTAAGTAAATTAATGGTGAGCAAATGCAGGCATACAAATTTGATGCTTTGGATATCAAATTTCAAAATACATTTAATTGCATCGTAAGGTTACAATTAGTGTATCCAATGATACCACTCTACTTCTAATAACCTGTTGAAACATATCTATAGGACATATATATGAATATCAAACAATATGAACACAGGTACACCGAAAAGAGTTACACCAGCATATACTTAAAAGTGAAAACTAAGACAACCTTTTGGTAACAATGGTTGTGAAGCTCTAACCATGTTGTACTCCCTGATTCAACACTGTATTGATTTTCAGTATTATGTTTCTCAATTAATATTGATAGCAATCATGCTTTAAATATATATAAGTTTGTGTCCAAATATATATATATATAAATGTATTTTTAAAAGGTTTTTTATGTGGCTTGAAATTAGAACTACAAAAACGTATTGGTTTAGTGTCACACAGTGTGTGGTTAGCCTATGCTATTATATTTATGGCATAACTATAAAATAAAATGTATTTTTTATATTTTTTTTTACCTTTTTTCCCCCTTAAAAATCAGATTTGACTGTTATGCCATACTAAAAGAAAGTGCTGTTCGTGTATGTAACAAATAAAATTGTTGTTTTGTAGACCATCGTGGATATACTATATTCATATTACGGATTTGGTTATAATTTTATTATTTAAAGCTGGTATGTAACCTCGTGTTGTTAATCAAGCAATTTGTTCGTGTTAGTAACAAACCCTTGTCGTAATATGAATTTGAGTAGATAGTGGGTTAAAATATGCTTGGAAAAAGTAGAGTTTAATGAAAATTTGAGAATGAAATTTGTCGAGCGATTATTTTCTATGTGGCAATTTTAGGGATCTGGGGCGGTTTATTGTGGGAGATGGGGAAAAGGGGAATACGCGTAGGGTTGTGTATTTTGAAATAGAGAGTTAAAAAGAGATCCACGATAGCGATGTGAGATATTGTTTTCTAGTTTAAGTAATAGACGAGGAACAAAAATTTATTTATATATATTTTTATTCAATTAATTTTTAGTTTTTAAAGTCCATCTAAGAACAACAATAATTTTGATGCAATCACAAGATTTTGTAACTAGTGTTAAACTTGGGTAAATGGCTAAAATATATGGTGAAGTATGTAATATTAAGAAAACAGTCGGTTAAATTAATAATTTCCATGTTACACAGCACTATTAAGTGGCGTGTTCCACATGTTTGTTGAAGCCTGGTGGAATTGTTATTAGTCGCCGATTATTTTACAGGCAAAATGATTAGTGAAAAGTCAGGCTCTAGAAAGGCGTATCGCGTATGCCTATGTAATTGCAAGAAGTCTTAGGTTTAGCCCTTTTTTTATCATTAGCCATCGTTAACTTAATCAAACGTGCAAAACGAGTTGTATAATTTTTATGCATGACTTGAGACGGTGAGAGCCACGCCAAATCTTAATGCACATAGAAAAAACAGAGGACACTATCGTTGCAGAGAATAGCCACAATATGCTGAGGTGGTTATATTTAACATTCAACCTTGCATCTTGTTCTTTTTTATTCAGATGGTTATGTCGGAGGCCAATGTGATTGATCTTAAACTAATCGAATCAACCTCATTATATGATATAGCAGGGCAATATGTCTTCAAATATTGACAAACAATGGATGACAGAATCTGATCGAAGAACTGCACGATATGTGGAAGGAGTGCGGGAATTTATTGAATTCGTTGAGAAAAATGGTGGTAATAAGGAAATATATTCTAGTCCTTGCACACAGTGCAGAAATATGAAATTGAAGATTAAATTAGATGATATTCACTATTATCTTCTTAGATACGGAATTGTCCAAACATGTACCGTTTGGCATTTTCATGGGGAAGAGTCGACGAAGAAGCAAAAACTACCCATTATTCAATCTGTAAGTTCTAATGAGTCTGAACATCCTAGGATGGAAGATCTGGTCAATGATGCTGATAGATTTCATCATTTTCAACCTACAATTCCATCATATGATAATATTGGAGATCCATTTATGGTTGATGTCGATGGGCAGACTAATCAAAGTAAGAAGTATAAATAACTTTTTGATAGTGCAAAAGAGCCGTTGTATCCTTCATGTCCAAAATGGATAACAAGTTTGTATGCCATAGTGAAACTTAATAACTTTAAAACTAAGTATGGCTTTCCCGACAATGGTGTGACTGCACTTCTTAAATTTATAAAGGAGTTGCTCCCTGAAGGTAACACGCTACCGACAAAGTACCCCAACATGAAGAAGATGATTAAACAAGTTGGAATGGATTACAAAACTTATGATGCATGCATTAATGATTGCATCTTATACTGGAAAGATAACGCGAACAAAGTTTCTTGTACAGTTTGCAATCAACCAAGATATAAGACATCATTCAACGAAGAGAGAAGAGCCACCAAAGCACCTCAACAAACATTAAGACATTTTCCTTTAATACCTAGATTGAGGAGACTGTATAGCATTCCATGGATAGCAGATGCTATGACTTGGCATGGGAGTTCCAAGTCTGATCCAACTATAATGCGCCATCCATGTGATTCTTCTCAACGGCGAGCTGTAGATTCTTTTGACAAAACATTTGCTGATGAGCTACGAAATGCCACGCTTGGAATATCAACTAATGGTTTCAACCCACATGCTTCTCTATCTAACTGATATAGTAGTTGGCCATTAATTGTAGTACCATATAATCTTCCTCCATCCATGTGCATGAAAAAAGAGTTCTCAATGTTGACATTGTTGATTTCTGGGCCAAAACAACCTGGGAAAGATATTGATGTTTGCTTCCAACCATTGATAGACGAGTTAAAACAGTTATGGGAGGGGGTCGCTACATTTGACTCATTTAATAAATCAGAGTTCACAATGAGAGCTAGAATGTTGTAGGCAATTCATGATCATTCTGCATTCGAGACATTATCAGGATGCACTACTCATGGCTATTTTGCATGTCCTGTATGTGGGGAAGACACTTGTTCTTATTATCTTCCTGCAAGTAAGAAAATATGCTATATGGGACATCGAATATTTCTTCCTTCAAAACATAAGTTTCGAGATGATAAGACAAACTTCAATAACAAACAAGAATATAGTCGTCCTCCATGGCCATTGAATGACTATAAAATTGAAGAGAAAGTAGCAAATATCAAGATGAAAGTTGTTAAAAATAAACAAGAGATTGGCCGAAAACGAAAAAATAAAATTGACGAAGAAGAGTTTGCCAATGTTCTTGCGTGGTATAGGAGGTCCATTTTCTTTGATTTGCCATATTGGAAAGCAAATTTGGTTCGACATAATGTTGTTGTGATGCATACGGAGAAGAATTTTACTGAGCATCTCATCAGCACAATTATGAGTTATAAAGAGAAGTCAAACGATGGCCTAAATGCACGCAAGGATTTGAAAATCATGGGAATAAAACAAAAATTATGGCTGAAGGAAGATTCTGAAACAAATAAAATAACCATACCAGAGGCAACTTTCACATTAAGCAAAGAAGAAAAAACACGGGTTTTCACCATTTTGAAAAATCTAAAAGTGCCTAGCAAATTCTCTTCTAACAATGTCAGCATCAATCCTCTTGAACTAATAAATATGAAGTCGCATAACTACCATGCCATAATGCAACAATTACTTCCGGTATTGCTTCAACATTCTTATCCACAACATAAGGATCTGCGTAATGCTATACATCATATAAGTTTATTCTTCAACATTTTATGCTCAAAGGTGATTAATAGGAAACATCTTTTAAAAGCAAAGGCTAGTTTGGTAGAAGCATTATGTGTGTTTGAAAAACATTTTCCACCAGCTTTTTTTGATATCAGTATTTATCTTATGGTTCATTTAGCTGATGAAGCATTGACTTACGACCCTGTTAGGTATAGGTGGATGTATCCTTTTGAACAGTAATTATTAATTTTAGTTTTGTTAATTATCATTTGATTTAAATAGCTATGGTTATTTGCAATTGACTACCTTATTAGGTTGATGAAAACATACAAAGGATATGTACGAAATAAAAGATATATTGAAGGGTGTATTGTAGAAGGATATATTGTACAAGAAGCTAGTCTTTACTGCATGGAGTATATGCCGAAAGGAGGTGATGGCACTCATAAACATACTCGTGAAGCATTTTTAGATGAGGATGATGAATTTGCTGATGAGATGACTCTAGATAATGGTAAAGGTATAACATTAACCCAAGTGTAGTTTGAACAAGATCGTAGATGGGTTCTTAACAAGTACGACGGATTAGATGATTGGGAGATGTAAGTTCATAAATTTGTCTTGAATTCCCATTGTTGTAAATCAATTCATATGTATATTTTGAAACATGTGTCGTAGGAGGTATAATGTCTATGTGAAAAGTACTAAATCTTAACCTCGAAGTGCCATGGAAGTTTGCCAAAATTTTACTTTATGCCTACGTAATGAGGTATTATTTCTTAAGTATTTCACGTGTATTTAAGTGGATTATACACCATGACCATACTTTTTACCAATTGTGTTTCTTCAGTTGGTGAAGGCCAACGATGTTGATTCAACTCTTTGGCGACTGGTGAATGGACCAAAGTTCAAAGCACGTAGTTATATGAAATATCAAGTGAACGGGTTTATATCTTCTCCCAAAACTTACAAAGAGCAGATGGTAACACAAGACAGTGGTGTATATATGAAAGCAATCACAAAATTTAGAGCAAGTGGGAAGGATAAAAATTATAAGGAAGCAGAAACAGTGTATTATTGAGTCATTCAACATATAATTGAATTGGATTACATCGATTTCAAACAAACAGTTTTTTATTGTGATTGGGTAAAGGTCGAAGATAAGGTCAATGGTTGCAAGATAGATCCTGTTTCAAACTTGATAATCGTTAATTTAAGAAAATTAAAGAGCAATGATAGAGTGAATGATGAGCCATTTATTCTTGCATCGGAAGCGGTCAAGTTTTTTTATTCCAAAGATCTAAAAAATGACGGATGGTTTGTGGTTTTGCATACACCCAAACGGTTGACTACAAGTGTGGATGATATTGATTTTCCTACTACATATCAATCAGCTTTTGAAGACAATAAAAAACTAGAGGGCCTTATCAAATGCACATGTTAATATGAAATGTATTTTAATTTGGTTCAATTGAACATCTAGTCTTATTGAATTTAGAATTAATTTGCAATGGGTATTTTGTACTATTTGTGAACCTGATCAAGGCGGTGGTTGCGACGATAAAGATGATATTATGCTTGTTTCTATGTGTGTTTATTACTTAGCATGTATTTAACAAACATTTCTGGAAGCTACGCTAATGTATTCCTCGCTATTCCTTCTAGTTATAATAATTTTGAGCTAAATTTAGTTTAAACAACAAAATACAAATATGATTTCAAAGTACTATCACATACAAAAAAACAAGTGCATTTTGTTCAATTATCAGTAAAGAAGTACACTGCAAATAGAGTCATGAATTCACAAGCTTTGTATTTAACTATTATGAAATATGTAATATGAGATATGTGGATATTATCAAGTTTTAACCATAAAGAAGTGCATCCGCATCCGATCAATGCATAATCATAAAATACATTAAATCACATTATCATTCCTCCTCCATGTTCTTATTGAGCTGAAAATTTTAGAAGTGAGATGAATCCTATATTTCCTTGATCATATCAAATGATGTCCATCTTTTGTGGTGTTTCCGTCATATTTTGTTCTTGCATTTCACACTCAATCACTATAAGATTTCCCACGTAGTTTTACGTACATCAACAACATCTTCGTTCTCTGTTGTTCTTGCTTTTTTAAGTGCATAACCAGATACTAGTATACATTAATAGTTGAATGAGTGGTTGAATTTGATATGATTTTACGAGGGAAAAGGACTTTGACGTTATTATGGCAAATGTTAGAAGTCACACTCATTAAAACAATGACAAATGTATTTTTAACGGTTTCTTGTATTTAAAATAAAGTGATGGTGATAAAAAATGATAGATGCTTCGTGAAAGAGAGAGCTGATCCTCTGTCCCAAATTTCTTTTGCACCCCTGTCCAAGCCTCTAAAAACTGCCATGTGACACAGCTAATAAATTAACGTTAGTTTGTTTCTTCACTCTGTTAACATTTTATACGAAAAAAATTATGAAAAATTTAGTTATGAAAAACAAATATTTAAAACTGCAGCTCCTTTTTATTTTTATGGAACAAGAACAAAACTAATAACAAAAAACAAGGTACAATATTCAAGTACATGTTTTTGCCTATGGGATGAATGGAAAAAAATATTTTGATTGACTGCCCTACAACTAGTGCTTGTTTTGGCTGTTACTGAATGGAAAAAATATTTTGATTGACTGCCCTATAACCAGTACATGTTTTTACCTATAGGATGAATGGAAAAAATATTTTGATTGACTGCCCTACAACCAGTGCTTGTTTTTGCCTATGGGATGAATCCATTGATCGGATGCAGACGCAAATATTATGTTGAAACTACTTAATATTTTAGTTCAATTTTCTAGTGAATATATGTACCTTATAAATATATTTTTAGCTTGTGGTGATTGGTAATGGAGGTGACCCTGATGGACATGACGATGAAGATGATCACTGAGTTTGGAACTTGCTCCTTTTTTTGAAATAAATTTTGATGGGACACTTCATTTTTAATACACTGTGCGGTTTTGAATAACTTTCCAATAATCTCTTGGTCAATCTTCTTACAAAATGTAAGACTTTGAGTAGTATGAAACTCTTATTCTTTGCATGTTAGATGGTCATGCCACTATTTTGACTGAAATTGTTGTTCTTTTTCGTGCATTTTTATTGATAATTTATGGTCACTTGAAAAGTCACATATTGTTGTTTAGCAATGTTGCGTTTATTTTTTCTGAAGATTTTGTTTTTTCTGCTATTTTGCACCTTAGAGAATATATATGATATAAGTCAAACCGAAGAACCATTAGTACATTAGAAGCCGGAATAGTGTTGAAACCCAGTGCACAAGCTATTAATGAAACCAATACTAATCAGAACCTTTGATCAGGTCAAATTAGCTTAGTTTTGCCCATGCTATTATTCCAAACCAACATACAGTAACTCTCTCTCTCTATATATATATTATAATATGTTGTCTTACTAAGTATTTTCTTTTTTTAAAAACGTACGTGGTACAATGGGGCTTTTTTCCTTTTTCCATATATGATTTATAGGTATCGAAGTTGAATATAGTGTGTAAGGTCTGGGAGCGGTGAAAAGATTGGATTGCCTCAGGCAACACAAGTTTAGTTGAATTTTTCAATTAAAGATTTGAATGTTTATAAAAATCAATCTTTCAAGGGCACTTTCAAATAAATCAAGCTTTCTTGATGACATCTGCTCTTCTCTCCATTCTAACTAACTATATTATAAAAAATTCAATGATAGTTTTATTATGCTGCACAATATATACAATATATACAAAATAGATAATATATATTTTTTGTTGGAGTTTGCACTGTGCTTGTATTGCAAACTGAGTGCAAACTCATTTTTCAATGGAAATTCAAAATGTTTGCAATGCTAACTGATTGATTTTGCACTTAGTTTGCAAACTCAGTAAGCATTGCGAACACAGTGGAAACTACATATTAATTTTCACAGTTACTGTGCATTTGTTTGCCTACTTGCAGACATAACAAATCATGTGAAATCGGACTTTTATCTGCAATTTTTTTAGGCCAGCACAAATCAAGCAAAGGAAAATACACACCGTCAAGTATGGGAGAAAATTCATACGAAAAATGATGGTACCATATCCGATTCGGCTTCGGTGTACTTCGTAAGTTAAACAAATAATAATTCATATATTCAGTAAATTTTCCATATTACATAATATCTCAAATACTATCATTTTTCAGGATAAAATTGCAAAAATAAAGGAGTTAATAAATGATAGTGATGAAGAAGTTTTATCATTGGATGAGGATATCTTATCCCAAGTTTTTGGCAAGGATAAAAAAGGCCGGACTCGAAGTATTGGAGCCAACATATCACGGACCCAAGTTAAGGCTTCTAACTATAGCACGTAAACAAGCCAAACGGTCTCATGGAGACTCGCAAGACTTAAAATTTAGGATGGAAAATATGGAGGGTACATTAAAGACGTTGGTTGATATGTTCAAGGGATACATAAGTCAAGGAAATTGTATAGATGGAGGAAATGGTACACCTCGAGGAAGTGTTGGGAGAGTGGTGAATAATGACATTGCTAATCTAGTGAATTCGTCCAATTCGAGCAATCTAAAATGCAAAATCCTAAATTTTGAACTACACGTCATTGCAACCGCAATTGTTTGTAGAGATTCGACAGCATGCATTATACATGGAAAACCCATACCTCCAACACATGAGAAATTGGTTGTGGACAACATACTGCTCCCAGAAGAGAAGACAACCAGTCAAAATCATCCTCTTGCTATGACCTTCGGTGAAGTTGGAATAGGTGGTTTTGTGTGTAATCTAAAGAACTCTATTCGTTATCTTTAAAAGCAAAAGCAGGTATGTACTATTATTATACTTCGGTAATTTCAACCTGGACATCGTAAACAATAATGTCGAAATACCTCACCTCAGAAAAATTACCAATATAAGTATATTTAATTGCCTAATATGAGCCAAGGCATTAATGATTAATGTCATGTTTGGGGTTTCCTATGAGTTTGGTATAAACTAGAGAACATGGATCATTTCTAGCCATACATATGTCATCAATGAGAAAAAGATAAGAATGTTATTATACTGTTTTTAGCTTAATAATATTCATCATGATATAAACTCGATGCCCAGCTTAAGCAAACTAAGCTTGTCCAGATCGATTTTCCTTTTCCTTCCACTCATTACGTAAGATTGATTTTCTGCTTTGTTCAGATTGCATATTACCATCGAATAAACTATATATGAAAACTACCTAGTATTCCCAAATAATTGAGCCATTATTATTTGCATCATGGCATTATTTTGGACTTGCATTCTCATACCTTTCAACATCTAGATCCTAGAACCTTTTCTTCTTTGAAATAAAATCTTTATAAATGCGTGTAAGATTATACATCAACATCCACCGTGAATGTATGTCTGGTGTCGCCTCTTTTTAAATGCTAACTTCACAAGAGATCTGTCCTTTTAACAAAAGATATCTGCCCTTCAAGATCTGGCCGGAATTTTGAGTTATTAGCTTAATAAATGGATTATAATACATGGAGACTGATATGTTTGCCTAAATTTTGAGTTTTTTTCTAGCAAAACATGATATTTTTTTACTCTTTCTGAACCAGCACGATCGACCAAACTAAGCTATATAATATTCATATGATATTTGGAATTTTTAGTAAAGAGAAGATTAGATTGGAAAATCCGAATTACTCAGTCATAATATATGCTAACATAACCTCGGCTTGGTTTAACATAACTACTATTTATCTATGCTTACCAGTGCATCTCTGATCACCAAATATTTTAGTTGCAAACTTGTACTTAGAAACTTGAGTTTATTTAACGTAATTTTGGAAAATCCTGTTCTGTGTAAGCCTATGTGACCGACACAGGGTTGTTATAAAACTTTGTTGTACTAGGATCAAATGGCGTGTGTAATCCACTGCACAATTGGCTCCCGCTTTTATAGACTGGCTCTGCCTATGCTCTAATTTTGTATTTTCATATGTAATCTACACATAGTTGAATTTTAACCATTCAACCAAATCAACACATGTCATTATCAAAACTGTTCATTGGAGGTTTGTTATGCTTCATTCTTTATATTTTTACCCTACCATCATATTTTATAGGATTTGACCATGTATGCCATGATGGTCAAACTAAAAAACTCACAAGCCATTAAAAAAACAAATAGGACTCGGTACAAAGAGGGGAGAACCATAAAAAGGTAAAATTACAAACTGGACATAATGGATAGTGTAAAACTGAGTAAGGTTGTCAAAATAAGGAACACATCACCATAGTACTTTGTCTTCCTTATCATTTTTTCCACAAGTGTTATTTAGATGAGCTTCTCATTTTTCTCTATAATGCACGGCTTACTCTTGCATTGCCAGGTCATTTTTCTTTATAATGCATGGCTTACTCTTGCACTGGGATGATAAAATAATATTGCATGATGAGCAGATATTTCCAACTTCAATATCTGCATAAATTTGGGCATTGTGCTTCCTTCTAATGTGTGCACATTTGTGTTTTAATCTTGTAAAATCAGTATATTAATTTGTGTTTTGATTTTGTTCTCTTGTTCGTTCGATATTTGATTTTGTCGTGGCTTTGTGTTGGTGTTGGTGTTGTTGATAGCTGCTCTGACCATGGTATATTCTTCGCAGGAACTTGGATAGTGGGTTTGAATGTAGATTGTTGTTGACAGCTACTCAAGCTTACTACTTCTCAAGCAAACTCTTAAGAATGTATTGTCGAACTGTGGTATATTCTAGTTTAGCTTGAATTAAAAGTATGTATTGTTGAACTTATGTGTAATACGTATTGTTGAACTTATGTGTAATATGTATTGTTGAACTTTGTATGCATTGCTATATCTATGTTTTATTGGTGAATGTTTAATATTTTATTGTCAAGCTTTGTATTGTAATATTGCAGTGATCCATTTCAGAGTTTATATGGTTGAATAATGTATATTGATGCTGTATTTTTTTTTTATAAATAAACTAGCAAATTAGCCACGGGTAAAATCCGTGGCAAAAAAGAAGCTAGCCACGGTCTAAAACCGTTGCTAATATAAAATTTGTCACGGTCCATATCCGTGGTTTAATGACAATTTCCCAATGTTATAGGCCGTGGCCACATGAAATTTAGCTATGGCTATTTATCAAATCAGCCACGGACTTTGACCGTAGCTGAAATTTAGCCACAGGAAATTTTGCCACAGTCCAAAACCGCGGCCAAATACATTTGCCACGGTCCAAGACTGTAGCAAAATTGCTTTTCTGGCGTAGTGCTTATTCATAGTTCCATATGTCCAATACGGAAGAGAGGCCCTCGTATATCCGTCGATCTCCAAGTACGTCTGGACGATCACCAATTATTACCTCGTCTTGGGTGTACAGCCCAATCAAGACATCAGTAATCATCCAAACGATGTGAAGACCCGTGGTCTTCATCGTCGACTTATCGTCAAATCAGTTATTCAGAATGGGTATAAACCCGACCTTTCTGAATAACCCGTGTATATTATAATCAAGTGATATAAACACACAACATACGCCTCATTCCAATCCAGATTATTCTTTTATTCAAATATTCATATCTCTAGGGAAAGGTTCCCATTAATTTTATCTAAGATAAATTCTTTTAGATTTATTCTTTAATCTTCCCTTGGATATCAATTCAAACAAAATTAAGGTTTATCCAAACTAGTTGGGATTAGCGAACTTTACCGATGAAATCATTTATTTATTTATACTAATCCCAATCTATTCATCCCATGGAGCAAAACTGGTAGTACTCCATATCTAACACCCACGGTGTTATCGATAAATTTAATTACCATTTCCCGTTCAAATCTAATTAAAGATTTGACTATTGCTTAGAGCAAAACTGGTGATACTCCATTTTCGATCATTTCCTGAATTTTATAATTTAAATTATCACATTCACATTTCAATCTAATTAAAGATTCATTAAAACTCCACTTAGTTTTAATCCCCAAAAATCATTATATAATGATTATTCAAATTTAGGAAATAAATCCTGTCTTTAACTGGGTTAAAGAACCAATGTCATTTAAAACACAGTTCACGATAAATACAAAATCACATTCCATTAATTATGGAACCTTCATGGAAAACAGATCATTATATATAATCGATATAAACTCCCATATCCAACCAATAATATAAATGGAATAACGACAATGCCTTTTAAATTCCATATATAGTAACAGTCTTCCTCCACAGAAGTACACTTCGATTATCACCAAATCGAGTTCCATTCCATTTCAATTTATTTTATTAAATTGGAAAACTTTACTCCGGAAAATTTCCATTAAATCTTGATAAGAAGATTTACAAATTCCAAATCACATTTAACTGTTAATTAGGTTATAGAACGAATGTCGTTAAAACATAGTTCATGGTAAACCCAAAATCCAATTCTTTTATTCAATTCCAATTAAATATTAATCAATTGGAAAACTTCACTAATCCTAATTAAAACATTTATTCTTTTCTCAACTGGGTTTAAGAACAGCGTTATTTAAGACACTGTTCACGAAAAACCCAAAATCCAATTTAATATTAAATACAAGGCTCTGAATAGAAATTATATCGGCTTATATTCAATATCAAATTCTGAAACTAACAGATATCGTATTGGGAATAACGATATCTGTATCTTCCAAATTCCCGTAACAATATCCGTATAACCACAGAATCCAATATCGAAATATTCTGAAGATTATTTCCATTCTAATCCATTCCAATTTATTCATTGGAAAATTCTAGTTATTTTTAAAACCATTTCAATTCCAATTTATTTTATTTTTAAAATTATTGTATTTCAAATCTAGTTAAAAATTAGTTCATTTTGATAAAAATATATTTTTATCTTTACAAACGTGGAATTTTTCATCCCAATTCTTTCCAAATCATTCATTATGATTTTACACAAATTATTAATATTTTTAATAATTATATTAAGGCCCTTACAGTCGATTTCCATAAACGGTCATCGAACTGCACTTACAACAACCTTTTCCAAATTTGATTTGGGCATAATTCCAAATCCAACCGTTAGATTTCAAATCTCTTATATTCGTTGGAATACGAACCCAACGGTTCTGGTTTTAGGAGAATCCGATGGTTGGATCTCCTGTAATGTCAATTCGAAGTCAATGGTCGAAATTCGCGAACGGTCGTTGCTCGACGCGTTTTATTCAGGCCATTAAATATATATATATATTATATTTTTCGTTGATTTCCATTTAAAACGTATTTTATAAATCGTTTTAAATTCGTTTTAAAAATAATTCCAACTTCATTTTCAATTTTAAATCAAAATTGAATATTCCTTATCATTATAATATATAAATGATAATATTTTCAAAATATTAGATTTTGAAATCACTTCCTTTTCGATATTCATTATAAAATCAACATAAATATCATTCGCGTCAAAATAGCGCATATCTAATCAACACGGCTTAATCTATTTCAATATTTTCGTGTCCATCCAAAATCGGACATCAAATTCACATTTTGATCTTTTACTGAATATTATTTTAAAATATTCATTATTTTATTTTATTCAACATATAAATGTTTTATTCAACACATGAATATTTTATTCAACACATGAATATTTTTAATAGTTTATACATTCAATAAAAATGATATTTTTATTGTTTATATATTTTATTCAACACATGAATATTTTTAATAGTTTATACATTCAATAAAAATGATATTTTTATTGTTTAAATATTTTATTCAATACATGAATATTTTTAATCCTTTTCTGAATATTATTTTAAAATATTCTTCATTTTCCAAATTGGAATAAGACCCAATAAATTGCCATATAATGTTATTTATATGGATTCCATACAACACATGTATATTATAACAATGATAAACAATCATCCGTCATCCAGAGTGCATTACACAACTGCATAAGCATTAAATATAAATAACGGTTACAACAGTCCGTCAACCTATCGGTCGACATACAACTAAACAATTGGGATTAGTGTACGCCAAATATCATCCCAATACCCATTTGGGGTTTCAATCAACAAACACTGAATATTATTTGTGCAGTTGGGCGATGTGTAAAATTTATCGTCCCAGTCAATATCAGTTAAATGGGTGTACATAAACAAATCTTCCGATTTGTAAATGAATATTTATTTTCATTTCAGGAGAATTTTATGTCGTTTATATATACGTTAAAAATTATATTTTTAACGATAAAATATTTTATTCAACACATGATTATTTTATATAATTCATTCATTCAATAAAAATGATATTTTTATTGTTCAAACATTTTATTCAACACATGAATACATTACAGTCAATTCACTCTAAACAACAATCATGGTTTCAATCAAAGGTGTCGGGTGCTGCTAAGCACCATCTGCATCCTAGAATATATTTATTGTAAAGTAATTTGGGTGAGAAAGAATTCTCACAGTCGGTTTCCACTCCGCTAGTTTTATTTCCGAATTTCTGAACAGTTTGGATTTGAATTTTCCTGAAATTCTGATTTGCTCCAAATCGCTTCTAGTCAGTTCCATGTTGAAGTGCTCGTCGAGACGATTTCAACGGATATGAAATCGTCTGATTTGGACCACGTATGAGAGAGAAATGTTGGTTTAAACCTTAATTATACAAATTGAAATTAATACGGCTAATTAATTATTTAATTAATAATTAACCCCGTCCCCCTACATCGTTACTCTCTGTACACTGAACCCATCGTCGATGGGATACATCAACCGCCACCACCTATAGATGGGATCGGACCCCGATCAATTCCCTCTCCTCGACGCGCCTACAAGTGTGCCACCACCTCTTTGAATGGCTCTAGGTTCGGCGGCCCCTGCGCCATGAAAAATCTGCTCGAAGTCGCAGCCTTTGGATGGGGATTTTGATTGATTTACAAATCGATAGCCGGTCATCCCCATACGAAATGAAAGAGCACGAAAAATGCTTCAATTTTTGTTTTGGATTTGCATTAAATTCCGCTTGGATCGAAAGAAATTGAAGAAAGAAAATGGGACAATAGCCTTCGAAAATGTTCTGGCGGCTGAGAACGATGGAGCTCCCTAGGGTTTGATAGAAGAGTATATATACCATTATTTTATTATTATTTTATTTCCTTTAATTTAAAAAAACATGTCACCGATACGAACTCCAAATCAAACCCAACGACTATCGCTCCTAGCTAATTACCCCCATTCCGGACACAATGGGATATGTTTCGTAGGCCAATTCTATTGTTTCGTTTAGTTTTTGTTAAAATTAAAATATAAATCAATATATATTGAATTTGAACGTACATTTTAAATTACTGGGGTCACATACTGACTCCAAAAATTATATCTAACTTTGTTTTGACGATATGGTCCTAACAAAACTAATTTCGTCGAATTTGGAGACCCTTTGAAAAATGGCCATTTTTTGGTCAATCCAATTCAACTGAAATTGACAAAGCACGTTCTCTTTTTCCACGCTCACATATTAATTCCAAAAATTATGAAAATTGGAATCTGGCAATAATTTGACATTCCGGATTCAAAAAAAGTGGTTTCGTTGAAAATGGAGGTCGTTTGCAAAACGGCTATCTTAAGGGCTTTATATTATATAAAATATATATAAATTCCATAGCGATTATTTTGAATTTTGAAGTGCACATAACTTTCAAATTATATTATAGTTTCTTACATTCGTTAGAAAGATATTATTAAACAGATTCAAATATTTCTTGTTTCGTCCAATTCTGACTTATATTGAATTCTGTACATTCAATTGAAATTTAAAATCGAATTTTCAAACTAGTGCGCCATTTCAGGCTCGTTTTATAGTTAAAATAAATTTATACATTCTAACTTCATTTAAAATAGATTTTTAGTCATTATTATTTAAAATAAACCATTTTAATTATTCAAAATCCATTAAAATAGCTAAATTAAAATTTTAAATTGGTTTTGAAAATCCGGGTTGTTACATATTTGGCTCACACCAATTTCAAATTCCTATCCTAATAGCATACCACTACCATTCGAAACTTATTACATATCCTTCACATAAAAGATTATTTAGAATACACACTATCTCTATCCGGTTTCAAGTCAACAAAAATGCTGCCACGCCATCACTTTCATTATTTTCTCCCGACCATGGCTGCTAACTTGATTGTAATATCAACTAGCCTCGCCATCAACCGTTTTATGCTTCCAACTTGATGGCTGCTATAATTCCTCAACTTGATTATAAGTGTGAGCATTCTAAAAATACCGCTTATGTTCAAGATTGTTTTAAATTTCAAAACACTTTTAGTTCACGAAACCTTAATATTTATTCACCTTTTACTTTCCAAAGAAAAATTTTCATAAAATAATTCTTTAATTCATTTCGAATAATATTAAACCACCCACTAATTACAAATTATCATGTCTTTTGGCTATGATGTCGACATGAGATCGCTACCACCTCGACATCCAATTTATTTTCCTAACTAATGTAGTGGTTCAATACCACCCTCATGAATATTTTCCACTATTATTTTAAAAAGTTTACATTATAATCCATAGAATAATATATGTATGATCATCTTGTATAAGTGTTTAAGAAATACCTATCGATGTCGTCAATCAGACGTATTAATCAGAATCCCTTAATATACCCCTTAATATACCCAACAAATAACCTAACACGAAAGATAATCACCAACACTTCAAGTAAATCACCCCAACAATACACTTCACCAAATACTTACTTAATTTATATTCTAAGACAATCAACCACTAAACAATTGTTTAATCACAAACATCAATTACCATCAATCAACTCCATTTATAAATTTCTTAATTTTTGCATAACCAAACAATTCACCTATTTCCGCAGCGCAACTTTGATTTACTACTAGAATAGTAGTTCTCCATCCCAAACCGAATTCGTATTATCCTTCCCGACCAATCCATTTAATTCAACAATCAACTCAATCATAAGAAGGATGGGGTTTAAATTTCCTCAAAATTAAATTAAGCACCTAAGGGATCAGAGGACGGAAATTTCTATCAAGATAGACTACAAAGATAGGGTACCACGCATGGAATATTGCAAAGTGAAATATATTCCTAATTATATACCAAATCTTGGGCTTAAACACAACTTGACTGGTAAGAATCACTAGAAAAGGATAACAAAGAGAGTGATAAAGTAGACACAAGTGTTATCCTTCCGTGTTGTAACACATGTATTTTTCCGATTTTGTTCAGTGTTTATTGTATTTTGTTCTAAACCTTCTCCCTAATAACAAATGCAACACCCGAGATCCACCCTAATAAAGAGTATTGATGAGTATTTTCAACCATTAGAGTGGAGAATAGGGATGGTCTGGGGCTACCGTCCGTAATTTCGTATTACATGAGTATTGAATATGTCAATTGGGTGTATAAGTTTTTTCTTTTCCTATCTCAAGTAGATTGACATACTCAGTACATCTAATATGAAACTACAATGGCTAAGGATCGTATTCATAACAGTATACAACACATCCCAGATAGCAGATAACAGAACAACTACATACTGATACAATCACCGAATACAACATATACTTGTGCTATAAATTTGAATGGTTATACATAAACTATAGATAAATACAACATCACCAAATGAAAGAATATACAACAATTTGGTTACAAAAATATAACTATGGAATAACTTCAAGGAATAAAGTCCAAGTTTAAACGGCTAACCTCGAATCAACAGTAGACTGCAACCTGATAAAACTCCGTCTGACCTGAGTATTACATACATGGATCAGCCTAGCTTATGAACCAGTTATAAAAATAGAGAAATAAAGTTTCAACTAGACGTCGATTTCTTTCTATAAGAAAAGGAATCTCAACACACATGTTTACACGAAAACACTTATGCGGTACTTCCGTTCCATCTGAAAGGAATTCCATATACTTAAGACATCAATTTTGTATCAAATCACACCACTACCAAGCGGGGCACACAAGAGGATACAAACACAGACTTAGATATTACTCTAAGCCCGGGTTACTCAAACTCTACGTTTTGGGTATCAACTCAAGGAGTTTCGTAACACAAGATAAAAGACTCGGAAAACACAAAACAACAATTTTTTTAAAATCACAAAAATCATGAGAATCGCTGAAAACACATGAATCACTGAAATCACAAGGACCACTGAGACCACATGAATAATTAGAATCACAATAATCACTGAAATCACCATATAAACACTAATATTTCGATAACTCGAAGCAATATATATGTATATAATGGTAGTCATCACGAAAATGGTGAAATCATAAATAACACTAAATGCACCAAACAACATGAAGAGAATCCACACAGACTACATTGGCCTCGATAAGGTTGCTGACACCTCTACAGGAAGTTTCACCTTAACGGCAAGGTCACCGACACCTACCCAAGCAGTTTCGTCATCCATGGCAAGGTCGCTAACACCATTCCAAGTAGTTTCTCCTTAATGGCAAGGTCATTGAAACCTCCCCAAGCAGTTTTTCCATCATGACAAGGTCGCCTACACCTTCCTCAAGCACCTTTGTCTTAAAATACAAGGTCGTTGACACCTCTTAGGATGGTTTTGTCATTTATCCGCAGAATGTGTCACAGACTCTAAGATGGCAACCTGAATAATGAAACTCGTGCATCTCATATCACATTCTCTTTGTCAATTTACATCCCGCAAGTCAACTTCACATTCAGAATACATGAACGCTGGAAAACACGAAAAATCATGAAACACAAGAGAATACCAAAAGTAATGTCTTCGATAAAACGAGTTTGGAATCAACCAATCTTATATACCTTTGCATCTCTTACCGCAAGGTTTACAATATCGCTATATCACAATCACGCCTTCTCGAAGGGGTGAAAAGTGTGTTGTTATATATACACTAAGTTTTCGAAACGAATATATAAAAAAAATCTAAAAACATTTCAAAAATCCTTAATTTTGCAAATCCCTTTATATAATTAAAACATACATATTAAGGATCTAAAAATGTTAATAATACAAAAAAAAATTCTTAAACAATTCTTATTTATATTTGAATCCTTCTTTAAAAGGGTTTTATAAAACACGTGCTTGCGTACACAAAATCTCAAAAAAAAACTTGTGAAATTAACACAAAGAAACCAACTCGAAAATTCACTAAACTCAAATTATAGGTTGGTGATAATTTAATCTTTTGCATTATAAGAGTAAGCCAAAATAGAACTCAAGAATCATGGCTTGAAACTAGATCAAGAGAAACATGAAAACACTTAAGGAAAGTCATATAAATCAACACTAAGTCATGAAAATATACTTAGAAATCAATTTTGGTTGCAACTTCTTGATAAGTTTAGAATGATCAAATGACCTCGGAATGGGTTGAAAGTTGATAGGGACAAACTAGAGTAGTATATCTTTCTATTAGAGAAACAATCACTCAATTCCAATTTGATATGAAAAAGAATGATGGCTTAAACTTTAATCAAGCCATGTTGAATTCTGGCCTAGTCTGAAACCTTCTAAAGGTCCAACTTTGAGATCTGGTTTGAATGACCAAACAAACTTGGATTAGTCTGAAAATTTGCAACAAGGAAACAAACTTTCAAACTTTCAAACTTTACAATGCAAAAAGAATCATTCATATTAGAACCATATTGAGGGAGATATAGTACCTTAAATTTAGACTTGGGCACCGTTATCACCCAGCAATCAGAAAAACTGCGTACACAATTTAATATCGCATGTGTAGACCCATGTGTCGACCTATATATGGTGTGTGTCAACCCATGGGTTGACACACCCATTGCCTAGGTCGACACATGGGTCGACCTAGCCTACGGGAGTTCAATAGGCCATACACCAATTGCAACTTTGACAGCAATTTCCAAATAGCAATTAGAATCTGAACAAGATGAAACTTTGCAAGCTCATAAAGCAAGATCCTACTATGCATTACAAAAAGAATTACCAAAATTCATCTGGGATTGACTAAGTTATAACATCTCAAAGTAGTATCATTGAGTTGTTTTGCACAATCAAGGGAAAACAATGGACAAAACTATAGGTTTTTATAAACGGAAACCCAAATTCTTATATATTAAAGCCAAAAGCTATGTAAAATAGAATTTGTGAGTCTACCAACTAACCTCAGGTTGTATTTGGAGGGATTTCTAACTTATATGAGATGAATTTGAACTTCTGCAGTCCAATGAAAGGTGTAGTTGAGACATGCTGGAACAAATCTTACTATAATATTTTCTTCCTCGACTTCTAGAACTGGAGATCGAATCTCTTGATTATATTAGGTTTTACCGGTGAATGGAGGACTAACTAGCTTCTAAAAATGTTTAATTAGAAGCATGTTGAGATTTTATGGAAGTAGGAGGAAAGGACTTCCATTGATTCTCTCAAGCAAGCATCAGGAAGGTGGAAAATGAAAAGGTGCCTGAAGAGAAAAATGAACCTATAGTAACTCTTACCCCTTCCCTAGAGAAATATGTGGGCTTTGGTTTAAAGGATCCAACCTGTAGTGTCCCGAAATTCTGGTACAATTTGAGCTGACCAAATAACACAAGTCCAACCCCAATTGCACTGGAAACCAGAAAACTAATAGAAAGAAAACAGAGGGTGAGGATAGATAAGATAGAAACTTAGAATAGAAGAAGAAGAACATACAACATCAGAGTAACACAAATCTCACAGCGGAATGAACAATACATAATAGATAAATAACTTTGAAATATATCAGTATATGTATATAGTAACATTACCAGAGTATAACACTTACAACACAGTGGACATAAACAATAGCTATATAATCCCGAAGCCTCCTGCTCCAAGCTCCATTTAGTGTATCTGTAAATCCTGACTACTTGACTTCCCATACAAATTTGGGCACCCAAGAGTTTAGGGGAAACAAAACAAAATAAACTCTGGGTCAGTTATGGGACTGGAGTAAGTAAAACAGTTTAAAACAGTTTGAGCAATTAAACGATATCTCATAAGACCACGCCGTATAACGGAACGGGTTTTTCCCTTATGAGAATCCAAAATATTTTATTTAACTTTCAAATCATTTTGAAAGAAACAATGATCTTTTATATCAAAACTTTTTTTGATATTATAATAGTGTCTATCAACCACAATATAATAATCATCTTGTAGAACGCTTTCATCTCACGTTCCATATATATGATATACAATCAAAACTGCGAGCACTTACTGGGTAATGGATTTCCAACTATGACAAGGTATGGAACCACCTTCCGATAGTGTACCTCTAGAGAGGAATACACTAGGTTCAACAAGAACATCTTGCAACCCGGTCACACATGACCGATCACTCATTTCGCTTGAGTGTATCGAATGTATATCACTAACGATTGGGATCAGCAACCATTTCCCGAATGGGACAGCATCGACAGTAGATTATAGAATGAAATGAATATCTCTAGATAGGTGATAATACACCCTAATTGGAAGCCAACCACTTAGCCATGCTGCCTGGCCGATTTTTGTCATTTCCCGGTTGTGAGGCTAGAGGCCACGCTTATCTCTGACAGATCACATGTTTATTTACTTGGAGTGTCACATCGTCATACCCGCCAGATCACAAATTGATTTCCTTAAAAATACAACGGGTATACAGCTAAGAGAAACGAATTCCTCCGCCACCAAACGTACATACGTTTGAAGAGATCAACTTACATGATCCATTAAATATACTCTGTCAGACATTCTTCCATACAGGTTGTCCAGGGACTGGACAAACCGAAGGCACTATTCTTTAAACAGGACAACCCTTGCATAACTCCTTCTTCAATTATCTTCATCATATTTGATCGCAACACTAATGCCATACGGAGTGGTTTTCAGATAATATATCTGATCCTAGTCTCTCCGTATTGACGACGGAAAAAATGGTCAAAAACTTCGATAGTCGGTGAGTTAACTATCAAAGAAAAACATGTGTGCAAACAACGATATTATTTCCAGATGGAAATTCTATCGATTAATCATCATTAACGTTTATCTCTTTAGTTCATTAATTTGTTTATTTCCTGTTTCCATATATTCAACATTCCTTATTTTCTAAATTTAGAAAATATACGTTATTAATCATTGGAAAACATTTCCATCTCTTTTCATGTATCACTATCATTCCAGTATTCTTTATCATCAAACATTTTATTTTCTATGATTAGAAAATATCTTTGATTATATTTAGAAGATGTTTCCAAACTCATTCATTGGATTTAAACAGATGTTTAAATAAAACATCGTTATGCCAACTCAAACATTACACTGATTAACTAATTTCACTTAACCAACCTTCACTATCGAACCTTTCCTTAGTTAAAACGAAGCTAATCAAGTTGGAGTATAACTTCCTCTCAGACCTTAACTGAACAACATTTCTAACTTCGAAATAGACACAGTTCACCTTCTAAATCTTTAACAAACTTCCTTACGAAACTCTTGGATTCTATTTATGACTCCATTTCTTTATTGAAAAACATTGATTATAACTATAGCGTTAAAATCATTACTTCTGAAATATCTAACTCCAAAATATAACTCGATTAACTCGAATCAATTAACCCTAACTCCATTAACTTTAACTCGTTTAACTTTAATTCATTAACTCTTATCACTTAACTCCTTTCGAATAAACTATATTCGATTAACTCCTTTAGAATAAACTATATTCGATAACTCCTTTAACTCTGTTCGAATAAACTAT
Organism: Allium sativum; assembly: GCA_030737875.1. Lineage (NCBI taxonomy): Eukaryota > Viridiplantae > Streptophyta > Magnoliopsida > Asparagales > Amaryllidaceae > Allium > Allium sativum. Next base: position 94,614,634 of record CM060923.1, read on the forward strand.
ATTCGATTAACTCCTTTAACTCTATTCGAATAAACTATATTCGATTAACTCCTTTAACTCTATTCGAATAAACTATATTCGATTAATTCCTTTAACTCTATTCGAATAAACTATATTCGGTTAACTAATATTCAATTAACTCTTATTCGAATAACTAATATTCGATTAACTCTTTTCGAATAACCAATATTCGATTAACTCACTTTCGAATAACTAATATTTGATAATTCTCTTCGAACAACCAATATTCGATTAAATCATTTTGAATAACCATTATTCGATAACTCTTTTCGAATAACCAATATTCGATAACTCTCTTCGAATAACCAATATTCGATAACTCTTTTTGAATAACCAATATTCAATTAACTCTCTTTCGAATAACTAATATTCGATTAAATCATTTCGATTAACTCTAACTCTTATTGATTAACTCTAATTCTAATCGATTAACTCTAACTCTTATCGATTAACTCTATTTCGATTAACTCCTCTAACTCATTCTGATTAACACATTTGATTACAAATACTCCCTTTTCTATTTGTTTATACAAATATTTCCTTTTCTATTTGTTTTACAAATATTCCCTTTTCTATTTGTTTATTTAACAAATAAATATTTCCTTTTCAATTCTATTTATTTAACAGATAAATATTTCTTTTTAATCTATTTATTTTCTAAATAAATATTTCCATTTATAATCTATTTATAAATGTTTTGCAATTATTTCCTTTTCAATTCTATTTGTAAATTTTTTACAAATATTTCCTTTTCTATTTGTTTTCACAAATATTCCCTTTTCTATTTGTTTTCACAAATATTCCTTTTTCTATTTGTTTTCACAAATATTCCTTTTCTATTTGTTTATTTAACAAATAAATATTTCCTTTTCAATTCTATTTATTTAACAAATAAACATTTCTTTTTAATCTATTTATTTTCTAAAAATATATTTCCATTTATAATCTATTTATAAATGTTTTGCAATTATTTTCTTTTCAATTCTATTTGTAAATGTTTTAAAAATATTTCCTTTTCTATTTGTTTTCACAAATATTCCCTTTTCTATTTGTTTTCACAAATATTCCTTTTTCTATTTGTTTTACAAATATTTTCCTTTTATATTTTTCTTTGATTTTATAATTTTCTTTTATAAAATTCTTTTCCTTTTATATATAAAATCCATTAATTTTATATAAATAATTCATTTTCAAAATACACTTTGAAAATACCCTTTTCTACATCCCAGTATTTCTTACGGTATTTAAAATACCCAAATAACAATGATTGATATCATTCAACACACGTAATCAACACAGATTATATATCACATCATATATTACAATATGAAAAACAGTAAAATAAATATTGAGGAATCCAGTTGGATCCCTCCAACCTGTTTCCCTGCATCCACAGATGTTAAACAATATAATAACATCGATTTCATTTCGATATGAAATATTCTGATAAACAGAGTCAATTTTTGATTAACGATATATATATATATATATCGTTATCTATAATTTCAACCAATACATAAGCAGTTCAACCAAACAGTCAACACACAATAATCAGTCATCATTTATCAGTTCTAAATATACGTTATAAAAATATGAACTGGTAGAATTGGTGAGTTTTACTCACCTTGGACAGTTATCGTTAAATAACGATTAACTATCTTTGATTCAAACGGACGTTTTATTTTGCAATAAATTGTCACGAGCTCCAATTCACTGCCAGTCAGCTCCATGGTGTAGCCACCGTCCACACGATCCTGACGGATCTTGTTTTGTTGAATTCCGTCAACATATGAACAAGTTATGGAAATTATAAGTTAACACACATTTTATATATACAATTCATATTTAATTTAAAACCTTAATGGTCCTCACCCCATTTTTCTCCATTTGGCCCATCCGTAAAAAGCCGGACCCGCTTCCTCATAACCCGTCTTCCCCAAAACAGTTCACCGCACTCTAGAAAACCATTCCTCTACCATTTCTCAATGTAAACTCCAAATCGCACCATCCTCCTTACATCGAAACCCAAAACAAAAATCACCATCGTCTCCCTCTTCCAAAACCGCTTCTACCCGACACCACAAACTCATGCTCGAACTCCTCTTCTCGATTACGGCCTCTGTTCTGTCGTGGTCGGCTACTACACAGTATCGACATGTTTTTGCATAGATTTTCACCAAACTCCGCAAAAAAACTCCACACACTCCTATAAATCCAAATACAACTATCAATTGATAAATCGATGCCCAAATCCTTCATGATTCCCAACCCCAGCTCGCTCTGCAGATTTTCGAACGCCAGGAAGTTGCGCGAGTTGCACAAAATATATACGAAGACGTAGAAAATGCTCTTGGGAATCCACATGTATATGTTTTACGATTTATGGAATTTTGTGAGGATTTCTTTTGATTTTTGAACTTGGATATTTCACGTTTTTAATTTATCTGGTGGCGGCTGATGGTATTTGACCAGAGAGAAAATGTGAATTAGGTTTTAAGGGTAAAGGGTGATGTACATATAGGGGTAGATAGCTTATAGGATAAGCCACATATTTTATTTTATTAATTTTCTATTTGTATCTGCACTCTAAAAATCCCTACGAATACACACGATACCTAAAAATCGTGAAAACTGATATGTTGCTACAGTTTGACATTACGGACCCAACGAAACTGGTTTCGTCGAATTCCGACTCCGTTCGCTCACACAGCGTATTTTTAACCGTCAAAATACTGACTGTATTTCACATTATAAATCCGTACGACTACACACTGACTCTAAAAATCACGAAAATAGGAATCTAACAATAATTTAATATTCCAGATCCAACAAAATTGGTTTCGTCGAAAACGGAGGTCATTTGCAAAACTGGCTATTTTTAAAGCTCTAAATAAACCCTTTTAAATATTAAATATATTTAAAAATAATTAAATTAAATATTTAAAAATAAATATTATCGTATATATTCACAATAGAATATCATACTGCTCCAATTGGATCTATAACTTGATATTTCCAATTTCCCAGTTATACCGATATTCAATTTATAGTAAAATCCATTTAAAATATAAATAAATCGATATAAATTATAAAGGAATTCCATAGCGACTTTTCGAAAATTTGATTTGGACGTAAATCAAAATCTACACGAGAAATCACAAATTTTCTCTTCCATTAGAAAAATATACTTCACCAACTCCATATGTTTCTTGCTTCATAGAAATCTGATTTAAAACGGACCCTATACATTCAGTTGAAGTTCAAATCGCCAAATAGCGAACTGCCGTGACGTTACGGGCTCGATTATAATTATAATATAATTTATAACTTCTAATGGCGTTTATTGAATATAAACGTTATTATAATTCAATTCTAAAATGAATTAAATATTTTAAACGATCCAATTAACCCAATACTGCTATTTCAGGTATTTCAGATTATCTCATAATAAAATATATTATTTAATTATTATATTAATTAAATATTCACTATTATTTAATTTTAACCATTTAAATCTATAAATTACTATTTCAATAATTAAATAAATTAATCATGATACCGTAAAAATATGGGACATTACATTCTTCCCCCCTTAAAATAATTTCGTCCTCGAAATTGCTAAGGTAGAAAACAAACCCTATTGACTGGTAAAAATTTATTTATTCACTTCTTGACTTCAGTTTCAACTAAACCAATTAATTCTAATAAAAATATTAATTTATTTTTTTAATGAAAATTTTGAAAAATCCTGATAATTTTCTAACACCTTAACTTTTCGAAAAATTTCGCCAGCAACTCCTTTGTACTGGTCAATAGCTCAAACTCCAACTCGCCTCTCTAGGCCTTCTTCAACCCAAAAGAAAATCAAACAGCCAAGCGGCTTGCCAATTCGGCTCATCAAAATCTCAAACCCATATATAATATAAACTGGTACCTTTTTGTCGGGCATATCAATATATCCTTTCCATGTGTTACCAATCCTGCATATACCAATGTCATCCCAATCATTTGGTTATACCCAAGCCGAATTCTGTTCTTAACTCAGATTCCAATATTTATTTCAACTCCTAACTTACCAGTCAAATTCCATTTCGGGTTATCTCTAATCCAATCTAATTCGATATTTTCTATCTCAATTCATTTTCCACTTAACTGGTTTCAATTCAATTTCTATTTCTATTTTCTTTTACAAATTCTCATTTAATTTGTTTTAATTCAAACAATCTGTTTCTGGGAGTTTTAAACAACTTACCTTTTCCAAAACAAAAACCAAATATTCGCTTTTTGAAATCAAAACAACTTGTTTTCTCAAAACAATTTAAAAACAATATCTTTGGTAGTAATCCATCACTTACAACTCGAAAATGGATACCGTTGATGTATTGATCATCATCGGAATCTATTTCTAGCTATCAGAGTGAGTTGAATACTATATCACTTTCAAAACCATATCTAAACACTTCCATTTTGAAATTCATTTCAAAATATCATTTTGTAACAAAATTAAAATCTCCCAGGATTTCAAAATTCACATATATTTAACCCAGATTCATTTACAACACTTTTATAACCTTCCATGGTTTTAATTCCAATTTTGGTTTAAATTCAGATTTAATCCATTTCACTTATATGAATTCTGATTGGTTATTTACATAACCGTTTAATTTATAATCTTACTCGATTATAATTATGACCAACACATCCAATATATTATAATTCCAATATATATATCTTCTCTATATCAAAATATACTTTGGGTAAAATTATTTTCATTTACCCTCTTTTCAAAACATATCGTGCCGACCCATCGTATTCGAGTGTTTATAAACCCCTACTGATACAGTGGATCAAACTGAACGACCAGAACCCATAAACAACTTAACCAATAGATCTCCACAATATAAAACAATTTTTATATCAATAACAAATACGTGCTCGTACAATCAAACCCAATCTAGGGTATTACTAACCCCATCTCTACTGAGTCACGCCATAGAGCCAAGGTAATTACTTAACCTTAAGCTCTGATACCAACTGTAGTGTCCCGAAATTCCGGTACAATTTGAGCTGACCAAATAACACAAGTCCAACCCCAATTGCACCGGAAACCAGAAAAATAATAGAAAGAAAACAGAGGGAAAGGATAGGTAAGATAGAAACTTAAAATAGAAGAAGAAGAACATACAACATCAGAGTAACACGAATCTCACAGTGGAATGAACAGTATATAATAAATACATAACTTTGAAATAAATCAGTATATGTATACAGTAACATTATCAGAGTATAACACTTACAACACAACGGACATAAACAATAGCTATATAATCCCGAAGCCTCCTGCTCCAAGCTCCATCTAGTGTATCTGTAAATATTGACTACTTGACTGCCTGTACAAATTTGGGCACCCAAGAGTTTAGGGGAAACAAAACAAAATAAACTCTAGGTCAGTCATAGGACTGGTGCGAGTATAATAGTTTGAGCAATTAAATGATATCTCATAAGACCACACCGTATAACGGAACGGGGTTTTCCCTTATGAGAATCCAAAACATTTGATTTAACTTCCAAATCATTTTGAAAGAAACAATGATCTTTTATATCAAAACTTTTTTTGATATTATAATAGTGTCTATCAACAACAATATAATAATCATCTTGCAGAACGCTTTCATCTCACGTTCCACATATATAGTATACAATCAAAACCACGAGCACTTATTGGGTAATGGATTTCCAACTATGACAAGGTATGGAACCACCTTCCGATAGTGTACCTCTAGAGAGGAATACACTGGGTTCAACAAGAACATCTTGCAACCCGGGCACACATGACCGACCACTCATTTCGCTTGAGTGTATCGAATGTATATCACCAACGATTGGGATCAGCAACCGTTTCCCGAATGGGACAGCATTAAAAATAGATTATAGAATGAAATGAATATCTCTAGATAGGTGATAATACACCCTAATTGGCAACCAACCAATTAACCATGTTGCCTGCCCGATTTTTGTCATTTCCCGGTTGTGAGGCTAGAGGCCACGCTTATCTTTGACAGATCACATGTTTATTCACTTGGAATGTCACATCGTCATACCCGCCAGATCATAAATTGATTTCCCCAAAAATACAACGGGTATACAGCTAAGAGAAACGAATTCCTCCTCCAACAAACGTACATATGTTTGAAGAGATCAACTTACGTGATCCATTAAATATACTCTGTCAGACATTCTTCCATACTGGTTGTCCTGGGACTGGACAAACCGAGGGCACTATTCTTTAAACATGACAGCCCTTGCATAACTCCTTCTTCAATTATATCTGATCCCGGTCTCTCCGTATTGACGACGGAAAAATGGTCAAAAACTTCGATAGTCGATGAGTTAACTATCAAAGAAAAACACGCGTACAAACAACGATATTATTTCCAAATGGAAATTCTATTGATCAATCATCATTTAATGTTTATCTCTTTAGTTCATTAATTTGTATATTTCTTGTTTCCATATATTCAACATTCCTTATTTTCTAAATTTAGAAAATATACGTTATTAATCATTGGAAAACATTTCCATCTCTTTTCACGTATCACTGTCATTCCGGTATTCTTTATCATCAAACATTTCATTTTCTATGATTAGAAAATATCTCTGATTATATTTGGAAGATGTTTCCAAACTCATTCATTGGATTTAAACAGATGTTTAAATAAAACATCGTTATGCCATCCGAAAACCCGGACCTGCTTCCTCATAACCCGTCTTCCCCAAAACAGTTCACCGCACTCCATAAAACCATTCCCCTGCCATTTCTCAACGTAAACTCCAAATCGCACCATCCTTCTTACATCGAAAACCAAAACAAAAATCACCATCGCCTCCCTCTTCCAAAACTGCTCCTACCCGACACCACAAACTCATGCTCGAACTCCTCTTCTCGATTGCGGTCTCTGTTCTATCACGGTCGGCTACTATACAGTATCGACATGTTTTTACACATATTTTCACCAAACTCCACAAACAAACTCCACACACTCCTATAAATCCAAATACAACTATCCATTGATAAATTGAGACGACCCCAAACCCCGTACTCACGGCGGCAAGGGTAATCCGTGGAATATAACACAGAAACAGATAATAGCAGAACAAAATTAAATAAATACACCAGATAATGAACAATAGAATATACTGGATAAAAGTAATCATCAGAGTTACACAGTATACAGGATCTTACTTAGTACAAATACAGTTCAGCTATACATAAATGTCTACAGCGGAAAACAAACAAAATATGTACAATAGGAGCTGAACAGCATAAAAAGAGATAAATGATAGAATCCATCTTCAGCTCCAGCTATCCAGAAAGAACCAGCTAAACCTGAATACAAGGCTGCCCGTGTAGAAAAAGGGGCACCCGAGTTTGAAAGTGAAACAAACTACGAGTTAGTCATGGGACTGGTATGAGAAATCCACTCAACGCATTTAATATATGGCGAATCACAGGACCACGCCACTTTCGTGGAACGGGTTTACTCCATTGGATTGCCAGTGCTTTAAAACCAAATCATTCTTTTAAACATCGCTATGCTTTTTATAAAAATGAAGCCATTATAAGACTCAGTTCCCATCACACAATGCAACGCAAACCGGAGGATAGAGTTTTTACCTTATAACGGCCAAAATATGCTTGATACGAATAAAACAAAGGCATTTGATATTATTGCTAGTGTTTATATGTTTTGAAAACAATTTCAAATCATAACTATCAATCATAGACAGCATTAATGCCCCATACCACTATGTCTCCATATATAGGTATACAATCAAAATCGCACAGTCACGTATTTGGAAATTGGATTTCCGTCATGAACCAAGGCAAAAGATAGTCCTTACCGAATTCGAGACTGCCTAGCCCGAGTCTCAGGCAAGCGCGCAAGCAAGCCTTCGATCGTCAGGGCCGGTCCACCGATGTGGATTATTATGCCTGAACACTACGTCTCCCCGCCCTTTGGGGCGTAAACGAGCCAACGAATGACTCCATCGGACCCGGATCGTCCGATCTAACCGAGGCGCCTCATAACAGCAACAACCACACAGGTGAAAAGTATATAAATGTCAGGGCTGGTAGGTCACTGACACCACCCTAGCTAGGAAGAAACGCAAGCCCTCCCTGATGTCCTCTCCCGTTTCTGGTTCATACCGGGGTGTGAGGCTCGCGATTTCACGTTATACACAAAGCTACGCCATGCAGGCGGTGCTTTGATCATCACAACAAGACTTTGCTTTTAACCAGAAGCCCTGATCATTTGCCACTTAGGCATGCCATACTAGCAATTCATGCCATGCGACTGATGTCCATCGATATACAACCTCTGAGCTCGTGCGTTTAAGAGAAGGGCGTTAAGCAAAAGAATAAATTCTCCGCCGCCAAACAGATGTATATTTAATAGAGATCAATCAACACAGAATAAAATCCAATGTCAGACACACAGTCCATTTACAAGTCCGTTCTGGGTCTGAACGAAACCGGAGGCACTAAATACCTCGCAAACCCATCGATCACCACGTACGTCTGGACGATCACCACTCATTATTCATATTTCGGGATGCCTCCCAATCAGGACCTCGGTTACCATCCAAACAAGGTGAAGATCTCCGGTCTTCGACCATCGTCTTCATCTTCGACTTTCAATCGTCGGTCAATTATTTGAAATGAGAATTAACTCGGCCTTTTCAAATAATTCACGTATTTTTAGAATTTCAAATCAATTTATTTCAATGGTTAAATCAATCGACAACACCAACTTGTTCTTTAATGTATTTTTCACAGCAAACACATTCAACCATCAAAAGCAACATAAATCGAGCAAATTTAGTTTATTCCCATTCCATATCGTTTATGATATTTTATAACAATTTATCGCCATTTTTATTTATTTTAAAATAGCCAATTTAGTCAAAACGACGCTTCGGGCCATAACGCGGTCGTGGCGCTGTTTTTCTTTAGATTTGATTTACACATATCTGAAAATCTAACCGTTGGATCTTCACAAAATTTACATCATTAGAAAGGTCTTTTCAAAACGAATCCAACGGTTCCAATTTCGGGAAAATCCGACGGTCGGATCTCCCGGTACAATCGTTTGAAGTTTCGATTTCAAAATACGAACTGCAGCGTCGTTATTCGATTAAATATATATATATATATATATATATATAAATATAATCGTTTCTGGCGCTGTTTTTCTTCTGATTTGAATTAAACATTCCAGACAATCCAACCGTTGGATTTTTACAAAGTTGGTGCCGTTGGAAAGACATTTCCAAGGCGAACCCAACGGTTGCGGTTTCCGGAAAATCCAATGGTCGGATTTCCCGCACTAAATGTTTGAAATCACGGTTTCAAAACACGAACTGCACGGCCACGTTTCGTTTTAATTTTATTTATATTTATATATTTATATAAATATAGTTCATTCAACAATTTCAATATCGTTTTGACTTCAAATATTTCACTAACGCCTTTAAATTTTGGAAAATTTCGCCATAACCTCCTTTGTACGGGAGGGGCTGGGAAAATTCCCAAATAGCCACACGGGCGTCTCATGTCGAAAAGAAAAAGAAAAAGCCAAGCGGCTAGCCAACAGGCTCATAAAATCATCACCCAAACAAAACAGTAAATGTGTACCTATTTGTCGGGCACAAAATTTTATTCCTCTTCTCTAGCCCCTTTTGCTATAACCTGTTCAATAAATATGCATGTACGTATATACAGTTCTTATCACTTATCATTTTCCATTCAACTTCATATTTGATTCCATTTGGTTTTAAAATACCATTCATTCTAATGTTGCATGCATAGGCAAAAATCATATCATTAGCTAATTGATGAATCTTTCGACTCATGCATATTTATTTGGATGAGTTGCTATTTTTAACACTTCACATTTCAACGATTTATGTATATAATAAAAATGTGATTTTTATTGTAAAACAATTCATTTCAAAACACTATTATTTTATATAGTTTATATAGGTGATAAAATAAGGATTTTTCTTATAATACAATTTATTTCAAAATATGAATACCATTCAATACATGAATTTCAATTCAACGAATGAATATCGATTCAACACATGAAGGTTTTCTATAGTTTCTATATATAGATAAAAATGTGATTTTTATATTTAAAACACGAATACCATTCAACACATGAATTTCAATTCAACGAATGAATATCGATTCAACACATGAAGGTTTTCTATAGTTTCTATATATAGATAAAAATGTGATTTTTATATTTAAAACACGAATACCATTCAACACATGAATTTCAATTCAACGAATGAATATCGATTCAACACATGAAGGTTTTCTATAGTTTCTATATATAGATAAAAATGTGATTTTTATATTTAAAACACGAATACCATTCAACACATGAATTTCAATCAACGAATGAATATCGATTCAACACATGAAGGTTTTCTATTCAACGAATAAATATAGTTTCAGCAAATGAAAATAATTCAAACACATGAATATTATTCAAAATTTCGGCAGCATAACGGCAGGGTAGTTAAAACCGGGACCGTCCCTAGTACGGCTCCTAGCTTTACCTTAAAACCTCGCGGTTTTTGACAATGGGGATCATGCATCTAGTTCGCACGCAGGCGACATGTATATGTTTATTTCATTTCCACAAACTAATCCTATGTGGTTTCAACCAAATATTTCTCAACCACAAACGGGTATTTTTCAACCACAATCAATCAATATCAACCACAAACAATTCCAACCAACCATTCGCTATCAATCAATTTTCACACCAATCACAACCAATAAATATCGTCCATGGTTTGTGGACGAGGGGCGTATATATATATATATATATATTTATATATAGCAATTCACTTCTATTTCAACACATATATAATTTTTACAACGCATATATAACTTATACATCGAACGTACAACTTATACAACGCTTATACATGAGGTGTACAACGCTTATATAACTCATACATCGAATATATAATTTATACATCGTCGTTTCCATATCGTTTATAAATTAGAAATCTCACATTGGGTTCCACTCCACCAAAAATGGCAGAAGGCTCAGAAAAATATGAGGTCTCTTCTAAAATATAGAAGACGTCCACACGGTCACGATGTTTCATGTTTCATCGAATTTCGTTAACGAACGAAAAAGATATGATTTTCAAAGTTTGCAACGGTTTAAAGGTGTTAAAACTGTTGAAAATAAATTAAAGTCGTTACCTTCAATAAATGTTCAAAACTAGGTTTGATTCTTGCTCTCAATCCGTTGCACGATACGAAGATCGGGTTGTACCACGTCGAAGAGCTTGGAGTTGCGCACAAGGCGGTGGTGGCGCTGGTGAACTCGACGGCGAGATGGCCCCCTGGCGGCGCGATGAACGATCAGACTTTGGAGGCTTCAAACGAACGAAATACTCCACGAAAAAATCGAAACCAGGTATGGATTTGAAGCTCGCCTCGAGCTCTTCAAAATCCCTAACTGGAGCACTTGATTTTACTGAGCGTGGAAGGAGGAATCGAGGAGAGAAGGTGGCGAGCTGTTTCCGTCGTCGGTTTAGAGAGGGTCGGGGAGAGAGAAAGAGTGGAGTGGCCAATCAGATTTTTCCATTTAATTTATATATTTTTAAAATTTCAAAAGTACCCCTTACACAGACGAACACCAATTCAAACCCAACGACTGTCGTCCCTAGCGTTTTACCCCCATTCCGAACACAATGGGATATGTTTCGTAGGCCCATTCGACTGTTTCAGTCAGTTTTCCTTCAAATTAATATATAAAACATTCAATATTTGATTCGAATGTACATTTCAATTTGCCAGGGCCACAAACTGATTCGAAAAATTCTAGAAAAATAAATCTAGCTATGTTTTGACGATACGGTCCCAACAAAACTAGTTTCGTCGAATTCTGAGACCGTTTGCAAAAAGGCCCATTTCTGGTCGATCCAATTTAACTGTAATTGGCGAAAACACGTTTTCCTTTGCCACGCTCACATACTAGCTTCAAAAATTATGAAATTTGAAACCTAGCAATAACTTCACATCCCGGATCCAACAAAAGTGGTTTCGTCGAATTTCGAGTTCGTTTGCAAAATGGCCAATTTCACGGGCTATATAAATTCCATAGCGACCTTTCTGAAAATTCATTCGGCCATAACCTTTGCTTTCCGCTATGAAAATTCGATTTTTCAGATTCGTTAGGAAGGTATTCACTAACAGATTTAAATATTTTTGGTTTCACTAAAATCCGTTTTGTTTTGCTCCCGGTACAGTCCGACGAAGTTTGAATTCAATTTTTGAAACTGCAGCGCCATTTCAGGCCTTGTTTATAATTAGAATTAATTATATTCGTTTTCAATTGTCGATTCAAACTCACTTTCCATTGCCATTATTTAAAATATTTATTTTAAATATTTAAAATCCATTATTTTAGCCAATTTAAAAATTTTAAATTGGTTCAGATTTTCTGGGTCGTTACATAAATCAATGCCCAAATCCTTCATGATTCCTAACCCTAGCTCGCTCTGCAGATTTTCGAACACCAGGAAGTTGCGCGAGTTGCACAAAATATATACGAGGACGTAGATAATGCTCTCGGGAATCCATATGTATATGTTTTACGACTTATGGAATTTTGTGAGGATTTCTTTTGATTTTTGAACTTGGATATTTCACGTTTTTAATTTATCTGGTGGCGGCTGATGGTATTTGACTAGAGAGAAAATGTGAATTAGGTTTTGAGGGTAAAGGGTGATGTATATATAGTGGTAGACAACTTATAGGATAAGCCATATATTTTATTTTATTAATTTTCTATTTGTATATGCACTCTAAAAATCCCTACGAATACATACGATACCTAAAAATCATGAAAATTGACATGCAACTACAGTTTGACATTACGGACCCAACGAAACTGGTTTCGTTGAATTCCGACTCCGTTTGCTCACACAGCGTATTTTTAACCGTCAAAATACTGACTGTATTTCACATTAAAAATCCATACGACTACACACTGACTCTAAAAATCACGAAAATAGGAATCTAACAATAATTTAATATTCCGGATCCAACAAAATTGGTTTTGTCGAAAAAAGAGGTCGTTTGCAAAACTGGCTATTTTTAAAGCTCTAAATAAACCCTTTTAAATATTAAATATATTTAAAAATAATTAAATTAAATATTTAAAAATAATATTATAGTATATATTCACAATAGAATATCATACTGCTCCAATTGGATTTATAACTTGATATTTCCAATTTCCCAGTTATATCGATATTCAATTTATATTTAAAATCCATTTAAAATATAAATAAATCGATATAAATTATAAAGGAATTCCATGGCGACTTTTCGAAAATTTGATTTGGACATAAATCAAAATCTACACGACGAAATCTCGATTTGTCTCTTCCACTAGAAAAATATACTTCACCAACTCCATACATTTCTTGTTTAACAGAAATCCGATTTAAAACGGACCCTGTGCATTCAGTTGAAGTTCAAATCGCCAAATAGCGAACTGCCGCGACATTACGGGCTCGATTATAATTATTATATAATTTATAACTTCTAACGCCGTTTATTGAATATAAATGTTATTATAATTCAATTCTAAAATGAATTAAATATTTTAAACGATCCAATTAACCCAATACTGTTATTTCAGGTATTTTAGATTATCTCAGAATTAAATATATTATTTAATTATTATATTAATTAAATATTCACTATTATTTAATTTAAACCATTTAAATCTATAAATTACTATTTAAATAATTAAATAAATTAATTATTATATCGTAAAAATACGGTTCATTACACAACCGCAAATAATTAAAGTGTTGCAAGTACCAAGTGTTACAAATTATTTGAGTTAGGCTACACAATAATATACACAAGTAAAAAGATGAGTAGGATAAACTAATATGGAAATGAGATTAATATACTAAATGTGGAAGTTCTAATAGATGATATACTGACTTTGATAAATGCAAGTAAATATTTAATGAGATAAATATCTAGGAATGTTATCACAGATAATTTGTATAAAAGATGCAAATAAAAGTAAAGAACACCAGTAATTTTGATACTAGTTCGGAGCACCGTCCTACATCCAGTCGCTAAGATACCCTTAGGCCTTTAACTATAAAACCCTCACTTAACCGGAAGGAAATGTCTCTATAGCCGTCATGGGACTTCTTTCTACCTAGACTGTACCAGTTAGGATTTTCCGCATGGACTTACTTATAGGACTTCACCACCTGAATTACCTACAGGATTTTCCACCACCTTTGTAGGACTTTGTTACAAGAAAATAATTGACTTATTTGTTGAGGCAACGCCATTCCCGATAAGACGGTGGCAAGGGTAATCTTTGGAATATAACACATAAACAGATAACAGCAGAACAGAAATAAATAAATACACCAGATAATGTACAATAGAATACACTGGATAAATATAATCATCGGATTTGCACAGTATATAGGATCATAATTAGTACAAAATACAGTTCAGCTATACATAAATGTCTACTGCGGAAAAGAAAACATAATATGTACAACAGGAGCTGAACAGCATAAAAAGAGATAAATGATAGAATCCATCTTCAGCTCCAGCTATCCAGAAAGAGCCTGTTAAAACCTGAATACAAGGCTGCCCGTGTAGAAAAAGGGGCACCCGAGTTTGCAAGTGAAACAAACTATGAGTCAGTCATGGGACTGGTATGAGAAATCTACTTAACACATTTTCAAATATGGCTAATCACAGGACCACGCCACTTTCGCGGAACGGGTTTACTCCATCGGATTGCCAGTGCTTTAAAACAAATAAATCTTTTAAACATCGCAATGTTTTTTTATAAAAATGAAGCCATTATAAGACTCAGTTCCCATCACACAATGCAACACACACTAGAGGATAGAGTTTTACCTTATAATGGCCAAAATATGCTTGATACGAGCAAAACAAATCATTTGATATTATTGCTAGTGTATATATGTTTCAAAAACAATTTCAATCATAACTATCAATCATAGGCGGCATTAATGCCCCATACCACTATGTCGCAATATATAGGTATACAATCAAAACTGCACGATGTCGTATTTGGAAATTGGATTTCCGTCATGAACCGAGGCAAAAGATAGTCCTCACTGAATTCGAGACTCTCTAGCCCGAGCCTCAGGCAAGTACTCAGTCAAGCCTTAGGAGCCACAGGGTCGGTCCACCGATGTGGATTAAAATGCCTGAACACTGCGTTTCCCCGCCCTTTGGGGCGTAAATGAGCCCAATGACTCTATTGGTCCCGGATCGACCGATATATCTGAGGCGCCTCGCAACAGCAACAACCACACAGGTGAAAAGTATATAAATGTCAGGGCTAGTAGGTCACTGACACCACCCTAGCTAGAAAGAAACGCATGTCCTTCCTGGATCCTTCTCCCGTTTCTGGTCCATCCCGGGGTGCGAGGCTCGCGAATTCACGTTATACACAAAGCTATGCCACAAAGGCTGTGCTTTGATCATCAACCACAAGACTTTGCTTTTCAACAGAAGCCTTGATCATCTATCACTTAGGCATGCCACACAGGCAATCCACCCCGTGCGATTGATTTCTATCGATAAATAACCTCTGGGCTCGTACGTCTCAGAGAAGGGCGTTAAGCAAGAGAATAAATTCTCCGCCGCCAAACAGATATATATTTAATAGAGATCAATCAGCACAGAACAAAATCCAATGTCAGACACCCAGTCCATTTACACGTTCGTTCTGGGTCTGAACGAAACCGGAGGCACTCAATACCTCGCATATCTGTACAATCAACAAGTACGTCCCGGTGGCTACTACTTCAACCCCGTCAAGGTAGCTACTCCCATCATGAGCATCAGTAGCACCCCTCCATTCGACGTGAAGATCATCGGTCTTGCACCGTCTTCACATCTTCGACCTTCACTCGTCGATCAATTATTTGAAATGAGAATTAACTCGGCCTTTTCAAATAATTCACGTATATTTAGAATTTCAAATAAATTCATTCCAATGGTTAAATTATTCGACAACACCAATTTTGTTCTTTAATGTAATTTTCACACCAAACACATTCAACCATCAAATATCACATAAATCGAGCAAATTCAGTTTATTTCCATTCCATATCGTTTATAATATTTTATCACGATTTATCGCTATTTTTATTTATTTAAAAATAGCCAATTCATTAAAACGACGCTTCAGGCCATAACGCGGTCGTGGCGCTGTTTTTCTCTAGATTTGATTTACACATATCTGAAAATATAACCGTTGGATCTTCACCAAATTTATATCATTAGAAAGATCTTTTCAAAACGAATCCAACGGTTTCAGTTTTGGGAAAATCCGACGGTCGGATCTCCCGCACTAATCGTTTGAAGTTATGATTTCAAAATACAAACTGCAGCGTCGTTATTCGATTTAATTTAATTATATATATATATATATAAATATAATCGATTCTGGCGCTGTTTTTCTTCAGGTTTGAATTAAACATTCCAGACAATCCAACCGTTGGATCTTTACAAAGTTGGTGCCGTTGGAAAGATATTTCCAAGGCGAACCCAACGGTTGTGGTTTCGGGAAAACCGATGGTCGGATCTCCCGCACTAATCGTGTGAAATCACGGTTTCAAAACACGAACTGCAGCCTCGTTATTCACTATATTTTAATTATATTTATATAAATATAATTCTTCCTTTCATTTCAAAACGATTTCCACTTTATACATTTGATAAAAATGACATTTTTGTCTAACAGACATTTATTTCAACACTTCACTATTTTATAAAGTTCATATAAATGATAAAAATATGATTTTTATTATAAAACAATTTATTTCAAAACATGAATGTCATCCAACACATGAATTTTTATTCAACACATGAATTTCTATTCCACACAGGAATATAGTTTCAACACATGAAAATAATTCTAACACATGAATATTATTGAAAATTTCGGCAGCATAACGGCAGGGTAGTTAAAACCGGGACCGTCCCTAGTACGGCTCCTCGCTCTACCTTAAAACCTCGCGGTTTTTGACAATGGGGATT
The DNA here is from genome assembly GCA_030737875.1 of Allium sativum. NCBI lineage: Eukaryota > Viridiplantae > Streptophyta > Magnoliopsida > Asparagales > Amaryllidaceae > Allium > Allium sativum. The sequence continues at coordinate 94,631,819 of CM060923.1, forward strand.
CATGCATCTAGTTCGCACGCAGGCGGCATGTTTTATTTTCATTTCCACAATCTATTCTAATTTTGTTTCAATCACCAATGGGTATTTTTCAACCACAACCAATCAATTTCAACCACAAACAATTCTAATCAACCATTCGCTATCAACCAATTTTCACACCAATCACAAACAATAAATATCGTCCATGGTCTGTGGACGAGGGGAGTATATATATATATATATATATATATATTCGTATATAAATATATTTCGATTGACTTCAATTCATTTCAACGCACATACAATTTTTACAACGCATATATAACTTATACATCGAACATACAACTTATACAATGCTTATACATGAGATGTACAACGCTGATATAATTCATACATCGACTATATAATTTATACATCGTTGTTTTCCATATCGTTTATAATATTAGATATCTCACATTGGGTTGCACTCCACCAAAAATTGCAGAAGGCTCATAAAAATATGCGGTCTCTTCTGAAATGTAGAAGACGTCCACACGAGTCCACTATCTCTTGTTTCACTGGATTTCGTCAATAAATGAAAAAGATATGTAATTTTGAACATCAAACTATTTAGAAACGTAATTAATTAAATCTATAGCGTTTAAAGACACTACCTTTTCCCCTGTTAAAAATCAACAGCCGACAGTCACCCTAAGGTTCCAACCTAGGGTTGGATTTTGCACCGCCTAGGGCCACCGTACGTCAGATCAGAACCCTCCACGGTAGAGAGCTCCCCCTCGCGCGCAGATCGAGACAGGTGGGGTGAAGTTCGAATTCGCATGCAGGGGATGGCGGCGCGACAAAGTTTTCCACTTTGGGCGCTCAATCCGGCGAAGATAGGCGATGGTGGAGGGCGAGGCTTGGATGGATGTGAAGGGGAGGAGGAGGGCTTCGAAGTTAGGGTGGTGGCGGAGGCTGGAAGTGGTTGTGGCGGCCGGAAAATGGCCAAGAAGTTTCGAGCCTTTTCCGCCTTTCAATCGGGATGAACGGCGGCTAGGGTTTAGTTTATTATATTTTTTTTCTATTTTCTGATTGGTTGGGAGGATATTTATAATATTTTAATTTCCAAAAATACCCCTTTATTAATACGAACCCCAAATTCAACCCAACGGCTGTCGTCCCTAGCGTTTTACCCCCATTCCGAACACAATGGGATATGTTTCGAAGGCCCATTCGACTGTTTTAGCCAGTTTTTAACTCAAATTAAAATATAAAACATTCAATATTTAATTTAAACATATATTTCAGTTTGCCGGGGCCACATACTAACTCGAAAAATTCCAGAAAAATAAATCTAGCTATGTTTTGACGATATGGTCCCAACAAAACTAGTTTCGTCGAATTCTGAGACCGTTTGAAAAATGGCCCATTTCTGGTCGATCCAATTTAACTGTAATTGACCAAAACACATTTTCCTTTGCCACGCTCACATACTAGCTTCAAAAATTATGAAATTTGAAACCTAGCAATAACTTCACATCCCTGATCCAACAAAAGTGGTTTCGTCGAATTCCGAGGTCGTTTGCAAAATGGCCATTTTCACGGGCTATATAAATTCCATAGCGACCTTTCTGAAAATTCATTTGGCCATAACTTTTGATTTCCGCTATAAAACTTCGATTTTTCAGATTCATTAGAAAGGTATTCACTAACAGATTTAAATATTTTTGGTTTCACTCAAATCCGTTTTGTTTTGCACCCGGTACAGTCCGATAAAGTTTGAATTCAATTTTTGAAACTGCAGCGCCATTTCAGGCCTTGTTTATAATTAGAATTAATTATATTCATTTTCAAACGTCGATTCAAACTCACTTTTCATTGATATTATTTAAAATATTTATTTTAAATATTTAAAATCTACTATTTTAGCCAATTTAAAAATTTTAAATTGTTTCAGATTTTCCGGGTCGTTACATTTGTATTTTAGTACAAAATGGATTTGTCACGAATGAAGTACAATATCCTATAATATTCTCCTCGTTTTTAAAGTGTAAGAAATGTAAGTAAGTGGAGATAAAATAGGATTTTAGTCTCTTTTGAATTCAAATGAAGTTTGAATTATAACAGCAAAATCCAAAGAGATACAGAATGCAAGAATTGAGCGATTAAAATGAGTATGAACTTGATTTCAATAGAATATAAAAGAATGAGTTCGATTAAGTTATCTGAGATGTTACTCTTACATGTATTTATAATGATTCAATAGTTACAACTGGTGGTCAAGTTTCATGGTCGAAATCTAAGAGATACAACCATTAGAGATTAAGAGAACTCTTGATAAAGAGTCATGTCTCTTCAGAATATGACAATTGAAACTCTGTTCAGTCGACTGAATATTCTTAGTCAGTCGACTAAACTGGAAGTCCTATAAACGTTTGTATTCGATCAGATTCAATCGACTGAATATGAGTAGTTAGTCGATTGAATCTGGAACATGCACACAACTTTTATGTGCACACATATTTAGTTGACTGAACTAATATATTTAGTCAATTAAATTGGGCATTTTTCAGATTCACATAAAAATATGATGTTATTTTAAAGGGTTTTTGAAAGTAAAAACAAGAGGAGAAATTTTAACATTATATCCTAAAACTAGACTCTCTCTTAATATAAAATATTAGCATATTTCTAGAGTCTTTGACGTGTTTGCAAGACATCTTGTTTGTGATATGTTGACTTGATCTTTCTTCTTGTCATTGATCAAAATCTTTTGATCCAACATTCTCCACCTTTTTGATTGATGACAACACCTGAACAAGATGTAAGAAATCGATAATCTTCCCTTGAATTTATGTTTTTATCCCCTTGAATATTTGCTATATTCAACATTCATTTTGTTATAACACATACGATTCCTCTCTGTCATCGAAAAAAGGAGTTACTTATGATATAAATTTATATATCATGTATACACCATAAATTCAAAATATACAAAACGTGCATATGTATTATAGTTGGGTAATAATATAGAAGTGGACATATATGATTTTAAGTAAAGGCATAAACATAGCATAACATTCACACAAATTAAGTACAGAACTATTGTAGCACACATGAAAGAATATTTACATATGCATTGTTTTAAACCAAAATACTAATTAAAGAGTTTTAAGTTCTGAAAGCAAAAATATAGTAATGGTAGAATGAAATCATTCTATTAGATCATCCTAACCACCTTTAGTTGTTTCATCCCCTTCCTTGTTAAGTTCACCTCCTTCTTTGTTGCCATCATCCTCATCGTTGTCCAAATCATTAGAACCCCAATCTATGCCACGGGAGGGATCAAAGTCTATTAGTGCAGCGGACTTAGAGGAGGATGGAAGGCTAAGGATAATATCGTTAAGCTTTGAAATAATTTTGTCTTGTTTGACATCCGAGATGCCAATTTTTGCTTCAATCATTGATAAGCGTTGATTGCACATTATAGCTATGGCCTTTTGATTTTTTGCAAGAGAAGTGAGAATTTTTTTAGTTGGACCATCGAGATCTATCTCTTCATCTCCAGTAATTGGTGGAAATTTAGTTTCCGGTTGAGCTTGTTGAGTCGAGCAAAGACCTTGAGGAGTTTTTAATTGGGTAGGCTTTGATGTTGGTTGAGCAGGATGAGTTCGATAAATCAATGGAGGTTGTGGCACATTATCTTCCTTACGTTTCTTCCATTGTTCAAATATTTGAATGCGTTGAAGCATTGGCAACTCAGTAGGAAGACGCATTAGACTCATGTCTTAGTACCCAAATATCCTACGGTGAGGTTTTTTGGATTCAAGAGCCAGAATACGTAGATGATTAAGGATGCGAGAGATAAAAGCTCCATAGTCCATAGTCTAGATTGGTTAAAGAAAAGAAATTCTTCCACGATGTGTTATGCCAAAATTTTCTTATTCTTTTTTGGCAAAGCCAGCTAGTTTTTATAGTGAACCATACCACTTTTTCATTATAGAAAGTAATGAGTACAAAATATAACGTGAGATAAGAAAAACACTTATCTGCTACAGACGTACTGACTCTACAATAGAAAAATGTAATCATGTACCACGCAGGTTACGATCAGTTACAATGTAAAATAGTCAGATACATAAACCTAGAAGATTACAATACAATAATTATTCTTAAGGCGCTAGCTTTAAGTCATAATATACTTTCCAACGCTAATGGGCAAGAAGAAGCTGATTAATGTATTTTCTCTTAGCCAGTAGTAGAAAAAAGGCACTCACACCAGATGCGAGAACAAGCTGAGCTGATATACCAAGTAGGAACGCTGCTAAAACTACATGCACAGAAACAATATCAGAAGATTGAATGGTGGCAGAAGTTGAATACAGTTGCAAAGTAGGAAGACGGATGCAGATTTAAGAACACAGGAAAAACAACAACTGGTAGGCAAGGCACACACCATCAACAAAGAGATACTACCATGACATTCATCAATTAAACACTTCCATTTGGGTCAAAAACTCAAGGTGAAGAAAGCCTAGCTAATCTGAACAACTACCCAACCTAAAAAAAACTCCAAGACGACACACAAGTAAAAGTAGCACAAACTCACAACAACCAAGACGCAATACCAACAGTCTCAACCCACCAAACAAACCACCCAACATCGCAAGCCAAATCAAACTAGAAGAGCTAGAAATCCAACAGCATCAATGCAAAACCAAAAACCCAGAATAACAAGATGACAAACACCACAATCACAGTATCTCAGGCAACCTCAAAACAAACCTATGGCACAAGCTCCACAATACAAAACCAACTAAACCCTAAAACCATACCAGATTCAACTGAATTTCATCCCCTAGGAAGAAGCCTGTTGTAAATAAGGAAGGTCAAATGGAAAGAAGACGGCTAGCGAGGAGGAGAAGGGAATAAGGACACAGATCAAGGAAGCAGAGAAAAAGTATCAAGCGATGACAGTGATGTAGATATGAGGGATACAGGATAGCGGACACAAAGGAGGAGGCTAAAAATCAAGGCCAGAGAAGATACAGCGGGGAGGCAAGGTACAACGATAGGTTACATGGGATAGGTAGAAGGGCGAGCAGCGTTGTTACTGTTAGAAAGGAGTGAAGGGAAAGGGTAGGTAGAGGCGTGGAATAACTGGGGATGAAGGACATAAGAGATACGCAAATCTAGATCTGACAAGGAGCAAAAGTCATCTCATAAGGAGAAATCTAGGGTTAGAGAGGAAGGGGAAGACTGGAGATGTAGCGGAAGGAAAGATGGTTATAGGAGAAAGGTGAACATGGAAGAAGGATACAAGAAAGAGAAAGAGCCGGACCTAGTCACTATTGAAGAAATAACTTCGTTCCGATGAAGACGTGACGCCAAATTATCTTCTTATTTCCCTATATTGCATATAACGCTTGAAAATCTCTATGATATACTTAATCGTACCTTCTAGTATGAGGATTAATTGTATGTGCTAAAGCACGATGAATCACATGAGCCTTTGGTTGTAGATTAATAGCTATAAGTTCAGTAAGATCATTAGAGGAAAACTGATGTCTATTCTCATCATGTCCCAATCTATCACACTCTATTTCAAACAATCCTTGTCATTTAGATGGGAATTGAAGGATGTGACCAAGTCTTGCCGGTGTGAAATAAATATGCACTCCACGTACATTTGTACACAAAGTATTTTCATCCTGAGGTTCTTGTTGCTCAATATTCATAGTATCAAAGAATAGTTTGAGTAACAAAGGATATGTATATTTATATTATTAGTGGTATAAGAGAAAAGAGATTCAAGACCACTACTTTGAATCATTGGTAATATTTGATAGGATTCAAAATCAGCAAGTTTCATGATCGAACCTTCAGATATACGAGTGTTCTTCATCTTTTTGAACATATCCTTGGATTTTTGATTGAGAAGCCATGAATCAGTTAGTTATTTTGACGGTCCGGTTGACGAAGAAGCTTTTCTTTCTCTTTTGGGTTCCATTTGATGATTGATTTTAAGTTTGGATATAGGAATTGAGAAATTATGGAGCTAAGGTTAATAAGGATTTTGAAAATATTGAGTGTTATGAGTGAATTGAGGAGGAAAGAGGGAAATACGGAACGTATATATTGGTTTTTCAACTGATTCAGTCAACTAAGTTAGATGATTTAGTCAACTGAATGTTCCATATTTACTACCCGAGAGAAGGTTTGAATATTTAATCAACTGAATTCTTATGGTCTTATTCTGAGGGGCTTAGCCTTGATTTTAGTCGATTGGTTAAAGGATTTTAGTTGACTGATTTAGGGTAACTTTGAATCCAATAGTTGATGGCAGTTTTTAGTCGATTGGTAAATGATAGTTTATTCGACTAGAAAACCTAAAAACATGATTTTTTTAAAAACAATTCAAACTTTCTTATATACGAATATATTACGTTGTTTTATTACTCAATTTTTGTTGCTATGGATTGTGTGGTACAGAGAAATACAATTTTATAATATAGAAAATAAAAAATTGTTTGAAAATTACAAAGAATTCTATTTGGATAACGATGAGTTTGACTTTCTGGGGGATTTATTTTTCTCCTTGTTAGCTCCTTCGTTATCTTCATAGTTACTACCCCAAGAAGTCAGCGAGTAGGGAGGTCGTTTTAAAATTGAATTCCATGGAGTCCAAGATGAGGAGGGATGATAAGAAGGTTCGTGTACATCAGGTTTGATTGATCCACAAACTTTTATTGCGATCTGTTCAAGAAAACGTGAACGACATAATGTGACTTTCTGCTCGAAATGGAGTTCGCGTTGAAGCTACAATTGTTGACGATTTGTAATAATGAATACCATCTGTCTTTTCTTTAGTGGATAGAGAGATGATCATAGGTTCTTTTAATTTTTTACTATCTGGTATATAACTGGTATAATAATTTGACCATTTATAAATTGATTCATGATGTGGGGTTGGAGTTAATTTTTTTGGAGAAGTTGGTGATGATAGTGAGGACTCGAATATTGGTAGAGTAAAATAGATTGAAGCTTTTTGATTGTTAGAATACATTTTTTCTATAACTTTGATTAAATATATTTGTTTTTGTTTAATAAGAAGTAAATTTAAATCTTTATTTATAGTATCAAATTTCTGAAATGTAGGGAATTATTGTGTGGCTTAGAGAAAGCTAAAAATCAGACCCTATTATTAAGTATATAAATAGATTTTCAAGAGCTAGTGGTTTAGATTAATTAGCATGAATATATTTTACATAAGTATATTATAGTTTTCTAAGTAATCAGGAAATACTAAATAGTCAAATGGTAAAGGTATATAACTAGTAATCAAGCCACTAGAGTTCAATTCCTAGTTGATGCAAAAATTCAAATTTTGTACTTTAAATAATTTTTTAATATAAATCTTTAAAAAACACAATTCTTAGTTCTCGTCTCAATTTTATAAATACATTTTCAAGTGATTGTTTAGTGAATATGTAACAACCCGTATTTTAATAACATGTTAAAACCATAAATCAAGGCAGAAATAACTTTTAAAATAAGAATCAAGGGAAACGGGTTGCGCCATTGCGTTCGTCTCGAAATTCTACTTGGAAACGAGTCCGAGTTTTCGAGAATCGGAAACCGTATGAGGGAGTTATGACCCTCCGAAGTTTCAGAAATTTTCAGAATCGAAAAAAGCTCGAAATTCGAATTCAAACTCCAGTGCAGACTGGGCAGGAATTTTCCCGCCCAGGACCAGGTCGACCTGGGGGTCGACACTATGGTCGACCTCCCAGGGCCAGGTCGACCCTATGGTCGACTTGGCGGTCGACCTGCCTCCCGAAACCAATTTTTGAACCTGATGCATTCTGATGTATTTAGACTCGTTTCGTGACCAGGTTCGTCCGTCTAATCCTATATAAACAGCCTCCTAGCCTCATTCTCTTTACACCATTCTTCTCTAACCTTATGCTGCACAAATTCTTGATGGACATGGCTTCTTCTTCTTCCTCTAAATTAAATTAAATTAAAATAAAATGCGAAGACTATTTCTTGAAGACTACGGCTAGGAATTGCACATTGGGGATTTGCTTCTACAATCAAATCAAGATTCAATGATTCAACAATTCGACGACTAGTTTCTAGACTTGACTTCTGCATCTCAATTTCTTAGACCACGATCTGTAAGTTCAAGTTACTTTTAGATTAAAACTATAAACATAATATGGACATGTTATAAATTGGAATTGGACCTATGTATGATAATTGATTCATATCTAATCTTGTTCATCTTGGATCTTGACTTTTGGGAATATTGCTATGAAATCAGTTTGGGCCTATTCATGTTGTAAATCAAACTCTTTCATTATCATGCCTATGATGTTGAAACTACTGTTAATGGCCAAGGACTATGACTGTAAACACAAGACTATGCATATGCCTATGACTGTGAACATAAGACAATTGCCTATGACTACGACAAGAACAATTGTGGCTAATCACCTATGACTCATGACTATGAGAATTATTGCCTATGATTATGAACATAAGACTGTTGTCTATGACCATGACTTTGAAACTATTACAGTTGATTGCCTATGACTATTTAGGGTAATTGCCTAGAACTATTTTGGAAAATTATCCATGACTATTGTGATTAATCGCTTATGATTCATAACTATGAGATTTCTACCTATGAACATGACTATGACTATTGTGGTTAATTGCCTAAGACTGTTATGGTTGATTGTTCATGCCCATAACACTACAGTTGAAAACCATGTTTTACACCGAATTGGCATTTTGTTGGATCTCATACCTAGGGTGTGACTTGCTTAGTTTATTCGCTATTATGTACACCAAAACCATTGGATCCATTATCCTGGTATTTGGCTCGTTTTGCATGCCTATTCTTTTATGTCAATTCTCATGTTTATCCTCTATTCCCTTTTTAGTTTCATTTCATGAGTATTTAGAGAACTTGTGAAATCATGGTATACGTACGTTATGAATGCGGGGTTATTTGGGCATAACATGAAATCTATATTATTTGACATGAAACTCGCCATGAAACTTGACACGAACTTGACCTGAAACTTGAACATGGGCATGACACTAGAATGAACTTGAAAATGGCCAACTCGAGGTTGGGTTGAGTTTGTAGTGTAATTCTTCCCGGAACCGCCCGGCAAATCCAGTTACTGCAAACAATAGGATCCAATGTGAGTAGTTGGTCATATCGCGCTAGAAACCCGAGGTCATACTGAGTTGTGGTGTAAATCTGTCCGGAACCGCCCGGCATATCCAGTGACCACAACAACAGGTCTGATGTGAGAGGTTGGGGTGCATTAATGAATTAATGCCACATGATAGGGTTAAGTCATGAACATGAAAGACAACACTTGACCAACTTGACACCTGATTCGTAGGACTAAGTCATGAACTTGAACGACAACACTTAGCCAATTTGACATGACACGTAGAAGGGTTAAGTCACGAACTTGAATGACAACACTTAACCAACCTGACATGCTAGACTGATAAGGGTTAAGTCACGAATTTAAATGACAACACTTAACCTATTGGACGGAAACCCTAGTTACGCGGTCCGTTTCAGCAGTAACCCACTAGATGTATCATGGTACCCTGGAACTAGGCAGGGTGGTGCACGATTACTGGGTTGATTGTAAGCGACCAGAACGACGGCTGAGTTAGTGCGCCAATGTAGAATCAGGCGGACTGTGGTCGTGCACGTAGTCCGAAGTTGAAAAAGCAGGCATTGGGCATCAGTAGGTTTATCTGTGCATGCTTGATTCGTGTCGGTGGTTAGCACCCTAGGGCTTGATACACCCTATGGTGAACCTAGCACAGGTGACTACATTCGTGATAGGGCCGTATAACACAGACACACGACGAGCTAGAACTTTTAGGGAGCCGATCGATTAGTGGATCGTTCTGTTGGACCTAGTAATGGGTCATTCATGATATTGGGCCAAGGGATCATTTCATGGTTAATATAAGACATGGGTTTGGGATACTAGTACAGTTGGTGTAACATACCTTGAACATGCAATGCTATACTTTATTTATTAGGTTATTTTAGTCTATCTTGTCCGTCTTGACAGCATCCTTATGTTTACTTTCAGTTTATACATGTCATGTTACCTTTACCTGTTTTTATGATGAAAGTCACTAGGACTTACCAGTCTTTATGACTGACCCGTTTTCTTTCGCCTCTTTTCCTTTCGTTTCCCGCCCAGGTTCTTAGGGAGGAAACTCTAGCACTTAGCTTGGATTTCGCTTGCTTTCAGTTCAGCTCGTGTATGGTTTGATCTTGAGCTATGCTATGGCTGCATTTCTGCTACTTTTGGGGAATTAAGCTACTTTTGTTGTTTTAAGATTATGCTTCTTTATTTATGCAAGACAGAATTTGTTGTAATGGAAAATAATGAATTTGGCTATTTGGTACTTTGGATGTAAAAGGCTTTGACTATTTTGGAAGTAATGAAATTTATCTATTGATTCTTCCGCTGTTTTATTTATGTTCTGTCTTGTAATAATTCTGTGATTGTTTACCTCGATAACGCTCCTCCAAAACTAGTGCATTCCCTTTGTGAGTGACCCTAGCGGAGGTGGGGTGTTACATTTGGTATCGGAGCAGATGGTTACCAGACTGGGCAAAAGTTTTTTTTAAAACCTTCTAAAACTATTTTCAAAACCGTTTACAAAGAAGCATTTTTTGAGAAAAGTCTTGTATTATTTAAAGGCTATTCCCCAAAATCCATTAGCACTATCCTTTGTTTCCTCGTTTGAATCACTTCTTTTTTCAGCATGTCTGGGAATCTTAACCTTCCAGAGGGCGTGCCATTACCTGGCTGGTTCAGGAGGTACTTAGAGGCTAGGGCCAACGATGCAGGCCCAACAGATAATCCTCCTCCAGCTGCAGCGATTCCTCCTCCTCTGCCCCCTCCTCGTGCAATTGCTTTCTCAAAGATCTGTAAAGATTTTAGGGCCATGGGTGGAAAGAATTTCAAGGGAACTGAATCATTCGTAGAAGCGAGGAACTGGCTCAAAGAAACTGAGGATCTGTTTGTTATCTTCGAGGTAGACGATAGGCAGAAGGTACAGTTGGCAGTATAGTTGCTCAAAGACAAAGCTTCCTATTGGTGGGAAGTCACTAATGCTGAGAGGCCGGTTGAAACGTGAATGGATTTCAGAATAAGTTTTGAGATGAAATTCCTCTCACAAGCTGAACGAAGTTTACAGCTGGAAAAGTTCTTATCTCTTAAGCAAGGAAGTATGACGGTCAAGGAGTACGTCAATCAATTCAATCAGCTGGCTCGGTTTGGATTGGACTTAGTGAATACCCCTCATAAGAAGGCTCTCCGTTTTGTCAAAGGATTGAATGAACCGCTTCACAGCTTGGCTATGACCCATGTACCTATCGGGGCTACTTACGAAAAGTTAGTGGACATGGCACTCTTAAATGAAGAAGACAATAATGACAAGAAGGAGGTCAAGGCGAATGAGTCTCAAAACAAGAAGGTAGACTCCAAGAAAGGAGGCAAGAACAACAACAACAATAATGATAACAAGACACGTGAGAAAAGAAAATGACACTTCTGTGGTATTGAGGGGCATATAGTCCAGGATTGTAGAAAGAAGAAGATGAAGATGGGAGTATGCTTTCAGTGTGGTGATACTGGACATATTAGCAAGAACCGCCCTAAGAAGCAAGGGCAAGGGCCGCAAGCAGGACCTTCTAGGGGTACATCTTTAACTTCTTCTCCTAGATGCTTTGTTTTATCTTGCTTATCTTCTCAATCCTATCTTGAGAACCTTAGGTAGAACCCTTTTGGATGTAAACATGTGATTGAAACATGTTATGGTTGATGTTTGCAAATGGTTGCAAGTGGTCGCAAGTGGTTGCTCGTGGTTGCATAACACACATTAGGCACTAGATCGGCTCAGAGACATTTTCATATTGCATATGCATGAGTGTTTATACTTGTTTATGGATGAAATTGATTGTGTTATCATGTGAATGTTGGATATGGATGGATGTTTGTGCACACATATAGTGTTTATGTGACTAGGACTATTTGCATACATGTTGGATTCATGACACTAAACATATTTTGCATTAAGAAATCAATCAGGCCTGATCATTTGCATTAGATAAGGAACATATACACACACTTTCTGCATATGTTCATATATCATTAGAAATCTTTTAAGGACAATGGTTGCTTGTGGATGATGGTTGAGTAGATGGTTGGTTGGATGATAGGATGCATTCTTCTTAACTTGAAGATTTCGTGGACGAAATCCTTTAAGGAGGAGAGAATGTAACAACCCGTATTTTAATAACATGTTAAAACCATAAATCAAGGCAGAATTAATTTTTAAAATAAGAATTAAGGGAAACGGGTTGCGCCATTGTGTTCGTCTCGAAATTCTGCTTGGAAACGAGTCAGAGTTTTCGAGAATCGGAGTACGTATGAGGGAGTTATGACCCTCCGAAGTTTCAGGAATTTTCAGAATCGTAAACAGCTCGAAATTCGAATTCGAAATTCGAATTCGAACTCCAGTGCAGATTGGGCGGGAATTTTCCCGCCCAGGACCAGGTCGACCTGGGGGTTGACACTATGGTCGACTTCCCAGGGGCCAGGTCGACCCTATGGTCGAGTTGCCTCCCAAAACCAATTTTTGAACCTGATGCATTCTGATGTATTTAGACTCGTTTCGTGACCAGGTTCGTCCGTCTAGTCCTATATAAACAGCCTCCTAGCCTCATTCTCTTTACACCATTCTTCTCTAACCTTATGCTGCACAAATTCTTGATGGACATGGCTTCTTCTTCTTCCTCTAAATTAAATTAAATTAAATTAAATTAAAACGCGAAGACTATTTCTTGAAGACTACGGCTAGGAATTGCATATTGGGGATTTGCTTCTACAATCAAATCAAGATTCAATGATTCAATAATTCAACGACTAGTTTCTAGACTTGACTTCTGCATCTCAATTTCTTAGACCACGATCTGTAAGTTCAAGTTACTTTTAGATTAAAACTATAAACTTAATATGGACATGTATTAAATTGGAATTGGACCTATGTATGATAATTGATTCATATCTATTCTTGTTCATCTTGGATCTTGACTTTTGGGAATATTGCTATGAAATCAGTTTGGGCCTATTCATGTTGTAAATCAAACTCTTTCATTATCATGCCTATGACGTTGAAACTATTGTTAATGGCTAAGGACTATGACTGTGAACATAAGACTATGCCTATGCCTATGACTGTGAACATAAGACTATTGCCTATGACTATGACAAGGACAATTGTGGCTAATCACCTATGACTCATGACTATGAGAATTATTGCCTATGATTATGAACATAAGACTATTGTCTATGACCATGACTTTGAAACTATTACAGTTAATGAAACGACCCGCAAATCCCATACCCTTTGGGTCGACTAATAATAGCACACGTCCAACCCAAATGACACAGAAATACGAATCATTTTTAGAAAGAAGTTAGAGGATGAGAAATAGAAAGAAAGAAATATTAGAATAGAAGAAAACGAAGATCACAAACTCACAACGGAAACGAATAAATTATATTAGATAACATAACTTTGAAATATAAATCAGTAATTGTATATACATACCATTATCAGAGCATAACAGATATCTCTGGAACAGTTATAACACCTATTTCCAGATACAACATAGTACACAGCGGAAAATATAATGGTCTATAGTTAACTGGTGAAGCCTCCTGCTTCAAACTTCTTCAAGTGAACCTGTAAAATCCCGACTACATGACTGCCCATACAAATTTGGGCACCCAAGAGATTAGGGAAACAAACAAAATAAACTCTGGGTCAGTCATGGGACTGGTGTGAGTAAATTCCAAACATTTGTTTAACTTTCAAAATCCTTTCAAAAGAAATGATAATCGTAAGACCGATCCACACATAAACATATATGGCTTTTACCTTACGATAACCAAAATATTTTTGATATCAAGTCCAGTGATATTATAATAATGTCTACATCAAATAAATAGAATCAAGCGGAACGTTTGCATCTCACGCTCCATATATAATATAAAATCAAAAACAACAGGGCGCTTATTGGAGATTTGATTTCCAACATGACAAGGTATGGGACCACCTGCCGATAGTGTATCTCTAGAGGCGAATATACTGGGTTCAACAAGAACACCTTGCAACCCGGCCCACACATGACCGACCACTCATTTCGCTTGAGTGTATCGAATGTATATCACCAACGGTTGGGATCAGCAACCGTTTCCCAAAAGGGACAGCATCGATAGATTAAAGAAGCAATTAAAATTTCTCTAGATAGGTGATTATACATCCTCATGGGAGCGACCCACATAGCCATGCTGCCTGCCCGATTTTTGTCAATTCCCGGTTGTGAGGCTTGAGGTTTGAATTATCTTCCATAACATCTGGCCACCATTCACTTTTAACGCCACATCGTCATACCCGCCAAATCACAAATTGATTTCCCCAAAAATACCACGGGTATAAAGCTAAGAGAAATGAATTCCTCCACCACCAAACGTAAGTATGTTTGAAGAGATCAACTTATGCGATCCGTTAGATATACTCTGTCAGACATTCGTCCATTTACGTTGTCCTGGGCCTGGACAAACCGAAGGCACTATCCCGTAAACAGGATAGCCCTTGCATAACTCTGTCTTCAATTATTTTTATCATATTTGATCGCAACGCTAACTCCCATACAGAGTGGTTTCCAGATAATAAATCTGATCCCGGTCTCTCCGTATTTGACGACGGAAAAATGGTCAAAAACTTCGATAGTCGGTGATTTAACTATCAAAGAAAAATAAGTGTGCAACCAACGATCTTATTTCCAGGTAGGAATTCGATCGATCAATCATAAATCAACATTGGCCCCTTTAAATCAATTCCTTATTTTATTATCATTTACAATTCCCATTTCTCATCTTTCGTATCCTTTTGAAGCTCGATTTCCTCTCTCGATTCTTTGAAAACCTTTCCAATATTATAATTTCTTTATTCGAGAAAATATCTCTTATTCCAGTAAAAACGTTTCTATATATATATATATATACACGAATCCTTATTTTCTATATTCAGGAAATATAGCTTATTAATATTGGAAAATATTTTCATATTCCATTTCTAAACTCCTTGTTGACCATTTCATTTTGACAACAGCGTCACAATTGCTGTTTCCAAATATTTGATTTATAAAATATTAGCTTTAACTACAGCGTTACAATCGTTGTCTAGAAATATAGAACACTTATTATAACAATAGCATTAAGATCGCTGTTAAAACAGTTATTATAACAGCAGCGTTAAAATCGGTGTTTAGATTTACAAAACATATATTATAACAACAGCGTTAAAATCGTTGTTTAGATTTACAAAACATATATTATAACAGCAGCGTTAAAATCGTTGTTTAGATTTATAAAACCTTTAAAATCATTCCATTCGTAAACATTCGCTTTCAAACTGCTATTCATTTTCAAATATGAATTTCATTCCTTAAATAGGAATATAAACTCGCTTATTCAAAACAACTTGATTTTTTTTGTTTATAAGCATCATTACTGCTCTACTTCCAATTATCGAGTACCTTTCTAAAATCACATTATATTCTGTTTTTATGTATAAACCCTGTTTATAAAACTATTACTCGATTAACACTTCCCGTTTATTAATCCATTGGACTTATCTCAATTTATTTTATATTCCAAATTTGGAATAAAAACCATCGTTTCCTTTTGAAACAGATTTCTTGTTCAAACTTCCATTTGAATTATCTTTCCATCAACTCAAATCTCTTTTATAACTACTGCGTTTAAATCCCACTTCAAATATCGGTGTCAACACCGAATTCCACTTCGCTTATATAAATTCAGCTTGAATTTATATCTTTACATTATCCAACGATGGATATTTTACTTTATTTAAAAACGTCATTTACAAATCTAACTACTTTATATATTTATTAAACTAGTTTCTATTTTAAATCCATTTGAAATCTATTTTCTATTTTTGGAAATAATTTTCCTTTTTTTTTAAATCTCAAATTTCTTTTCTCCATTCTAAAATATTTTACGGTAATTAAATACCAAATTATGGGGCCAGTGTAACTCAACCACAACATTATCAATTACCAATCATATATCACAATAAATAAAACAGTAAATAAAATGTTGAGGAATCCAGTTGAATCCCTCCAACTTGTTTTCCTGCATCCACAGATGTTAATAACATCAATAATATTATTTCACATCAATATGAAATATCAGAACTAATAATCGATCAACGATGTAATCATATCAACCAATTTTATCAACTATTCAACCAATCAACCATTGCACACAGTATAAAATTACTAAAAATAAATTTAAAACTCGTTTATATAAAAACATGAACGAAGCAGAGTTAATGAGTTTACTCACCTCGTTTTGCAGTTGACGGTTCTGCTTCGGTTTTATTTAAAATCAAACAGGCGTTTGATTTTATTCAGATATTCCATTAGCACCGTTCTCAGCCACGTCTATTCTATAACATTGATCTCCTCGCTATGATTCTAATGTGACAATTTTCGTTGGATTCGTTTATTCACTGATAGCTGCTTGACAATCCATTTTCCTGGTTCCATAGATTCGAAGTCCGCCCCTTCCAACTAGCCACAACGCAAATTTCCAATCTCGTAACCCCTTTGTTTCTCCGTGGAATTACAACCCGACTCCACTGCTCTTCCCTTCTTAATTCACGATTATCAGGCCGCTTAATACCACATTAAACCATCTCCCCATTTCTTCCATTCTGGCCAAATACGGTACTCTTAAATTTTTGAACACCGCCCCCTTCAAACGTTCTTCCTTCCCTCTATCTTCACATGCAACAAAACAAAACCATGAGGCTTCCTTAATCATTGTTTGTTCACAGTAAACTCCCCTATCTGTCATGACCGAACTGACTTCCCAACCATGCTTTAGTAATCAATCTAACCCCAAACAATTTGTCGGTCCCATATTCGATCACACCCAAAACAAGGGCAAACTCCACCCATTTATGTACATAAGGACGTTTGAATTCCCCTTTATAGTTTGAAGCGTCTTCCATTTCAACAAAATGAAAGTCCAGACATCACATCCCCAAAATATGTTGTATGCGCAACCACAACAACTGTTTTTGCCTATTACTCTACTGTTTTGCCCTTTCCTTCATCCACCAACCTCCTTTAAATCCCCTGACTTCATCAACCTTCTGTGCCCATACGAGACTTGTTCTATTTCACAAAATTAAACCCATCTTTTACTAATATGATCCCACTTGATGCTAATAATCCACGTACCTCCAATGATCATTCATTTGATGCCGCTCCCCCTCTTCTACAGTCTACGTCTTGCCATACCACCAACTCCACTACTGCCGAGACAACCGCAACTCCCAGTCACGAACCCACCGATCATCTCCACCCCATCCATCAACAGCCCGTCACTCTCCTGCCACTTGCCACATCAACTTCAAAGCCAACTGTACCTAAAATCCTACGCCAGGAGCTCTATGGCCCCATCACCGCACTACTCTCCTGAACTGATCCCTCATCTCCGCGCCTCCGACTCGTCCCCACGTCCACAGATCCTTCCGAGTTGCTCCACCGCCAACCCGAATCACTACGAGTCCGCTTACACTTGACCCCTTCACTTCTGGGAACTCGCGACAGTCCCTTTCTGTCCTACTCCAAACTGCCACACAGCTACTAAAACAGATCCCAAGTATAAAGTATAATATAGGACCAAAGATAATTGGATCTGGCATCCAAATACATGTGGGTTGCGATTTATAGGAGTTATTTTCGATTTTCTGTTGATTTTTGAAAGCCGCGGTCTTCACTTGAATTGTTTTAGAAATTCTGGAAGGATTGCGGTTTTGATTATTTGTGAGGAAGGAGTTTTCTTGTTTTACTGAGAGCAAGGAAAATGAAAAGGGTCCACTTGTTTTTGTTTTTATAGAGATTGAGTAGCTTGCAACGCACGGCTTTGGAATCCTTGGTAAGCACGGTGTCAACAGCTTGGTACTCACGAATGGCAAACGTGGAAAGCACGTTGTTTGATTGGCGTGGGAAACACGGTTCTTCATTTGCGTGGCATGCTCGAGATCTCAACGCTTGGGAGGCACGCCGTTGAATGGAAGAAAAGTTTGATGTATATTCTTATTAAATGGCTTTTTTTAATGTGTGGTCTATGATTATAAAAATATATAAACAAGCATGGAATAAATGCATTGTTCCTATGTGTGCGTATATGGAATGAGCTGAAGAAAATATAAAGAGAGGATTGTACGTGGAGGAGGAACACAAAAAAAAGGGACATGCATATGTGTATTTAAATGAACCATGCATGTGTGTATTTATGCGAACGTTACTTCCTTCCCTTTATTTATTTTTAGTTTGAAACATTGACTGGAAGAGAAAACTAGGGGTAGAAACAAAGTGTAGCAAATGAAAGACATTACGTGTGTTTTAAAATGAACATCTCCCAGGCTATGCTTGCCCCGCTACATACAAAATTTCATTTACGTTCGAGCTGCTACAGACAGAAGTAAGAATACAGTTGTGTCCAGCGAGGTACCACGATCCCAAAAATATAATAATATCGTTAGTTTAACTTATATTATGTAACCCCAAAATATTAATATAAGGTGAAAAATACTTCAAATAAAAGTTGCATATTTAATTAATTAAAAATTATAGTAAAATTATAAAAATTAAATTATAACTATGTCTCAAAAGAACCTTGTCCAAATTCGTAACCAATATTTAAATATATTTAAATAATTGTTATGGCATATATACGATTCTACAGCGACTATTTGAAAATTTGATTTGGATGTAACTTACAATCTATAAAACGAAATCTCGATTTTTCACTTCCATTAGAAAGATATTGTTTAATAGATTCTCACGTTTAATGTTTCACAGAAATCCGACTTATATTGGATTCTGTATATCCAATTGAATTTCAAAACGTCAAATTACGAACTGCCGCACCATTACGAGCTTGTTTTAAATTATATTATAAATTATACGTTTAAATATCATTTTATTAAATAAATTCCTATATATAATTCACATAAAATATTTAAAATAAAATTTAAATATTCAAAATTCAACGGCTAAAAATCCGGGTCGTTACAGTTAATTGCCTATGACTATTTAGGGTAATTGTCTAGAACTATTTTGGATAATTATCCATGACTATTGTGATTAATCTCTTATGATTCATAACTATGAGATTTCTACCTATGACCATGACTATGACTATTGTGGTTAATTGCCTAAGACTATTATGGTTGATTGTTCATGCCCATAACACTATAGTTGAAAACCATGTTTTACACCGAATTGACATTTTGTTGGATCTCATACCTAGGGTGTGACTTGCTTAGTTTATTCGCTATTATGTACACCAACACCATTGGATCCATTATCCTGGTATTTGGCTCGCTTTTGCATGCCTATTCTTTTATGTCAATTCTCATGTTTTTCCTCTATTCCCTTTTTAGTTTCATTTCATGAGTATTTAGAGAACTTGAGAAATCATGGTATACGTACGTTACGAATGCGGGGTTATTTGGGCATAACATGAAATCTATATTATTTGACATGAAACTCGCCATGAAACTTGACACGAACTTGACCTGAAACTTGAACATGGGCATGACACTAGAATGAACTTGAAAATGGCCAATTCGAGGTTGGGTTGAGTTTGCAGTGTAATTCTGCCCGGAACCGCCCGGCAAATCCAGTTACTGCAAATAATAGGATCCAATGTGGGTAGTTGGTCATATTGTGCTTGAAACCCGAGGTCAGACTGAGTTATGGTGTATATCTGCCCGGAACCGCCCGGCATATCCAGTGACCACAACAACAGGTCTAATGTGAGAGGTTGGGGTGCATTAATGAATTAATGCCACATGATAGGGTTAAGTCATGAACATGAAAGACAACACTTAACCAACTTGACACCTGATTCGTAGGGCTAAGTCATGAACTTGAACGACAACACTTAGCCAATTTGACATGACACGTAGACGAGTTAAGTCACGAACTTGAATGACAACACTTAACCAACCTGACACGCTGGACTGATAAGGGTTAAGTCACGAATTTAAATGACAACACTTAACCTATTGGACGGAAACCCTAGTTACGCGGTCCGTTTCAGCAGTAACCCACTAGATGTATCATGGTACCCTGGAATTAGGCAGGGTGGGGCACGATTACTGGGTTGATTGTAAGCGACCAGAACGACGGCTGAGTTGGTGCGCCAGTGTAGGTTAAGGCGGACTGTGGTCGTGCACGTAGTCCGAAGTTGAAAAAGCAGGCATTGGGCATCAATAGGTTTATCTGTGCATGCTTGATTCGTGTCGGTGGTTGGCACCCAAGGGCTTGATACACCCTATGGTGGACCTAGCACAGGTGACTACATTCATGATAGGGCCGTATGACACAGACACACGACGAGCTAGAACTTGTAGGGAGCCGATTGATTAGTGGATCGTTCTGTTGGACCTAGTAATGGGTCATTCATGATATTGGGCCAAGGGATCATTTCATGGTTAATATAAGACATGGGTTTGGGATACTAGTACAGTTGGTGTAACGGACCTTGAACATGCGATGCTATACTTGATTTATTAGGTTATCTTAGTCTATCTTGCCCATCTTGACAACATCCTTATGATTACTTTCAGTTTATACATGTCATGTTACCTTTACCTGTTTTTATGCTGAAAGTCACTAGGACTTACCAGTCTTTATGACTGACCCGTTTTCTTTCGCCTCTTTTCCTTTCATTCCCCCCCAGGTTCTCAGGGAGGAAACTCTAGCACTTAGCTTGGATTTCGTTTGCTTTCAGTTCAGCTCATGTATGGTTTGATCTTGAGCTATGCTATGGCTGCATTTCTGCTACTTTTGGGGAATTAAGCTACTTTTGTTGTTTTAAGATTATACTTCTTTATTTATGCAAGACAGAATTTGTGGTAATGGAAAATAATGACTTTGGCTATTTGGTACTTTGGATGTAAAAGGCTTTGACTATTTTGAAAGTAATGAAATTTATCTTTTGATTCTTCCACTGTTTTATTTATGTTCTGTCTTGTAATAATTCTTTGATTGTTTACCTCGATAACGCTCCTCCAAAACTAGTGCATTCCCTTTGTGAGTGACCCTAGCGGAGGTGGGGTGTTACAGAATATATCTGCTATTTGATTTTCTGATGAACAAATTCAAAAATTATAATTACTTTTTTGATGTTATCATGTAAAAAGTGACGACGTATATCAATATGTTTAGTTTGAGACCGATTAAGTGGATTTTTAGATAAATTAATTGCAATAGTATTATCACAATAAATAATTGATATTGATAAATTTATATTTAAATCTTTAAGTGTTCGTTGCATGTTTATAACTTGAGCACAAGCCAAAGCTGCTGATATATACTCATCTTCACACGTAGATAGTGAAACACAATTTTGTTTCTTGCTAAATCAAGAGACTAGTGATTTTCCAATAAAATGACGCATACCACTCGTGCTTTTTCGATTCGTTCGAGATACTCCAAAATCAGCATCACTATAGGATACTAATTCAAAAGAGCAATTTTTCGGATATAAAAGTCCAAAGTCCTTGCTATTGCTTAGATACACAATATACATTTTACTACTCGTAGATGTGGTTCCTCTGGATTAGCTTGAAATCGTGCAAAAAAACAAACACTCATCATTATACCTGGTCGACTAGTGGTAAAATATAATAATGATCCTATCATGCTACGATATAATTTTTTGTCAACACTTTTCCCATTTTCATCTCTATTGAGATGAGTTATTGTACTCATATGAGTCGATTTTGCAGAAGTTTTTTCCATTCCAATACGTTTGATTAAATTATAACAATATTTTTCTTGATTTATGAATATTCCATTAGATAATTGTTTAATTTGTAAACAAAGAAAATAAGATAATTTTCCCATATGGGACATTTCAAATTTCTTAGTCAGATTTTCTAAAAATTCTTGACATAATTTTTCATAGTAGAACCGAAAATAATATCGTCCACATATATTTGAAATATTAATATATCCATTTTAGCTCGTTTAATAAATAATGTTTGATCAACCTTTCCAATTTGAAATCCTGAACTTATCAGATAATTCTTGAGACGTTCATACCAAGCACGAAGTGCTTGTTTTAGACCATATAAGGCCTTTTTTAACTTATAAATGTAATAATGATATATTTCATATGTAAATAAAGGGCGTTGTTCAACATAAAAATTTTCTTTAATATATCCACTTAAAAATGCAGTTTTTACGTCCATTTGATATAATTTAAAATTATGAAAATAGGCATAGGCTTGTAAAATACGAATTGCTTCTAATCTGGCGATCGGAGAACAAGTTTCTTCGTAGTCTGCTCCTTCTTTTTGATTATATCCTCATGCAACTAATCTTGCTTTATTTCTTATTATATTTCCTAATACGTCATATTTGTTTTTATAAACCCATTTCGTACCAATGACAATGTGATCGCTTATTCTAGGAACTAATTCCCAAAATTCATTGCCATCAAATAGGTTAAGCTCTTCTTGCATAGCTATGATACAATTGGCATCAGTAGAGGATTCTTTTACATTTTTGGGTTCTATATTTGAAAGAAAAGCAATGTAATTTACTAGATTTAATTGTTTTCTAGTTCTTACATTTGAAGTTATATTTCCAATAATATTTGAACTGGGTGATCCCATAATATTCTTGATGGAGATGTTAATTCATTATTATTTTGAATAATGTTTTCATCCTCTCTAGTATTTTGATTGGTATTTGCATCTTGAATATTATTTTCATTCATTTTTTGAGTAATATTTTCATTTTCTATGTTTGTAGAAATGATATTTTCATTATCGTTATTATGAATAATGTTATCATCTTCTCTAAAATTATAAATAAAGTTTTCATCTTCTCCAGAAATTTTACTTTTCAAAATTTCATTATTATATGAATTTTGATTAATATTTTCGTCAAAAGATACGTGAAGTGTTTCCTCAATTTTGCTTGTTCTTTTATTAAAAATATGATAAGCTTTGCTTTGATCAGAATATCTTAGGAATATTACTTCATCGGATTTTGAATCTAAATTTTCAAGCTTATCTTTGGTGTTTAAAACAGCACATTTCGAATCAAAAATCTTAGAATATGAAATATTTGGTTTTCTATTGTTAAATAGTTCGTACGGAGTATTTTTGATAAGTAGCCGTATGGAAACACGATTCAAAACATAACAGGCTGTTGCAACTGCTTCTACCCAGAAATATTTTGGTAACGTGCTTTTGTTTAATAACGTTCTAGCACATTCTTGTAAGGTTCTGTTTTTCCTTTCTATAACTCCATTTTGTTGTGGGGTTCAAGGAAATGAAAATTTGTGAAAAAATGTCTTTCTTCTTACAATATTGATCAAATATTTTGTTTTGAATTCTCCTCTGTGATCAACTTTTAATATATTTTTAAAAAATCCTTCCAAATTTTGAATTTGTTTAACAAAATTTTCAAAATGTTCAAAAGTATCACTTCTGTTTTTCATGAATATTGTTAAGTATATCTAGAAAAATCGTCAACAATTACAAATACATATATACTATGATTTATGGATTGAGATTGGGTTGGCCTAAGTAAATCCATATGTAGTGATAGCAATGGTCGTAATGTTGAAATGACCTTTTTAGATTTAAATGAAGATTTCGCTAAATTACCCAATTGACAAGCGTCATAAAGGTTATTGACTTTAAATTTCATTATTTGTAATCCATTTACTAATTCATTTTTCGAATATTTATTTATTCTCTTAAAATTTATATGACAATATCTTTTTTGCCATAGCCAAGGATTCTTTTCTTTGGCTAATAAACACAAATCTGGATTATTATTAATTTTCATATACAAAATGTAAATATTTTTACCTCTATTTCCTTCAAAAATCATATTTTCATTTTTAACAGAAATACTACGTTTATTTTCTGAAAAAGATAATTTAAAACCTTTATCACACAATTGACTAATACTAAGCAGATTGTGTTTTAAGTTTTTAACTAGTAGAACATCAGTAATAAGAGGTAAATTAGATGTAAGGTAACTGCTCACATCGCCTTTGCCGATGATATATCCCTTGGAATTATCTCCAAAAGTGATAGTTCCTCCTTTTGAGTAGATAATATTTGTTAGCATTTCTTTGTCTCTTGTCATATGGTTTGAGCAACCACTACCGAGTATCCATTTTCCTCATTTCTTGAGCGGGACCTGCAAAAAAATATGTAATGACGTTGGTACGCACTTCCTCCGTTAGGGTCCTAAGAGTTAGGTCTTAGGAAATCTAAACCAAGAGGGTTTACTATCCCTAATATAAATATAATTCTTATTTTTATTAACAGTTTCTAAAAATGATTTTTTATATTTATTCCTAATCAAAAAATTATTTGTTTTAGGAACCCAAATATTAATAGTTTTAGAAATTGTTTTTCTTGTGCTAGATTTTGCTGGAATACTAGATTTAACCTTACTATTTTTAGGTTAAATAAATTTTTTATAACCTAATCCTTTTTTACTAGATATAGGTTGAAAATTTCTATAATTTAAAATAAATTCTCTCTTCTCTGTTAAAATTAGAGACATTTTTAGTAATATCAACTAACTTGATTTTAAGACCAAAGTTACTTAATTCTATTATTTTAATCCTATTTTTCAACTCATGATTTTTCGAAATAAGTGCGTTATTCTTTTCTTTTCGATTTTCAATTTCTTGACTCAATAAAGAAAGTTGAAAACTAGTATAAAAAAGAGATTCTTGAAGTTTTATAATTTCTTCTTCTAATATCTCTTTTTCATCTTTCAGTATCTCTTTCGAATTCTGCTTTTTTCTAGTCCTTACTAGCTTGTTTATATTTTCTTTTGAAATCATTTCTAGACTCTAATAATTCTGAATTTATTTCTACCATATCTTCATAAGAAAAATCACTTATCTCATTATCTTTCACCACAAAGCATACATTAGCTTGTTCAGTTTCACTCTCACTGTCCACTATCTGATAATGATGAATCAGAGTCATCCCATGTTACAGAGAAGGCTTTCATTTTGGATTTATCTTTATTATCTTGATATTCTTTCTTTTTCTCTTGACAATATTTCTTCATATAACCTTTCTTTCCACAGTTATAGTATTCTAATGTCGAGGCTGATGGTTTCGATGAGTTGTTATTGCTGGATTTTCTTTTGAAGATATCTTCCCTTTTCTATACTTCAAACATTTCTTGAAGTTTTTGGCAATGAAAGTTAGATCTTCTTCATTGTCAGAATCTGAGTCTTCTTCTTTCTTAGCATGAAAGGATTGATTTTTCTTATCCTGCACATTAACTCTTTTGGATTGCAAATTTACTTCGTATGACATTAAATTTCCTATTAACTCTTATGGTTTCATGGTTGAGAGATAATTATCTTCTTCAATAGCCAAAACCTTCCTTCCCAATCTTTCGTTAAAGAGTTTAGGATTTTCGAAACTATATCAAAATTAGAATATTTTTCTCCTAAGCCTACTAATGAATGATAAATATCATGAAATCTAGAATACATGAGTTACTTTGAGTGTTCACCATATTTCATATGCTATATTGCACATGCAAATATGGCTAAATTCATTTGTATCCAAGGCACAATGAAAATATTCATAGCTTTAGCAATTGCAGTAGCATCTAGTTTTTCTATATTTGATCATTCAGAATAATTAGTTGTAGGAGGTGTATATTCTTTTTGAGTAATATTCCGTAATTCAAATCCATTGGCTTGCATATATATTCTCATACGTGTAGCCCAATAATTATAGTTCATGCCAGTAAATAGTGTTGGTCGTGCAGTGGATTGACCTTCTGTGAAACTAGTGTTAGTGATGGTGTTAGTGTTTTCTCTGTATTATCGAGATATCAAATAATTGTTTTACGGTTATAAAATGTACTACTTTGATACCAAATGAATGGATGAGTATGGCCGACTAATATGGAAATAAGAGTAATATACTAAATGTAGAAATTCTAATAGATGATATACTAACTTTGATATATGCAAGTAAATATTCAATGAAATAAATATCTAGAGATGATAGCATAGATAAGAAATATAAAAGCTGTATATAAAGGTAAAGAACACAAGGCATTTCTATATTGGTTCGGAGCACCATCCTACGTCTAGTCCTTAAGATACCCATAGGCCTTTAACTATAAAACCCTCTCTTAACTGGAGGAACAAGTATCCACCACCGTTACAGGACTTCTTTTCACATAGACTATACTAGGTTGGATTTTTCCGCCTAGACTTGCTTACAAGACTTCAGCACCTGAATTACCTAGAGGATTTTCTACCGCCTTTGCAGGAATTTGTTACAAGAGAATAATTAACTTGTTTGTGTTCTAGTACGACAAGGATTTGTCACGAATGAAGTACAATATCCTATAATCTTCTCCTTGAGTTTAAACTGTAAGAAATGTACGTAAATTGTAATTTGTCCCGTATTTTTGGTAGTCGGATATTTAATATATCAAATATTTAATTGAAATTATACATAGATTTATAATATATATTTCGTTTATATAACAAAGTTTGAATGTACAATTTATATATAATTATAAAACAAACTCAAAACGACGCGGTAGTTCATAATTTACGATTTAAACTTCAATTGAATATACAAAATCCATTTTAAGTCGAAATCCAGTGAATCAAGAAACGTTTGGATCAATTTGATTTTAATTTTCTAATGGAAGAGAAAAATCGAGATTTCAGCCTATATATTGTGAGTTAGTTCCAATTCAAAATTTCAAATAGTCGCTATGGAATTCGTTAATAAACGATAACGTTTATTATGTAAATATTTAGGGATTTTATGTATATTTGAATATCGCTTAACTCAAGGTTGTTAGTATTGAGTTTAAAATCTTTATTCATTTATTTTTGAAGCTGTATGATATTTAATTTGGGGAGATGAAAATAAAAGTTTAGTTTTGTTATTATTTTGGATTTAATTATATTATATTGTTATTATATATGCGGTAGAAACAATTATTTTCCAAACGACCTCCGTTTCCGACGAAACAAATTTTATTGGAATACGTATCGCTAATTATTGCTAGATTTTCAGTTTGGAGCCAATCGGAGTTACTTTATCCGTGCGTGCAATTTAAAGGCGAACCGATAAATTAAAATAACGTCATTGTGCAAATAGAGTCGGTTTTCAACGAAATTAATTTCATTGGGATCGGAATGTTGAGACATAGAGATATGACCATTTGGTTGTGTTCGAAGTTCGTGTGTGTTGGTGCAAATTTAACGGTGGACGTTAAATAGCGGTACTAAGGAAAAATAAAACCTACACTAATTTAAAATATCCTACTACTCTTAAATGTCTCTGCTCATCTACCATCTTCTCAAACCAACAATGTACAACACCTATTCTTTTTTTACTTGCCATTTCAATATACTGGAATAAGCACATGCTACCTTTTTAAAATCGCGCAGATAGTTGAAAGGAAAACTCCATAAACCTAGTCTACCCTCTGCCTATTTATTTCTGCTACACAAGCTGTTTTGTTTAATCACCATCAACGCGCAGGCTATTGAAATGAAACTTAATGAAAACCAACTCTATGAGAATGGAATCACGGAACACATATATATTGAAATGACAATACATGCAGCCAGCTACCCAATTTATAAATACACACTGTTGTGCATACTATCTCCCATCTTCCTTTCTGTCGTATATTATTTTTCACCATCAACACAGTAGGATATGTATAGCCTAAAGACTATGACCATGACTTCCTTCATCTGTTTAATCAAATTAAATATCGATCTATATTTGCATATGCAGTTACCTGCAACTATTTTATCAATGCAATGAAATTCCACGCGCAGCCTACCCTTCTATCTTTTCCCTGCCACCGTTGCACATGCCATGCCTCTTTAACACCGACATATGTTTCATGTCAGAAAGCTCATTCTATTGACAACCTAGATGAAGACTCATGCACCTATGTGTACTGTTGGGAGAGACGTTGTTCATATCCATTTGCTCTTGCATGTATAAATAGGGGACGGTGGTTCTGCTTTCAAAACAAAACACCCTATTTCCTCTCAATGAACTTGAAACCAGCATAAAATGAATATATATATATATATATATATATTACCAAAATGAACTCAATGCTTCTATTATCATTCTATGCCGGGAGAGTTGGAGGGAGTATACGAGTTGAGTTGCAAAAGGCTTTTGGGATCGGTTCTGTGAGTGAAAGGGGAATGGGTCAAGCAGTCATAAGTAGGTGTCCGGGAAGCTGCGGAGTGGCACTCGGGTGATCTGTGATGGAAAGAGGACGTGTTAGCAGGTTGTAGGGGATAAAGGAGGGTGAGCTGGGAGCCGATGGAACAAAAAGGGTATGGTGAAGTTTGTGCGTACGCAGTAGTGTCGAGATGTAGATCCAGGTAGATGGCACAAATGCTGGTGCTGACGAGGTGATCAGTGTTCGAGGCGGTGCTACAGTGGGCGAACGAGTATAGGAGAGAGAATGAAATGACCCGAACTTTCCCATGAAGGAAAGGACAGATTGAATTGAGAACACGACACATCAGAACACAAACAGAAGAACATTTCATTGCTTATTACAACAATTTCATCAGAATACAAGAATATACAGAGTATAAATAAATATTATACATCAGAAAAATATCAGAGATTTACAAATTACAATGCAGCGGAAAATAATACAAAACACAACTGAAAGGAATATACGGATACAGAGCTGTCTGAATATCATTCCAGCTATAAACCAGGATCCTGTGAATATAAATCTGCAAAACCAAAACAACTAGCTGCCCGTGCGGAAAATAGGGGCACCAAGAGTTTAGGTTAAAACAATAAACTCCAGGTAAGTCATGTGACTGGTGTGAGAACTAAAACAGTTATTAATCTTTATTTTAAAGTTAGGTAAATCCAGGGACCACGCCGTATAACACGAAACGGGTTTCCTCCCCAGAATACCAGTGCAGAAAACAATAGCGCAATGCTAAATAAAGAACAATGAAGCTATTATAAGACTCAGGTCCCATCACACAGTGCAACGCAAGCCGGAGGATAGATTTTTTACCTTATAATAGCCAAAAATGTTTGATACGTGAAATTTCATCTTTTATTATTACTATAAGTGTATAGTGTCAAAACAATTTCATCATAAGTATCAATCATAGACGGCATAAGTGCCCCATACCACTATGTTGCCATATATAGGTTTACAATTAATACCGCAAAATGTCAAATTGGAAGTTGGATTTCCATCTGTGAACCAAGGCAAGGGATCGTCCTTACCGCTTTGAGACGCTCTAGCCCGCCCCTCAGGCAAGCGCGCTGGCAAGCCTTGGATCTTCAGGGCCGGTCCGCACAGAGTGGATTTAAATACCTGAACAATGCGTTTCCCTGCCCTATGGGGCGTCAACTTGCCATATCCCGACCAAACTATCGGCCGCGGAACGACCGATATAAGCGAGGTGCCTCACTATCCATCATCCACATAAGTAAAATGTTAGGGCTTGCAAAACGATGACACCATTCCTAGTTGGAAAGAAACGCATGCCCTCCCTGATGTCCTCTCCCGTTTCTAGTTCACACCGGGTTGTGAGCCTCGCGAATTAACGCTAAACAAATCTGCGCTATATCAAAGCCGTGCTTTGATCATCAACCACAAGACTCCGATTTTCAACAGAAGCCTTGATCATTTGCATCTCAGCATGCCACACAGGCAATTCACGCTATGCAACAGATGTCTTTCAATCACACAGAACGAAATCCGATGTCAGACACACATCCATTTACAAGTTCGTTCTGGGTATGAACAAAACCGGAGGCACCTTATTTCTCCCCAATATGTCCAATACAGGGAGAGGTCCTCGCATATCCGTCGATCTCCAAGTACGCCTAGATGATCACCACTTATTACCTTGACTTGGATGTACAACCCAATCAAGACATCAGTAACCATCCAAATGATGTGAAGACCTCCGGTCTTCAACCACCGTCTTCATCCTCGACATATCGTCGAATCAGTTACTCAGAATGGGATAAACCCAATCTTCCCGAATAACTCGCGTATATTATAAACAAGTGCTACAAAAACACAACATACGCCTCATTCCAATCCAGAATATTCCTTTATTCAAATATTCTTATACTTTGGGAAAGGTTCCCATTAATTTTATCAAAGATAAATTCTTTAAATTTATTCTTTAATCTTCCTTTGGATGTCATTTCAATCTAATTAAAGATGCGTTAAAACTCCACTTAGTTTTAATCTTCCCAAAAATCAATATTAACGATTGTTTAACTTGGAAAATCATATCCTGTCTTTAACTGGGTTAATGAACCAATGTCATTTAAAACACAGTTCACTATAAACCTAAAATCACATTCCATTCCATCTGCCTTTTACTGTAAATTATCAAGTGAACAATTCCCTAAGTATTAACCCCGAAGGCCGAAACCAACATCAGATCAATACCTAGGAAACCATATAACTTGACTAATCCCCAGTTAGTTTCTGATTTTCTTAATTCTGTTGGGTCTAAGAACAGAATTATTAAAGATACCATTCACGACAATCCAAAATCACATTCCATTAACAAAGGAATCTTCATGGGAAACAAATCGATATATATAATCAATATAAACTTCCATATGCAACCGATAATATCAATGGAATAACGACAAGGTCTTTTAAATTCCATATATATTTACCGTCTTCCTCTATTGAAGCTAACTTCGATTATTACCAAATCGAATACAATTCAATTCCAATTAAATATTTTAAATTGGAAAACTTTACTTTGGAAAATCTCCTTTAAATCTTAACAAAAGATTTATAAATTCCAAATCCCATTTGACTGTAAATTGGGTTTAAGAACGAATGTCGCTAAAACACAGTTCACAACAAACCCAATTCACATTCCATCAGTCTCTAACTATAAATTAGTATGAGAACAATTCCCTAAGTATTAACCCCGAAGGCCGAAACCAACATCAGATCAATACCTAGGAAACCATTCAACTTAACTAACCTCCAGTCAGTTTCTAATTTTCTTAACTACATTCGGTTCAAGAACAGTATTATTAAAGATACCATACACGACAAATCCAAAATCCAATTTGATATTAAGTACAAGGCTCTGAATAGAAAATATATCGGCTTATATTCAATATCAAATTTTGAAACCAACAAATGTTGTATTGGAATAATGATATATATATATATATCTTCCAAATTCCTCCACAATATCCGTATAATCATGAAATCCAATATCGAAATATTTCGAAGGTAATTTCGATTCAAATGCATTCCAATTCATATATTGGAAATTCTGGTTATTTTTAAATCCATTTCAAATCCAATTTATTTATTTTAAAAAAATATTGGATTTATTATTCTACTTCAAAACTAGTTCATTTCGAAAAAAATATATTTTTATCTTTTCAAATATGGAATTTTTCATCCCAATTCTTTCCAAATCATTTATTATGATTTTACACAAATTATTGATATTTTTAATAATTTTATCAAGGCCCGTACAGATTTCCATAAACGGCCATCGAACTGCACTTACATCGACCTTTTCAAAATTTGATTTGGACATAATTCCAAATCAAACCATTATATTTCTAATTTCTTGTATTCGTTAGAAAGCTCTTTTCGATACGAACGCAGCGGTTCTGGTTTTAGGAGAATCCGAAGTCGGATCTCCCGTAACTTCCATTTGAAGTCGATGGTCGAAATTCGCGAATTACCGCACCGTGGCGCGTTCTATTCAGGCGATTATATTATATATATAATACATATAATATATATAACGTCGATTTTCATTTAAAACGTATTTTATAAATCGTTTTTAAAACGATTTCAATTTCATATTCAATTTTAAATCAAAATTGAATATTCCATATCATCGATATATAAATGATAGTATTTTCAAAACATTAGATTTGGAAATCAATTCCTTTTCTATATTCATTATATAAATGAATAAAATCGATATAAATATCGTTCACGTCAAAATGACGTTAATCTAATCAACACGGCTTTATATATTTAAATATTTTCGTGTCCATCCCATGTCGGGCATCAAAATCAGATTTTGATCTTTTACTGAATATTATGAAAAAATATTCCTTATTTTGAAATAATCGTTATTTTTAAATATTCATTCTTTCTGAACTAGAATCAGACACAATCAATTACCATATAATGTGATTTATATGGATTTCATACACACATGTACACAACAACAATCAAACACAGTCAACCATCATCCCAAGTGCATTCTACACTGCATAAGCATAAAATATAAATATTCAATGCTTATAACAGCTTGTCAATCAATCGATCGACATACAACTAATTATTGGGATTAGTGTATGTCCAATATTATCCCAATACCCGTGTGAGGTTTCAATCAACAAATGATGAATTTTATTTGTGCAGTTGGGGCGATGTGTAAAATTTATCGTCCCAATCAATATCAGTCAAATGTGTGTACATAAACAAATTGTCCAATCATATTTTTTTTACTCTACAATATATAAATCACATTTTTATCTATTATATATACCTAAAAATCAAATCTTCATCCACTATAAATAATTAAAACTGAAAATCAAATTCATGCTCTTTTATTTTATAAAAATCTAATTACAGTTTATTTACTAATTTAAACAAACTAATTACATAATCATTAAAATAAATAAAATAAAAAGAAAAGGAAAGAAGGCTCACGGTTCATTTGATTTTTTTGTTAAAGAAGGGGGAGCATGGATCGAGGCTGGGCGGAGCTGAGAAGGCTGGGGGGGTCGCGCAAGGTGACAGGAGTTTGACTGCGGTGGCGCGCCGGCGGTCAGAGGTGAGGGCGGAGGTAGGGTTGTGGTGGCGGGTCAGTGGGGTTTTCGTGCTTTGGGGGTTTGAAGAAGGAGAGAAAGAGGCAGCCTTTAGTGGATCGGAGAGGGGTGAAACGGTCGGTGGTGGGAGGGGAGATGGCGCGGTGGTGGTGGCGTCGATTTGGGGGAGCGATAGGGTTGCGCAGTTTCCCTTTGTTTCGTTAGTTGACTATAATGAGGAGATGAAGGGGGGTGAGTTTGAATTTATACGTATTTTATTATTTTAAAGTTTCAAAAAGCAACTTTTTATTTCGAACTCGAAATCAAACCCGCCGACTGTCGTCCCTAGTTAATTACCCCCAGTCTGAACACAATGGGATATGTATCGAAGCTGATTCGATCGTTTCGATCAGTTTCCAACAAAATCAAAATATAAATCTATATATTGAATTTGAACGTGCATTTCAATTTACTGGGGCCACATACGAACTCTAAAAATTCCCAAAAAATATTTTCTAGCTTCGTATTGACGATACGGTCCTAACAAAACCAATTTCGTCCAATTTGGAGACCGTTTGAAAAATGGCCATTTTCTGATTGATCCAAATTAACTGAAACTGACAAAACATGTTTTCTTGTGCCACGCTCACATATTGATTCAGAAAATTAAGATTTTTGGAATCTAGCAATAATTCGACATCGCGGATCCAACAAAAATGGTTTCGTCAAAAACAGAGGTTGTTTGCAAAATTTCCATTTTTAAGGGCTATATTTTCCATAACAACTATTCTGAAATTTCAACTGGGCATAACTTTTTATTCCCGTTATGAAATTTCAATTTTTCGGATTCGTTGGAAAGATATTTTCATTTAGATTCTAATATTTTTAGTTTCGCTAAAATCCGGTTTATTTTGAATCCTGTACATTCATTCAAAATTTGAAATCGAATTTTCAAACCACCGCGCCATTTCCAATTCCTTTTTATAATTAATATAAATATTTATATTCTAACGACGATTCAAATAAATATATACGTTCTAGTTCTATTCAAAATAAATTTCTCATCGTTATTATTTAAAATAAATCATTTTAAATATTCAAAATTCATCAAAATTGCCAAAATAAAATTTTTAAATTGGCTCGGATTTGCCGGGTTGTTACAATCTCCCCCACTTAAAATCTTTTCGTCCTCAAAATGGAACGGACCTGAAAGTTGTTTAACCAACCAACTCAACTTTCAGTTTGGCTTTCATTCTTCAACTTTTCAGTTTCTAAGAATTTTCCAATTCTTCCAAAATTTGGCTAACACCCTAAATTTTCTATTTTTTTTGCCATAACCTCCTTTGTACGGGAGCACCGGGAAAGTCCCCAGGCCTCTCCAATCCAAAAAGAAAAAGAAACAGCCAAGCGGCTCATAAAATCATCCAAAACCCAAGAAATTAGTAAACATGTACCTATTTGTCGGGTGTACAATTTTATTCATCTGCTTCAGCCTCTTTGTTACGACCTGTTCAATAATCATGTATGTACATGTATGCAAATGCGATAAATTTTCAATACAGTTCAATATTTGGTTCAATTTGGCCAATGGTTCAAAATTTTAATTAGTCAACCAATAATGAAACAACACAACCAGCAATCAATTAGTTGATTATCTTTTCAAATTCATAACTTTGATACATAGTCCAAAAATCATATTTTTGATGCCATTTCACAACAATTGACCCTATCTAGTTTTGGTTCTCACACCAGTTAATTGGAAATATATAGAAATCCCACTTTTGAAACTCGAATACAAGTGCCGATGATGACATGCCATCATCAGAACCATCTTCGGGCGACTAGAGTGTGATTCTATATCTATCCAGTATATTAAAACTTCGAATACACATTTGCAAGGCGTATAGGCAAAATCTTTATATATTGGATTGTCCAAATTCAATACAAATAAATATTCAAATACATATAATACGATTTAAATTTTCAAAACAAAAAAAAATTGTTTTCATTTTAAAAAAATACTCTTCACACTCGTTCTAGGATACTACTGATCCTATCTCTAACGAGTCATTCTCATTGGATACTGCTAATCCAATCTCTGATGAATTCTTTCGTATGGTTCTAATGTGTCTTGTTCTCGAGCTCTGTAAACCAAAGCTCTGATACCAAATTGAAATAACTCGAACTTCCTCGTGAAGGAAAGGACAGATTGAATTGAGAACACGAAAAATCAGAACATAAACAGAAGAACATTTCATTGCTTATTACAACAATTTCATCAGAATAAAAGAATATACAAAGTATAAATAAATATTATACATCAGAAAAATATTAGAGATTTACAAATTACAATACAGTGGAAAAAAAATACAAAACACAATTGAAAGGAATATACGGATACAGATCTTTCCGAATATCATTCCAGCAAGCCAGGATCCTGTGAATATAAATCTGCAAAACCAAAACTACTAGCTGCCAATGTAGAAAATAGGGGCATCAAGAGTTTAGGTTAAAACAATAAACTCCAGGTCAGTCATTTGACTAGTGTGAGAACTAAAACAGTTATTAATCTTTATTTTAAAGTTAGGTAAATCCAGGGACCACGCTGTATAATACGGAACGGGTTTCCTCCCCAGAATACTAGTGCATAAAACAACAACGCAATGCTAAATAAAGAACAATGAAGCTATTATAAGACTCAGGTCCCATCACACAATGCAATGCAAGCCGGAGGATAGAGTTTTTACCTGATAATAGCCAAAAATGCTTGGTACGTGAAATTTCATCTTTTATTATTACTATAATTGTATAGTGTCAAAACAATTTCAATCATAAGTATCAATCATAGATGGCATAAGTGCCCCATACCACTATGTCGCCATATATAGGTTTACAATTAAAACTGCAAAATGTCGTATTGGAAGTTGGATTTCCATCTGTGAACCAAGGCAAGGGAACGTCCTTACCGCTTTGAGACACTCTAGCCCGCCCCTCAAGCAAGCGCGCAGGCAATCCTTGGATCGTCAGGGCCGGTCCACAGGAGTGGATTAAAATGCCTGAACAATGCGTTTCCCCGCCCTATGGGGCGTTAACTGGTCATA
This sequence comes from Allium sativum, assembly GCA_030737875.1. Taxonomy (NCBI): domain Eukaryota; kingdom Viridiplantae; phylum Streptophyta; class Magnoliopsida; order Asparagales; family Amaryllidaceae; genus Allium; species Allium sativum. The sequence goes on from CM060923.1 coordinate 94,667,947, forward strand.
TCCCGACCAAACTATTAGACCTGGAATGACCGACATAACCAATGCGCCTCACTATCCATCATCCACATAAGTAAAATGTCAGGGCGGGCAAAACGCTGACACCACTCCTAGCTAGAAAGAAACGCATGCCCTCCCTGATGTCCTCTCCCGTTTCTGGTTCACACCGGGGTGTGAGGCTCGTGAATTAACGCTACACAAATCTGCGCTATATCAAAGCCATGCTTTGATCATCAACCACAAGACTCCGCTTTTCAACAGAAGCCTTGATCATTTGCATCTCAGCATGCCACACAGGCAATTCACGCTATGCAACCGATGTCTATCAATCACATAGAACGAAATCCGATGTGAGACACACATCCATTTACAAGTTCGTTCTGGGTTAGAACAAAACCGGAGGCACCTTATTTCTCCCCTATATGTCCAATACAGGGAGAGGTCCTCGCATATCCGTCGATCTCCAAGTACGCCTAGATGATCACCACTTATTACCTTGAATTGGATGTACGTACAACCCAATCAAGACATCAGTAACCATCCAAACGATGTGAAGACCTCTGGTCTTCAACCACCGTCTTCATCCTCGACATATCGTCGAATCAGTTATTCAGAATGGGATAAACCCAATCTTCCCGAATAACTCGCGTATATTATAAACAAGTGCTACAAAAACACAACATACGCCTCATTCCAATCCAGAATATTCCTTTATTCAAATATTCTTATACTTTGGGAAAGGTTCCCATTAATTTTATCAAAGATAAATTCTTTAAATTTATTCTTTAATCTTCCTTTGGATGTCATTTCAATCTAATTAAAGATGCGTTAAAACTCCACTTAGTTTTAATCTTCCCAAAAATCAATATTAAAGATTGTTTAACTTGGGAAATCATATCCTGTCTTTAACTGGGTTAATGAACCAATGTCATTTAAAACACAGTTCACTATAAACCTAAAATTACATTCCATTCCATCTGCCTTTTACTGTAAATTATCAAGTGAACAATTCCCTAAGTATTAACCCCGAAGGCCGAAACCAACATCAGATCAATACCCAGGAAACCATATAACTTGACTAATCCCCAGTTAGTTTCTGATTTTCTTAACTCCGTTGGCTCTAAGAATAGTATTATTAAAGATACCATTCAAGATAACCCAAAATCACATTCCATTAACAATGGAATCTTCATGGGAAACAAATCGATATAAACTTCCATATCCAACTGATAATATCAATGGAATAATGACAAGGTCTTTTAAATTCCATATATATTAATCGCCTTCCTCTACAGAAGCTTACTTCGATTATTACCAAATCGAATTCCATTCAATTCCAATTTAATATGTTAAATTAGAAAACTTTACTTTGGAAAATCTCCTTTAAATCTTGACAAAAGATTTATAAATTCCAAATCCCATTTGACTATAAATCGGGTTAAAAATCGAATGTCGCTAAAACACAGTTCACAACAAACCCAATTCACATTCCATCAGTCTCTAACTGTAAATTAGTAATAGAATAATTCCCTAAGTATTAACCCCGAAGGCCGAAACCAACATCAGATCAATACCCAGGAAACCATTCAACTTAACTAACCTCCAGCCAGTTTCCAATTTTCTTAACTACATTCGGTTCTAATACAGTATTATTAAAGATACCATTCACGACAACCCAAAATCCAATTTGATATTAAATACAAGGCTCTGAATAGAAAATATATCGGCTTATATTCAATATCAAATTTTAAAACCAATAAATGTTGTATTGGAATAACGATATATATATCTTCCAAATTCCTCCACAATATCCGTATAATCACGAAATCTAATATCAAAATATTCCGATGATAATTTCGATTCAAATCCGTTCCAATTCATATATTGGAAATTCTGGTTATTTTTAAAACCATTTCAAATCCAATTTATTTATTTTAAAAAAAATATTGGATTTATTATTCTATTTCAAAACTAGTTCATTTCGATAAAAATATATTTTTATCTTTTCAAATATGGAAATTTTCATCCCAAATCTTTCCAAATCATTTATTATGATTTCACACAAATTATTGATATTTTTAATAATTTTATCAAGGTCCGTACAGTCGATTTCCATAAACGGCCAGCGCACTGCACTTACGACGACCTTTTCAAAATTTGATTTGGACATAATTCCAAATCCAACTGTTAGATTTCTAATTTCTTGTATTCGTTAGAAAGCTCTTTTCGATACGAACCCAGCAGTTCCGGTTTTAGGAGAATCCGACGGTCGGATCTCCCGTTACGTCCATTCGAAGTCAATGGTCGAAATTCGCAAACTGCCGTAGCAGGCGCATTCTATTCAGGCCGTTATATATATATAATATATTTCATCGATTTCCATTTAAAGCGTATTTTATAAATCGTTTTAAATTCGTTTTCAAAACGATTTCAACTTCATATTCAATTTTAAATCAAAATTGAATATTCCATATCATCGACATATAAATGATAATATTTTCAAAACATTAGATTTGGAAATCAATTCCTTTTCTATATTCATTATATAAAAGAATAAAATCGATATAAATATCGTTCACGTCAAAATGGCGTTAATCTAATCAACTCGGCTTTATATATTTAAATATTTTCGTGTCCACCCAAATCGGACATCAAAATCAGATTTTGATCTTTTACTGAATATTATTTGAAAATATTCCTTATTTTAAAAAAATCGTTATTTTAAAATATTCGATAAAAATATAATCTTTACTATTAGCTAAAGATCATATTTTTATTGTTTCTATGATATAAAAATCACATTTTTTATTATCTATATAATATAGAATCATATTTTTATTATCTATATAATATAAAAATCACATTTTTATTATCTATATAATATAAAAATCACATTTTTATTTACTCTATAATATAAAAATCACATTTTTATCTATTCTATAATAGAAAAATCACATTTTTATCTATTATAAGTATACCTGAAAATCAAATCTTCATCCACTATAAATAATTAAAACTGAAAATCAAATTCATGCTCTTTTATTTTATAAAAATCTAATTACAGTTTATTTACTAATTTAAACAAACTAATTACATAATCATTAAAATAAATAAAAAGAATAGGAAAGAAGGCTCACAGTTCATTCGATTTTTTTGTCAGAGGAGGGGGCGCGTGGATCGAGGCTGGGCGGAGCTGAGGAGGCTGGGGCGTTGCGCGAGGTGACGGGGGTTTGACTGCGGTGGCACGCTGGCGGTCAGAGTTGAGGGCGGAGGTAGGGCCGTGGTGGCGGGTCAGTGGGGTTTTCGTGCTTTGGGGGTTTGAATAGGGAGGGGGAGAGGCAACCGTTCGTGGATCGGAGAGGGGTGAAATGGTCGGTGGTGGGAGGGGAGATGGTGCAGTGGCGGTGGCGTCGATTTGGGGGAGCGACGGGGTTGCGCGGTTTACCCTTTTTTCCCGTTAGTTGACTGTAATGAGGAGAGAAGGGGGTGAGTTTGAATTTATATATATTTTATTATTTCAAAGTTTAAAAAAGCAACTTTTTATTTCGAACTCGAAATCAAACTCACCGACTGTTGTCCATAGCTAATTACCCCTATTCCGAACACAATGGGATATGTATCGTAAGCTGATTCGATCATTTCGACCAGTTTCCATCAAAATCAAAATATAAATCTATATATTGAATTTGAACGCGCATTTCAATTTACCGGGGCCACATACGGACTCTAAAAATTCCCGAAAAATATTTTATAGCTTCGTATTGACGATACAGTCCTAACAAAACCCATTTCATCAAATTTGGAGACCGTTTGAAAATGGTCATTTTCTGGTCGATCCAAATTGACGGAAACTGACAAAACACGTGTTCTTGTGCCACACTCACATATTGATTCAAAAAATTAAGATTTTTGGAATTTGGCAATAATTTGACATCCCAGATCGAACAAAATTGGTTTCGTCGAAAACGGAGGTCGTTTGCAAAATTTCCATTTTTAAGGGCTATATTTTCCATAGCGACTATTCTAAAATTTCAACTGGGCATAACTTTTTATTCCCGCTATTAAATTTCAATTTTTCGGATTCGTTGGAAAGATATTTTCATTTAGATTTAATATTTTTGGTTTTGCAAAAATCCGGTTTATTTTGAATCCTGTACATCCATTTGAATTTTGAAATTGAATTTTCAAACTACCGCGCCATTTCCAATTCCTTTTTATAATTAAAAAAAATATTTATATTCTAATGACGATTCAAATAAATATATACATTCTAATTCTATTCAAAATAAAATTCTCATCATTACTATTTAAAATAAATCATTTTAAATATTCAAAATTCATCAAAATTGCCAAAATAAATTTTTTAAATTGGCTTGGATTTGTCGGGTTGTTACAGAGAAGATGCAATTTCTTAAGAAGAGGAGGGAGAAATAGTATGGAGTGGGGAAGAGACGCTTTCATAGGGAAGTTTTGGACAAAAGCAACAACGGTTTTTTTTTTGAAAAAAAAATATATATACAGAAGAAGAGGACGGACGAGAGAGCATGGTATAGGCGTGTAGCAGATTCCAAAACAATATGAAACTGGGAAGAAATTATATGGTGAAGACTGTTGGAATAGTATGGTGATGTGGAGTAATGTTGGATTCAGCATGAAGTTCATTGGAAGTGGGAAGATAAAGAGTGAAGCGTGGGGTTTGAGTCTGAAGCGTTAGCTTTTGGAAGGATGGTGCATGCAAAACAAGGTGAAGTTCCATGATACTAAAACTCTCTTGGGTAACGCGGGTGTCAGAGTTCCAATGAAGAAGGCGTAGGGTTCTCTAAAGCGAGGTGGCGGTTCAGTGGATGGTGATGTTGAAGATTTCCTAGATGGTATATAAGTGGTGGACGGAGGGCTCATGCTAGTGTGGTAAACAGGATGGTGCAGGTTCGAAAAAAATATGCGGGTGAGAAGAAGAAATAAAACAACTTAACTTTTGCCATCCTAATCATCATTGAGATTTGCCTAATTATAGTTAATATTATACCTAATACACTAGTTGCGTAGTTATTTAGTTGTGCCAATTCGATTTTGAAATGCCTAAGCCCCTGTAAAACTTTGATAACTATATGTGCCCTTTCGATGTTATATATATAACGTAACTTGAGATTTAGTTTTAATATATACTAATTTACTAAATTTATTACTTAGAATAGTATATACATAGTTTGTTGTCTGTATATTTCATGTATGCCTAGCCTTAGCTGACCGTCCCTAGTAATTTATGTTTCAGCCCTAATTGGTGTCAACGTGACCCTGGTCCCAAATATATGTCAATATTACTTAGAATAGTATTGACAGCTATTGGGGTTTTTAATTAAATTAATTGTCGGTTTATTTTAATTAAAACGAATTTTTCCAGCGGCAAACGAATCAAGGTGAGTTCAACTCACTCAGTTTTTATCCCGCTTATATTTATATGAGTCAGGTTTAATTTGTGTGTGCTATGGTTATTTATTTTGGATGATTACTGCATATATTAGTTGATTGTGACTGAACTGATTAAATTAAACGTTAGTTTAATTTAATTGCAATCGATCATTATTTTAACGGTCGTAACCAACCAAGGTAACTTACCTTATTGGTCATGTTTATAATAATATAAACGTATAAATTTAGAATTGGATATTTAAATTACTGGTTGATTTTTTATATTATAATCATATTTGAAGTAACATATTTGGAGGTAGAGAAAATAGGTTGGAGGGATCCAATTGGATTCCTCAATTATATTATATGTTATTTAGTATTATATCATCACTATATAAACTGCTCTGATTTGTTGATTGATCTTGTTGTTGATCGTTAACTAAAAAATTCACCATTTGTTTTGTTTTAACCAATGGGCTGTATTGATTAAGTAATTGGCAGCAGTTGACCTAAAAATCAATCATTTTGTAAATGTTGATTTACCGTCAAGTGAATTGACAGAAATGAAGTTGTAAAGTTTATTTTATAACCGAGGATGAATTTGAAATCTTTTATTTTGAATAGAAGTTATTTAAAAGAAAATAAATATTTATCATTTACGATTTGAGTTTATAAATTATTTCTAAGGAACAATTAAATGGGATTATTTAAAATAATTATATTTATAATTAATTTAAAGGGAAAAAACTGATTAAAATTGGTTAATGAAATAACTGTATTTTGAGTTGACTAAGTCAACCATTTAAATTGGGATTGATTATTTAATTAGTGGTGGTTAAGAAATCTAATGAAGTGATTTAACAAATATTTAATTAATTATTAATAATTAATTTAAAAAGAAACTTAATATTCATTTAATAAGTAAGGAAGTAAAGTATTAATTTTTAATCTAAGGATTACTTTTCTTAAATGGAATTCATTTAAGTAAGCAATCAAAGATGAAATGAAGATGAATTCTAATATGAGTTTTTAAATGGGATTTATATTAAATCCAAGTTTTATAGCGAAGTTATAAAAGAGTTTTTGAGCAAGTACGATGGTTTAAATGAATGTTTATTTAACATTTGAATTAAGAGAAATAAGTCATGAGAAAAACGATTTCATATTGAATCTAAGCTTTCAAATGAGGTCTTTGAAAGGTGCGTGAAGTCGAAACGTAAAATAGCAGTTGATGAAACTTAATAATGAAATTAAGTAAAGTGAATGGAATTGAAACAAGATTTTCGAAGAAGAAATGATTTAAGAGCAAATGTGTTGCAAATTTGAATGGAGTTAAGGAAATTAGAAACTGATTGGAAATTAGTTGAGTTGAACGATTTTGTAACAACCCGGATTTTCAGAACAAATTTAATTTTTTTATTTTAGCAATTTTAACGGATTTTGAATATTTAAAATGATTTATTTTAAATAATAACAACTAGAAATTTATTTTGAATAGAATTAGAACGTATAAATTTATTTAAATCAAAGTTGGAACGAATTTTTTTAATTTAATTATAAAAGGAGTTTAAAATGGCACGGTAGTTTGAAAATTCGATTTCAAATTTCAAATGAATGTACAGGGTTCAAAATGAATCGAATTTTAGTGAAATAAGAAATATTGAATCTGTTTAAAAATATCTTTCCAACGAACGTGAAAAATCCAAATTTCATAGCGGAATAAAAAGTTATGGCGAATTGAATAATCAGAATAGTCGCTATGGAATTTAATATAATATAATATATAGCCATTTTGCAAACGACCCCCGTTTTCTACGAAACCACTTTTGTTGGATCCGGAATGTCAAATTATTGCTAGGTATCAATTTTCATAATTGTTGGATTTAATATGTGAGCGCAGTAAATTTAAATGTGTTTGGTAATTTAAATTTGAATTGGATTAACGAAAAAATGGCCATTTTTCAAACAGTTTCCAAATTCAAAGATATTAGTTTTGTTAGGATCGTATTGTCATAATATAGCTAGATTTATTTTTCTGGAATTTTTGGAGTCAGTATGTGGCCCCGATAAATTAAAATGTACGTTCAAATTCAATATACATTGATTTATATTTTAATTTAAATAAAAACTGATCGCAACAGTCAAATGGGCGTACGAAACATATTCCATTGTGTACGGAATGTGGGTATTTAGCTAGAGGCGACAGTCGTTGGGTTTGAATTGGAGTTCGTATGGATTGGAGGGTATTATTGGATTTAAACTAATTAAATAAATTAAATAAAATGGGCCAATCATCGTTGACCTCCTCCATTCCAATCAAAACCCGTAACCTCCTCTAAACGAAGGCGAAAACCCTTTCTCTCCATCTCTCCTATTTATATCTCGATTCACGCAACTAAATCGAACGACCTAGTTGAGGTTTTTGTAGATTATAGTCCCCTCTTCAAATCCGTATAAGCCTCGTCCTCCAACATTCAGCGTTGCTCGAGAACGATCGCCGTGAAGCTGCAACCTTTCAACCTCCGCTGCCGTTCCAATCTTTGATCGCACCTGACAGGACCACCAGCGCTGGGTGCGCCTCCCCTCCCTCTTCGACGCAGTATAATCTGATCGTCCCCTAGTTCAATGGATTGGAAGTAAAATCCAACCCTAGTTCTAAACGGTTAACTAAGGTATATAGTTTAATTATTTTAAACTGTTTTAACACTTAAAAGAGTTGCAATTTATGATTTTAGAATAAAAACCATATCGTTTTGCTATGTGGTCGAAATCCAGTGAAACAAGAGACATCTGGACCGTGGCATCGTCTTCTACATTCTAAAAGAGACCGGAGAATGTTTAGAGCTCGCTACAATTTTAGGCGAAGACGAAAGCAAAGTGAGAACTTCTCACTAAAATTATTTCTGTATAGTTGTTTATTTTGTAACTGCATATATGAACTGCTCCCTGTCGTCCACAGACCATGGACGACTTGTTTGATTGTACCGTGTTATGGAAATTGATTGTGATTGTGATGTGAAATGGAAAATAAAATATTTTATCGTTTAAAATATAATTTTTAAAGTGTATATGAATAAAATGAACATTCATTTACAAACCGGACAGTTTGTTTATGTACACTTATTTATCTGATATGGATAGGGACGATAAATTTTACACATTGCCCAACTACATAAATAATAAACATTATTTGTTGTTTGAAAACCCCACACAGGTATTGGGATAATATTTGACACACACTAATCCCAATAATTAGTGGTATGTCAATCGATGGGTTGACAGACTGTATAAGCATTATTTATTTATTTTAATGCTTATACAGTTGTAGAATGCACTCTGGATTTTGTATGAATTTTTAATGATTGTTTATCATTATTGTGGTATACATGTGATGTTGAAATCCATATAAATAAAATTATATGATAATTGATTGAGTCTCATTCCAATTCACAATTTACAAATGTTTTAAAATAATATTCAGTGAATATTGAAATGTGAAGCCGTGTTAAGTAGTTAAACGCAATTTTAACAGGAACAGGATTTTCTGTCGATTTTATTCATTTTATAATGAATATGGAAAAGTGATTTCAAAATCTGATATTTTGAAAATATTATAATTTTAATATTATAATGATATGAAATATTCAATTTTGATTTGAATTTGAAAATGAAATTGAAATCGTTTTAAAATGAATTTAAAACGAAGTCGTAAAGAATATTCAATTTTGATTTGAATTTGAAAATGGAATTGAAATCGATTTTAAAAAAATATGACGAATTTCAGATGAAATATTCAAATTTGATTTGAATTTAAAATATGAAATATTAAAATTTGATTTGAATTTGAAATGAAATTGAAATCGTTTTAAAATGAATTTAAAATGGAATATTCAATTTTGATTTAAAATTGAAATGGAAGTGGGAAACTTTTTTTATACCAACTTAAAACAATTTATAAAATTCGTTTTAAATGGAAATCTATGAAATATATATAATATATATATTATATATATTAATGGCCTGAATAGAACGCGCCGCGCAGCGACCGTTCGCGAATTTCGACCATTAACTTCAAATTGATGTTACAGGAGATCCGACCGTCGGATTCTCCAAAAACTGGAACCGTTGGGTTCGTAACGAAAAGAGCTTTTCAACGAATATAAGAGATTTGAAATCTAACGGCTAGATTTGGAGATATGTCCAAATCAATTTCAGAAAATGTCGCTAAGGATGCAGTTCAGTGGCCGTTATTGGAAACCGACTGTACGGGCAATAATAAATTATTAAAAAATATGGAAAAATTATGTAAAATCATAATAAATGACTTGGAAAGATTTTGGATGAAAAATTCCAGTTTTGAAAAGATAAAATATATTTTTATTGAAATGAACTAGTTATTAACTAGGATAATAATTTATTTATTTTTAAAATAAATAAATTGGATTTGAAAATGGTTTTAAAATAACCAGAATTTTCCGGTGATTAAATTGGAATGGAAATAATCTTCGGAATATTTCAATATTGGATTTCGTGATTATACAGATTTTGTTGAGGAATTTGGAAGATATATGTATATACCGTTATTCCAATACGATATATTTCCGTTGGCTTTAGAATTAATATTGAATATAAGACGATATATTTTCTATTCAGAGCCTTGTATTTGATATCAAATTGGATTTTGGGTTTGTCCTGAACGGTGTCTTCATTAACACTGTTCTTAAACCCAGTTGAGAAAAGAATAAATCTTTTAATTAAGATTTAGTATAGTTTTCCAATTAATTAATATTTAATTGGAATTGAATAAAAAAATTTGATTTTTGGGTTAATCGTGAACAATGTTTTAAATAACACTTGTTCTTTAACCCAATTAACAGTGAAGAATATGATTTGGAATTTATAATCTTTTAATTAAGATTAATGGAATTTTCCAAGGTAAAGATTTCCAATTTAATATATTAAATTGGAATTGAATGGAATTCTATTTGGTAATAATCGAGATGAGCTTCCATGGAGGAAGACTGTTAATATATATGGAATTTAAAAGGCTTTGTCATTATTCCATTTATATTATTAGTCAGATACGGAAATTGATATCGATTGTATGTTGATCTGTTTCCGTGAAGATTCCATGGTTAATGGAATGTGATTTTGGGTTTATCGTGAATCATGTTTAAAATGACATTGGTTCTTTAATCCACGTAAAAGACAGGATTACATGTCTGACATTGTATTTTGATACTATATTTATTGATCTCTGCTAAATATTTATCTATTTGGTGGCGGAGAATTTATTCTCTTGCTTGACACCCTTCTCTACGACGTACGAGCTTAGAGGTTATATATCGGCAGAAATCAATGGTACGGTGTAGACTGTTGATGCAGCATGTTTGTTTTCCAAAGTTAAATAATCATTAATATTGATTTTTGGGAAGATTAAAACTAAGAAGAGTTTTAATGAATCTTTAATTAGATTGAAAAGTGAATGTGATAATTAAAATTATCAATTCAAGAAAATGATCGAGAATGGAGTATCACCAGTTTTGCTCTAAGCGATAGTTAAATCTTTAATTAGATTTGAACGTGAAATGGTAATTAATTTTTACCGATAACACCGTGGTGTTAGATATGGAGTATTACCAATTTTGCTCCATGGGATGAATAGGTTGGGATTGGGAAAATAAACAAATGATTACTTCAGTAAGATTCGCTAATCCCGACTAGTTTGGAAAACCCTAAGATGGTTTAGAATTAAAAAGATAATGAAATCTTTTGTAAAGATATCCAAAGGAAGATTAAAGAATAAATTTAAAGAATTTATCTTTGATAAAATTAATGGGAACCTTTCCCAAAGGATATGAATATTTAAATAAAAGAATATTCAGAATTGGAATGAGGCGTATGTTATGTTTTTATAGCACTTGTTTATTAGATACGCGAGTTATTCAGAAAGGACAGGTTTAACCCATTCTGAATAACTGATACGACGAAAAGTCAAAGAGATTGACGACGGTGCAAGACCGATGATCTTCACATCGAATGGATTGGTTGCTACTGATGCCCATGTTTGGAGTAGCTACCTTAAAGGGGCTATAGTTGCAGCCGTCCGGACTACTTGTTGATTGTACGGATATGCGAGGGCCTCTCTCCTGTATTGGACATACGGGACAAGGAATAAGATGCCTCCGGTTTCGTTCAGACCTAGAACGGACTTGTAAATGGATGGTGTGTCTGACATTGTATTCCTTTATACTGTATTCGTTGAGCTTTGCTGAATATATATATGTTTGGTGGCGGAGAATTTATTCTCTTTCTTAACACCCTTCTCTGAGATGTACGAACTTAGAGGTTATATATCGGCAGAAATCAGTGGTACAGTATGGGTTGATAGTCTGGCATGTTGAGATGCAGTGATACAAACTTTTGTTGAAAAGAAAATTTTGGTGGATGATGATCAAAGCACAGCTTTAATATAGCATAGCTTTGTGTAGCGTTAATTCGCGAGCCTCACACATCGGTATGGTGGTAAACTGATGGTTAGATCAGTATACTTTAGAGAAGAGGATAGACATCCTATAGGTTGTCATGGATTCGGTCGACCGAGGTTACTAAGTGCGGTCGCTCCACACCAGTAGGGATAGGGTACACCTCCCGATTCCCAGATGGATAGAGTTAGCGGTGTTTTCCAATGCTTGGACGTAAGCCGTGGTAACATGTTTCCTGGATAGTGCAGATGTGCATTACGGTGTTTTCGCATGCCTACGACGTAAGCCGTTGAGAATTGTACACGCGATAGATCTTTCGAATCAGGAGCCACAAGTATGGAAATCCAACTTCCAAATACGACATTTTTTGGTTTTCGTTGTATACTATATATGGCGACATAGTGGGATGGGGCGCCCATGCCGTCTATGATTGATACATTTATTTTTGAAGTTGATTTCTTCACTTATAGTAATAATAAAAGATTTGTTTTAAAGTGTACCAAGCATATTTGGCTATTATAAGGTAAAACTCTATCCTCCGGCTAGCGCTGCATTGTGTGACGGGATCTGAGTCTTATAATAGCTTCATTTTTCTTTATTTAGCATTGCACTGTTTGTTTTAGGTACTTGTATTTTTCGGGGTAAACCCGTTCCATGTTATACAACATGGCCCCTTGATTTACTTATTTTAAAGTAAAGTTTTAAATAACTGTTTTAGTTCTCACACCAGTCCCATGACTGACCTGGAGTTTATTGTTTTAACCTAAACTCTCGGTGCCCCTATTTTCCACATAGGTAGCTAGTAGTTTTGGTTTTGCAGATTTATCTATACAGGATCCTGGATTTACAGCTGGAGCTATATTCGGAACGCTCTATATCCATATATTTCTTTCAGTTGTGCTAGTTATTGTATTTTCCGCTACGCATTGTATTTATACATTTTATTTTCGCTGCTATGTATTTTAATCTCTGATATTTTTCTATGTAATATTTATTTATACTTTGAATATTCTCGTACTCTGATGTAATTGTTGTAAACAACAATGAAACGTTCTTCTATTTGTGTTCCAATTTGTCGTATTCTCAAAGCAGTCCGCCTACTTGTTCGGTTTAGGCTGGCTGGGAACACGGGTCGTCACATTTGGTATCAGAGCTTTGGTTTACAGAGCTTGAGAACAGTACATATTAGAACCAGATGAAAGAATTCATCAGAGATTGGATTAGTAATATCCAATAAGAATAACTCATTAGAGATGGGATCAGTAGTATCCTAGAACGAGTTTGAAGAGTGAAAATTTTAAAATCAAATTTAGTTTTAAAATTTTATATCCATTATTCGTATTTGAATATTTTATTTTAAATTGAATTTTGACAATCTAGTATAGGGAGATTTTGAGTATATGCCTGAAGAGATGTATATTCGAAGCCTCAGATACTGGAAAGATATAGAATCACACTCTAGTCGCACGGAGATGATTCTTATGATAAGGCCTCATCATTAGAGTCTATGTTCGAGTTTTGAAAGTGAATATCTATATAATTTCCAATTGACTGGTGTAAGAACCAGAACTAGATAGGGTTTATTGTATGTGATTTGACACTGAAATATGATTTTTGAATATATATATAGAAGTATACATTTGAAAATTTAATCAGTAAATTGATTGCTGGCTGTGATGTTTGGTTAATGATCCAACTAATAAAATACTGAAATGATAAATAAAGTATAAATCAAGATATTTATTAAGTGAAAAATAATGCAAACTCTCTTGATAAAATCATAAAATATAATGTAGGATATGGACGACTATGGCTTATCTCATACTGAATTCTGGATGACCCTGAAACAAGCAAGGAGAGCTCACCAGAAAGCATAAAAAGAATGAGAATTGAAATTAGGATCACACGCGGTTGTTTATTGTCGTAAATGTAGAAAAGAAGGAATTATGCAATCCTGTTCCTGAGAGAAGAAAGAGTAAAGAGATAAGAATAGACATAGTTTGTTTCAAGTGCAAAGAGATTGGACATTTTTGGATAAGTGCCCAAACGTAAAGAAAAAATCCAGAAAATTTGGAAAAGAAAAGAAGTGCTTCCGATGCAAAGAAGTAGGGCATCTAGCCCGAGATTGCCCATTAAAGAAGGGTGATAAGAAATCCAAAGGAAATGATCTATCTACTTTTGGAGATATGTATGATGCTTGTATGAACATATGAACGCTTCTTGTTTTAAAAATGTATCGGTATTGTATAATATAACTAATGTAAGAAAAATGTTGAACTAAGTCGAATTTAGCACCAAATATTGAACTGAATTGAAAATTGATTGAAACTGCATGCATATACATGTATATATATCGAAGAGGTCAAAAAAGGGAAACTAAGAAGAGGAATAAAATCGTATGCCCGACAAATAGGTACATGTTTACTAATTTATTGGGTTTTGGTGATTTTATGAGCCGATTGGCTAGCTGCTTGGCTTTTTCTTTTTCTTTTTGGATGGTGAGCTCCTTGTGAGGCAACTTGCGGTTTTAAATATCTCCCCGTACAAAGGAGGTTATGGAGAAATTTTTCAAAAATTAAGGGTATTAGCTAAATTTTTGAAAAATTTGAAAATTCTTAGAAACTAAAAAGTTGAAGAATGAAAGCCAGAATGAAAGTTGAGTTGATTAGTTAAACAACTTTCAGTTCCATTCCTTTTCGAGGACGAAAAGATTTTAAGTGGGCGAGATTGTAACAGCCCGGATTTTCAAAACAAAATTAAAATTTTTATTTTAGCAATTTTAATGGATTTTGAATATTTAAAATGATTTATTTTAAATAATAACAACTAGAAATTTATTTTGAATAGAATTAGAACGTATAAATTTATTTAACTCGAAGTTGGAACGAATTTTTTTAATTTTATTATAAAAGGAGTTTAAAATGGCACGGTAGTTTGAAAATTTGACTTCATCAAATGGATGTATAGGATTCAAAATAAATCGGATTTTAGTGAAACAAGAAATATTTGAATCTGTTTAAAAATATCTTTCCAAAGAATGTGAAAAATCCAAATTTCATAGCGGGAATAAAAAGTTATGGCCAATTGAATATTCAGAATAGTCGCTATGGAATTTAATATAATATAATATATAGCCATTTTGCAAATGACCTCCGTTTTCGATGAAACCACTTTTGTTGGATCCGGAATGTCAAATTATTGCTAGGTATCAATTTTCATAATTTTTGGATTTAATATGTGAGCGCAGTAAATTTAAATGTGTTTGGTAATTTAAATTTGAATTGGATCGACTAGAAAATGGCCATTTTTCAAACAGTCTCCAAATTCGACGAAATTAGTTTTGTTAGGACCGTGTCGTCGAAACATACTAGATTAATTTTTTTGGAATTTTTGGAGTCAGTATGTGGCCTCGGTAAATTAAAATGTACATTCAAATTCAATATACATTGATTTATATTTTAATTTAGATGAAAACTGATCGCAACAGTCGAATAGGCTTACAAAACATATTCCATTGTGTCCGGAATGGGGGTATTTAGCTAGGGGCGACAGTCGTTGGGTTTGAATAGGAGTTCGTACGGATTAGAGGGTATTTTCGGATTTAAACTAATTAAATAAATTAAATAAAATGGGCCAATCATCGTTGACCTCCTCCATTCCAATCAAAACCCGTAACCTCCTCTAAACGACGGCGGAAACCCTTTCCCTCCATCACTCCTCTTTATCTCTCGATTCACGCAACTAAATCGAATGGCCTAGTTGATGTTTTTTAGATTAGATTCCCCTCTTCAAATCCGTATAAGCCTCGTCCTCCAACGTTCAGCGTTGCTCGAGAACGGTCGCCATGAAGTTGCCACCTTTCAACCTCCGCCGCCACTCCGATCTGCGATCGCACCTGATAGGACCACTAGCGCCGGGTGCGCCTCCCCTCCCTCTCCGACGCAGTATAATCCGATCGTCGCCTAGTTCAACGGATTAGAAGTAAAATCCAACCCTAGTTCTGAACGATTAACTGAGGTATACCGTTTAATTAATTTAAACTATTTTAACACTTAAAAGCATTGCGATTTATGATTTTAGAATAAAAATCATATCTTTTTGCTATATGGTCAAAATCTAGTGAAATAAGAGACATCGGGACCGTGGCATTGTCTTCTACATTCTAGAAGAGACCGGAGAATTTTTAGAGCTCGCTACAATTTTAGGCAAACCCGAAAGCTAAGTGAGAACTTCTCACTAAAATTATTTATGTATAGTTATTTATTTTGTAACTGCATATATGAACTGCTCTCCGTCATCCACAGACCATGGACGACTTGTTTGATTGTACTGTGTTGTGGAAATTAATTGTGATTGTGATGTGAAATGGAAAATAAAATATTCATGTATTGAATTAAATATTTTATCGTTAAAAATATAGTTTTTAACGCGTACATGAATAAGATAAACATTCATTTACAAACCAGACGGTTTGTTTATGTACACTTATTTATCTGATATGGATTGGGACGATAAATTTTACACATCGCCCAACTACACAAATAATAAACAGTATTTGTTGTTTGAAAACCCCACACAGGTATTGGGATAATATTTGACATACACTGATCCCAATAATTAGTGGTATGTCAATCGATGGGTTGACAGACTGTATAAGCGTTATTTATTTATTTTAATGCTTATGCAGTTGTAGAATGCACTCTGGATGTTGTATGAATTTTTAATGATTGTTTATCATTATTGTGGTATACATGTGATGTTGAAATCCATATAAATAAAATTATATGGTAATTGATTGAGTCTGATTCCAGTTCAGAATTAACGAATATTTTAAAATAATATTCAGTGAATATTGAAATGTGAAGCCGTGTTAAGTAGTTAAACACTATTTTAACACGAACGGGATTTTCTGTCGATTTTATTCATTTTATAATGAATATGGAAAAGTGATTTCAAAATCAGATATTTTGAAAATATTATAATTTTAATATTATGATGATATGAAATATTCAATTTTGATTTGAATTTGAAAATGAGATTGAAATCGTTTTAAAATGAATTTAAAACGAAGTTATAAAGAATATTCAATTTTGATTTGAATTTGAAAATGGAATTGAAATCGATTTAAAATGAATTTGAATCAAATTTGAAATGAAATATTCAAATTTGATTTAAATTTGAAATGAAATTGAAATCGTTTTAAAATGAATTTAAAATGAATTTAAAACGAATTTAAAATGGAATATTCAATTTTGATTTAAAATTGAAATGGAAGTGGAAATCGTTTTTTTAAATGAATTAAAAACGATTTATAAAATTCATTTTAAATGGAAATCGATGAAATATATATAATATATATATTCATTATATAAATATATATATATATATTAATGGCTTGAATAGAACGCGCTGCGCAGCGACCGTTCGCGAATTTCGACCATTAACTTCAAATTGATGTTACGGGAGATCCGACCGTCGGATTCTCCTAAAACTAGAACCGTTGGGTTCGTATCGAAAACAGCTTTCCAATGAATACAAGAGATTTGAAATCTAATGGTTAGATTTGGAGATATGTCTAAATCAATTTCAGAAAAGATCGCTATGGATGCAGTTCGGTGGCCATTATTGGAAATCGACTATACGGGCGATAATAAAATTACTAAAATTATGTAAGATCATAATAATTGATTTGGAAAGATGTAAGGACCCGTAACTTCCCCGTGAAGGAAAGCGCGGATACTTTGAGAACAACACACAAAAGGACGCAGACGGAAGAACATTTCATTGTATATTACAATAATTCCATCAGATACAAGAATATACAGAGTATAAATGAATAAATTACATTCGATAAATATCAGAGATTACAATAAATTACATAGCAGCGGAAAAATATGCAAAACACAACTAGAAGTGATACACGGATACAGAGCTTTCCGAGCATCGTTCCAGCTGTAAATCAGGACCCTGTGAATATAAATCTGCAAAACCAAAACTACTAGCTGCCCGTGCGGAAAATAGGGGCACCCAGAGTTTAGGTTAAAACAATAAACTCCAGGTCAGTCATGTGACTGATGTGAGAACTAAAGCAGTTATTAATCTTTATTTTTAAAGTTAGGTAAATCAAGGGACCACGCCGTATAACACGGAACGGGTTTCCTCCCAAGAATACCAGTGCATAAAACAAACAGCGCAATGCTAAATAAAGAAAAATGAAGTTGTTATAAGACCCAGGTCCCATCACATAATGCAACGCAAGCCGGAGGATAGGGTTTTTACCTTATAACAGCCAAAGCATGCTTGATACGTTTAAAACACATTATTTTGATATTACTATAAGTGTATAGTGTCAAAACAGTTTCAATCAAAAATATAAATCATAGGCGGCATGAATGTCCCATACCATTATGTCGCCATACTAGTTCTACAATTAAAACCGCAATATCACGTATTGGAAATTGGATTTCGTCATGAGCCGAGGCAAGGGGCAAGCTCCTCTCCGCGTTCGAGACACTCTAGCAAATGTCCCAGGACCCCACTATGATCCTTGGATCTTCAGGGCCGGTCCTCTCTTACTTTTGAGGATTGGCAATTCCTGAACACACGTTTCCCGGTCCTTACAGACCTATATCCGAGGCGCCTCGTATCCAACAACCACACAGGTGAAAAGTATATAAATGTCAGGGCAGGTAGGTCACTGACACCACCTTAGCTAGAAAGAAACGTCGTGCTCTCCCTGCAGTCACTATCCCGTTTTTGACTCATACCGAGGTGTGAGGCTCGCGAATTCACGTTATACACAAAGCTACGCCACACAGGCCGTGCTTTGATCATCAACCACAAGACTTTGCTTTTCAACAGAAGCCTTGATCAATTGCCACTTACGCGTGCCACACTGGCAATTCACTCCATGCGACTGATGTCCATCGATATACAACCTCTGAGCTCGTACGTCTCAGAGAAGGGCGTTAAGCAAGAGAATAAATTCTCTGCCGCCAAACAGATGTATATTTAATAGAGATCAATCAACACAGAATAAAATCCAATGTCAGACACATAATCCACTTACAAGTTCGTTCTAGGTCTGAACGAAACCGGAGGCACTTTCCTCGCATATCCATCCATCTCCAAGTACGTCTGGACGATCACCGACTGTTTCCCTCATCTTGGGTGTACAGCCCAATCAAGATCATCAGTAATCACCCAAACGATGTGAAGACTTCCGGTCTTCAACCACCGTCTTCATCTTCGACATCTCGTCGAATCGGTTATTCAGAATGGGTTTAACCCGGCCTTTCGGAATAACCCACGTATATAATAAACGAATGTTACACAAACACAACAAACGCCTCATTCCAATTCAGAATATTCTTTTATTCACAAAATCACATTTTTAGGGAAAGGTTCCCATTAATTTTATCCAAGATAAATTCTTCTAAATTTATTCTTTAATCTTCCTTTGGATATCATTTCAAACTAGTCGGGATTAGCGAACCACACCGAAGTAATTATTTATTTTATTTCCCAATCCCAACCCATATATCCCATGGAGAAAACTGGTAATACTCCATATCTAACACCACGGTGCTATCGGTAAAATTAATTACCATTTCACGTTCAAATCTAATTAAAGATTTAACTATCGCTTTGGAGCAAAACAGGTGGTACTCCATTCTCGATCACCTTTCAGATTTGATAATTTAAATTATCAATTCATATTTTAATCTAATTAAAGATTCATTAAATCTCCACTTAGTTTCAATCTTTTCAAAAATCAATATCCTGCATTTAACTGGGTTAAAGAACCAATGTCTTCTAAAACACGATTCACGACAAACCCAAATCACATTTGATATTAAATACAAGGCTCTGAATAGAAAATATACCGGCTTATATTCAATATCAAATTCTGAAACCAACATATATCGTATTGGAAATAACGATATAAAATATATCTTTCAAATTCCCATAACAATATCTTTATAGTCACGAAATCCAACATCGAAATATTCCGAAGATAATTTCGATTCAACTCCAGTCCAATTCACGTATTGGGAATATTGATTATTTTTAAAATCACTTTCAAATTCAATTTATTTATTTCAAAAATAAATTGATTTTAATTCTAGTTCAAAACTAGTTCATTTCGATAAAAATCTATTTTTATCTTTTCAAATATGGAATTTTTCAGCCCAATTTTTCCCAAATCATTTCTTATGATTTTACACAAATTATAGATATTTTTACTAATTTTATCAAGGCCCGTACAGTCGATTTCCATCAACGGTTATCGAACTGCACTTACAGCGACCTTTTCTAAATTTGATTTGGACATAATTCCAAATCCAACCGTTAGATTTCAAATTTCTAATGTTCATTGGAAAGCTATTTTCGATACGAACCCAACGGTTCCGGTTTTAGGAGAATCCGATGGTCGGATCTCCCGCAACGTCAATTCGAAGTTAATGGTCGAAATTCACGAACTGCCGCGGCGCGACGCGTTCAATTCAGGCCATTCTATATAATATATATATATATATATTATATATTTCGTCGATTTCCTTTTTAAAATGAATTTTATAAATAGTTTTAAATTCGTTTTCAAAATCATTTCAGCACTATTTCTAATTCCAAATTGATTTGATTTCAATTCGAATTCATTTCAATTTTATTTAATTCGAATTCAAATTTGTTTCAATTCAATTCAAATTCTAATTCGTTTCAATTCAATTCAATTTGAATTTACCTTCTATTCAATTCGAATTCAAATTCATTTCAAATTGATTCAATAAAATTTCAATTTGAATTTTAATCTAATTCAATTTGAATTTCATTTCAAAATATTAAATTTTGAAATCACTTTTCAATATTCATTATAAAACGAATAAAATCGATATAAATATCATTCGCGTCAAAATAACGCATCTCTAATCAACACGGCTTTATATATTTCAATAAATTCGTTATTTTATTCAACAAATGAATATTTATTCTATTTAACACATGAATCTATGTTTCTTTCAACACACGACTAATCTCAACACATGAGTACTGCCAACACATCACTATTTTTGTTATGTAAAATATTTTATAAAACTATGGTATCTATCGTTTGATTTTCAATCAGACTCCACCGTGAAGTAGTTCTAATTTTAAATATGATAAAGATGTAAATTTTATTATATAAAATATTTTACTCAACACACGAATATTTTCAACACATGAACATCGTCAGCACATGACTATTTTTATATTCAACACATGAATTTTCTTTTATAATATTCATTATTTTCCCGATTGGAATGAGGCCCAATCAATTACCATATAACGTTAATTATATGGATTCCATACAACACATGTATATAATAGCATTGAAAAATAATCAACCATCAACCAAAGTGCACCACACAACTGCATAAGCATCAAATATCAATAATCAACGCTTACACAGTCTGTCGACCAATCGATCGACATACAATGAAATAATTGGGATTAGTGTACCCAAATATCATCCCAACACCCGTGTGGGGTTTCAAATCAACAAACACAGATTTTTATTTGTGCAGTTGGGCGATGTGTAAAATTTATCGTCCCAATCAATGTCCTTCAAATAGGTGTACATAAACAAACCGTCCGGTTTGTAAATAAATATTTTATTTTATTCACTTCCACGTTAAAAATTATATTTTTAACGATAAAATATTTTATTTCAACACATGAATTTCTATTCAGTTCATTTACTCAATAAAAATGATATTTTTATTTTTCTAACATATTTTAGAAAATTTCGGCGGCATAACGGCACGATACTAGAAACGGGATGAGGCCTAGCCTTATCCCCGGTCTAGTGAAGGCCCACGCCATTCACACATAATCCAATCCATTCCATTTCACCAAACAATTCAATTCAAATCAATTAGACTAACCAACTACACAACCAAACAATTTAACAAACAAGCCATCCATGGTCTGTGGATGACGGGTGTCGGGTGCTACTAAACACCGTCTACATCCTAGTATATATATATATATAACTAGAAAATGAAAATTTAGAGTGAGAAGTTCTCACCAAAGCTATCCCAACTCCATGACACTTCTTTTGTAGGGAATCATCGCCGTTCTCGCCTTTTGTCACTTTCGTTGCCCGTAGTCACTACATATATAAAAATCATATTTTTATATTGTTGCTATGTATATAAAAATCATATTTTTATTATCACTCCATATGGATAAAAATTCTATTTTTACATTGCTACTATATAGATAAAAATTCTATTTTTACAACGCTACTATATAGATAAAAATTCTATTTTTACAACGCTACTATATAGATAAAAATTCTATTTTTACCACGCTACTATATAGATAAAAATTCTATTTTTACAACGCTACTATATAGATAAAAATTCTATTTTTACTTTGCTATATATATAAAGATAATATTTTTAATATCTCTACAATATAAAAACCATATTTTTATATTCCTATTCAAAATAAAAATTATATTTTTACTCTCCTACTATAATAAAAATTATATTTTTTTCGTCAATGTATTTATATTAAATAAAAACTCAGTTTTAAACAATGCTATTTTATAACCTCTCCTTCCCCTTATATAAAAATCTCATTTTTAACTTTATAAAAATCTAATTTTTGCTTATCTAAAAATCTAAACCTTCTAACTATAAAAACCTTAACTTTTTCTATAATCAAAAATTGATAATCATCGTCGTTATATATCGAAACATTAAACTAAATAAGGAGAAAATAAAACTTACAAGGGATGAGGTGACAGAGGAGGCGGCTCGGAGGTCGGGGAAGGCGATGTCAGGCGGGTGGTGGCACTGCGGGTGACTGTTTTGGTTGTAGAGGGGTTGGAGCGCGGTTTGAAGAGGGGGAAAGAGGAGAGAGGGCGTCAGATGTCAGAGGGGACTCGCTGGGGGTAGCAGGGCGGCGGGCTAGGGTTCCAGGGCGATGGCGATTTGGTCTGGGGGGGGGCGCGGTGTTCGATTTGTGGAAGGAAGGGGGGCTCGCGGATGAAGGTGGACGAGGTGGGAGTCTGGGCGGAGGCGTCGGGGCCAAAGGGGGAGGGTCGCGACTTCGACGATGGAGGAGGAGGGAGCGGTCGTGGGGGGGAGCGAGATCCGGCGTCTTTATTATTATTTTTTTATATTTTTTTTCTGAACGATTTAAAATGAGAGAGGGGGGCCAGAGCGGGTTAAAGGGGGAGAAGGGTTGACCTTTTTTTTATTATTATTTAATTTTAATTTTTATTCACATAAAGTAACTTTTCCTATCGACCTCGAAACAAGGCCAACGGCCTGTCGTCCATAGCGTATTACCCCCATTCCGAACACAATGGGATATGTATTGTAGGATGATTCGTTCGTCTCGATCAGTTTCCGTTGAATTTACATTTAAATCGCTATATTGAATTTTAAACGTACATTTCAAATTACTGGGGTCACATACTAACTAGAAAAATTCCAGAAAAATATTTTCTAGCTTCGTATTGACGATACGGTCCTAACAAAACTAGTTTCGTCGAATTCTGAGACCGTTGGAAAAATGGCCAATTTCCAGTCGATTAAATCAACTGAAACTGGTCAAACGCGTTTTCCTTTGCCACGCTCACATATTGATTCGAAAAATTATGAAATTTGAAACCTAGCGATAATTTGACATCACGGACCCAACAAAAGTGGTTTCGTCGAAATCCGAGGTCGTTGCAAAATTCCCATTTACAAGGGCCTGAATTCCATAGCGACTATTCAGAATCTTCAACTGGACATATCCTTTGATTCCCGCTATGAAATTTCGATTTTTCGGATTCGTTGGAAAGATATTCCCAATTAGATCCTATTATTTTTGGTTTCACTAAAATCCGGATTGTTTTGCACCCGGTACGTTCAATTGAAGTTTGAAATCGAATTATCGAACTACCGCACCATTTTCAATTCTATTTATAATTATATATAATTATTCATATTCTAACGATGACGTATATGACATATACGTTCGAATTCTATTCAAAATAAATTTCTCGCTGATATTATTTACAATAATTCATTTTAAATATTCGAAATTCGCTAAAATTGCCAAAATAAAAAATTTAAACTGGCCCAGATTTTCCGGGTTATTACAAAAGATTTCGGATGAAAAATTCCAGTTTTGAAAAGATAAAAATATTTTTTTTGAAATGAACTAATTATTAACTAGAATAATAATTTATTTATTTTTAAAATAAATAAATTGGATTTGAAAAGGTTTTAAAATAACCAGAATTTTCTAATGATTAAATTGGAATGGATTTGGAATGGAAATAATCTTCGGAATATTTCGATATTGGATTCCGTGATTATACGGATGTTGTTGAGGAATTTGGAAGATATATGTATATATCGTTATTCCAATACGATATCTGTTGGCTTTAGAATTTAATATTGAATATAAGCCGATATATTTTCTATTCAGAGCCTTTTATTTGATATCAAATTGGATTTTGAGTTTTTCGTGAACGGTGTCTTCATTAACACTGTTCTTAAACCCAGTTGAGAAAAGAATAAATCTTTTAGTTAAGATTTAGTGAAGTTTTCCAATTAATTAATATTTAATTGGAATTGAATAAAAGAATTTGATTTTTGGGTTTATCGTGAACGATGTTTTAAATAACACTTTTTCTTTAACTCAATTAACAGTGAAGAATATGATTTGGAATTTATAGTATTTTAATTAAGATTAATGGAATTTTCCAAAGTAAAGATTTCCAATTTAATATTTTAAATTGGAATTGAATGGAATTCGATTTGGTAATAATCGAGATGAGCTTCTGTGGAGAAAGACCGTTAATATATATGGAATTTAAAAGGCTTTGTCGTTATTCCATTTATATTATTTGAGACGACCCGATATCCCCGGTAAGGAAAGCCTAGATTGAGTTGAGAACAAGCCACATCAGGGCACAAACAGAAGAACATTTCATTGTTATTACAACAATTCCATCAGAATACAAGAATATTCCAGAGTATGAATAAATAAAATATATTCGATAAATATCATAGATTACAATACATTACATAGTAGCGGAAAAATAATACAATACACAACTGAAGGAGATATACGGATACAGAGCATTCCGAATATCGTTCCAGTTGTAAACCAGGATCTGTGAATATAAATCTGCAAAACCAAAACTACTAGCTGCCCATGTGGAAAATAGGGGCACCCAGAGTTTAGGTTAAAACAATAAACTTCAGGTCAGTCATGTGACTGGCATAAGAATTAAAACAGTTATTAATCTTTATTTTAAAGTTCGGTAAATCAAAGGACCACGCCGTATAACACATAACTACTTTACCCCCAAGAATACCAGTGCATAAAACAAACAGCGCAATGCTAAATAAAGAACAATGAAGCTATTATAAGACTCAGGTCCCATCACACAATGCAACGCAAGCCGAAGGATAGAGTTTTTACCTTATAATAGCAAAAAATTCTTGGTACGCGAAATTTCATCTTTTATTATTACTATAAGTGTATAGTGTCAAAACAATTTCAATCATAAGTATCAATCATAAATGGCATGAGTGCCCCATCCCACTATGTCGCCACACTAGGCTCTACAATCAAAACCGCAAAATGTCGTATTGGAAGTTGGATTTCCGTCATGAACCAAGGCAAGGCGCAATCCTACCGTTTCGAGACAATCTAGCCCATGTCTCAGGACACAGCCGCAACTGTACCTCGGCAACATGCAAGGCTGGTCCATACTAAGTGCAATGGTGAATTAATAATTCCTAAGCATGCGTTTCCCCGCCCTATGGGGTGTAAATGAGCCAAATGACTCCATCGACCCTAGATCGACT
Organism: Allium sativum; assembly: GCA_030737875.1. Classification (NCBI taxonomy): domain Eukaryota; kingdom Viridiplantae; phylum Streptophyta; class Magnoliopsida; order Asparagales; family Amaryllidaceae; genus Allium; species Allium sativum. Next base: position 94,693,703 of record CM060923.1, read on the forward strand.
GATATAACCGAGGCGCCTCGCTATCCATCAAGTAATAAGCAATATATGCAACATCCACATGAGTAAAATGTCAGGGCTGGTAAAACGCTGACACCACTCCTATTTAGAAGGAAACGCAATGTCCTCCCTGCTGTCCTCTCCCATTTTTGGTTCATACCGGGGTACGAGACTCGCGAATTAACGCTACATAAAGCTATGCTATATTAAAGTCGTGCTTTGATCATCAACCACAAGACTTTGCTTTTCAACAAAAGCCTTGATCACTGCATCTCAGCATGCCTCACAGGCAATTCATTCCATGCGACTGATATCAATCGCTATATAACCTCTAAGCTCGTACGTCTCAGAGAAGGGCGTTGAGCAAGAGAATAAATTCTCCACCGCCAAACAAATATATATTTAATAGAAATCAATCAACAAAGAATAAAATCCAATGTCAGACACACATCCATTTACAAGTTCGTTCTGGGTCTGAACGAAACCGGAGGCACCTCATTCCTTCCCCATATGTCCAATACAGGGGAGAGGCCCTCGCATATCCATCGATCTCCAAGTACGTTTGGACGATCACCACTTATTATCTCGTCTTGGGTGTACGACCCAAATCAAGACATCAGTAATCATCCAAACGATGTGAAGACCTCTGGTCTTCAACCACCGTCTTCATCCTCGACACATCATCGAATCAGTTATTCGGAATGGGATAAACCCGGTCTTCCTGAATAACTCGCGTATATAATAAACAAGTGTTATAAAAACACAACATACGTCTCATTCCAATCCAGAATATTTCTTTATCCAATATTCATATAATTTGAGAAAGGTTCCCATTAATTTTATCAAAGATAAATTCTTTAAATTTATTCTTTAATCTTCCTTTGGATATCACTTCAATCTAATTAAAGATGCATTAAAACTCCACTTGGTTTTAATCTTCCCAAAAATCAATATTAACGATTGTTTAACTTGGGCAACCATATCCTGTCTTTAACTGGGTTAAAGAACCAATGTCATTTAAAACACGGTTCACGATAAACCCAAAATCACATTCCATTCCATCGGCCTTTAACCGTAAATTAGCAAGTGAATAATTCCCTAAGTATTAACCCCCAAGGCCGAAACCAACATCAGATCAATACCCAGGAAACCATTCAACTTAACTAATCTCCAGTTAGTTTATGATTTTCTTAACTCCATGGGGTCAAAGAATAGTATTATTAAAGATACCATTCACGACAACCTAAATCACATTCCCTTAATTATGGAATCTTCACGGAAAAACAAATCAATATATAATCGATATCAATTTCCATATCTGACCAATAATATAAATGGAATAATGGCAACGCCTCTTAAATTCCATATGTATTAACAGTCTTCCCCAACCGAAGTTCACTTCGATTATTGTCAAATCGAATTCCATTCAATTCCAATTTAATATATTAAATTGGAAAACGATACCTTGGAAAATTCCCGTTAAATCTAGATATAAAGATTTATAAATCCCCAAATCACATTTCACCGTAAATCGGGTTAAAGAACGAATGTCATTAAAAACACAGTTCATAATAAACCCAATTCACATTAGCCTCCAACCGTAAATTAGTAAGAGAACAATACCCTAAGTATTAAACCTGAAGGTCGAAACCAACATCAGATCAATACCCAGGAAACCATTCAACTTAACTAATCTCCAGTTAGTTTCTAATTTTCTTAACTCAATTCGGTTCAAGAACAGTATTATTAAATGTACCATTCACGACGAACCCAAAATCCAATTTGATATTAAATATAAGGCTCTGAATAGAAAATGTAAGGGCTTATATTCAATATCAAATTCTAAAACCAACAAATATCGTATTGGAATAACGATATATATATCTTCCAAATTCCTCCACAATCTCCGTATAATCACGAAATTCAATATCGAAATATTCCAAGCATAGTTTAGATTCAAATCCATTCCAATTCATATATTGGGAATCCAGGTTATTTTTAAAACCATTTCAAATCCAATTTATTTATTTTAAAAATATTGGATTTATTATTCTAATTCAAAACTAGTTCATTTCGATAAAAATCTATTTTTATCTTTTCAAATATGGAAATTTTCATTCCAATTCTTTCCAAATCATTTCTTATGATTTTACACTAATTATTGATATTTTTAATAATTTTATCAAGGCCAGTACAGTCGATTTCCATAAACGGCCATCAAACTGCACTTACAACGACCTTTTCCAAATTTGATTTGGACATAATTCCAAATCCAACCGTTAGATTTCAAATCTCTAATATTCGTTAGAAATCTCTTTTCAATACGAACCCAACGGTTCCTTTTTTAGGAGAATCTGATGGTCGAATCTCCCGTAATGTCTGTTTGAATTCAATGGTCGAAATTCGCGAACTGCCGCAGCGCGGTGCGTTCTATACAGGCCATTATATATATTATATATATTTCGTTGATTCCCATTTAAAACGTATTTTATAAATCGTTTTAAATTCGGTTTCAAAATGATTTCAACTTCATATTCAATTTCTAATCAAAATTGAATATTCCATATCATCGATATATAAACGATAATATTTTCAAAACATTAGATTTTGAAATCAATTCTTTTTCGATATTCATTATAAAAAAAGAACCGAATAAAATCGATATAAATATCGTTCACATCAAAATGGCGTTAATCTAATCAACACGGCTTTATACATTTAAATATTTTTGTGTCCATCCCAAATCGAACATCAAATCCAAATTTTGATTCTTTACTGAATATTATTTGAAAATATTCGTTATTTTAAAATAATCTTCATTTTAAAATATTCATTCTTTTTGAACTGGAATCAGACATAGTCAGTTACCATATAATTTGATTATATGGATCTCATACAATATGTGTATACAACAACAGTGATAAATAATCATCCATCATCCAAAGTGCATTCTACACTATATAAGCATTAAATAAAAATATTCAACGCTTATAACAGTCTGTCAACCAGTCGATTGACATACAACTAAATATTGGGATTAGTGTATGTCCAATATCATCCCAATACCCATGCGGGGTTTCAATCAACAAATACTGAATATTATTTGTGCAGTTGGACGATGTGTAAAATTTATCGTCTTAATCAGTATCAGATAAATGAGTGTACTTAAACAAATCTTCCAATTTGTTTATGAATATTTAATTCAACATATGAATATTTTATACAGTTTATATATACAATAAAAATGTGATTTTTATTTTTCAATTAATTTATTCAACACATTAATATTTTCAACAGTTCAGATATACAATAAAAATGTGATTTTTATTTTTCAAATAATTAATTCAACACATGAATATTTTCTACAGTTCTGTTATATTATAAAAATGATATTTTTTATTATTTAAATATTTTTACACAGTCCATTTCACATCACGAACAATTTCAACCATACAATACAATCAAACAAACAAGTCGTCCATGGTCTGTGGACGACGGGGAGCAGTTCATATATGCAGTTATACAATAAATAACTGTACAGAAATCATTTTGGTGAGAAATTCTCATGTTGGGATCTGCTCCGTTAGTTTATCTGAATTCTGTTCGGATTTTAATTTGCCTGAAATTCCAACGTGCTCTGTTTCGGACGCGGTCAGTTTTGTTGTGAAGCCCTCGTCCCCACGATCGCAATGAATCCAAGTTTGTAATTTTTCGACCTCTTATGGAAAAGATACAATGATTTTTACATTGCTTACATAAACGAGTTAATTAATTAATTAAATCAGGGAATTAACCCTTCCATAATTAGCCTTCCCCTTTCTCGTTACTACTTGAACGATCGAACCCATCATCTTCGATTTGAAAAGCTCCTGCGCCGCCACCTACGGTCACTGCGCCGCCGATCGGTGGCCATTACAAGGCTCGTCGGAGTCTTCTCTTCCGTCATCGCCAGTGGGGACGAATTCGGTGGCCTCACGTGGCCCCAAATCAAGTGCGAACGGTGCTACTTTCAACCGTGAATTCCTTCAAAACACGCAACGAGATTCGATCTCAACCGATAGGAAGGAAGATCTTGGATTGCTCTTCAATTTTCTCCCTTGAAGCTTTGCATTTTATTGATCGGATTTGGCATGAATTGAGGAGGAAACATAAAGCGATTCTGGCCTTTGATCGGTGGGTGGTGGCTGCGTTTAAGGGGGGCTAGGGTTTTGCATTTCCTTGTCCTTTTATAGAATTTTTTATTTATTTTAATTTGAAAATTATTTGCTCGTTCATAATAACTCTAAATCGAACCCAACGAGTGTCACCTCCATCTAAATACACCCATTCCAGACACAATGTGATATGTCCGGTAAGCCAGTTCTGCTGTTATGATCAGTTTTCATCAAAATCAAAATCTAAAACATAATATTTTGAATTTGAACGCACATTCTAATTTACCAGGGCCACATACTAATTCTAAAAATTCTAGAAAAATTATTTCTAGCTTTGTATTGACGATACGGTCGTAGCAAAACTAAATTCGTCAAATTTGAAGACGGTTTGAAAAATGGCCATTTTCTGCTCGATCCAAATTGACTAAAACTGTCAAAAAACATTTTCTATCGCCACGCTCACATATCAATTCAGAAAATTATGAAAATTGGAATCTAGCAATAACTTGGCATTCTGGATCCAACAAAAGTGGTTTCATCGAAAACGGAGGTCATTTGCAAAATGGCTATTTTTAAGGCCTTTATATATATTAAAATATATATGAATTCCACAGTGACTTTTCTGAATTTTAAACTGGACATATCTTACACTCCATAAAGTGAAATCTCGGTTTCTTAACTTCATTAGAAAGATAATGTTAATCAGATTCAAATATTTCTTGTTTCGTTCAATTCTGACTTATAATGAATTCTGTATATTCATTTAAAAATAGAAATCGAATTTTCAAACTGTCGCGCCATATTAGGCTCATTATATAATTAAAATAAAATTAATTTCTTTAACTTCATCGAAAATAATTTTTCCATTGTTATTATTTAAAATAATTCATTTTAAATATGCAAAATTCACTAAAAGGGCCAAAGTAAATTTTTTAAATTGGCTCAGATTTTCCAAGTTGTTACAATCACCCCAACTTAAAATCTTTTCGTCCTCGAAAAGGAATGGAGCTGAAAGTAGTTTTACAAACCAACTCAACTTTCATTATTTTCATTACGGCTTAAGTTCTTCAACTTTTCAGTTTCTAAGAACTTTTCAATTTTTTCAAAAATTTGACTAACACCCTAAATTTTTGAAAAATTTCGCCATAACCTCCCCTCAAAAATTTGACTAACACCCTAAATTTTTGAAAAATTTCGCCATAACCTCCCCTGCATGGGAGCACCAGGAAAATCTCAAAATTGCCATACAGGCCTTTCCAATCCAAAAAGAAAAAGAAATAGCCAATCGGCTCATTAAATCATCAAAAGCCCCAAGAAATACAATAAACATGTACCTATTTGTCGGGCAAACAATTTTATTCCTCTACTCTAGCCTCCTTGCTATGACCTGTTCACACACATATATATGTACATGCTTGCATTTCCAAACAATTTCCAATACAATTCAATATTTGATACAATTTGGTTATATGTACCGTTCTTTCACATAATGGTTTAAATAAATAATCACACTACACAATCATCAATCAATTAGTTGATTAGCTTTTCAAATTCATAACTTTGATACATAGCCCAAAAATCAGATTTTTGATGCCAAATCACAACAATAAGCCCTATCTAGTTTTGGTTCTCACACCAGCCAATTAGAAATATATAGAAATCCCACTTTCGAAACTCGAACAGAATTACTGATGATGCCCGAGCATCACCAGAATCATGTCCGGGTGACTAAAGAGTGATTCCATATCTATCCAGTATATTTGAGACTTCAATACACGTGGATCAGACGTATATGAAAATCTCTATATACTGGATTGTCCAAATTCAATACAAATAAGTATTCAAATACGTTGAATAAGGTTTGAAGTTTCAAAACAATTTTTTTTTCAATTTTATTTTAAAAATATCATCTTCATACTCGTTCTAGGATACTACTGATCCCATCTCGAACGAGTCATTCCCATTGGATATTGCTAATCCAATCTCTGATGAATTCTTTTGTTTGGTTCTAATATGTCTTGTTCTCGAGCTCTTTGAACCAAAGCTCTGATACCAAACTGAGATGACCCGAACTTCCCCGGTAAGGAAAGCCCGGATTGAGTTGAGAACAAGCCACATCGGGACACAAACAGTAGAATATTTCATTGTTATTACAACAATTCCATCTGAATACAAGAATATTCCAGTGTATGAATAAATAAAATACATTCGATAAATATCAGAGATTACAACACATTACATAGTAGCGCAAAAATAATACAATACACAACTAAAGGAGATATACTGATATAGAGCTTTCCGAATATCGTTCCAGCTGTAAACCAGGATCTTGTGAATATAAATCTGCAAAACCAAAACTACTAGCTGCCCGTGTGGAAAATAGGGGCACCCAGATTTAGGTTAAAACAATAAACTCTAGGTCAGTCATGTGACTGGTGTGAGAACTAAAACAGTTATTAATCTTTATTTTAAAGTTCGGTAAATCAAGGGACCACGCCGTATAACACGGAACTGGTTTACCCCCAAGAATACCAGTTCATAAAACAAACGGCGCAATGCTAAATAAAGAACAATGAAGCTATTATAAAACTCAGGTCCCATCACACAATGCAACGCAAGCCGGAGGATAGAGTTTCTACCTTATAATAGCCAAAAATGTTTGGTACGCGAAATTTCATCTTTTATTATTACTATAAGTGTACAGTGTCAAAACAATTTCAATCATAAGTATCAATCATAGACGGCATGAGTGCCCCATCCCACTATGTAGCCATACTAGGCTCTACAATCAAAACCGCAAAATGTCGTATTGGAAGTTGGATTTCCGTCATGAACCAAGGCAAGGTGCAATCCTACCGTTTCGAGACAATCTAGCCCATGTCTCAGGACTCAGCTGCAACAGTACCTAGGCAACATGCAGGGCCGGTCCACACTAAGTTCAGTGGTGAATTAATAATTCCTGAGCATGCGTTTCCCCGGCCTATAGGGCGTAAATGAGCCAAATGACTCCATTGGTCCCGGATCGATCGATATAACTGAGGCGCCTCGCTATCCATCAAGTAATAAGCAACATATGCAACATCCACATGAGTGAAGTGTCAGGGCTGGTAAAACGCTGACATCACTCCTTTCTAGATGGAAATGCAATGCCCTCCCTGTTGTCCTCCCCTGTTTCTGGTTCATACCGGGGTGCGAGGCTCGCGAATTAATGATACAAAAAGCTCCGTGCTTTGATCATCAACCACATGAATTTGCTTTTCAACAAAAGCCTTGATCACTGCATATCAGCATGCCACACAGGCAATTCATGCCATGTGACTGATATCTATCGATATATAACCTCCGAGCTCGTATGTCTCAGAGAAGGGCGTTAAGCAAGAGAATAAATTCTCCGCCGCCAAACAGATATATATTTAACAGAAATCAATCAACATAGAATAAAATCCAATGTCAGACACACATCCATTTACAAGTTCGTTCAGGGTCTGAACGAAACCGGAGGCACCTTATTCCTCCCCTATATGTCCAATACACAGGGGAGAGGCCCTCGCATATCCGTCGATCTCCAAGTACGTATGGACGATCACCACTTATTACCTCGTCTTGGGTGTACGACCAAAATCAAGACATTAGTAGTCATCCAAACGATGTGAAGACCTCCGGTCTTCAATCACAGTCTTCATCCTCGACACATCGTCGAATCAGTTATTCAGAATGGGATAAACCCGGTCTTTCTGAATAACTCGCATATATAATAAACAAGTGTTATGAAAACACAACATACGCCTCATTCCAATCAAGAATATTTCTTTATCCAAATATTCATATACTTTGGGAAAGGTTCCCATTAATTTTATCAAAGATAAATTCTTTAAATTTATTCTTTAGTCTTCCTTTGAATATAATTTCAATCTAATTAAAGATGCATTAAAACTCCACTTGGTTTTAATCTTCCCAAAAATCAATATTAACGACTGTTTAACTTGGGAAACCATATCCTGTCTTTAACTGGGTTAAAGAACCAATGTCAATTAAAACACGGTTCACGATAAACCCAAAATCACATTCCATTCCATCAGCCTTTAACTATAAATTAGCAAGTGAACAATTCCCTAAGTATTAACCCCGAAGGCCGAAACCAACATCAGATCAATACCCGGGAAACCATTCAACTTAACTAATCTCCAGTTAGTTTATGATTTTCTTAACTCCATTGGGTCTAAGAATAGTATTATTAAAGATACCATTCACGGCAACCCAAATCACATTCCCTTAATTATGGAATCTTCACGGAAAAAAAATCAATATATAATCGATATCAATTTCTATATCCGACCAATAATATAAATGGAATAACGGCAACGCCTCTTAAATTCCATATGTATTAACAGTCTTCCCCCACAAAAGTTCACTTCAATTATTACCAAATCGAATTCCTTTCAATTCCAATTTAATATATTAAATTGGAAAACATTACCTTGGAAAATTCCCGATAAATCTAAATAAAAAGATTTATAAATCCCCAAATCACATTTCACTGTAAATCGGGTTAAAGAACGAATGTTGTTAAAAACACAGTTCACAATAAACCCAATTCACATTAGCCTCTAACCGTAAATTAGTAAGAGAACAATACCCTAAGTATTAACCCCGAAGGCCGAAACCAACTTAAGATCAATACCCAGGAAACCATTCAACTTAACTGATCTCCAGTTAGTTTCTAATTTTCTTAACTCCATTTGGTTCAAGAACAGTATTATTAAAGATACCATTCATGAAAAACCCAAAATCCAATTTGATATTAAGTACAAGGTCCTAAATAGAAAATGTATCGGCTTATATTCAATATCAAATTCTGAAACCAACAAATATCGCATTGGAATAACGATATATATATATATATCTTCCAAATTCCTCCACAATCTCGGTATAATCACGAAATCCAATATCAAAATATTCCGGGCATAATTTCGATTCAAATCCATTCCAATTCATATATTGGAAATCCTGGTTATTTTTAAAACCATTTAAAATCCAATTTATTTATTTTAAAAATACTAGATTTATTATTCTAATTCAAAACTAGTTCATTTCGATAAAAATCTCTTTTTATCTTTTCAAATATGAAAATTTTCATCCCAATTCTTTCCAAATCATTTCATATGATTTTCCACTAATTATTGATATTTTTAATAATTTTATAAAGGCAAGTACAGTCGATTTCCATAAACGGCCATCGAACTGCACTTACAATGACCTTTTCAAAATTTGATTTGGACATAATTCCAAATAGAACCGTTAGATTTCAAATTTCGAATATTCTTAGAAAGCTCTTTTCGATACGAAGCAAATGGTTCCGGTTTTAGGAGAATCCCATAGTCGGATCTCCCGAAATGTCTGTTTGAAGTCAATGGTCGAAATACGCGAACTACCGCAGCGCGGCGCGTTCTATTCAGGCCATTATATATATATATATATATACTATATATATATTTCGTCGATTTCCATTTAAAACGTATTTTATAAATCATTTTAAATTCGGTTTCAAAATGATTTCAACTTCGTATTTAATTTCTAATCAAAATTGAATATTCCATATCATCGATATATAAATGATAATATTTTCAAAACATTAGATTTTGAAATCAATTCTTTTTCGATATTCATTATAAAAAAACCCGAATAAAATCGATATAAATATCTTCACGTCAAAATGGCGTTAATCTAATCAACACAGCTTTATATATTTAAATATTTTCGTGTCCATCCCAAATCGGACATCAAAACCAAATTTTGATTCTTTGCTGAATATTATTTGAAAATATTCATTATTTTAAAATAATCGTTATTTTAAAATATTCATTCTTTCTGAACTGGAATCAGACATAGTCAATTACCATATAATTTGATTATATGGATCTCATACAATACATGTATACAACAAGTGATAAATAATCATCCATCATCCAGAGTGCATTCTACACTGTATAATCATTAAATAAAAATATTCAACGCTTATAACAGTCTGTCAACCAATCGATTGACATACAACTAAATATTGGGATTAGTGTATGTCCAGTATCATCCCAGTACACGTGCGGGGTTTCAATCAACAAACACTGAATATTATTTTTGCAGTTTGGCGATGTGTAAAATTTATCGTCCCAATCAATATCAGATAAATGGGTGTACATAAACAAATCTTCCAATTTGTTTATGAATATTTAATTCAACACATGAATATTTTATACAGTTTATTTATACAATAAAAATGTGATTTTTATTTTTCAAATAATTTATTCAACACATGAATATTTTCAATAGTTCAAATATACAATGAAAATGTGAATTTTATTTTTCAAATAATTTATTCAACACATGAATATTTTCTATAGTTCATTTATATAATAAAAATGATATTTTTTATTATTCAAATATTTTTACACAGTCCATTTCACATCACAAACAATTTCAGCCACATAATACAATCAAACAAACAAGTCATCCATGGTCTGTGGACGACGGGGAGCAGTTCATATATGTAGTTATAAAATAAATAACTGTACAGAAATCATTTTGGTGAGAAATTCTCACGTTAGGATCCATTCCGTCAGTTTATCTGAATTCTGCTTCGGATTTGAATTTGCCTGAAATTCCAACGTGCTCTGTTTCGGACGCAATCAATTTTGTTGTGAAGCCCTCGTCCCCATGATCCCAACGGATTCAAGTTTGTTATTTTTCGACCTCGTATAGAAAAGATACGATGATTTTTACATTGCTTACATAAACGAGTTAATTAATTAATTAATTAATTAAGGGAATTAACCCTTCCTTAATTAGCCTTCCTGTAACGACCCGGATTTTGAGCGACTTTGGTTATCGACGTAAGCACGACGTCGATAACCAAACCGTCGAGAAATCCTGGTAATTAGTGAAAGAAATTAGAGGGTGAGGAAAGATAAGATAGAAAATTAGAATAGAAGAAGAAGAAGAACACAACATCAGAGTAACACGAATCTCACAGCGGAACGAATAAATATATTTCATAACATAACTTTGAAATACAAATCAGTACTTGAATATACATATCATTATCAAAGTACATCACTTACAACACAGCGGAAATAACTATAGCTATATGATCCTGAAGCCTCCTGCTCCAAGCTCTTCCAGTATATCTGTAAATCCCGACTACTTGACTGCCCATACAAATTTAGGCACCCAAGAGTTTAGGGAAAACAACAAAGTAAACTCCGGGTCAGTCATGGGACTGGTATGAGTAAAACAGTTTAAAACAGTTGAAAAAGTAAATGATATCTCATAAGACCACGCCGCATAACGGAACGGGTTTTTCCCTTATGAGAATCCAAAATATCTTTATATCAAAAACCTTTTGATATTATAATAATGTCTATCAACCACAGTATATATATAATCATCTAGCAGAACGCTTTCATCTCACGTTCTACATATATAGTATACAATCAAAACCGCAAGCACGTATTGGGTAATGGATTTCCAACTATGACAAGGTATGGATCCACCTTTCGCTCGTGTACCTCTAGAGAGGAATACACTGGGTTCAACAAGAACATCTTGCAACCCGGCCACACATGACCGACCACTCATTTCGCTTGAGTGTATCGAATGTATATCACCAACAGTTGGGATCAGCAACCGTTTCCCGAATGGGACAGCATCAACAATAGATTTTTAGAAATGAATGAAACTCTAGATCAGGTGATTATACACCCTACTTCGGTGCGACCGACTTAGCCATGCTGCCTGCCCGATTTTTGTCATTTACCGGATGATGAGGCTAGAAGCTACGCTTTAACATCACATCAGATTCACTTTGAATGCCACATTGTCAAATCCATCAAATCACCGGTTGACGTCCTCAACCATACATTATGTGTTAGCTAAAAGAAGTTTCCTTCTTCGCTTCCACTCTTGGTACAGTTGGAGAAATCAATATACGTGATCGTCTGGACATACTTTGTCAGACATCCGTCCATACAAGTCATCCAGGAAACAGGATGAACCGAAGGCACTATTCTGTAAACAGGATAGCCCTTGCCTAACTCCGTCTTCAATTTCCTTTGGCATGTATGATTCGCAACGCTTATGCCAATACAGAGTGGTTCTTTGGAAAATAATCCAACCGGTCTCTCCATATTAACAACGTTAAAATGGTCAAAACTTCGATAGTCTGTGATTTAACTATCGAATAAAAACAGGTGTGCAACCAACGATATTATTTCCAAATGGAAATTTATATCAATCAAACATCATTCAACATTTCTCTCTTTATTTCATTGATTTACTTATCTCCTGTTTCCCTACGTTCAATATTCCTTATTTTCTAAATTGGGAAAATATACGTTATTAACAAATGGAAAACATTTCCATTTCCTGTTTTCTTTATTTGAAAACATTTCTGGTTTCTTATTTGGAAAACATTTCCAAAGCTTCTTCATTGGACTTAGACAGATGTTTAAACAAACCATCGCGATGCCAACTCAAACCATTTCCTTTACTGCCAAACCTTAACTATCCCTTAGTTAAAAACGAAGCCAATCAAGTTGGGGTAGAACTACCTCTCAGACCTTAACTGAACAACATTTCTAACTTTGAAATAGGCAAAGTTCACTTTATATTCCTTAACAAACTTCCTTACTTAACCCTCCTTCGAATAACTATATTCGATTAACTCGTTCTACTTTAACTCTAATCGATTAAACTAACATCGATTAGCTCCTTTGCTTTAACTCTAATCGATTAAACTAACATCGATTAGCTCCTTTCCTTTTACTCTAATCGATTAAACTAACATCGATTAACTACTTTCCTTTCACTCTAATCGATTAACTACCATCGATTAACTCCTTTGACTTTCTTCGAATAAACTATATTCGATTAACTCCTTTTACTTTAACACTAATCGATTAACTAACATCGATTAGCTCCTTTTACTTTAACACTAATCGATTAACTAACATCGATTAGCTTCTTTTACTTTAACACTAATCGATTAACTAACATCGATTAGCTTCTTTTACTTTAACACTAATCGATTAACTAACATCGATTAGCTTCTTTTACTTTAACACTAATCGATTAACTAACATCGATTAGCTTCTTTTACTTTAACACTAATCGATTAACTAACATCGATTAGCTTCTTTTACTTTAACACTAATCGATTAACTAACATCGATTAGCTTCTTTTTACTAAACTACGTTTTCCGTTACAACTATTTCCTTTTTATAACGTTTACTTACCGTTACAAATATATCCTATCTAACTTCTATTTACCGTTACAAATATTTCCTATTTATAACTTCTATTTACCGTTACAAATATTTCCTATTTATAACTTCTATTTATCCTCTAAATAAATATCCCTTTTCTATTTTTATTTATTTTCTAAATAAATATCCCTTTTCTATTTCTATTTATTTTCTAAATAAATATCCCTTTTCTATAAAACCGTGTTCGTTTTATAAATAATTCCTTTTATAAAATCCTGTGATTTTATAAAATTCCTTTATTTCAATATACATTGAAATACTTCTTTTTACATCCCAGGGTCTTTTATGATATTTTAAAATATCGAATAACAATGATCAACATCATCCCAACACACATAATCCATAACATATTATATAACACATCATATATCACAATATATGAAAACAGTAAAATAAATGTTGAGGAATCCAGTTGGATTCCTTCAACCTGTTTCCCTGCATCACAGATGTTAAACAATATAGATAACATCACTTTCAGTTCTATATGATACATTCTGTTAAACAGAATCAATATAGAAAATTTAACTAACTGACTAGCAGTTCAATCAAACTGTCAACATACAGTCAAACAGCCAATATCTAACAGTTCTAAAAATACAACATGAAATTATAAACTGTTCAGAGTTAGTGAGATTTACTCACATTTGCAGTTCATCGTTAAAGAACGATAAACTGTCGTTTGATCTGAATCAAACAGTTTATTTCGCCATAATTTGTAATGAGCTCGGATTCACTCCCAGTCAGCTCCATAGTGTAGTGTCCGTCCATACGATCCTAACGCAACTTACGGTTAGTCAATCTGTTATCGTATGACACAGTTATTCAGTTTCAAAGTTTATGTACATTAAATATAAATAAAACTTAAACTATCTTAATTAACGGGCTTAACCTTTCTCCTAAGGCCCACATACCCTAACTCGATCTGCTCCTACCCTTCTTCCTCGCCACACAAAAGAAGACGCTGCTCCAGGTACCAGAAAGACATTTCCACGACTTTGACCATCACGCACCCTCCATTTTCTCCACACGCTCGGAATCCGACTTCACCAAAATGCTCCTCATCCTTCTCCCTTCCTCCCCATATCCTAAATGTCGAACTCGACGTGCTCAACCCAGGTGCGATCGACAGTAGCTCCCCGCAGATTTCAGTGTCGACATCGATAATAACCATCACCAAAATCACCCACACTTTAAACGCAACCTCCATTCGATCTCAGAAACCCCAATCCACCAACCATTTCAAGCATCGACGCCTAAAGATCCCCAAAACACAAACCCTAGCACTCGGATGCTCACGCGACATCGAACAAAAGTTGTTCGAACCTCCACAAACCGATACTGCAATGAAGCGGATGGAAGTAGGAGCTCGAATCCATATGTATTGTGATTTATAAATCTTTATTTGATTTTTTAAACGATTTTCGAACTCGCGAAATCTTTTGCTGAAGGAATGTTTGGTGGCGGCTAAGTGAATGGAGAATGGGATTTAGGTTTTGATTTTATAGTAAATTTTGTTTTTCATTTGTATGGATGAAATACACGAGGACGTGGCTTTCTATTTTATCAGAGGAAGATTGGAAGATTGTATATTTTAGTGTAAGGGTTTATATTGTATGTTGATAAGCCTTACCACGTTACCATTTCCGTTTCATACATTGAACGCATTTTGTAGATGTCAGTACGAAAGAAATGAAGTGAATTTACATCGTTATGTTGTCTAGTTTTTATAGCATCCTAATGTCTATGTATTTGTTTCAGTTTAAAAGATTTTGGTCATCTCGTTTTATGAAATTTCATTAATTTACGAACTGCTATCGACAGGATCAAATATACCATCGTGACGATCAATGTGCCACGATCCAAAAAATATAATAATACCGGTAGATTAACTCATATTTTGAAATCCCAAAATGTTGATTACAGGGTGCAAAATACTCCCAATAAAAAGTTGCTTATTTAATTAATTAAAAATTTCCATAAAATTCTAAAAATTATTTTATCACTATTTCCCAAAAGAATCTTGTCTAAATTCAATCCCGATCTTTAGTTATATCGAATAAACTGTTACGGCCGATAAACGATTCTATAGCGACTTTTCTGAAATTTGATTTGGACGTAAATCAAAATCTACACGACGAAATCCAGATTTTTCTCTTCCACTAGAAAGGTATACTCCACTAGCTCCACACGTTTCTTGTTTCACAGAAATCCGGCTTAAAACGAATCCTGTACATTCAGTTGAAGTTCGAATCGCCAATTTACGAACTGCAGCGCCATTTCGAGCTCGTTTATAATTATATTATAAACTATACGTTCAACTGTCGTCGACTGAATATATTCGTTATTCAAATTCAAATTCCAAGCTGAATTAAATATCACAGATGATCCGATTCACACCATATCGTCATTTCAGCCAATTCTGATTATTTCAGAATTGAATATATTATTAAATTTATTATTTTATTTAAAATATTCATCAATATTTTATTCCACGACCTTTTAATTCTTTAAACCTACCATTTACACAATTAAATAAATTAATCATAATACCCCTGCCAATGCGGGTCATTACATTCTTCCCCACTTAAAATAATTTCGTCCTCGAAATTGCTAAAAGGTAGAGGACGACCCTATCGACTGGTTAGAACATATCTGTTCACTTCTTAACTTCAGTTTCAACTGAACCAAATTAAATTCAATTAAATTATTAATTAATTCTTATCAACGAAAATTTTCAAAAATTCTGAAAATTTTCTAACGCCTTAACTCTTTGAAAGCTTTCGCCAGCACCTCCTTTGTACTGGTCAATTTTTACAACTTCAACTCGCCTCTCTGGGCCATCTCCAACCCAAAAGAAAATCAAACAGCCAAGCGGCTTGCCAATTCGGCTCATAAATCTCATGCTTATATCGAATATAAACTTGTACCTTTTCGTCGGGCATATCATTATATCCTTTCCACTTGTTATCCATTCAGCGGATACAAGGGTTATCCCAATCAAATTCCAATCTGCATTTATCCACAACACACCATTTCGCTCATATCCGAGCCAAATATCTTTTTAACTCGAGTTTCTTCTCGATTCCCAGCTCTTAACTTGATTATCACATTACACTTCAAATTTGAATCTCACAATCCAATTTGTCTTGATATCATTCTGATTCAACCTCAGTAACGACTTTACTGGCTTTACTTTAATTCAAATTTGCTTTCACAAATTTCTGTTAAATTTGTTTTTAATTTAAACAGTCTTTCCCTGGGAGTTTTTTAAACAGTTTACTTCTTTCAAAAATTAAAATTTTCCTTCTTGAAATTCAACTGAGCCCATAATCAATATTCCATTAGTTAAATCACTTCTGTATTTCTTCATCAATATTTGTCAACCAAATATTTTCAATAACCATACTGGCCTTTTACGTTACTTGGAAAACATTTCCGAATATCGCCTTCCTTTATTTTCTAACTTTAGAAAATATATGCTATTTATAATTGGAAAATATTCCAATTACTTATCTCTTTTCCGATCTCATTTATTTCTATACTTAGGAAATATTCTTTATTATATTTCCAAGCTTACACTTATTTGGGTTACAATGGATGTTGTGTAAAACATCGTTACGACAACCCAAATACTATATTCAACTAACTCTTATTCAACATTGATCTTCGAGCCTGAAATCTTACTATTTATTGGTTAATAATGAAATCAATCAAGTTGGGGTATAACTACCTCTCAGACCTTAACTGAATAACATTTATAACGTCAAAACAGATATTACTACTTACTCGAATAATCAATACCATACAACTACTTATTCACTTTTAAACACGTATACACTTCCTCTTTCTATTCTGACTAGATTTTACTCCTAGTCTTCCCTTTTGATTTTACTGTTCTACTTCTAAGTTCGTTTCCTTATCGACTTCTATATATATCGATACGTTGATTTCTAACTATCAAATTATCTTAAAAATATTCTAACTTCTTAAATTCCCGGAAAAATTCGCCATAACCTCCTTTGTACTGGGAGCATCGGGATATTCCCCAAACTGCCACACAGGCCTTCTCCAATCAAAAAGAAAAAGAAAAGCCAAGCGGCTAGCCGATACGGCGCATAAAATCTCATATGGAAATTAAATATGTACCTTTTTGTCGAGCATTCTATTTATATACCTTCATACCTTATCCATACCTACCTCATGTATATCCATACATTTCTAATTCATTTCAATTTAATCCAATCATTTTAACTTAGTTCGTTAAGTGATTTTCAAATTACTGGTTTGCCCATTTCACCTTCATATTTGAGTATAACATGTTCAAATATATTTTAACTTGTTTGTCAACTAATTGATTTCCATTTCAATTTTATTTGAATTTCCTATATTCAAATTCCATTTCGATTCTCTTATTCAAATTCTATATTTGAATTTCATTTCAATTCTCTTATTCAAATTCCATACTTGAATTTCTTTTCAAATCCATTTGAATTCTCTTTATTCAAATCCCCTTTGAATTTTCTATATTCAAATTTCAAATTCAATTCTATTTGAATCTTCTTTATTCAAATTTCCTTTTCAATTCTATTTGAATCTTCTACATTCAAATTTCATTTCACTTTCGATATTCAAATCCTATATTTGAAATCTCTTATATTTTCTATATCCAAACGCCATTTGAATTTCTATATTCAAATTCTATATAACTTCCATTGAATTTCATATATTCAAACTCCCTTTGAATTTCTATATTCAATTTCTACTTGAAATTTCTTTATTCAAATCCCCTTTGAATTTTCTATATTCAAATCCTATGTTTGAACTTCCTTTATTCAAATTCCTTTAAATAAGTCCCAGTTTCAATCCCTTTTGAAATCGATATTTCTACCTTTGAAAAGTAGATTTCCCTTTCAATTTCACACTTGTATTTTTATTTCTGAATTATCCAATGATAATTCTTTTCACTTCATTTTATAAACTTCGTTTATAAAAAGAACTATTTATAAACTTCGTTTATAAAGGAACTTCTCGTTTTATTTCTTTTAAAACAAGTTAATATTTCAAATCTACTTCAAAATTCAAATTTATTTTTTTAAATTCTATTTTGAAATTCAACACACTTGTCTTTCCCAAAACAAATTCAAAACAGTATCTTTGGTAGTAATTCGTCACTTACAACTCGAAAATGAATACTGATGATGCAGCTGTCATCATCAGAATCTATTTTCCAGCGATCGAAGTGAGTTCAATACTATAAAACCATTTCTAAACATTTCCACTTTGAAATCCATTTCAAAATATAATTCACACTGCTTGTAAAACAATTTAAAATCTCCCAGGATCTTAAATTTTCCTTATTTTTAATCCCAATCCATTTACAACCACTTATCCAATTCTCCAGAGTTTTAACTCAATTTCTGGTTTAAATTTCAGATTTAACTCATCTGATTTCACGTATTTCACTTATATGAATCCTGATTGGTTATTTACATAACCATTTAATTTATAATCTTACTCGATTATAATAACAACCAATAAATCCAATATATATATCAAAATATACGTTGGGTAAACTATTTTCATTTACCCTCTTTTCAATACATACCATGATGGTTCATCGTATTCAAGTGTTTAGTAACTCCTACCGATACAGTGGATCAAACTGATCGACCAGAACTCATAAACGACTCAACCAATGAATCTCCACAATATAAAACAAATTTTTATATCAAATAACAAGTACGTCCACTCGTATATATACACTCAATCTCAGTCTAGGGTATTACTAACCCTATCTCTACCGAGTCACGCCACAGAGCCAAGTAATTCTCAACTTAAGCTCTGATACCAACTGTAACGACCCGGATTTTGAGCGACTTTGGTTATCGACGTAAGCACGACGTCGATAACCAAACCGTCGAGAAATCCTGGTAATTAGTGAAAGAAATTAGAGGGTGAGGAAAGATAAGATAGAAAATTAGAATAGAAGAAGAAGAAGAACACAACATCAGAGTAACACGAATCTCACAGCGGAACGAATAAATATATTTCATAACATAACTTTGAAATACAAATCAGTACTTGAATATACATATCATTATCAAAGTACATCACTTACAACACAGCGGAAATAACTATAGCTATATGATCCTGAAGCCTCCTGCTCCAAGCTCTTCCAGTATATCTGTAAATCCCGACTACTTGACTGCCCATACAAATTTAGGCACCCAAGAGTTTAGGGAAAACAACAAAGTAAACTCCGGGTCAGTCATGGGACTGGTATGAGTAAAACAGTTTAAAACAGTTGAAAAAGTAAATGATATCTCATAAGACCACACCGCATAACGGAACGGGTTTTTCCCTTATGAAAATCCAAAATATCTTTATATCAAAAACCTTTTGATATTATAATAATGTCTATCAACCACGGTATATATATAATCATCTAGCAGAACGCTTTCATCTCACGTTCTACATATATAGTATACAATCAAAACCGCAAGCACGTATTGGGTAATGGATTTCCAACTATGACAAGGTATGGATCCACCTTTCGCTCGTGTACCTCTAGAGAGGAATACACTGGGTTCAACAAGAACATCTTGCAACCCGGCCACACATGACCGACCACTCATTTCGCTTGAGTGTATCGAATGTATATCACCAACAGTTGGGATCAGCAACCGTTTCCCGAATGGGACAGCATCAACAATAGATTTTTAGAAATGAATGAAACTCTAGATCAGGTGATTATACACCCTACTTCGGTGCGACCGACTTAGCCATGCTGCCTGCCCGATTTTTGTCATTTACCGGATGATGAGGCTAGAAGCTACGCTTTAACATCACATCAGATTCACTTTGAATGCCACATTGTCAAATCCATCAAATCACCGGTTGACGTCCTCAACCATACATTATGTGTTAGCTAAAAGAAGTTTCCTTCTTCGCTTCCACTCTTGGTACAGTTGGAGAAATCAATATACGTGATCGTCTGGACATACTTTGTCAGACATCCGTCCATACAAGTCATCCATGAAACAGGATGAACCGAAGGCACTATTCTGTAAACAGGATAGCCCTTGCCTAACTCCGTCTTCAATTTCCTTTGGCATGTATGATTCGCAACGCTTATGCCAATACAGAGTGGTTCTTTGGAAAATAATCCAACCGGTCTCTCCATATTAACAACGTTAAAATGGTCAAAACTTCGATAGTCTGTGATTTAACTATCGAATAAAAACAGGTGTGCAACCAACGATATTATTTCCAAATGGAAATTTATATCAATCAAACATCATTCAACATTTCTCTCTTTATTTCATTGATTTACTTATCTCCTGTTTCCCTACGTTCAATATTCCTTATTTTCTAAATTGGGAAAATATACGTTATTAACAAATGGAAAACATTTCCATTTCCTGTTTTCTTTATTTGAAAACATTTCTGGTTTCTTATTTGGAAAACATTTCCAAAGCTTCTTCATTGGACTTAGACAGATGTTTAAACAAACCATCGCGATGCCAACTCAAACCATTTCCTTTACTGCCAAACCTTAACTATCCCTTAGTTAAAAACGAAGCCAATCAAGTTGGGGTAGAACTACCTCTCAGACCTTAACTGAACAACATTTCTAACTTTGAAATAGGCAAAGTTCACTTTATATTCCTTAACAAACTTCCTTACTTAACCCTCCTTCGAATAACTATATTCGATTAACTCGTTCTACTTTAACTCTAATCGATTAAACTAACATCGATTAGCTCCTTTGCTTTAACTCTAATCGATTAAACTAACATCGATTAGCTCCTTTCCTTTTACTCTAATCGATTAAACTAACATCGATTAACTACTTTCCTTTCACTCTAATCGATTAACTACCATCGATTAACTCCTTTGACTTTCTTCGAATAAACTATATTCGATTAACTCCTTTTACTTTAACACTAATCGATTAACTAACATCGATTAGCTCCTTTTACTTTAACACTAATCGATTAACTAACATCGATTAGCTTCTTTTACTTTAACACTAATCGATTAACTAACATCGATTAGCTTCTTTTACTTTAACACTAATCGATTAACTAACATCGATTAGCTTCTTTTACTTTAACACTAATCGATTAACTAACATCGATTAGCTTCTTTTACTTTAACACTAATCGATTAACTAACATCGATTAGCTTCTTTTACTTTAACACTAATCGATTAACTAACATCGATTAGCTTCTTTTTACTAAACTACGTTTTCCGTTACAACTATTTCCTTTTTATAACGTTTACTTACCGTTACAAATATATCCTATCTAACTTCTATTTACCGTTACAAATATTTCCTATTTATAACTTCTATTTACCGTTACAAATATTTCCTATTTATAACTTCTATTTATCCTCTAAATAAATATCCCTTTTCTATTTTTATTTATTTTCTAAATAAATATCCCTTTTCTATTTCTATTTATTTTCTAAATAAATATCCCTTTTCTATAAAACCGTGTTCGTTTTATAAATAATTCCTTTTATAAAATCCTGTGATTTTATAAAATTCCTTTATTTCAATATACATTGAAATACTTCTTTTTACATCCCAGGGTCTTTTATGATATTTTAAAATATCGAATAACAATGATCAACATCATCCCAACACACATAATCCATAACAGATTATATAACACATCATATATCACAATATATGAAAACAGTAAAATAAATGTTGAGGAATCCAGTTGGATTCCTCCAACCTGTTTCCCTGCATCACAGATGTTAAACAATATAGATAACATCACTTTCAGTTCTATATGATACATTCTGTTAAACAGAATCAATATAGAAAATTTAACTAACTGACTAGCAGTTCAATCAAACTGTCAACATACGGTCAAACAGCCAATATCTAACAGTTCTAAAAATACAACATGAAATTATAAACTGTTCAGAGTTAGTGAGATTTACTCACATTTGCAGTTCATCGTTAAAGAACGATAAACTGTCGTTTGATCTAAATCAAACAGTTTATTTCGCCATAATTTGTAATGAGCTCGGATTCACTCCCAGTCAGCTCCATAGTGTAGTGTCCGTCCATACGATCCTAACGCAACTTACGGTTAGTCAATCTGTTATCGTATGACACAGTTATTCAATTTCAAAGTTTATGTACATTAAATATAAATAAAACTTAAACTATCTTAATTAACGGGCTTAACCTTTCTCCTAAGGCCCACATACCCTAACTCGATCTGCTCCTACCCTTCTTCCTCGCCACACAAAAGAAGACGCTGCTCCAGGTACCAGAAAGACATTTCCACGACTTTGACCATCACGCACCCTCCATTTTCTCCACACGCTCGGAATCCGACTTCACCAAAATGCTCCTCATCCTTCTCCCTTCCTCCCCATATCCTAAATGTCGAACTCGACGTGCTCAACCCAGGTGCGATCGACAGTAGCTCCCCGCAGATTTCAGTGTCGACATCGATAATAACCATCACCAAAATCACCCACACTTTAAATGCAACCTCCATTCGATCTCAGAAACCCCAATCCACCAACCATTTCAAGCATCGACGCCTAAAGATCCCCAAAACACAAACCCTAGCACTCGGATGCTCACGCGACATCGAACAAAAGTTGTTCGAACCTCCACAAACCGATACTGCAATGAAGCGGATGGAAGTAGGAGCTCGAATCCATATGTATTGTGATTTATAAATCTTTATTTGATTTTTTAAACGATTTTCGAACTCGCGAAATCTTTTGCTGAATGAATGTTTGGTGGCGGCTAAGTGAATGGAGAATGGGATTTAGGTTTTGATTTTATAGTAAATTTTGTTTTTCATTTGTATGGATGAAATACACGAGGACGTGGCTTTCTATTTTATCAGAGGAAGATTGGAAGATTGTATATTTTAGTGTAAGGGTTTATATTGTATGTTGATAAGCCTTACCACGTTACCATTTCCGTTTCATACATTGAACGCATTTTGTAGATGTCAGTACGAAAGAAATGAAGTGAATTTACATCGTTATGTTGTCTAGTTTTTATAGCATCCTAATGTCTATGTATTTGTTTCAGTTTAAAAGATTTTGGTCATCTCGTTTTATGAAATTTCATTAATTTACAAACTGCTATCGACAGGATCAAATATACCATCGTGACGATCAATGTGCCACGATCCAAAAAATATAATAATACCGGTAGATTAACTCATATTTTGAAATCCCAAAATGTTGATTACAGGGTGCAAAATACTCCCAATAAAAAGTTGCTTATTTAATTAATTAAAAATTTCCATAAAATTCTAAAAATTATTTTATCACTATTTCCCAAAAGAATCTTGTCTAAATTCAATCCCGATCTTTAGTTATATCGAATAAACTGTTACGGCCGATAAACGATTCTATAGCGACTTTTCTGAAATTTGATTTGGACGTAAATCAAAATCTACACGACGAAATCCAGATTTTTCTCTTCCACTAGAAAGGTATACTCCACTAGCTCCACACGTTTCTTGTTTCACAGAAATCCGGCTTAAAACGAATCCTGTACATTCAGTTGAAGTTCGAATCGCCAATTTACGAACTGCAGCGCCATTTCGAGCTCGTTTATAATTATATTATAAACTATACGTTCAACTGTCGTCGACTGAATATATTCGTTATTCAAATTCAAATTCCAAGCTGAATTAAATATCACAGATGATCCGATTCACACCATATCGTCATTTCAGCCAATTCTGATTATTTCAGAATTGAATATATTATTAAATTTATTATTTTATTTAAAATATTCATCAATATTTTATTCCACGACCTTTTAATTCTTTAAACCTACCATTTACACAATTAAATAAATTAATCATAATACCCCTGCCAATGCGGGTCATTACACTTCCCCTTTCTCGTTACTACCTGAACGATCGAACCCATCATCTTCGATTTGAAAAGCTCCTGCGCCGCCGATCGGTGGCCATCACAAGGCTCGTCTGAGTCTTCTCCTCTGTCGCTGCCAGTGGAGGCGAATTAGGTGGCCCCACGTGTCCCCAAATCAAGTGCGAACGGTGCTACTTTCAGCCGTGAATTCCTTTAAAACACGCAACGAGATTCGATCTCAACCGGTAGGAAGGAAGATCTTGGATTGCTCTTCAACTTCCCCCCTTGAAGCTTTGCATTTTATTGATCGGATTTGGCAAGAATTAAGGAGGAAACATGAAGCGAATCTGGCCTTTGATCGGTGGGTAGCGGCTGCGTTTATTGGGGGCTAGGGTTTTGCATTTCTTTGTCCTTTTATAGATATTTTTATTATTATTTTAATTTGAAAATTATTTACTCGTTTATAACAACTCCAAATTGAACCCAACGAGTGTCACCTCTAGCTAAATACCCCCATTCCGGACACAATGGGATATGTCCAGTAAGCCAATTTTGCTGTTACGATCAGTTTTCATCAAAAAAAATCTAAAACATAATATTTTGAATTTGAACGCAAATTTACCTGGGCCACATACTGATTCTAAAAATTCTAGAAAAATTATTTCTAGCTTCGTATTGACGATACGGTCCTAACAGAACTAATTTCGTCAAATTTGAAGACCGTTTGAAAATGGCCATTTTCTGGTCGATCCAAATTGACTAAAACTGTCAAAACACATTTTCTTTCGCTATGCTCACATATCAATTCAGAAAATTATGAAAATTGGAATCTAGCAATAACTTGACATCCCGGATCCAACAAAAGTGGTTTCATCGAAAACGGAGGTCGATTGCAAAATGGTTATTTTTAAGGCCTTTATATATATTAAAATATATATAAATTCCACAGCGACTTTTCTGAATTTTAAAGTGGACATGTCTTACACTCTATAAAGTGAAATCTCAGTTTCTTAACTTCGTTAGAAAGATAATGTTAATCAGATTCAAATATTTCTTGTTTCGTTCAATTTTGACTTATAATGAATTCTGTATATTCATTTGAAATTAGAAATCGAATTTTCAAACTACCGTGCCATTTCAGGCTCGTTATATAATTAAAATAAAATTATTCGCTTTAACTTCGTTGAAAATAAATTTTCCGTCGTTATTATTTAAAATAATTCATTTTAAATATCCAAAATTCACTAAACGGCCAAAATAAATTTTTTAAATTGGCTCAGATTTTCCGGGTTGTTACATTATTAGTCAGATACAAAAATTGATATCGATTATATATTGATCTGTTTGCGTGAAGATTCCATGGTTAATGGACTGTGATTTTGGATTTATCGTGAATCGTGTTTAAAATGGCATTGGTTCTTTAACCGAGGTAAAAGACAGGATTACATGTCTGACATTGTATTTCGATACTGTATTCATTGATCTCTGCTAAATATACATTTGTTTGGTGGCGGAGAATTTATTCTCTTGCTTAACACCCTTCTCTGAGACGTACGGGCTTAGAGGTTATATATCGGCAGAAATCAATGGTACGGTGTAGATTGTTGATGCGGCATGTTTGATTTCCCAAAGTTAAATAATCATTAATATTGATTTTTGGGAAGATTAAAACTAAGGGGAGTTATAATGAATCTTTAATTAGATTGAAAAGTAAATGTGAAAATTAAGATTATCAATTCAAGAAAATGATCGAGAATGGAGTATCATCAGTTTTGCTCCAAGCGATAGTTAAATTTTTAATTAGATTTGAACGCGAAATGGTAATTAATTTTTACCGATAACACCGCGATGTTAGATATTGTGACAACCCCCAACCCCGTTCCACGGTGGCAAGGTTAATCTTTGGAATATAACACATAAACAGGTAACAACAGAACAGAAATAAATATACCAGATAATGTACCACAAAATACACTGGATAAACATAATCATCAGAGTTACACAGTATACAGGATCATACTTAATACAAAATACAGTTTCAGCTTTACATAAGATGTCTACATCGGAATCAAAACATAATATGTACAACTTGAGCTGAACAGCATTAAAAGAAAGAAGTGATATAATCCATCTTCAGCTCCATAGCTATCCAGAAATAGCCTGCTAAAACCTGAATACAAGGCTGTCCGTGTAGAAAATAGGGCACCCGAGTTTGCAAGTGAAACAAACTACGAGTCAGTCATGGGACTGGTATGAGAAATCTACTACTTAACTTATTTTATAATAAGGCCAATCACAGGACCACGTCGTTAACGCGGAACGGGTTTACTCTTTTGGATTGCCAGTGCTCAAAACAAGTAAATCATTTAAACATCGCGATGCTTTTTATTAAAATGAAGCCATTATAAGACTGAGTTCCCATCACACAACGCAACGTAAACCGAAGGATAGAGTTTTACCTTATAATGGCCAAAATATGCTTGATACGAATAAAACAAAAGCATTTAATATTATTACTAGTGTTTATATGTTTCAAAAACAATTTCAATCATAAGTATCAATCATAGATGGCATGAATGCCCCATACCACTATTGTAACGACCCAAGGATTTTCGGCCTCGAAAACAGACCTAAATACAATTCCATATCTCATGCCGACCTTCCAAACCCCGAAAACACTGGAGCATTATTAGAAAGAATATTAGAGGGTGAGATAAGAAATAAAGAAATATTAGAATAGAAGAAGAAGAAGAACCAAAACCACACAGAATAGAATCAGAGTTTCACATCGCAGCGGAACAAAATATAATACAGAAATAAATCTTTATTGAGGGTTTTTAATAATACTTACATTATCAAAGCACAGCGCACATCTGGACAGTTATAATAATCTTCCCATACACAAAGCACAGCGGAATACACAGCATATATAATACTTCTGAAACTTCTCTAGCTTATCTCTGGATTTCGCAGCATCCGATAACCTGGACCTGTACAACCCGGTCTAACCCAAGCATTTACAAAACACCGGGTCAGTCTGGTGAACCAAAGTGAGAAAAAACTCGTACAGTATTAAGGGGGATCATCCAACTTGATTTTAAAGTTCAAAAATCTTTTCAAAAGAAAAGGATAATCATAAGACCAAATACACACATAAATACGGGCGGTTTTTACCTTACGATAACCTAAAACATTTTTGAAATCGATATCTTTTCTGATATTATACTAGTGTCTAAATACAAGTAAATATCAATCTTGCGGAACGCTTGCATCTCATGCTTCACATATATAGTATACAATCAAAACTGAGGGCGCTTATTGGAGATTGGATTCCGACTATGACAAGGTATGGGACCACCTACCGATAGCGTATCTCTAGAGGCGAATACACTGGGTTTTACGAGAACGTCCTGCAATCCAGCCCACACATGACCGACCACCCATTTCGCTTGAGTGTACCGAATGTATATCACCAACGGTTGGGCTCAAACCATCGTTTCCCGAAAGGGACAACATAGAAATAGATTAAATAAGCAAAATGAATTTCTCTAGATAGGTGATTATACACCCTAATGGGAGCGACCCACATAGCCATGCTGCCTACCCGATTTTTGTCATTTCCCAGTTGATGAGGCTTGAGGTTAGATTTACTTTTGAACATCGGGTAACCATTCACTTTGAATGCCACATCGTCAGATCCGTCAGATATCACTAATTGACGTCCACAAAAATGTTCTAGTAGTTAAGCTAAGAAACCGACAATTCTCCGCCAACAACTATAGCACGTTTGAAGAAATCAACGTACGTGATCCCTTTGAAAATACTCTGTCAGACATCCGTCCATACATGTCATCCAGGAACAGAATGAACCGAAGGAACTCTCCTACTGCATCCAATATAGGAATCACCCCATGGATCGGTAGCGAGTAGTCCTTGCAATCCGTAGATTCCAATCACGACAGAATCACAGCTTATCTCTACTTGCTAGGCAGAGAATTTTAGTGGTGCTTCCGTTTATGAAAATCCACAGTCTTCAATGCTCCATCTCGATCATCTTCTGATATCTTCACGTATTTGTTGGTCAGAATGGTTTTCAAATATAAATTTGAACCCAGTCTTTCCGTACCAACAATCGTATTGGACAGATTTGATAGTCGGTGATTTAACTATCAAAATAAACAGTCATTCAATTATGAACATCCAATGAGTTCACTAGTTCAGTGTCCAACATCAATTGTCTTTAAATTAAATCAAATGTAAATTTAAAACTCTTAAATATTTTGGTATCACGAATATAGCTCTTCGCTTCTTATTTATCATATGATTTTATTTTTCAAACAATTTCAAAACACATAGAACTTATTCTATATATATATATATATATATTCCTAACCTTGTTTTTAACAAATTTTACATAAACCATTGTTATTTGAAAACAATATCCAATCTCTATTCTTGGAATAAACTCAGTCCAAAAACTTACTGTTTTTATTTCCTTTTACTTTTGGAATAACATTATATATGTAAATATATATATATATATATATATATATATATATATTCTCTAAATTTCTTATTCCCGTTACTCTGGGGATTTCACTATATATATACTCAAATCCTTTTTATTTGAAATCTAAAAATATATACTCCAATTTTCCACCACACATTGCATTATTATTCCTTTAATGGAAATAATCAATTATCACTAATCCGTTTTACCATTACAACTAATACCATCCTTAGATAATCCTGATGTCATTCAAGTTGGGGTATTTTAATTACCTCTCACACCTTGATCAACAATGTTCATATCCTAAGATAAATACGAGTTGTAATCCAAACCCACATTTCATTATAATATAAATACAAATTCCATTTAACTATTTTAATCAAAATACAGTTTCATATAACCTTCATACCCTTTGAAAATCTCTTCCTTATTATTCCATAACTCAATAATTAAATAATTTCCTATAAAATACCACATTTTAATCTCGACCTCTTTAAATAAATTCATTTTATAATTCGGATTTATTTACAAAATCCTACGACCCACTCCTTTTATCAAATTCACCTTTTCCCAACTTCTTTCCAAATCCTTTCGACCATTTCGCGCTTGAAATTCACCTTTCAATTTCCCACTTTTACTTAATCCCATTATTACGTAACGTTAATGTAAAATTAACGCTTTAACACTATAAACTTCATTTATCTAACTCTGGTTTAATATAAACCATTTTATCCCAATCCCTTTGACTTATTTCATATAATTAAGTAACATTTATTTCAAGCTATTGTATTTGCTTGAAATTCCTTATATAACTTCGTTATAAAATTTTGGTTTTAAATATAAAACCTGTACATAAACTCCTTTTGCCATTTAACTTTATTTCATTCTAATTGCAATACCCTTTTTAAATGAATTTCAATTAAAAAGTAATTCTCTAAATTATTATTAATTAATATAATAATTTACTTCGATTATTAACTACTTTGGTAGTTAATTTCTTTATTTACAAAAATAAATAATAAATTCCTTTTTAAATATCTTATTACAACTTAAACGATATTCATTTAACCATTCTATTTAAAATACACTAATTCAATTCCTAATTTAAAACGATCGATATTGTCAACTCAAAACACGGTTATCCCATTAACCAATTCCAATTCGTTCTCCCTTTAAATTAATTAATAATATAATTAATTTAAATAATCTCCTTTAATTATTTCTTAACGAAACAATTATCCAAATTTAATCGTTAGGTTAATTCCTCTTCACTTGTTTATAAATCTGATTGACATCAGAATTTATTTTATAAAATCAATTAATAATTAATTATATTAATTAATTAAATAATAAGTAATAAATATTTATTTCCTTTTAAACAAACTTTTTATTTACAATATAATTTAATTCAAAATCTATATCCAGTTATAAAATAAATTTTATAACTTCTTCTCTGTCAATTTTCCTGATAGTAAATCAACATTTATAAACAATTGATTTTATAGGCCATATGCTGCCAAATACTCAACCAATACCACCCATTGGTTTAAACTAAACAGATATTGAATTTTCAGTTAATAATCAGTAATAAAATCAATCATCTCATCAGATCAGTTCATATATGATAATATGAAAATGAATAATATCTTTGAGGAATCCCGTTGGATCCCTCCAACATGTTCTTCCATGTATTCAAATGGTTATCTCAAATCAGGTCACTCAATCTTATTTAACTAATAACAATAAATAACGAACATTTAACATCAACCAATTTCCAAGCAATGCAAACAATTCAAACAATTTAAACACGTTTATTTTATAAACGTAACCAACCAAGGTGAGTCACCTCTATTGGATCCAATTGTTAAAATAACGATTTGGTAATTCACTGAAATTAAACAACAATTTAATTTCATCGATTAAATCAAAAAATAAATATATAACTAGCAAATAGTCAACCATTGGCAAATAGAACACACAAAATAAAAACCAAATTTATATAAAATATAAATGGGAAGAACTGAGTAAGTTTAACTCACCTTGATTTGATCGCTGTTTTAAACAACTCATTTCAGTCAAATTAAACCAGAGTTTAATTTAACAGAAAAGCTAGCAGATTCCAATTCCATCCTGTTCTGTTCCATAATGTAGAGTTTGTTGAAAAGACTCCAACGGTATATGGCTTGTCCCATTCTGTTACGATATGCAGTAGTTATTAATAATATAAGTCTATGTTTAAATTAAATAAACTCATTTCCTTATCAAAATTAATTAGCAATTGATTACTTGAGTATGAAATATAGGTCTGTTATGTTTCTTCCCAGGTCCGACTTAATTTTCTTCCTTCTGCGTGGACGTTGTTCTCCTACTGTTTAGATAGCCTGCACAAATTCACCTTTTAATTGTTATTGTTTTAATTAACATAATTATCGCTTAATTAAATATTAACTTAATCACTTTACTGATAATATTTCGGTCGACAGTAATCCCAGGGCTATCAATTTTCTTCTTGTTTCTGAATTCGATATCTGATGGTAGCTATAAATCCTGTCATGATACATAATAATTTAATAATTTAAAATATGATTAATTTATTTTGATACAGGGTAAATTAGCTTGATTACTTTGTAAACCAGATTATGATTCGTTGCAATTTCCTTTTACATTTCGTTCTCCAGTATGCTTATGCAGTCTTTGGCCTGTTATTCAATCATACGGTATAATTAAAACTAATTAACTTTTTAATTTAACAAACTATTACTGTAAATTACTTTTGCTTAAGGATAAACCAGTCTGATTCACCACTGCTCATGTTCCCTTCAGGCTTCAACCACTATTCCTGTCCAAAACGAAGACAGCATAATTACTTTTTTTCTAATTATTACTAATAATAATTAAATTGAATTATCCGGATAAGGAAAAATAACGGCCAGCCCTTGTTTTTAGATTTCCTCCCACTGCTCACATAAACCACAAAACCCGATTTCCATTTGAATTGAAAACAAACACGGTGCTTCAATCCACTTCTTCATTGAGCAAAACCCACGCTGCATCATTTGACTAAGAACAACCTTGTTTTTCTTCCTGCTCTACACGTTATTTCCTCTTCAACTGAAACCCACGCACGCACTGTCCATCTTCACCGAAGCTCACCTCATTTCAGACCACTTGCCACTGATCAACTGTCACGTAAACGAGCGTCGGTCCTCCCTCGAGCTTCACCAGAATCCCTGCTCCGCCCGGTTGCCTGTAACGCCTGCAATTCGATCTTGAATAGCGCTAGCTTCAAGGTCGCTCACGATCAACATAGGTCGTCTGAGGCAATCTCCACCGTCCACTAGGTGGCTCTCGTCAAGCTCGATCCATTTTATGTTGGGAGTTTTGGATTTAAGTAACATACTGGAAAGATTTGGAGTAAGAACAATCATTCTTTTTGGTCCGTTTATTTCTATGGTGGGGGCTAATATGTAGGTTGACCACGCAGGTTTTGGTTTGACGAAAATTAGGGTTGCGGCTGAGATATTGGGTATATATATAGGATGAGAATGGACACATTTTAATATATTTTATATTCAATGAAACTTCGCTGCAAAGTAACACGTTAAACTAACCCCAATCGACTTTTGTTTTCTAATAAAAATACTAATCCTAGCATAAAAAATATTCCGGACCCAATGGGACAGGTTTCATCGAATTCCGACATCATTTGAAAAAATTTCCTTTATAAAACCAGCGAAAAACACGCGTTTAATTTTTCCACGATCACTAGATAAACCCAATCAACTTGAAATTTTGAAATCCTACAATAATTAATTAATACGAACCCAACAGCACCAGTTTCGTCGCAATCTGAGACTGTTTCCGGGTATGCTATTTTTTAACGCACCGAAATGCCATTCTGGACACCAAATTAGCCGGTCTCCAAAAATAACAAACTATATACCTATCCCGACTCTAATCGACGATACGAACTGAATGGAACTGGTTCCATGGCTTAATTCGATCATCTGCTCAAATTACACTTAAATATCTCTTTATTGAATTGAATTAATTTAATTACGCGCTATAGAAATTGAATGGGCGTTTATGGCTGCCGTGGTCACATACGACATCGGTTTACCATGCAATTTGATTTTTTATATAATAATTTAACGATAAAGCTCCAATGAAACTAATTTCATCGAAAACAGAGTTCGTCTGAAAAATGGCTATTTTAAAGGCCTATATTTTAAATAACGATTTCCATAGCGACTATTTCAAAATTTGATTTGACCATAACTTAATATTTATAACACGAAATCTGGATTTTTCTCTTCCATATGAAAATTATCATCAATATGGTTCCAACGTTTCTTGTTTCATAGAAATCCGACTTATATCGGATCCTGTATATTTAGTTGAAGTTCAAAACTACATATTACGAACTACAACGCCATTTCGGGCTCGATTTTTAATTATATAAATATATATCGTTCAAACTTTGTTTAAATAACGAATTCAATAATAAAATCCATTAATATTCCAAATATAAATATTTAAAACCAATTTAAATATTCAGATTCAAATGGTCGAAAAACACGGGTCGTTACAACTATGTTGCCATATGTAGGTATACAATCAAGACCGCGCGATGTCGTATTTGGAAATTGGAATTTCGTCATAAACCAAGGCAAGGGATCGTCCTTACCGCTTCGAGATGCTCTAGCCCACCCCTTGGGATCAGAACGCATCAACCCTTGGATCATCAGGGCCGGTCCACACGGAGTTGATTAAAATGCCTGAACACTTCGTTTCCCCTCCCTATGGGGCGTCAACTGGTCATATACCGACCAAACCATCGGCCCCGGAGCAACCGATATAACTGAGGCGCCTCGCTATCCATCATCCACATAAGTAAAATGCCCGGGCGTGTAAAACCCAAAACACCACTCCTAGCTAGTTGGAAACGCAGGTCCTCCCTGAAGTCCTCTCCCGTTTCTGGTTCATACCGTAACAACCCGGAAAATCCGAGCCAATTTAAAACTTTTATTTTGGCAATTTTAATGAATTTTGAATATTTAAAATGAAATTTTAAATAATGATGAAAAAAAATTTATTTTGAATAGAATTAGAACGTATATATTTATTTGAATCATCGTTAGAATATAAATAATTATTTTTAATTATAAAAGGAATTGAAAATGGCGCGGTAGTTTGAAAATTCGATTTCAAATTTCAAATGAATGTACAGGATTCAAAATAAACCGGATTTTAGCGAAACCAAAAATATTAGAATCTATTTGAAAATATCTTTTCAACGAATCCAAAAAATTGGAATTTCATAGCGAGAATAAAAAGTTATGCCCATTTGAAATTTCAGAATAGTCGCTATAGAAAGTATAGCCCTTAAAAATG
Organism: Allium sativum; assembly: GCA_030737875.1. Lineage (NCBI taxonomy): Eukaryota > Viridiplantae > Streptophyta > Magnoliopsida > Asparagales > Amaryllidaceae > Allium > Allium sativum. The sequence continues at coordinate 94,727,949 of CM060923.1, forward strand.
GAAATTTTGCAAACGGCCTCTGTTTTCGACAAAACCACTTTTGTTGGATCAAGGATGTCAAATTATTACTAGATTCCAATTTTCATAAATTTTGGGATCAATATGTGAGCGCGGCGAAGTAAAATGTGTTTTGACAATTTTAGTCAATTTGGATCGACCAGAAAATGGCCATTATTCAAACGGTCTCCAAATTTGACAAAATTAGTTTTGTTAGGACCGTATTGTCTAAATATAGCCAGATTTATTTTTTTGGAATTTTTGGAGTCCGTATGTGACCCTAGTAAATTGAAATGTGCATTCAAATTCAATATATATTGATTTATATTTTGATTTTGACGGAAACTGATCGAAACAGTCGAATTGGCTTACCAGACATATCCCATTGTGTTCGGAATGGGGGTATTTGGCTAAGGGCAACTGTGGTTGGGAGTGATTTGGAGTTCGGAAGAATAGTAATCAATTTGAGAATTAAATAATTATATTTTATGTGTATAAATACCCTTAGACCTAGTCAAACCCTATTTCTTGGTTCATCGTGGTCAGCAAAACAAGGCTGCCACCATTTTCTTCAAGTAACGCAAATTTTGAGCTTCCAAAAATAAAAATAAAAATAAAAAGAAATCCAATCTCTAAAATCATAAAACATAGATATTTGGAATCCTGGTGAAGAAAGCTTTCAATTGGTATGCTCTGTGTAAGGTGCGATTAGCACCTGAGATGTTGAAATCTCCCAAGCGTTCCTAGGGTTGGGGAATGAGGATTGTTCGTGCATTGATTCTAGTTTTAATTGTTGTTTATGGGTTCGTGACATCAAGGAGCAGATTATGGTGAAATTTGGTGGATTTTGACATCAAAAGGGTTTGAGACATGTACTGTATAGCGTGGAAAAGGGCTGACATCGGATTCTTCGTGGGGGAGCCGAGTTGGAAATTTAGGGGTTAGTTGTGATGAGATTTCAGTGAGAAGTTAGATGGTATTCTCCATTTGAATTTTAATGGAGTGTGAGAAGAAGAAATGGGATAGGAAGATGGTTGTAAAATGTCGGCCATGGGTTGAGTTCACTGGAGGAATACGTGAGTGTATTTTTGGAGAAGAAGGGTTGGTAGCACGTGCATGAGGGATGAGGGTGAGCTGTTTAAATTGTTTAATTAATTAAAGGTTAATGACTTCGTAAATGTGTTTAAACTTATAAAGATCATATCTTTTTCTTACGTTATCCGAATCAGACAAAATCTGTTGCATTGCGATCGTGGAAGAGAATACTACATTGTAGAACTGACTGTAATACATTTGGAGCTAGTTGATATTTTTGGTCAATATAAACGTCTTGTTTAATTTGATTAAAACAACCGTCTTAACAATTTTCTATCCGATCAAGGTGAGAATTTCTCACTATTATTTCTGTATAGTTATTTATTTTGTAACTGCATATATAAACTGCTCCCCGTCGTCCACGGATCATGGATGACTTGTTTGATTGTATAATGTTGTGATTGTAATTGTGATGTACAAATATATATACATGCGTTGTGAAAATAATATATATTTGAAATGGAAATAATATATATTTGAAATGGAAACGATATATATATGAAATGTGAAAATGAGTATATATGAAATATAAAAACAATATATATATATATGAAATATAAAAACGATATATATATATATATATATATGAAATATGAAAATGTATATATATGAAATGTGAAAATGTATATATATATGAAATGTGAAAATGAATATATATGAAATATAAAAATGATATATATATATATATGTGAAATATGAAAACGATATATATATATATGAAATATAAAAACGATATATATATATATATATATATGTGAAATATGAAAACGATGTATATATGAAATGTGAAAACGATATATATATGAAATATGAAAACGATATATATATGTGAAATATGAAAACGATATATATATGAAATATGAAAATGAATATATATGAAATATAAAAACGATATATATATGAAATATAAAAACGATATATATATATATATACGTGAAATATGAAAACGATATATATATGAAATGTGAAAACGATATATATATGTGAAATATGAAAATGATATGTATATGAAATATGAAAACGATGTATATATGAAATGTGAAAATGATATATATATGAAATATGAAAACGATATATGTATGAAATGTGAAAATGAATATATATGGAAAATGAAAAACGATATATATATATATATATGAAATTTGAAAATAATATATATTTGAAATGGAAATGATATATATATATATATGAAATGTGAAATCAATATATATATATATATGAAAAGTGAAAATGATTTGATTGTTAAAAATATAATTTATAACATATATATGAGATGTATAAAATTTTCATGTAATGGAATATTCGATTTTGATTAGAAATTGAATATGAAGTTGAAATCGTTTTGAAAACGAATTTGAAACAATTTATAAAATATGTTATAAATGGAAATCGATGAAATATGTATATAATATATATTATATATATATAATGGACTGAATAGAATGCGCCGCGCCGCGGCTATTCGCGAATTTCGATCATTGAATTCGAATGGACATTATAGGAGATCCGACCGTCGGATTCTCCTAAATTCGGAACCGTTGGGTTCATATCGAAAAGAGCTTTCTAATGAATACAAAAAATTAGAAATCTAATGGTTGGATTTGGAATTATGTCCAAATCAAATTTGGAAAAGGTCGCTGTAAGTGTAGTTCGATGGCCGTTTATGGAAATCGACTGTACGGGCCTTGATAAAATTATTAAAAATATCGATAATTAGTGTAAAATCATAAGAAATGATTTGGGTAGAATTGGGATGAAAAATTCCATACTTGAAAAGATAAAAATAGATTTTTATCAAAAAAACTAGTGATGAACTAGAATTATAATCCAATATTTTTAAATAAATGAATTGGGTTTGAAATGGTTTTAAAAATAACCATAATTTCCAATATATGAATTAGAATGGATTTGAATCGAAATTATTTTTGGAATATATCGATATTGGATTCCATGATTATATTGACATTGTGGAGGAATTTGGAAGATATATATATATATATATCGTTATTCCAATATGATATTCGTTGATTTCAGAATTTGATATTGAATATAAGCCGATATATTTTCTATTCAGAGCCTTGTATTTAATATCAAATGGGATTTGGGTTTGTCGTGAATGGTATCTTTAATAATACTGTTCTTGAATCGAATGTAGTTAAGAAAATTAGAAACTGACTGGAGGTTAGTTAAGTTGAATGGTTTCATGGGTATTGATCTGATGTTGGTTTCGGCCTTCGGGGTTAATACTTAGGGAATTGTTCTCTTACTAATTTACGGTTAGAGACTGATTGGATTTTGGGTTTGTCGTGAACTGTGTTTAAATGACATTAGTTCTTTAACCGAGTAAAAGCAGGATTAATTTCCAGAAAGTTGAACAATCAATAAGAAATGATTTCTGGGATTAAAACCACTTAGAGTTTGAATAAATCTTTAATTAGATTGTGAATGAATAAATGGTAATTGAATTTACCAAAACACGTGATGTGATTAAATAAAATTTACTTGGTTATTGATATTGATTGTGGTTGATTGCTCGTTTAGATTATGCTCGACCAGTTTATGAGCAGAATATGCTTTTACATTTATCATTGGGTTGGATAGAAATATCTATATGCTAAAATCTTGTGAAACACTTCACGATTTGACTATGAGATGTTTAGCGATGTCGTTGAGTTCATTTCAATTTTGATGAATGATTTTGAAATGATATTTTTCTTAAGTGAAAAAATGTATTCCCGATTTTGGACAGGGAATGTTTTATAAAAATGTTTATAAAACAGAAAGGATTTCGAGGTCCAAAACCCGATGATTTCTAAAATGATTTAGAAATGTATTATGATTTTACATTGTGGTTTATCGCATATTCGATTAGTTGCTATTAATGATGTATCTGTTTGGTGGCGGAGAATTTATTCTCTTGCTTAACACCCTTCTTTGTGACATACGAGCTCAAAGATTATGTGATTAATAGTGATTGATCATATGTGTGAACTGCTGATGTGAAGTACTATATTGTGAAAGTACTTGTGATTGTTATGTTGTGAAATGATTTTCCCTACTTCGGGATATGAAATGATTTGGTATGTGGCTAAAGATTTGGTAACCCGGTCCCCTAAAAGTATTGGTGGGATCCAGTGCCTTAGGGTGAGTGGTCAGTGTGTAGCCTGCTCCATGTGTGGGAGGTGCATATATATATATATATATATATATATATCGAGTTGCATAGGTACGTGCCCTTTGCCTTGTCTGAGGGGAGCCCGATATTTGGTTGTATACCTGTTTGTATGCATCGTTATTGTTTTGGAATTCATGTTTCCAAAGATTTGGTTTGAAATCTCGAAGTGAAATCTACTTTGATATAAAAGTTAGATATGTATTTCAAATGAATTGAAATGGAAATCGGGAAATAAAGCCCAAAGGAATAATTTCTGTAAATTGAATTGATTTGGAAAATCTAAGTGTGGTGATTAATCTAAATGGGTAGATTGGGATATTTCATGTTGACTGATGCATAGTAGATCCATATCTATATTACTGATTGTTGTTTATACACTGGCGTTCATGGGGGTAAACCCGTTCCGCGTTAGCGGCGTGATCCTGTGATTTGTCTAATTATTAAATAAGTTAATTTTAACTGTTTAGAGTTTCTCACACCAGTCCCATGACTGACCTGTAGTTTGCTTTTCCCTTGCAAACTCGGGTGCCCCTATTTTCTATACGGGCAGTCGAGTAGTTTATGTTGCAGATATATGAGCAGGATTCTGGATTGAAGCTTAAAGTTGTCCAGAGCATTGATAGTCTTCTGATGTGTTAGTTTATTTGTTTCCGCTGCATTGTATTACATTTATTGTAAATAAATCTTCCGTTGTATCATATTTCGATATACTGTGATATATTTTGTACTCTGATGTAACATTATTATGATGTTTATAAAAGTCTTATTTTATTTGTCCTGATGTGTTGTATGCCTGGAGTTAGCGTATGTGGGATTCGAACGGTCTTGGTCGATTTAGCGATCGATTAGGTCCGGACGAAATCAGTATCATTACACATACCGGGGTGTGAGGATTGCGAATCAACGCTAAACACAAAACTAGCTATTTAATATCGTGCTTTGATCATCAACCACAAGGCTTTGCTTTTCAATAAAAGCCTTGATCACAGCATCTTTGTATGCCACGCTGTCAATCTACAACGTCAGACACACATTCATTTACAAGTCCGTTCTGGGTCTGAATGAAACCAGAGGCACCTTATTCCTCTCCAGTATGTCCAATACAGGAGAGATGCTCTCGCACATCCGAATGATCAACAAGTACGTCCGGATGACCACCAATGTAACCCCTTCACGGCAGCAACTCCCATCAAAGGCATCAGTAGCCATCCATTCGATGTGAAGATCCTCGGTCTTGCACCGTCTTCGTATCTTCGACTACTAACCGTCTACCAATTATTTGAAATGAGAATTAACTCGGCCTTTTCAAATAATTCATGTATATTTAGAATTTCAAATCAATTCATTTCAATTGTTAAATTATCTGACACCCATAATTCAGTTCATTAATGTAATTTTCACATCAAACACATTCAACCATCAAATATCCTATAAACCGAGTAAATTCAATTTATTTCCATTCCATATCGTTTATAATATTTTATAACGATTTATCGCTATTTTTATTTCTTTTAATGTAGCCAATTTATTCAAACGACGCTTCAGGCCATAACGCGACCATGGCGCTGTTTTTCTTCAGATTTGATTTACACATATCTGAAAATCTGACCGTTGGATCTTTACATATTTTATATCACTGGAAAGATCTTTTCAAAGCGGACCCAACGGTTCCAGTTTTGGGAAAATCCGACGGTCGGATCCCCGGTACAATCGTTTAAAGTTACGATTTCAAAATACGAACTGCAGCGTCGTTATTCGTTTTATTCTAATTATATATATAATCCATTCTGGCACCGTTTTCATTCAGATTTGAATTAAACATTCCAGACAATCCAACCGTTGGATCTTTGCAAAATTGGTATCGTTGGAAAGATATTTCCAAAGCGAACCCAACGGTTTCGATTTCGGGAAAATCCGATGGTCGGATCTACCGGTACAATCATTTGAAATCACAGTTTCAAAATATGAACTGCAGCTTCGTTATTCGATTTATTTTAGTTATATATATAATTTATTCTTCGATTTCCAAACCATATTCATTTCATATATTTGATAAAATAATATTTTTAGCCAACAAATATTCATTTCAACATATGACTATCTTTAACACTTCATATATAGATAAAAATGTAATTTTTATCGTCAAAACAATTTATTTCCAACATGATTATTTTTAACACTTCGTATATATTATAAAAATATGATTTTTATTGTTAAAACAATTTATTTCAAAAATGAAGATTTTTATGCATATATATTATAAAAATGTGATTTTTATTGTTAAAACAATTTATTTCAAACATGGTTATTTTTAACACTTCATATACACTATAAAAATGTGATTTTTATTGTTAAAACAATTTATTTCAAAAATGAAGATTTTTAGCGATTCATATATATTATAAAAAATCTGATTTTTATTGTTAAAACAATTTATTTCAATCATGAATATTTTATATACTTCATCTACATGATAAAAATGTAATTTTTATCTTTCAAACATTTTATTCGTCATATGAATATTTTCCCAACACATGAATATATTTCAATGCATGAATATAAATCAAACACAGGAATATTTCAGAAAATTTCGACATCATAACGGCAGGGTAGTTAAAACCGGCACCGTCCCGAGTACGACTCCTCGCTCTACCTTAAAGCCTCGCGACTTTTGACAATGGGGATTACAATATCTAGTTCGTACGCAGACGAATTGTAACAACCCTGAATTTTGGGGCCAATTTAAAATTTTATTTTAAGTTATTTTAATGAATTTTGGTTATTTAAAATAATTTATTTTAAATAATAACAATTAAAAATTTTATTTTATTTTAGAAATTTTGTTGAAAATGAGTCCAGATTTAAAATTTCTAATTTTAAATAATTATTAAACAATAGAAGAAAATATATATAATTTGAATAAAAAGTTTTACAGTAAAAATACAATTTTAGAGTTGGTATTTTACAAAATAAAAAAAGGGGCTTAAATTAAAAAGTTACATTGTCATTTTGTTGAAATGAAAAGATTTCATTTTCAAGGTAATAAAAGTTTGCATTTTTGTCATATAAACAAGTTTGCATTTTTGTCATATAGGAAAAATAAAACCATTGTTGTGTCACATTAATTTACACAATTGAAATATAATGTATCATTTCGTTTACATTAAAAAATTTGCAATGTAATTTTTGTTTACAATAAAGAGAATGAAATGTGTCATTTTTATTTACATTAAAATGTTTAAAAGAAAAAAAGTATTATTTTTGTTGCAAAACAAAATATTCATTTTTGTTAGAATTAGAATGATGCACAAAATATCCATTTTGTTGAATAGTAAATGACACAAAGAATTACAACTTTTGTGAATTGAAATGAATTGGGCCTGAATAGGAGAAAGTGGTTTTGTAACGACCCGAAAAATCTGAACCAGTTTGAAAATTTTAAATTGGCTATTTTAGTGAATTTTAAGTATTTAAAATAAATAGTTTAGATGACAAGGAGGAAAAAGTAGTTTGAATCGATGTTGAAAATGAAAATAATTAATTTGAATTATAAACAAGGCCTGAAATGGCGCGGTAGTTTCAAAATTTGAATTCAAATTTTGTCTGACAGTACCGGGTGCAAAACAAAACGGATTTGAGTGAAACCAAAAATATTTAAATCTGTTAGTGAATATCTTTCTAACGAATCTGAAAAATCGAAGTTTCATAGCGGAAAGCAAAAGTTATGGCCAAATGAATTTTCAGAAAGGTCGCTATAGAAATTATATAGCCCGTGAAATTGGCCAGTTTGCAAACGACCTCGGAATTCGACGAAACCACTTTTGTTGGATCCGGGATGTCAAGTTATTGCTAGGTTTCAAATTTCATAATTTTTGAAGCTAGTATGTGAGCGTGGTAAAAGAAAATGTGTTTGGTCGATTTCTATTAAATTGGATCGACCAGAAATGGGCCATTTTTCAAACAATCTCAAAATTCGATAAAACTAGTTTTGTTGGGACCATATCGTCAAAACATAGCTAGATTTATTTTTCTAGAATTTTTCGAATTATTTTGTGGCCCCCGCAAATTGAAATGTACGTTCAAATTAAATATTGAATGTTTTATATTTTAATTTGAAGGAAAACTGACTGAAACAGTCGAATGGGCCTACGAAACATATCCCATTGTGTTCGGAATGGGAGTAAAACGCTAGGGACGACAGTCGTTTGGTTTGAATTGGTATTCGTGTGTGACAAGGGGTATTTTCGGATTTTTAAAACTTTATAAATAAATAAAAAAAGTCATTGGTCCACATCAACCCCCCCCCGACTTTCTCTCTCCCCGTAACTCGATCGAAGGGGGAAAACCGCTCCCCCGTTCCTGTTCATTTTCTGATCAATCCACGCAATAAAAACCCATCCTCCAGTTGAAGATTTTGTAGAGCTAGGGAAGATCTTCAAATCCATACATAGTTTGGATTTTTTCGTGCAAAATTGGAGGAGAATTCAAGCTCGAAATTCGAGCCCTTCATCTCCCCGTCGCCGTCAGTCGGAGCCACCGAACTGGCCCCACTTCCTGGCACACGTGCGCCTCTCCTAGCTCTACGCTGTGGCGCTGGCCGATCGTTCTGAAGTTGAGCGGATTTCGAGAAAAGTGCAAACCTAGTTTTGAACGAACGTGTGAGGTAACGACTGAAACTATTTAATAGCAGTTTAAAGAGCTACTGTTTTTGTTTTCACTGTAAAAATAATATCTTTTTCGTTTGTTGATGAAATTCAGTGAAACAAGAGACAGTGGACTCGTGTGGACGTCGTCTACATTCTAGAAGAGACCGCATATTTTTCTGAGCCTTCTGCTATTTTTGGTGGAGTGGAACCCAATGTGAGATTTCTAAATTATAAACGATATGGAAAACGACGATGTATAAATTATATAGTCGATGTATGACTTGTATAAGCGTTGTACACCTCATGTATAAGCGTTGTATAGGTTGTACGTTTGATGTATAAGTTATATATGCGTTGTAGAAATTATATATGTGTTGAAATAGAAGTGAAATGCTTATATATATATATATATATACGCCCCTCGTCCACAAACCATGGACGATATTTATTGGTTGTTATTGGTGTGAAATTTGGTTGATTACGAATGGTTGATTTGAATTGTTTGTGGTTGAAATTGATTGATAGTGGTTGAAAAATACCCATTTGTGGTTGAGAATTATTTGGTTGAAACCACATAGGATTAGTTTGTGGAAATGAAAAATATATACATGCCGCCTGCGTGCGAACTAGATGCATGATTCCCCATTGTCAAAAGCTGCGAGGCTTTAAGGTAGAGCGAAGAGCCGTACTAGGGACGGTCCCGGTTTTAACTACCCTGCCGTTATGCTGCCGAAATTTTGAATAATATTCATGTGTTAGAATTATTTTCATGTGTTGAAACTATATTCGTGTGTTGAATAGAAATTCATCTATTTAACGACATTCATGTTTTGAAATAAATTGTTTTGCAATATAAAAATCACCTTTGTATATATATATATATATAAACTATAGAAAACCTTCATGTGTTGAATTGAAATTCATTCGTTGAATAGAAATTCATGTGTTGAATGGTATTCGTGTTTTAAATATAAAAAACACCTTTTTATCTATGTATATAAACTATAGAAAACCTTCATGTGTTGAATTGAAATTCATTCGTTGAATAGAAATTCATGTGTTGAATGGTATTCGTGTTTTAAATATAAAAATCACCTTTTTATCTATATATATAAACTATAGAAAACCTTCATGTGTTGAATTGAAATTCATTCATTGAATGGAAATTCATGTGTTGAATGGTATTCGTGTTTTGAAATAAATTGTTTTATAATAAAAAATCATATTTTTATCATCTATATGAACTATATAAAATAGCCGTGTTTTGAAAGAAATTGTTTTATAATAAAAATCATGTTTTTACAGTCTATATGAACTATATAAAATAGTCGTGTTTTGAAATAAATTGTTTAACAATAAAAATCATATTTTTATTATATACATGAATTGTTAAAAATAGTGAAGTGTCGAAATAGAAGTTAGTTTGATAAAAATATCATTTTTATCAAAGATATGAAATGAATATGGTTTTGAAATCGAAGAATCGATTATATTTATATATATATAAATATAATTAAAATATATTGAATAACGAAGCTGCAGTTCGTGTTTTGAAACCGTGATTTCAAACGATTAGTGCGGGAGATCCGACCATCGGATTTTCCCGAAACCGAAACCGTTGGGTTCGCTTTGGAAATATCTTTCCAACAACACCAACTTTGCAAAGATCCAACGGTTGGATTGTCTGGAATGTTTAATTCAAATCTGAAGAAAAACAGTGCCAGAATCGATTATATTTATATATATATATATATATAAATATAATTAAATTAAATCGAATAACGACGCTGCAGTTCGTATTTTGAAATCGAAACTTCAAACGATTGTACCGGGAGATCCGACCGTCGGATTTTCCCGAAACTGGAACTGTTGGATTCGTTTTGAAAAGATCTTTCTAATGATATAAATTTTGTGATGATCCAATGGTTAGATTTCCAGATATGTGTAAAACAAATCTGAAGAAAAACAGCGCCACGGCCGCGTTATGGCCTGAAGCGTCGTTTAAATAAATTGGCTATAAATAAATAAATAAAAATAGTGATAAATCATTATAAAATATTATAAACGATATGGATGTGAAATTTAGAAACTAACTGAAGGTTGGCTAAGTCGAATGGTTTCCTGGATGTTGATCTGATGTTGGTTTCGACCTTCGGGGTTAATATTTGGGAAATCGTTCTCTTACTGATTTACGGTTAGTGACTAATGAATTGAAATGATGCTTATGTTGTGTTTGTGTAGCACTGGTTTATTATATACGCGAGTTGCTCAGAAAGACCGGGTTTATCCCATTCTGAATAACTAAATCGACGATAAGAAATCAAAGATAAAGACGGTGGTTGAAGACCGGAAATCTTCACCTCGTTCGGATGGTAACTGATGTCCTAATTGGGAGGCATCCCGAAATATGGATAATGAGTGGTGATCGTCCAGACGTACGTGGAGATCGATGGGTATGCGAGGTATATAGTGCCTCCGGTTTCGTTCAGACCCAGAACGGACTTGCAAATGGACTGTGTGTCTGACATTGGAATTCATTCTGTGTAATTGATAGCCATCAGTTGCACGGTGTGAATTGCCTGTGTGGCATGCTAAGATGCTGTGATCAGGGCTTCTGTTGAAAAGAAAAGTCTTGTGGTTGATGATCAAAGCACCACCTGTATGGCGTAGCTTTGTGTATAACGTGAATTCATGAGCCTCACACCCCGGTATGAACCAGAAACAGGTGAGGACCTCAGGGAGGGCATGCGTTCCCTTCTAGCTAGAGGTGGTGTCGGTGCTTAAACTGGCTGACATTTATACTATTTTTCACCTATGTGGTTGTTGCTGTTGCGAGGCGCCTCAGATATATCGGTCGATCCGGGACTAATGGAGTCATTCGTTGGCTCGTTTACGCCCCAAAGGGCGGGGAAACGTAGTGTTCAGGTATAATAATCCACATCGGTGGACCGGCCCTGAGGATCCAAGGGGCAGTTGCGGCTGTTCCTGAGACATTGGTTAGATTGTCTCGAAGTTGGTAAGGACTATCTTTTGCCTTGGTTCATGACGGAAATCCAATTTCCAAATACGTGACCGTGCGGTTTTGATTGTATACCTATATATGGCGACACAGTGGTATGGGGCATTAATGCTGCCTATGATTGATATTTATGATTGTTTTATAAAATTAGAAACTAACTGGAAACGAGCTAAGATGGGTGGTTTCCTGGGAATTGGTCTGATGTTGGTTTCGGCCTTCGGGGTTAATACTTAGGGGGTCGTCCTCTTGCTAATTTACAATTGGAGTCTGATTAAGAATTAAACGACAAAGTTTACACTTTAAATGATTTGTTTTGCTCGTATCAAGCATATTTTGGCCGATATAAGGTAAAACTCTATCCTCTGGTTTGCGTTGCATTGTGTGATGGGACTTGAGTCTTATATCGGCTTCATTTTTATAAAAAGCATTGCGATGTTCAAAAGATTTAATTGTTTTAAAGCACTGGCAATCCAATGGAGTAAACCCGTTCCGCGAAAGTGGCGTGGTCCTGTGATTAGCCATATTATATAATGTGTTAAGTAGATTTCTCACACTAGTCCCATTGTAACACCCCGCCTCCGCTAGGGTCACTCGCAAAAGGAATGCACTAGCTTTAGAGGGGCATTATTGGTAAACATGCACAGAAATATCACAAGACAGAACATATAAAATAGCGGAAGTAAAATCAAACTTTCATAACATGAATAAATAAGGTCTAAAGCCTTTTACACCAGAGTACATCAAAACCTGTCTTGCAATAGTAAAGAAGCATAAAGACATTTTCATAAATTATTCCCCAAGTAAAAACAGTAAAGTAGCCATTAGCCAAGAAAAGTCCAAGCCATCCATGATGACCTTCAAGCAGAAGAAGTCCGAACTAAACAACAGTATTTCCTCCCTGTAACCTTGGGGGGGGGGGGAAACGGAAGAAAAGAGGCGAAACAAAACGGGTCAGTCAAAAAGACTAAGTAAGCCATATCTACTATTAGCATAAAAACTAGTAAAGTTAACTGACATGAGAAACTGAGATGAACATAAGCATGATAACAAGATAGATAAGCTAAATCAAAATAACAGGATGAACTACTGAACTCAGATAAACTAACGTGTCATGATAAATTACGATGTCAAGATAAAACAAGGTATCACATCGTCAGGTTTCTATCAAGTATAATATCCCCAAGATATCTGTCACGTATAACGCCCCGTGATATCTATCCTGTATTTTAGCTCTGCACCTACCGTACTAGTATCCCCACCGTGTCATGTGTTAACCAAGAATGACCCTCACTCAAAAGTCGTGTAATGGTCCATGTCAACCTAATATATCGCATATATAGGTTACTCAACTTGTATGTTTTATTCCATGTAAATGTTCAGTCCCTTGCCGTAGACCATACGGGCTTTCCCATGAGATTCTATATTACTTTAACATAGTTCCATGATCCTTAAGATCGGTTTGGACTGTTACCCTAAACTTAGCCAGGGTCTTCCAACATGAATTATCGTTTGTACAACTAGGACTTATGCTACCTAGGGCTACTAGGGATTATGCTTACCTATTGCACGTTTTCGTATCTCGGTTTGGGTTCAACCACCTAGGGCCACTAGGGATTACGCTAACCGCCAACCGCGCCCTTTTTCCCACGCATATATCGTGAATCGTTTTTCCATGACTGTATGCACATGTATCACATCGTGCCATCCGAGTCCTGTCATAGGGCAGACCAGGAAATACAGGACTCGGTCGGGAGCTTTCAATTTATCTGCCGATGCAGATGCTAAGGTCTGTTTTTTCCTATACGTGGCTATGGTCCCACGAGACCACTCCCTCAACTAGTGAAAGACAAGACAGGATAAATCCTGTATGAGAACACAACACTGGCCAACCCACATCCAAGCCTTACCGCAACCATAATTAGATAGCAATTATGGTCTATTGGGTGTTCTCTGCCTTTCCGTACGTACACGCTTGACCAAAGATGGTAGGTAGCCTGACGAAATGCTATCTAGGGTACGACCGTGTATCGTCGACTATCCCCTATCCATCCCCGTCTTTAGGTCGCTCGTATAGCAACCAAGGCATACTCTTGGTTCTTCTAACGCAGACCTTAACCTCTCATGAGCCTAGTATAATCACCTGGCAGCTCATAGAGGGATACCAAGAATACCCTCACGTTCCCCGAAGCCGCTGCTTCGTTACCCAGTTCGCTGGAGCCTTTATCCAAATCAGATACTTGCTCCTACTCGTATACTTAAACGATGACCTACCGTATTAGGTTACTCATCTATCTATGAACTGGTCTAAACTTCCTTGACTAAGAATCATTACTTAGTTATTCTTCAACTAAGGTTTACCACTTAGCATTGTTCCCGTTATCCTTGTTAACTACGGTTATCCACCTAATCCTCAGAACTAGGGTTTACATAATGGATTAAGTGTCACTTAAGTTCATGACTTAACCCGTCTACAAATCCTGTCAAAATTGGCTAAGTATCCAAGTTCAAGGCTTAACCCTACAAACCATGCTCAAGTTGGTTAAGTATATTAAGCAATTCACGACTTAACCTCGTCCAATTATCATTCTAGATTGGTTAAGTATATATTAACTTGACCCTATCAATTTACTTAGTCAAATCAGTCAAGTGTATTCAAGCGATTCGTGACTTAGCCTTATCATGTTTTCACGTTATATTGGTTAAGTATTGGTTAACTTAACCACAATAAATTAACGAGTTAGATTGGATAAGTATAGGTCACTTAACCACATCAATTCATCACGTTTAGATTAGTTAAGTGTTTAACTTAACCCCATTAAACTACCAAGTGGGATTAATTAAGTCTAGGCTAACTTAACCCCATCCGATTTCCATGTTTAGACTAGTTGAGTCTAATCTTAACCCCATTCGTTAATCGTATTTTTTGGTTAAGCGTCATTAAGAAAACTTACTTAACCTTACCAAGTTATCGCGTTGGATTGATTAAGTGTTGGTTAACTTAACCCCATCCACTAGTCATATAAAAATGGTTAAGTGTCATTAGGCAAATCAAGTTACTTAACCTACCCAACCTTGTCATGTTTTGTTAAGTATCATTAGCCTAATCAAATTACTTAACCCATTTGTCCATGTCATATTTGGTTAAGAGTCATTAATCAAATTAACTTAACCCTATCATGTGGCATTAATTACTTAATGCACCTTCACCTCTCACATTAGACTTTGTTGTGGTTACTAGTTAAGCCGGTGTAACAACCCGAAAATCTGGGCCAGTTTGAAATTTTTATTTTGGCAATTTTAGCGAATTTTGATTATTTAAAATGAATTATTTTAAATAATATCGACGAGATATTTATTTTGAATGGAATTCTAATGTATATATTATACGCGTCGTCGTTAGAATATAAATATTTATATATAATTATAAATAGAATTGAAAATGGCGCGGTAGTTCGATAATTCGATTTCAAACTTCAATTGAATGTACCGGGTGCAAAACGATCCGGGTTTTAGTGAAACCAAAAACATTAGGATCTATTTGAGGATATCTTTCCAACGAATCCGAATAATCAAAATTTCATAGCGGGAATCAAAAGATATGTCCAGTTGAAAATTTTGAATAGTCGCTATGGAATTCAGGCCCTTAAAAATTGAAATTTTGCAAATGACCTCGGATTTCGACGAAACCAGTTTTGTTGGGTCCGTGATGTCAAGTTATTGCTAGATTCCAAATTTCATAATTTTTCGAATCAATATGTGAGCGTGGAAAAGGAAAACGCGTTTGACCAGTTTCAGTTGATTTTAATCGACTAGAAATTGGTCATTTTTCCAACGGTCTCAGAATTCGATAAAACTAGTTTTGTTAGGACCGTATCGTCAATACGAAGCTAGAAAATATTTTTATGGGATTTATAGAGTTCGTATGTGACCCCGGTAATTTGAAATGTACGTTTAAAATTCAATATAGCAATTTAAATGTAGATTTAAAGGAAACTGATCGAAACGATCAAATCAGCTAGCGATACATATCCCATTGTGTTCGGAATGGGGGTAAAACGCTATGGACGACAGGCGGTGGACCTCGTTTAGAGGTCGTATGTAAAAGTCAACTTTATGCAATTAAAATAATTAATTAAATAAAAAAAATATCTTCTCCTCCCCCTTTAACCCGTTCTGGCCCCCCCCCTCTATTTCTTCAATCAGCAGAAAAAAAAAAAAATTGTCCATCGCACCACCGAAGATCGACGCCACGCCGCCGTCCCCCTCTTCCTCCTCCCCCTCTCCGATCTCGCCTAACCTCCCTCCTCCTCTTCTCCGAACCCCTCTACCTCGCGCTCACCCTCCAGTCACGAGACCCCCACCTCTTCTCCGACCACCTCCACCGCTCGCGCCCCATCCACCGCGAAGCCCCCTTTGCCCTCCTACTGCCGATCGACGAAGACCCTTCCCCCCTAGTCCCAAACCCGCGACAGCAAACCCCGAGACCCTCCCCATCCCCAACGAACCACTGTAAGTTTTTAGATCTCAGATTTTTATTATTCATGTAAAAGAACGAATTTTAATTCATGTAAAATAAATGGGTTTTGTTATTATTATCAGTTTTAATTATTTAATGTATTAGGATCGAATGGAAAACAAAAAAAAAGGGAATTTGCTTTTGAAAACAAAGTTTGCATCCTACATCGAAAGAAAAATATGATTTTTATATATTGAACATCGAAAGAAAAATATGATTTTTATATATTGAACATCGAAAGAAAAATATGATTTTTATATTTTTAAAGTGTTAAAAATATAATCTTTATTATGTAGAAGAATTAAAAATATGATTTTTATATTTTTAAAGTATAAAAAAAATATAGTCTTTACTATATAGCGACTATAAAAATATGATTTTTACTTCGAGAAAAATAAAATCTTCATTTTTGAAAAGGCGAAAACTTTATTTTTGAAAAGGCGGAATCTTTATATGAAGAATAGCGTGTTAAAAATATAATCTTTACTATAAGAACATCGATGTGAAATTATATTTTTATCTATATAGTAGCGGTATAAAAAGGTGATTTTTATATATTGAACATCGAAGTAAAAATTCGATTTTTATATATTGAATAGCGAAGTAAAAATTCGATTTTTACATATGTAGTGGCTACAACAACGAAGATGCGATGACGACGAAGATTTCTATCAATGAAGTGCCGTGAAGCTTGGATAGCTATCTGTGAGAATTTCTCACCTTTCAATTTCATTTTCTAGTTATATATAAATATACTAGGATGCAGACGGTGCTTAGTAGCACCCGACACAATCGTCCACAGACCATGGACTTGTTTGTTTGATTGCAAAAATTAGATAGATTATTTGATTGAAATTGAATTGTGTGGTGAAATGAATTGATTTGATTGATGTGTGAATGGCGTGGGCCTTCACTAGACCAGGGATAAGGCTAGGCCTTGTCCCGTTTCTAGTATCGTGCCGTTATGCCGCCGAAATTTTCTAAAATAAGTTAGAAAAATAAAAATATCATTTTATTTAAAGAATGAACTGAATAGAAATTCAAGTGTTGAAATAAAATATTTTATCGTTAAAAATATAATTTTTAACGTGAAGTGAATAAAATAAAATATTCATTTACAAACCGGACGGTTTGTTTATGTACACTGATTTGACTGATATTGATTGGGTCGATAAATTTCACACATCGCCCAACTGCACAAATAAAATCTGTGTTTGATTGTTTGAAACCCCACACGGGTGTTGGGATGAAACTTGAAGTTCACTCATCCTGATTGATTAATTATGTCGATCGATTGATTGACAAGCTGCTATAAGCGTTAAATGTCTATATTTGATGCTTATACAGTGTAGTGCACTTTGGTTGATGGTTGATTATTTTTCAATGCTATTATATACATGTGTTGTATGAAAATCCATATAATTAACATTATATGGTGATTGATTGGGCCTCATTCCAATTTAGAAAATAAAGAATAATATAAAATAAAAGTTCATGTGTTGAGAGTACTCATCCATTGAGATTGGTCATGTGTTGAACGAAATATTTTAGTAATAAAATTTACATCTTTATCGATATAAAATAAAAGTTCATGTGTTGACAGTACTCATCCATTGAGATTGGTCATGTGTTGAACGAAATATTTTAGTAATAAAATTTACATCTTTATCAATATAAAATAACGGTTCATGTGTTGACAGTACTCATCCATTGAGATTGGTCATGTGTTGAACGCAATAT
Organism: Allium sativum; assembly: GCA_030737875.1. NCBI lineage: Eukaryota > Viridiplantae > Streptophyta > Magnoliopsida > Asparagales > Amaryllidaceae > Allium > Allium sativum. Next base: position 94,746,137 of record CM060923.1, read on the forward strand.
TTTGATAATAACAACTATTTTGAAAAAGAAATATTTGAAATAAAATATTTGAAATAGAAATTTATGAAGCCGTGTTGATTAGATTGACGCCATTTTGACGTAAACGATATTTATATCGATTTTATTCATTTTGAAATGAATTGAATTAAAAACGATTTCGAAATGAATTGAATTGAAAACGATTTCGAAATGAATTGAATTGAAAACGATTTCGAAATGAATTGAATTGAAAACGATTTCGAAATGAATTGAATTGAAAACGATTTCGAAATGAATTGAATTGAAAACGATTTCGAAATGAATTGAATATATAACGATTTCGAAATGAATTGAATATATAACGATTTCGAAATGAATTGAATATATAACGATTTCGAAATGAATTGAATATATAACGATTTCGAAATGAATTGAATATATAACGATTTCGAAATGAATTGAATAGAAAACGAATGTGATTTCAATTGAATATATAACGAATTTGATTCGAATAGAAAACCAATTTGAATTGAATCGAATAGAAAACCAATTTGAATTGAAGCGAATAGAAAACGACTTTGGAATTGAATTTAATTGAAAACGAATTCAAATTGAATTGATAGCGAATTGAAATGAATTCAAATTGAATTGAAATTTGAATTGAATAGAAATGAATTTTAAAACGAATTCAAATTGAATTGAAAACGAATTGAAATGAATTCAAATTGAATTGAAATTTGAATTGAATAGAAAGGAATTTTAAAACGAATTTATAAAGAAGAATTCAATTTTGATTTGAATTAAAAAGGAAGTTGAAATTGCTTTTGAAACGAATTTAAAACTATTCATATAATTCGTTTTAAATAGAAATCGACGAAATATATATTATATATATAATATAATGGCCTGAATAGAACGCGCCGCGCCGCGGTAGTTCGTGAATTTCGACCATTTATTTCAAACGGACATTACGGGAGATCCGACCGTCGGATTCTCCTAAAACCGGAACCGTTGGATTGGTATCGAAAAGAGCTTTCTAACGAATATTATAAATTTGAAATCTAATGGTTGGATTTGGAGTTACGTCCAAATCAAATTTGAAAAAGGTCGCTGTAAGTGCAGTTCGATGACCGTTAATGGAAATCGACTGTACGGGCCTTGATAAAATTATTAAAAATAGTAATAATTTGTGTAAAATCATAAGAAATGATTTAGAAAGAATTGGGATGAAAAACTCCCTATTTGAAAAGATAAAAATAGATTTTTATCGAAATGAACTAGTTTTGAACTAGAATTATAATTCTATTTATTTTTAAATAAATAAATTGAATTTGAAAAAGGGTTTTGAAAATAACCAAAATTTCCAATGATTGCATTGGAATGGATTTGAATCGAAATTGTCTTCGGAATATTTCGATGATGGATTTCGTGATTATACAAATGTTGTTATGGAAATTTGAAAGATATATATATATATATCGTTATTTCCAATGCGATATTTGTTAGTCGTAGAATTTGATATTGAATATAAGCCGGTATATTTTCTATTCAGAGCCTTGTATTGAATATCAAATGTGATTTGGGTTTGTCGTGAATGGTGTCTTCACTAACACTGTTCTTGAACCCAGTTGAGAAAAGATTAAATCTTTTTGTTTAGATTTAACGAAGTGTACCAATTAAATAATATTTAATTGGAATTGAATCGATATTGATTTTTGGGTTTATCGTGGACAGTGTTTTAAATAACACTCGTTCTTTAACCCGATAATTAATGAATGTGATTTTGGGTTTATCGTGAACTGTGTTTTAAATGACGCTGATTCTTTAACCCAGTTAAAGATTAAAACTAAGTGGGGTTTTAATGAATCTTTAATTAGATTGAAATGATCGAAAATGGAGTATCACCAGTTTTGCTCCAGGCGATAGTTAAATCTTTAATTAGATTTGAACGTGAAATGGTAATTGAATTTACCGATAACACTATGGTGTTAGATATGAAGTATTACCAGTTTTACTTCATGGGATGAATAGGTTGGGATTGGGAAATGAAAATAAATAATTACTTCGATAAAGTTCGTTAATCCCGACTAGTTGAATCAAAATTCAAAAGAAGATTAAAGAATAAATTCAAGGAATTTATCTTGGATAAAATTAATGGGAACCTTTCCCTATGAATGTGAAATTTAGAAACTAACTGTCGGTTAGCCAAGCAGAATGGTTTTCTGAATATTGATCTGATGTTGGTTTCGGCCTTCGGGGTTAATATTTGGGGAATTATTCTCTTGATTAATTTACGGTTAGTGACTAATGAATTGGAATGAGGCGTATGTTGTGTTTGTGTAACACTTATTTAAAATATACGCGAGTTATTCGGGAAGACCGGGTTTATCCCATTCTGAATAACTGATACGACGATAAGTCGAAGATGAAGACGGTGGTCGAAGACCGGAAGTCTTCATGTCGTTTGGGTGATTACTGATGATCTTGATTGGGCTGTACACCCAAGAAGATGGAAACAGTTGGTGATCGTCCAGACGTACTTGGAGATCGATGGATATGCGGGGTACTAGGTGCCTCCGGTTTCGTTTAGACCCAGAACGGACTTGTAAATGGACTATGTGTCTGACATTGGATTTTAGTCCGTGTGATTGATCTCTATTAAATATATATCTGTTTGGCGGCGGAGAATTTATTCTCTTGCTTAACGCCCTTCTCTGAGACGTACGAGCTCAGGGGTTATATATTGATGGATATCAAACGCATGGAGTGAATTGCCTGTGTGGCATGCCTAAGTGGCAATTGATCGAGGCTTCTGTTGAAAAGCAAAGTCTTGTGGTGATGATCAAAGCAAGGCCTTTGTGGCGTAGCTTTGTGTAACGTTTACTTCGCGTGTTTCACACCCGGTATGAACCAAAAACGGGAGACGGACCTCAGGGAGGGCCTGCGTTTCCTCCTAGCTAGAAGTGGCGTCAGTGGTTTTACACGCCCTGACGAGTTTGACTTATGTGGTTGTTGCTGTTGCGAGGCGCCTCGGTTAGATCGGACGATCCGGGTCCGATGGAGTCATTCGTTGGCTCGCTTACGCCCCAAAGGGCGGCGAAACGCAGTGTTCAGGATTTAAGTTTAATCCACATCGGTGGACCGGCCCTGACGATCCAAGGGTCGATGCGTTCTGATCCTGAGACTCGGGCTAGGCAGTCTCGAATCGGTTGAGGACTATCTTTTGCCTCGGTTCATAGACGGAAATCCAATTTCCAAATACGTGACATTTGCGGTTTTAATTGTAAAACTAGTATGGCGACATGATATATGGTACCCATGCCGCCTAGGATTGATACTTATGATTTGAAGTTGTTTTATACACTATACACTTATAATAGTATCAAATGATTTGTTTTAAACGTATCAAGCATTCTTTGGCTGTTATAAGGGAAAACCCTATCGCCCGGCTTGCGTTGCATTGTGTGATAGGACCTGGGTCTTATAACAGCTTCATTTTTCTTTATTTAGCATTGCGCTGTTGTTTTATGCACTGGTATTCTTGGGAGGAAACCCGTTCCGTGTTATACGGCGTGGTCCCTTGTTTTGCCTAACTTTAAAAATAAAGATTAATAACTGTTTTAGTTCTCACACCAGTCACATGACTAACCTGGAGTTTATTGTTTTAACCTAAACTCTGGGTGCCCTTATTTTGACACGGGCAGCTAGTAGTTTTGGTTTTGCAGATTTATATTCACAGGATCCTGGTTTACAGCTGGAACGATATCCGGAAAGCTTTGTATCCGTATATCTCTTCTAGTTGTGTATTGTATTATTTTCCGCTGCTATGTATTTAAATGTAATTTAAATCTCTGATATTTCTGTGTAATATTCATTTTTACTCTGTACATTCTTGTAATCTGATGCATTGTTGTAATATACAATGAAATGTTCTTTTATATGCGTTTTGTTGTGGTTTGTTCTCGAACTATCCGACACTTTCCTTTACGGGGAAGTTACGGGTTTTTACAGCCGGTCGGTTCCGGGTAGCTTTACACCACAACTTGGTCTAACCTCGGGTTCAAGCACAACATGACCAACTTCTCACATTGGGTCCTATTGTTTGCAACTACTAGTTAGGCCGGTCGGTTCCGGGTAGTTTTACGTTGCAAACTCAACCCAACCTCGAGTTGGCCACACTTATATTATCTAAGTGTCATGTCCATCATGTTTCCCAAAACATGTTACAAGTTTTCAAGCATTTGGGTAGACCTAACTTAATAGGTAAATTCCCAAAGGGTAGACCTAACTTAATAGGTAAATTCCCAAGCTTCTGTTTTTATGCATACTTACATGTCAACTTCCATGTTATATTTCAAGTCATGTTTTCAAGTTGTATTTTCATGTCATTAGAAATTACCCATAACATAACCCAACGCTTTTAAACTCGCATATACGTTCGCGACAACGTAATGGATTAAAAGAAGAGACTTGGCAAAGGCATGGCAAAAATGGATATTAAGCCACAAGTTAATCATGGTGGCAAATGAGGCACAAATGTGTTCATTAACTTGCATGTTACATTCTTAAGCCTCAAAACATGCATAAACCCAAACTTGGCACATAAGCGAATCATGGTGACAAAAAATATGGAATGATGACTAGTAACTCGCATATATCATCATATAAGGGTTATGACTTCATATGCAAGTTGACATAAAGGTTATGAGGGTTCTCATGTTGCCTAATGCAACATTTCAACATAAAGGTTGTAGCTTTTAGCTCACAAGATCAAGATAATGACTTCATAAACTTGCATGACATGATAGCATGTATCATACTCAATGATCAAACCCAAACTTGCAACATGAACATTTAACTTCATAGTTAATATCTAAGAGTAGGGAAAGGGCTTACATTGCTATGAAGGCACAAAAGATATGACAAAGCCCTTATGCAATCAAATAGACCCAAAATGCAAGCTCTAACATAAAAACCCTTGAGCCAAAATGATCAAAACCCTTGCTTTATGATGCAAAGATAGAAACTTGACTTGAATGCAAGCTAATGACACTCATACAAGCTTGAAAACACTTGTATGCATGGAAAATCTCTCATAGAAACCATTTAGAAATTTTATGAAGAGAGTGGAGGCCATGAGAGGTAAAATTTTGCCATAGTTTAGTTGCATGAATGAATAATGAGGATTTAGGATAGGTTAGGGTCTTATTTATAGATTAGGCAAGTGTTTTAGGCCATAGGATTAAACCTAAATTCAATCCAAGCCATCAAAGCATGTCTTGGGGAAGAAGTCAAGTCTAAAAAATGGAGTGGTGTCTTAACCAGGCCTAAAAATGGAGTTGTGTCTTAATTGGGCTGAATTTCAAATCTGTTTTCGGATTTGAATTTTCGTGAAACTTTGCGAGGCCATATCTCAGTCATACGAACTCCGATTTACGAAATTTCGGACTCTATTTCGCGTATTTTTCCGAGACGAACGCAATGGCGCAACCCGTTTATCCTGATTCAGGTTTTATAATTAAATTCTGCCTTGATTTCTTGTTTTAACGTGTTATCGAAATACGGGTTGTTACATTCTCCCCTCCTTTTAGGATTTCGTCCCCGAAATCTCCAAGTTAGGAAGAACATATCCTACCATCCATCATCCATCTACTCAAAACATCATCCACAAGCAACCATTGTCCTTAGATGATTTCTAATGCTGTATGAATATATGCAAAACGTGTGTGTACATGTTCCTTAGCTAATGCTAATGGTCAGGCCTGAATAATCTTTCTAATGCAAAATATGTATAGTGCCATGAATCCAACATGTATGCAAATAGTCCTAGTCATATAAATACTATATGCGTGCAAAATCATTCATTCATATGCAACAATCACATGATAACACATTCAATTTCATCCATAAACAAGTATAAATACTCGTGCATATGCAATATGAAATGTGACCGAGTCGAGCTAGTATCTAATGTGTATTCGCGCATCCACGAGCAACCACTTGCAACCACTTGCAACCATATCAATCATAACATGTTTCAAATACATGTTTACATCCATAGGGTTCTACTTAGGATTCCCTGAAACAGGGTCGAGAAGATAAACAAGACAAACTCCTTACGGGGTTTGTAACAGAAAATAGGACCAAGAAGATGTCCACAAAAGATAGCCTACAAGTAAGCTCTACAGAAAACAGGGATCAAGGATATACTCCCAAAAAGAGATATCATGCGCGTATCTAGTCTTTGACCATCAAAGTCGTATTTCCTCGAGCTTAATTCCATTGTGCCTTGACCGTCTTTTAACTTCGCGATTTCGTAGCTTCTTATTTCCTGTTTCCATAACATGAGCTGGAACTCATTTCTTCGTCGCCTCTCGTTCCACTTGCACTTATCCTTTTCCTAGAATACTTGACGCAAACATGATTGCGTACTCATGATCTCATGCAAGCTTTCCAAAATTCACTAGTGAATCTTGGATCTCGTTTATATACTATAAGGTATTCCATGTAGAAGAACTTTCTCTTGAAAGTAAACAGATGTGAACCAGGTTATAAAGCGCACTTACTAGGGTGATCTCTATAACCCATGCATAAATGAAGTAAACCATTCGTCTTATCGGCGCACACCACTCGATCGGGCTTCAAATTTCCAATAAAGGCATCAAGGGATTCTAAGTAACTAGTCATGACAGAACCTCAAAAAGGTTACACGATACTTCGAGGGTATTACCAAGGCTAGTCAAAAGGTCTAACTACCCTCCTATCAAAACCGAGAGTGGCACCCCCTACTGGATAACCACTTCATCCCTAGAATCCATCCATAGCTTATAAACATAAGCATTATTTCCAAATTCAACACTTGGCATAAACATTCTCAAATCCAAACAGGTCATGTATAAATGGACTGATTCTCCAATAGGACTTTGAGACAAAAATGGGATCCTCTATTACGCTAGTACTTAAGGTGCAGAGACTCAACTACCGAAGCGGACTTAAATGATGCGGGGATCAAAACAAAGTCTTGGCGGGATGATAGAAAAGAATAACTAGATCTTCAACAAGGATGTTATCCCCCTACTCAGGTACTCTAGTGAGGGTATACAATTATCTTCACGATGATCTTGTCCTTGTCCCACAATACTTAACTATCCGTCCCGTTTCACCATACCAAAGATACTTTTTCGTTATGGGTTGAGCCATACCAACAAGTTGCTCATCCTTAAGCTCGTATCCTTTATCCTCTTTCTCACTATCCTTTCTTATAACGCGGCCACTGGTCTCTCGAGAACCACCTCCATCGCATGGAAAGCACTTTCGTAGATAGAAAAGACTAGTCGCAGTTAAAACCACTGTGACTACAGATGGAGGAAAGAAAGGAGAAGAGATTCAATTAAGGAAACAAGGATAGTGCTAATGGCCTTTGGGGAATAGCCTTTTTCTTTTAAAAGAAAATTTTCTTAAAAAAATGCTTCTTTGTAAACGGTTTTCAAATAGTTTTCAGAAGGTCTTTAAAAACTTTTGCCCAGTCTGGTAACCTTCTGCTCTGATACCAAATGTAACACCCCGCCTCCGCTAGGGTCACTCGCAAAAGGAATGCACTAGCTTTAGAGGGGCATTATTGGTAAACATGCACAGAAATATCACAAGACAGAACATATAAAATAGCGGAAGTAAAATCAAACTTTCATAACTTGAATAAATAAGGTCTAAAGCCTTTTACATCAGAGTACATCAAAACCTGTCTTGCAATAGTAAAGAAGCATAAAGACATTTTCATAAATTATTCCCCAAGTAAAAACAGTAAAGTAGCCATTAGCCAAGAAAAGTCCAAGCCATCCATGATGACCTTCAAGCAGAAGAAGTCCGAACTAAACAACAGTATTTCCTCCCTATAACCTGGGGGGGGGAAACGGAAGAAAAGAGGCGAAACAAAACGGGTCAGTCAAAAAGACTGAGTAAGCCCTATCTACTATTAGCATAAAAACTAGTAAAGTTAACTGACATGAGAAACTGAGATGAACATAAGCATGATAACAAGATAGATAAGCTAAATCAAAATAACAGGATGAACTACTGAACTCAGATAAACTAAGGTGTCATGATAAATTACGATGTCAAGATAAAACAAGGTATCACATCGTCAGGTTTCTATCAAGTATAATATCCCCAAGATATCTGTCACGTATAACGCCCCGTGATATCTATCCAGTATTTTAGCTTTGCACCTACCGTACTAGTATCCCCACCGTGTCATGTGTTAACCAAGAATGACCCTCACTCAAAAGTCGTGTAATGGTCCATGTCAACCTAATATATCGCATATATAGGTTACTCAACTTGTATGTTTTATTCCATGTAAATGTTCAGTCCCTTGCCGTAGACCATACGGGCTTTCCCATGAGATTCTATATTACTTTAACATAGTTCCATGATCCTTAAGATCGGTTTGGACTGTTACCCTAAACCTAGCCAGGGTCTTCCAACATGAATTATCGTTTGTACAACTAGGACTTATGCTACCTAGGGCTACTAGGGATTATGCTTACCTATTGCACGTTTTCGTATCTCGGTTTGGGTTCAACCACCTAGGGCCACTAGGGATTACGCTAACCGCCAACCGTGCCCTTTTTCCCACGCATATATCGTGAATCGTTTTTCCATGACTGTATGCACATGTATCACATCGTGCCATCCGAGTCCTGTCACAGGGCAGACCAGGAAATACAGGACTCGGTCGGGAGCTTTCAATTTATCTGCCGATGCAGATGCTAAGGTCTGTTTTTTCCTATACGTGGCTATGGTCCCACGAGACCACTCCCTCAACTAGTGAAAGACAAGACAGGATAAATCCTGTATGAGAACACAACACTGGCCAACCCACATCCAAGCCTTACCGCAACCATAATTAGATAGCAATTATGGTCTATTGGGTGTTCTCTGCCTTTCCGTACGTACACGCTTGACCAAAGATGGTAGGTAGCCTGACGAAATGCTATCTAGGGTACGACCGTGTATCGTCGACTATCCCCTATCCATCCCCGTCTTTAGGTCGCTCGTATAGCAACCAAGGCATACTCTTGGTTCTTCTAACGCAGACCTTAACCTCTCATGAGCCTAGTATAATCACCTGGCAGCTCATAGAGGGATACCAAGAATACCCTCACGTTCCCCAAAGCCGCTGCTTCGTTACCCAGTTCGCTGGAGCCTTTATCCAAATCAGATACTTGCTCCTACTCGTATACTTAAACGATGACCTACCGTATTAGGTTACTCATCTATCTATGAACTGGTCTAAACTTCCTTGACTAAGAATCATTACTTAGTTATTCTTCAACTAAGGTTTACCACTTAGCATTGTTCCCGTTATCCTTGTTAACTACGGTTATCCACCTAATCCTCAGAACTAGGGTTTACATAATGGATTAAGTGTCACTTAAGTTCATGACTTAACCCGTCTACAAATCCTGTCAAAATTGGCTAAGTATCCAAGTTCAAGGCTTAACCCTACAAACCATGCTCAAGTTGGTTAAGTATATTAAGCAATTCACGACTTAACCTCGTCCAATTATCATTCTAGATTGGTTAAGTATATATTAACTTGACCCTATCAATTTACTTAGTCAAATCGGTCAAGTGTATTCAAGCAATTCGTGACTTAGCCTTATCATGTTTTCACGTTATATTGGTTAAGTATTGGTTAACTTAACCACAATAAATTAACGAGTTAGATTGGATAAGTATAGGTCACTTAACCACATCAATTCATCACGTTTAGATTAGTTAAGTGTTTAACTTAACCCTATTAAACTACCAAGTGGGATTAATTAAGTCTAGGCTAACTTAACCCCATCCGATTTCCATGTTTAGACTAGTTGAGTCTAATCTTAACCCCATTCGTTAACCGTATTTTTCGGTTAAGCGTCATTAAGAAAACTTACTTAACCTTACCAAGTTATCGCGTTGGATTGATTAAGTGTTGGTTAACTTAACCCCATCCACTAGTCATATAAAAATGGTTAAGTGTCATTAGGCAAATCAAGTTACTTAACCTACCCAACCTTGTCATGTTTTGTTAAGTATCATTAGCCTAATCAAATTAATTAACCCATTTGTCCATGTCATATTTGGTTAAGAGTCATTAATCAAATTAACTTAACCCTATCATGTGGCATTAATTACTTAATGCACCTTCACCTCTCACATTAGACTTTGTTGTGGTTACTAGTTAAGCCGGTCGGTTCCGGGTAGCTTTACACCACAACTTGGTCTAACCTCGGGTTCAAGCACAACATGACCAACTTCTCACATTGGGTCCTATTGTTTGCAACTACTAGTTAGGCCGGTCGGTTCCGGGTAGTTTTACGTTGCAAACTCAACCCAACCTCGAGTTGGCCACACTTATATTATCTAAGTGTCATGTCCATCATGTTTCCCAAAACATGTTACAAGTTTTCAAGCATTTGGGTAGACCTAACTTAATAGGTAAATTCCCAAAGGGTAGACCTAACTTAATAGGTAAATTCCCAAGCTTATGTTTTTATGCATACTTACATGTCAACTTCCATGTTATATTTCAAGTCATGTTTTCAAGTTGTATTTTCATGTCATTAGAAATTACCCATAACATAACCCAACGCTTTTAAACTCGCATATACGTTCGCGACAACGTAATGGATTAAAAGAAGAGACTTGGCAAAGGCATGACAAAAATGGATATTAAGCCACAAGTTAATCATGGTGGCAAATGAGGCACAAATGTGTTCATTAACTTGCATGTTACATTCTTAAGCCTCAAAACATGCATAAACCCAAACTTGGCACATAAGCGAATCATGGTGACAAAAGATATGGAATGATGACTAGTAACTCGCATATATCATCATATAAGGGTTATGACTTCATATGCAAGTTGACATAAAGGTTATGAGGGTTCTCATGTTGCCTAATGCAACATTTCAACATAAAGGTTGTAGCTTTTAGCTCACAAGATCAAGATAATGACTTCATAAACTTGCATGACATGATAGCATGTATCATACTCAATGATCAAACCCAAACTTGCAACATGAACATTTAACTTCATAGTTAATATCTAAGAGTAAGGAAAGGGCTTACATTGCTATGAAGGCACAAAAGATATGACAAAGCCCTTATGCAATCAAATAGACCCAAAATGCAAGCTCTAACATAAAAACCCTTGAGCCAAAATGATCAAAACCCTTGCTTTATGATGCAAAGATAGAAACTTGACTTGAATGCAAGCTAATGACACTCATACAAGCTTGAAAACACTTGTATGCATGGAAAATCTCTCATAGAAACCATTTAGAAATTTTATGAAGAGAGTGGAGGCCATGAGAGGTAAAATTTTGCCATAGTTTAGTTGCATGAATGAATAATGAGGATTTAGGATAGGTTAGGGTCTTATTTATAGATTAGGCAAGTGTTTTAGGCCATAGGATTAAACCTAGATTCAATCCAAGCCATCAAAGCATGTCTTGGGGAAGAAGTCAAGTCTAAAAAATGGAGTGGTGTCTTAACCAGGCCTAAAAATGGAGTGGTGTCTTAATTGGGCTGAATTTCAAATCTGTTTTCGGATTTGAATTTTCGTGAAACTTTGCGAGGCCATATCTCAGTCATACGAACTCCTATTTACGAAATTTCAGACTCTATTTCGCGTATTTTTCCGAGACGAACGCAATGGCGCAACCTGTTTATCCTGATTCAGGTTTTATAATTAAATTCTGCCTTGATTTCTTGTTTTAACGTGTTATCGAAATACGGGTTGTTACACCCATGACTGACTCGTAGTTTGTTTCACTTTCAAACTCGGGTGCCCCTTTTTCTACACGGGCAGCCTTGTACTCAGGTATTAGCAGGCTTTTTCTGGATAGATGGAGTTGAAGATGGATTCTACCATTTATCTCTTTTTATGCTGTTCAGCTCCTATTGTACATATTATGTTTGTTTTCCGCTATAGACACTTATGTATAGCTGAACTGTATTTGTACTAAGTATGATCCCGTATACTGTGTAACTCTGATGATTATGTTTATCCAGTGTATCATTTATTCATTATCTGGTGTATTTATTTCTGTTCTGCTATTATCTGTTTCTGTGTTATATTCCAAAGATTACCCTTAACACCGTCAGTACGGGTTTTGGGGTCGTCTCAACGTGGAATCAGAGCTTTGGTTAAGCTTAGTGCTGGAATATAACATATTAACGAACTTGTCAGAAATAGAACCAGTAGTGTTCTAAGACGGGTAACTCATTACAGATAGGATCAGTAATATCCTAGTATGAGTAAAGCAGAATGAAATACACCCCAGTAGACACATTTACATTCAAGTATTTGTCTATATATTTTGAAATATCTTTTCTGTTGACTTGACACTTTGTCTGCTAATTGCAGACGCTCTAGAAAATGAGTGATAGGAACAGAAGAAATAATCGTGTGGCTCGACCAGCTAATGAGCCAGTTGTGCTCCCACAACCAGAATCAGATATAGAAGTTCTATTCAAGAGATTTCGAAATCTGGGTGGCTCATCATTCTTAGGCAAAGAGTCCATTACGGAAACACAAGCTTGGATTCGATCTGCAGAGAAAATCTTTGAAGGATTAAAGCTGAAAGATGACCAGAAAAGGTTACTGGCATCTTGGGCACTCAAAGAAGAAGCTTTGTTCTGGTGGGATTCAACTATCAAGGATAATCCAGAAGGTGATATCACCTGGGATAGATTTAAAGTGATTTTCCTAGAAAGATTTACTCCTCCCGAAGCAACTGAGCGGTTATGTGATGAATTCTCTTATCTGATACAAGGAGATATGACCATCCCAGAATATCATAAGAAATTCAACGAACTTTCCCATTTTTTCCCTCATCTGATTCAAGATCCAAAGAGGAAGAATCTGAGGTTTATTCATGGCCTGCAAAGAAAATATCAGAACAGTGTAATGAGGAATGTGAAGCTTCTTTTTTCTGAAATGATATACATGGCTTACCAGTATGAGGATCTCGACAAGAAAGGTATGTTGCGTTACGAAGAGGAAGTCAGTTCTAGTAATAAAGATGAGTCTGAAACTGATCGTCCTGAGGCCAGTACGATGTCTGAGGCCAGTAACGAGCCCAAAGTCAATCGGAAAAGAGCCATATCTGAAAAAGAACCCGCAACGACTGCCATATGCAATAACTGCCATAAGCAAGGGCATTTGCAGGGAAATTGCAGATCTCTAAAGAAACAAAAGAATGATGGATTTAAATACAGCAAAAAGCTTCAGGAAAGTAGAAAATGCAATCTCTGCCATCAGGCGGGTCATGTAAAGCAAGATTGCTGGCTGTTAAAAAAGACCAAAGAGGCTCAGGTAAATGAAGTAGCAGAAACTTATGAGCCCTCAGCTATTCAGGAAAGGCCAGACGTTTTAGAAGGTACGCTTACTGTCAAAGATATTCCAGTTAAAGTATTGTTTGACACCGGCGCGTCGTGAAGCTTTGTTGCAAAGAATGCGGTTAAGAAACTGGATTTGAATTTGAAGAAGCTCAAAGAACCAATGACTGTCCATAATCCGGTTGGGGGTTCCTTCGATCTCAGTTGGGTTTGTGGGGTGCCGGTTTCCTTTTCTCGTTATCGGTTCCCTACCATCGCGGTCGTCATGAATTTTACAGAGTTTGATCTTATCTTGGGGTTAGACTGGTTGACCAAATATGAAGCTGAGGTTAAATGCGCCGACATAGTCGTTAAGGCTAAGATTAAATCAGGTGATTATATAACCATTCCCTGTGAAGGTCAGAATTCTAATAGAAAAGACTTCTGGGCAGCTTTAGATGTTTCTCCTGCTCAAATAGAAAATATTCCTGTAGTCACAGAGAATATTCCTGACCTCATCAAAGATATTCCTGTCGTAAAGAATTATGCGGACGTGTTTGAAGAAGTTGTCAGCTTACCTCCGTAGAGAGAGATTGATTTCAAAATTGCTTTAATTCCGAACGCAAGGCTAGTAGTGCACGCTATTCGGAGGATGACCCTAAAGGAGAAAGAAGAATTAGACAATCAAACTCGACAGCTAGTATGGAAGGGTCTGATCAGGCCTAGTTTCTCTAATTGGGGAGTAGCAGTGGTGTTTGTCCCAAAGTCTGACAGTACTCTGCGACTATGTGTGGATTATCGTGATTTGAACAAGTAGACAATAAAGAATAAATATCCATTGCCGCGAATCGATGATTTATTGGATCGTCTGAATGGAGCACAAGTATTTTCAAGGATGGACCTAGCTACAGGTTTCCATCAGCTTCGTATTGCCGAAGGGTGTGTTCCTATGACAACATTCAGAGGTCCCGACTTATTATATGAGTGGTTAGTAATGCCGTTCGGCTTATGTAACGCTCCAGCATACTTCGTCGATTTGATGAATCGAGTGTTCAGAGGAGTCCTGAATAAGTTTGTTCTGGTTTTTATAGACGATATTCTAATCTTCTCTAAATCAAAGACCGAACATGAAAAGCATTTGGAACAGGTTCTAGAAATTCTGAGAAAGAATGTATTGAAAGCTAAACTGTCCAAATGTATATTCTGGCAAGATGAAGTGAAATTTCTCGGCCACGTCGTATCGAAAGAAGGAATTGCTGTGGATCCAAGTAAAATCACACCTATTCAAAACTGGAAACAGCCTAGTACTCCTACAGAAGTCCGCAGTTTTCTTGGATTGGCTAGTTATTACCGGAAGTTCGTTAAAGATTTTTCGAAGATATCTAGTCACTTAACGAAGCTTACAAAGAAGCAATCGAAATGCAAGTGGACTCCAGAATGTGAGGAGGCTTTTGAGAAACTAAAGTTAAGATTAACAACGGCTCCAGTGTTAACGATAATCGACGGCAATCAGGACCTGAAAGTCTGGACAGATGCCTCTAGAGAGGGCCTTGGCGTAGTATTAATGCAAAGGGGTCAGGTTGTTGCTTATGCTAGCCGTCAGCTAAAGCCACATGAAAAGAACTACGTCACTCATGATCTTGAGTTGTTGGCCATCGTATTTGCTTTGAAAATCTGGAGACACTATCTTCTGGGTGAGAAATTCGAACTGTTTACAGACCATCTGTCGTTAAAGTATCTGTTCACCCAGAAAGACTTGAATCTGAGACAACAACGTTGGCTACAGTTCCTTGCAACATACGATTTTGAGATTCTATACACTCCAGGGAAAGCCAATGTCGTGGCCGATGCGTTAAGCCGAAAGAATGTAATGATCGCCAGCTTTATTATTACGACTTCCTTGAATGACAAAATATCTATTCTTCAGAAGGATGATAATTTTATTAAGGATATGATCAAAAGGATTCAGAAAGGCGAACCCTCGTATTTTCAAATAGATAACGATGGAATCCTGAGATTGAAAGGAAGGATTTGTGTTCCCGACATCCCCGAGCTCAAAAGGGAAGTGATAGACGAGTGTCACAAGTCCAAGCGGAGTATCCATCCTGGTGTGGCCAAAATGTATAACGATCTCAGGCGAACATTCTGGTGGAAGGCTATGAAAAGGGACGTTTCAATATATGTTAGTCGATGCCCTACTTGCCAACTAGTCAAAAGCGACCAACAGAAACTGGCTGGATTGTTGCAACCGCTGGACGTTCCAGGTTGGAAGTGGGAACATATTTCCATGGACTTCATTGATGGTTTTCCCAGAACCAAAAAAGGAAATGACAGTATTTGGGTGATCGTAGATCGCTTCACGAAGACCGCCCATTTTATACCTGTCAGATCAAACAGAATTGCTCAGAGTCTGGCGCAGATATATTTCAAGGAAATTGTTAGACTACACGGAGTGCCGATCAGTATAGTGAGTGATAGAGATCCAATATTCACTAGCAAATTCTGGGAGGCATTTCAAGTAAAGCTGGGAATGAAGCTGAACTTGAGCACCGCTTATCATCCTCAAACAGATGGTCAGACTAAGAGGGTGAATCGTATACTAGAAGATCTATTGCGGGCTTGTGTTCTAGATTTCGGTGGATCATGGGAAGACCATTTACATTTGGTTGAATTCTCATATAACAACAGCTACCAAGCGAGCCTGACAATGTCGCCATTCGAAGCATTGTATGGTAGACCGTGCTGATCTCCTGCTTGTTGGGTCGAACCCGGTAATAGACTTGTGTTGGGGCCAGATATGATCCGAGAAGCTGCCGACAAAGTCGATTTCGTTAAGAAACGATTACTCGCCGCTCAAAGCCGACAGAAGAGCTATGCTGATAAGAGAAGAAGAGATATATCATTTGCTGTTGGCGACTATGTATATTTGAAAATATCGCCGATGAGAGGGGTTATCCGATTCGGTAAAACTGGGAAGTTGGCGCCCAAATTCATTGGTCCGTTTCCTATTCTTGAACGGATTGGAAATCTCGCTTATAAGGTTCAATTGCCTGATTGGTTGCCTGGAGTGCATGATGTATTTCATATATCTCAACTTCGAAAGCACGTTCATGATCCAGACTTGATCGTGGAAGAAGCAGCTCAGCAGGATATTGAAATTACTCCAGAATTAGCTGTTAGAAGAGAGCCGCTAAAGATTATCGGCAAAGAAACCAAAGAACTGAGGAACAAGAAGGTTCACTTAGTCAAAGTGCAATGGAGTGGAGATCCGCGAGATTGTGCTTGGGAAACTGAGGAGAGCATTCAGAAAGCCTATCCTAAGTGCCGAGTGGATATCTCTGATTGACTCCGGTGCAAGGTACATTTACCATATTTTGAGATTTCCAGTTGTTCTCTACTTTGTTGTTATTTTCTTTTCATAGATGTGCACCTTTAATTTAATAGTCTGATTAATTTAAAAAGAGTGTATGAATTAAATTATATGATTTTGAAAAGTTAAAAACAATTTGATTGTTTTTTGTGTTGTGTGATAGTAGATTTGATTAATTAAATTATTAGAACGATAGTTAATTTAATCAATAATAGAATGAATGGTAGAATTTATTCGATTAAATCACACATTGAACTGAGTTTAAAAATAGATAGAAATATATACTTGTGCACTATATATGTTTGAACAGGTAATTGGATTAGCTGTTGAGTAAAGATTTTATTTGCGTGCCCGACAAATAGGTAAACCTTAATGAGTTGGATGCGCAATTTTATTATTATATCAACTCCTGTGAATGCCATTGGATGCGGAGTGCTGGTTGTTCTGTATGTAATAATAAATGTCGCCATTGGATAGTAACAATTAACTTTGAACTACGCTACATGGCATACTTCTCGAAGATAGGCATACTTCATCATATACCACATAAGCATTTGGAGCTTGTGTGACGAGGTGGAAGATTTACCATACGAGCGAGAGGCTTGTATGGCGATGACTATATTTTGTAGGTTGAACTGATGACTGATATGGACCATATAAAATTGTAACGATAAATTGCCAGATTAATAAAAAACCCACATGGGTCTGGATTTGACAATAATCACGTCTCTCTAGTTATTAGATACGGCACATGGACTATTTATTTCCCACACGGGACGAGGTGACGAGAATTTATTCTCTTGAGCAATTAAAATACACACTCCCTCAGGCTTTGACCGGGTGACGAGAATTTATTCTCTGGAGTTATTATCCACACACGCTCCCCTGTAAACACCAGAATATATCACTATAAATATGTGTATGCTTTATAGGATTTATTGGGTACCTAATATGGCCCAATAAATTTCCAAACCCCTCCCCGTACAAAGGAGGTTACGGCGAAATTTTTCGAAAATTCCGGGTGTTAGCCAAATTTTTGAAGAATTTGAAAATTCTCAGGAACTGAAAAGTTGGAGAATGGAAGCCAGATTGAACGTAGAGTTGATTAATCAAACAACTTTCGACTTTGTTCCTTTTCGGGGACGAAAAGTTTTAAGTGGGGGAGATTGTAACGACCCGGAAAATCTGAACCAGTTTGAAAATTTTAAATTGGCTATTTTAGTGAATTTTAGATGACAAGGAGGAAAAAGTAGTTTGAATCGATGTTGAAAATGAAAATAATTAATTTGAATTATAAACAAGGCCTGAAATGGCGCGGTAGTTTCAAAATTTGAATTCAAACTTCGTCTGACTGTACCGGGTGCAAAACAAAACGGATTTGAGTGAATCCAAAAATATTTAAATCTGTTAGTGAATATCTTTCTAATGAATCTGAAAAATCGAAGTTTCGTAGCGGAAAGCAAAAGTTATGGCCAAATGAATTTTCAGAAAGGTTGCTATAGAAATTATATAGCCCGTGAAATTGGCCATTTTGCAAACGACCACGGAATTCGACGAAACCACTTTTGTTGGATCCGGGATGTCAAGTTATTGCTAGGTTTCAAATTTCATAATTTTTGAAGCTAGTATGTGAGCGTGGCAAAAGAAAATGTATTTGGTCGATTTCTATTAAATTGGATCGACTAGAAATGGGCCATTTTTCAAACAGTCTTAGAATTCGACGAAACTAGTTTTGTTGGGACCGTATCGTCAAAACATAGCTAGATTTATTTTTCTGGAATTTTTCGAATTAGTTTGTGGCCCCTGCAAATTGAAATGTACGTTCAAATTAAATATTGAATGTTTTATATTTTAATTTGAAGTAAAACTGATTGAAACAGTCGAATGGGCCTACGAAACATATCCCATTGTGTTCGGAATGGGGGTAAAACACTTGGGACGACTGTCATTGGGTTTGAATTGGTGTTCGTGTGTGACAAGGGGTATTTTCGGATTTTTAAAACTTTATAAAAAAAAGTCATTGGTCCACATCAGCCCCCCCCCCAACTTTCTCTCTCCCCGTAACTCGATCGAAGGCGGAAAACTGCTCCCCCGTTCCCGTTCATTTTCTGATCAATCCACGCAATAAAAACCCATCCTCCAGTTGAAGATTTTGTAGAGCTAGGGAAGATCTTCAAATCCATATATAGTTTGGATTTTTTCATGCAGAATTGGAGGAGAATTCGAGCTCGAAAGTCGAGCCCTTCATCTCGCCGCCGCCGTCAGCCGGAGCCACCGAACTGGCCCCACTTCCTGGCGCACGTGCGCCTCTCCTAGCTCTACGCTGTGGCGCTGGCCGATCATTCTGAAGTTGCGCGGATTTCGAGAAAAGTGCAAACCTAGTTTTGAACGAACGTGTGAGGTAACGGCTGAAACTATTTAATAGCAGTTTAAAGCGCTACGGTTTTGTTTTCACTGTAAAAATCATATCTTTTTCGTTTGTTGACGAAATTCAGTGAAACATGAGACAGTGGACTCGTGTGGACGTCGTCTACATTCTAGAAGAGACCACATATTTTTCTGAGCCTTTTGCTATTTTTGGTGGAGTGGAACCCAATGTGAGATTTCTAAATTATAAACGATATGGAAAACGACGATGTATAAATTATATAGTCGATGTATGACTTGTATAAGCGTTGTACACCTCATGTATAAGCGTTGTATAGGTTGTACGTTCGATGTATAAGTTATATATGCGTTGTAGAAATTATATATGTGTTGAAATAGAAGTGAAATGCTTATATATATATATACGCCCCTCGTCCACAAACCATGGACGATATTTATCGGTTGTGATTGGTGTGAAATTTGGTTGATTACGAATGGTTGATTAGAATTGTTTGTGGTTAAAATTGATTGATAGTGGTTGAAAAATACCCATTTGTGGTTAAGAATTATTTGGTTGAAACCACATAGGATTAGTTTGTGGAAATGAAAAATATATACATGCCGCCTGCATGCGAACTAGATGCATGATTCCCCATTGTCAAAAGCTGCGAGGCTTTAAGGTAGAGCGAGGAGCCGTACTAGGGACGGTCCCGGTTTTAACTACCCTACCGTTATGCTGCCGAAATTTTGAATAATATTCATGTGCTGGAATTATTTTCATGTGTTGAAACTATATTCGTGTGTTGAATAGAAATTCATCTATTTAACGACATTCATGTTTTGAAATAAATTGTTTTGCAATATAAAAATCACCTTTGTATCTATATATATATAAACTATAGAAAACCTTCATGTGTTGAATTGAAATTCATTCGTTGAATAGAAATTCATGTGTTGAATGGTATTCGTGTTTTAAATATAAAAAACACCTTTTTATCTATGTATATAAACTATAGAAAACCTTCATGTGTTGAATTGAAATTCATTCATTGAATAGAAATTCATGTGTTGAATGGTATTCGTGTTTTAAATATAAAAATCACCTTTTTATCTATATATATAAACTATAGAAAACCTTTATGTGTTGAATTAAAATTCATTCGTTGAATGGAAATTCATGTGTTGAATGGTATTCGTGTTTTGAAATAAATTGTTTTATAATAAAAAATCATATTTTTATCATCTATATGAACTATATAAAATAGTCATGTTTTGAAAGAAATTGTTTTATAATAAAAATCATGTTTTTACCATCTATATGAACTATATAAAATAGTCGTGTTTTGAAATAAATTGTTTAACAATAAAAATCATATTTTTATTATATAAATGAATTGTTAAAAATAGTGAAGTGTCGAAATAGAAGTTAGTTTGATAAAAATATCATTTTTATCAAAGATATGAAATGAATATGGTTTTGAAATCGAAGAATCGATTATATATATATATATATATATATATAAATATAATTAAAATAAATCGAATAACGAAGCTGCTGTTCGTGTTTTGAAACCGTGATTTCAAACGATTAGTGCGGGAGATCTGACAATCGGATTTTCCCGAAACCGAAACCGTTGGGTTCGCTTTGGAAATATCTTTCCAACGACACCAACTTTGCAAAGATCCAACGGTTGGATTGTCTGGAATGTTTAATTCAAATCTGAAGAAAAACAGCGCCAGAATCGATTAAATATATATAAATATAATTAAATTAAATCGAATAACGACGCTGCAGTTCGTATTTTGAAATCGAAACTTCAAACGATTGTACCGGGAGATCCGACCGTCGGATTTTCCCGAAACTGGAACCGTTGGATTCGTTTTGAAAAGATCTTTCTAGTGATATAAATTTTGTGATGATCCAACGGTTAGATTTCCAGATATGTGTAAAACAAATCTGAATAAAAACAGCGCCACGGCCGCATTATGGCCCGAAGCGTCGTTTAAATAAATTGGCTATAAATAAATAAATAAAAATAGCGATAAATCATTATAAAATATTATAAATGATATGGATGTGAAATTTAGAAACTAACTGAAGGTTGGCTAAGTCGAATGGTTTCCTGGATGTTGATCTGATGTTGGTTTCGGCCTTCAGGGTTAATATTTGGGAAATCGTTCTCTTACTGATTTACGGTTAGTTACTAATGAATTGAAATGATGCGTATGTTGTGTTTATGTAGCACTGGTTTATTATATACGCGAGTTGCTCAGAAAGACCGGGTTTATCCCATTCTAAATAACTAAATCGACGATAAGAAATCGAAGATGAAGACGGTGGTTGAAAACCGGAAATCTTCACCTCGTTTGGATGGTAACTGATGTCCTGATTGGGAGGCATCCCGAAATATGGATAATGAGTGGTGATCTTCTAGACTTACGTGGAGATCGATGGGTATGCGAGGTATATAGTGCCTCCGGTTTCGTTCAGACCCAGAACGGACTTGCAAATGGACTGTGTGTCTGACATTGGAATTCATTCTGTGTAATTGATAGCCATCAGTTGCACGGTGTGAATCGCCTGTACGGCATGCTAAGATGCTGTGATCAGGGCTTCTGTTGAAAAGCAAAGTCTTGTGGTTGATGATCAAAGCACCGCCTGTATGGCGTGGCTTTGTGTATAACGTGAATTCGCGAGCCTCACACCTCGGTATGAACCAGAAACAGGAGAGGACCTCAGGGAGGGCATGCGTTTCCTTCTAGCTAGAGGTGGTGTCGGTGCTTAAACGGGTTGACATTTATACTATTTTTCACCTATGTGGTTGTTGCTGTTGCGAGGCGCCTCGGATATATCGGTCGATCCGGGACCGATGGAGTCATTCGTTGGCTCGTTTACGCCCCAAAGGGCGGGGAAACGTAGTGTTCAGGTATAATAATCCACATCGGTGGACCGGCCCTGATGATCCAAGGGGCAGTTGCGGCTGTTCCTGAGACATGGGCTAGATTGTCTCGAAGTCGGTAAGGACTATCTTTTGCCTTGGTTCATGATGGAAATCCAATTTCCAAATACGTCACCGTGCGGTTTTGATTGTATACCTATATATGGCGACATAGTGGTATGGGGCATTAATGCTGCCTATGATTGATATTTATGATTGTTTTATAAAATTAGAAACTAACTGGAAACGAGCTAAGATGGGTGGTTTCCTGGGTATTGGTCTGATGTTGGTTTCGGCCTTCGGGGTTAATACTTAGGGGGTCGTCCTCTTGCTAATTTACAGTTGGAGTCTGATTAAGAATTAAACGACAAAGTTTACACTTTAAATGATTTGTTTTGCTCGTATCAAGCATATTTTGGCCGATATAAAGGTAAAACTCTATCCTCCGGTTTGCGTTGCATTGTGTGATGGGACTTGAGTCTTGTATCGGCTTCATTTTTATAAAAAGCATTGCGATGTTTAAAAGATTTAATTGTTTTAAAGCACTGGCAATCCAATGGAGTTAACCCATTCCGCGAAAGTGGCGTGGTCCTGTGATTAGCCATATTATATAATGTGTTAAGTAGATTTCTCATACCAGTCCCATGACTGACTCGTAGTTTGTTTCACTTTCAAACTCGGGTGCCCCTTTTTCTACACGGGCAGCCTTGTACTCAGGTATTAGCAGGCTTTTTCTGGATAGCTGGAGCTGAAGATGGATTCTACCATTTATCTCTTTTTATTCTGCTCAGCTCCTATTGTACATATTATGTTTGTTTTCCGCTGTAGACATTTATGTATAGCTGAACTGTATTTGTACTAAGTATGATCCTGTATACTGTGTAACTCTGATGATTATGTCTATCCAGTGTATCATTTATTCATTATCTGGTGTATTTATTTCTGTTCTGCTATTATCTGTTTCTGTGTTATATTCCAAAGATTACCCTTAACACCGTCAATACGGGTTTTGGGGTCGTCACAGGTTTAATGGGTCTTTAATGTGATTAAGGGATTGGAACATTATATATATATATATATAAAATGGTCCATCCATATTTCTCCATTATTATGTTTCCTTTTTATATTCACATATTACATAATTCCAATTTCAAAACGTATGTATCTTAAACCACTCAATTTATTAATTAATGTCATTCATTTCATAATTAATTTTTCTTAATTGATTGCTTACTCAATTTAACTATTATCTCTATTAATTCTTCTTCATTTGCAACGTTCATTTATAAATTGTATCATTCTCCTTCCATTGCTTCCATTATAAATTTACTATTTACACATGTTTGAATGATTCCAAACTCCAAATATATATACCACTAGTTAGACATTATATTGTTATAAATATATTAAATTTCTTTCTTATGTTTGTAACATACATTAATTACTAATTAACGTATATTAATTTTTGCTGTAACGTACATAAATTAAAATTGTAATATAGATTGATTATTATCAAATCATTTATTGTTTCTCTCCTTATATATGTTTATATACATCAATTTCATGCTTTTGTTTCAAATAAACTTTATTTTCAAGTTTTAAAATTCAAACGTTAATGTATGCACATATACGCATAAGCTATTAATTTAACTTAATTCCAACTCTTATATATCAACATACAGTTATTTTTGTGAAAATAAATTAATTAAAATAATGAAACATAAAATACTATAACATAAATGCCCCATTCTCTCTCTTCTTTTCACATGCAAATATTCCATTTTAGAACATAATCAAAGGGGGTTTGAGGGAAGAAATAAAGGGAGAAATAAATTCGCCACCTCAGCCATAATATTATAATATTCTAAACTCTCCACTACATATTATCTTTTCCTCTCCTCAAATTCTTATTTCTTTTTTTTCTCAAAATTTAACAGCAGCCTTCTTTCTCTCTCCCTCTCTCTCTCTCAAAACTCTGCATGAAATTAAATAATTCATATCTCCCAAACCA
This sequence comes from Allium sativum, assembly GCA_030737875.1. Classification (NCBI taxonomy): domain Eukaryota; kingdom Viridiplantae; phylum Streptophyta; class Magnoliopsida; order Asparagales; family Amaryllidaceae; genus Allium; species Allium sativum. Next base: position 94,770,171 of record CM060923.1, read on the forward strand.
TAAGAAGTTAGGCCATGAGATTTTGTGAGCGCTTAGAGAATGAAGAGTGCTACTCGTGCCTAAAATTAGGTGAAGAATTGGAAAGCATGACTGGTGAGAAGTCTTAATTTATTTTTATTATTATTTATTTTAAATAATATGAATAAATCGTAACTGTGTTCTCCTCCATTCACTGTATATGCCATGCTTCGTGATTTGATTTGAAATGTGACTTGTGTGTTATGTGGATCTGAAAAATTAACATGTTTGTTAATTAGAATTGGGTTTAACAAAAATGATCAGTTTGTTAATTAGTGAGATTTCTGGTCTAAATAATTTAAAATAAATTACTTGTTATCGTGTGTAGTGATTCATACATGTTCGTGATTGGATTCTAAACGTTTGATGCTATTTGGTGTTCTGTTAATTTGATGGAATATTTATGTTGAATTAAAACTTGACAAATTGAACATGTCATCATGTTGTGTAATTAGATGCATTAATAAACAAATTTGTTAAACCAAATCACCTTGTTCTGTTATGAGATTTGTTAATTTACAACTATGTTAATTAGAAAAATAGTAGAACAAAATCATTATGTTGTGGTTGTTAGATTTGTTAATCCAAGAATTCACATTTATGTTAAATTAGAATTGTTATATAAAACCATCGTTTTATGTTGAAAGGGAATTATCATATAAAAACATCGTTTTTATGTTGAATGTGAATTGTTATATAAAAACATCGTTTTATGTTGGAATAAGAATTGGCATATAAAAACATCGTTTTATGTTGAAATGAGAATTTCTATATTGAAAATGTCAATATATTAGAAATATGATCACATTAGAAAAGTGTTTACATTAGAAAAATGTTTACATTAGAAATATGATTACATTTTTATGTAATGTTAAAAATAAAAAGATTACATTTTTATGTGATGTTAAAAGAATAAATTGTCATCTTTTATTAGAGAATAAATTGTCATCTTTTATTAGGGAATAAGTTGTCATCTTTTGTTAGAAAATAAAAGAACATTTATGTTAGAAATAAAAGAACATTTATGTTAGAATTCAAAATGACATTTATGTTAAGATTCAAAAATGACATTTATGTTAGATAAAAAAATGTCCTTATATTGGAAGGGTCATTAGATTAAAATTATCATACTTGTTAAAATAAGAGAGTTGAAAGATAGAAATTTTCATGTAATGATAATTACATTTTTTTTATGTAATTAAAAAAGTAGGATTTGACTTGTAATATAAATTACATTTTTAAAGTGATCAAGGAGTAGAATTTGCAGTGTAATTAAAGTTACATTTTTATAATTATAAGATAAGAATTTACCGTCGTAATGAAAATTACATTTTTAATGTAATTAAGAAGAAGAATTTGACATTGTAATCAAAAATTACATTTTAATGTAATTTAACAATATAGAAATTTTCACCGTAATGTTAATTACATTTTTAATGCAATTAAAGAGTAGGATCTTACATGGTAAATTAAAAGACAAGATTGGACATGTAATGTTAATTACATTTTTTATGTAATTAGAAAGGAAATGTAATAACTTACATTTTTCAATGTAAAAGAAAGGAAATGAATAACTTACATTTTTATTAATATAATTAAAAAGAAGAAAATTACATTTTTCTTAATGTAATTAAAAGAAGGAAATATTACATTTTTATAATGTGATAAAAGAAGTTAGAAGAATTGCATTCTTTATAATGTGATAAAAGAGAATAAAATAAAGAATACCTTCTTTTTATGTAGAAAAGAATATGTTTTTAATGCAAGTTAGAATATAGAAAAATGATCATATTTACAAAATAAAAATATGCTAACATTAAAAATCTCATTTTTTTTGTAAAGTTAGAATATTCCAAAATTAAGATATTTTGAAATGAGAAACATTTTAAAATAATATTTTTAGTAGAACAATTATAATGATTAATTAAAATTGTACTTGGACACGAGGTTAGGTCACATTTGTGGTGGAAGTCTGCCCGGACCCGACCGGCATATCCAGCAGCCACAAATGTTGGGCCTAATGTGAGAGGTCCAAGTGCGCAAATACAAATTGGGCCAAGACATGAGGTTAAGCCCAACTTGTGGGATAAGTCTGCCCGGAACCGACCGGCCTATCCAGCAATCACAAGTTGCAGGCCTAATGTGAGAGGTCTGACCCATATTAAAATATAAATGGTTAAATAGAAAATGGACATTATTTATACCGTCAATGGTTAAATAGAAATTGACATTATTTTCACACCGTTATGTGTTAATAATAAAATGAATATTTTCACCTCCAAGTTTATTATAGAAGAAAGTTACATTTTTAATGTAATAAGATAAGGATTAGAAAAGTTTTGCATTTTTCTTAATGTAAATAAGAATCAGAAGAAAATTACTTTTTTTATGTAATTAAGTTTGAGAACATAAAAATTACATTTTTGTGTAATTAAGTCAATTTGCATGTGAATTAGATTGAAAGTGGAAATTTTACATTTATCATGTAAATTAAGATAAAGGAGAAAAATTACATCTTATGTAATCAAGTTAAAGTAGAAAAAAGTTTACATTCTTAATGTAATTAGATTATAGAAATAATTTACATTTTTAATGTGAATTAGATTAAGAAAAAGAAAAGTTTACATTTTTAATATGAATAAGAATTAAGATATAAGTGAAAATTTACATTTTCATGTAATTAAGATTTAGGGATAAAATCACATTTCCATGTAAAAAGAATTAGGGAAGAAAATTTCCTTTTTCATGTAATTAGTTTTAATGTAAGTGAAATTTACATTCTTTATGTATAGATTTTCAGTGAAAATTATAACGATGGAAATTTAATCTTAAATGAATTAGATTTCATTAAAAGATTAACAAAGTTATTATTTTTGTAGAATTGAAGTTGACACCAAAATATATTGCACTTTTGTTAGAATTGAAATGACACAAAAATACTCATTTTTGTTAAAATTATAAATGACGTACAAAAATATTCATGTTTGTTGAAATGAAACACAAAAACACCCATTTTTGTTGAAATTGGAATAATACACGAAATATACAATTTTTGTGTAAATTGAAAGCTGAAAACAAAATATACATTTTGTTTATAGGATATGTATGGAAATTTAAAATGAAAAAAACACATTGTTGTGTGTGATGATATATATCAATATTGGATATAAATAAGAATATTTGTTGTTAGCAGGATATAGTGTAATAAAATACATTATAAACATATCGGTATGAAATTGTTTTCAAATTTATATATGCGAGAATTATTTGGAAAGTCCGAGTTTACTCTCATTCCAAATAATGATACGATGTTCGAAGAATTGAAGACGGCGATTGAAGACCGACGATCTTCACATCGAATGGGTAACTTGTGTTGAGGCCTTGGATTGATTTGCTCCCAAGACGGGGCTAAGATGGTAGTTATCCGGACGTAGTATTGATTTGTACGGATTTGGCCTTCGCTCAGACCCAGAGCATAAGCTTATAAATGGATTGTGTGTCTGACATCGTACTCCGTTGAATATCATGTTATTGATTTTCTGTTTAATATATAAATGTTGGTGGTGGAGAATCTATTCTTTGCTTAACACCCGTTTATATATTGATGGATGACCAATGGTATGGTATGGATTGACAATGTGGAACGCTAAGATGAAGATGATCAAGGCTTTGTTGAAAAGCAGACCTTGTGGTTATAACGTTACTTCGCGAGCCTCACAACCCGGTTGAGTCTAAAACGGGAGAAGGGAACGCAGGGAGAGCAGCACGTTTCTTTCTTGCAAGAAGTGGTGTCGGTGCTTAAACTGGCTGATATTTACTTATGTGGATGATGGAATGTGGCGCGCCTCGGATGATAGGTCCTATAGGACCGGGAAACGTGTGTTCAGGAATTGCCAATCCTTAAAGCTGTATGTGAGGACTGGCCCTGAAGCTTTCCAAGGGTTCACTACGGGGGATCCTGGGGCATTAGCTAGAGTGTCTCGAATCGGTAAGGATCTCCTCCCTAGCCTTGACTCATGATGGAAACCCAATTTCCAATACGACCTCATGCGGTTTTGATTGTATTACTAGTATGGAGGCATAGTAGTATGGGATACTATTCTTCCTAGGATTGATACATTTACTTTGAAATGTTTTTGAAACATATACACACTAATAATAATATCAAAATCCGTTTTTATCGTATCAAGCATTTTTGACCATTATAAGGTAAAACCCTATCCTCCGGTTTGCATTGCATTGTGTGATGGGACTTGGGTCTTATGATGGTTTCATTTTTCTAAAAGGCATTGTGTTATTTAACGATTTACATTAATTATGCACGTCAATCCATTGGAATAAACCCGTTCCGCGTTAGCGGCGTGGTCCTTTGGATTTGCCTCATTACATTTAGTTAAATTAGCTAAGAATTCTCACACCAGTCCCATGACTGACCCGTTGTTTGTTTCCACCTTTGCAAACTCGGGTGCCCTCTTCTCCACACGGGCAATCGAGTAGTTTGTCTACAGGTTCTTATCTCAAGCAGGACTCTGAATTGAAGACTAAAGCTGTGTCCAGAGCATAGAAAGTCTTCCGCTGTATCTATTTTATTGTTTCCGTTGTAATGTATTAAAATATTGTAATTTATCTTCCGCTGTAATTTTATTCGATGTACCATGATATTCTGTACTCTGATGTAACATTATTGTAATGTTTATAAAAGTCTGCTGTTGTTGTTTTAACGTGTTGTATTCCAAAAGTTAACGTATGCGGGATTTGAACGGTCTTGGTCGATTTTGCGATCGACTAGGTCCGGGCAAAACCCGTGCCGTTACACAAATTTTCCCATAAACTAATCCTATTGGGATTTCAACCACAATCATTCATATCAACATTAGCATTTATCAACCAAATTTCACATCAACCAAAATCCAAACAATCACAACCAATATATATCGTACATGGTCTGTGGACGAGGGGAGTGTGTGTATATATATATAGATATACGTATATAAATATATTTCGATTCCATTTCAATATTATTTCAATTCCATTCAATGCCCATATGATTTTTACAACGCATATATAACTTATACATCGCACATACAACTTATACAACGCTTATACATGAGGTGTACAATGCTTATATAACTCATACATCGACTGTTTAATTTATACATCGCCATTCCATATCGTTTATAATTTAGAAATCTCACTTCGGGTTCCACTCCTCCAAAAATTGTAGGAAGCTCCAAAAATTCTACGGTCTCTTCTAGAATGTAGAAGACGTCCACACGAGTCCAATATCTCTTATTTCACTGGATTTCGACTACATAGCAAAAAAATATGATTTTTAAGCGATAAACTAACTTTGTGACACTTTTAAACTGTTATAAATAGTTTAAATTAATTAAACCGTATACCTTCAGTTTGGTTCAAACTTAGGTCTCGATCTTGCTTCCAGACCGCGACGCTATAGCACGGTCGGACTTCACCATGTTGTAGTCCTCCGAGAGAGCTTTCTGGCGCCTAGGGTTTCGTCCAACTCGAGCTCGAGATGGAGGCACGGCGGCGTTATGAATGTTGACACTTCAGGGGCCTGGATCTCAACCAATACACGACGATTTGAGGTGAGGTTGGTATGGATTGGAAGGTCTTGGGGAGTACTACAAAATCCCCAACTGGAGCTTCGAATATTGTTAAGTGGTTTGCAAGCTAGGGAGGAGAGAAGCAAGGAAACTCTTCCGCCGTTCGGGTCTGGAGCGTATCCTGGGGAGAGAATGAAATGGATAATTTTGATTGGTCCGGCCCCTTATATTTTATTATTTTAATTTCGAAAATACCTCTTTCTCCTTACGAACTCCAGTTCATACCCAACGACTGTCATCCTTAGCTAATTACCCCCATTTTGAACACAATGGAATATGTTTCATGGGCCTATTCGACTATTTCAGTCAGTTTTTCTTCAAATCAAAATATAAAACATTCAGTATTTGATTTGAATGTACATTTCAATTTGCCGGGGCCACATACTGATCCCAAAAATTCCAGAAAAATAAATCTAGCTATGTTTTGACGATACGGTCCCAACAAAACTAGTTTCGTCAAATTTGGAGACCGTTTGAAAAATGGCTATTTTCTGGTCGATCCAAATTGACTGAAATTAAACAAACACATATTCCTTTGCCACGCTCACATATTAACTCCAAAAATTATGGAATCTGAAACCTAGCCCCGATCCAACAAAAGTGGTTTCGTCGAAAACGGAGGTGATTTGCAAAATGTCTATTTTCATGGGCTATTTTAAATCCATAGCGACCTTTCTGAAAATTCATTTAGCCATAACTTTTGATTCCCGCGATGAAATTTCGATTTTTCAGATTCGTTAGAAAGATATTCATAAATAGATTTAAATATTTTTGGTTTCACTAAAATCCGTTTTATTTTGCATCCTGTACAGTCAGTCAAAGTTCGAATTCAAATTTTCAAACTGCCGCGCCATTTCAGGCCTCGTTCTATAATTAAAATAAATATATTTATTTTCCAACATCGATTCAAATAGACTTTTGGTCGTTATTATTTAAAGTAATTTATTTTAAATATTCAAAATCCACTAAAATAGCTAAATTAAAATTTTTAAATTGGTTCCGATTTTCCGGGTTGTTACAATCTCCCCCACTTAAGATCTTTTTGTCCCCGAAAAGGGACGAAGTTGAAAGTTGTTTAATTAACCAACTCGACTTTCATTCTTCAACTCTTCAGTTTCTAAGAATTTTCTAATTCTTCAAAAATTTGGCTAACACCCTAAATTTTCGAAAAATTTCGCCATAACCTCCTTTGTACGGGGAGGGGTTTGGAAATTTATTGGGTCGTATTAGGTACCCAATAAATCCTAATAAGCATACACATATTTATAATAATATATTCCGGTGTCCACAGGGGAGTGTGTATAGATCATAACTCCAGAAAATAAATTCTCATCACCCTATAAATGATTTTTGTGCCTTAATGACCAGAGAGACGTGTTTATTGTCATCTCCAGACCCGTGTGGTTTTTTTTATTAATCTGGCAATTTACCGTTATAATTTACATAGTCCATGTCCATCTTCTGTTCAACCTGTAATATATAGTCATCGCCATACAAGCCTCTCGCTCGTATGGTAAATCTTCAGCCTCGTCACACAAGCTCCAAATTTTTATGTGGTATATGATGAAGTATGCTATCTTCAAGAAGTATGCCATGTAGTGTAGTTCAAAATTAATTGTTACTATCCTATGGAGACATTTATTATTACACACAGAACAAGCAGCACTCTGCATCCAATGGCATTCACAAGAGTTGATATAATAATAAAATTGCGCATCCAACTCATTAAGATTTACCTATTTGTCGGGCACACAAATAAATTCTTTACTCAATAGCAAATCCACTTACCTGTTCAAACATATATAATGTACATGCATGTATTTCTATCTAATTTTAAATCAGTTCAATATTTGATTCACTTTGCATAAATTTACTTTTCATTTTCCTATTGATTAGATTAACTATCGTTCCAATAATTTGATTAATCAAATTCTTAATTACATAACACAAACAACAATCAATTTATTGATTATCTTCTCAAAAATATACTAATTAATTCATATATTCTTTTAAAATCGTTCAGAATATATAATTAAAAAATTTACATCCATGAAAAGGAAACAACCAGCAAATTAGAAAACAGAATGGAAATGCAAAGTATGATAAATGTACCTTGCACCAGAGTTAATCAGAGATATCCACCCTGCAATTGGGATAGGCTTTCTTAACGCTCTCCTCAGTTTCCCAAGTACAGTCTCGCGGATCTCCACTACATTGCACTTTGACTAAGTGAACCTTCTTGTTCCTCAGCTCCTTGGTTTCCTTGCCAATAATCTTTATCGGCTCTCTCCTCACAGCCAATTATGGAGTAATTTCCAAATATTGTTGCGCGGCTTCTTCCACAACCAAGTCTGGATCATGCACATGCTTTCAAAGTTGAGATACGTGAAGCACATCATGTACTCCAGGCAACCAATCAGGTAATTGAATTCTATAAGCGAGAGTTCCAATCCGTTCAATCACAGGAAATGGACCAATAAATCTGGGCGACAACTTCCCTGTTTTACCGAATCAGACTACTCCCCTCATTGGAGAAACTCATAGATATACATAGTCACCAATAGCAAATGACAAATATCTTATTCTCGAATCTGCGTAGCTCTTCTGTCGGCTTTGAGCGGCTAGTAATCGTTTCTGAATGAAATCGACTTTATCTGCAGCCTCACGAATCATATCGTGTCCCAATACAAGTCTATTACCAGGTTCTACCCAACAAGCGGGAGATCTGCACGGTCTACCATACAATGCTTCGAATGGTGACATTTTCAGGCTTGCTTGGTAGCTGTTGTTGTATGAGAACTCAGCCAAATGCAAGTGGTCTTCCCATGATCCGCCAAAATCAATAAGACAAACCCGCAATAAATCTTCTAGAATACGATTCACCCTCTCAGTTTGACCATCTGTTTGAGGACGATAAGCGGTGCTCAAATTCAGTTTTGTTCCTAATTCTGCTTGGAATGCTTCCCAGAATTTACTAGCAAAAATCGGGTCATGATCACTAACGATGCTCATAGGAACTCCATGAAGTTAAACAATCTCTTTGAAATGAACCTGCGCCAAACTCTGAGCGGTTCTATTCGATCTGACAGGTATAAAATGGGTGGTCTTCGTGAAACAATCTACGATCACCCAAATACTGTCATTTCCCCTTTGGGTTCTGGGCAAACCATCTATGAAATCCATAGAAATGTGTTCCTACTTCCAACCTGGAACTTCCAATGGTTGCAGCAATCCGGCGAGTTTCTGTTGATCGCTCTTAACTTGTTGACAAGTAGAACACCTGCTAACGTATATAGAGATATCTCTTTTCATCGCCTTCCACCAGAATGTTCGGTTGAGGTCATTATACATTTTGCTAACCCCTGGATGGATACTCAGCTTGGACTTGTAACACTCGTCCATTACTTCTCTTTTGAGCTCAAGGATGTCGGGGACACAAATTGTAAAGACCCGTAAATTCCCGCTCTTTGGATCGACCATAAACCACACAAGTCTGACCCAAAGGTTGGAAATCCACGAATACTTTAACTCTGGGAATACAACACATTAGAACAACAACAGCAGACTTTTATTATATCATGATAATATAACATCAGAGTACAGAATATCAGAGTACATCGATAAAATACAGCGGAAGATAAATTACAATATTTTAATACAATACAGTGCAGCGGAAACAAAGTAACTAAGGCAGCGGAAGACAACTATGCTCTGGACACAGCTTTAAGCTTCAATCCAGGATCCTGCTTGAGATAAGAACCTATAGACAAACTACTCGACTGCCCGTGTGGAAAAGAGGGCACCCGAGTTTGTAAAGGTGGAAACAAATAACGGGTCAGTCATGGGACTGGTGTGAGAATTCTTAACTAATTTAACTAATAGTAATAAGGCAAATCCAAGGACCACGCCGCTAACGCGGAACGGGTTTATTCCAATGGATTGTCGTGCATAAATTAAAGTAAATCGTTAAACAACGCAATGCTTTTGGAAAAATGGAATCACCATAAGACTCAGGTCCCATCACACAATGCAACGCACACCAGAGGATAGAGTTTTACCTTATGGTGATTAAACATGCTTGGTACGATAAAAACGAATTTGATATTATTATTAGTGATATAAGTTTTAAAAACAGTTCAATCATAATGTATCAATCCTAGGAAGAATAGTATCCCATACTACTATGCCTCCATACTAGTAATACAATCAAAACTGCATGAGGTCGTATTGGAAATTGGGTTTCCATCATGAGTCAAGGCTAGGGAGGAGCTCCTTAACGATTCGAGACACTCTAGCTAATGTCTCAGGGTTCCCCGCAGTTAACCCTTGGAAAGCTGCAGGGCCGGTCCACACATACAGCTTCGTGGATTGGAAATTCCTTAACATACGTTTCCCGATCCTATAGGACCTATCATCCGAGGCGCCTCATTCCATCATCCACATAAGTAAAATGCCGGGTTGTGTTAAAGCCCAAACACCACTTCTAGCTAGAAAGAAATGTGCTGCTCTCCCTGCGTTTCCTTCTCCCGTTTTAGACTCCGCCGGTGTGTGAGGCTCGCGAAGTCATGCTATACACAAAGATATGCGTATACAGGCCGTGCTTTGATCATCAACCACAAGGCCTGCTTTTCAACAAAGCCTTGATCATATGCATCTTAGCATGCCACATCGTCACTCCATATCACACTACCAATCCTTTGCTGAAATATATGAAAGGGTGTTAAGCAAGAGAATAAGTTCTCAACCACCAAACATTCATACTTCGACAGAAAATCAATAAATACAATATAAAGGAGTACAATGTCAGATACATATTCCATTTATAAGCTTATGCTCTGGGTCTGAGCGAAAGCCAAATCCGTACTAATCAACACTACGTCCGGACGGCCACCACTGTAGCCCCTTCAAGGTAGCTACTCCAATCACGGGCATCAGCAGTCGTCGTCCATTCGACATGTAGATCGTCGGTCTTCAATCGCCGTCTTCAACTCTTGAATTTTAAACGTCGTACAAATTATTTGGAATGAGATAGACTCGGACTTTCCAAATAATTCTCGTATATATATAAGCTGGAAATCATTTCATATCGTTACTAGTAATTTGTAACGATTTATCTTTATTTATATATATATATAAATAATTAAATTCCATTTCATTAACGTAATTACATAACAAGTAGTGAATGTTTTGCTTCACAACCTATCGAAATGTTTATAATGTTTAATGAAATTTATTTTATTTCATTACATTTTGCTAACGAAAAACATTCCTATTCGTATATACAATATTGACGTACAATGTACACACCATAATGTTTATTTTTATTTTCATACACATACACATCTTATACATAACAATGTACATTTTCTTGTTTCATCCTTCGAATTACACAAAATGTGTTTTGTGTATCATACCAATTCCAACAAAAATTTCTTGTGTTTCATTTCAATTCCAATAAACGAATATTTTTGTTCATCCACTTTTACTTCTACAAAATTGAGTATTTTTGTTTGTTTATTTCAATGTAACAAAATTGATAATTTTGTTATCTTTTCAATGCAAAACACAAAAATAATAATTTTACATTACAAACAAAACGATAATTTTGTGTGCTAATCTATTTACATGAAAATGAAATTTCCATATTTTTAATCTTTTTAGTTGAAAACTAATTCATTAAAATATAAATTTCATATCCTTATTCTTTTTAGTTAAAATCCAATTACATAAAAATGTAATTTCACAATTTTAATCTACATGCATGGAAGAATGAAATTTTCCCCTTTTTAATCTAATTTACATTAAAATGTAAACTTTTCTTTATTTATATCAATTACATTAAAAAAAGTAACTTTTACCTTTAATCTTAATTTCACAAAAAATGTAAATTTCTTACTTTTGGTTTTAATTGCATAAAGATGTAATTTTCTTTCTTTCTTTTAATAAAAATATAAATTTCTTCTTTTAATCTAATTACATAAAAAATGTAATTTTTTCTTTCTTTTATACATGACGGTGAAAATAATGTTCATATTCAATTTAACTATTTGTATTTTAATATGGGCCAGACCTCTCACATTAGGCCTGCAACTTGTGGATGCTGGATAGGCCGGTCGGTTCCGGGCAGACTTATCCCACAAGTTGGGCTTAACCTCGTGTCATGGCCCGTTTCGTATTTGTGCACTTGGACCTCTCACATTAGGTTCAACATTTGTGGCTGCTGGATATGCCGGTTGGGTCCGGGCAGACTTCTACCACAAATGTAACCTAACCTCGTGTCCAAGCACAATTATAATTTATAATTATAATTGATTTTTTTTCTTTTTTTTCCCTAAAACATGTCATTATTTGAAATTATCCTTTCCATTAAAGAATCTTGATTTTAAGGTATTCTTTATTTCAAAATCTCTTGATTTCAAGTATCTTAATATAAATTGTAACTTTCCCTATTTTTATGATTTTCTAATAATTTTTTTTTCAAGATGTACAATTTTAAAACCATATCTTTTTACTTTAATATATTGACGCCAAAGATGTAATCTTTCTAAACCAACGTCAATTAATATCATTAATTGAATATAAAATAAAAACATTCCTTTATTTCAAAATTGATAACATTTTGAAAACAAAATCATCTTAATTTAACACATGGACAATTAAAAAGGTAATCTTTTTAAATTCTAACTTTTTATACAATCATAAATGACATACTCTTACTTATTAACCACTAAAATGTAACTTTCAATTTATTCCTTTTAATGCATAGAAAATATTATTAAAATATCTCTTTTCCTTATTTATTTAAACTATAAGTAATAAATGTCTTCCTTTTCTTTTCCTTATTTATTTACCTAAATGTAAATAAGTATTTTCCCTTTTTCTACATATCCTATTTACATGAAAATGTAAATGAAAGCTTCATCTAAAATAATTCTTTTTATTTACATAAGGAAATGTAAATTTTTACTTCATTTACATTCTTTAATTTCATGGGAAATGAAATTTTATTTTACAATGTAAATTCATACCTTAACTTCATATAAAAAATGTAATTTTTATTTTACGTTGCAAATTCATACCTTAGCTACATAAAAAAAATGTAATTTTTTATTTTATTGCAAAATCTCATTCTTTAATTACATATAAAAATGTAATTTTTTTTATCATGCGAATTCTCAACTTCTAGTTACATATAAAAAGGAAATTTTATTTATCATGTGAATTCCCAACTTCTAAAAATGTAATTTTTAGTTAACATGCAAATCATACTTTTATTTACATATAAAAATGTAGTTTTATATGCGATAAAAATTTCATGACTTTTCCTTACATAAAAATGTAATTATATTTTCAATATAAATTCTACTTTTTAATTACATAGTAAAATGTGTTATATTTTCAATGCACTTAAACATGATTATATTACATATACAATCCATGATTCTAATATTCATATATTTCATATGCAATACATGACGTCAAATATGATTGTGTTTCATATGCGATACATGACATCAAAACGCGACTATATTTCAAGTTTCTAAACAAACACTAAAAATACGTTTATTTTTATGTTTCATTTCGACAACAAAAATATGATCATTTCATTTCAACAACAAAAATATGATTATTTTTGTCGTTTCAATTCAACCACAAATGATTAAGATGATGTTTTATATAAATTGACAATTAAATTCAATTCAACAAAAAGTGACAATTTTTAATTTTATATTTTGATATTGCATTGAATAATCTAAATCAATTCAATAAAATAAAAGGAATGAATAATAATATTTGACTAACACATATGGATCTATAATTATACATCACAACCAACAGAACAATCATCATACAAATCTCAGCACAACTAGATCTAAATTATATAACTACATTCATCACATAGCAAATAAAAAAAATAAAAAAATTGAATTGATTAATTATTTTTAAACAAAAGAAATCTCACCAATCAATTCAGATCTGAAATTTTCCTCGAATCTTGATTTGCTCAGTTTCAGATCTAGTCAGTTCCATGAGGTATTGTTTTCTGATACGAATCCAGCGCGACTGATTTCGCGAAATTCTGACGCTGTTTGAATGAGATATTAACATTTTAAGTTAATACTATTTTAATTATAATTAATTTCTTAATTACAATCCTTACCCTTAATTAAAAATAGCCGTGTCTCCTTCTACATCGTTCGGCTCCAAGAACCGTCGAACCCAACATCGCACCAAAAGCCCTCACCACGCACGCAAATCCAGGATGCTAGAGCAAGATCGGAAGGTGCCATGCTCTCCGCCTTGGCCAGAAGCCTCACCGCCGGCTGTGGGGCCCAACTCGCGCCCCCGTATGCGTTGGAAACTGCGCCAAACGTTGGTTCTTCCAGCCCCCAATTCGAACTCCATGAAGAACAATAGCCGATCATCTCCTTATCAATTGAAAGCCCCTTGGAAATTCTTCAATTTGGTTTTTATAGTTTCTGAAATGATTGAGTGGATTGTGAGATATTGTCGTTTGAATTTGAGAGCTTTCTGGCCCTCGAAATGATGGAGGCGGCGGCTGACATTAGGGTATTAGAGAATAGTTTTTTTTTTAAATATTTTAATAATATAATTTCTCGAAAAACGTGTTTTAAAGGTGGATTTTTGGACTGTCTCCAAACCAGGCCCAGTTAGTGTCAAACTTAAGGTTTTGACGCCTTCTGAACGCGATGGGCTATTCCCCGTGGCCCAATTCTAAAGTCTGTTGAGTGTTTTCTTAAAATTACAATATTAAATTAACATTTTAATTTCCACCGTACATTTAAATACGCCGGGGCCACATACGGACTCCGAAAATTACAGAAAAATTATTTCTGGCTTTCTTTTGTCGATACGGTCCTAACAAGACTAATTTTGTCGAATTCTGAGACTGTTTGAAAAATGGCTATTTTCTGGTCGACCGGATTTAACTGAAATGGTCAAAACACATTTTCTTTTGCCACGCTCACATATTAATTCCAAAAATTCTGGAAAATTAAACTTAACAATAATTTGACATTCCGGTTCCAACAAAAGTGGTTTCGTCGAAAACCGAGGTCATTTGCAAAATGGCTATTTTTAAGGCCTATATAATATTAAAATAGTGAATATTAGGCACACATCCCTAAAACGAAACTTAATTAGGCTCACATCCGGTCCTAAACTTATTGTAAATTAGGTCCCTATTTTTCAAAAACATATAAAAAAATAAAAAAAAATCACGTAAATTCATAATTAAATAAAACATGTTCACGCCAAAAAAATCAGGTGGAAAATCAATCAACAAACACGTCAAAATCAAAAAATACACAAAACAGCGAAAAATGCAGTAAAATGCATAAAAACATGCACATATTTCAAATAGTTGCATACATGTATGCATCTATTTCAATTCCGCATCATACAGCAGCATATATGCATACATGTATGCAGATTTTCCGAAATACATGCATGATTTCATGCATCTATTCGATTTCTGCATGGAAAACACGCATGCTTGCATATGTACATACGAGTATGCAGTTATGCAGAAAATATGCATTCAAGTATGCACATATTGTCACGCCTTCGGCTTTCAACACATTACTGCATACAAGTATGCAGCTATTTTGAATAACAGCATACTTGTATGCAATTATTCTGCAGGCTTGCGGATCTTTTTTGCATGTGTATTTAAAAAGTTTCATACATGTATGCAACTATCAGTAATAGTTGCATACATGTATGCAACTTTTTTTTTTCAGTTTGCGTGGGCTCCTGGGATTATTTCCAGAATTTAGAATTTTTTTTTATGCAAGAGCGCATTTTTTTTTGCCACAAATTGAAAAAGGCGAAGGGGACTTGAGGAGCAGGCGAATGGACCAAAATTTTTGGGCGGCATGTGATTTTAGGGACCGGAAACGTATGGAAAAGTATGGGTGGACGTAGCTTTAATTTAAAACTTAAATAAGGACGTGAGACAAAAGTACCCATTAAAATATGGGTGCGTTTTTTACAGGTCCCTATTAAGTTTCAAAATATAAAAAAAACCCGGCGATAAAAGTAATATAGAAAACATCCCTATTTTTGAATTTCCGCTAAAAAAATTCCAGATCTACCCTTACACACCTAAAAAACTATCCAACAACTATTTGTCCTCATTTACTTAGTCTATCGCTCCTATTATCTCGCTCATAAACCTAATCCAACAATTCTGGAAAACATTCAATCACTCCAACGTGGTTTTTTTTTTTTTACGAAAAACTAGACAAATATTTACATAAATTACGTAAAATGAATTTTTTTATTACTTTTTTTTTTTTACGAAAAACTAGACAATTATATACATACATAACATAAAATGATTTTTTTTATTACTTTTTTTTTATTTTCACGAAAAACTGGACAATTATATACATATATTACGTAAAATTGCATACATTTATGCAACTAAGTGTAATAATTGCATAAATATAGTAATATTATGCAGAAAATAAATTATTAGTTTTGCGCAACTAAGTGAAATAATTGCATATATATACAGAACTGTACTGCACAATTGCTGAAACAAAAAAAATGACAAAAAAGTAAATACAGATAATTATAACAAAATGCATATATATATGCAAATAACAGAAATATGTGCATACTTACATGAAAAAATTCATATCATTTACATGTACTACATCAAAAAATAAGTACAGACCACATTTACATGTACTACATCAAAAATTTCAGAACATTTACAAAGCAGAGATGATGGTCTTTTGAAGAACAAGTTATTTTGTTAAGACCCAGCTTATTGCGTAAACCACATCTAGTAGTCTCTGTAGAAACAACAAATGTGTTCAATCATTCGGAAAAAGATGGACGACCGAGCTTCAACAACACTAGTACACCAATATCCGCCGGAACACTGTTATCAAAAAAAGAAAATCAACATTAATAAGCTTAACGTGCAGTAACCTAAATTACAAAAACTGCTTCAGAATAATATAAATACATGCGTACAATTCAGCAAAATAACAATAATTTCTGAATATTTATATGCAAGTATTCCAGATATATGCATAGAAATATGAATATATTTGTAAAATAATATGTTTTTCTTTTTGTTTGATAAAAATTTGCATACATATATGCATATATTAAGAATAGCTGCATATTTCTCCGCAACTTTTTAGCAGAAGTTCAGCAAAAATCAAAGATATTTTCCTACATCTTACACAATTATTTCTGAAATATTTATATGCAAGTATTCCAGATATATGCATAGAAATATGAATATATTTGTTAAAATAATATGTTCTTCTGTTTTTTGATAAAAAATTGCATACATATATGCATATATCAAAAATGGCTGCATATTTGTCCGCAACTTTTAATCATAAGTTCAGCAAAAAACAAAGATATTTTCCTACATCTTACACAATAATTTCTGAATATTTATATGCAAGTATTCCAGATTTATGCATAGAAATATGAATATATTTGTAAAATAATATGTTTTTCTGTCTGTTTGATAAAAAATTGCATACATATATGCATATATTAAGAATAAATGCATACTTGTGCGCAACTTAAATGTAATAAAACCTGCTGCGCCAATTAAATGTAAAAAATCAAAAAGATATTTTATATTGTTTGCTGGAATATAGAGTAAAAGCCAGATCTTGAAACAACTTGATTATAGAAATACATTTTACCATGCTCAAGCATATAGTATCAAAATTATCAGCAAGTAAATTAGCTGCATAAATATCAGTGACTTAAAAAGACAACTTAATACAACTCTGAGCAATCAAAGAAACATGAAAAAATTAGATTGATGACACAGCAATTCCAACAACAGAAAATCAAGTACCTTTCGATGTCTGGCATAAATATCAGTGAGGTTAAGGTGGTGATTTTCGAGCTTCAATGGAGAAGAAAAGCACTGTTCCAACCGCGATGCAAGATGAAAGGACAGGAAACAGCGGTGCTCGGTGGAGGCAAATCCTGGAAGCAGACGCTGACTGGCATGGACTCGGATCTCGATTGAGGGCCGAGAAGGAAACAGTCGTTGGAGATGGCGACTTAATTTCCGCTGCCATGGATTTGATTTAGGGTTCGGTGCTGGAGCCGCTGCCATGGATTTGATTTAGGGTTCGGTGCTGGAGCCGCCGCCATGCTTTTGGTGTTGTAGCCGCCGCCATGGATTTAGGTTTGAAGCGCCGCCATGGATTTAGGTTTACAGAAAATTGTGTTTTGTGATGTAAAAAAACAATACGTAACCTATAAACAATAACTAAGGGCATTTCCGGAAATGTAAAAGCTGTGTTTTAAAAATAGGGATGAGATTTAAGTGTTTCAAAAGAGAAGGATGTGAGCCTAATTAACTTTAGTTTTAAGGATGTGAGCCTAATATTCACTTAAAATATATATAAATTCCACAACGACTTTTCTAAATTTTAAACTGGCCATAACTTTCAATATATAAAGTGAAATTTCAATTTTTCAGATTCGTTAGAAAGATATTATTAAACAGATTTAAATATTTCTTGTTTCGCTCAATTCTGATTTATTTTGAATCTGGTACAGTCAGTCAAAGTTCGAAATCAAATTTTCAAACTGCAGCGCTGTTTTAAAGTCCTTTTATATTTAAATACAATTTATTCGTTTTAACTTCGATTAAAATAAATTTTTCGTTGTTATTATTTAAAATAAATATTCTAAATTCATTAAAATTTCTAAAATAAAAATTTTAAATTGACCCCAAAATTCAGGGTTGTTACATAAATTCTTCCTTTCAACCTCAGAACTCCTGCGCTATCCACTTGGAAACTGGAGACTTCGCCCTTTTGAATTCTTTTGATCATCTCTTTTAACAAAACTATCGTCTTTCTGAAGAATAGATATTTTATCAATCAACGATGGTGTAATGATAAGATTGGCGATGATCACATTCTTTCTGTTGAGCGCATCAGCCACAACATTTGCTTTTCCCGGAGTGTACATAATATCAAGATCATATGCTGCGAGAAATTCTAGCCAACGCTGCTGCCTCATATTAAGATCTTTCTGGGTGAACAAGTAATTCAATGATTGATGATCAGTATATAATTCGAACTTCTCACCCAATAGATAATGCCTCCAGATTTTCATAGCAAACATGATGGCTAACAATTCAAGGTCGTGAGTTGCATAGTTCTTTTCATGTGGTTTCAATCGACGGCTAGCATAAGCGACTACTTGGCCTCTTTGCATTAATACCGCACCGAGACCTTCTTTAGAAGCATCTGTCCAGACTTTCAAGTCCTGATTGCCATCAATAATTGTTAACACTGGAGCAGTTGTTAGTCTTAACTTCATCTTTTGGAAAGCTGTCTCACATTCTGGAGTCCAATTGAACCTTGAATGTTTCTTAGTAAGCTTCGTTAAGGAACTTGATATCTTCGAAAAATCCTTAACGAACTTTCGATAATAACTAGCCAATCTGAGAAAACTTCGGACTTCTATGAGCGTAGTTGGCTGCTTCTAATTTTGAAAAGCTGTGATCTTACTGGGATCCAAAGAAATTCCTTCTTTTGATACGACGTGGCCAAGGAATTTTACCTCTTCTTGCCAGAATATACATTTGGAAAATTTTGCCTTTAAAACATTCTTTCTGAGAATTTCTAACACTTGTTCCAAATGTTTTTCATGCTCTCTTTCTGACTTAGAGAAGATCAATATGTCATCAATGAAAACCCGTACAAATTTATTCAATACTTCTCTGAATACCCTGTTCCTTAGATCGACAAAATAAGCTGGAGCGTTACATAAGCCGAACGGCATTACTAACCACTCGTAGAATAAATCTGGACCTCTGAATGCTGTTAAAGGAACACAATCTTTGGCAATACGAAGCTGATGGAAGCCTGTAGCTAGGTCCATTCGTGAAAATACATATGCGCCATTCAGACGATCCAATAAATCATCGATTCGCGACAATGGATATTTGTTCTTTAATGTCTGTTTGTTCAAGTCACGATAATCGACACACAGTCTGAGAGTACTGTCTGACTTTGGGACAAACACCACTGCTGCTCCCCAATCAGAGAAACTAGGCCTGATAAAACCCTTCCATACAAGTTGTTGAGTTTGATTGTCTAACTCTTCTTTTTCCTTCAAGGTCATTCTTCGAATAGCATGAACCACTGGCCTTGCTTTCAGAATTAAAGAGATTTTGAAATCTATTTCTCTACGCGGAGGTAAGCTAACAACTTCTTCAAACACATCCGCATAGTTCTTGACGACAGGAATATTTTCTACGTCGACCGGGGTATTCTATGTAACGACAGGAATATTTTCTTTTTAAGCAGGAGAAACATCCAGAGCTGACCAAAAGTCATTTTTATCAGAATCCAGACCTTCACATGGAATGGTTATATAGTCTCCTAACTTAATCTTCACCTTAACGACTCTGTCGGCGCATTTAACCTCAGCTTCATACTTGGTTAACCAATCCAATCCAAAGATAAGATCAAATTCGGTAAAATTCATGACGATCGTGATGGTAGGGAACCGATAACGGGAAAAAGAAATAGCCACACCACAAATCCAACTAAGATCGAGGGAACCCCCAACCGGATTATGGACAGTCATGGGTGCTTTGAGCTTCTTCAGATTCAGATCCAGTTTCTTAACCGCGTTACTTTCAATAAAGCTTCGCGACAGGCCCGTATCAAACAGTACTTTAACTGGGACATCTTTGACATTAAGCGTGCCTTCTAAAACATCTGGCCTCGCTTTACTGACTGAGGGTGCCGGAACTTCTGCCACTTCATTTACCTGCATTACTTCAGATTTCTTTAATAGCCGGCAATCTTGCTTTACATGACCCGTCTGATTGCAAGATTGCACTTTCTATTCTCTTGAAACTTGTTCTTGGATTTAAATTTATCCTTTATTCGTTTCTTTAGAGATCTACAGCTTATCGACAAATGTCCTTACTTATTGCAGTTATGGCATATGGCAGTCGTTATTGGTTCTTTTTTAGATTTAACCTTTTTCTAATTGACCCTAGGCTTCTTACTGAAATCAGACGCCGTACCTGCCTCTGGCTGTGTACTTGTCTCCGGGTTATCAGTTTCAAATTTCCTTTTGTTGCTAGTACTGGCTTCCTCTTCATCGCCCAAAAGACCCCGCTTATCCAGATCTTCATACTGGTAAGACATATATATCATTTCGGGAAAAGATTGTTGCACATGTGCAGTTACACTACTTTGGTACTTTCTTTGAAGCCCGTTAATAAACCTCAGATTCTTCATCTTTGGATTTTGAATTAGATGTGGGGTAAAAGGAGAAAGTTCATTGAATTTCTGATGATATTCTAGAATCGTCATATCTCCTTGAATCAAATAGTAGAATTCATCACTTAACCGCTCAGTTGCTTCTGGAGGAACAAATCTTTCATGGAAAATTTCTTTAAATATATTCCAGGTAATATTACCTTCTGGATTATCCTTAATAACGGTTTCCCACCAGATTAGAGCTTCGTCTTTGAGCGCCCAAGATGCCAGTAATCTTTTCTGATCATCTCTCAGCTTTGAACCTTCAAAAATCCTCTCAGCTGAGCGCATCCATGCTTGTGTTTGAATAATGGATTCATTGCCCGAGAACAGCACTCCACCCAGATTTCGATACTTCTTTAATAGAGCTTCAATATCTGGTTCTGACCTGCCTCTTCTACTTCTGCCACTCATTTTTCAATGTCTGCAAATAGCAGACAAAGTGTTAGGCTAACAGAAAAGGTATTTTTTAAAGCATAGAGACATATACTTGAATGAAAATGTGTCTATCAGGGTGTATTTCATTCTGCTTCACTCATTCTAGGATATTACTGATCCTATCTGAAATGAGTTGTTCGTCATAGAATACTTTTGATTCTATTCCGGACAAGTTCGTTAATATGTTATATTCTAGAACTAAGCTTAACCAAAGCTCTGATACCACATTGTGACAACCCCAAACCCCGTTCCACGGTGGCAAGGGTAATCTTTGGAATATAACACATAAACAGATAACAGCAGAAAAGAAATAAATAAATACACCAGATAATGTAAAACAGAATACACTGGATAAACATAATCATCAGAGTTACACAGTATACAGGATCATACTTAGTACAAAATACAGTTTCATCTTTACATAAGATGTCTACAGCGGAATCAAAACATAATATGTATAACAGGAGCTGAATAGCATAAAAAGAAAGAAGTGATAGAATCCATCTTCAGCTCCATAGCTATCCAGAAAAAGCCTGCTAAAACCTGAATACAAGGCTGCCCATGTAAAAAATAAGGCACCCGAGTTTGCAAGTGAAACAAACTACGAGTCAGTTGTGGGACTGGTACGAGAAATCTACTACTTAACTTATTTTATAATAAGGCCAATCACAGGACCATGCCGCTAATGCAGAACGGGCTTACTCCATTGGATTGCCAGTGCTCAAAACAAGTAAATCATTTAAATATCGCAAAGCTTTTTATAAAAATGAAGCCATTATAAGACTGAGTTCCCATCACACAATGCAACGCAAATCGGACGATAGAGTTTTACCTTATAATGGCCAAAATATGCTTGATACAAATAAAACAAAAGCATTCAATATTATTACTAGTGTTTATATGTTTCAAAAACAATTTTAATCATAGACGGCATGAATGCCCCATACCACTATGTCGGCATATATAAGTAAACAATCAAGATCGCGCGATGTCGTATTTGGAAATTGGAATTCCGTCATGAACCAAGGAAAGGGATCGTCCTTATTGCTTCGAGACGCTCTAGCCCGCTCCTCAGGATCAGAATGCATCGACCCTTGGATCGTCAAGGCCGGTCCACACGGAGTGGATTAAAATACCTGAACACTGCGTTTCCCCGCCCTATGGCCCGTCAACTGGTCATATACCAACCAAACCATCGGCCCCGGAGCGACTGATATAACCGAGGCGCCTCGCTATCTATCATCCACATAAGTAAAATGCCTGGGTGTGTAAAACCCAAAACATCACTCCTAGCTAGAAGGAAACGCAGGTCCTCCCTGAAGTCCTCTCCCGTTTCTGGTCCATACCGGGGTGTGAGGCTCGCGAATCAACGCTAAACACAAAGCTAGCTATTTAAAGACGTGCTTTGATCATCAACCACAAGGCTCTATTTTTCAACAAAAGCCTTGATCAAAACATCTTTGTATGCCACGTTGTCAATCTACAATGTCATACACACATCCATTCACAAGTTCGTTCTAGGTCTGAACGAAACCGGAGGCACCTTATTCCTCTCCCGTATGTCCAATACAGGAGAGAGGCCCTCACACATCTGAACGATCAATAAGTACATCCGGACGACCACCACTGTAACCCTTTCAGGGCAGCAACTCCCATCAAAGGCATCAGTAGGCATCCATTTGATGTGAAGATCCACGGTCTTGCACCGTCTTCACGTAACACCCCGCATTTTTAAGACAATTAAAAGTATGCAAATATGTGTATATATTATGTACATAAATATATTTAAAGGAAGACTAAAATAATAATAATATATAAGTGCATTGAAATGAAGTAAAATGAATTGCATGCAATATATATATATATATATATATAAATTAGAAAGAAGGTAGAATGCAAACCTAGTAAATTGCAATAAAAAGCATTAATGTAGTTTGTGGCATATGTGGCAAAGCAATTAACAAAGAAACGCCATGGAAAATGCATGAAAAGAGAAAGAAGTGAATTGGCACATGTAATTAATTATGTACATATAGACATATGCAAGAATAAATTAATGCATGTAGTAGGCGTTTAAATAGGGAGCATCGTGCAATGAAGATAATAAAAGCATGTAAGAGAGATTAATGTGCTAAGAAAATGCACGCAATTAATACAAAAATGCATGTAAATAAATTAATAAACGCATTAAAATTAAATTGATTGATTACGTGCAATCAAAGCAAAGCAATTAAAGGATTGCTACGATGAAATAGTTAAAGGAAGAAAGTAGGCCATATTATATATATAAGATAATGGTGATACATAATTTAAATAAAGTGGACACATGTGGTAGAGAAAACATTAATGCATTTAAAAAGAGAACATTAAAAATGTATGCATTAGAAAAGAGAGCAATTAGTGCAACCAAAAGAAAATATGTGAATAATAAGCACACTAAAAATAGTGCATTAAAGAGAAAGATGATATTGCATTAAAGATAGTGCATGTGTGCGATGCATTAAGAAAAAAATGTTATAAACATTAAAATGCAGCGATGAATTAATAGCCAATATAAGGCATGTATATATATATATATATATATACATGCAATTCAAAAAGTAAGAGTATAAATCAACAAGCCACAATTGGAGGAAGGTTAATGCTATTAAATAACATTCGAATCAAATATGCATGCAAGATAAAAAAAAGAAGCATAGAAACAATGAAATTCAAATAATCAGAAGTGTATGTACTTATACATATGAAAAATTGAAATTCATAATAAATGAATTAATTGCATTAAAAAGCATGCATATATGAGCATGCAATTCAAACCTGATTGAGATGTATAACACACACAATTAATTAAAGGAGGTATAACATGCCAGTAATAAACCTTTAATTAGTAAACATTAGCAAAACAATCAACGCAATCAAAAAAATTCGCTTGGACCTAGCATGGTTCAGTGCATGTGCGTGTGACGTTTCTTTACTGATGTGTGTCGTTTGGATTTGATTTAATTAAA
The DNA here is from genome assembly GCA_030737875.1 of Allium sativum. Lineage (NCBI taxonomy): Eukaryota > Viridiplantae > Streptophyta > Magnoliopsida > Asparagales > Amaryllidaceae > Allium > Allium sativum. The sequence continues at coordinate 94,794,573 of CM060923.1, forward strand.
TCTATTGGTTCAGACCCTTCTACTACATCTATAAATAAGAACCTATTCTCATTCATTTCTTCACCTAAAACTATGGCGATGCCATGAAGCTACTCCAACCTATTCTTCTTCTTCTTCAACTAAAATAAAAAGAGATTAAAGATCTATAATTCAACTTCTGCAACTACTCTTCTCTTAGATCCAATCAAAGCGAGATTCTGAATCCAATTAGAAGAGAATAATGGCATGTTAAACCAGATCCAGAATTCGGAAAGCAAATCATTGTGAGTGGAATTAAACTATGACTTTTATTGATAATGTTATAGTTATCGTTTAGCATTCCCATATATATATATATATATATGTGTGTGTGTGTGTGTGTAAATAGTGAAATTGCAAGTTTGACTAAAAATTGCGATTATAACAAGTTGAAACGTAAAAATGAATAGATCTGGGAATTCTCGTCTTGAATATAGTAAATTATGGGAATGGTTAGCATGTCATGACATCAATAATTTGTTTATTTAACCAGTTGAACGTTTACATGATTTATAGAATAACATTGAACATGTAATCGGATTAGTCAGAGTATTATACAGTTCACATGAAAAACTGTCATAATTATGTACAAGGAATGGCTTGAGTAAGTGTATGACTATATTGACCAAATTATGTTTAAAGATCTGAATTTGATAATTTAGGTATGAAATGGGACATTCTAAATAGTGATTTGGGGTATAAATTAGAACGTATGTGAATATGAATTTTAGGCATAAATTGGAAAATAGACGTGGGTTTGGGTTGGTGCAATATATATTTATACATACATATATATATGCCTTAATTTATGATATGGGCATAATTAAAAGTGAATTAAAAACAGGCATAAAAGTCTATAATTTCAATAGTGAATTAGGCACAATTCAAATGGGGAAAGGTTTAATTGATTAATTAATTAAATAATAATGAAATGTTTAGAAATTACAATTAGGAATTGTAATTGTACTTATGACACGAGGTTAGGTTACATTAGTGGTGGAAGTCTGCCCGGACCCGACCGGCATATCCAGCAGCCACAAAGGTTGAACCTAATGTGGGAGGTCTAAGTACGTAAATACGAATCGGGATAAGACACGAGGTTAGACCCAACTGTGGAATAAGACTGCCCGGACCCGACCGGCATATCCAGCATCCACACGTTGTAGGCCTAATGTGGGAGGTCTAGCCCATTATAACCATAATTGGACATGGAAATGAATTAGAATACTTAACCCAATTAAATCTGTAGTGGTGTTACGAACCATTTGAATTGGGTAGGGGTTAAGTAAACATGTTAAAGAAATAGGAAAGGTTAAGTTATTCTTAATTACTGCCATAATAGGGAATGATAGCAACCTATTATGAACATATAGGGGAAATATGAAAGTCATATAATAGGTAGACTTGTCCTAGGAATAAGGGAAGATGATAATAAGACTAAAGAATAGGATAACTTATATTATAAAATAAGTTGAATACAAACTACAAAGTGATAATGAGGAATCTACTGATAAACATAACGTGAGTTATGATTAGAAAACCTTAGTTAGGAGAACTAAGTAAATAACGATAAAGATAACTAAGTAGTAAACCTTAGTTAAGAGAACTAAGTAATAAACCTTAGTTAAGAGAAATAAGTAATAAGCCTTAGTTATGAAAACTAAGCAATAAGCCTTAGTTAAGAAAACTAAGCAAACAACGATGGATTGTGGCGACATCAATAGATGGAAGTATAACTGAATAAGAAGATAGACATGAGGAAAAACTTATATACGAAATATGTTAGGATGGATAATGGGGTACAAAGCTTATTAATGAAACTTATAAGCAATGTGTCATATATGAAACATTAATAAGCGAGGGTAACTTGGTAAACTTGAAAAGGAAATCAATGAGAAGGAGAATAACTATGTTAAATGTGAAAACTCACGAGGTGGCGCAAGCGCGTAATTAATGGTTAGACATAGGGTCTAATGACATATAAAACTGAGGCGCTTGGACCAGTCCATACGTTAAAGGATGAATAACCATGAGGGGTATATCATCGGGATGTCAAAAGACACAAATAGGAGCGCATGACTATCTAGATATTCTTGTAGGCTCCAACGGACTGGGTTAAGAAGCACACGGCTTCCGAGGACGTAGGTTACTCTTGGTATTCCTCTGTGAGTGGCAGATGATCCGCCTGTGCTCATAGAGGTTAGGCCTGCGTGGGTGAACCAATGAGTATGCCTTGATTGCAATAATAAGGGGCAATCAAAAGACTAAGATGGACCAGCATGATTGGGCGAGTCCAGTTAGTGCCCTGTGATAGCAACTCGTCGTCTACCCACCATCTTCAGTTAGTACGTGAAGCGGAAAGGCGAAGAACTCGAAAAGACCATATACTTTGCTATCTAGTTATGGGTGAGGTTGGCCAATAGGATTGAAGGGCATAGGGGGCCGGGGTTACAGTTCTCATTCTTGATTTTCTTCGGTGCCTTTCATTTGTTAGTTGAGGGAGGGGTCTAGTGGGACCATAGCCACTATAAAAGAAGACCTTAGCATCTGAAATCGGCAGATATCGGAAAGCTCCCGACCGAGTTCCGTGTTTCTTGATTAGCCCTGCCACAGGTCTCGGGCGCACATATAGTGAACATGTGCAAATAGACATCGAGTACGATTGACGATACGTACGTAGGGAAAGTCTAGGTACACTCATGTCGCTCTGGGTGGTGTACCATAGACTAGAGGGCATTATTCGATGACATATTCTAGTAGGATCTAGAATGGCAGTCCAAATGCTTACGTAACACAGTGATGATAGTTTCATGCAAACATGGCGTTGATATACATACGACATGCTGCACTGGATAAGGGACTGCGTACATGCGGTGGAGACCATGTGAGTAGAGTATACCTTAATTGGGGGTAGCTACATATACACTATATTAGGTTAATCTACTAGAGAGTAGATGGGTGCGACGTGTGTGTAAGCCTTGAGTGCTAATAACACAAATAACCTAATAAATAAGAAAATATAATTGAACGGTATATGTAGGATTATCCAAGAAGTGTAGTTTAAATTCATTCACACATAACTTATGTTCTGACCCCCTCCTCTTATCATTCGCAGGTTAGGTTCATGACAGAGACTGTATAGCTTTGGATACTGGTTTAGCAGTATTATTATTAAGTAAAAGCTATGTTTCAACTACATTTTATTTTATTCCTTCCGCTGTGAGATGTTTTTCGAGCTCTGACATGTTTTTATGGTTTGGCAAAAGTAAGTTTTGGCGAAGAAAGTAAAAGTTTTAGCATTTTTAATTTTTGGAAGAAAAATGTAATGAAAAAAGCCAAACCATGTTTAAAAAAAAAAAGAATGTAGTAGGTAAGGATTAGTGCCAAGAAAGAACAAGAAGAAGTTTGAGGCTATAAGCAAATAGCAAGGACCATCTTGGAATCCCGTAGAATGCATAAGCATTGTGAGACCTAGAGTTGTTGCTTGAAAAAAAAATGTAGGCTAATAATACATAGCTAGGACTAGTAGTGACTACTAGATAGTGGAAGGGCAAGTAAGTGTTGAGAGTTGTGTTTGGACTTTTCTTTAGTGAAATAGTATTATGGTTCTTGGCCCTTGGTAGTAGCTGTGTAGGATGTTGAAAGATGGAAAGGCTTAATGGAAAGATAAGCTAAGAAAGAGAATAGCCTAACTAAGAAGAAAATAACGAATTCAATAAAGCAACAAACATGATGGGAAAAGAAAATGGAAATCTTAAGAGAAGATTAATAAAAATGAAAAATTTTCAAGATAAGTTGAAAAAGAAATGAAAATTTTCTTATGAAGTTGCGCTTGGATAGGAAAATAGGAAACTTTTTATAGAATAGTTACATAAAATCCAAGTACAACTAGAAAAGGTACATAAAAGAAAAGCGGAAGACGATTTTTTTTCCTTTTTATACCTTTTTGTAACATAAGAAATCAAATTTAGAAAATTAGATTTTTCTAAATTTCGAAATTTAATGATGGTTGGTAGGATTTTGGATGCAGCAATTGGATGAACTACGCTCTTATTCAATAAGAGTGTGGGAAAATTTGGGTGAAAAGTGTTTTGATTTTCAAAAATATTGCATTTATATAGAACTGCAAGTATATTTAGGATGTGAGCAACATGATTTGGAAATGTTTTTGAGAAATTTGCATACAAAGAGGTGGTACCAAATTAGGCATACATGCATTACTATGATGTATTTCACTTTGCACATGTGAACAATGTTTGCAAAAATTGGATGCACACACGATGGATGTATATTATGCAAGGGATTATTTATTTTACCCTCATCGAATTTCGAGGACGAAATTCCTTAAGGGTGGGAGAATGTAACACCCCGCATTTTTAAGACAATTAAAAGTATGCAAATATGTATATATATTATTCACATAGATATATTTAAAGGAAGACTAAAATAATAATAATATATAAGTGCATTGAAATGAAGGAAAATGAATTGCATGCAATATATATATATATAAATTAGAAAGAAGGTAAAATGCAAATGTAGTAAATTGCAATAAAAACCATTAATGTAGTTTATGGCATATGTGGCAAAGCAATTAATAAAGAAACGCCATGGAAAATGCATGAAAAGAGAAAGAAGTGAATTGGCACATGTAATTAATTATGTACATATAGACATATGCAAGAATAAATTAATAAATTAGTGCATGCAGTAGCGTTTAAATAGGAAGCATCGTGCAATGAAGATAATAAAAGCACGTAAGAGAAAGAGAGATTAATGTGCTAAGAAAATGCACGCAATTAATATAAAAATGCATGTAAATAAATTAATAAATGCATTAAAAGTAAATTGATTGATTACGTGCAATCAAAGCAAAGAAATTAAAGGATTGCTACGATGAAATAGTTAAAGAAAGAAAGTAGGCCGTATTATATATATATATATATATAAATATATAAAAGGTAATGGTGATACATAATTTAAATAAAGTGGACACATGTGGTAGAGAAAACACTAGTGCATTTAAAAAGAAAACATTAAAAATGTATGCATTAGAGATGAGGGCAATTAGTGCAACCAAAAGAAAATATGTGAATAATAAGCGCGCTAAAAATAGTGCATTAAAGAGAAAGATGATTTTGCATTAAAGATAGCGCATGTGTGCGATTCATTTAGGAAAAAAATGTTATAAACATTAAAATGCAGTAATGAATTAATAGCCAATATAAGGCATGTATATGTGTGTGTGTGTGTGTGTATACACATGCAATTCAAAAAGTAAGAGTATAAATCAGCAAGCCACAATTGGAGGAAGGTTAATGCTATTAAATAACATTCAAATCAAATATGCATGCAAAAAAAAAGCATAGAAACAATGCAATTCAAATAATCAGAAGTGTATGTTATAGATATGAAAAATTGAAATTCATAATAAACGAATTAATTGCATTAAAAGGCATGCATATATGAGCATGCAATTCAAACCTGATTGAGATGTATAACACACACAATTAATTAAAGGAGGTATAACATGAAAGTAATAAACCTTTAATTAGTAAACATTAGCAAAACAATCAACGCAGTCAAAAATGTGCGCTTGGACCTAGCCTGGTTCAGTGCGTGTGCGTGTGACGTTTCTTTACTTATGTGTGCCGTTTGGGTTAGATTTAATTAAATCTAATGGTTCAGACCCTTCTACTACATCTATAAATAAGACCCTATTCTCATTCATTTCTTCACCTAAAACTTTGGCAATGCCATGAAGCTACTCCAACCTATTCTTCTTCTTCTTCCTCTTCTTCTTCAACTAAAATAAAAGGAGATTAAAGATCTATAATTCAACATCTGCAACTACTCTTCTCTTAGATCCAATCAAAGCGAGATTCTAAATCCAAATAGAAGAGAATAATGGCATGTTAAACCAGATCCAGAATTCGGAAAGCAAATCATTGTGAGTGAAATTAAACTATGACTTTTTTTTGATAATGTTATAGCTATCGTTTAGCATTCCCATATATATATATATATATATATATATATATATATATATATATGTGTGTGTGTGTGTTTGTGTGTGGCGGTGTGTAAATTGTGAAATTGCAAGTTTAGCTATAAATTGCGATAATAACAAGTTGAAACGTAAAAATGAATAGATCTGGGAATTCATGTCTTGAATATAGTAAATTATGGGAATGGTTAGCTTGTCATGACATCAATAATTTGTTTATTTAACCGGTTGAATGTTTACATGATTTATAGAATAACATTGAACATGCAATCAGATTAGTCAGAGTATTATACAGTTCACATGAAAAACTGTCATTGTAATAATCCGGAAATCTGGGCCAATTTAAAATTTTTATTTTGGCAATTTTAGCGAATTTTGATTATTTAAAATGAATTATTTTAAATAATAACGACGAGAAATTTATTTTGAATATAATTCGAATGTATATATTCATTTGAATCGACGATAGAATATAAACATTTATTTATATTTATAAAAGGAATTGAAAATGACGCGGTAGTTTGATAATTCGATTTCAAACTTCAAATGAATGTACCGGGTGCAAAATAAACCGGATTTTAGTGAAACCAAAATTAATGGAATCTAATTGAAAATATCTTTCCAACGAATCCGAAAAATCGAAATTTCATAGCGGGAATCAAAAGATACGTCCAGTTGAAAATTCTGAATAGTCGCTATAGAATTCAGGCCCTTAAAAATAGCCATTTTGCAAACGACCTCGGATTTCGACGAAACCACTTTTGTTGGATCCACGATGTCAAATTATTGCTAGGTTTCAAATTTCATAATTTTTCGAATCAATATATGAGCGTGGCAAAGGAAAACGTGTTTGACCAGTTTCAGTTGATTTTAATCGACTGGAAAATGGCCATTTTTCAAACGGTCTCAGAATTCGACGAAACTATTTTTGTTAGGACCGTATCATCAATACGAAGCTAGAAAATATTTTTCGGGAATTTTTCTAGTTAGTATGTGACCCCAGTAAATTGAAACGTGCGTTCAAATTCAATATATAGAGTTATATGTTGATTTTGACGAAAACTGATCGAAACAGTCGAATCAGCCTGCGATCCATATCCCATTGTGTTCGGAATGGGGGTAATTAGCTATGGACGACAGGCGGTGGGTCTCGTTTCGAGGTCAAAATATAAAGTATATTTTTAAAATAAATAATTAAATAAATAAATAACTTCCATCTCCTATACCCTCAGCCCCCCCACCCCCCGTTTAGATTCATTTCAGAAAAGAAAAAAAACCTAGACTAACGGATCGACGCCGCCTCCCCCAATCGAACATCGCGACGCCGCCAGGGGGCCCCCAACCACCACCGCACCCTTCCCTTCCTTCTCCTTCTTCCTCCGCTTCTCCTCCCCCTTCCGACTGCGACAGCGCCCGACCCTACAACCACCGGCTCCAGCCCCCGCCACCGCGTTCGACCCTCCATCACCCCACACCTCGCCGCAACACCTCCTCCGCCTCGATGCTGACCTCCGCCTGCTCCCCTGGCCCACCAGCATGCACGCGACCTCCACCCCCTCGACAGTTCGCAGCAGACAGCCCCCTCTCCATTTCAACGTAGAAAATCGTGAGTTTTTAATTTATTATTTAAGATTCTTTTCAGTTTTTATATATATAATTATAGAAGGAATACGATTTCTTTGTTTCGGAGGAAGTGTGAATTTTTACAAGTTAAAAATCGGATTTTTATAATGTAAAAGATCGGATTTTTATTAGTAGAAAGTTATGATCTTTCATTAGAGAAAGGTTAGATTTTTCATAATAGAAAAATACGATTTTTGTTGATATAAAAATATAATTTTTACCTATGTTGAGTAGCGAGGAAAATATGATTTTTATATATTGAATAGCGAAGTAAAAATTCGATTTTTATATATTGAATGGCGAAGTGAAAATTTGATTTTTATATATTGAATAGCAAAGTAAAAATTCGATTTTTATATATTGAATAGCAAAGTAAAAATTCGATTTTTATATATTGAATAGCGAAGTAAAAATTCGATTTTTATATATTGAATAGCGAAGTAAAAAATTCGATTTTTATATATTGAATAACAAAGTAAAAATTCGATTTTTATATATTGAATAGCGAAGTAAAAATTCGATTTTTATATATGTAGAGAATACGGGCAAAGAAAGTGACAAGAGGCAAGAATGGCGAAGATTTCTACCTAAGAAGAGTCGTGGCGTTGGATTAGCTATTCAGTGAGAACTTCTCACCTTTAATTTAATTTTCCTAGTTGAAATATATACTAGGATGCACACGGTGTTTAGTAGCACCCGACACCCGTCGTCCACAGACCATGGACGGCTTGTATGCTTGTTTGTATGATTTTGATGTGTAGTTGATTGTGTGATGTGATGTGAAATGGAATAAAATATTTATATAGTTAAAAATATTTTATAGTCAAAAATAGAATTTTTAACGTGTATATGAAATGAAATAAAAATAAATAAATCGGACGATTTGTTTATATACACACATTTGACTGATATTGATTGGGACGATAAATTTTACACATCGCCCAACTGCACAAATAAAAATCTGTGTTTGTTTGTTTGAAACCCCACACGGGTATTGGGATGATAGATGACACACACTAATCCCAATAATTAGTTGTATGTCGATCGATTGATTGACAGACTGTTATAAGCGTTAAATATTTATATTTGATGCTTATACAGTGTAGAATGCACTTTGGATGATGGTTGATTATTTGTCATTGTTGATATATACATGTGTTGTAGAAAATCCATATAATTAACATTATATGGTAATTGATTGGGCCTCATTCCAGTTTAGAAGTAGAAATATTTGAAATAGAATATTTGAAATAGAATATTTGAAATAGAAATATTTGAAGTAGAAATATTTGAAAAAGAAATATTTGAAATAGAATATTTGAAATAGAATATTTGAAATAGAATATTTGAAATAGAAATATTTGAAGTAGAAATATTTGAAAAAGAAATATTTGAAGTAGAAATATTTGAAAAAAGAAATATTTGAAATAGAATATTTGGAGTAGAAATATTTGAAAAAGAAATATTTGAAATAGAATATTTGAAATAGAAATATTTGAAAAAGAAATATTTGAAATAGAATATTTGAAATAGAAATATTTGAAAAGGAAATATTTGAATAGAAATATTTGAAATAGAAATATTCGAAATGGAATATTTGAAAATATGAATATATGAAGCCGTGTTGATTAGATTTACGCCATTTTGACATGAACGATATTTATATCGATTTTATTCATTTTATAACGAATATCGAAAGTGATTTCAAAATCTGAAATTTTGAAAAGAATTGAAATTCGAATTAAATTGAATAGAAATGAATTCAAATTGAAATTGAATAGAAGTGAATTCAAATTGAAATTGAATAGAAGTGAATTCGAATTGAAATTGAATAAAAGTGAATTCGAATTGAAATTGAATAGAAATGAATTCGAATTGAAATTGAATAGAATTGAATTCGGATTGAAATCGAAAGGAATTGCATTCGAATTAAATTGAAATTGAATTGAAATCAATTTGAAATCAATTTGAAATGAATTTAAAATGAATTTATATTGGAATATTCAATTTTGATTTGAAATTGAACATGAAGTTGAAACTGTTTTGAAAATGAATTTAAAACGATTTATAAAGCACGTTTTGAATTGAAATCGACGAAGTATATATTATATATATAATATAATGGCCTGAATAGAACGCACCGCGCCGCGGCAGTTCGCGAATTTCGACCATTGACTTCGAACGGATTATTGCGGGAGATCCGACCATCGGATTCTCCTAAAACCCGAACCGTTGGGTTCGTATCGAAAAGAGCTTTCTAACGTATGTGAGGAATTAGAAATCTAACGGTTGGATCTGGAATTATGTCCAAATCAAATTTGAAAAAGGTCGCTGTAAGTGCAGCTCGATGGCCGTTGATGGAAATCGACTGTACGGGCCTTGATAAAATTATTAAAAATAGTAATAATTTGTGTAAAATCATAAGAAATGATTTGTGAAGAATTGGGATGAAAAACTCCATATTTGAAAAGATAAAAACAGATTTTTATCGAAATGAACTAGTTTTGAACTAGAATTAAAATTCTATTTATTTTTAAATAAATAAATTGAATTTGAAAAAGGTTTTAAAAGTAACCAGAATTTCCAATAATTGAACTGGAATGGATTTGAATCAAAATTGTCTTCGGAATATTTCGATGTTGGATTTCGTGATGATACACCGATATTGATATGGAAATTTGAAATATATATTTATATCGTTATTTCCAATACGATATTTGTTGGTCGTAGAATTTGATATTGAATATGAGCCGATATATTTTCTATTCAGAGCCTTGTATTTAATATCAAATGTGATTTGAGTTTGTCGTGAATGGTGTCTTCATCAACACTGTTCTTGAACCCAGTTGAGAAAAGATTAAATCTTTTTATTTAGATTTAATGAAGTGTAACAATTAAATGATATTTAATTGGAATTGAACTGGCATTGATTTTTGGGTTTATCGTGAACAGTGTTTTAAATAACACTCGTTCTTTAACCCGATAATTAATGGAATGTGATTTTGGGTTTATCGTGAACCGTGTTTTAAATGACACTGATTCTTTAACCCAGTTAACTATTAAAACTAAGTGGAGTTTTAATGAATCTTTAATTAGATTGAAATGATCGAGAATGGAGTATCCCCAGTTTTGCTCCAGGCGATAGTTAAATCTTTAATTAGATTTGAACGTGAAATGGTAATTGAATTTACCGATAACACCGTGGTGTTAGATATGAAGTATTACCAGTTTTACTTCATGGGATGAATAGGTTGGGATTGGGGAATAAAATAAATGATTACCCCGGTGTGGTTTGCTAATCCCGACTAGTTTGAATTGATATTCAAAAGAAGATTAAAGAATAAATTTAAAAGAGTTTTTCTTTGATAAAATTAATGAGAACCTTTCCCAAAGAATATTCTGAATTGGAACGAGGCGTATGTTGTGTTTGTGTAACACTTGTTTAATATATACGCGAGTTATTCAGAAAGACCGTGTTTATCCCATTCTGAATAACTGTTTCGACGTGGTGTCGAAGATGAAGACGATGGTTGAAGACCGGAAGTCTTCACATCGTTTGGGTGATTACTGATGATCTTGATTGGGATGTACACCCAAGAAGATGGAAACAGTTGGTGATCGTCCAGACGTACTTGGAGATCGATGGATATGCGGGGTACTAGGTGCCTCCGGTTTCTTTCAGACCCAGATCGGACTTGTAAATGGACTGTGTGTCTGACATTGGATTTTAGTCTGTGTGATTGATTTCTATTAAATATATATCTGTTTGGCAGTGGAGAATTTATTCTCTTGCTTAACGCCCTTCTCTGAGACGTACGAGCTCAGGGGTTATATATTGATGGATATCAATCGCATGGAGTGAATTGCCTGTGTGGCATGCCTAAGTGGCAATTGATCAAGGCTTCTGTTGAAAAGCAAAGTCTTGTGGATGATGATCAAAGCAAGGCCTGTGTGGCATAGCTTTGTGTAGCGTTGATTCGCGAGCCTCACACCCCGGTTGTGAACCAAAAACGGGAGAAGGATCCAGGGAGGGCATGCGTTTCTTTCTAGCTAGGGTGGTGTCAGTGACCTACCAGCCCTGACATTTATATACTTTTCACCTGTGTGGTTGTTGCTGTTGCAAGGCGCCTCGGATATATCGGTCGATCCGGTACCGATGGAGTCATTGGACTCATTGACACCCCAAAGGGTGGGGAAACGTAGTGTTCAGGAATTTTAATCCACATCGGTGGACCGGCCCTGTGGCTCCTAAGGGTCACTCAAGCTCTGATCCTGAGACACGGGCTAGAGCGTCTCGAATCGGTAGAGGACTATCTTTTGCCTCGGTTCACAGATGTAAACCCAATTTCCAAATACGTGACTTTGCGATTTTGATTGTATAGCCTAGTATGGCGACATGATATATGGTACCCATGCCGCCTATGATTGATACTTATGATTTGAAATCGATTTCTTCACTTATACCAATAATAAAAGAATTGTTTTAACGTATCAAGCATTCTTTGGTTATTATAAGGTAAAACCCTATCCTCTGGTTTGTGTTGCATTGTGTGATGAGACCTGGGTCTTATAATAGCTTCATTTTTCTTTATTTAGCATTGCGCTGTTGTTCTATGCACTGGTATTCTTGGGAGGAAACCCGTTCCGTGTTATACGGCGTGGTCCCTCGATTTACCTAACTTTAAAAATAAAGATTAATAACTGTTTTAGTTCTCACACCAGTCCCATGACTGACCTGGAGTTTATTGTTTTAACCTAAACTCTGGGTGCCCTTATTTTGACACGGGCAGCTAGTAGTTTAGGTTTTGCAGATTTATATTCACAGGATCCTGGTTTACAGCTGGAACGATATCCGGAAAGCTTTGTATCCGTATATCTCTTCTAGTTGTGTATTGTATTATTTTCCGCTGCTTTGTAATTTATTGTAATCTCTGATATTTTATAATGTGTAATATTGATTTATGCTCTGTATATTCTTGTATTCTGATGGTATTGTTGTAATATACATGAAATGTTCTTCTGTATGCGTTCTTTTATGGCTTGTCCTCGACTCAATCCGGGATTTCCCGTAAGGGGGATTTCGGGTCGTTTCAGTCATATTTATGTACAAGGAATGGCTTGAGTAAGTGTATGACTATATTGACCAAATTATGTTTAAAGATCTGAAATTTGATAATTTGGGTATGAAATGGAACATGTCTAAATAGTGATTTGGGATATAAATTAGAACGTATGTGAATATGAATTTTAGGCATAAATTGGAAAATATATGTGGGTTTGGGTTGGTGCAATATATATTTATATATATATGTGCCTTAATTTATGATATGGGCATAATTAAAAGTGAATTAAAAAGAGGCATAAAAGTCTATAATTTCAATAGTGAATTAGGAACAATTCAAATAGGGAAAGGTATAATTGATTAATTAAATAATTAATTAATAATGGAATGTTTAGTAATTACAATTAGGAATTGTAATTGTACTTATGACACGAGGTTAGGTTACATTAGTGGTGGAAGTTTGCCTGGACCCGACCGGCATATCCAACAGCCTTTAACGTTGAACCTAATGTGGGAGGTCTGAGTACGTAAATACGAATCAGGCTAAGACACGAGGTTAGACCTAACTGTGGAATAAGACTGCCCAGACCCGACTGGCATATCCAGTATCCACACATTGTAGGCCTAATGTGGGAGGTCTAGCCCATTTACAACCATAATTGGACATGGTAATGAATTAGAATACTTAACCCAATTAAATCTGTAGTGATGTTACGAACTAGTTGAATTACGTAGGGGTTAAGTAAATGTGTCAAAGAAATGGGAAAGGGTAAGTCATTCTTAATTAATGCCATAATGGGGAATGATAGCAACCTATTATGAACATATAGGAGAAATATGAAAGTCATATAATAGGTAGATTTGTCCTAGGGACAAGGGAAGATGATAATAAGACTAAAGAATGGGACAACTTATATAATAAAATAAGTTGAATACAAACTACAAAGAGATAATGAGTAATTTGCTGATAAACATAACAAGAGTTATGATTAGAAAACCTTAGTTAAGAGAACTAAGTAAATAATGATAAAGATAACTAAGTAATAAACCTTAGTTAAGAGAACTAAGTAATAAACCTTAGTTAAGAGAAATAAGTAATAAGCCTTAGTTAAGAAAACTAAGCAATAAGCCTTAGTTAAGAAAACTAAGAAAACAACGATGGATTGTGGCGACATCAATAAATGGATGTATAACTGAATAAGAAGATAGATATGAGGAAAAACTTATATACGAAATAAGTTAGGATGGATAATGGGGTACAAAGCTTATTAATGAAACTTACAAGCAATGAGTCATATATGAAACATTAATAAGCGAGGGTAACTTGGTAAACTTGAAAAGGAAATCAATGAGAAGGAGAATAACCAAGTTAATTGTGAAAACTCTCGAGGTGGCGCAAGGGCGTAATGAATGGTTAGACATAAGGTCTAATGACATATAAAACTGAGGTGCTTGGACCAGTCCGTACGTTAAAGGATGAATAACCAAGAGGGGTAGATCGTCGGGATGTCAAAGGACACAAAGAGGAGCGCATGACCATCTAGATATTCTTGTAGGCTCCAACGGACTGGGTTAAGAAGCACGTGGCTTCCGGGGACGTAGGGTACTCTTGGTATTCCTCTGTGAGTGGCAGATGATCCGCCTGTGCTCACAGAGGTTAGGTCTGCGTGAGTGAACCAATGAGTATGCCTTGATTGCAATAATAAAGGGAAATCAAAAGACTAAGATGGACTAGCATGATTCGACGAGTCCAGTTAGTGCCCTGTGATAGCAACTCGTCGTCTACCTACCATCTTCAGTTCGTGAAGCGGAAAGGCAGAGAACACCAAAAGACCATATACTTTGCTATCTAGTTATGGGTGAGGTTGGCCAACAGGATTGAAGGGAATAGGGGGCTGGGGTTACAGTTCTCATTCTTGATTTTATTAGGTGCCTTTCATTTGTTAGTTGAGGGAGGGGTCTAGTGGGACTATAGCCACTGTAAAAGAAGATCTTAGCATCTGAAATCGGCAGATATCAGAAAGCTCCCGACCGAGTTCCGTGTTTCTTGATTAGCCCTGCCACGGGACTCGAGCACACATATAGAGAACATGTGCAAATAGACACCGAGTACGATTGACGATACGTACGTGTGGAAAGTCTAGGTACACTTATGTTGCTCTGGGTGGTGTACCATAGACTAGAGGGCATTATTCGATGACATAATCTAGTAGGATCTAGAATGGCAGTCCAATTGTTTACGTAACATAGTGATGATAGTTTCATGCAAACATGGCGTTGATATACATACGACATGCGACATTGGATAAGGGACTGCGTACATACGGTGGAGACCATGCGAGTAGAGTATACCTTAATTGGGGTAGCTACATATACACTATATTAGGTTAATCTACTAGAGAGTAGATGGGTGTGACGTGTGTATAAGCCTTGAGTGCTAATAACACAAATAACCTAATAAATAAGAAAATATAATTGAACAGTATATGTAGCATTATCCAAGAAGTGTAGTTTAAATTCATTCACATAGAACTTATGTTCTGACCCCCTCCTCTTAACATTCGTAGGTTAAGTTCATGACAGAGATTGTATAGCTTTGGATACTGGTTTAGCAGTATTATTATTAAGGTAAAGCTATGTTTCAACTACATTTTATTTTATTCCTTCCGTTGTGAGATGTTTTCCGAACTCTAACATGTTTTATGTCTCTGTCTTTTCTACAGGATACCAGAGCAAACCAACTCGGGTTTCGATGGATTGGGTTTTTAGAAAAAAAATTGGTCCGTCGGAATTCGGGTTGTTACACTTCATATCTTCGACTTCTAACCGACGACCAATTATTTGAAATGAGAATTAACTTGGCCTTTTCAAATAATTCATGTATATTTAGAATTTCAAATCAATTCATTTCAATGGTTAAATTATCTGACATCCATAATTCAGTTCATTAATGTAATTTTCACGTCAAACACATTCAACCATCAAATATCCTATAAACCGAGTAAATTCAGTTTATTTCCAATTCCATATCGTTTATAATATTTTATAACGATTTATCGATATTTTTATTTATTTAAATATAACCAATTTTTTCAAACAACGCTTCAGGCCATAACGCAGCTATGGCGTTGTTTTTCTTCAGATTTGATTTACACATATTTGTAAATCAGGCCATTGGATCTTTACATATTTTATATCATTGGAAAGATCTTTTCAAAGCGGACCCAATGGTTCTAGTTTTGGGAAAATCAGTCGGTCGGATCTCCCGGTACAATCGTTTAAAGTTACGATTTCAAAATACGAACTGCAGCGTCGTTATTCGATTTATTTTAATTATATATATATAATTCATTCTGGCGCTGTTTTCATTCAGATTTGAATTGAACATTCCAGATAATCCAACCGTTGGATCTTTGCAAAGTTGGTATCATTGGAAAGATATTTCCAAAGCGAACCCAACGGTTTCGGTTTCGGGAAAATCCGATGGTCGGATCTACTGGTACAATCATTTGAAATCACGATTTCAAAATACGAACTGCAGCTTCGTTATTCTATTTATTTTAATTATATATATATATATAATATGTTTTTTGATTTCCAAACCATATTCATTTCATATATTTGATAAAATAATATTTTTAGCCAACAAATATTCATTTCAACATATGACTATCTTTAACACTTCATATATAGATAAAAATATAATTTTTATCGTCAAAACAATTTATTTCCAACATGATTATTTTTAACACTTCGTATATATTATAAAAATGTGATTTTTATTGTTAAAACAATTTATTTCAAAAATGAAGATTTTTAGCGATTCATACATATTATAAAAATGTGATTTTTATTGTTAAAACAATTTATTTCAAATATGGTTATTTTGAACACTTCGTATATACTATAAAAATGTGATTTTTATTGTTAAAATAATTTATTTCAAAAATGAAGATTTTTAGCGATTCATATATATTATAAAAAATGTGATTTTTATTGTTAAAACAATTTATTTCAATCATGAATATTTTATATACTTTATCTACATGATAAAAATGTAATTTTTATCTTTCAAACATTTTATTCGTCATATGAATATTTTCCCAACACATGAATATATTTCAATGCACGAATATAAATCAAACCCAGGAATATTTCAGAAAATTTCAGCAGCATAACAGTAGGGTAGTTAAAACCAGCACCATCCCGAGTACAGCTCCTCGCTCTACCTTAAAGCCTCGCGGCTTTTGACAATGGGGATTTCAATATCTAGTTTGTACGCAGACGAATTTTCCCATAAACTAATCCTATTGGGATTTCAACCACAATCATTCATATCAACCATTAGCATTTATCAACCAAATTTTACATCAAACAAAATCCAAACAATCACAACAACAAAAAATCATCCATGGTCTATGGACGAGGGAAGTGTATATATATATATACGTATATAAATATATTTCGATTCCATTTCAATATTATTTCAATTCCATTCAACGCCCATATGATTTTTACAACGCATATATAACTTATATATTGCATATACAACTTATACAATGCTTATACATGAGGTGCAATGCTTATATAACTCATACATCGACCGTATAATTTATACATCTCCATTCCATATCGTTTATAATTTAGAAATTTCACTTTGGGTTCCACTCCTCCAAAAATTGTAGGAAGCTCCAAAAATTCTCCAGTCTTTTCTAGAATGTTGAAGACGTCCACGCGAGTCCAATGTCTCTTGTTTCACTGGATTTCGACTACATAGCAAAAAGATATGATTTTTAAATGATAAACTAACTTTGCGACACTTTTAAACTGTTATAAATTGTTTAAATTAATTAAACCGTATACCTTCAGTTTGGTTCAAACTTAGGTCTCGATCTTGCTTCCAAACCGCGACGCTATAGGACGATCGGACTTCACCATGTTGTAGTGCTCCGAGAGAGCTTTCAGGCGCCTGAGGTTTCGTCCAACTCGAGCTCGAGATGGAGGCACAGCGGCGCTATGAATGTCGACACTTCAGGGGCCTGGATCTCAACCAATACACAACGATTTGAGGTGAGGTTGGTATGGATTGGAAGGTCTTGGGGAGTACTACAAAATCTCCAACTGGAGCTTCGAATATTATTGAGTGGTTTGCGAGCTAGGGAGGAGAGAAGCAAGGAAGCTCTTCCGCCGTTCGGGTCTGGAGCGTATCGGGGATTGAGAATGAAATGGATAATTTTGATTGGCCCGGCCCCTTATATTTTATTATTTAATTTATTTAATTTCGAAAATACCTCTTTCTCCTTACGAACTCCAGTTCAAACCCAACGATTATCTTCCCTAGCTAATTACCTCCATTCTGAACACAATAGAATATGTTTCGTGGGCCCATTCGACTGTTTTAGTCAGTTTTTCTTTCAAACCAAAATATAAAACATTCAATATTTGATTTGAACGTACATTTCAATTTGTCGGGGCCGCATACTGATCCAAAAAATTCCAGAAAAATAAATCTAGCAATGTTGTGACGATACGGTCCCAACAAAACTAGTTTCGTCGAATTTGGAGAACGTTTGAAAAATGTTCATTTTCTGGTCGATCCAAATTGACTGAAATTAACTAAACACATTTTCCTTTACCATACTCACATATTAACTCCAAAAATTATGGAATTTGAAACCTAGCAATAATTTGACATCCCAGATCAAAAAAAAAGTGGTTTCGTCAAAAACGGAGGTCGTCTGCAAAATGTCTATTTTCATGGGCTATTTTAAATCCATAGCGACCTTTCTGAAAATTCATTTAGCCATAACTTTTGATTCCCGCTATGAAAATTCGATTTTTCAGATTCGTTAGAAAGATATTCATAAACAGATTTAAATATTTTTGGTTTCACTAAAATCCGTTTTATTTTGCATCCTGTACAGACAGCCAAAGTTTGAATTCAAATTTTCAAACTGTCGCGCCATTTTAGGCCTTGTTTTATAATTAAAATAAGTATATTTATTTTCCAACATTAATTCGAATAGACTTTTGGTAGTTATTATTTAAAATAATTTATTTTAAATATTCAAAATCTACTAAAATAGCCAAATTAAAAATTTTAAATTGGTTCCGATTTTCCGGGTTGTTACAAATATGGAGTATTACCAGTTTTGCTCCATGGCATGAATAGGTTGGGATTGGGAAAATAAATAAATGATTACTTCGGTAAGGTTCGTTAATCTCGACTAGTTTGGAAAACCTTAAGATGGTTTAGAATTGAAAAGACAATGAAATCTTTTGTAAAGATATCCAAAGGAAGATTAAAGAACAAATTTAAAGATTTATCTTTGATAAAATTAATGGGAACCTTTCCCAAAGGATACAAATATTTAAATAAAAGAATATTCAGAATTGGAATGAGGCGTATGTTATGTTTTTATAGCACTTGTTTATTAGATACGCGAGTTATTCGAAGAGGCCAGGTTTAACCCATTCTGAATGACTGATACGACGAAAGTCGAAGAGATTGAAGACGGTGCAAGACTGACGATCTTCACATCGAATGGATTGGTTGCTACTGATTCCCATGATTGGAGTAGCTACCTTGAAGGGGCTACAGTGGTATCCGTTCGGACATACTTGTTGATTGTACGGATATGTGAGGGCCTCTATCCTATATTGGACATACGGGACGAGGAATAAGGTGCCTCCGTTTTCGTTTAGACCTAGAACGTACATGTAAATGGATGGTGTGTCTGACATTGTATTCCTTTATACTGTATTCGTTGATCTCTACTAAATATATATATATATATGTTTGGTGGCGGAGAATTTACTCTCTTGCTTAACACCCTTCTCTGAAACGTATGAGCTCGGAGGTTATATATCGGCAAAAACCAATGGTACAGTATGGATTGATAGTGTGGCATGCTGAGATGCAGTGATCCAAACTTTTGTTGAAAAGCAAAGTTTAGTGGATGATGATCCAAGCACAGCTTTAATATAGCACAGCTTTGTGTAGCATTAATTCGCGAGCCTCACACACCGGTATGGTGGTAAACTCATGGGTAGATCAATATACTTTAGAGATAAGGATAGACATCCTACGGGTTGCCATGGATTCGGTCGACTGAGGTTATTGGGTGTGGTCGCTCCACACCGGTAGGGATAGGGCACACCTCCCAATTCCCATATGGATAGAGTTTGCAGTGTTTTCCAATGCTTGGACGTAAGACGTGGTAACTTGTTTCCTTGATAGTGCGAATGTGCATTACGGTGTTTTCGCATGCTTGGGACGTAAGTCATTGGGAATTGTACTAAGCGATAGATCTTTCGAATCAGGAGCCACCAGTATGGAAATCCAACTTCCAAATACGACATTTTGCGGTTTTCATTGTATACTATATATGGCGACATAGTGGGACGGGCGCCCATGCCATCTATACATTTATATTTGAAGTTGATTTCTTCACTTATAGTAATAATAAAAGATTTATTTTAAAACATACCAAGCATATTTGGCTATTATAAGGTAAAACTCTATCCTTTGGCTTGCGTTGCATTGTGTGATGGGACCTGAGTGTTATAATAGCTTCATTTTTCTTTATTTAGCCTTGCGCTGTTTGTTTTAGGCACTGGTATTCTTGGGGGTAAACCCGTTCTGTGTTATATGGCGTGGTCCCTTGATTTACCTTATTTTAAAGTAAAGTTTTAAATAACTGTTTTAGTTCTCACACCAGTCCTATGACTGACTTGGAGTTTATTGTTTTAACCTAAACTCTGGGTTCCCCTATTTTCCACATGGGCAGCTAGTAGTTTCGGTTTTGCAGATTTATTTATATAGGATCCTAGAGTTACAGCTGGAGCTATATTCAGAACGCTCTGTATCCGTATATTTCTTTCTGTTGTGCTAGTTATTGTATTTTCCGCTACGCATTGTATTTATACATTTTATTTCCGCTACTATGTATGTTAATCTCTGATATTTTTCTGTGTAATATTTATTTATACTTTGAATATTCTTGTACTCTGTTGTAATTTTTGTAAATTGCAATGAAATGTTCTTCTGTTAGTGTTCCGATTTTTCGTGTTCTTAAAGCAGTCCGCCTTCTTGTTCGGTTTAGGGCGGCTGGGAAGCACGGGTCGCCACAGATTTCATGAATGTCAATCTGATGTTGGTTTCAGCCTTCGGGGTTGATATTTAGGAGGTTGTTCTCTTAGTAATTTTCATTTGGGAAATAATAAATGTTGAAGTAACGGGAACAGAAAGAGATTTTGTAACGATGTTTACAAGTGGAATTTGTTAAAACCCAAATTGGGATGTACATATATATGATTTGATTCTAGAATAATTAAAACCATTTTAAAATACTCTTATAATGAAATAAGAAGTAAATATTATGTTTTAAAATATTAAAATGGTAATGAGTTTATAAATTTTAAATTTAAAAGGCCAAGTGATGCTAAGTACTGAAGCAGTGAATCTATTTTATTTTTATCGTTGCATGGATGTTATTTGATAGTTAAATAACTAACTATTAAATCTTACCAATACGATTGTTGGTGAGGAAAGACCGGGATCGAATTTATACTCGAAAACCATTCCGAACCAGCAAATACGAAATCGTCAAAGATGAAGATTGCAAATGGAGCAGTTAAAGACCGTGGTACATAGCCTGCTATGCAAGAAGGCAACAAGTTACAAATTCTATCTTGGTAGGACATGTATTTTCTATTACTATGAAATTCATAAATGAAAATGAAGTAGTTAGTGGTGAGCTAACCATCCAAACACGAATTTGAGCAGTAAGAAAGAAAGATTTTGTATCTTTCTTGTTATCTACTCCTTCATAAGCCAGAGTCCGAAACGGAAGGGGTACTTGATAAATCACTCTGGACTGCAACCAGAATATTTTAATGGTAATTTGGTCGTGATAGAATCTGCGGATTGCAAGGACTACTCGCTACTGATCCATAGGGTAATTCAAGGATGCAGTAGGAGAGTGCCTTCGGTTTGTCCAGTCCCAGGACAACTTGTATGGACGGATGTCTGACAAAGTATTTCCAAAGGGATCACGTACGTTTATTTATTCAAACGTACCAAGTTGGTGGCATAGAAGGGAAACTTCTTTAGCCTGGCAACCAGAGTATTTTTGTGGAAAATAATTAGTGGTTTTCTGGAGGATTTAATAATGTGGCATTCAAAGTGAATGAGGGCGTGTATCAAAAAGGTAAATTCAAACCTCAAGCCTCACAACCGGGAAATGACAAAAAGAGGGCAGGCAGCATGGCTATGTGGGTCGCTCCCATTAGGATGTATAATCACCTATCTAGAGAAAACCCTTTTCCTTCTTTAATCTATTAGATGTTGTCCCTTTTGGGAAACGGTTGCTGATCCCAACCGTTGGTGATACACATTCGATACACTTAACCGAAATGAGTGGCTGGTCATGTGTAAGCCGGGTTGCAAAATGTTCTTGTTGAACCTAGTGTATTCCCCTCTAGAGATACACTATCGGTAGGTAGTTCCATACCTTGTCATAGTCGGAATCCAATCTCCAATAAGCGCCCGCGGTTTTGATTGTATACTATATATGTGGAGCGTGAGATGCAAGCGTTCCGCTAGATTGATATTTATTTGTATTTATCCACTATTATAATATCAGATGATATGTATGATTTCAAAATGTTTTGGGTTATCGTAAGGTAAAAACTGTCCGTTTTTATGTGTGGAATTTGTCTTACAATTATCCTTGTCTTTCAGAAAAGATTTGTTTAACTTTAAAATCAAGCTGGTTGATACACTTAAACTTAGTGGGTTTCTCACTCTGGTTCACCAGACTGACCCAGTGTTTGTGTAACGTCCCGTATTTTTACGGTATAACAATTAATTAATTTAATTATTTAAATAGTGATTTAGATATTTAAATGGTTGTTTAATTAAATAATATTGAATATTTAATTAATATTAATAATAGAATAATTTATTATATTTAATTCCGAAATAGTGGAATTCACAATATTGTGTGAATTGGATTATTTATAAGATTTAATTCGGTTCAGAATTGAATTATAATAATGAATTTATTATTTAAACGAAGTTTGAACATATAATTATAATATAATTATAATCGAGCTCGAAATGGCGCGGCAGTTCGTAATTTGGTGATTTGAACTTTAAACGAATATATAGAATCTGTTTTATGTTGGATTTCTGTGAAATAAGAAACGTTCGGAGCTGGTGAAGTATATTTTTCTAATGGAAGAGAAAAATCAAGATTTCGTCATGTAGATTGTGAGTTGGGTCGAAATCAAATTTTCGAAAAGTCGCTATGGAATCCCTTTATAATTTATAACAATTTATTTATATAATAAAAGGGTTTTCATTATATATTTAATATCGATTTAACCTGGATTTGAAATATCGAGTTATAAATCCAAATAAATTTATTTTGGAGCTGTATGATATTCAATGTGAATATATACAATAATGTTAATTTATTAATAATAAATTAAATTGTTTTTAAATATATTAATATTTAAATTGGTTTATTTAGACCTTAGAAAATAGCCATTTTTGCAAACAACCTCCGTTTTCGACGAAATTAATTTTGTTGGATTCGGAATGTTAAATTATTGTTAGATTTCAATTTTCGTGATTTTTGGAGTCAATATGTGGCCGTGCGGAATTTAAATTGTTTACTCACACCAGTCCCATGACTGACCGATAGTTTATTTTGTTTTCCCTAAACTCTTGGGTGCCCAATTTTTGTACGGGCAGTCACGTAGTCAGGATTTTACAGATATACTTGGAGTGATAGAGCAGGAGGCTTCAGGTTATGTAGCAATTGTTTATTTCTGTTGTGTTGTAAGTGTTGTACTTCGGTAATGATATGCATATTTAAGTACAACTTTATATTTCAAAGTTATGTTATATAGTATATTTTATTCGTTCTGCTGTGAGATTCGTATTACTCTGATTCTGTTGTTGTTCCTCTCCTTCTTCTATTCTAATTTTCTATCTTATCTATTCTCACCCTCTAACTTCTTTCTATTAACGTTCCGGTATTTCTGATTCATGAATAGTCGACACGGTGTTGTGTGTCGATTTTCGAGGTCGAAAATTCGCGTTCGTTACAGTGGTATCAGAGCTGAAGGTTAAGTGATTACCTTGGCTCTGTGGCGTAACTCAATAGAGATGGGGTTAGGAATACCCTAGATTGAGTTTGAATGTATATGTATGAGAGCGTATTTGTAGATTTTATAAAAATAGTTTTGTATTATGGAGATTTATCGGTTGAGTTGTTTATGAGTTATGGTCAATCAGTTTGATCCACTCTATCGGTAGGAGTTTCTAAACACTTGAATACGATGAACCGACATATTATGTTTTGAAAAGAGGGTAAACAAAATAATTTTACCCAAATTATATTTTGATATGAAGGATTTATATTGGAATGATTATAATATATTGAATGTTATTATAATCGAGTAAGATTATAAATTAAATGGTTATGTAAATAAGCAATCAGAATTCATATAAGTGTAGTATATGGAATCAGATGAATTAAATCTGAATTTAAATCAGAATTGAAATTACAACTCTGGAAAATTGGAAAGGTGTTTGTAAATGGACTTGGATTAAATATATGAGAATCTTAAAATCCTGGGAGATTTTAAATTGTTTTACAACCGTTGTGAAGGATATTTTGAAATAATTTCAAATGGAAGTGTTTAAAATTGAGTTTTGAAATGATATAGTATTGAACTCACTTCGATCGCTGGGAAATAACTCTGATAATGCTGGCCACATCATTAGTGCTCATTTTCGAGTTCTAGGTGACGGATTACTACCAAAGATATTGTTTTTGGAAATGTTTTGAGAAAACAAGTTGTTTTGATTCTGAAAGGAATATTTGATTTTTTTTGTAAAGGGTAAGTTGTTTAAAACTCTCAGGAGAGATGGTTTGATTAAAAAACAGATTAATAATTTTTTTTGGAAATTAACTGGAATTGAATTGAAACCAGTTAAGTGGAAATTGAGTTGAAATAGAGTAATACGTGTAAAACTGGATTATGGAATATAATTTGACACATGTGAATTGAAATGGATTGATTTTTGAAATAAAAATCAGATTTGAGTTATGAGACAAAGATAACTGATTAGAGAAATTAACCAGTTAATGAAATATGTGGATGGAACTTAACTTGGTTAAGTATATTGGGTTGGCGAGTTAAGAATTTGAAACCAAGAATGGGATTTGAGATTGAGAATGAGAATGAGATTTGGTTTGGATATAGAATGATTGGATTTGAGAACGGGTGAATGGGGATTGATTGGAATGACATTTGTTTATGCTAAATTGATAACAGATGGAAGTGATAAAGCTGAATGCCCAACAAAAAGGTACAAGTTTACTTTTTATATGAGTTTGATGATCTTATGAGTCTATTGGGCAAGCCGCTTGGCTGTTTGATTTTCTTTTGGATTGAAGAAGGCCTAGAGAGGCAAGTAGTAGTTGTACCGATTGAGCCGCACAAAGGAGACGCTGGAGAAATTTTTCGAAAATTTAGAGTGTTAGAAATTTTTTGGAAATTTTCGTTGTTAAGAATATATTAATATTTTAGTTGAAATAAAATGGGTTCAACTTAAACTGAAGATTAAAGTAAACAAATAATTTTTAACCCAGTTAATAGGGTTTGTTTTCTACCTTAGCAATTTCGAGGACGAAATTATTTTAAGGGGACCCGTATTTTTACTGTATAATAATTAATTAATTTAATTATTTAAATAGTGATTTAGAGATTTAAATGGTTGTTTAATTAAATAATATTGAATATTTAATTAATACAAATTATAGGATAATTTATTATATTTAATTCTGAAATAGTCGGAAATAGTGGAATTCGCAATATTGTGTGAATTGGATTATTTATAAGATTTAATTCAGTTAAAATTGAATTATAATAATGAATTTATTATTTAAACGAAGTTTAAACATATAATTATAATATAACTATAATCAGGCTCGAAATAGCGTGGCAGTTCGAAATTTGGTGATTCGAACTTTAAACAAATATACAGAATCCGTTTTAAGTCGGATTTCTAAGAAAAAGAAACGTTCGGAGCTGGTGAAGTATATTTTTCTAATGGAAGAGAAATATCGAGATTTCATTGTATAGATTGTAAGTTGGGTCCAAATCAAATTTTCGAAAAGTGGCTATGGAATTCCTTTATAATTTATAATGATTTATTTATATAATAAAAGGATTTTCATTATATATTTAGTATCGATTTAACCTGGATTTGAAATATCGAGTTATAAATCCAGATATATATATTTTGAAGTTGTATGATATTAAATGTGAATATATATGATAATATTAATTTATTAATATTAAATTAAATTGTATTTAAATATATTAATATTTAAATTGGTTTATTTAGACCTTAGAAAATAGTCATTTTTGCAAACAACCTCCGTTTTCAACGAAGTTAATTTTGTTGGATCCGAAATATTAAATTATTGTTAGATTTCAATTTTAGTGATTTTTGGAGTCAATATGTGGCCATGTGGAATTTAAATTGTTTACTCACACCAACCCATGATTGACCCAGAGTTTATTTTGTTTTCCCTAAACTCTTGGATGCCCAATTTTTGTACGGGCAGTCAAGTAGTCAGAATTTTATAGATATACTTGGAGAGATGGAGCAAGAGGCTTCAGGATTATATTGCAATTGTTTATTTCCACTGTGTTGTAAGTGCTGTACTTTGATAATGATATGTATATTCAAGTACAGATTTACATTTCAAAGTTATGTTATATAGTTTATTTTATTCGTTCCGCTGTGAGATTCGTGTTACTCTGATTCTGTTGTTGTTCCTCTCCTTCTTCTATTCTAATTTTCTATCTTATCTATTCTCACCCTCTAACTTCTTTCTATTAACGTTCTAGTATTTTCAATTCTTGAATAGTCGACATGGTGTTGTGTGTCGATTTTCGAGGTCGAAAATTCGCGTTTGTTACAGTTTGAAATGCTCGGGTTAGCCCGGGTTTCGCAGGTTCAGGTTATTGGACACTATGAAGTTCAGAAGACTTGCTTGAGGAGCAGACGTATCAGTATTTATTCCGATGTGTGTTGTACGTGAGGACATATATCTATAACTGTTCAGGTATACTGATGTACTCTGATTATTTGTAAGTTTTATATCTAACTCTCAATAAATATTATTTCTATATTATATTTTGTTCCGCTGCGATGTGAGACTCAGATGTAGTTGTGTTGTTGTTCTTGTTCTTCTTCTTCTACCCTAATATTTATTTCTTTCTTATCCCATCCTCTAATTTCTTTCTAATAATTATCTTGTGTTTTCGATACTTGGGTTTCGGCAAGTGATACGTGTTTCATGTATTATTGTTGAAATTCGGGCGTCGAATCCGCTGGGTCGTTATAGTGGTATTAGAGCTATTGGTTTAGTAATAACCTTGGCTCTGTGGTGTAACTCGATAGAGACGGGGTTAGTAATACCCTAAATTGAGTTTGAGTGTATATATAATGAGAGTGTATTTGTAGATTTTATATCCAAATGTTTTATATTGTGTAGTATGATCGTATCAAGTATTGAGAAGCATTTGAACTAGCAACCGACACAATATTGTTTTATAAAGAAGATAAATGAAATAATTTTACTCAGATTATATATTTTTATTGAAATAAATAATTTTATCGAATTATTGAGTTATTGGTGTGATTGTTCAGTTGATTTGATTTGAATAGAATTTAAATTGGATTGGAAATTTAAAATGGGTTAATATAGCCAAAGGAGATTTCACGTACGAAATCAGTAAACGAGACTGAGATAAAATCAAAAATTGGATTCTAAAATAGAGGAGAATTTATCAGAAAATCGATTAGTTTGTTTAATATGGAATTGGAATTTAACTTGGTTGATTAATTTAAAAATGGATAGTGGAGTTAGAATGGATATTGGAGTTAAATAAAATCAATTTGGAATGTGTAAATTAAATAAGATGAAAATTGATTGGTTGTGTATTGATTATTGTTGTGCATTGGTTGTTGTTAGATTGGTTGATAAGAATTCATCGTTTATCAAATAAAAGAGTTGAAGAATTTGGTTTTTGATTTATATAAATAGGCTTTTAGAAAAGTTAATAGGATTTGTAGCGTCTTTCCTACCTTACTAATTTCGGGGACGAAAATCTTTTAAGAGGGAAGAAATGTAACGTCCCGTATTTTTGGTAGTCGGATATTTAATATATTAAATATTTAATTGGAATTATAAATAGATTTATAACGTATATTTTGTTTATATAACAAAGTTTGAATGTATACTTTATATATAATTATAAAACGAACTCGAAACAGTGCGGTAGTTCATAATTTACGATTTAAACTTTAATTGAATGTAAAGAATCCATTTTAAGTCGAAATTCTATGAAATAAGAAACGTTTGGATTGATTTGATTTGATTTTAATTTTCTAATAGAAGAGAAAAATCGAAAATTCAGCCTATATATTGTGAGTTATGTCCAATTCAAATTTTCAAATAGTTGCTATGGAATTCGTTAATAAACGATAATGTTTATTATATAAATATTAAGGGATTTTATATATATTTGAATATCGCTTAACTCAAGGTTGTTAGTATTGAGTTTAAAATCTTTATTCATTTATTTTTTAAGCTGTATAATATTTAATTTGGGGAGATGACAATAATAATATATTTTTGTTATTATTTTGGATTTAAATTATATTATATTGTTATTATATATGCGGTAGAAACATTTATTTTCCAAACGACCTCTGTTATCGATGAAACAAATTTTATTGGAATACGTATTGCTAATTATTGCTAGAATTTCAGTTTGGAGCCAATTGGAGTTACATTAACCGTGCGTGCAATTTCAAGGTGAACCGATAAATTAAAATAACGTCGTTGTGCAAACGAAGTTGGTTTTCAACGAAATTAATTTCATTGGGACCGGAATGTTGAGACGTAGCGATATGTCCATTTGGTTGTGTTCGAAGTGCGTGTGTGTTGGTGCAAAATTAACGGTGGATGTTAAATAGCGGTACCAAGGAAAAATAAAACCTACACTAATTTAAACTATCCTACTACTCTTAAATGTCTCAGCTCGTCTACCATCTCCTTAAACCAAAAATGTACAGCACCTACTATATTTTTACTTGCCATTTCAATATACTGGAACACGCACATGCTATCTTTTTAAAATCGCGTAGACAGTTGAAAGGAAAACTCCAGGAACCTAGCCTACCCTCTATTTGTTTGTTTCTGCTACACAAGCTATTTTGTTTAACCACCATCAATGCGCATGCTATTGAAATGAAACTTAATGCAAACCTACTCTATGAAAATGGAATCACATAACACATAAATATTGAAATGACAATACAAGCAGCCAGGTACCCTATTTATGAATACACACTGTTGCGCATACTATCTCCCATCTTCCTTTCTGTCATATATTATTTTTCACCATCAACACAGTAGGAATTTTTACAGCCTAAAGACTATGACCATGACTTCCTTCATCTGTTTAATCAAATTAAATACCGATCAATATTTGCACATGTAGTTGCTGCAACTGTTTTATCAACGCAATGAAATTCCAGGCGCAGCCTACCCTTCTATCTTTTCCCCGCCACCGTTGCACATGCCATGCCTCTTTAACACCGACATATGTTTAATGTCAGAAAGCTCATTCTGTTGATAGCCTAGATGAAAACTCATGCACCTATGCGTACTATTGGGAGAGACGTTGTTCATATCCATTTGCTCTTGCGTGTCTAAATAGGGGACGGTGGTTCTGCTTTCAAAACAAAATACCCTGTTTGCTCTCAATGAAATTGAAACCAGCATAAAATGAATATATATATATATATATGAAACCAAAAGGAACTCAATGCTTCTATTATCATTCTGTGCCGGGAGAGTTGGAGGGAGTATACGAGTTGAGTTGCAAAAGGCTTTTAGGATAGGTTCTGTGAATGAAAGGGGAATGGGTCAAGTAGTCATAAGTAGGTGTCCAGGAAGATACGGAGTGGCACTCGGGTGATCTTTGGATGGAAAGAGGACATGTCAGCATGTTGTGGGGGATAAAGGAGGTTGCGCTGGGAGCCGATGGAACAAAAAGGGTATGGTGAAGTTTGTGTGTACGCAGTAATGTCGAGATGTAGATCGAGGTGGATGGCACAAATGGTGGCGCTGACGAGGTGATCAGTGTTCGAGGCGTTGCTACAGTGGGCGAACGAGTACAGGAGAGAGAAGATGTGGTTTCTTGAGAAGAGGAGGGAAAACTAGTATGGAGTGGGGAAGAAACACTTGCGTAGGGAAGTTTTGGACAAAGCAACAACAATTTTTTTTGATAAAAAATATATATACAGAAGACGTGGACAGACGAGAGAGAGCATGGTATAGGCGTGTAGCATATTTCCAAAACAAAACATATGAAACTGGGAAGAAATTATATGGTGAAGACTGTTTGAAAAGTATGGTGATGTGGAGTAACGTTGTATTCGGCATGAAGTTCATTGGAAGTGGGAAGATAAAGAGTGAGGCGTGGGGCTTGAGTCTGAAGTGTTAGCTCTTTGAAGGATGCTGCATGCAAAACGAGGTGAAGTTCCATGCTACTGAAGCTCTCTTGGGTAACGTGGGTGTCAGAGTTCCAATGAAGAAAGCGCAGGGTTCTCTAAAGCGAGGGAGCAGTTCAGTGGATGGGGATGTTGAAGATTGCCTGGATAGTAAATAAGTGGTGGACAGAGGGCTTATGCTAATGTGGTAAACAAGATGGTGCAGGTTCAAAAAAAAACATGCACGTGAGAAGAAGAAATAAAACAGCCTAACTTTTGCCATCCTAATCATCATTAAGATCTCCTAATTATAGTTAATTTTATACCTAATAAACTAGTTTCGTAGTTATTTAGTTGTTCCAATTCGGTTTTAAAATGCCTAAAACCATGTAAAACGTTAATAACCATATATGCCCTTTCGATGTTATATATATAACGCAACTTGAGATTTAGTTTTAATATATACGAAGTTACTAAATTTATTACTTAGAATAGTATATATGCAGTCTACTGTCTGTATATTTCATATATGCCTAGCCTTAACTGACCGTCCCTAGTAATTTATGTTTCAGGCCTAATTGGTTTCAGCGTGACCCTGGTCCCAAATATATATGTAACACAGTTTAGTGATGTACCAAACCCATCCTTAAAACACAACGTTAACCAGAGATTAGTAGGAAATAAATTATTATTTAAGTTTTAAAAATATTAATTTATATAAGGCGAATACGGTATTAAATCCCTAACGTTATCATATAGTGATGGAGTTGAATGAAACAAGTGGTGTCATATCTGTATCGATGAGTACGACAGATGGAACTGGATCGGATATAATTGATAGCTATTGGGGTTTTTAATTAAATTAAACGTCAGTTTAATTTAATTAAAACGAATTGTTCCAGCAACAAATGAATCAAGGTGTGTTCAAATCACTCAGTTTTTATCCCACTTATATTTATATATGCCGGGTTTAATTTGTGTGTGCTATGGTTGTTTATTTTGGATGATTACTGCATATATTAGTTGATTGTGACTGAATTAAACGTTAGTTTAATTTAATGGAAATCGATCATTATTTTAACGATCGTAACTAATTAAGGTAACTTACCTTGTTGGTCATGTTTATAATAATATAAACGTATAAATTTAGAATTGGAAGTTTAAATTACTGGTTGATTTTTTAGATTATAATCATATTTGAAGTAACATATTTGGATGTAGAGAAAACAGTTTGGAGAGTTCCAACTGGATTCCTTAATTATATTATATGTTATTTGGTGTCATATCATCATTATATAAACTGCTCTGATTTGATGATTGATCTTGGTGTGGATCGTTGACTAGAAATTCACCGTTTATTTTGTTTTAACCAACGGGCAGTATTGGTTAAGTAATTGGCAGCAGTTGACCTAGAAATCAATCATTTTGTAAATGGTGATTTACCGTCAGGTGAATTGACAGAAATGAAGTTGTAAAGTTTATTTTATAACTGAGGATGAATTTGAAATCTATTATTTTGAATAGAAGTTACTTAAAAGAAAATAAATATTTATTATTTACGATTTCAGTTTATAGATTATTTCTAAGGACCAATTAAATGGGATTATTTAAAATTAATTATATTATAATTAATTTAAAGGGAAAAAACTAATTAAAATTGGTTAATGAAATAACCATATTTTGAGTTGACTAGGTCAACCGTTTAAATTGGGAATAATTATTTAATTAGTGGTGGTTAAGAAATCTAATGAAATGATTTAACAAACATTTGATTAATATTAATAAGTAATTTAAAAAGAAACTTAATATTCATTTTTGTAAGTAAGGAAGTAAATTATTAATTTTTAATCTAAGGATTACTTTTCTTAAATGGAATTCATTTAAGTAAGCAATCAAAGATGAAATGACATGAAGATGAATTCTGATATGAATTTATAACTGGGATTTATATCAAATCCAAGTTTTATAGCGAAGTTATAAAAGAGTTTTTGTAATGACCCGCATTTTTAGAGATATATAATTAATTTATTTAATTATATAATTGGTGATTTAGAGAAGTTGATGATCGTTTAATTAAATAATATTATATATTTAAATAAATAATTATAATATAATAATATATTACAATGTCGAAATAGTCGGAAATAGTGAAATTCACAATATCATGTGAATTGAATAGCATATGTGATTTGGTGGAGTTTCGATTCGAAATATAAAAACGAATATATTCAATCGACGACGGTTTGAACGTATAATTATAATATAATTAAAATAGATCTTGAAATGGCGCGGTAGTTCGCTATTTGGCGATTCGAACTTCAACTGAATGTACAGGATTCGTTTTAAATCGGATTTCTGTGAAACAAGAAACGTGTGGAGCTGGTGGAGTATATCTTTCTAGTGGAAGAGAAAAATCGGGATTTCGTCGTGTAGATTTTGAGATATGTCCAAATCAAATTTTAAAATAGTCGCTATAAAATCGTTTATCGACCGTAACGGTTTATTCGATATAACTAGTTATCAGATTCGAATTTGAACAAGGTTCTTTTGGGAAGTAGTGATAATTTAATTTTTAGAATTTTATGGTAATTTTTAATTAATTTAATAAGCAACTTTTTATTTGGAGTATTTTGCACCCTGAAATCAATATTTTGAGGTTTCAAAATATGAGTTAATCTACCGGTATTATTATATTTTTGGGACCGTGACACACTGTACGTCACAATGGTATTTTTGTTTTTGTCTATAGCAGTCCATAAGCAAACAGAATTTTATGTAATGAATACCAATATTTTTCTCGATTGGTTTAAAAGCATGCATAATTTCAGTCTGTGATATGTGAGTCGTGAACGAACTCAACTTGTGTACTGTTTGGTCAGCAACTCAACATCTCTTCGTGAAGGCTATTTTTGGTGTTTGGATTCTTGGTCTATCATACGGCTTGGTCTATCACGTGTAGGACTGTTTACCACGAACTAAGATATTTCCGCTTATATTATATATATATACCATAACTTTACTGTTAAGAAATCACCCTATATAATACCCTTAGGGATTTAAACCTAGCTAGAAACTCATTTTTCTCGGCCAAATTTGTAGCCGCCGATTTCATTCTCTCAAACAAGGAAAACGTGGAGATTGGTCCTCCACAAAACCCAAAAGAAATTCGAAATAAAAATCAAAGTTAAATCTAAATCGAGATACAGATATATTCTAAAAGCTTATGGCGTCCTCCTCGTTTCTATGTCATTTTACTGGGATTCAGCTACCTTTGTTTTCGCTGGGAGTAACAGTATGGATTTGCGTTGGTTAGGGCTCATGTTGGTGAGCGATTCAAGCTTTAATATAGTTTGTTTTAAGTTCAAACTTCATAGGGGTCGCTCGGTTTTCTGTGGTGGCGTCGAGCTCGCCTGGACATCAATGGAAATGGGGGGACTCGAGTTCGAGCTGATTGGGGTCCGGTGATGTAAGTCGAGGCTGATGGCGGTTCAAAGGATTGAGAAATCTTGGTTTTTCAAACAGTATGGAAGTCAACGAAATCGAAGAAGATGAGTGTAAATTTCTGAATCCATTTATGGGAAGTGTTATTTCAGTACGTTCTTTTCTTGATTGTAATTCCAGTATTTGTTGTGGGAAGGTATTCGTAGGGTGATGTCGGGATGTTATGCATAGAGTGATGAAGATTGTGGTGGTCTTGGTTGATGTGGTTTTGGTGAAACAAGATGAAGGGTGTGTTTGAGCAGATGATTTTTGTATGTAGATGGATGAAAACCGAAAATGGGTGTTGAGGGAGTACTGGAAGCACGGCATGAAGTTTGGGGAAGAACTTGAAGTCGGGTCTGGTATGTTGGGGTTAATGGGCCGGTAATTTAAACAAGGGTAAAGCCCAATTAATCGTGATTATTAAGTTTAGCTTAATATTCAATGTTATATTATTTTCAAATCATCATAACTATACCATACGTTATCAGAATTCAGAACGGTCGGATCCGTTGGGATCGTATGGACGGGAGCAACACAATGAGACTGACCGGGAGAGAAACAGAGCTCGTTACAATTTATGGCGAAATAAGTTGTCCGGCTGAATCAAATGAACGCAAACCGTTATTTAACGATTAACGCGTCAATGTGAGTAAAAACTCACTAACTCTCCTCAATTTATATTTTTAATATAAATTGTATTTTATTTCTGTATTTGACTACTAGTTATGTACTGTTAATATGGACTGTTAAGTTGTATTGTTAAATTGGACTGTAGATTGGACGGTTAAATAATTGATTGAAAACAGTATGGATATATATATATATATCTACATATATATATATATATATATATATCGTTATTAAACGGTGATTTTGTTATCAGTATATTTCATTAAAAATGCAAGTGATGTTATATACGTTGTTTAACATCTGTGATGCAGGGAAACAGGTTGGAGGAATCCAACTGGATTCCTCAACAGTTATTTTACTGTGATTTATATAGTGTGATATATAATGTGATATATAATCTGTTGGCAATTATATGTGTTTGAACGATATTGAACATCGTGATTTGATATGATTGAATACCATAACATACCGGAATGTGGATAAAGGAGAATTTTCAAAGTGATATTGAAAATAGCATATTTATAAAATGAGATATTTATAAATAAGAGATATTTATAAATTTAAATATTTATAAATAAGGGATATTTATAAATTGGGATATTTATAAATAGGAGATATTTTAAAAAGGAAATAAATTCAAAACATTTCTTTTTGAATGGAAAGGCCTGTGTGGCGAGTTTGGGGATTTTCCCGATGCTCCCATTACAAAGGAGGTTATGGCGAATTTTCCCGAAAATTTAAGGAGTTAGAATATTTCAAGAATAAATTTGAAAAGGAAATATTTGTAAACCATTTACAAATAGAATTGAAAAGGGAACGTTATAAAAAGGAAATCATTTTTAAAGTGTAGAACCGTTATTTAAAAGTAAATCTTTTCAAATGAATAAAACGTTGTTAAAAAGGAAATCTTTATTAAGTGGATAAAGTTAATCGAATATGGTATTCGAAGTTAGTAATCGAATATGGTATTCGAAAGTTAGTTAATCGAATATGGTATTCGAAGTTAGTTAATCGAATATAGACATTCGAAAGTTAGTTAATCGAATATAGACATTCGAAAGGAGTTAATCGAATATGGTATTCGAAAGTTAGTTAATCGAATATGGTATTCGAAGTTAGTTAATCGAATATAGACATTCGAAAGGAGTTAATCGAATATGGTATTCGAAAGTTAGTTAATCGAATAAGGTATTCGAAAGTTAGTTAATCGAATATGTTATTCGAAAGGGGTTAGTCAAGTCGAGTTAGTCAAATAGAGTTAACCAGTTAGAGTTAATCAGTTAGAGTTAATGTAACAACCTGTATTTTTAATAACCTGTTAAGATATAAATTGAGGCAGAATTTAATTTAAAAATCTAAATCAAGGGAAACGGGCTATGCCATTGCGTTCGTCTCGGAAAAATACGCGAAATAGAGTCCGAGTTTTCGAAAATCGGAGTCCGTATGACCCAGTTAAGGCCCGTTGAAGTTTTCAGAAATTTCCATATTAAAAACAGATTTAAATTTTAAGTTAAAAACAAGGGTTAGGGCACAACTGGCGTCAGGCGGGAAAACTCCCGCCAAGACCCCCAAGTCGACAGGCATGTCGACATGGGTCTAAGGGTGTCGACTGCCCTGTCGACACGGGGTGGCCGTGCAGTTTTGCCTGGCGCACCATTTCTGATCTGGGCTTGGTTGTGTGGCTTGGTTCTAGAGAGTTCCGAAATCCGATGGACCTAATTCAACTAGGGTTTAATCCTATGGTCTAAATCACTAGCCTAATCTATAAATAAGACCCTAACCTACCCTAAATCATTCATTATTCATTCTAGCAACTAAACTATGTCAAAATCAAACCTCTCATGGCCTCCACTCTCTTCATACAATTCCTAAATCAATTTCTAAGAGATTTCCATGCATACAAGTGTATTTAGGCTTGTATGATCCTCTTTAGCTTGCATTAAAGTCTTGTTTCTCTATTTGTCATCATAAAGGAGGAGTCTTGATCAAGTTTGCTTGCATTTTGGGGTTTTATTTTGTTGCATAAGGGGTTTCTTACATTTGCTATACTCATTTGAGTCCGCATAAGCATTGTAAGCCCTCTTACCTTCATTTTAGAAACTCTAAAGTTAATATGTGATGAAAGTTGGGATTTATGCATGTTTAATAAGTTATGCATGCTTATGCGAGTTCACTATGCCATATTACACATGTTTGATAAGTTATGCATGTTTATGCAAGTTCACTATGCCATGATTTGCAAGTTTAACAAGTTATGCATGTTTATGCAAGTTCACTATGCCATGATTTGCAAGTTTAACAAGTTATACATGTTTATGCAAGTTCACTATGCCATGATTTGCAAGTTTAACAAGTTATGCATGTTTATGCAAGTTCACTATGCCATGATTTGCAAGTTTAACAAGTTATGCATGTTTATGCAAGTTCACTATGCTAAGTTATGCAAGTCCAACATGCTATGCATGTTTATTATGATATGTAAGATTCATCATGTATGTTGTGCCAAGTTCCCTCTTTCTATCCTTTATGCGTTATGACGAATATGTAAGCGATAGAATGACGTTGGGGGGTTTGGGTAAAACTTAAAATACATGAAAATATAAGATTGGGAATTTACCTATTAAGTTAGGTCTACCCCTTGGGAATTTACCTATTAAGTTAGGTCTACCCAAGTATTTGTTAAACTTGTAATTATGTTTTGAAAATAAAGTGGACATGACACTTAGAAAACATAAGTGTGGCCAACTCGAGGTTGGGTTGAGTTTGTAGCGTAATTCTACCCGGAACCTACCGGCTTAACTAGTGGCTACAAACGATAGGATCCAATGTGAGAAGTTGGTCATGTGGTGCCAAGACCCGAGGTTAGACCAAGTTGTGGTGTAAATCTACCCGGAACCCACCGGCTTAACTAGGTAACCGCAACAAAGTCTAATGTGAGAGGTTAAGGCACAATTAAATTAATTAATGCCTCATGATTAGGGTTAAGTCATGGCCCACTAATACTTAACCAATTTTGGGGATACGAGGGATTAAATGGGGTTAAGTGGTGAACTGTTGGTTACACTTAACTAATTTAATCCATGATTAGTGAGGGGTTAAACCACACTTAACCCTCTTAGAAAACCCTAGCAACGTGGTCTGTTCCAGCAATAATCCCAGTTTGGTATCATTCACAACCCTAGAGGCTAGGCTAGGGCGGGGCACGATTACTGGACTGATGTAAGCGACCAAAGCGATGGCTGAGTGGTACAGCGGTGCGGGTCCAGGCGGGCTACGGACGTGCACGTAGTCCGGTGTTGGACAAACTCGAGGCACGGGTACCAGTAGGTTTAGACTGTGCATTATTGCTTAGGTGTCTGGGGTTGACACCCGAGGGCTTGATACACCCGAAGGTGGACCCAGCACAGTCTGACTACAACCATATGTGGGCTGTATGGACACCAACACTTGACGTGTTAGGTTTATAGGGAGCCGATCGACTAGACCGTTGGGCTGGACCTTGTATTAAGGTCACCTCATGTTATTGGGCCAAAGTTTGGGCTGAGGGATCAATACCTGTTATGTTAGTTTGCTAGTACACTGTGGTGCAAAGCTTAATCTTCTTTATGTGATGACACCTTTATCTATTGCCAGTATGTTCATCTCAGTTTCCATCATGATGCTAACTTTATTAGTTTATAGACTGATCGTAGTAGGGCTTACCAGTCTTTTTGACTGACCTGTTTTCTTTCGCTTCTTCTCTTCCGTTTCCCCCCCAGGTTCTCAGGGAGGGAATAGTGGTGCTTAGCTTGGATCGCTTGCTTGTTTGCTGGATAGCTCATGTATGTCTGGACATTGAGCTCGCTATGGTGTATCATCTTTATTTTGGGGATAGCACTATGTATTTCAGTATTTCTGTTTATGATGTACTAGACATGTTTATTTTGGCAGTTGACTTTATGATGTACTAGACTTGTTTTGAGATGGTTTGAGATATTCCGCTGTTTTATTCTCACTTACTCTGTTTTACATATATATTTATGTTCTTGTTCTGCCTTGATATATCATTATGCATGCTTACCCAGTTCTAACGCCCCCCAGAAGCTAGTGCCCCCGAAAGAGTGACCCTAGCGGAGGTGGGGTGTTACAAATTTTGTATCAGAGCATATGGTTTACAAGAAAGAACAAAAAGTTTTTAAAAGACTTTTGAAAAACTATTTTCAAAACAAGTATAAAGTATTTTCCAAAGAAAAGTCTAGTATTTTAAAAGGCTATTCCCCAAAAAGCCATTAGCGTTATCCTTCGTTCCCTTGACCTAATCTTATCTTATCTTTCGTTTCAGTATGGCTGAGAATCTTGCCATCCCGGATGGAGTAAACGTACCACTCTGGTATAGGAGACTTCTAGAAGCAAGGGCGGTAGCTGGCCCCGCAAACCCTACTCCCACTCCTCCTCCTGTAGTTGAGAATCCTCCCCCTAATGTCCCTCCTCCGGTGGTTCCTATTCCTCCTCCTCCAGTTGCTGAGGCTCCTCTTCCTCCTCCTCCCCCTCAGCATCCTCAGGTTGAGTTCACGAAGGTTTGTAAAGACTTCAAGGCGATGGGAGGCAAGAATTTCCTAGGCACGGAATCTTTTGTTGAAGCTAGGAATTGGCTGAAAGACACTGAGGACTTGTTTGCTATCTTTAGGATTGATGACGAGAGGAAGATCTTATTGACAGTGTGGCTTTTGAAGGACGAAGCAGCCTATTGGTGGGAGGTCACCAATGGGACGAGGCCCGTCGAGACTTGGGCCGATTTGAGGGCTAGATTTGTGGCCAAGTTTCTATCTTCTGCTGAGGCGAATTTACAAATGGAGAAGTTCATTGCATTAAAGCAAGGTGATATGTCTGTCAAGGAGTATGTGAACAAGTTTAATCAGCTGGCCCGTTTTGGTTTGGATATGGTGAACACTCCTGAGAAGAAGGCTCTTCGATTTGCTAGAGGGTTGAATGAGCCGCTGCAGGGTTTGGCGATGTCACATATTCCGCATGAGGCTACTTTTGAGAGTTTGGTCGATATGGCTCTACTTCAGGGAGATGGAAAGAAAGAGGTCATGTCGAGTGATACTCAAGCAAAGAAGACTGATTCTCAGGGTAAAGACAATCAAGGTGGTCAAAGCAGTCAGGGGAATCAGAGCAAGAACAAGAAGGGGAACAACAACAAAGGCAAGGGAAAGTGCAATTACTGTGGTGCGCCTGGACACTTTGCTAAGGATTGTAGGAAGAAGAAAAGGAAGCTTAGTGGTGGATGTTTTTCCTGTGGTGAGACTAGACACTTCAGCAAGGAATGCCCGAAGAAGAAAGGGCAGGGTCAGACTCAGCGTGCTGGACCTTCAGGAGGGCAAGTTCATGCTCTCAATACCGCTCCAGTTCCCGATCGAGGTAGTGTTTCTGTTGAGAACCTTGTTTATGTTTCCGATCTTCCAGTTCGTACCTTGTTTGATTCTGGTGCATCACATAGCTTTATTTCATCTGATCTAGTTGATAGTTTGCACCTTAGTACTAGCTTAGTAGATGATCCCGTTTGTGTTTCGAATCCCATTGGGGGTTCTGCTCAT
This sequence comes from Allium sativum, assembly GCA_030737875.1. NCBI lineage: Eukaryota > Viridiplantae > Streptophyta > Magnoliopsida > Asparagales > Amaryllidaceae > Allium > Allium sativum. The sequence goes on from CM060923.1 coordinate 94,834,568, forward strand.
CTATCTATGATATGTGAGGATTTGAGGATCTCTATACTCAGTGTAGAGTTCTTGTGTAGTGCGTATGTTCTTGGTTTCAGGGGATACGGATTGATTTTGGGCATGGATTGGCTGTCTAGACATGGAGCCGTTCTTGATTGTGAGCATAGGGTTGTGAGGCTTGTGACTAGCCTTGGCAACAACTTAGAGATTTCATGCAATCCGAAGAATCCCGTCATGTTGTGCTATCTTGAATCTCTCGACTCGTCAGAGGAAACCCTTCAGTCTGTAAGGGTGGTCCGAGATTATCCAGATGTTTTTGAAGAAGTTAAGGGGTTGCCCCCTAAACGAGAGATTGATTTTCGCATTTATCTGGTGGATAATGCTAAGCCTGTTTCTTTGCCCGTTCGGCACATGGCTCCGCGTGAGAGACGGGAGCTCAGCAAGCAAGTAAAGGAGTTGCTTGAGAAGAACTTCATCAGACGAAGTATATCCGAATGGGGAGCGCCTGTGGTGTTTGCTACTAAGGCAGATGGTTCTCTTCGACTTTGTGTGGACTATAGAGAGTTGAATAAGCTGACTAAGAAGAACAAACACCCATTACCGAGGATTGATGATCTTTTTGACCAGCTTGTTGGTGCTTCTGTTTTCTCTCAGCTTGATCTTGCTACTGGATTTCATCAGCTCAGAGTGGCTGAAGATAGTATAGACAAGACTGCATTCAGAACTCCAGATGGATTCTTTGAATGGCTTGTTATGCCGTTCGGTTTGACGAATGCACCCGCGTATTTCGTGGACTTGATGAGTAGGGTGTTTCGGGAGTTCTTGAACAAGTTTGTCGTGGTCTTTGTGGATGATATTCTGATCTTCTCTAAGGATGAAGAAGAGCACGCGAGGCATCTTGTAGAGGTGATGGATACGCTTAGAGCGCATCAGTTAAAGGCCAAGTTCTCCAAGTGTCACTTTTGGAGAAGGGAAGTTCGGTTCCTTGGGCATATAGTATCTAAGCAAGGCTTGGCGGTGGATCCCGCTAAAGTAGTTGCTGTGCAGGATTGGAAGACTCCAAGGAATGCAACCGAAGTGAGAAGTTTTCTAGGTCTTGCAGGTTTTTACCGGAAGTTCATCAAGGACTTCGCGAAGATATCCGCTCCTCTTACTAAGTTGACGAAGAAGAACTTAGTTTTTGCTTGGGATATGGACTGTGAGCTTGCTTTTTAGAGACTCAAGAGAGCCCTTACCTCAGCACCAGTTCTAGCTTTACCCGATGGTGGTAAGATGTTTACCGTGTACACTGATGCTTGTGGCACGGGATTGGGCGCCGTTCTGATGCAAGAAGGCAGAGTTATATGTTTTGGTGGTAGGCAACTTAAGGTGCATGAGAAAAATTATCCCACTCATGATCTAGAGCTGGCAGCGATAGTATATGCACTCAAGGCTTGGCGTCATTATCTTCTGGGAGAGAGATTTGAGCTGTATACTGATCATAAGTCTTTGAAGTATCTCTTTTCGCAGAAGGATCTGAACTTGAGGCAGCAAAGGTGGATGGAATTCTTGGCGTCCTACGATTTTGATATAGCCTATACCCCTGGCAAGGGGAATGTTGTAGCGGATGCGTTGAGTAGAAAAAGGTTGACACTAAGTCCTCTATTTGTTGAGATGAAGAATTTAGAGTTCTTGGCAACCTTTGATTTCTCTTTGGCAGTTGAGTCGATGACCGGTTCTTTAGCATCTCTTGAGCTCAGGCCTACCCTTCTGGATCAAGTTGGGGCTTCGCAGAAGGAAGACCCTCAGATAATTGAGATTATGGATAAGCTGATTCGAGGGGAGACATCTAGTCACCTTGCTCGATATTCTATAGATGATAAGGGTTGGCTGAGGAAAGACGGAAGGCTTTGTGTTCCGATGGTGGAAGACTTGGTGAGGAAAGTTCTTGAGGAAGCACATCGCTCCAAGTTGACTATACATCCGGGTGGAGATAAGATGTATAAGGATATGAAGCGCATTTTCTTCTGGCCTGGAATGAAGAAGGATGTGGCAGAGTTTGTCTCTAGATGTGTTTGTCAGAGAGTAAAAGCCGAGTCGAAGAAGCCCGGTGGGCTATTGCATCCTCTAGAGGTCCCGCTATGGAAGTGGGAGAGTATTTCTATGGACTTTGTTGACGGATTGCCAAGGTCAAGAAAAGGGAATACAAGCATATGGGTCATTGTGGATAGGCTTACGAAGAGTGCTCATTTCATTCCGGTGAAGAGCAAAAGGACCGCATCTGGACTAGCATCAGTATACCTTCGTGAGATAGTACGACTACATGGAGTCCCTTCTAGCATAGTCAGTGACCGAGACCCCATCTTTACTAGTCAGTTCTGGAACAGTTTGCAGGAAGCTATGGGCACGAGGTTGAACCTGAGTACGGCTTATCACCCACAAACGGACGGTCAGACAGAAAGGGTGAATAGGGTACTTGAGGACTTGTTGAGGCTTTGCATTCTGGATTTTGGTGGTACTTGGGAAGACCATCTTCCTCTTGTGGAATTTGCTTATAATAACAGTTATCAGGCGAGCATTGGGATGGCACCATTTGAGGCTTTATATGGGAGACCGTGCAAGTCACCTACATGTTGGTGGGAGACTACAGATAAGCTTATACTTGGACCTGACATGATTAGAGATGCATCCGAGAAGGTCGAGTTGATTAGAAGACGGATGAAGGCGGCCCAAGACAGACAGAAATCTTATGCCGATAGGCGAAGGACTGATTTGGAGTTTAATGTTGGGGATATGGTTTTCGTGAAGGTTTCTCCTTTGCGGAATGTGGTTCGGTTTGGAACAGTAGGAAAGTTAGCACCAAGGTTTGTTGGACCGTTTCCAGTTGTAGAGAGGATCGGGCAGATGGCCTATAGAGTGGAATTGCCCGAGAAGCTAGCTGGAGTGCATAATGTTTTTCATGTTTCGCATCTCCGGAAGTGTTTGCATAAGTCAGCAGAAGTGGTTGAGCCAAGTGTTCTAGAAGATGTGGAAGTAGAGAAAGAAGCTACCTTGAGGAGAGCTCCGATTCGTATCTTGGGGACAGAGATCAAGAAGCTAAGGAATCGTGAGGTCAAGTTGGTGAAGGTTCAATGGGGTGAAGCCGAGGAAGACGCAACTTGGGAAACTGAAGAGAAGATGCGTAGGCTTTATCCATTCCTTTTTGAGGGTACACTCTCAATCTCTTTATCTTTCCATGTCTATCTAAGTTTATCTAGTTCATCGTGTCTATCTTATCATGAGAACCTTAGGTAGAATCCTTTGGATGAAACATGTGTTTGAGACATGTTATGTTTGATGGTTGCAAGTGGTTGCAAGTGTTTGCAAGTGGTTACTCGTGGATGCATGATACACATTAGGCACTAGATCGGCTCACACACTCCTCATATTGCATGTGCATGAGTGTTTATGCTTATTCTTGGATGAAATTTGTATGCTATCACATGGATGTTGCATATGGATGTATGATTGAGCACGCATGTAGATATTATACATTATGTTAGGGATTTGCATACATATGGATACATTTCACTAACATATTTTGCATTGATCTTTGCATTAGATAAGTACATATACGCACACTTTTGCATATGTTCATACAGCATTTAGAATCTTTTAAGGACAATGGTTGCTCGTGGATGATGTTTTGAGTAGATGGATGTTGGATGGTAGGATATGTTCTTCCTAACTTGAAGATTTCGGGGACGAAATCCTTTAAGGAGGGGAGAATGTAACAACCTGTATTTTTAATAACCTGTTAAGATATAAATTGAGGCAGAATTTAATTTAAAAATCTGAATCAAGGGAAACGGGCTATGCCATTGCGTTCGTCTCGGAAAAATACGCAAAATAGAGTCCGAGTTTTCGAAAATCGGAGTACGTATGACCCAGTTAAGGCCCATTGAAGTTTTCAGAAATTTCCATATTAAAAACAGATTTAAATTTTAAGTTAAAAACAAGGGTTAGGGCACAACTGGCGTCAGGCGGGAAAACTCCCGCCAAGACCCCCAAGTCGACAGGCATGTCGACAGGGGTCTAAGGGTGTCGACTGCCCTGTCGACAGCCCTGTCGACACGGGGTGGCCGGGCAGTTTTGCCTGGCGCACCATTTCTGATCTGGGCTTGGTTGTGTGGCTTGGTTCTAGAGAGTTCCGAAATCTGATGGACCTAATTCAACTAGGGTTTAATCCTATGGTCTAAATCACTAGCCTAATCTATAAATAAGACCCTAACCTACCCTAAATCATTCATTATTCATTCTAGCAACTAAACTATGTCAAAATCAAACCTCTCATGGCCTCCACTCTCTTCATACAATTCCTAAATCAATTTCTAAGAGATTTCCATGCATACAAGTGTATTTAGGCTTGTATGATCCTCTTTAGCTTGCATTAAAGTCTTGTTTCTCTATTTGTCATCATAAAGGAGGAGTCTTGATCAAGTTTGCTTGCATTTTGGGGTTTTATTTTGTTGCATAAGGGGTTTCTTACATTTGCTATACTCATTTGAGTCCGCATAAGCATTGTAAGCCCTCTTACCTTCATTTTAGAAACTCTAAAGTTAATATGTGATGAAAGTTGGGATTTATGCATGTTTAATAAGTTATGCATGCTTATGCGAGTTCACTATTCCATATTACACATGTTTGATAAGTTATGCATGTTTATGCAAGTTCACTATGCCATGATTTGCAAGTTTAACAAGTTATGCATGTTTATGCAAGTTCACTATGCCATGATTTGCAAGTTTAACAAGTTATGCATGTTTATGCAAGTTCACTATGCCATGATTTGCAAGTTTAACAAGTTATACATGTTTATGCAAGTTCACTATGCCATGATTTGCAAGTTTAACAAGTTATGCATGTTTATGCAAGTTCACTATGCCATGATTTGCAAGTTTAACAAGTTATGCATGTTTATGCAAGTTCACTATGCTAAGTTATGCAAGTCCAACATGCTATGCATGTTTATTATGATATGTAAGATTCATCATGTATGTTGTGCCAAGTTCCCTCTTTCTATCCTTTATGCGTTATGACGAATATGTAAGCGATAGAATGACGTTGGGGGGTTTGGGTAAAACTTAAAATACATGAAAATATAAGATTGGGAATTTACCTATTAAGTTAGGTCTACCCCTTGGGAATTTACCTATTAAGTTAGGTCTACCCAAGTATTTGTTAAACTTGTAATTATGTTTTGAAAATAAAGTGGACATGACACTTAGAAAACATAAGTGTGGCCAACTCGAGGTTGGGTTGAGTTTGTAGCGTAATTCTACCCGGAACCTACCGGCTTAACTAGTGGCTACAAACGATAGGATCCAATGTGAGAAGTTGGTCATGTGGTGCAAAGACCCGAGGTTAGACCAAGTTGTGGTGTAAATCTACCCGGAACCCACCGGCTTAACTAGGTAACCGCAACAAAGTCTAATGTGAGAGGTTAAGGCACAATTAAATTAATTAATGCCTCATGATTAGGGTTAAGTCATGGCCCACTAATACTTAACCAATTTTGGGGATACGAGGGATTAAATGGGGTTAAGTGGTGAACTGTTGGTTACACTTAACTAATTTAATCCATGATTAGTGAGGGGTTAAACCACACTTAACCCTCTTAGAAAACCCTAGCAACGTGGTCTGTTCCAGCAGTAATCCCAGTTTGGTATCATTCACAACCCTAGAGGCTAGGCTAGGGCGGGGCACGATTACTGGACTGATGTAAGCGACCAAAGCGACGGCTGAGTGGTACAGCGGTGCGGGTCCAGGCGGGCTACGGACGTGCACGTAGTCCGGTGTTGGACAAACTCGAGGCACGGGTACCAGTAGGTTTAGACTGTGCATTATTGCTTAGGTGTCTGGGGTTGACACCCGAGGGCTTGATACACCCGAAGGTGGACCCAGCACAGTCTGACTACAACCATATGTGGGCCGTATGGACACCAACACTTGACGTGTTAGGTTTATAGGGAGCCGATCGACTAGACCGTTGGGCTGGACCTTGTATTAAGGTCACCTCATGTTATTGGGCCAAAGTTTGGGCTGAGGGATCAATACCTGTTATGTTAGTTTGCTAGTACACTGTGGTGCAAAGCTTAATCTTCTTTATGTGATGACACCTTTATCTATTGCCAGTATGTTCATCTCAGTTTCCATCATGATGCTAACTTTATTACTTTATAGACTGATCGTAGTAGGGCTTACCAGTCTTTTTGACTGACCTGTTTTCTTTCGCTTCTTCTCTTCCGTTTCCCCCCCAGGTTCTCAGGGAGGGAATAGTGGTGCTTAGCTTGGATCGCTTGCTTGTTTGCTGGATAGCTCATGTATGTCTGGACATTGAGCTCGCTATGGTGTATCATCTTTATTTTGGGGATAGCACTATGTATTTCAGTATTTCTGTTTATGATGTACTAGACATGTTTATTTTGGCAGTTGACTTTATGATGTACTAGACTTGTTTTGAGATGGTTTGAAATATTCCGCTGTTTTATTCTCACTTACTCTGTTTTACATATATATTTATGTTCTTGTTCTGCCTTGATATATCATTATGCATGCTTACCCAGTTCTAACGCCCCCCAGAAGCTAGTGCCCCCGAAAGAGTGACCCTAGCGGAGGTGGCGTGTTACAGTTAACCAGTTAGAGTTAATCAGTTAGAGTTAACCAGTTGGAGTTAATTAGTTAGAGTTAATCGATTAGAGTTAAAACGAACTAGAGTTAATCAAATATAGTTATTTGAGACATAGTTAGTCAAACATAGTATTCAGGGTAAGTTGCCATCTTGTACGGCTGCTAGCGAAATTCGCAGGGCTGTAAATAGCCTACGGCGGTCGGATGTTTCCTGAGGGAGTCAGGCGTAACCATTGTGATCGCTGCGATCTAGAGTCAAGCGAATGGAGTTTAATCGAATATTAGTTATTCGATAGGAGTAAATCGAGTTGAGAAATAAGTTAAGTTAAATAAGTTGAGTCGATCGGGTGGTTCGACCAAGTTAGTCGAGCCTAGTTAATCGAATCGAATTGGTCGAACCAAGTAAGTCGAGTTAAGTTAGTCAAGTTAGTCGAGCCTAGTTAATCGAATCGAATTGGTCGAACCAAGTAAGTCGAGTTAAGTTATTCAAGTTAGTCGAGCCTAGTTAATCGAATCGAATTGGTCGAACCAAGTAAGTCGAGTTAAGTTAGTCAAGTTAGTCGAGCCTAGTTAATCAAATCGAATTGGTCGAACCAAGTAAGTCGAGTTAGTCGAGTCAAGTTAAGATTAGTCGAGTTAAGTTCGTCGAGTTAAATAAATCGATGTTAGTTTCATCGAAAGGAGTAATCGATGTTAGTTTCATCGAAAGGAGTTATCGATGTTAGTTTCATCGAAAGGAGTTATTGATGTTAGTTTCATCGAAAGGAGTTATCGATGTTAGTTTCATCGAAAGGAGTTATCGATGTTAGTTTCATCGAAAGGAGTTATCGATGTTAGTTTCATCGAAAGGAGTTATCGATTATAGTTTAATCGAAGTGAGATTTTCAAATATGAGATATTTGAAAGGAAGAGTTATCGAATATTAGTTATTCGAAGAGAGATTATCGAATATCGTTTATTCGAGAAGGAGTTAGTCGAATATAGGTTATTCGAAGAAGAGTTAATCAAATAGAGATTTCTCGAAGAGAGTTAATCGGCAAATTCGATTATATCGAATTCGGGAAAGTACTTATACTTTCCAGTGTCTAAATAGAGATTTATTTATTTATAAATAAATAAGTGTTAGGTTAACCATTCACTAATAAGAATAGAAGTTAAAATTAAAGTTAGATAATTCGAAAGTAGGGATTATAACGTTATCGTTATAACCAATGTTTTAAATATAGAAGTGGATTAGTAAAATTGGATCCGAGAAAGGCGTAAAGAAGTTGTTAAAGATTAAAAGATAAACTTTGACCATTTCGAAGTTATAACGTTGTTCAGTTAAGGTCTGAGAGGTAATTATACCCCAACTTGAGTGACTTCCTTCTTAACTAAGAAATGGTAAGGTTTGATCGTAAAGGAGTTTTGGCAATGTTTTCCAAAACAAGAATCAGAAATGTTTTCTGATAAAAGAAAATAAGAATTTAGAATATAGGGAAACAGGAGATAAGTAAATAAATGAACTAAAGAGATTTATGTTAAATGATGTTTGTTTGATATAATTTCCATCTGGAAATAATATCGTGGTTTGCACACTTGTTTTTCTTTGATAGTTAACTCACCGACTATCGAAGTTTTGACCATTTTAACGTTGTTAATATGGAGAGACCGGTTGGATTTTTATCCAAAGAACCACTCTGTATTGGCATAAGCGTCGCAAATCATATATGCCAAAGATAATTGAAGACGAAGTAAAATGCAAGGCTATCCTGTTTACAGAATAGTGCCTTCGGTTTGTCCAGTCCCAGGACAACTTGTATGGACGAAGGTTGTAACGACTGAAAATTTTCGACTCCTAGAGGGTCGAAAATCCCGGGACGTTAGTGAAAGAAAGTAGAGGGTGAGGAAGAAAAGATAGAACTAATAGAATAGAAGAAGAAGAAGAAGAACTTACATCATCAGAGTAAACACGAATCTCACAGCGGAACGAATAAAATATAACATAACTTTGAAATACAAATCAGTACTCGTATATACATACCATTTCAAAGTACAACACTTAACAACACAGCGGAATAATAATAGCTATAACCCTGAAGTCTTCTGCTCCAAGCTCTCCAAGTGTATCTGTAAAATCCCGACTACTTGACTGCCCGTACAAATTTAGGCACCCAAGAGTTTAGGGAAAACAAACAAAATAAACTCCGGGTCAATCATGGGACTGGTGTGAATAAAACTCCAACACCTGGTTAAATAAAGGATATCTTTCTGATATTATAATAATGTCTAAATACAAATAGATATCAATCTAGCAGAACGCTTGCATCTCACGTTCCACATACATAGTATACAAATAAAACCGTGAGCGCTTATTGGAGATTGGATTCCAACAGACAAGGTATGGGAGCACCTTCCGATCAGTGTACTCTAGAGGAGATACACTAGGGTTCAACAAGAACGTCTTGCAACCCGGCCACACATGACCGTCCACTCATTTAGCTTAAGTGTAACGAATATATTATCACCGATGGTTGGGATCAGCAACCATCCTTCCCGATAAGGGACAGCATTGAAATAGATTATAAAGAAGTACAATTGAATATTCTCTAGATGGTGATAATACACCCTGCTTGGGTATGGCCCAACTAGCCATGCTGCCTAACCCAACTTCTGTTATTTCCCGGTGGTGAGGTTTGAGGTCACGTTTATCACTTTGACAGATTTTTGCTTCAATTACTTTGAATGCCACATCGTCATACCCGCCAAATCGTTATCGATTTCTCAAGGCATCACGGGTATAAAAGCTAAGAGAAACGAATTTCTCCGCCACCAACGTAATACATTTAAAGAGATAAACATATATGATTCGTTAAGAATACTTTGTCAGACACTCGTCCATATACGTTGTTCTGGGACTGAATAAACCGAAGGCACTATTCAGTGAATCCATCCTACCTAGGCTTTTCACAATAGCCCTTGCACTTCACTCTGTCTTCAATTATCTTCAGCGTACTTGATTCGCAACGCTTATGTTAATACGGAGTGGTTCTTCGGATAATAATCCAACCGGTCTCTCCATATTTACAACGTAAATATGGTCAAAACTTTGATAGTCTATGATTCAACTATCAAATGAAAACATGTCGGTGTACAAACAACGATCTTATTTCCAAATGGAAATTCGATCGATCAATCATCATATGTTCATATTTCCTTATTTCATATATTTAGAAAATATATGTTATTAATCATTGGAAAACATTTCCATAGCTTATTTTCACATCACTATTATTTCGCAACTATCAGTCCCTAACTGTAACTAGTATGAGAACAATTCTCTAAGTATCAATCCGGAAGGTCGAAACCAACATCAGATCGTCCCTTAGAAAACCGTTCAACTTACCCTCTCCAGTCAGTTTCTGAATTTGCTTAACTCTGTTTCTTAAATTCTTATCATGAAAACATTTCATTTTCTATGTTTAGAAAACATATCTGACTATATTTGGAAAACGTTTCCAAAACTCATTTACGGATTTCCAATGAACGTTGTATAAAACATCGTTTCGCTTAATCCATTAATCGCTTATTACTTAACTATATTTCAAGTCAACCTTTTCTATCGAACCACAACTATTCCTTTGTCAATTCTGAAGTCAATCAAGTTGGGGTAAAATTACCTCTCAGACCTTAATTGAACAACGTCCTTTACTGTGAAATAGATGAAGCTCGTCACTCACTTTTTCCAATCATCTGTTTACGCAAATTCTCGGATTCAGGTTACGAATCTACTTCTTATATGAAAACGTTTGATTATAACTATAACGTTATAATTCCTACTTCTGCAATATCTAACCTAAATTATAACTTTATCTCCTAACTCGAATAATTTAACAGACACCTAATTTCTAAATCAATAACTAAATCTTGATTTAAACCCTGGAAAGTAAATAGTACTCTCCCGAATTCGCTATAATCGAATTCGACGTATAACTCTCTTTCGAGTAATCTCTATTCGATTAACTCTCCCTTTTTAATAACTGATATTCGATAAACTCTATTTCGATTAACTCCTATCGAATAACAAATATTCGAATAACTATTCTTGGTTGGCTCTATTTCATTAACTCTTATCGAATAACAAATATTCGATTTTCTTAAATGTGTCAATTCTTATCGAATAACTAACATCCGATTTAACTTAAATGGATTTACTCTTATCGAATAACTTATTCGATTAACTCAACTTGATTTTCTTAACTCGATTATCTCAACTCGATAACTTAACTCGATTACTTAACTTAACCCAAATCGATTAACTCAACTCTAATCGATTAACTTAATTTGATTTACTCCTTCGAATAACTCATTCGAATAACTTAATTGATTAACTCCTTCGAATAACTAATTCGAATAACTTACCTTCGAATAACTAATATTCGATTTACTCTAACTCGATTAACTTAATTCTAATCGATTTACTCCATTTCGATTCAACTTAATTCAAATTGATTAACTTAACTCAAATTGATTAACTCCTTTCGAATAACTAATTCGAATAACTTACCTTCGAATAACTAATATTCGATTTACTCTAACTCGATTAACTTAATTCTAATCGATTTACTCCATTTCGATTCAACTTAATTCAAATCGATTAACTTAACTCAAATTGATTAACTCCTTTCGAATAACTAAATTCGATTTAACTCTTTTCGAATAACTAAATTCGATTAACTCAAATTGAATAACTAATATTCAATTAACTCTTACGTGTTTAACTCTATTCGAATAACTCTAATGTGTTTAACTCTATTCAAATATCTAATTCGAATAGCTCATTTCGAATAACTAAATTCGATTAACTTGTATGTTGTTAACTTTATTCGAATACTAATTCGAATAGCTTATATGTGATTATCTCTATTCGAATAACTAATTCGAATAGCTTATATGTGATTAACTCTATTCGAATAACTAATTCGAATAACTTAACTCTATTCGAATAACTAATTCAAATAACTTATTTGATTTACTCCTTCGAATAACTATTATTCGTATACTTTATTTGCTTATAAAGATTTCCCTTTTTATAACGTTTATTCATTAAAAGATTTCCTTTAACAACGTTTATTCATTTATAAAGATTTACTTTTAGTAACGGTTCTTCACTTTATAAATGTCCTTTTAATAACGTTTCTACTTCTCTATATAAGTCCAGACTTATATATATTCCATTTATCAACGATAAATAATTTATTTAATTTATAAAACATTATTTATAAATTAATCTACTTCAAATTATCTGTTTAAAACAGATTTCCTATTTAATATCTCATTTAAATCCATATCGTGTTATACCGTGTGCGAAGCACGGGTTTAAACCTATCCATGTATAATTCCATTTATTTTCCGAACAAGTGTTCCTTTATTTATTCCCTAAATAAATATTCCTTTATTCCATTTATTTATAATCTAAATAAATGTTCCTTTATTTATTTCCTAAAATAAATATTCCTTTATATTCTAATTCATTTATTTTCTAAATAAATGTTTCTATTTTATTTCATTTATTTCCTAAATAAATGTTTCCTTTTTCATTTATTTATTTTCAAATTAAATAAATGTTTTTCTTTTATAAAATCCTATCGATTTTATAAATAAGATTCATTTCCAATATAAACATTGAAAATCCCCTTATCAACATTTCGGTATGTTATGGTATTCAATCATATCAAATCACGATGTTCAATATCGTCCAAGCACATATAACCGCCCACAGATTTTATATCTCATCATATAACAATATATGAAAAACAATAAAAATAACTGTTGAGGAATCCAGTTGGATTCCTCCAACCTGTTTCCCTGCATCACAGATGTTAGACAATATAGATAACATCACTTTCAGTTCCATATGATATATTCTGTTAAACAGAATCAATATAGAAATTTAACTAACTGACTAGCAGTTCAATCAACTAATCAACACACAGTCAAACAGACAATTTTAACAGTTCTAACAATGCAACATGAAATTATAAATTGTTCAGAGTTAACGAGTTTTACTCACATTGGCAGTTCAACGTTAAAGAACGATAAACCGTTTGTTTGATTTGAATCAAACAATTAAATTCGCCGTAAATTCAGACGAGCCCCAATCCACTTCAAACCAATTCCATTGTGAAGTGCTCGTCCATACGAATTCAATGCATTTGACCGTTCATGGTTTCGATTCCGTATGAACGAGATACGATATAAACAAGTTAATACATTTTAAATAAATAAACAACTTGGATTTTTATTTTCTAAAGGGCCATAACCTATTTGAATTCAGCCCACACCTTCTGTAAAAAGCCCAAACCATTCTTCAACAAGACATACCCGATCCAAGAAATCCAGACCCAAGTTCATCTTCCTCTTCCCAAATCGTTTCCTCCTGTAATCAAATCTAAATGGCCGGTTCCAATTAAAGTCTCCACCGCTCCTGGCCTCTTCAACGAACCTACCACCGAAACTGAAAGTACCATGCTACTCTCCTTCGAAACCCGTTCAACATCACAGCACTCAACAGCCACAATCCCACTGTTCTCCCTCCTGCCATGCAAACTCACCATCCAAGCTCCCATATTCCACCACAAGAAGACAAAACGAACCCCCTAAATCCAAAACCGTATGCATGCATGCTGGCCAGAGCGTGGCAATACAAGTCATATACAGAACGGAACCTTACGAGATGGAGCCCCGGAGACACCATAGATTCACACATAAACACTCAGCTCACGTACTTCTAGAAGAGAGAAGGAGGATGGGTTTCGAAGTATTGTCCTTTATATGTTTGTATTTTTTTCCTTCGATTCCAAAAGCCATTAAAAGCTTCAGACTTTCGGTTGTTATCTAAAGAGAAAATATAGGACGAGCTGCTTTTATTTTTATAACGAGAAGGCTTAAGCTTTTAAGGCATGGACTGTACCACGTAGGTGTTCAGTGTAGAGTAGCGTGGGCATGTTTTATTCACGGATTTTGTGGAGCGTGGGTTTTTGTCTTTCGTTGCTTGCAGTTTAGATGAAATGAAAGCAAGTATGTTTACTTAAGGCTAAGAAATGGTACACATATTTAAGTTTGCTTAATGGCAAAGAAGTGGTACACATTTTTGAGTTGGTGTGGTATGGATATGCATTGTTTCAAAGTGAAGTTTTTACGAACTGCTATAGACAGAAATAAACACATCGTTGTGATGAGCTCGGTGCCACGATCCCAAAAATATAATAATATAGGTAGGTGGACTCATATTTTGAAACTTCAAAATCTTGATTTCAGGGTGCGAAATACTTCAAATAAAAAAGTTGCTTATTTAATTAATTAAAAATTACAATAAAATTCTAAAAATTAAATTATCACTACGTCTCAAAAGAACCTCGTCTAAATTCAAACCCGATCTCTAGTTATATCGAATAAACCGTTACGGTCGATAACCAATTCTATAGCGACTATTTTAAAATTTGATTTGGACATATCTCAAAATCTACACGACGAAATCCCGATTTTTCTCTTCCACCAGAAAGATATACTCCACCAGCTCCACACGTTTCTTGTTTCACAGAAATCCGGCTTAAACCGAATCTTGTATATTCAGTTGAAGTTCGAATCGCCAAATAACGAACTGTCGCGTCGTTACGGGCTCGATTATAATTATTATTAAAATTTATACGTTCAACTATCGTTTATTTAATATATTCGTTATTTAAATAATTAAATAACTTAATTATTATACCTTACAAAACGCGCCATTACAGACTTCCCCCCTTAAAATAATTTCGTCCCCGAAATTGCTAAATTAGAGGACGACCCTATCTATTGGAATTCCTCAGATTTGTTTACCCCTCATTTCTGATTTCAACTGAACCAATTAATATCAATTAAAATATTAATTCCTTTCGACTAACTAAAATTTCCAAAAAATTTGAAAATTCTCTAACACTTTATATTTTTAGAAAATTTCGCCATAACCTCCTTTGTACGGCTCAATACGTCAAACCACAACTCGCCTCTCTAGGCCTCCTCCAATCCAAAAGAAAATCAAAACAGCCAAGCGGCTTGCCAATTCGGCTCATAAAATCCAAACTCATATATAATATAAACTTGTACCTTTTTGTCGGTCGTATCATTATATCCCTACCCTTTGTTATCAGCTCGGCATATACAAATGCCATCCCAATCAACTCCAACCAATTTATTCTTAACACAACCATTCGCTTATTCAGGCCGAATTCAATTTCAAATTCGAGTTTCAAATTCCAAACTCTCAACTAATCATTTCAAATCCAAAACCATATTATTCTCAAATCACTTCCAGTTTTTCTTAACCTATCATCTCAAGTTAAATTCTGGTTTATTATTTACTTTTACCATCCCATTCGAATTAACTTCACAAGTTAAATTTTAATTTCTAGAACTTAAATTTCTGGGTAAATTTCAAATCAATTCGAAATCATACTGCCAATTCAAAGCCTTTGAATTTTCTAAACAACTTGTTTCCTCAAAACAATTCAAATTAAAATCTTTGGTAGTAATCCACCACTTAGAACTCGAAAATCACACCGATGATACTGCGCAGTCATCATCGGAATTATTTTCCAGAGACCCAAGTGATTTCAATACTATATTATTTTCAAAACCATTACTAAATACTTCCATTTTGGAAACATTTCAAAATCTCCCAGGAACTTAAAATTTCCTTATTTTAATTCCAAATCAGATTTAAATTCATATTTAATTCATCTTATTTCATATACTTTACTTATATGAATTCTGATTAGTTATATATAACCATTTCACATGTTATAATCTTACTCGATTATAAAAACAACCAACACTACCAATATATTATATCAAAATATATTCGGGTAAAATTATTTCTTTTACCCTCCTTTCAAAACATACCGTGTCGGTCCATCGTATTCGAGTGTTTAGTAACCCTTATCGATACAATGGATCAAACTGATCGACCAGAATTCATAAGCCACTCAACCAATGAGTCTCCACAATATAAAACCATATTATATTGAATAAAAATTACGCGCTCACATATATACACTCTAACTCAATCTAGGATATTACTAATCCCATCTCTATCGAGTTATGCCACAGAGCCAAGGTAATCACTTAACCTCGCTCTGATACCAACTGTAACGGCTGAAAATTTTCGACTCCTAGAGGGTCGAAAATCCCGAGACGTTAGTGAAAGAAAGTAGAGGGTGAGGAAGAAAAGATAGAACTAATAGAATAGAAGAAGAAGAAGAAGAAGAACTTAGATCATCAGAGTAAACACGAATCTCACAGCGGAACGAATAAAATATAACATAACTTTGAAATACAAATCAGTACTCGTATATACATACCATTTCAAAGTACAACACTTAACAACACAGCGGAATAATAATAGCTATAATCCTGAAGTCTTCTGCTCCAAGCTCTCCAAGTGTATCTGTAAAATCCCGACTACTTGACTGCCCGTACAAATTTAGGCACCCAAGAGTTTAGGGAAAACAAACAAAATAAACTCCGGGTCAGTCATGGGACTGGTGTGAATAAAACTCCAACACTTGGTTAAATAAAGGATATCTTTCTGATATTATAATAATGTCTAAATACAAATAGATATCAATCTAGCAGAACGCTTGCATCTCACGTTCCACATACATAGTATACAAATAAAACCGTGAGCGCTTATTGGAGATTGGATTCCAACAGACAAGGTATGGGAGCACCTTCCGATCAGTGTACTCTAGAGGAGATACACTAGGGTTCAACAAGAACGTCTTGCAACCCGGCCACACATGACCGTCCACTCATTTAGCTTGAGTGTAACGAATATATTATCACCGATGGTTGGGATCAGCAACCATCCTTCCCGATAAGGGACAGCATTGAAATAGATTATAAAGAAGTACAATTGAATATTCTCTAGATGGTGATAATACACCCTGCTTGGGTATGGCCCAACTAGCCATGCTGCCTAGCCCAACTTCTGTTATTTCCCGGTGGTGAGGTTTGAGGTCACGTTTATCACTTTGACAGATTTTTGCTTCAATTACTTTGAATGCCACATCGTCATACCCGCCAAATCGTTATCGATTTCTCAAGGCATCACGGGTATAAAAGCTAAGAGAAACGAATTTCTCCGCCACCAACGTAATACATTTAAAGAGATAAACATATATGATTCGTTAAGAATACTTTGTCAGACACTCGTCCATATACGTTGTTCTGGGACTGAATAAACCGAAGGCACTATTCAGTGAATCCATCCTACCTAGGCTTTTCACAATAGCCCTTGCACTTCACTCCGTCTTCAATTATCTTCAGCGTACTTGATTCGCAACGCTTATGTTAATACGGAGTGGTTCTTCGGATAATAATCCAACCGGTCTCTCCATATTTACAACGTAAATATGGTCAAAACTTTGATAGTCTATGATTCAACTATCAAATGAAAACATGTCGGTGTACAAACAACGATCTTATTTCCAAATGGAAATTCGATCGATCAATCATCATATGTTCATATTTCCTTATTTCATATATTTAGAAAATATATGTTATTAATCATTGGAAAACATTTCCATAGCTTATTTTCACATCACTATTATTTCGCAACTATCAGTCCCTAACTGTAACTAGTATGAGAACAATTCTCTAAGTATCAATCCGGAAGGTCGAAACCAACATCAGATCGTCCCTTGGAAAACCGTTCAACTTACCCTCTCCAGTCAGTTTCTGAATTTGCTTAACTCTGTTTCTTAAATTCTTATCATGAAAACATTTCATTTTCTATGTTTAGAAAACATATCTGACTATATTTGGAAAACGTTTCCAAAACTCATTTACGGATTTCCAATGAACGTTGTATAAAACATCGTTTCGCTTAATCCATTAATCGCTTATTACTTAACTATATTTCAAATCAACCTTTTCTATCGAACCACAACTATTCCTTTGTCAATTCTGAAGTCAATCAAGTTGGGGTAAAATTACCTCTCAGACCTTAATTGAACAACGTCCTTTACTGTGAAATAGATGAAGCTCGTCACTCACTTTTTCCAATCATCTGTTTACGCAAATTCTCGGATTCAGGTTACGAATCTACTTCTTATATGAAAACGTTTGATTATAACTATAACGTTATAATTCCTACTTCTGCAATATCTAACCTAAATTATAACTTTATCTCCTAACTCGAATAATTTAACAGACACCTAATTTCTAAATCAATAACTAAATCTTGATTTAAACCCTGGAAAGTAAATAGTACTCTCCCGAATTCGCTATAATCGAATTCGACGTATAACTCTCTTTCGAGTAATCTCTATTCGATTAACTCTCCCTTTTTAATAACTGATATTCGATAAACTCTATTTCGATTAACTCCTATCGAATAACAAATATTCGAATAACTCTTCTTGGTTGGCTCTATTTCATTAACTCTTATCGAATAACAAATATTCGATTTTCTTAAATGTGTCAATTCTTATCGAATAACTAACATCCGATTTAACTTAAATGGATTTACTCTTATCGAATAACTTATTCGATTAACTCAACTTGATTTTCTTAACTCGATTATCTCAACTCGATTACTTAACGTGATTACTTAACTTAACCCAAATCGATTAACTCAACTCTAATCGATTAACTTAATTTGATTTACTCCTTCGAATAACTCATTCGAATAACTTAATTGATTAACTCCTTCGAATAACTAATTCGAATAACTTACCTTCGAATAACTAATATTCGATTTACTCTAACTCGATTAACTTAATTCTAATCGATTTACTCCATTTCGATTCAACTTAATTCAAATTGATTAACTTAACTCAAATTGATTAACTCCTTTCGAATAACTAATTCGAATAACTTACCTTCGAATAACTAATATTCGATTTACTCTAACTCGATTAACTTAATTCTAATCGATTTACTCCATTTCGATTCAACTTAACTCAAATTGATTAACTCCTTTCGAATAACTAATTCGAATAACTTACCTTCGAATAACTAATATTCGATTTACTCTAACTCGATTAACTTAATTCGAATCGATTTACTCCATTTCGATTCAACTTAATTCAAATCGATTAACTTAACTCAAATTGATTAACTCCTTTCGAATAACTAAATTCGATTTAACTCTTTTCGAATAACTAAATTCGATTAACTCAAATTGAATAACTAATATTCAATTAACTCTTACGTGTTTAACTCTATTCGAATAACTCTAATGTGTTTAACTCTATTCAAATATCTAATTCGAATAGCTCATTTCGAATAACTAAATTCGATTAACTTGTATGTTGTTAACTTTATTCGAATACTAATTCGAATAGCTTATATGTGATTATCTCTATTCGAATAACTAATTCGAATAGCTTATATGTGATTAACTCTATTCGAATAACTAATTCGAATAACTTAACTCTATTCGAATAACTAATTCAAATAACTTATTTGATTTACTCCTTCGAATAACTATTATTCGTATACTTTATTTGCTTATAAAGATTTCCCTTTTTATAACGTTTATTCATTAAAAGATTTCCTTTAACAACGTTTATTCATTTATAAAGATTTACTTTTAGTAACGGTTCTTCACTTTATAAATGTCCTTTTAATAACGTTTCTACTTCTCTATATAAGTCCAGACTTATATATATTCCATTTATCAACGATAAATAATTTATTTAATTTATAAAACATTATTTATAAATTAATCTACTTCAAATTATCTGTTTAAAACAGATTTCCTATTTAATATCTCATTTAAATCCATATCGTGTTATACCGTGTGCGAAGCACGGGTTTAAACCTATCCATGTATAATTCCATTTATTTTCCGAACAAGTGTTCCTTTATTTATTCCCTAAATAAATATTCCTTTATTCCATTTATTTATAATCTAAATAAATGTTCCTTTATTTATTTCCTAAAATAAATATTCCTTTATATTCTAATTCATTTATTTTCTAAATAAATGTTTCTATTTTATTTCATTTATTTCCTAAATAAATGTTTCCTTTTTCATTTATTTATTTTCAAATTAAATAAATGTTTTTCTTTTATAAAATCCTATCGATTTTATAAATAAGATTCATTTCCAATATAAACATTGAAAATCCCCTTATCAACATTTCGGTATGTTATGGTATTCAATCATATCAAATCACGATGTTCAATATCGTCCAAGCACATATAACCGCCCACAGATTTTATATCTCATCATATAACAATATATGAAAAACAATAAAATAACTGTTGAGGAATCCAGTTGGATTCCTCCAACCTGTTTCCCTGCATCACAGATGTTAGACAATATAGATAACATCACTTTCAGTTCCATATGATATATTCTGTTAAACAGAATCAATATAGAAATTTAACTAACTGACTAGCAGTTCAATCAACTAATCAACACACAGTCAAACAGACAATTTTAACAGTTCTAACAATGCAACATGAAATTATAAACTGTTCAGAGTTAGTGAGTTTTACTCACATTGGCAGTTCAACGTTAAAGAACGATAAACCGTTTGTTTGATTTGAATCAAACAATTAAATTCGCCGTAAATTCAGACGAGCCCCAATCCACTTCAAACCAATTCCATTGTGAAGTGCTCGTCCATACGAATTCAATGCATCTGACCGTTCATGGTTTCGATTCCGTATGAACTAGATACGATATAAACAAGTTAATACATTTTAAATAAATAAACAACTTGGATTTTTATTTTCTAAAGGGCCATAACCTATTTGAATTCAGTCCACACCTTCTGTAAAAAGCCCAAACCATTCTTCAACAAGACATACCCGGTCCAAGAAATCCAGACCCAAGTTCATCTTCCTCTTCCCAAATCGTTTCCTCCTGTAATCAAATCTAAATGGCCGGTTCCAATTAAAGTCTCCACCGCTCCTGGCCTCTTCAACGAACCTACCACCGAAACTGAAAGTACCATGCTACTCTCCTTCGAAACCTGTTCAACATCACAGCACTCAACAACCACAATCCCACTGTTCTCCCTCCTGCCATGCAAACTCACCATCCAAGCTCCCATATTCCACCACAAGAAGACAAAACGAACCCCCTAAATTCAAAACCGTATGCATGCATGCTGGCCAGAGCGTGGCAATACAAGTCATATACAGAACGGAACCTTACGAGATGGAGCCCCGGAGACACCATAGATTCACACATAAACACTCAGCTCACGTACTTCTAGAAGAGAGAAGGAGGATGGGTTTCGAAGTATTGTCCTTTATATGTTTGTATTTTTTTTTCCTTCGATTCCAAAAGCCATTAAAAGCTTCAGACTTTCGGTTGTTATCTAAAGAGAAAATATAGGAGGAGCTGCTTTTATTTTTATAACGAGAAGGCTTAAGCTTTTAAGGCATGGACTGTACCACGTAGGTGTTCAGTGTAGAGTAGCGTGGGCATGTTTTATTCACGGATTTTGTGGAGCGTGGATTTTGTCTTTCGTTGCTTGCAGTTTAGATGAAATGAAAGCAAGTATGTTTACTTAAGGCTAAGAAATGGTACACATATTTAAGTTTGCTTAATGGCAAAGAAGTGGTACACATTTTTGAGTTGGTGTGGTATGGATATGCATTGTTTCAAAGTGAAGTTTTTACGAACTGCTATAGACAGAAATAAACACACCGTTGTGATGAGCTCGGTGCCACGATCCCAAAAATATAATAATATAGGTAGGTGAACCCATATTTTGAAACTTCAAAATCTTGATTTCAGGGTGCGAAATACTTCAAATAAAAAAGTTGCTTATTTAATTAATTAAAAATTACAATAAAATTCTAAAAATTAAATTATCACTACATCTCAAAAGAACCTCGTCTAAATTCAAACCCGATCTCTAGTTATATCGAATAAACCGTTACGGTCGATAACCAATTCTATAGCGACTATTTTAAAATTTGATTTGGACATATCTCAAAATCTACACGACGAAATCCCGATTTTTCTCTTCCACTAGAAAGATATACTCCACCAGCTCCACACGTTTCTTGTTTCACAGAAATCCGGCTTAAACCGAATCTTGTATATTCAGTTGAAGTTCGAATCGCCAAATAACGAACTGCCGCGTTGTTACGGGCTCGATTATAATTATTATTAAAATTTATACGTTCAACTATCGTTTATTTAATATATTCGTTATTTAAATAATTAAATAACTTAATTATTATACCTTACAAAACGCGCCATTACAAATGTCTGACAGAGTATATCCAATGGATCGCGTAAGTTGATCTGTTCAAACGTATTCACGTTTGGTGGCGGAGGAATTCGTTTCTCTTAGCTTTATACCCGTGTTATTTTTGGATAAGTCAATTTGTGATTTGGCGGGTATGACGATGTGACGTTCTAAGTGAATGAAGATGGATGTATGACAGAGTATTTCCAGACGGTCACGTACATTGATTTCTTCAACTATACCAAGAGTGGAAGCGGAGAAGGAAACTTCTTTTAGCTGACACGTAATGTATGGTTGTAGACGTCAATTAGTGATTCTGATGGATTTAACAATGTAGCATTCGAAGTGAATCTGATGAAATGATAAAGCGTAGCTTCTAGCCTCATCAACCGGTAAATGACAGAAATCGGGCAGGCAGCATGGCTAAGTCGGTCGCACCGAA
The DNA here is from genome assembly GCA_030737875.1 of Allium sativum. Lineage (NCBI taxonomy): Eukaryota > Viridiplantae > Streptophyta > Magnoliopsida > Asparagales > Amaryllidaceae > Allium > Allium sativum. The sequence goes on from CM060923.1 coordinate 94,856,882, forward strand.
GTAAGGTGTATAATCACCTATCTAGTGAATATTCATTTATTTCTTTAATCTATCAATGCTGTCCCATATATATATACGGGAACGGTTGCTGATCCCAACCGTTGGTGATGTACATTCGATACACTCAAGCGAAATGAGTGGTCGGTCATGTGTGGTTGAGTTGCAAGATGTTCTTGTTGAACTCCAGTGTATCGTTCCTAGAGTACACTGATCGGAAGGTGATTCCATACCTTGTCATAGTTGGAAATCCATTACCCAGTACGTGCTTGCGGTTTTGATTGTATACTATATACGTAGAACGTGAGATGAAAGCGTTTCTGCTAGTTGATATCTATTTGTACATAGACATTATATTAATATCAAAAGGTTTTTGGTATAAAGATATTTTGGATTCTCATAAGGGAAAACTCGTTCCGTTATGCGGCGTGGTCTTATGAGATATCGTTTACTTGTTCATATACCTGTTTTAAACTGTTTTACTCACACCAGTCCATGTTGCTTCACTGGTACGTCTGATAGGGGGTTCTCACTTCGCGGTTTGGTGGCGAACGGGAGACTCTTACCCCTACAGGTCCTGCATTATAGCGGGTTGGTCGAGTCGAGAGGCTGGCCGTAAAGCATGGTGTCTGGGGTACCTTTGTATGCCACGGGGGGAGGATAGCCCTCTGCTTTCGGGTCACTACAGTTGGTATCAGAGCTTAAGTTAAGTATTACCTTGGCTCTGTGGCGTGACTCGATAGAGATAGGATTAGTAATATCCTAGACTGAGTTTGAGTGTATATACACGAGTGAACGTATTTGTTAGTTAATATAAAATGATTTTATATTGTGGAGTTTTATTGGTTGAGTTGTGTGTGAATTCTGGTCGATCGGTTTGATCCACTGTATCGATGGGGGTTACTAAACACTCGAATACGATAAACCGTCATGGTATGTTTTGAAAGAGGGTAAATGGGATAATTTTACCCGAATATATTTGATATAGTATATTGGTTGTGTTGGTTGTTATTATAATCGAGTAAGATTATAAAAAGGTAAAATGATTATAAATGACTAATCAGAATTCATATAAGTAAAGTATATGAAATAAAATGAAGAAAATCTGAATTTAAATCAGATTGGAATTAAAATAAGGAAATTTTAAGTTCCTGGGAGATTTTGAAATGTTTTCAAAATGGAAGTATTTAGTAATGGTTTTGAAAATGATATAGTATTGAAATCACTTGGGTCGCTGGAAAATAATTCCGATGATGACTGCGCAGTATCATCGGTGTGATTTTCGAGTTCTAAGTGGTGGATTACTACCAGAGATTTTGATTTGAATTGTTTTGAGAAAACAAGTTGTTTAGAAAATTCAAAGGTTTTGAATTGGCAGTATGATTTCAAATTTGATTTGAAAGAAACCCAGGGATTTAAGTTCTGGAATTAAAATTTAACGTATGAAGTTAAATAGACTAAGATGGTAAAATTTAGAATAATAAATTAGAATTTAACTTTGACTAAGTTAAATGAAATTGGATTTGATTAGAGGATAATCTGAAAGTGAATTCGACTTGGATATATGCGAATGGTTGTGTTGGAGATAAAATTGATTGGATTTGATTGGGATGGCATTTGTATATGCCGAGTTGATAACAGATGGTAGGGATATAATGATATGCCCAACAAAAAGGTACAAGTTTATATTTTATATGAGTTTGGGATTTATGAGCCGAATTGGCAATCCGTTTGGCGTTTTGATTTTCTTTTGGGTTGAAGAAGGCCCAGAGAGGCGAGTTGGAGTTTGAGCTATTGACCAGTACAAAGGAGACGCTGGCGAAATTTTCCGAATATTTAAAGTGTTAGAAAATTTTCAGAATTTTTGAAAATTTTAGTTAGTCGGAATGAATAAATATTTTAGTCGATATTAATTGGTTCAGTTAAAATCAGAAATAAGGGGTAAACAAATCTTAGGAATTCCAATAGATAGGGTCGTCCACTACCTTAGCAATTTCGAGGACGAAATTATTTTAAGTGGGGAAGAATGTAATGACCCGCATTTTTAGAGATATATAATTAATTTATTTCATTATATAATTGGTGATTTAGAGAAGTTGATGATCGTTTAATTAAATAATATTATATATTTAAATAAATAATTATAATATAATAATATATTACAATGTCGAAATAGTCGGAAATAGTGAAATTCACAATATCATGTGAATTGAATAGCATATGTGATTTGGTGGAGTTTCGATTCGAAATATAAAAACGAATATATTCAATCGACGACGGTTTGAACGTATAATTATAATATAATTAAAATAGAGCTTGAAATGGCGCGGTAGTTCGCTATTTGGCGATTCGAACTTCAACTGAATGTACAGGATTCGTTTTAAATCGGATTTCTGTGAAACAAGAAACGTGTGGAGCTGGTGGAGTATATCTTTCTAGTGGAAGAGAAAAATCGGGATTTTGTCGTGTAGATTTTGAGATATGTCCAAATCAAATTTTAAAATAGTCGCTATAAAATCGTTTATCGACCGTAACGGTTTATTCGATATAACTAGTTATCAGATTCGAATTTGAACAAGGTTCTTTTGGGAAGTAGTGATAATTTAATTTTTAGAATTTTATGGTAATTTTTAATTAATTTAATAAGCAACTTTTTATTTGGAGTATTTTGCACCCTGAAATCAATATTTTGAGGTTTCAAAATATGAGTTAATCTACCGGTATTATTATATTTTTGGGACCGTGACACACTATACGTCACAATGGTATTTTTGTTTTTGTCTATAGCAGTCCGTAAGCAAACAGAATTTTATGTAATGAATACCAATATTTTTCTCGATTGGTTTAAAAGCATGCATAATTTCAGTCTGTGATATGCGAGTCGTGAACGAACTCAACTTGTGTACTGTTTGGTCAGCAACTCAACATCTCTTCGTGAAGGCTATTTTTGGTGTTTGGATTCTTGGTCTATCATACGGCTTGGTCTATCACGTGTAGGACTGTTTACCACGAACTAAGATATTTCCGCTTATATTATATATATATATATACCATAACTTTACTGTTAAGAAATCACCCTATATAATACCCTTAGGGATTTAAACCTAGCTAGAAACTCATTTTTCTCGGCCAAATTTGTAGCCGCCGATTTCATTCTCTCAAACAAGGAAAACGTGGAGATTGGTCCTCCACAAAACCCAAAAGAAATTCGAAATAAAAATCAAAGTTAAATCTAAATCGAGATACAGATATATTCTAAAAGCTTATGGCGTCCTCCTCGTTTCTATGTCATTTTACTGGGATTCGGCTACCTTTGTTTTCGCTGGGAGTAACAGTATGGATTTGCGTTGGTTAGGGCTCATGTTGGTGAGCGATTCAAGCTTTAATATAGTTTGTTTTAAGTTCGAACTTCATAGGGGTCGCTCGGTTTTCTGTGGTGGCGTCGAGCTCGCCTGGACATCAATGGAAATGGGGGGACTCGAGTTCGAGCTGATTGGGGTCCGGTGATGTAAGTCGAGGCTGATGGCGGTTCAAAGGATTGAGAAATCTTGGATTTTCAAACAGTATGGAAGTCAACGAAATCGAAGAAGATGAGTGTAAATTTCTGAATCCATTTATGGGAAGTGTTATTTCAGTACGTTCTTTTCTTGATTGTAATTCCAGTATTTGTTGTGGGAAGGTATTCGTAGGGTGATGTCGGGATGTTATGCATAGAGTGATGAAGATTGTGGTGGTCTTGGTTGATGTGGTTTTGGTGAAACAAGATGAAGGGTGTGTTTGAGCGGATGATTTTTGTATGTAGATGGATGAAAACCGAAAATGGGTGTTGAGGGAGTACTGGAAGCACGGCATGAAGTTTGGGGAAGAACTTGAAGTCGGGTCTGGTATGTTGGGGTTAATGGGCCGGTAATTTAAACAAGGGTAAAGCCCAATTAATCATGATTATTAAGTTTAGCTTAATATTCAATGTTGTATTATTTTCAAATCATCATAACTATACCATACGTTATCAGAATTCAGAACGGTCGGATCCGTTGGCATCGTATGGACGGGAGCAACACAATGAGACTGACCGGGAGAGAAACAGAGCTCGTAACAATTTAAGGCGAAATAAGTTGTCCGGCTGAATCAAATGAACGCAAACCGTTATTTAATGATTAACGCGTCAATGTGAGTAAAAACTCACTAACTCTCCTCAATTTATATTTTTAATATAAATTGTATTTTATTTCTGTATTTGACTGCTAGTTATGTACTGTTAATATGGACTGTTAAGTTGTATTGTTAAATTGGACTGTAGATTGGACGGTTAAATAATTGATTGAAAACAGTATGGATATATATATATATATATATCTACATATATATATATATATATATCGTTATTAAACGGTGATTTTTTTATCAGTATATTGCATTAAAAATGCAAGTGATGTTATATACGTTGTTTAACATCTGTGATGCAGGGAAACAGGTTGGAGGAATCCAACTGGATTCCTCAACAATTATTTTACTGTGATTTATATAGTGTAATATATAATGTGATATATAATCTGTTGGCGATTATATGTGTTTGAACGATATTGAACATCGTGATTTGATATGATTGAATACCATAACATACCGGAATGTGGATAAAGGAGAATTTTCAAAGTGATATTGAAAATAGCATATTTATAAAATGAGATATTTATAAATAAGAGATATTTATAAATTTAAATATTTATAAATAAGGGATATTTATAAATTGGGATATTTATAAATAGGAGATATTTTAAAAAGGAAATAAGTTCAAAACATTTCTTTTTGAATGGAAAGGCCTGTGTGGCGAGTTTGGGGATTTTCCCGATGCTCCCATTACAAAGGAGGTTATGGCGAATTTTCCCGAAAATTTAAGGAGTTAGAATATTTCAAGAATAAATTTGAAAAGGAAATATTTGTAAACCATTTACAAATAGAATTGAAAAGGGAACGTTATAAAAAGGAAATCATTTTTAAAGTGTTGGACCGTTATTTAAAAGTAAATCTTTTCAAATGAATAAAACGTTGTTAAAAAGGAAATCTTTATTAAGTGGATAAAGTTAATCGAATATGGTATTCGAAGTTAGTAATCGAATATGGTATTCGAAAGTTAGTTAATCGAATATGGTATTCGAAGTTAGTTAATCGAATATAGACATTCGAAAGTTAGTTAATCGAATATAGACATTCGAAAGGAGTTAATCGAATATGGTATTCGAAAGTTAGTTAATCGAATATGGTATTCGAAGTTAGTTAATCGAATATAGACATTCGAAAGGAGTTAATCGAATATGGTATTCGAAAGTTAGTTAATCGAATATGGTATTCGAAAGTTAGTTAATCGAATATGTTATTCGAAAGGGGTTAGTCAAGTCGAGTTAGTCAAATAGAGTTAACCAGTTAGAGTTAATCAGTTAGAGTTAACTAGTTAGAGTTAATCAGTTAGAGTTAACCAGTTGGAGTTAATTAGTTAGAGTTAATCGATTAGAGTTAAAACGAACTAGAGTTAATCAAATATAGTTATTTGAGACAGAGTTAGTCAAACATAGTATTCAGGGTAAGTTGCCATCTTGTACGACTGCTAGCGAAATTCGCAGGGCTGTAAATAGCCTACGGCGGTCGGATGTTTCCTGAGGGAGTCAGGCGTAACCATTGTGATCGCTGCGATCTAGAGTCAAGCGAATGGAGTTTAATCGAATATTAGTTATTCGATAGGAGTAAATCGAGTTGAGAAATAAGTTAAGTTAAATAAGTTTAGTCGATCGGGTGGTTCGACCAAGTTAGTCGAGCCTAGTTAATCGAATCGAATTGGTCGAACCAAGTAAGTCGAGTTAAGTTAGTCAAGTTAGTCGAGCCTAGTTAATCGAATCGAATTGGTCGAACCAAGTAAGTCGAGTTAAGTTAGTCAAGTTAGTCGAGCCTAGTTAATCGAATCGAATTGGTCGAACCAAGTAAGTCGAGTTAAGTTAGTCAAGTTAGTCGAGCCTAGTTAATCAAATCGAATTGGTCGAACCAAGTAAGTCGAGTTAGTCGAGTCAAGTTAAGATTAGTCGAGTTAAGTTCGTCGAGTTAAATAAATCGATGTTAGTTTCATCGAAAGGAGTAATCGATGTTAGTTTCATCGAAAGGAGTTATCGATGTTAGTTTCATCGAAAGGAGTTATCGATGTTAGTTTCATCGAAAGGAGTTATCGATGTTAGTTTCATCGAAAGGAGTTATCGATTATAGTTTAATCGAAGTGAGATTTTCAAATATGAGATATTTGAAAGGAAGAGTTATCGAATATTAGTTATTCGAAGAGAGATTATCGAATATCGTTTATTCGAGAAGGAGTTAGTCGAATATAGGTTATTCGAAGAAGAGTTAATCAAATAGAGATTTCTCGAAGAGAGTTAATCGGCAAATTCGATTATATCGAATTCGGGAAAGTACTTATACTTTCCAGTGTCTAAATAGAGATTTATTTATTTATAAATAAATAAGTGTTAGGTTAACCATTCACTAATAAGAATAGAAGTTAAAATTAAAGTTAGATAATTCGAAAGTAGGGATTATAACGTTATCGTTATAACCAATGTTTTAAATATAGAAGTGGATTAGTAAAATTGGATCCGAGAAAGGCGTAAAGAAGTTGTTAAAGATTAAAAGATAAACTTTGACCATTTCGAAGTTATAACGTTGTTCAGTTAAGGTCTGAGAGGTAATTATACCCCAACTTGAGTGACTTCCTTCTTAACTAAGAAATGGTAAGGTTTGATTGTAAAGGAGTTTTGGGAATGTTTTCCAAAACAAGAATCAGAAATGTTTTCTGATAAAAGAAAATAAGAATTTAGAATATAGGGAAACAGGAGATAAGTAAATAAATGAACTAAAAAGATTTATGTTAAATGATGTTTGTTTGATATAATTACCATCTTGAAATAATATCGTGGTTTGCACACTTGTTTTTCTTTGATAGTTAACTCACCGACTATCGAAGTTTTGACCATTTTAACGTTGTTAATATGGAGAGACCGGTTGGATTTTTATCCAAAGAACCACTCTGTATTGGCATAAGCGTCGCGAATCATATATGCCAAAGATAATAGAAGACGAAGTAAAATGCAAGGCTATCCTGTTTACAGAATAGTGCCTTCGGTTTGTCCAGTCCCAGGACAACTTGTATGGACGAAGGTCTGACAGAGTATATCCAATGGATCGCGTAAGTTGATCTGTTCAAACGTATTCACGTTTGGTGGCGGAGAAATTCGTTTCTCTTAGCTGTATACCCATGTTATTTTTGGATTAGTCAATTTGTGATTTGGCGGGTATGACGATGTGACGTTCTAAGTGAATGAAGATGGATGTATGACAGAGTATTTCCAGACGGTCACGTACATTGATTTCTTCAACTATACCAAGAGTGGAAGCGGAGAAGGAAACTTCTTTTAGCTGACACGTAATGTATGGTTGTAGACGTCAATTAGTGATTCTGATGGATTTAACAATGTAGCATTCGAAGTGAATCTGATGAAATGATAAAGCGTAGCTTCTAGCCTCATCAACCGGTAAATGACAGAAATCGGGCAGGCAACATGGCTAAGTCGGTCGCACCGAAGTAGGGTGTATAATCACCTATCTAGTGAATATTCATTTGTTTCTTTAATCTATCAATGCTGTCCCATATATATATACGGGAACGGTTGCTGATCCCAATCGTTGGTGATGTACATTCGATACACTCAAGCGAAATGAGTGGTCGGTCATGTGTGGCTGAGTTGCAAGATGTTCTTGTTGAACTCCAGTGTATCGTTCCTAGAGTACACTGATCGGAAGGTGATTCCATACCTTGTCATAGTTGGAAATCCATTACCCAGTACGTGCTTGCGGTTTTGATTGTATACTATATATGTAGAACGTGAGATGAAAGCGTTTCTGCTAGTTGATATCTATTTGTACATAGACATTATATTAATATCAAAAGGTTTTTGGTATAAAGATATTTTGGATTCTCATAAGGGAAAACCCGTTCCGTTATGCGGCGTGGTCTTATGAGATATCGTTTACTTGTCCATATACCTGTTTTAAACTGTTTTACTCACACCAGTCCCATGACTGACCCGGAGTTTATTTGTTGTTTTCCCTAAACTCTTGGGTGCCTAAATTTGTACGGGCAGTCAAGTAGTCGGGTTTTACAGATATACTGGAAGAGCTTGGAGCAGGAGGCTTCAAGATCATATAGCTATAGTTATTTCCGCTGTGTTGTAAGTGCTGTACTCTGATAAGTGCTATTGTATACATAACTGTTATATTTCAAAGTTATGTTATCTATTATATGTTATTCGTTCCGCTGTGAGGTTCGTGTTACTCTGATGTTATGTTCTTCTTCTTCTTCTTCTATTCTAAGTTTCTATCTTACCTATCCTCACCCTCTCTCTTCTTTCTATTAGTTTCTTGAATTTCCAGTGTAATTTGGGGTTGGACTTATGTTATTTAGTCAGCTCAAATTGGACCGGATTTTCGGGTCACTACAGTTTTTGAGCAAGATCGACGGTTTAAATGAATGTTTATTTAAAATTTGAATAAAGAGAAATAAGTCAAGAGAAAAATGACTTTATATTGAATATAAGCTTTTAAATAAGGTATTTGAAAGGGGCGTGAAGTCGAAACATAAAATTTGTGTTGATAAGTAAAGTGAATGGAATTGAAACAAGATTTTCAAAGCAGAAATGATTTAAGAGCAATCGTGTTGCAAATTTGAATGGAGTTAAGGAAATTAGAAACTGATTGGAGATTAGTCGAGTTGAACGATTTCTTGAGTGTCAATCTGACGTTTTTTCGTCCTTTGGGTTGATATTTAGGAGGTTGTTCTATTACTAATTTTCATTTGGGGACTAATAAATGTTGAAGTAACAGGAACAGAAAGAGATTTCGTAACGATGTTTATAAATGGAATTTGTTAAAATCCAAAGTGGAATGTACATATATATGATTTGATTCTAGAGTAATTAAAACAGTTTTAAAATACTCTTATATTGAAATAAGAAGTAAATATTATGTTTTAAAATATTAAAAGAGTAAGGAGTTTATAAATTTTAAATTTAGAAGGCCAAGTGATGCTAAGTACTGAAGCAGTGAATCTATTTTATTCTTATGGTTTCATGGATGTTATTTGATAGTTAAATAACTAACTACCAAATCTTACCAATATGATTGTTGGTATGGAATGACCGGGATCGAATTTATATTCGAAAACCATTCTGAACTAGCAAATACGAAATCTTCAAAGACGCAGATTGAAGATGGAGCAGCTGAAACTGTGGTTCATAAACAGAAGGGATACTTGACAAATTACTCTGGACTGCTACCAAAGTATTTTGATGGTAATTTGGTCGTGAAAGAATCTGCGGATTGCAAGGACTACTCGCTACTGATCCATAGGGTAACTCAAGGATGCAGTAGGAGAGTGCCTTCGGTTTGTCCAGTCCTAGGACAACTTGTATGGACGGATGTCTGACAGAGTATTTCCAAAGAGATCATGTACGTTGATTTCTTCAAACGTACCAAGTTGGTGGCATAGAAGGGAAACTTCTTTAGCCAAACAATCAGAATATTTTTGTGGAAATCAGTTAGTGGTTTTCTCGAGGATCTGACGATGTGGGATTCAAAGTGAATGAGGGCGTGTATTAAAAAGGTAAATTCAAACCTCAATCCTCACATCCGGGAAATGACAAAAATCGGGCAGGCAGCATGGCTATGTGGGTCGCTCCCATTAGTGTGTATAATCACCTATCTAGAGAAAATCCTTATCCTTCTTTAATCTTTTCGATGCTGTCCCTTTCGGGAAATGGTTGCTGATTCCAACTGTTGGTGATATACATTTGATACACTCAAGCGAAATGGGTGGTCGGTCATGTGTGGGCCGGATTGCAAGACGTTCTTGTAGAACTCAGTGTATTCCTCTCTAGAGATACACTATCGACAGGTGGTTCCATACCTTGTCATGGTCGGAATCCAATCTCCAATAAGCGCCCGCGGTTTTGATGGTATACTGTATATGTGGAGCGTGAGATGCAAGCGTTTCGCTAGATTGATATTTATTTGTATTTAGACACTATTATAATATCATATGATATGTATGATTTCAAAATGTTTTGGGTTATCGTAACGTAAAAACCATTCGTATTTATGTGTGGATTTGGTCTTACGATTACCCTTTTCTTTTATAAAAGATTTGTTTAACTTTAAAATCAAGCTAGTTGATACGCTTAAACTTAGTGGGTTTCTCAGTCTGGTTCACCAAACTGACCCAGTGTTTGAAATGCTCGTGTTAGCCCAGGTTTCGCAGGTTCAGGTTATTGGACACTACGAAGTTCATAAGTCGTGCTGGAGGAGTTTAGACGTATTAGTATTTATTCCGCTTTGTGTTGTATATGAAGACAGATATCTATAACTGTCCAGGTATATTGATGTACTCTGATGATTTGTAAGTTTTATATCAAACTCTCAATAAAGATTATTTCTATATTATATTTTGTTCCGTTGCGATGTGAGACTTTGATGTTGTTGTGTTGTTATTCTTCTTCTTCTATTCTAATATTTCTTTCTTTCTTATTCCTCCCTCTAATTTCTTTCTAATAACTATCTGGTGTTTTCGATACTTGGGTTTTGGCAAGTGATACGTGTCTTATGTGTTATTGTCGGGCATCGAATCCGCTGGGTCGTTACATAAATGGAGATAAAATAGGATTTTTATCTCTTTGAATTCAAATGAAGTTATAATTATAACAACAGAATCCAAAGAGATCTAGAATGCAAGAATTAAGTAATTAGAGTGATCATGAACTTGATTTGAATATAATAAAAAAGAATGAGATCGATTAAGTTATTCGAATGTTATTTTTACATGTATTTATAGTGATTCAAGAGTTACAACTGTTGGTGAAGTTTTATGGTCAAAATGTAAGAGATACAATAGAGATCATGATAACTCTTGATAAAGAGTCATGTCTCTTCAGAATATGATAGTTCAAAATTTGTTCAGTCGACTAAATATTCTTAGTCAGTTGATTACACTGGAAGTCATACAAAAGTTTATATTCGACCAGATTCAGTTAACTGCATAAAAGTAGTTAGTCGACTGAATTTGGAACATGCACACAACTTTTATGTGCACACATATTTAAGCGACTGAACTAATATATTTAGTCGACTAAATTGTGCAATTTCCAGATTCACATTAAAACATGAAGTTATTTCAAAGGATATTTGGAAGTGAAAACAAGAGGAGAGATTTTCACATTTTAATCTGAAACAAGACTCTATTAATATAAAATATTTAGCATACTTCTAGAGTCTTTAACGTCTTTGCAAGACATCTTGTTTGTGATATGTTGACTTGATCTTTCATCTTGTCATTGATCAAAATCTCCTGATTCAACAAGTTTACACCTTTTAATACAAAATTCCAATCCAGAGACACTCCAAAATCGTTTAATTCTTACAAAATATTGTACATATACGGTCCAATGTTTTCAACCATTTAAACGCCAATTTTAACACAAAGTATTAAAGTGACCATGTTTATCAAAATAATTGTTTTACTTTCAAAACGTATTTATATTTTTACAAACAAAGTTACACACTTCATTTATTTAAACAAATTAAATCAATAAATTACATAAAACATTTCAAATGCTCAAATATTGATTCACAATCAATATTTGTACTCTATTCTTAATAGCATCTAATTAATTTATCAATATTATAGTCAAAGCCATAAATACACTTTTAACGACAATCTACAATTATTTTTCATCTTGAAAAAATTCAACATTATATATTATTTTAATATTTTACTTGACTACTACCAAACACAGTTTAGAACATAAATCTCCAATTTATTTTTGTCAAGGAAGACAACTTACATTTTCATACGCAAATACACAAATTCACAATTTATAAATTGACCCTTTAAAACAACATAACTTCTATATAGAAAATATATTTATCCATAAATATTGATTGTTAATAAATATTGTTTATTTCCAATATTCACTCAAATCATCAAACTATAATATACAACCATAGTCTGGAATAAATTCCTTATCATAACAAAGATATTTATTTTATTCCAAAACACACAAATTTTGGAAACCACAAATTCTCTATAACCATTTTAAATACCTAACGAATTAAGCACATAAACTCATATTTTATTCTACTTGCTTTTAAAATATAGAAAACATACTGGAATTTATTTAGCCCTGGTACCCAAAAACCCGAGTTGTTACAAAGTCCCTCCTCAAAGAAATTGCGTCCTCGTAATTTCCTTATGCAAAATGCTTACATCACAAGTTGCCAAAGGCATTATTTAATTGCTTATAAAATTTTAGCTCATGCTATTAACCTCAAAATTTTCAAATTGTTAACTACCTTTTAACTCAATAAAGTTTTAAATATTTGGTTCACACCAATTTCAAATTCCTATCCTAGTAGCATACCACAACAATTCAAAACTTAATGCATATCCTTCACATAGTAAATAATTTAGAATACATACTATCTCTATCTGATTTCAAGTCAACAGAAGTGCTGCCACGCCATCAATTTTATATTAATTTCTCCCGACCATGGCTGCTAACTTGATTGTAATATCAACGAGCCTCGTCATTAACCATTTTTTGCTTCCAACTTGATGATTGCAACCATTCCTTAACTTGATAATAAGTGTGAGTATTCTAAAAACACTGCTTATGTTCAGGATTGTTTTATATTTCAAAACACTTTTAGTTTATGAAACCTCAATAGTTATTCACCTTTAACTTTCCAAAGCAAAATTTTCATAAAAGAATTCCTTAATTAATTTTGAATAATATTTAACCACCCTTTCATTATAATTTATCACATCTTTTGGCTGCGATGTCGACACAAGATCGCTATCACCTCGCCATCCAAATTCATTTTCCCAACTAATGGAGTGATTCAATAACTTCGATATGAATATTCTCCACTATTATATCCAAAGGTTTACTTTATAATCCATAGGCTAATATATGTTCGATCTTCTTGTATAAGTGTTTATGAAATCCTTATCGATGTCGTTGAATAGATGTATCGATCCAAATCCCTTAAAATACCCAACAGACAACCTAACACAAAAGATAATCACCAACACACTAAGTTAATGATCCCAATAATACACTTCACCAACTATTTACTTAATTTATATTCTAGGACAATTAATGTAACAACCCGGAACTTTGACGAAAATTAATTTAGTTATTTAATTAGATTCCAAAAATGGAATTTTTGCAAATGATGGAACTTGACATGAAACTTACACCTTTGTGTTCGTGATGAAATTCTGGTCAACTTTCATGTTTGAAACTTTGTGAATGGAGTCCATATGAAAAAGTTATGGATGAAATGCAAAAACGGACGGAAAATAAACAAAATAGAATCTTTTATATATAGTAATAAAAATAATTGTTTCTCCTGCTATTAGGTCGACAGAGCAGTCGATTGGGCGGTCGACCACTTGGTGAATTCCTTCAGGTGACGACTAGGTTATTTTATATACATATATATACACATACACGGATGGATCTTTATTAAACTAAATCTAATAGTCTAGGGTCATTTCTATGCCTATAAATAAAGGGCTAGATCCCCATTCTCTTATTCATATTTTGTAAAGGCAACAGCAAAGCTCTGCCATTTCCAATCCTCCAATCTCTTACAAAACACAATTTATAAACATATACAAATAAAATTTGCAAGGTTGTAGAATTTAGATTCAAATCTATGAAAAAGATATGGTTCTACTAAATGGTGACCTAAATATTTAGTTTACTTTTTTTATTTCTTCTCCACATCTACAATTCTAAACCTTTGTTTGTCAATCTCCTTTTGAAATAAATTGCAGATTAGTAAAATTTGGGAATTTTAGGCCTAAAAAGCTATGTTTGATTTGGATTTGGAGTGCTTTCAGGTGAGTGGAAAATCATATATATATCATTTATAATAAACAAATATAATTCATTGTGTTGAATTTGAACTATATGCCTAAAAGTGAAAGATTTGTTTACTTGTCAAATTTGAATTATTATGAAAATTGGTTAAGTACGGATTTGTAGGCTTTTCTAAGTTATTACCATCTTCTTGGTTACAATTATTTTGTGTTGTTGTGGTTATTGCAAACATCTCGAATTTGGAAATCAGTCCCAACACCTTTATCAGATTTGTAGTTTTATTCCAGGTCCATAGGGTTGAGTGCTGATTTATAGTTTGTGCAGGTTTTGTTAAAATAATTAATAATCCCATTGTGTTTGGTTTTGTTTGTGGTGTTATTTGATTATTGTAATCTTGCACTTTTTTTCTTTTGTATAAAGAGGTGTTATTTGAAATCTACAAGGAAATAGATAAACCAAATAAGAAGAGATGTGAAAATTCACGTATTTTTGTATGTAGTTTGCAATAGCTATTCTAAATATAATATTAATTTATTTCCTTGTGATTTAGAATAATGTCAACTTTCCTCTTTTTGATAGTTTGGGCAAAATTTACAATAATTATAGCAAATTACCTTTTTATAAGATTTTGAATCTTAAAACAAGATTAAACACAAAAAGGAGTTGACCTTTACCTACCAATAATTATAGCAAATTACCTTTTTATAGTCAGTCTTCCTTTCTTGGTAACTGGATTTTTGCTGAGAAGAAATTTATTGATTAAAGAGAAGTAAGGTTCGGTTGCTAATAATTTGTGGAATATATGCAATAGTCATGAGGCACGACTGCATCATGACGAGAGTTTTAGATGCCAAACGACCTTTGCCAAAACTTCTGACAAATGAATTTCAACACAAACATTGGGAGTAGCTATTTACAAAAAAAAAGTTGAGTTTGTGGTATTTTTTTGCAGTGTCCATACAAATTTGAATCCATTTTGACTGATTCCTTTTTAATTTTTTGTTTCAAATATTGGCACATGCACACATATTCTTTGTTTTCATGATTTTGTTTAATAGTCGTATAATATGCATATATTTCTACTGTATTTATGTGGCAGGAAGAGCAGCAGAGAGAGTAAATGGACAAGTATCCTACTGCAGCAAATGAACGTGCACGTTTATCAATTGCTGATGGTGCAAGTCCTCATCTGCTAAAACAAGCTATCTCAAATAATGATATACAATTGGTTAAGTCGGCACTGAATCAATGCTCTTCATTTCCCAAATTGAGATGCAAGGGACTGAATTCACACTTAAGTGAGAGTCTTGCACATTTGTTATGGACTTATGCTCAAGGTTAGCCATTGACTCGTTAGATTTATAATGCTCTTAATGATTATGATGTTGGCCTTATTTACATGTATAATCGGATCATTAGTTTTTGTATCATTTTTTGAGATAGAGAGTTTACCATAAAGTAAACTGGCAGTAATTTAAGTATTAGTAAATTTGAACGACTTGAATAGTTCATGATTATCTGGCAGTAGTGCATGTTATTAATATAGCCATATATGTTTCTAAATGTTTTTATTTTCTATTTTTCAGGTGGAACACTAAATTACATGGAGAAATGGGGTGGACGATAATCAAATAAAGTAATTTATCAGTTTGCATGAGATTATGTAATCAGTATATATTAAATCTGGCATTTGAGAATAAAGTATATGTATATATTTTTTACTAGTGATAGAGTGTATAAAGAGTGTCTATGAAAAATATAATATTTTTTGAAAAAAAACATTCATTAAGACTTTAAAATAAATAAATAAAAGATCAAGATTAAATTTTAGTTATTATTGTTTACATGTAATCCAAATAATTTAGTTTCTATGTGTTTAATATTAAATTTCATAATAGAATTTGCAATTTTTTTGCACATATACCAACATTGTTCCTTGTTAAGTAATAGGGGCAATAACAAAAAAATCATTCGTTTGGGGCATTGAACATGCTTGGGCTGCCCCTGTCTCCCGAGGAAGGTACAATTTTAAGAGAATAGTACTAAGTGGGAGACTGCATGGGAAGTCCTCTCGCTGGAGTACGGGAGCCTTTGGCACTGGGTATCCACCTTTAGTCAATGGCAGCAAAAAAAATAATTTAATTGTTTTTTTTTCAATTTACTGTGCTATTTTATTATAACAGGTAAGACAGACGATTGGACAAATTCTAGAGCAAGAATCCAACGACTAAAACTAGAGTGATAGTGTGAGTGACTGTGTACATGTATATGAGTGAATGAGTATCTAGTAAGGAGCCAATGTGTATGAGTGAAATGTAGCGAGGAAGTGTATGTATAAGTGATTGTATAATAGTGAGGAAACAGTATGTGTACTATTCGAAAGTGTAATAAATTTTTATTTGAATAAATATTTGTTATTTCTTTAAAAATAAATTATGTGTTAAATATTCAATTCTTGTAAATATTTATTTATAGTAAATAATGTCATATGGTCTAAAAAATGATGTCATATGCACTAATCAAATGATGACACATGGACAAATTATTTTTTGACACATGAACCAACCATTAAATGCCAAGTGTCAGTATTAATATATGCCATGTGTATACTACTAAAACAACCATGTCAGCAGCCATGTAGGATGACACATCATCTGCCATGTCAGCAGCCATGTAGGATGACACATCATCAAAAAGATCAACTGATGACTCATCATTTGAGTCATAACGTAGTGGGGCTCATTGATTCTTTTAACTACCAATATCAATAAGTGCAGGTAAAGGCTTTTCTCTACTAAGCTTTACCTACCAGTCTCTACCAATTCAATATCGGTAGCTAAAATATATTACCTACCATTATGTTAGTTTTACCTACATTTACAATTGGTAAGTAAAGACCCCATTTTCTTGTAGTGAGACCATGACATAAATTAAAAATAATAAGAAGATATAAATTATTAAATGTGTTAACTTCGTGTTTGAAAAAAAATATAAATATACATATTAATCTTATCCGTCCAAATCTATATGAATGACGCTATTATTAAATAAATGTTTATGTGTTAATGTGTGTTTGAATTTTAAGTATTTCCATTTTGTAGGAATAAATGTATGGTAATAATTCCTGTAATGAATGGAAATCAACGTTCGTGAACATTGTAACAATCAATATAGGATTTATTGCTAAATTAAAGGGTCATTAATTGGGTAATAAATATTGTAACCATATTCACTTTGAAAAATTTATTGATTAGGATAAACATGCATAAATGGATACAATTAGAAACTTGTACCTATGAATAGGGGTTGTAACTAAAATTAAAGAATAAATAAATAAACAGTAATTTTATATATACATATATTCACTTAAGAGTTGAATGGAATCAAATTTGTAGTAATACTTGGGAGTTACAATAATTAGACTATAATTCAAATCGGATTGATATAAATGTCATTTAACAGGTTAATTTATGCCTTAGGATGTCATTAATGGCAGGTAACCTAATTAATAATAATAGAAAAGGAAATTAATGAGAATCAATTAGTGTAGTAAATATTAAGTCCAATAAGGAAATTAATAAATATACATCCTAGGATAGGAAGTTATAAGTTTTCCGTATTTATTTCTAGTTAATATATAATTAATGTAATTAGGAATCAGGATTGGACTTAGTAGGTTAATAATGCGAGGTCAGTTTCCCTATCCAATAGAAGTCTACACTTTCTGACAGTCGGATATATGTACAACTAATATGAGATATCATTAATCATAGTATAACGACCCGTATTTTTGGTCGATTATTTTAAATATTTTATATCGTTTTAAAATTTGAGTTGATAATATAATTGAATTTTTTTATATTAAGTTATCGATTTAAAAATCAATTTCGATTTAATATCAAATATATCGAATTATCGTGATACGAAAACAGTAATAATTGAATTCAAATTTAAAACTGAATCGAAACAATTCAAATAATCAATATAAATCATATTTGAGTATAGAGGATAATAATAATAATTTATTTGTCAAAGAATTTATTTTTGTTCAATTTAAATTATTTTATATCGATTTAATACGGTTATTTTATATATACGTTCAAATTAAATTTTATAGTCTATTCTGTTGAGTCCAGAATAGTGTAATTACGTTGAAACGTAGGTCGGTAGGTTAAAATAGCAGTTCGTGATGTCGAATTATGAACCCTGATATTATTTTAGTGGATAAGCATGAGATCAAATAAATATCTATTTAAAATAAAGTGAAAATCTCTTTAAATCAAATCAGAATCCATTTTGATAAAATAAAAATCTAACTTTGTCAAATCAAATTAATAAAAACCACTTACTTCTACCCTAAGTGTTATAAAAACGTACATCCTAAAATTCATACAACATATGCCTAGTTTGAAAAGGGGGGCTACCCTATTCTGTTCTGTGAAAATGACTTCTTTTCCTTCTTTATATATGTACGCGTTCTCCTCCGTTCTCTATTTCATTTTCAACAGAAACAAAAAGAATAAAAAACAATTGGAATCTGAAATCGCAAGTTCCCCTGAGGCTCGACGACCAGTAGAAGCGCTCGCGACTAGGGTTGGCCTTGTCGTGGGTTGATTGGTGATGTCACGATGGACTCTGGGGATGTCAGAGATGAACTCGACTGTGGTGTGTCGAACTATGTTGCGAGGCGTAGGAAATGGAGTACTCGCAATTGAGGGAAATGGGTTTGTCAATGGATTCTGTAAGGAGCACGATGTGGATCTGGGAGGGGTGCGATGTCGAGCAACAGAGCTCGAGGGTTTCTCCTGGCCGCGGTGTCGAATTGAGAGCCGGAGTTCAATCGAGCCTGTTGTGTGACGAAGGAGGGTTTGCCGACGAAATTTCAAAGGGAGCTCGGGTTGATTATTTTGGGATGGTGATGAGTGAGCTTGAGAAGGGGGATTCTATGGCAAAAGCTTCAAGGTCGCTCATTGAGAGACCAGAAAGAACGTGACAAAAGGGAGTTCATAAAAGGTATAAAGATGGTCGAAATTGGCAGAATTAATATAAGTCTTACGAGGAAATTTTCGGGAGTTCCTATTCTACGGTTTTTGGTCTCTTGTTGGTGGGTTCTCGCAGTAAAGTAGAGGGGTGCAGTATTTGATTTTTGTAGAGGTAGTGGGCTGTCAGTAATGTGTTCGATAAAATGTCACAATGGCGTACATCTGATTTTCAATTGATTACAGTTTTAGAGATGATTGAAGATATCTTATGGATTGGTCGAGTTGTTTGCAGCACAATAAGGTATACATTTTAATAGATTTAAATGGCGTAGAAAACTTATTCAAGTAATTTATTTTAATTGAACAATTGCTTAATCAATAAATGAAATCGAATAAATCATAGGTGTGGAATAAATTCATTTGATATGATATAAGTTGATTCGTAGCGATGACGATTTTGCATCTAATCAGATATTTGCCAAATAAGATTCAAGGTGAGTAAATCTCACTTAAAAAATCTATTTTTATCATTAAAATGATTTGTTGGCTGCTTGATTGCATTTATGAATTAATTATCAGTCTTGGTTATTATATATATTTGTTATTTAGGCTTGGTGGTTGTGGTTATCATATATATTGGATTTCCCGTAGTACCATTAGCGGATGCCTGCAGTATCATTAGCGGATGACCCTACGCCCATGATATATAAGTGGATCCCCTTTTATACCGCGATATCCTACCTTGAAGCAGGATTGGTATTATTTTTGTTGACTAACATCTATGGGTGTAGGGAAAACAGGTTGGAGGGATCCAACTGGATTCTTCAAATTTATTTATTGTTGTTCACATGTTTATATGTGTGTGATATGTTGAATTAGATGGAGGGTTTGTGTATTTGGATGATTAAATATCACTGGTCCTAAATATTTATATTTAAAAATATCTAAAAGGGAATTTTAGATTTAAAAGGGGAAATTTATTTTCCGTAGTAGGAATTGAATTTTTAATGGAATTAGAAATCAAAACTTGTTTAAATATTTAAACAAGAAATGAAATTTATAATTGATGAGTTTAAATGGAAATGGGATATTGGATTATATAAATTCAAAGATGAATTTAAAAAGGAGGAACATGGAATCATTTCAAAATGGAAACGATAAAATCATTTGCGATGTTCGGAACATAAATGAGTTGAAATAAATCCATACAGGTTTATGATTAGAATTCGACCATGTCGAATGTATAAAATAAATAATTTTATTTCCAGATAAAATATCGGGATTTTATTGAATAGAACTAAAATATAAATGTAAATATGAAAATAGATTCCATATTGATTGCTATATAAGTTATGAAAATAAAATATTCCAAAATTTGAATCGAGTTTCAATTAGATTATTAAAAATAGAAGTTTGATTAATAAAGAAGTTAATTTGTAAATAATACGTTTATATATGTGATGAAGTAATTTTCATCGTGTAATTTGGAAATAAATTTCCAAATGTAAGAAATGGAGTACAAGGCGAGACTTAAATCGAGATTTTGTATTACAAGCTTTTATCTATCTCAAGATAAGAACGTTGTCGGTCAAGGTTTGAGAGGTAAGTAAAATACCCCAACTTGAACGGCTTCACTATTATCAAGAGATGATATTAGTTTGTAATGGTAAACGATGTTGAAAATTGATCATGCCCATAAAAGGAATTTATAATTGGATTTCGATTATATCGATATGTTGTAAATAAGATAATTTCATAAGAATGAGAATTGAATATAGAAATGTGAGTTTTAAACTGAGATATGGATATTGAATAAAATAATCGACGAGTTTGAGAAATCGATTTGGATATCAGATTTATTTTAAAATATTGGAATTGAAGTTGAAATTTATAAACAAAGTTAACGTTTATATAAATTATAATTAAAACGAACTCGCCGCAGCACGGTATTTCGTAATTTGACGATTCGAACTTCAACTGAGTTTACAGAACTCAATATAAATCAGAATTCGATGAAACAAGAAACGCCCGGACCGATTGAACGATAGTTTTCTAATGGAAGAGAAAAACCTGAATTTCGGTTTATAGATTTTGAGTTATATCAAAATCAAATTTTCAGAAAAAAAGCGCCATAATCATTTTAAAACCATAACGGTTTATTTATAAATTTAAAGGATTTTAAGTGAATAAAATCCAAATCTTTTTAGGAAAAATCCGGGTTTGAGTTATCAAATAAATGTGAACTCAAGCAGAGTGAATGAAGTGATCTCTGTTATAAAAATCAGATTTTTGGATTAGTATTAACTAATTTGAAAAGAAATCTATTAATGGGATTTCGAACCAAACTTAAACTTTGTTAAGTAAGATCGGATTTGTGAATTCAAATTGGAAATCGAATCTGAAACTCAAGTTAGAAATGAAATTCGATTTTTGTATTAGCGAATTAAAATATATTCGAATATGATATATTCAAATCGAAGGTACATCATGCAAAAGAGCGAATTAAAGAAGCGGTTAGCAGATTTGTTAAAAAGGGAATGGATTGATTGAAATGAGTTAGAAATCGACATATATATTTAAACAGGTGTGGAATGAAGAGTATGAAGAGAATGAAGAATATAGTTAAGTGCCCGACAAAAAGGTATGTGTTTAAATTTCCATATGGGGTTTTATGCGCTGAATCGGCACGCCACTTGGCTTTTTGATTTTCTTTTTGAATGGAAAGGGCCTAGAGAGGCGAGTTGAGGTTTGAACTATTGGCCGGTACAAAGGGGGTTATGGCGAATTTTTCTGGAAATTTAAGGAGTTAGAATATTTTTAAGAAATTTTGATTATAGAAATCGATATAACGATATATATAGAATTCGCTAAGAAAATGAATTTAATATAAAATATTAGAAAGGGCCAGTGATTGTGAAATTGTTTGATGGATGTTTATTTTTCCTTTGATAGTTAAAACACCGACTATCAAAGATTTTTGACCTTCGTTATCAATACGGAGAGACCGGTTGGATTTAACATTCGAAAACCACTCCGTATAGGCATAGG
Organism: Allium sativum; assembly: GCA_030737875.1. Taxonomy (NCBI): domain Eukaryota; kingdom Viridiplantae; phylum Streptophyta; class Magnoliopsida; order Asparagales; family Amaryllidaceae; genus Allium; species Allium sativum. The sequence continues at coordinate 94,878,882 of CM060923.1, forward strand.
CGTTGCGAATTAGATTATGCAAAAAATAATCGAAGACGGAGTAAAATTCAAGAGCTATTATGTTTGTTCGGTCCCAGGACAACTTGTATGGACGAATGTCTGACAGAGTATTCCTAACGGTCACATAAGACGATCTTTTCAAGATATTATGACTGGTGGCAAAGAAATTCGTTTCTCTTAGCTTTTATACCGGTAATATTTTTGGGAAGATTAACTAGTGATTTGACGGGTTTGACGATGTGGCATTCAAAGTGTATGGTGGCCAGATGTTCTAAAAGATAGATGTAGCCTCAAGCCTCACAACCGGGAAAGGACAAAAATCGGGCAGGCAGCATGGCTATGTGGGTCGCTCCCATTAGGGTGTATAATCACCTATCTAGAGAAATTCCTTTTACTTCTTTAATCTATTTCGATGTTGTCCCTTTTCGAGAAACGGTGGTTTGAGCCCAACCGTTTGTGATATACATTCGATACACTCAAGCAAAATGAGTGGTCGGTCATGTATGGGCCAGGTTGCAAGACGTTCTTGGTTAACCCAGTGTATTTCTCTCTAGAGATACACTAGCGGCAGATGGTCCCATACCTTGTCATAGTTGGAATCCAATCTCCAATAAGCGCCCTGCGGTTTTTGATTTTTATACTATATATGTAGAGTGTGAGATGCAAGCGTTCTACTATTTGGTTATTTATTTGATTAGACATTATTATAATATCACTGGATTTTGATATCAAAAATGTTTGGATTATAGTAAGGTAAAAACCGTCCGTGTTTATGTGTGGGCTGGTCTTACTATTATCTCTTTCTATCGAAAGATTTTTGAAGTTAAACCATATGGTTGGAGTTTACTCACACCAGCCCATGAATGACCTAGATTTTGTTTTGTTTTTCCTAAACTCTTGGGTGCCCAAATTTGTACGGGAAGTCAAGTGTTTCAGGCTTTACAGATACACTTGGAGGAGCTTGAAGCAGAAGGCTTCACCGTTAGTTATTTAGAGTTATTTCTGTTGTACCAAATGTTGTATTGTACTCTGATGATGGCATGTATATATGATATAAAATTTTGTACTTCAAAACTTATGTTATATAATATATCTTATGCATTCCGCTGTGAGGTTCTGTATTGTTACTTCTGTTCTTCTTTTATCTTTTCTACTTTCTTTAACCCTAATGACTCGTATTTCTGTATTATTTGAGTTGGACGTGTGTTGTATTAGTTAGCTCGGATAGTATGGATTTTCGGGTCGTTACAGTTGGTATCAGAGCTTTGGTTTAGTGAATACCTTGGCTTTGGTGGGGGTTTACTCATTAGAGATAGGGTCAGTAGTACCATAGAATGAGTTGAGTGTATATATATGAGAGAGCGTATTTGTATGTTGATATAAAAATTTGTTTTATATTGTGTTGGTTTGTCTGTTGAGTAGTTTATGAATTCTGGTCGAATCGTGGGATGCCACGACGTCGATAGGAGTTTCTAAACACTTGAACAGAAGAATTGACATAATATTGTTTTAAAATGGGTAAAGAAAATAATTTTGCCCAAAATTATATTTTGATATAAAGGAATAATTTTCTGAAATTACTATAGTATATTGATGTGTTGGTTGCTAAAATCAAATGAGATTATAAAATTGAAATGGTTATATATAACCAAATAGAACTTGTATATGAATAATATATGCAAATGTGATCAATTAAAATTGAATTCAAAGCGTAAATTGGAATTTAAATCCCGGAAGGTTGGAAAATATTTTTCCAAAGTATATTAGAATAATACAGCATTATTTTAGGAAGGATTTTGGATAAAAATCATTTTGAATGAATTTTGAAAGTGATAAAGCACCAAACTCACTTCAGTGGCTGGAAAATAATTCTGATGATGACTGCATTCATTTTTGAGTTTCTAAGTGATGGATTGCTACCTTAGAAAAGTTTTTGATGGAAATTTGTTTGAAAGTAAACAAGTTGTGGGAAAAATTCAAATGTTTTGAATTTAAAATAGAAATAAATATATGTATATATATTTATGTGACTTAAGAAGGATTTGAAATAAAATCCAGGGATTTGAATTGTGGAATTTAAATTTAACTTAAGCAAGTTAAATGGGCCCAAGTGAATAAATTGAATAGAATCAATTTGGATAAATTGGTGTTGAACCAATATGAAGGGAATATGAATTGGATGTGAATACATTGGTCATAAATCATTCAGATTAAATGAACGTGAGTATATATGATGTGCAATATAAACAGAAACCAAAAGTTGTGGTAGAACTAAAATTTGTGGAAACTGAAATGTTGAGTTTTAACATAGATGAATTTTGAAAAGTAAAAGGGTTAGTAGCATTTTTCCTACCTTAGTAATTTCGGGGACGAAATTCTTTTAAGGGGGGAAGAATGTAACGACCCATATTTTTGGTCGATTTTTTAAATATTTTATATCGTTTTAAAAATTGAGTTGATAATATAAATGAATTTTTTTATATTAAGTTATCGATTTAAAAATCAATTTCGATTTAATATTGAATATATCGAATTATCGTGATACGAAAACAGTAATAATTGAATTCAAAATTAAAACTGAAACGAAACAGTTCAAATAATTAATATAAATCCTATTTAAGTATAGAAGATAATAATAATAATTTATTTGTCAAAGAATTTATTTATGTTCAATTTAAATTATTTTATCTCGATTTAATATGGTTATTTTATATATACTTTCAAAATAAATTTTATAGTCTATTCTGTTGAGTCCAAAATAGTGTAATTACCTTGAAACGTCGGTTGGTAGGTTAAAATAGCGGTTCGTGATGTCGAATTATGAACCCTGATATTATTTTAGTGGATAAGCATGAGATCAAATCAATATCTATTTAAAATAAAGTGAAAATCTCTTTAAATCAAATCAGAATCCATTTTGATAAAATAAAAATCTAACTTTGTCAAATCAAATTAATAAAAACCACTTACTTCTACCCTAAGTGTTATAAAAACGTACAGCCTAAAATTCATACAACACATGCCTTGTTTGAAAAGGGAGGCCAACCTATTCAGTTCTGTGAAAACGACTTCTTTTCCTTCCTTATATATGTACGCGTTCTCCTCCGTTCTCTATTTCATTTTCAACAGAATCAAAAAGGAAAAAACAATCGGAATCTGAAATCGCGAGTTCCCTTGAGGCTCGACGACCAGTAGAAGCGCTCGTGACTAGGGTTGGCCTTGTCATGGGTTGATTGGTGATGTCACGATGGACTCTAGGGATGTTAGAGATGAACTCGATTGTGGTGTGTCGATCTATGTTGCGAGGTGTAGGAACTGGAGTACTTGCAATTGAGGGAAATGGGTTTGTCAATGGATTCTGTAAGGAGCACGATGTGGATCTGGGAGGGGTGCGATGTCGTGAAACAGAGCTCGAGGGTTTCTCCTGGTCGCGGTGTCGAATTGAGAGTCGGAGTTCAATCGAGCCTGTTGTGTGACGAAGGAGGGTTTGCCGACGAAATTTCAAAGGGAGCTCGGGTTGATTATTTTGGGATGGTGATGAGTGAGCTTGAGAAGGGGGATTCAATGGCAAAAGCTTCAAGGTCGCTCATGGAGAGACCAGAAAGAACGTGACAAAAGGGAGTTCAGAAATGGTATAAAGATGGTAGAATTTGGTAGAATTAAGATAAGTCTTGTGAGGAAATTTTCGGGAGTTCCTATTCGATAGTTTTTGGTCTCTTGCTGGTGGGTTCTCGTAGTAAAGTAGAGGGGTGCAGTATTTGATTTTTGTAGAGGTAGTGGGCTGTCAGTAACGTGTTCAATAAAATGTCACAATGGCGTACATCAGTTTTTTGATTGATTACAGTTTTAGAGATGATTAAAGATATCTTATGGATTGGTCGAGTTGTTTGCAGCACAATAAGGTATACATTTTAATAGATTTAAATGGCGTAGAAAACTTATTCAAATAATTTATTTTAAATAAATAATTGCTTAATTAATAAATGAAATCAAATAAGTCGTAGGTGTGGAATAAATTCATTTGAGATGATCTAAGTTGATTCGTAGCGATGACGATTTTGCATCTAATCAGATATTCGCCAAATAAGATTCAAGGTGAGTAAATCTCACTTAAAAAATCTATTTTTATCATTAAAATGATTTGTTGGCTGCTTGGTTGCATTTATGAATTAATTATCAGTCTTGGTTATTATATATATTAGTTATTTAGGCTTGGTGGTTGTGGTTATTATATATATTGGATTTCTCGCAGTACCATTAGCGGATGCCCGCAATAGCGGATGACCCTACGCCCACGATATATAAGTGGATCCCCTTTTATACCGCGATATCCTGCCTTGAAGCAGGATTGGTATTATTTTTGTTGACTAACATCTGTGGATGCAGGGAAAACAGGTTGGAGGGATCCAACTGGATCCCTCAAATTTATTTATTGTTGTTCACATGGTTATATGTGTGTGATATGTTGAATTAGATGGAGGGTTTGTGTATTTGGATGATTAAATATCACTGGTCCTAAATATTTATATTTAAAAATATCCAAAAGGGAATTTTAGATTTAAAAGGGGAAATTTATTTTCCGTAGTAGGAATTGAATTTTAATGGAATTAGAAATCAAAACTTGTTTAAATATTTAAACAAGAAATGAAATTTATAATTGATGGGTTTAAATGGAAATGGGATATTGGATTATATAAATTCAAAGATGAATTTAAAAAGGGGGAACAGGGAATCATTTCAAAATGGAAACGATAAAATCATTTGCGATGATCGGAATATAAATGAGTTGAAATAAATCCATACAAGTTTATGATTAGAATTCGACCATGTCAAATGTATAAAATAAATAAATTTATTTCCAGATAAAATATCGGGATTTTTTTGAATAGAACTAAAATTTAAATGTAAATATGAAAATAGATTCCATATTGATTGCTATATAAGTTATGAAAATAAAATATTCCAAAATTTGAATCGAGTTTCAATTAGATTATTAAAAATAGAAGTTTGATTAATAAAGAAGTTAATTTATAAACAATACATTTATAAATGTGATGAAGTAATTTTCATCGTGTAATTTGGAAATAAATTTCCAAATGTAAGAAATGGAGTAGAAGGCGAGACTTAAATCGAGTTTTTGTATTACAAGCTTTTATCTATCTCAAGATAAGAACGTTGTCGGTCAAGGTCTGAGAGGTAAGTTAAATACCCCAACTTGAACGACTTCACTATTATCAAGAGTTGATATAAGTTTGTAATGGTAAACGATGTTGAAAATTGATCTTGCCCATGAAAGGAATTTATAATTGGATTTCGATTATATCGATATGTTGTAAATAAGATAATTTCATAAGAATGAGAATTGAATATAGAAATGTGAGTTTTAAACTGAGTTATGGATATTGAATAAAATAATCGACGAGTTAGAGAAATCGATTTGGATATCAGGTTTATTTTGAAATATTGGAATTGAAGCTGAAATTTATAAACGAAGTTAACGTTTATATAAATTATAATTAAAATGAACTCGCCGCAGCGTGGTAGTTCGTAATTTGACGATTCGAACTTCAACTGAGTTTACAGAACTCAATATAAATCAGAATTCGATGAGAGACTGATTGAACGATAGTTTTCTAATGGAAGAGAAAAACCTGAATTTCGATTTATAGATTTTGAGTTATATCAAAATCAAATTTTCAGAAAAACAACGCCATAATCGTTTTAAAACCATAACGGTTTATTTAATAAATTTAAAGGATTTTAAGTGAATAAAATCCGAATCTTTTTAGGAAAAATACGGGTTTGAGTTATCAAATAAATATGAACTCAAGCAGAGTGAATGAAGTGATCTCTGTTATAAAAATTAGATTTTTGGATTAGTATTAACTAATTTGAAAAGAAATCTGTTAATGGGATTTCGAACCAAACTTAACCTTTGTTAAGTAAAATCGGATTTGTGAATTCAAATTGGAAATCGAATCTGAAACTCGAGTTAGAAATGGAATTCGATTTGTGTATTAGCGAATTAAAATATATTCGAATATGATATGTTCAAATCGAAGGTACATCATGCAAAAGAGCGAATTAAAGACGCGGTTAGCAGATTTGTTAAAAAGGGAATGGATTGATTGAAATGAGTTAGAAATCGACATATATATTTAAACAGGTGTGGAATGAAGAGTATGAAGAGAATGAAGAATATAGTTAAGTTCCCAACAAAAAGGTACATGTTTAAATTTCCATATGGGGTTTTATGCGCCGAATCGCCAAGCCACTTTGCTTTTTGATTTTCTTTTTGAATGGAAAGGGCCTAGAGAGGCGAGTTGAGGTTTGAACTATTGCCCGGTACAAAGGAGGTTATGGCGAATTTTTCCAGAAATTTAAGGAGTTAGAATATTTTTAAGAAATTTTGATAATAGAAATCGATATAACGATATATATAGAATTCGCTAAGAAAATGAATTTAATATAAAATATTAGAAAGGGCCAGTGATTATGAAATTGTTTGATGGATGTTTATTTTTCCTTTGATAGTTAAAACACTGACTATCAAAGATTTTTGACCATAGTTGTCAATACGGAGAGACCGGTTGGATTTAATATCCGAAAACCACTCCGTATAGGCATAGGCGTTGCGAATTAGATTATGTTGAAAATAATCGAAGATGAAGTGAAATTCAAGAGCTGTTATGTTTGTTCAGTCCCAGTACAACTTGTATGGACGAATGTCTGACAGAGTATTCCTAAGGGTCACATAAGACGATCTTTTCAAGATATTACGACTGATGGCGGAGAAATTCGTTTCTCTTAGCTTTTATACCCGTAATATTTTTGGGAAGATTAACTAGTGATTTGATGAGTTTGACGATGTGGCATTCAAAGTGTATGGTGGCCAGATGTTCTAAAAGATAGACGTATCCTCAAGCCTCACAACCGGGAAATGACAAAAATAGCACAGGCAGCATGGCTATGTGGGTCGCTCCCATTAGGGTGTATAATCACCTATCTAGAGAAATTCCTTTTACTTCTTTAATCTATTTCGATGCTGTCCCTTTTCGGGAAACGGTGGTTTGAGCCCAACCGTTGGTGATATACATTCGATACACTCAAGCGAAATGAGTGGTCGGTCATGTGAAGGCTGGGTTGCAAGATGTTCTTGTTGAACCCATTGTATTCCCCTCTAGGGATACACTAGCAGCAGGTGGTCCCATACCTTGTCATAGTTGGAATCCAATCTCCAATAAGCGCCCTGCGGTTTTTGATTTTAATACTATATATGTAGAGCGTGAGATGCAAGCGTTCTACTATTTGGTTATTTATATGATTAGACATTATTATAATATAACTGGATTTTGATATAAAAAATGTTTGGGTTATAGTAAGGTAAAAACCGTCTGTGTTTATGTGTGGGCTGGTCTTACTATTATCTCTTTCTTTCAAAAGATTTTTGAAGTTAAACCATATGGTTGGAGTTTACTCGGACTAGTCCCATGACTGACCCAGATTTTGTTTTTTTTTTGTTTTTCCTAAACTCTTGGGTGCCCAAATTTGTACGGGCAGTCAAGTGTTTCAGGCTTTACAGATACACTTGGAGGAGCTTGAAGCAGGAGGCTTAACCGTTAGTTTTTTAGAGTTATTTCCGCTGTACCAAATGTTGTATTGTACTTTGATGATGGTATGTATATATGATATAAAATTTTGTACTTCAAAGCTTATGTTATATAATATATTTTATGCGTTCTGCTGTGAGGTTCTGTATTGTTACTTTTGTTCTTCTTTTATCTTTTCTACTTTCTTTAACCCTAATGACTCGTATTTCTGTATTATTTGAGTTGGACGTGTGTTGTATTAGTCAGCTCAGATAGTATGGATTTTCGGGCTGTTACACATAGGAACCCGTGATGATAGTTAATTGCGTAGCGAGGATTATTTCCTAAAACATGGTTTATCCCATGTGTAAGGTATTAAGTGGTTGTAGGTCCTGCCTCCCGTCCCAAAAGAGGAAACCTTTAAGAGGAAATAGTTTGTAAACGTAAGCCTGCTTTGAGACAGATGTATTAAGTAGTTAGAACTGCCCTTAAAAAGGTTATTTAGTGACCGCGTAGCTCACCTCCCCATAAACAAGAAGTATTAAATGGATATTGGGTACGAGCTTGGTAATCCCGGCGTTGGTCTGCTTCCTCTTGGTAGTAAGTGACGGGTATTAGTGGCATCCTTGGGATTAGGTATTAAATGACAACTACGGAGGTGCTATAAGTCTGCCTATCCTACGGGAAGTATTAAGTAGCTAGGTGATTATATAATAAGGCCAGCTTGGCAATAACATGGGGGTCCACTTGGGGAATATCATAAATGATGAGATGTCGTCTACCTATCTTATAAGTAATAAGTGACTGCTTACTATCTCTTGCCTTATGCGAGGCATGGGTATATGCATGAAAGATGGAAGCCTTAAAGTAGTAGGACTTAGCAACGAGTGTCCTCTAATTAATATTAGTGTAGAGTAAACCATCGAGTAAGATATTAAGTGATCGATGGGTCCGCCTTGGGTCTTAAGTGAACGAAAGGACCCGCCCTTATCTTATATTGATAGTGAGGTCTTAAGGGGCTATATAGAGTTAATTAACATCATTATAGAATAGTGAGAAGTAGAGAGACCACCTCTTAGTTTTTGGTAACTGGTTGAGTGGTTGTTTAAAGGCTCCATAATTATGCATAAACATTCTATCTCCGTATCGATATATCGTTATCGTTTGGGGATACTACCTCGGGTATGGTAGTCAGTCGTCGTGCTAAATTTTTTCAAGGTTAGATTTGAGTTACTAGCCTTGTTGGGCATATGCTTTGGTTTTGACCAAACATGGTACATTTTGTATTTTAGATAATGTTATACGTTTTCTACTCATTAGGACTTGTTGTTCTAACCCCCCCCCCACCCCCCATAAAAAAATCTCAGGTTTAGCTCGGGGAAGACATGTCTCAGCAGGTGTTCAGTTTGGTTTTCGGTTCTCATTCTCTCATGCTCAATATTGACGTAACGATGTGCTTTAAGGTAGTCATCTTAGTCGGTATTAATTATCTTATCTTGTTTCCGCTATGAATTAGTTTTATCTGACTATGACTATGCTCATGCTTATTATTGCAGGTGCTAGATTTGTACTCTCCATTCTTAGATGGGTTTGGGCTTCGATTTTTGTCGAAATTCAAGCTTAGGAAAGTGTGGAGTGTTACATTTGGTATCAAAACCTAGGTTTTGGCGATTAGCGAAATTAATTAATTAGGATTAGTGAGAGAACTGTTAACCAACTTTTTGGAAAAAGCTGTCACACTTCAGATCGAAGCCCAATATTCAGAGACGTGTCCTTTAGCATTTTCAACTAGTCAATTTGGGCAATTCATACTCCAGAAGGCCCAGCCAAGGCTCGGCCCAAACCGGCTTTCTTCAGGTTTCAGCCCAAGCCAGTTTCTTTCGACAGCTCGCTCACTCCAGAAGAATCGCTCTCCCCTGTCGACCAAGTAAACCGCTTCCATCAAAGATACATCAACCAAATATCTCAGATCCACCAGGAAATATCAAGCTAAGTCTTTCAAATACTCAGCCCGACTCTCGAGGCAATAAAGGAGGTCAACCATCTCCGGACAAGGCTCTACTTTTGATGCACCACACCTCGAGTGTCACGTAAGCCAATATTTCTGAGGATATTATTAATCAGCAATAGACCAGGTCCTACTGTCGCAACTACTTCCACTGATCGAGCTCAACGTGTCCAAGCTCCGAAAAAGAGGAAAGCTACGTGGCGGCCCACTCAGCCCACTTCTTCACCTATAAATACACCCATGCTCAAAATGGAAAAGAGACTTCTTTTTCGGCTGCTTCAACTTTCTGCTGAACCTCTCCTCCTAATTCGAAGCCTCTCCACAGCTAAGTTAAAAGATAACTACTTGTTCTTCTTCCTTAAAATGGAAAAAGCATTGTATTTGTAATCAAAAAGAAAAGATCAATACATATAAAGTGGATGTAGGCACCATCTTTGCCGAACCACTTTAAAAAGCCTTGTGTGTTCCCTGTTTTCTTTACTTTCTTGCATTTCATAATCATTATTCATGTGCTCTCCACCCGATTGCGGGTTGATTGTCAATAGTGACCAACTTCTGACGTCAACACTTTGGCGCGCCAGGTAGGGGGCACACATCGACATAACCTACGACCTTCAACAAATTCCAGTCTATGGCGAACAAGCGAAATAAAGTTGCAACATCTTCCCATCCCACGAATGCCGATGCAGCTGAGACAAATATTGCAGAGGCAAGTCAGGAAGCCTCCTCTCATGAAGACATGTCCTGATATCTTACCCGGGATGACACGGATAAGATTATGGCCGAATTCAGAGGCGATATGACATCTCAGGGTAAACTTCTCGAATGACAACAATAGTAGATGGATCACCTTCTCGGTCGAGTGGAGATGGGATTAAACCCTTCAACATCAATTCCTCTACCGGCCATGACTGGGGCAATAGTTGATCTTCAGTCTGCACAGAATCAGGCCATTGATCAGATCACACCTTTGCTTCCTCCTGGCTCAGTTCCACCCCCAACCAATCACAGCTAGGAGTATCGCTTCAAGCGACCAGCACAGCCGCAGCTGCAGATCCACACGAGGTCCACGATCAAGATCTAGGTCGTTCGACCATTTTGCCCCCACTCTTAGGGACAACTTGGCCCCCTGGACAAATCGAGCAACCATTGGGGCAGTCAGGATCATTGCCATCCCCATTACAACATAGTATCTTACCGCAGACTCATCTTATGCCTTCCGTCAACGAAGAGCTGGTGGGGACTTCCCTTCCAACCAGGTAGACCACTCAACCATTCCGGTTCCCGGGTTGGCGGAGGAAAACACTAATGCAGGCTATCCTAACATCGCCTCAGGCAGGGGCATCGAAGAACCCCGAATATCACATGCTATGCTGGATTAGCTCGGACCTCCTGTCTTGGATACGACTTGGTTCAACTCTCATCAGGATCAAGAAGGGCATGTCTTCCCAGAACCAACAACTCCGATGAACCCTCGCCCTCACCTTCACTCAACTCTCGGAGGTCGGGTTCAAACAACGGCCACCCTTCCGAGCATGCTTTCGTTGGATCCCGGTGTTGGAGCTCCCTCGAATGCAGGACTCGATTCATGGCAGCAACTCCTCGGAGATGGAACCCATCTTCCCACCATCATTAGATGCTTCACTCGGGGAACGTCTTCTCAATAGGACATAGATGACGTCCATCGCATCCCGTTCACTAAAGAGATCAGAAACTCACGGAATCCCCCGGACTTCAAGTTTCCAGCCATCGAACCCTACAATGGCCGAACCGACCCGACCATCCATCTCATGCAGTACATGTGCCACATGGAAGTTCCCTCTGCATCAACCAATGTCATAGCCAAGTGCTTCCCGCTCTACCTCACCGACATAGCAGACATATGGTTTCGGCAGCTAACAACTATATCGATTAACAACTAGCACATGTTGGTCACTTGCTTCATCGAGTAGTTCAGAGTTCACATATCCCAACCTAAGTGTGTTATGTTCCTTTCTACCATCAAGCATTGCCCAGGAGAGAATCTACGATCTTTCTTGGGGAGATTCACACAGCTGTAGCATCCATCAGCCGACCCGAGCCATCGATGATGCTCATGGCCTCCACCGCAGGCGTTCAGAACCGATCAGAATTTTAGATCTCTATAACCAGAGATCCACCTAGAGATATTGATGAATTCTATGCTGAGGCCGAAAGGTTCCTTCTACAAGAAGACGCCAACCTCGAGATGCAAAGCCTCGTGGTGCTCGCTACCAAGGACGGAGGCCCATCTAACTTCAACAGCCAGAACAAAGGTAAAGGGAAGGTTACAGAAAGGAGCAACCGAAATGTGCATTCCCAAAGAGAGGAAAAGTATGTCAGGTACACCAAGCTCAACTCTTCCCTATTAGACATCTATCTTGAGATACGAGAGACTCTTCCATCTCCAAAGCCTCCTTGTTGAAAGTCGACCCAAAAAGAGATCGAATATGGGAAGTATTGCATGTACCACAACATAGCTGGTCACGCCACCAGTGAATGCAGGTACCTACACGATCTCATCATGGATAAGGTTAGGTGCGGAGAGCTTCCCAAGTATGTCAAGAAACCTGCACAGACCTTGCGTCCACCCTCATCTGCCCAAGCTCCTCCGATCGGTCCTCAAGCTCCCACAAACGGAAAGGACCCTGAGCCCACCAATCGCGGCATTTTAATTAATTATTTATATCGTTGTATTTTTGCTTTTTTGATCAATGAGTTATGCTGAATTGTGCATAAGCAGGGATAGCCCCTAAAAGTGTCCAAAATTCAACTGTTTTTCTATTAGGATTTGTTTCTCTGGCTCTGTAGCAAGAATAAAAAAAATCTTTTGAACATTTGACATGTTTGAATAAAATCAAGGTGAGCATAACAATCGCCTGCCAAGTATGGTCAATGCTAGCCGTCATTTATAAGTCACAGTCAATACTTACCATCATAACCATACCAACTCCATGAGCTGAGTTCAGTCAATCCATGTCATAAAGTCAAGTATACTTGATACTCACCATTATCTTAAGCCGAGTGCGCTGCCAACTAACCAAATCTTTCATTACTCGAGCATCTTTTTCCATGGTCTGCGCTCACCATTGTCCCTAAGAACATGGTCGATGCCTGCCACCATGCCCCTAACAGACTCCATTAAATTATCATATAATAACTTATGTTGATCGAGCGTGATCGCCACTTGCCGCCAGCCGAGCATATGTAACGCTCGCACCACCATAAGCCGAGAATAGATGATGCTCGCCCCTCAATAAGCCGAGTACCAATAGTACTCGCCATTCCCATAAGCCGAATACCGATTACACTCGCCATTTTTCAAAGCTAAGTGTAACATCTATTCGATTGCGCATAAAGTCCTCTCTAGACAGAGAGCGGCTCCTGTTATCTTTACAGGAACCAGGTATTGCAACAAGGACGACTTCCATGATTCACTCGGCCTTAATACAGATTTTTGGTGGTTATCGATTTTCTGGCCTTAATACGATCAACCACGGTCGTCGATGTCTCATCCTTAATACAACCATCAGGACTGTCAGATTTCTGGCCTTAATATAGTCCGGTGTAACCATAGCTTCCTGAGAAATTGTGCTTCGACATAACATTCATAACACACCTCCCTCTACCAAAGAAGATGTATTCTGAGGGGCAAAGTGTTAACCAACTTTTTAGCAAAAGCTATCACAGTTCAGATCGAAGCCCAATATCTAGAGACGCATCCTTCAACATTATTTGTAACACCCCGAATTTCAGTTAATATTAACATTCACAAATTGAAGAATAACTAATCCCAGATGTGGGAATTAAGGGAAACGGGTTGCGCCATTGTGTTCGTCTCGGAATTCTAGTTGAGATAGAGTCCGAGTTTGCGTGATTTGGAGTCCGTATGACCCAGTTATGGCCCAACAAAGTTTTCAGAAAAATTCAAGTTCAAAAACTAGAGCAAAATTCGAAATTCAACACACAGGGGGCAAGGCGGGAAAATTCCCGCGCAAGCCAAGTCGACAGGGGTGTCGACTGCCCAGTCGACACCGCCCCAACCCATGTCGACTGCCCAGTCGACACGGGTGTCGACCTGGGTGCTCGGCCAGGTTGGCCTGGGTGCAGTCTGAAGGGGTTTGGGCTGTGTTTTGGGGCTTGTGACGAAATCTGATGGCTCTAAACTAATCTAGGGTTAATCTAAGGGCCTAAACTACATCCTAAATCTATAAATATACCTTAAGACTACCCTAATCCATACTAAAAATAGATACAACGTCATCATGCCGTCAAAATGCAACTTAGAAGGAGCCTCCACAAATTAGAGAGGAAGATAGCTTCTCAAATCAACTTCTAATCAACTCTAGCAACTAAATCTTCTTCATAGGAGTGCTAATCAACAAGTTGTGAGTTTCTATGCCTTTAGCAAGCAATTGCTAAACTAATTATGATAGGATGTAATGAGGTTATGGTTATGAATGTGGATCAATGCAAGTTATGTTATCATATGCTATGTGCTCATGATGTTAGTTATGCAAGTTTTATGCTATATGTCCAGGATGCTAGTTATGCAAGTTTTATGCTATATGTTCATGAAGCTAGTTATGCAAATCACTATGATAAACATTGATCCATTATGACACCATGTTATGCAAGTTTGGTGTTTGATTATATGCAAGTTCATATATGACATGTTATGCAAGTTTGGTGTTTGATTATATGCAAGATCATATATGACATGTTATGCAAGTTTGGTGTTTGATTATATGCAAGTTCATATATGACATGTTATGCAAGTTTGGTGTTTGATTATATGCAAGTTCATATATGACATGTTATGCAAGTTTGGTGTTTGATTATATGCAAGTAACATGTGCAAGTTTACACCTTTGTATGATATGCATACATATGCAATTTACCCCTTTGTATGTCATGCATATATATGCATGTTTACCCCTTTTTATGATATGAGTAACATATGCTAGTTCATCCCTTTTTAGACCTATGACATGTATGCAAGTTTATCCCTTTATGATAGGTCTATGACATGAACATCTATGCAAGTTACCCTCTTTATGACATATGTGATTCATGCAAGTTTGGGTTGATTATTTATGCTAGTTGGGTTTGATGCTATGGTTATATATGCAAGTTGACACCTTTAAAGCCCATGTTGATGCTAATGTTATGCTAAGTTGAACCCATTGTATTTGTGATGAATCTTCCCTTTTAAGTATGTCATGTTAGCGTATTACGTGGGGAACGATGGGGGTTAATATTCATGTTAACAAAATTGTGGTGAAATTGGTATGATGTTGCATACCATAAGTGGATGGACATAATTGAGTCAATTATGTACATCATTAAATTGTAATTAATTAGGGAAAATTAATTCAAAATATGGGGGTGATTAATTAGGTGTAATTAATCGACTAAGACACGAGGTTGGACCCTTTTGTAGCATAAGACTGCCCGGACCCGACCGGCAAATCCAGCGGCTACAAATGATTGGCCCAATGTGAGAGGTCTTAGGTATAAACTAAATACGTGACAAGTGTAAAGACACAAGGTTAGACACTGTTATGCCGTAAGGCTGCCCAGACCCGACCGGCAAATCCAGCTGCCATAAAAGACAGTCTAATGTGAGAGGTCTTTACAAAGGTTACGGTCTTAATCAATTAAGAAACACTTAACCAGGTAAGCATGTAGTGGGGCATGAGGGGTTAAGTGGGTGCCTTGGGTGGCATGTGGAAATCTAGTGGTTGCCTTGGGTGGCAATAGAAAATACGATTAGAATACTTAACCAAAGTGGAAACATGTAATTAAACATGATTAAAGGGTTAAGTGGGATACACTAGAGGGAGCAAGCTTAGGTGGGTAGCTTGTGGGGGCCCATTTCAACCAGTAACTCATATGTATCTTTGTGGGCTCGACCCATGTCGAGGACGGGACACGCGTACTGGGCTTGACTATAAGAGGCCAAAACGGGTTAGCGGTGGCAACGCAAGTCCAATGGGTTTCATATGCGTGTGTGGACCCGGGCTGGTAGGTAAGACGTTGTTGCATCGTGTAGGTATAAGCCGTGCATCAGAGTTGGTATCGGGTTGCCACCTTGTGGAATGATACACCCCACTGTGGGGCCAGCACGGGTATCTACGTTAGGGAGCCGATCGCTTGGGGAGTAGTGGGTACACCTAGTGGAGATAGGGGCAGACGGCACCTATGTGGTCAGCTAGGGGTACACGAAACTACTAGTTAAATTTTCTAAGTCCTTGGGTGGGATCAACCTTTAAGTTAGGAATGACTGGTGCGGTGCAGTGTAGTAATTATCCTTGGGTGGGTAGATGCGTCTTTACCGTTATCTTTGTTCTTCCTATGTCTAGTTGGCTGCTTAGTGTAGTCATTTATCCCCAGTCGTTACCGTACCAAGTTTATATCATACCCTAATTACTTTAATGATTGTATTGTTAAAGTTATAGGACTCGCTCAGACTTATGTCTGACCCCGTTGTTTTTTATCTTTTTCCCAACCCTCAGGTTCTCAGAGTGGGCCTAGCACTAGTGGGCTTTGATCAGATTGCTTTATCTATCTTTTGGAGCTTGGATCGTTGATGTAAAGCTCAGCTTATCTTTTCTATTATGGCTATTAGTTATGTAGTGGGATTATGTACTTATGTTTTTATCAGGATGGATATTTAGTACTTGACTCTTGTTTTATGGTTTTGTTATTGTAACCAAACATGTTTACCTTCTGCTGCAATGAAATGATGTTTTAGTTAACAAGTATTATTTATATCTGTCTTGTTGTAATTTTTCTGTTCTAAATTCACTTAAAATACTCCACCGAAGTTAAGGCATTTCCTTTATGAGTGACCTTAGCGGGTGTGGGGTGTTACACGTGGTATCAGAGCTGAAGGTTATCAGAACAGATAAAACTTTTAGAAAAACTATTTTTCTAAAAACATTTTTGGAAGGAGTATTTTCAAAAACATGTCTTTTAAGAGAAAAGTTTTTGAAAGAAAAGCATAATCCCCAATAGCCATATCTTTATCTTTCGAATTCTCCGTTTTGAATCTTTCCTTTTTCGTTTCAGCATGGCTGAAGATCTTAACTTTCCGGAGGGTGTAGCGATACCAGTATGGTATAGGAGATTGATGGAGGCTAGGGCCGCCGCTGCGGGTCCAGCAAATGTTCCTCCACCACCAGTTGCACCCGATCTTCCTCCCCCTCCTCCTCCTCGCGCGGATACTTTTGCTAAGACTTGCAAGGAATTTAAGGCTATGGGAGGGAAACCTTTTCAAGGATCAGAAACTTTTGTGGAAGCTAGGGATTGGCTTAAGGAAACGAAAGAGTTGATAGACATCTTTCAGATGGAAGAAGGAAAGAAAGTCAAGTTAGCTGCTTGGTTAATGAAGGGAGAGGCCTCGTTCTGGTGGGAGGTCACTAATGGAGAGCGCCCTGTTGACTCTTGGGCGGATTTCAGACAAAGGTTTGTGGCAAAGTTTCTCCCAAGGGCGGAAGAAAATCTGTATATGGAAAGGTTCTTGACACAAAAGCAAGGAAACTTATCAGTGATGGAATATGTCAACAAGTTTAATCAGCTAGCAAGGTTTGGCATAGACATGGTGAGTACACCGGAGAAAAAGGCTTTGAGGTTCGTTAAAGGCTTGAATGAACCGATGCATGGATTGGCTATGACTCACATCCCTATGGGGGCCACCTTTGAGAAGCTAGTAGATATGGCACTCATGCATGAGGAAGAGAAGGGCCCCAATGCTAATAAGGCACCCGAGAAGAAAGGAGATCAGAAGAGACCTCAACAGCAACAGCAAAATAAGGGTGGGAAAGGCAACGGTGGCAAGGGAAAGAAGAAGTGCTTCAATTGCGGGACACCAGGCCACCTAAGCAAAGATTGTCGGAAGAAGAAGAAGACTAGCTGCTTCCACTGTGGCGAAGCAGGGCATCTAGTGAAGGACTGCCCTAAGAAGGGGCAGAGGACGGGATCTACCTTAGGAGGACAGGTGCAGGCTCTTATGGCACCAGGTCAGGCAAGGGGGCAAGTTCAGGCTCTTGCGGTTCCACCGATTCAGGAAAGAGGTAGAACTATTTCCGTAGAAAGTCTGGTTTTATTGTTTGATCATCCTGTTCGTACTTTATTCGACTCTGGCGCATCGCATTCGTTTATCTCATCATCATTAGTTGAGTCACTGCACTTAGACACCAGTCTAGTAGATGATCCCTTGGTTGTTTCAAACCCAATTGGGGGCTCCACTTATTTGTCCATGATATGTTTGGGTTTGAAGATTTCCATACTTAGCGTTGAGTTTAGATGTGATGCTTTTGTTTTGGGCTTCACGGGCTATGGGTTAATTTTGGGCATGGACTGGTTATCCAGTAATGGTGCCGTTCTTGATTGCGAAAGGAGAGTTGTTAGGCAAATGACCCGCTTGGGGAACACTCTCGAGATCTCTTGTAATCCCATGAATTCTGTTATGCTAAGTTTTCTTGAATCGCTTGACGCTTCGGTCGAGAGTTTGCGATTTGTTAGAGTGGTCCGGGAATACTCGGATGTGTTTGAGGAGGTGAAGGGTTTACCTCCGAAGCGGGAGATAGACTTCCGAATATATCTAGTGGACAATGCTAAGCCAGTATCTTTGCCAGTGCGCCACATGGCTCCTCGTGAGAGGAGGGAACTCCATAAGCAAGTAGGGGAGTTGCTTGAAAAGGGGTTCATAAGACGAAGTATATCGGAGTGGGGTGCTCCAGTGGTTTTTGCCACGAAGGCGGATGGGTCTCTCAGACTTTGTGTAGACTATAGAGAACTCAACAAGCTTACAAAGAAGAATAGACACCCATTGCCGAGGATTGATGATCTCTTTGATCAGTTGGTTGGTGCCTCAGTGTTTTCGCAGTTGGACTTAGCCACGGGGTTTCATCAGTTGAGAGTGGCTGAGGATAGTATAGAGAAGACTGCCTTTAGGACTCCGGATGGTTTCTATGAGTGGCTGGTGATGCCCTTTGGTTTGACGAACGCCCCTGCATACTTTGTTGATTTGATGAGTATGGTGTTCAGGGAGTACCTTAATAAGTTCGTGGTGGTCTTTGTGGATGACATCTTGGTCTTTTCTAAGAGTGAAGAAGAGCATGCCCTACATCTTAGGGAAGTGTTGGAGACTCTTCGAGCGCATAGCCTTAAGGCTAAATTCTCTAAATGTCACTTTTGGAGGAAGGAGGTGCGGTTCTTAGGGCACGTGGTCTCCAAAGAAGGGATAGCTGTGGATCCCGCGAAGGTAGTGTCCATCCAAGATTGGAAGGTTCCGAAGAATGCTACCGAAGTGAGGAGTTTCTTGGGGTTGGCTGGCTACTATAGGAAGTTTATCAAGGACTTCGCGAAGATATCAGCCCCATTAACTCGCTTGACGAAGAAGAATCTAGTTTTCACATGGGACGTAGATTGTGATGATGCGTTCCAACGGTTAAAGAGAGCTTTAACCACAGCTCCAGTCTTAGTGCTGCCGGATGGGAGTAAGCCATTTGTTGTTTATACCGATGCTTGTGGGAAAGGACTAGGCGCAATCTTAATGCAAGAGGGAAGGGTAATAGCCTATGGGGGAAGGCAGTTGAGAGTGCATGAGAAAAATTACCCTACGCATGATCTAGAGTTGGCCGCTATTGTTTTTGCGCTTAAGTCTTGGCGCCATTATCTTCTTGGCGAGAGGTTCGAATTGTTCACTGACCACAAATCGTTGAAGTACTTGTTTTCTCAGAAGGATTTGAACTTAAGACAGCAATGGTGGATGGAGTTCTTAGCATCCTATGATTTCAAGATAGCGTATACCCCTGGCAAGGGTAACGTGGTGGAAAACGCCTTAAGAAGAAAAAGGTTGTCTTTGAGTCCATTGTTCGTTGAACGACGAAGCTTGGAATTTATCTCGATGTTTGACTTCAGACCTTCCATTTACTTTGTACCCGGTTTGCTAGCATCCTTAGAGGTCAGACCTACTCTTTTGGGACGGATTGGCGAGGCACAGCAGGACGACCCACAGTTGGTTGAGTTGGTAGAGAGGCTCATAAGGGGGGAGTCGTCCAGCCATTTGAGTAGGTATACCCTAGATGATAAGGGGTGGTTGAGTAGAGACGGTAGACTTTGTGTACCGCAAGATGAGGGTTTGAGGAAGGCTATACTTGATGATGCACATCGTTCGAAGATGACCATTCATCTCGGTGGGGACAAGATGTACCAAGACATGAAGCGAGTTTTCTTTTGGGCCGGTATGAAGAAAGATGTGGCCGAGTATGTCGCTAGATGCTTGGTGTGCCAACAAGTGAAAGCGGAGCAAAAGAAACCCGGTGGGTTGCTTCACCCATTGGAAGTTCCGCAATGGAAGTGGGATAGCGTCTCGATGGATTTTATCGATGGGTTACCGAGATCGAGGAAGGGTAATACGGGAATTTGGGTTGTGGTAGTGTAACGACCCGCAAATCCGCAACATCAGAGTTGACTATATACATCATACGTCCAACCCAAATATCACGAAAATACGAGACATTTTTTTTTAGAAGAAAGAGGTAGAAGAAGAACAGAAATAACAACACAGAATCTCACATCACAGCGGAACAAAATATAATATATCACATCTTTGAAATACAAAATCTTAACTGTATAACATACACTTATCAGAGTACAACACTTACAACATAGCGGAACAAACTATAACTAGATAACGCTGAAGCCTCCTGCTCCAAGCTCCTTTAGATATATCTGAAAAATCCTGAACTACTTGACTGCCCGTACAAATTTAGGCACCCAAGAGTTTAGGTAGAACAAAACAAATAAACTCCGGGTCAGTCATGGGACTGGTATGAGTAAACAGTTTAAAACAGTTTCAGAAAACTAAATGATATCTCATAAGACCACGCCGCATAACACGGAACGGGTTTTTCCCTTATGAAAATCCAAACACTTGATTCAACTTTATATCAACTCTTTTGATATTATAATAATGTCTAAATCAAGTAGATAACAATCTAGTGGAACGCTTGCATCTCACGTTCCACATATATAATATACAATCAAAACCGCAAGCACGTATTGGGTAATGGATTTCCAACTATGACAAGGTATGGAATCACCTTCCGCTGGTATATCTCTAGAGGAGAATACACCGAGTTCAACAAGAACATCTTGCAACTCAGCCACACATGACCGACCACTCATTTCGCTTGAGTGTATCGAATGTATATCACCAACGATTGGGATCAGCAACCGTTTCCCAAATGGGACAGCATCGACAATAGATTTTTAGAAGTAAATGAAACTCTAGATCAGGTGATTATACAGCCTAATAGGTGCGACCTACATAGCCATGCTGCTTGCCCGATTTCTGTCATTTACCGGATGATGAGGCTAGAAGCTACGCTTTATCAACACACCAGATTCACTTCGAATGCCACATCGTCAAATCCATCAAATCACCGATTTACGTCTACAACAATACATTATGTGTTAGCTAAAAGAAGTTTCCTTCTCCGCTTCCACTCTTGGTACGGTTGGAGAAATCAATATACGTGATCGTCTGGAAATACTCTGTCAGACATTCATCCATACAAGTCACCCAGGAACAGGATGAACCGAAGGTACTATTTCTATAAATAGAAAAAGTCCTTGCACTCTACTCCGTCTTCGATTATCTTTATATAATCTGATTCGCACGCTACTGCCAATACGGAGTGGTTCTTCGGATAATAATCCAACCGGTCTCTCCATATCGACAACGATGGTCAAAACTTCGATAGTCTGTGATTTAACTATCGAATAAAAACAAGTGTTTCGATAGTCGATGATTTAACTATCGAATAAAACAAGTGTTCAACCAAACATCCAACAATCATTGAGCCTTTAATTAATATTCCATTAATTAAATCACTTCTCTATTTCTTTATCAATATTTGTTAACCAAATATTTTCAATAACCATATTGGCCTTATCCGTTATTTGGAAAAACATTTCCATATATCGTCTTCCTTTATTTTCTATACTAGGAAATATTCATTATTCTATTTCCAAGCTTTGCACATATTTGGGTTAAAACAGATGTTGTGTAAAACATCGTTACGACAACCCAAATACAGTATTTAACAAATTCTTATTCCACATTGATCTTCGATCCTGAATCTTGCTACTTATCGGTATATCATGAAATCAACCAAGTTGGGGTATAATTACCTCTCAGACCTTGACTGAATAACATTTAACGTCAAAACAGACAAGACTACTTGCTCGAATAATCAATACCATACAACTACTGATTCACTTTTAAACACATATAAACTTTCTCTTTTATTCTTTCGAGGTTTTATTCTTATACTTCCTTTTTGATTATACTATTCTATTTCTAAGTTCGTTTTCTTATTGACTTCTATATATTTTGATATGTTGATTTCTAACTATCAAATTATCTTAAAATTATTCTATCTCCTTAAATTCCCGGAAAAATTCGCCATAACCTCCTTTGTACCGGGAGCATCGGGAAATTTCAAATAGCTTTCCCGGTCCTTCTTATCTCAAAAAGAAAAAAGAAAAAGCCAAGCGGCTTGCCGATACGGCGCATAAAATCTCATATGGAAATTAAATACGTACCTTTTTGTCGGGCATTCTATTTATTTCACTTCTATATTTTATTCCATACCTGTCTCCTGTATATTTATGCCTGTCCAATCCATTTTAACTATACCAATCGTTTTAACTCAATTTGTTAATTAAATCTGTTGCTTAACCTTTCAGTCTATTTCACCTTCATATTCAAATCCTATATATTTACAATATTCAAATTCCAATTCAATTCTATTTAAATTCTCTTTATTTAAACTTCATTTGAATTCTATTTTCAAATTCTATAGTTTAAAGTCCATTTGAATTCTATATTCAAATTCTATAGTTAAAGTCCATTTGAATTTCTATATTCAAATCTATATTTCAATTCCTTATATTCAAAGTCCATTTGAATTCTCGGCATTATTTATAAACAACGTTTATAACTTCAATTCAAATCCCACCTTTCCATTTATAAACAAAGTTTGTAAATTCGATTCAAATCCCATCTTTCTATTTATAAACAACGTTTGTAAATTCGATTCAAATCCCATCTTTCTATTTATAAACAACGTTTGTAAATTCGATTCAAATCCCATCTTTCTATTTATAAACAACGTTTATAAATTCGATTCAAATCCCATCTTTCTATTTATAAAC
Source organism: Allium sativum (assembly GCA_030737875.1). NCBI lineage: Eukaryota > Viridiplantae > Streptophyta > Magnoliopsida > Asparagales > Amaryllidaceae > Allium > Allium sativum. Next base: position 94,901,730 of record CM060923.1, read on the forward strand.
AACGTTTATAAATTCGATTCAAATCCCATCTTTCTATTTATAAACAACGTTTGTAAATTCGATTCAAATCCCATCTTTCTATTTATAAACAACGTTTGTAAATTCGATATTCGTTCATATATATTCAAAACAAGTTAATGTTTTCTATAGTTCATTTAAAATTCAAATTCTATTTATAAAAATAGAATTCCCCTTTTAAATTTCAAATACCCTTTTCGATATTTTTATAAATCAATATTCAAGCCCAGGGATATTTTAAACAATCAAATCAACCAATTATTCAATCATTTGATTTTTAACACATCATATATGAATATATATGAAATCAAACAAACAACAACAGATAATATATTTTTGAGGAATCCAGTTGGATTCCTCCAACCTGTTTTCCTGCATCCACAGACGTTAGTCAACATAGTAATACCCATCCTGCTTCGAGGCAGGATATCGCGGTATAGAAGGTCATCCACTAATCATAGCGTGGGGCGTATAGGGTAATCATCCGCTATGAAACTGCGGGCATCCGCTAATGAAACTGCGGGAATCCAACCAATCATCAACCCAATATATATATATATATAATAGTCCTAAATAACTAATATATATTTTAAATCAACCAAACAATATTCAAACAAGCATAGCAATTATTTTTAACAACTAGAAATAATTCTAATTAAAAGGTGAGTGAGATTTACTCACATTGATTTTATTTATTCGCACTCCATTCCAATTTCTTTTTAGATTAAATTCTTTCTAACTCCAACGAATTCCAGACCACCTCTAACTTGAGTAACTCATAGTCGTGAGCCATCCCGTCTTGTTCTCAAGATTTTAGAACCTTAATGTTGAATGCACTGCCTCCCCTTACTTATTCATGAAAACCACCAATTATCACCGCCATGGTTCTGACTAATGACATTCGAAGTTCATCACCACTGTTACCATCTTCCAGGACAGTCTTTCTAAACCAAATTCTAGTCGCCTCTTTCTGTGCAACCTATACACTTCTTTGATGTTGCAAAGGTTGACGAACACCCTTAGCTTCCCAGTCCTATCTTCACAGCAATATTTACACAGCCTCAACTTCCCTAGAACCATGCCTTAGACTAAATCGAAGAACTGTTGAAACCCTAACAAGGATCGCAACTTCTGATACTCTTCTTTCTGTCGCGCTCGGCCTCAGTCGCGATAGTCAGACTCGCTTCTTTTCTTCTCAGATGTTAACATGAGCATCGCGAGTTCCCAGATCGAATCCCAGATCGAAGACATACATGTCGTTGCACTTCAGATCTCACCGCGAGCCCCAGATGGCATTGCGAGCTTCGCAGGTTCCAATTCGAACCCCCTACCACTAATATGAATCGATCCCTTAACTCCTATTTCTCGCGAGCATGAACTGAACTCAAGCTGTCTTAAATCGAAGGTAACTGAACCCCTAGAATGTCGCTCGAACTGTCGAGCTTCTCGTGCTTCATTCGTGATGAGGGATGGACTCGTGCGCACCCAACAAAACTGAATCGAAGCTCTTAGGGTTGAAATCGATTTTGGTTTTATTTGAGAGCTTTGGTTTCCAGAAAACAAAGTGGAGAGGAAGAAGGGTAGAGGCACGACTTTATAGAGAAACGGAATGGAGAAACAAAGGCCACGGTTTGTTTTGATTTTTGTGGGAGAAAAGGAGGCACGTTCTTGTTGAACTTGGTGGAAGGAAGGACACGGGTTTTGTTCTGGTTCACACAAAGAAAAGGGTTTATTTTTATTTTAAATTCGTTTTTGAACTGGTGTCCTTAAATATAAAATACCCATGATTTTTTACTCCTTTCTGAACCCAACTACTGTCAATCCTAGGGTAATACCCCTATTCCGGACACACTGGGATAGGTCACGAACTCCAATTCGATCATCCCGAACAGATATAAATTTAAATTGATATAAATTAAATTCCGACAATTTATTCTTTGATAATAAACAAATATTATTCTTCTAATTCAAACAGGAGTTTGAATTGATTTTCTGAACTGTTTCTAATTCAGTTTCAACTTCTCGAACTGACGTGTTACGATAATTTAATATATTCGATATTAAATCGAAATTGATTATTAAATCGATAACTCAAATATAAAAATTCACTTATATTACCAAACCAATATTTAAATTAAATATTAAATATTCAAAATTACCCCATAAAGAATCCGGGTCATTACAATCTTCCCCACTTAAAAATAATTTCGCCCTCGAAATTGCTAAGGTAGAAAAAGTGCTACAAACCCATTAACTTTTCAAAACATATTTATGTTGTACTCAACATTTCATATTCCATTCATAACTCTCTTTCGAATAAATCCTTATTCGATAACTCCTTCCTTCGAATAACTATATTCGATATTCTCTCTTTCGAATAACTAGATTCGAAAACCTTTCTTCGAATAAACCATATTCGATTTACTCCATCGAATAACTATATTTGATAACTCCTTCGAATAACCAATATTCTATAACTCACTTCGATTAAACTAATCGATAACTCTTTTCGATTAAACTATAATCGATAACTCCTTCGATTAACAAATAATCGATAACTCCTTTGATTTACTAATAATCGATAACTCCTTTGATTTACTAATAATCGATAACTCCTTTGATTTACTAATAATCGATAACTCCTTTGATTTACTAATAATCGATAACTCCTTTGATTTACTAATAATCGATAACTCCTTCGATTTACTAATAATCGATAACTCCTTTGATTTACTAATAATCGATAACTCCTTTGATTTACTAATAATCGATAACTCCTTTGATTTACTAATAATCGATAACTCCTTTGATTCTATCCGAATAACTAATATTCGATTTAACTCCACTTGCTTGACTCTAGATCGCAGCGATCATAATGGTTACGCCTGATTCCCCCAGGAAACATCCGACCGCCCAAGGCTATCTGCAGCCCTGCGAATTACGCTAGCAGTCGTACGAAATGGCAACTTATCCTGAGTAACTATGTTTGGCTAACTCTATCTCAATAACTATATTCGATCACTTTAATTGAATAACTAACATTCAATTAAATCCTAATTCGATTAACTATGTTCAATTAACTCTATTGGGTTAACTCTTAATTTGAATAACAAATATTCGTTAAATTCTAATTGAATAACTAATATTCAATTAACTCTACAGATTAACCCTAACTGATTAACTCTAACTGGTTAATTCTTACTCTAATCGATTTATCCTAACTCTAATCGACTTCTCCAATTCGAATACCTCCTATTGGATATCGTTTTTTATTTATTTATTTATTTATAAAGGTTTACTTTTAGTAACGGTTCTTCACCTTATAAATGTTCTCTTTAATAACGTTACTCCACTTATACAAGTGTTGCGTACCCCTTCTATTTAAAGCTATCGGTGTTAAAAACCAATATCTCTTCTCTATATAAGTTTAGACTTATATATTCCATTTATCGAATGATAAATATTCATTTTAATTTATAAACTGTTATTTATAAATTAATCTTTTCTATTTATCTGTTAAAACAGATTTCTATTTTCTATTCATCTTCTAAATATTCCTTTGATTAAATTCTATTTATTTAACAAATAAATATCTCATCTATAACATTCTATTTATTTTCTATAAATAAATATTTCCATTGAATCTATTTGTAAATGTTTTTCAAATATCCCCTTTTAAATTCTATTTGTAAGTGTTTTTACAAATATGTCTCCTTTTATTCGTTTGCACATAACTCCCTTTGTATTTGTTTTACAAACATATTTCCTTTTAACTCTTTTGGTTTTTCCTTTATTCACACCAAATTTATATTTCAATCACATTGATTTTACTCAGTTTATTCAATTCGGTCAATTTAACTTACTTAAGTTAAATTTAATTTCAATCATTCAAATTCCCATTAACTAGTTTCTAATTAACCGTTTTGCCTATTTCACCCTTTTTATTTGAATATAACTTGTTCAAATATATGTCAACTTAATTATAAACTAATCTAATTATATTTTCAACTCGAGTTATAGATTCGATTTCGAATATAAATTCTCAATCTCTTTCACTTATCCAAAAACCCAATTTCGATTCAAATTTCCTTTAACTAATTATTCTCCAATTTAGTTAATTCTATTTAACCATTTAAAATATATGATTTTTGTTTTAAAAATCATTTCACTTACTTCACTGAAGTTCAAATTTATTTTATAACTCAAGTCTATATTTTCCTCATGGCCATTCGGATTTTATTTACCTTAAAAATCCTTTTACTTATATATATAAACCATTGTGGTTTTTAATGGTTTCTGGCGCTGCTTTTCTAAAAATTTGATTTTGACATAACTCAAAATCTATACGACGAAATCCAGATTTTTCTCTTTCATTAGAAAACTATTATTCAACCGGTCCCGACGATTCTTGTTTCAAAGAATTTCGACTTAATTTGAGTCCTGTATACTAAATTGAAGTTCGAATCGCCAATTTACGAACTGCCGCGCTATGGCGAGCTCGTTTTAATTATATTTATAAATATAAACGTTTTAACTTCGTTTATAATAAATTCAACTCCATTCTGATATATTTTCAATATATATCAAATCCATTTTTCCATTTCAACATAATATCCCCGATCTATTTCTCTTCATATTCAAATCCTATATACTTACAATATTCAAATTCCATTTGAATCCCTTTATTCAAACTCTATATTTGAATTTCCTTCTATTCAAATTCCTATTTCAATTCCTTATCTTCAAATTCTATTTGAATTTCTTATTTTCAATTTCTATTTGAAATCCTTTATTCAAAATCCATTTCAAATCCTTTATTTAATTTCTGTTTGAATTCCTTATTTAAATTCCTATTTGAAATCCTTTTGAATTTAAATTCTATTTCAAACTCTATATTTTCTTGAATTCCAATATTCAACCTCCACTTTATATTCTCTTTGAAATTCTACTTAACCAAATTCCATTTGAATTCTAATATTCAAACCTCTATTTGACTTTTCTTTATTCAAATCCATTTGAATTCCTTTGAATTCAAATTCCATTTCAAATTTCTTATACAATTTCTATTTGAATTTTCTTTATTCACACTCATTTGAATTCCTTTGAATTCAAATTCCATTTTTCTATTTATTTTATATATATATATATATATTCAAATTCCTTTATTTTACTTCTATTTGAAATCTATATTCCAATTCTCATTTCAAAATTCCTTTGAAGTAATATAAATATATACATATATTTATATCTATCCCAAATTCAAAACATTTGAATTTTCAAACAACTTGTTTCTTTTCAAACAAATTTCCATCAAAACTTTTTCTAAGGCAGCATTTTATCACTTAGAAACTCGAAAATGAACACTGGTGATGTTGCGACCATCATCAGAATTATTTCCCAGCTACTGAATGAGTTCAGTGCTTTATTTCTTTCAATCTCCATTTAGAAAAATATTTTCCAAACTCCCAGGATTTTAAATTCTGAATTCTGGTTGGAATTCAATTTCAATTTATCACATTTGTATATTTGATTTCATATACAAATTCCATTGGTTATATATATAACTATTTCTGTTTTATAATCTAATTCGATTATAATCCTAACAATCAACTTAACTATTTGAAAACAATATCGTGTCCAATCTTCTGTTCAAGTGTTTATAAATTCCTATCGACTTCGTGGCGTCCCACGATTCGACCAAAATTTACAATCCACTCAACAGACTAGTCAACACAATATAAAACAGGTTTTATATCAAATAACAAATACGCTCTCTCGTATATATATACACACTCAACTCATTCTAGGATACTACTGATCCTATCTCTAATGAGCACATTCCAACAAGCCTAGGTATTCGCTCAACCTAAGCTCTGATACCAAGTGTAACGACCCGCAAATCCGCAACATCAGAGTTGACTATATACATCATACGTCCAACCCAAATATCACGAAAATACGAGACATTTTTTTTAGAAGAAAGAGGTAGAAGAAGAACAGAAATAACAACACAGAATCTCACATCGCAGCGGAACAAAATATAATATATCACATCTTTGAAATACAAAATCTTAACTGTATAACATACACTTATCAGAGTACAACACTTACAACATAGCGGAACAAACTATAACTAGATAACGCTGAAGCCTCCTGCTCCAAGCTCCTTTAGATATATCTGAAAAATCCTGAACTACTTGACTGCCCGTACAAATTTAGGCACCCAAGAGTTTAGGTAGAACAAAACAAATAAACTCCGGGTCAGTCATGGGACTGGTATGAGTAAACAGTTTAAAACAGTTTCAGAAAACTAAATGATATCTCATAAGACCACGCCGCATAACACGGAACGGGTTTTTCCCTTATGAAAATCCAAACACTTGATTCAACTTTATATCAACTCTTTTGATATTATAATAATGTCTAAATCAAGTAGATAACAATCTAGTGGAACGCTTGCATCTCACGTTCCACATATATAATATACAATCAAAACCGCAAGCACGTATTGGGTAATGGATTTCCAACTATGACAAGGTATGGAATCACCTTCCGCTGGTATATCTCTAGAGGAGAATACACCGAGTTCAACAAGAACATCTTGCAACTCAGCCACACATGACCGACCACTCATTTCGCTTGAGTGTATCGAATGTATATCACCAACGATTGGGATCAGCAACCGTTTCCCAAATGGGACAGCATCGACAATAGATTTTTAGAAGTAAATGAAACTCTAGATCAGGTGATTATACAGCCTAATAGGTGCGACCTACATAGCCATGCTGCTTGCCCGATTTCTATCATTTACCGGATGATGAGGCTAGAAGCTACGCTTTATCAACACACCAGATTCACTTCGAATGCCACATCGTCAAATCCATCAAATCACCGATTTACGTCTACAACAATACATTATGTGTTAGCTAAAAGAAGTTTCCTTCTCCGCTTCCACTCTTGGTACGGTTGGAGAAATCAATATACGTGATCGTCTGGAAATACTCTGTCAGACATTCATCCATACAAGTCACCCAGGAACAGGATGAACCGAAGGTACTATTTCTATAAATAGAAAAAGTCCTTGCACTCTACTCCGTCTTCGATTATCTTTATATAATCTGATTCGCACGCTACTGCCAATACGGAGTGGTTCTTCGGATAATAATCCAACCGGTCTCTCCATATCGACAACGATGGTCAAAACTTCGATAGTCTGTGATTTAACTATCGAATAAAAACAAGTGTTTCGATAGTCGATGATTTAACTATCGAATAAAACAAGTGTTCAACCAAACATCCAACAATCATTGAGCCTTTAATTAATATTCCATTAATTAAATCACTTCTCTATTTCTTTATCAATATTTGTTAACCAAATATTTTCAATAACCATATTGGCCTTATCCGTTATTTGGAAAAACATTTCCATATATCGTCTTCCTTTATTTTCTATACTAGGAAATATTCATTATTCTATTTCCAAGCTTTGCACATATTTGGGTTAAAACAGATGTTGTGTAAAACATCGTTACGACAACCCAAATACAGTATTTAACAAATTCTTATTCCACATTGATCTTCGATCCTGAATCTTGCTACTTATCGGTATATCATGAAATCAACCAAGTTGGGGTATAATTACCTCTCAGACCTTGACTGAATAACATTTAACGTCAAAACAGACAAGACTACTTGCTCGAATAATCAATACCATACAACTACTGATTCACTTTTAAACACATATAAACTTTCTCTTTTATTCTTTCGAGGTTTTATTCTTATACTTCCTTTTTGATTATACTATTCTATTTCTAAGTTCGTTTTCTTATTGAATTCTATATATTTTGATACGTTGATTTCTAACTATCAAATTATCTTAAAATTATTCTATCTCCTTAAATTCCCGGAAAAATTCGCCATAACCTCCTTTGTACCGGGAGCATCGGGAAATTTCAAATAGCTTTCCCGGTCCTTCTTATCTCAAAAAGAAAAAAGAAAAAGCCAAGCGGCTTGCCGATACGGCGCATAAAATCTCATATGGAAATTAAATACGTACCTTTTTGTCGGGCATTCTATTTATTTCACTTCTATACTTTATTCCATACCTGTCTCCTGTATATTTATGCCTGTCCAATCCATTTTAACTATACCAATCGTTTTAACCTTTCAGTCTATTTCACCTTCATATTCAAATCCTATATACTTACAATATTCAAATTCCAATTCAATTCTATTTAAATTCTCTTTATTTAAACTTCATTTGAATTCTATTTTCAAATTCTATAGTTTAAAGTCCATTTGAATTCTATATTCAAATTCTATAGTTAAAGTCCATTTGAATTTCTATATTCAAATCTATATTTCAATTCCTTATATTCAAAGTCCATTTGAATTCTCGGCATTGTTTATAAACAACGTTTATAACTTCAATTCAAATCCCACCTTTCCATTTATAAACAAAGTTTGTAAATTCGATTCAAATCCCATCTTTCTATTTATAAACAACGTTTGTAAATTCGATTCAAATCCCATCTTTCTATTTATAAACAACGTTTATAAATTCGATTCAAATCCCATCTTTCTATTTATAAACAACGTTTATAAATTCGATTCAAATCCCATCTTTCTATTTATAAACAACGTTTGTAAATTCGATTCAAATCCCATCTTTCTATTTATAAACAACGTTTGTAAATTCGATATTCGTTCATATATATTCAAAACAAGTTAATGTTTTCTATAGTTCATTTAAAATTCAAATTCTATTTATAAAAATAGAATTCCCCTTTTAAATTTCAAATACCCTTTTCGATATTTTTATAAATCAATATTCAAGCCCAGGGATATTTTAAACAATCAAATCAACCAATTATTCAATCATTTGATTTTTAACACATCATATATGAATATATATGAAATCAAACAAACAACAACAGATAATATATTTTTGAGGAATCCAGTTGGATTCCTCCAACCTGTTTTCCTGCATCCACAGACGTTAGTCAACATAGTAATACCCATCCTGCTTCGAGGCAGGATATCGCGGTATAGAAGGTCATCCACTAATCATAGCGTGGGGTGTATAGGGTAATCATCCGCTATGAAACTGCGGGCATCCGCTAATGAAACTGCGGGAATCCAACCAATCATCAACCCAATATATATATATATAATAGTCCTAAATAACTAATATATATTTTAAATCAACCAAACAATATTCAAACAAGCATAGCAATTATTTTTAACAACTAGAAATAATTCTAATTAAAAGGTGAGTGAGATTTACTCACATTGATTTTATTTATTCGCACTCCATTCCAATTTCTTTTTAGATTAAATTCTTTCTAACTCCAACGAATTCCAGACCACCTCTAACTTGAGTAACTCATAGTCGTGAGCCATCCCGTCTTGTTCTCAAGATTTTAGAACCTTAATGTTGAATGCACTGCCTCCCCTTACTTATTCATGAAAACCACCAATTATCACCGCCATGGTTCTGACTAATGACATTCGAAGTTCATCACCACTGTTACCATCTTCTAGGACAGTCTTTCTAAACCAAATTCTAGTCGCCTCTTTCTGTGCAACCTATACACTTCTTTGATGTTGCAAAGGTTGACGAACACCCTTAGCTTCCCAGTCCTATCTTCACAGCAATATTTACACAGCCTCAACTTCCCTAGAACCATGCCTTAGACTAAATCGAAGAACTGTTGAAACCCTAACAAGGATCGCAACTTCTGATACTCTTCTTTCTGTCGCGCTCGGCCTCAGTCGCGATAGTCAGACTCGCTTCTTTTCTTCTCAGATGTTAACATGAGCATCGCGAGTTCCCAGATCGAATCCCAGATCGAAGACATACATGTCGTTGCACTTCAGATCTCACCGCGAGCCCCAGATGGCATTGCGAGCTTCGCAGGTTCCAATTCGAACCCCCTACCACTAATATGAATCGATCCCTTAACTCCTATTTCTCGCGAGCATGAACTGAACTCAAGCTGTCTTAAATCGAAGGTAACTGAACCCCTAGAATGTCGCTCGAACTGTCGAGCTTCTCGTGCTTCATTCGGGATGAGGGATGGACTCGTGCGCACCCAACAAAACTGAATCGAAGCTCTTAGGGTTGAAATCGATTTTGGTTTTATTTGAGAGCTTTGGTTTCCAGAAAACAAAGTGGAGAGGAAGAAGGGTAGAGGCACGACTTTATAGAGAAACGGAATGGAGAAACAAAGGCCACGGTTTGTTTTGATTTTTGTGGGAGAAAAGGAGGCACGTTCTTGTTTAACTTGGTGGAAGGAAGGACACGGGTTTTGTTCTGGTTCACACAAAGAAAAGGGTTTATTTTTATTTTAAATTCGTTTTTGAACTGGTGTCCTTAAATATAAAATACCCATGATTTCTAACTCCTTTCTGAACCCAACTACTGTCAATCCTAGGGTAATACCCCTATTCCGGACACACTGGGATAGGTCACGAACTCCAATTCGATCATCCCGAACAGATATAAATTTAAATTGATATAAATTAAATTCCGACAATTTATTCTTTGATAATAAACAAATATTATTCTTCTAATTCAAACAGGAGTTTGAATTGATTTTCTGAACTGTTTCTAATTCAGTTTCAACTTCTCGAACTGACGTGTTACGATAATTTAATATATTCGATATTAAATCGAAATTGATTATTAAATCGATAACTCAAATATAAAAATTCACTTATATTACCAAACCAATATTTAAATTAAATATTAAATATTCAAAATTACCCCATAAAGAATCCGGGTCATTACAGGTAGACAGACTTACTAAGAGCGCCCATTTTATACCCGTGAAGAGTAAGAGGACTGCTCCATGGCTAGCTTCAGTTTACCTTCGAGAGATAGTTCGGTTACATGGTGTACCTTCTAGCATAGTGAGCGATCGAGATCCTATCTTCACTAGAGAGTTTTGGAAGAGTTTGCAAGAGGCGGTAGGGACTCAGTTGTGTTTGAGCACCGCATATCATCCTCAGACGGACGGCCAGACCGAGAGGGTGAACCGTATTCTAGAAGACCTTTTGAGGCTATGTATCTTAGATTTTTGAGGTACATGGGAAGAGCATCTTCCATTGGTGGAGTTCGCATATAATAACAGCTTTCAGTCTAGTATTGGTATGGCTCCATTCGAAGCTCTTTATGGAAGGCCTTGTCGGTCACCTACATGTTGGTGGGAATCTACGGATAAGATCTTGCTTGGGCCTGATATGGTTAGAGAGACTTCAGAAAAGATTGATTTGATTCGAAGAAGGATGAAAGCGGCGCAAGACAGACAGAAATCCTACGCGGATAAGAGGAGGACGGATCTTGAGTTTGATGTTGGGGACATGGTCTTTGTCAAAGTATCTCCATTACGGAATGTTGTTCGCTTCGAGTCCGTTGGGAAGTTAGCACCAAGATTTGTAGGGCCATTTCCTATTAAGGAAAAATTGGACAGATGGCATATAGAGTAGAGTTGCCCGAGAGACTTAGTGGTGTACATGACGTATTCCATGTGTCACATTTGAGGAAGTGCCTACATGAGACCGCAGAGGTGGTAGAGCCGAGCTTACTTAGAGAAGTGGAGGTAGAGCGTGATGCGATGATTCGACGAGCTCCTACTTGCATCCTTGGGTCAGAGATTAGGAAGTTGAGAAACAGAGAGGTTCAACTAGTCAAAGTGCAATGGGGAGATGATGAGAGCAACGCTACTTGGGAGACAGAAGCAAAGATGCGTTCACTGTACCCATTTCTTTCTGAGGGTATGTCTTTTAACTACTCCTTTATCGTTTTTCTAGTACTTATCTTATCTTTAGTATGTCCTCTCATTAGTACCTTTGACCTTTAGATAGGGTAAACCTATGGTTGAAACATGTGTTTGAGACATGTTATGATTGATGGATGCATGTGGATGCAAGTGTTTGCTAGTGGTTGCTCGTGGATGCATATACACACACTTTAGACACTAGATCGGCTCAGTCACTTCATGTTGCATATTGCATATAACTGTGTGTAGGTAGCTATATATTAATGGATGTATAATGGTTGTGTTATCATATGGATGATGCATTTTGGTGTATGGTTGTGCACACATGTAGAAATAGTATGTGTCGATAGGGTTCTTTCGCATACATATTGGATGCATGGCACTATCATGGTTTGCATTAAGGAGGTCAACTGAATCAGTAGACCGCCTGATTTTGCATTAGACAGGGAACATACACACACACTTTTTGCATATGTTCATACAGCATTAGAAACTTTAAGGACAATGGATGCCAGTGTTTGATGGTTTAGTAGATGGTTGTTTGGTTGGTAGGATACGTTCTTCTTGACTTAGAGATTTCGGGGACAAACTCCTTTAAGTAGGGGAGAATGTAACACCGCGAATTTCAGTTAATATTAACATTCACAAATTAAAGAATAACTAATCCAAGATGTGGGAATTAAGGGAAACGGGTTGCGCCATTGTGTTCGTCTCGGAATTCTGGTTGAGATAGAGTCCGAGTTTGCGTGATTTGGAGTCTGTATGACTCAGTTATGGCCCAACAAAGTTTTCAGAAAAATTCAAGTTCAAAAATTAGAGCAAAATTCGAAATTCAATACACAGGGGGCAAGGCGGGAAAATTCCCGCGCAGGCCAAGTCGACAGGGGTGTCGACTGCCCAGTCGACACCGCCCCAACCCATGTCGACTGCCCAGTCGACACGGGTGTCGACCTGGGTGCTCGGCTAGGTTGGCCTGGCTGCAGTCTGAAGGGGTTTGGGCTGTGTTTTGGGGCTTGTGACGAAATCTGATGGCTCTAAACTAATCTAGGGTTAATCTAAGGGCCTAAACTACATCCTAAATCTATAAATACACCCTAAGACTACCCTAATCCATACTAAAAATAGATACAACGTCATCATGCCGTCAAAATGCAACTTAGAAGGAGCCTCCACAAATTAGAGAGGAAGATAACTTCTCAAATCAACTTCTAATCAACTCTAGCAACTAAATCTTCTTCATAGGAGTGCTAATCAACAATTTGTGAGTTTCTATGCCTTTAGCAAGCAATTTCTAAACTAATTATGATAGGATGTAATGAGGTTATGGTTATGAATGTGGATCAATGCAAGTTATGTTATCATATGCTATGTGCTCATGATGTTAGTTATGCAAGTTTTATGCTATATGTCCATGATGCCAGTTATGCAAGTTTTATGCTATATGTTCATGATGCTAGTTATGCAAATCACTATGATAAACATTGATCCATTATGACACCATGTTATGCAAGTTTGGTGTTTGATTATATGCAAGTTCATATATGACATGTTATGCAAGTTTGGTGTTTGATTATATGCAAGATCATATATGACATGCTATGCAAGTTTGGTGTTTGATTATATGCAAGTTCATATATGAAATGTTATGCAAGTTTGGTGATTGATTATATGCAAGTTCATATATGACATGTTATGCAAGTTTGGTGTTTGATTATATGCAAGTAACATGTGCAAGTTTACACCTTTGTATGATATGCATACATATGCAAGTTTATCCCTTTGTATGTCATGCATATATATGCATGTTTACCCCATTTTATGATATGAGTAACATATGCAAGTTCATCCCTTTTTAGACCTATGACATGTATGCAAGTTTATCCCTTTATGATAGGTCTATGACATGAACATCTATGCAAGTTACCCTCTTTATGACATATGTGATTCATGCAAGTTTGGGTTGATTATTTATGCTAGTTGGGTTTGATGCTATGGTCATATATGCAAGTTGACACCTTTAAAACCCATGTTGATGCTAATGTTATTCTAAGTTGAACCCATTGTATTTGTGATGAATCTTCCCTTTTAAGTATGTCATGTTAGCGTATTACGTGGGGAATGATGGGGTTAATATTCATGTTAACAAAATTGTGGTGAAATTGGTATGATGTTGCATACCATAAGTGGATGGACATAATTGAGTCAATTATGTACATCATTAAATTGGAATTAATTAGGGAAATTTAATTCAAAATATGGGGGTGATTAATTAGGTGTAATTAATCGACTAAGACACGAGGTTGGACCCTTTTGTAGCATAAGACTGCCCGGACCCGACCGGCAAATCCAGCGGCTACAAATGATTGGCCCAATGTGAGAGGTCTTAGGCATAAACTAAATACGTGACAAGTGTAAAGACACAAGGTTAGACTCTGTTATGGCGTAAGGCTGCCCGGACCCGACCGGCAAATCCAGCTGCCATAAAAGACAGCCTAATGTGAGAGGTCTTTACAAAGGTTACGGTCTTAATCAATTAAGAAACACTTAACCAGATAAGCATGTAGTGGGGCATGAGGGGTTAAGTGGGTGCCTTGGGTGGCATGTGGAAATCTAGTGGTTGCCTTGGGTGGCAATAGAAAATACGATTAGAATACTTAACCAAAGTGGAAACATGTAATTAAACATGATTAAAGGGTTAAGTGGAATACACTAGAGGGAGCAAGCTTAGGTGGGTAGCTTGTGGGGGCCCATTTCAACCAGTAACTCATATGTATCTTTGTGGGCTCGACCCATGTCGAGGACGGGACACGCGTACTGGGCTTGACTATAAGAGGCCAAAACGGGTTAGCGGTGGCAACGCAAGTCCAACGGGTTTCATATGCGTGTGTGGACCCGGGCTGGTAGGTAAGACGTTGTTGCATCGTGTAGGTATAAGCCGTGCATCAGAGTTGGTATCGGGTTGCCACCTTGGGGAATGATACACCCCACTGTGGGGCTAGCACGGGTATCTACGTTAGGGAGCCGATCGCTTGGGGAGTAGTGGGTACACCTAGTGGAGATAGGGGCAGACGACACCTATGTGGTCAGCTTGGGGTACACAAAACTACTAGTTAAATTTTCTAAGTCCTTGGGTGGGATCAACCTTTAAGTTAGGAATGACTGGTGTGGTGCAGTGTAGTAATTATCCTTGGGTGGGTAGATGCGTCTTTACCGTTATCTTCGTTCTTCCTATGTCTAGTTGGCTGCTTAGTGTAGTCATTTATCCCCAGTCGTTACCGTACCAAGTTTATATCATACCATAATTACTTTAATGATTGTATTGTTAAAGTTATAGGACTCGCTCAGACTTATGTCTGACCCCGTTGTTTTTTATCTTTTTTCCAACCCTCAGGTTCTCAGAGTGGGCCTAGCACTAGTGGACTTTGATCAGATTGCTTTATCTATCTTTTGGAGCTTGGACCGTTGATGTTAAGCTCAGCTTATCTTTTCTATTATGGCTATTAGTTATGTAGTGGGATTATGTACTTGTGTTTTTATCAGGATGGATATTTAGTACTTGACTCTTGTTTTATGGTTTTGTTATTGTAACCAAACATGTTTACCTTCTGCTGCAATGAAATGATGTTTTAGTTAACAAGTATTATTTATATCTGTCTTGTTGTAATTTTTCTGTTCTATATTCACTTAAAATACTCCATCGAAGTTAAGGCATTCTCTTTATGAGTGACCTTAGCGGGTGTTGGGTGTTACATTATTCAACTGGCCAATTCAGGCAATTCATACTCTAGAAGGCCCAGCCAAGGCTCGGCCCAAACCGGCCTTCTTCAGGTTTCAGCCCAAGCCAGTTTTTTTTCGACTAATAGCTCGCTCATTCCGGAAGAATCACTCTCCCCAATCGACCAAGTGAACCGCTTCCATCAAAGATACATCAACCAAATATCTCAGATCCACCAGGAAATATCCAACTAATTCTTTCAAATACTCTTCCTAACTATCGATGCAATAAAGGTGGTCTACCATCTCCAGACAAGGCTCTACTTTTGATACACCTCGAGTGCCACGTAAGCCACTATTTCCGAGGATACTATTAATCAGCAGTAGACCGGTCCCATCGTCACAACTACTTCCACTGATCGAGCTCCACGTGTGTAAGCTCTGTAAAAGAGGAAAGCCACGTGGCGTCCCACTTCTTCACCTATAAATACACCATGCTCAAAATGGAAAAGAAACTACTTTTTCGGCTACTTCAACTTTTGGCTTAACCTCTCCTCCTAATTCAAAGCCTCCCCACGGCTTAGTTAAAAAATAGCTACTTCTTCCTCCTCAAAATAGAAAAAGCATTGTATTTGTAATCAAAAAGAAAAGGTCAATACATATAAAGTGGACGTAGGCACCATCTTTGCCGAAACACTATAAAAAGCCTTGCGTGTTCCCTGTTTTCTTTACTTTCTTGCATTTCATAATCATTATTGGTGTGCTCTCTATACGATTAGGGGTTGACTGTCACTAGTGATCAACTTTTGACGTCAACCAGAACATATTCGATTTTCTATTCTACTTTCTTTCATTTTTCTTACTCGACTTTAAATTATTCCGACGATGAGATAGTCGTAGGCCTATTTAATCAAGATAAGTTTTGAGCGACTAAGAGTTGGAAATATTAGAGTTCGAGTATTCAGCCAACCCCGATTTACCCCCATGGTGCATTTGGCGATTTTGTTTTGAAGAGCATGAGGATGACAGATGTTGAATCCTGTGGATTTAAGCTTGTTCACTAGAAGAAAAGCTAGCTACAACTTAGATAATCACGATTTCTTGTTTTTTTTGTTTCATTTGGGAGTTCCAGTCAATGAACTTATTTCGGTTTGGAAGTGGGAAATTCACATTAGTTTGTCATTATAGTCCGGAAATATAATTACAAAACATATTCCTTCGTAAATCCAGATATTCTTTTGATAGAGTTGTTTGCTTGAATTCTTAGTCTTATATATTCGAGGTGATCTCAGTTTTTAAAGCTGTTTTAAACAAGAAAGGGGTTTAAGAAAATTTAGAGTATGGATTTCAAGAAATCATTTTAAAAATAAAGGTTTAGGTAAATAAATCTTAGAAATTTAAATCCAACTACGTTTTGGATCGTTGGGTTTTGTGAAATTTTAGTAAATAATCCAATTTGGTGAAAGTAGGAATTTGAAAACGACAAGAAGTAAGCCTCAAAATAAAGAAACCATAATTTCCCATTCCTTATGATTTTTAATATTCCTCTTTTCAAACATTTTTGATGATTTATGGAAATGATCACAAACAACTTTATATAGATTTAAAATCTCGATAATCCAAAACATGGAAAGGTTGGTCTAGTCAGTAGGATAAACTGGAATATAAAATTTTAAAATACAGATCGTAAATATTGATTTATATTATGAGACCCTTAGTTTATAAATAATAATTTAATATTGAAAAGTTTTCCAAATTTTCTCTTGGAAAAGGCCGAGGAAAAGGTTTTATTCATCTTGGGATATTTGATTTCGTAAATCGTTTAGGTCGTTGATCAGCTCCGTAACGGGAAAATCCGATTTAATTTATTTTGAATTTCCAGCTGAGTTTTTCTTTTCATGAATTCGTTCGTTTGAAGGTCACAACTTTTTGGAGGCATTAGGAAATTATTTCTCGATTTGACGGATGGTAGACGTCAACACGAGATTTTTGGTGGAGTCGATAAGGCGAAATTAATTTTTTGAAATTTAACTAGCCCTTTTAGGTCTAGTTCAGCCCACGCCCCCAAAAGGAGCTAGCGGTCGACCTCCCTTCTGCCTAGCGGTCGACCGCTCACCCCATGTGCACGACCCGATTTTGACCCGATTTACTGGAAATGATATATATCTTCCAGCCTTCGTCTCACTCGTTTCTTTATTGCCTAAACCCATTTTCTCCGTTTTCCAACCCCAAAACTCAAGACTTTTTGCTCCTTTATCCTTCAATAACTTCCTAAATTCTCATGCTTCAAATCTAGCCTCTCCAATACTCTAGATCTACAGTTTACCTTGTCAATTTCTCCGATATTGATGATTTCTGTCAATTCCTTCAATGGCACCTCTACGAGCTTCCGACCTCCTTGCACGATATCCCAGTCTCATGCCTCAAGAGACTTCATGGCTCGACCGCAATCCAAAGAAAATAGAGATATTCATGGAAGTAGAGAATTATGAGTGTCTCTAAGGACGCCTGGTGTAGTTTGCTAATTTTGGTCCACTACGGTTGGATGTGTTGTTCGTTGCCGCAGGTCTGGCACCGATCATGCGCTACGACACTTTCGAGTGTGAGTGTTATCCACCTTGTGTATGTCTGTTTGATGCCCAGATGACCATAAACTTTGATGAGGGTTCGAGCTTGATTCAATCAAAGGTGAAGGGCACTCCTATTGAGCTTACCGATCAGAATCTAGCAGAGATTTTGGGCATTTCCGCTGTTGGAGTTGGTTTGGACGACATTAAGATGAAGAACCCTCGGATCCTTTCTCATATCTTTGTAGGAGCTACCAATGTTTGGGACACCGGTAATTTGCGACCCATCGCCAATCTAGTTGTGCTCATCATCCAATACAACATTATTTCAAAGACGGGAAGCCTGGAGCAGATCTACCTTCCTATGCGCTGCGCTACTAATGCTATTATTGGTAGTGTAGCCATCAACTGGGCATGTGTTTTGATGATCCATCTCCTGGAGCCTTTCGTGGGTACCCAGAGGGCAAATTTCCTTCTTTGTCATCTTCTCACTCGTGTCTTTAGGAATTTTGAGGTGACTCTTCGTGGGGAGCCAGCAGTCAAGAAGATCCAATCCGCTATTGATTATACCTCTTTCAGGAGGATGGGCATCTAGCTACCCACCGCTCCAACCCATGTTCCCTTCCTATTTTGTGCACCTCCCACTCCAACCCAGCAGCAGCTGCAGCCAGCCGCATTAGGCCAGGAGAGCCTAGAGCTTGCCACCCTCCGTCAAATGCAGGCAGAGCTCCGCGAAGTTCGTAGGGAGCAACGTTGAGAGGCGCACGAGATTGGGTGTATTTCTTCCCTACTATGTTTTTGGCGTGGACGTCGCAATGGATCGAGTTCTAGCCATGGCGCTCGGCCTTCTCATAGCGTGTTGGCAATTTATTTAGTATCGTGTGTATATTTCCCTTTTTGGCATTTGATCTTTGTTGTTATAATGGTGTGTCAGTAACTATTAGTATGTTTGCTCTTATAAATCGCATGACGATTGTAATGGGATTTCGTATGTGTTTGTCTTTCATGCTCAGTTGTATTGAAATTTAAAATGAAATCACATTTTCTAATATAACAAACAGTTGTTTTAGAGCTAGAAAGCATAGAATTCTACAGTGAATAAATTTTAGCGAAGGACAGGTTTTGTTTTGTTTCGTCACGGGTATATTTATTATTTATCGCCCATTCCTTTTGAGCTAAGATTTATTTTTGAGTTTTGTGGGCAACTTCGGTTTTCGCGTGACCAACTTCCTTCTACACGAACATGTGACCTGAATATTTTAAGTTTCTGCAAAATATATTTTAAGATTTTGCAATTGTCGTTTGAAAAAAATCTTTTATCCTAATTACTTTTTATTTATTTATGCAAAAACATGTATTTGGTACGGTGGTTTATGCATGTTTAAACGTCTGTCTTGTATCAAGGTAGACGTTTTTAATGTAGAAAAGTGCACGCTACCAAAATTTTAGTTTTTGTACAAATCTTGTATAGAAAGTAAACAATTCTAAAAAGAAATTTCAAATTTGCATAAAGAAACCATAAGCAAAATTTCTTTTAGTGGAAAATTATCTATTTTTATTGTCACATGTAAAGTGTAATGAAGATTTTGGATGGTTTTTTGCGCGTTATAGTAGTGCATTAGGAACAACGATGCGAAAAGACGTAAACGGTAACAAGGGAAATACCATTTTAGCCGTGGAAATGTTATTTACATACCTTGTCGACGATGCGTGCGAGTGATTAATTAACTCGTTTTACGTATTATAGCTTGTCTTAAGCCTCCTTTGTAATCTACAGTTGGGAATTTGTGGTGTATTTTGGAGCAATTGAGGTAAAATTCCACTATAGGACCGTAATTGGAACATTTGTGAGAGGAGGGAATGTTAAATTTATTTGCTTTGGTTTCCTTTTTCCGGCATAGGAGAAATAAATAGGAGACGATTTAGATGCATTGACATGTTGGATGGTAGGGTTTGGATACAAAATTGGTAGCTTCACACTTCTATTCATAGCCGTGTGAGGGTTATGGAAGAAAAATGTTTTCAAAATTTGCATTCATATAGAACTGCCAGTATTTTGTAGGGTTTTTGTATCATGATTTCAAAAGTGTTTTCAAAAATAAAAATGCATATATGTAGGGGGTTTCGATTTAGAATGATTATGCATGCATGTTTGTGGTTACAATTCATTATGTACACTGTTCATGTGCGCACGTTGGTTGCAAAAATTGGATGTACACTAATTGGTTGTGTAGTTTAGAAAAATTAAGCACCAGCGCCATGACTTCGTCTTTGGTAAAATTTTAGGATGAAATTTCTTTTAAGGAGGGAAGAATGTAACAACTCAAAATTTTGGTGATAATTAATTTAGTTATTTAATTAGGTTTCAAAAATGGAATTTTTGCAAACGATGGAATTTGACCATGAAACTTACACCATTGCGTCAGTGATAGAATTTTAGTCAACTTTCATGTTTGAAACTTTGCAAACGGAGTCTGTATGAAAAAGTTACAAACGAAAAATAAATAAAACAGAATTTTTTATATATAATAATAAAAATAATTGCCCCCGTCTGATGCCAAGTCGACCGTTTGGTCGATTCGTGCAGGCGGCGACTAGGTTTATACATATATATATATATATATACATATACATATACATACATATATATATAGATATATATATATACGACAGATCTTTATTAATCTAAATCTAACGGTCCAGGGCTAGACACTCATTCTATTATTCATATTTTCTGAAGGCAGCAGTAAAGCTCTGTCATTTCCAGTCCTCTAATCTCTTCCAAAACACAAATTATAAACATATACAAATCATATTTGCAAAGATGGAGAAATTAGATTTAGATCTATGAAAAAGAGATGGTTCTATGAATAGGTAATCTAAATTATTTAATTTCCTTTTTCTTTTCGTATTTTTTCTCCAGATCTACAAATCTAAACCTTTGTTTGTCAATCCTCTTTTGAAATAAATTGTAGATTTGTAAGATTGGGGGATTTTAGGCCTAAAAAGCTGTGTCTGATTTGGATTTGAATAGCTTTCAAGTGAGTAGGAAATTATATACATCGTTTATAGTAAATATATATAATTCGTTGTGTTGAATTTGAAATATATTCCTAAAAATGACATATTTGTTTATTGTTCAAATCTGAATTAATATGAATATTGGTTAAGTATGGATTTTTAGGCTTTTCTAAGTTATTATCATCTTCTTGCCTATAATTATTTTATGTTGTTGTGGTTATTGTAAATACCTCAGTTCTAGAAATCGGTCCCAACACCTTTATCAGATTTGTAGTTTTATTCTAGATCCATAAGGTTGGGTGTTGATTTATAGTTTGTGCAGTATCGGTTAAAATAATTAATAATCCAATTATGTTTGGTTTTGTTTGTGGTTTTACTTGATTATATTTATCTTGCCCTTTTTGTTCTTTTATATAATGAGGTGTTATTTGAAATCTTCAAGCAAATAGATAAACCAAATAAAAAGATAGGTGCAAATTCACATATTTTTGTACGTAGTTTGCAACAACTATTCTAAAGAGAATATTAACTTATTCCTTGTAATTTGGAATAATGTCAACTTTCCTCTTTGTGATAGTTTGGGAAAATTTTACAATAATTACAGTAAATAACTTTTTGTATAAGATTTTGAATCTTAAAACAAGATTAAACACAAAAAGGTTGTTTTAGTCGCTAGTTTAGACCATGACATAAATAACAAATAATAAAAAGATATAAATTAGTAACTACGTTAACTTCGTGTTTGAAAATAAATATAAATATATGTATTAATCTTATTCGTCCAAATCTACATGAATGACGCTATTGTTAAATAAATGTTTGTGTGTTAATGTGTGTTTGAATTTGAAGTATTTCCATTTTATAGGAATAAATGTATGGTAATAATTCCTATAATGAATAGAAATTAAATGTTCATGACCGTTGTAACAATCCATATAGAGTTTGTTGCTCAACTAAAGGATCATGAATAGGGTAATAAATATTGTAGCCCTATTCGCTTTGGAAAATTCACTGATTAGGATAAACAAGCCTAAATGGTTACAACTGAAATTTGTACCTAGCAATAGGTGTTTTAATTCCAATTAAGGAGTAAATAAATAAATAACGAATTTATATATACATATATTCAATTAAGAATTGAATGGAATTAAATTTGTAGTAATATTTGGGAGTTACAATGATTAGACTAGAATTCAAATGGGACTGATATATGTCATTTAATAGGTTAATTGATGCCTTAGGAAAATATGACCGTTACAGTCATTAGTGGCAGGTAACCTAATTAATAACAATAGAAAGGGGAATTAATGGGATTTGATTAGCGTAGTAAATACTAAGTCCAATAATAAAATTAACAAACAAACATCTTAGGATAGGATGTTATAAGTTTTCTTTATTTATTTCTAGTTAATCTTGAATTAGTATAATTAAGAATCAAGATTGGACTTAGTAGGTTAATGACGTGAGGTCAGTTTGCCTTATCGTACAGAAATCTGCACTTTCTAGCAGTCGGATATATGTACAACTGATGTGAGATATCAGTAACCATAGGAACCCGTGACAATAGTAAATTGCGTAGCAAGGATTATTTCATAAAACAAGGTTTATCCCACGTGTGAGGCACTAAGTGGTTGTAGGATCCGCCTCCCGTCCCAAAAGAGGAAATCTTTAAGAGGAAATAGTTTGTAAACGTAAACCTACTTCAGGATAGAGGTATTAAGTAGTTAGATCCGCCCATTAAAGCGTATAAAGCGATCGTGTAGCTCACCTCCTTATACACAAGAAGTATTAAATGGCTATTGGGTACGCTCTTAGTAATCCCTACGTTGGTCCGCTTCCTCTAGGTAGTAAGTGACGGGTGTTAGTGTCCATCTTGGGGGTAGGTATTAAATGACCACTACAGAGTTACCAAAGTCTGCCTATCCTACGGGAAGTATTAAGTGGATAGAGAATTATCTAATAACGTCAGTTAGACAGTAACATGGGGTTTTGTCGGGGGAAGGTCATAAATCACTACACCAGAAAAGCTATTTCGCCACGGCTTTGGGCCGTGGCAAAACGATTTTTCCATGGCTTTGAGCCGTGGCAAAATGACCTGTGGCAAAATTTCTGCCACGGCTCATGCCCATGGCAAAATGAGAATTAGCCACGGCTATAAGCCGTGGCTAATTAAATGTGCATTTTTTTTTTTGAAAAAAAGTTTGCATGGCACAATAATCATGTCAGTACTTCAAATTTCACATAAAAACAATTCAAAGTTTGAAAATGCTTAGACCAAGGCTGAATTATCTTTCCTTGTCCAAACCCTTCTTATCTAGAATGACACAATATTTGGATATTTTCTATAGTACAATGAGCTTTTATTCAAATACACTATTTAATATTACATTGTGCTCCCTAAATTTGAGTTCAACCTAAGAAAACTGATTTGCTAAACTTGGACTCTCTTACATTTAACAAGGAATAATTGCATGTGTTAGAAATATCTCTTATAGCTTCCTCCCATACTTCCTGCATTGAATTTTAGAAAATGTTAAGTATATGCAAAAATGCTTTACCATGTCAAATTCATAAATCACTCAACTTTTTTACTTAAAGAAATAAAATATTTAAAGAAACATTGGTAAACCGTAAACAAAAGGCAATGTATTTATTATGATGGCAACAATATAATGGCACACATTTTTGATTAGGTTTCATTTTGAACAAAGTGATTTTGCAGTTAGTATCATATCATACCTTGTAATTTTTGTATCCTGCTTGCATTGCATCTTCCAGTGCAGAAAGACCTGCTTGAACCTGCAAGAAAAAAAAATGAAGGAAGAAAAAAACCAGAAAAAAAAACAACACAGGTATATTTTGATTTCAGCATAATTCACTAAAAAATATAATTTTGAATTTCATTTAACGTTTTGAACATAATAGACACCTGATTAAGCTTAGAATAGCAGCACGCGACATTGTAGCTAGCAATTGAAGCCTCATTGTACTCTAGCTTTGATCCCAGTACGGATTCAAATTTTTGCAATGCCTCTTCATATTTTCCACTCCTGAGTATTCCAAATAAAACATCAACATATTAAGCTACTTCGATTTCTTTCGAAAAAAATTATGATTAAACAAAATGTTTGTATGCTACTTACATAGCTTCAGTCCTTCACAAAGATCGTTCTATCTTTGCTACTTCTGCCACAGTTTTCTCTGACATTTTTGTGCTTGAAATTCAATCAAGAACAATTTCAGAGCTAATTGTTAACAAAAACATCTGCATAATTGATCATCTTTGCTCTAAAAGTATTTTATTTTATAGTTATAAATTATAACTTATAACCATTCATTTAAAGATATGCAAGACAATATGATAGAAACTCGATTACAATCGTAACATAATTTTTAATGAAAAAGCTAAAGCTTATATGATACCTGAATTTCTCGCAAAGTACTGCTGATATATATACAAGTAAGATAGCCAACAGTTAATATATATACAAATATTACTGCTTTGTGAATAAGATGTAATTCTGAATTACAGCCAGCTCACAGCTTCTTCTAGCTTCATAACGAAATAACTTAGGCTTCCAAGCTCCGATTCACATGCCATTTTCACCGACTGCAAGCTATTTTCGACCAATTCAATCTATCATATAGTGTCGCTATAAAATTAAACAAAAACCAGGTTATGGTGTAACAAAAATGCGATACAGTAGGTCCTAAGCTCTGGCTCTGCTCTATAAGTTGCATGCAATATTTGAGTTGCAACAGGAACTGACCAAGTAAAATTTAGCTTCAGTCAACCTTGACCCATGTTTAACAATCTCAAGATAAGTCAGGTCTAAATATTTCCTACCCGCATATTATATAATGTTATGTTTGATAAAAAATGCATCACGATTGGCACAGACAATATCATCAAATCATGACTACAAAACAAACGTGCAGAAGTGGCAAATAGACAAATAATAATATTGGTACCCAGATGCACAAACGTTGTCAGTACTAGATTAATTTCTAACCATTGATTCACTATGAGAATATGCTGCCTTAGATGTTGAATTAAGTTTGCTATAATATATCCTCCTATGTTTAAAAGGTTCCTCAAAATTTGATTCTTAAGTAGAATAAAATGCCAACAGAAATATGCTTCGCCTGAGTTAACCAATGTTAGGCGATAAAGTTAAGTATTTTTCGTGAAAGTATGAAAGTTATCTAGATACCTTTGCTGTAAAGTTACAATTTTTACTTCCTGAAGGGCTGTTGGCTCAATCATTGTCATGCGAACACATATAACTATGTCTTCTGAACAAAGTAGTGTAGCAGTCCAATTGCGATAAGCTGGTAAGAAAGAAATGTCGATGATTAATAAGATGATGCATCAAATGTACTCCATATATATTCGGCTTATAGAACCGAGTCACTAAAGAAATAAGGGAAAAAAATAAATATAGAAGTTTATGAGACATGATTTCATACATGACTGTTTGCATTCTTATGTATCCCTTATGCTTCAACAAGCATATGATTCCAAAGAAGCTAAAAATTCACGGTAGCCAGTAATTTGCTATTCTTCTTTAGACAATTAACTCGACGCTGGTTCCCTTAGTTACAGCATATGAAATGAACAAGACAATGTAAAAAGCTCTTCCGATCATTGAAGATACCCATCCGAGGTATATAAAAATTACCCAAGGATAACATACTGCTTAAGCAAATCAAACATCATTTACCAGATTCAATAATTCTTCATGAGAACTAAGATAGAGCTCATTCAGCAATCCTGTAAATATATTATGTTTAAATATATGCTCATAAAGTAGAATTTAAGCAATCAAACCAAAAAATGATTCTCAAACAATTCAGTTGTGTTTGACACAGCAGGACTGGCATCCAGAATCTATTATGCATAGGACAAAACTTTGTCGCATAGCCATATTTCCTTCTCTTTTTATTGATGTGACTATAAAACTTGCAGATTGAATTTTAAAAAGCATTTGAAAGCACTATATAGACTGCATCAGCTTCCACTATTATCAGAATAATTGGATTAGATAAGATAATACAACATCTATAAATACAGCAATCCTAAGGACTCTAGCCTCAGACCTACTGATATTATAAATCATATGTCAAGCAATTATGGACTTCATCAGCTATGGCATTCTCCACTACCATTCATTTTTGCTGTTTTTGCCATTTTGATGATCCTCATATCAATATCATTAATTATACTCATCTGTTCACATCAAAAGTATGAAGAAGATATATAATGGTGATAATACGCAAATACCAGTTTTGGAAAGACGATTGCACACATGCCACTAGAATCTATTGTAGTGATAATGGCAGGAGATGACATGCCTAAGTTTTTAGCAAAACCCTCTTCCGATCATAATCATGTTTCTTCAGGCTATTTATGTCCAAGCTGTGTCAATGAACAAGGCTAGAATATTAAAAATAAAGTAAGCAATTTTATGTGTATCAAATAATATCGCTTCACCATATGTAAGTTTGAGTACCTTATTCCATGTAGATATGTAGTGCATATAACAACCTTAATGGGTCAACTAAAGGAAGAAAATGAATAAAATATTTGTTGTGCGTTGGCTCAGTTAATGAATAAAATATACATTTTTTTGCTAAAAGAACAAATTCTAATAAATTGTTTTTTAACAAAAAAGGTAAATAAATGATATGCTACAATAAACCCGCGGAGCATACATGAAAAATCAAGGCAAAATTAGCATAGTAGCATACAATGAAAGGAAAATTTGTATTATACAGGAAAAAAGTTGTATAATAAAGAATAGCAATATATTCATTTTGTACAGCTCATATATCGTGGTAGAAATTCCTTTTTTCATATATTCATTTTGTACACATAAAACCCATTAATTCTGTTAGGAGGAAAACTGAGGAAATCAATTATGCTAGCCATTTCTCTGTTCCTTGGCCCAAGCTAATCAATTATGCTAGTCATTTCTCAGTTCTTTAGATAAATTTAAAATGGACATTTTCTCTGCTTGTGCAGTGTTTGCATGATAAGTGTTCTGTGTTTAAAATTTTTTTACTGAAAATAAACCAAAGTTTAAAAGAAGATAAAGCAATTGAACCAGATTACTGAAAGAAGAACAGGGAAAAAAAATCCTAACGTAATTATGTAATCATGTAAATATAAGATGTCAAATAAAAAGAAGACAAAGCAAATCCTATGTGAAAAGTTATGCTTACATATTGATGCAAACTTGATTCAACTCCCAGTTTACAGCGAATTCTGAAGAGAACTTGGGGTGGAGAAAAGCAGCAGAGAACGTATAATATATAGGCACTGTTAGGAGGAAGTATGATTCCATCAGTAATGGCAATATAGGAAAGAAATTTGAGATAACATCAGCACACGTGATTATCAATCAATGTATGGAAAATCATCATAGATAATATCCAGAGTATTCACTCTTGTAAAACAAGTAAGACAGACTCATATTTCAACTTGCCTTTCTTTATATCACATAATCAGTGCCATATCAGAAATTTTAATCAGGTTATTATAGTAGATGTAACACCCCACTCCCGCTATGATCACTCACTAAGGGAATGCCATAGCATCGGTGGAGTATTTTAGTGAATATAGAACAGAAAAATTACAACAAGATAGATATAAATAGTACTTAAAATTTTAAAACATCATCTCATAACAGCGGAAGTAAAACATGTCTGGTTACATCATAAAACCACAATAAAAGTCAAGTACAATATCCATCAAAATAAAGAAGTACATAATCCCACTCTCATACAATAGCCATGACAAAAGGAAAGATAACTGGGTAACTGGAGCTTTACATCTATCCAAGCTCCTAAAGACTGGAACAGCAATCCGATCAAGCTCCACTACTGCTAGGATCCACCGTAGGACCTGAGGGTTGGAAAAAAAGATAAAAACAACGGGGTCAGACATAAGTCTGAGCGAGTCCTATAACTTTAACAATACAATCGTTAAAGTAACCAGAGAAGACATAGACTGATATACGGTAACTAATGGGGATGAATGGCTACACTAAGCAGTCAACTAAACTAAGATAAAAGATAAAGACGCATCTACCCTTCCAAAGGTAAATTACTAAACTGCACCACACCAGTCATTCCTAACTTAAAGGTTGATCCCACCCATGGACTTATAAAATTAACTTAATAGTTCTCGCGTACCCCTAGGTGACTAAGTAGACGCCACGGGGCCCTACAATCCACTAGGTGTACACACTACTCCCCATTCGATCGGCTCCCTAACGTAGATACCCGTGCTGGCCCCAATGTGGGGTGTACCATTCCCCAACGTGGCAACCTGATAAAATTAACGGTGCACGGCTTATATCTACACGATGCAACAACGTCTTATTTACCAGCCCGGGTCCACACACGCATATGAAACCCGTTGGTCATGCGTTGCCACCGCTAACCCATTTTGGCCTCTTATAGTCAAGCCCAGTATGCGTGTCCCGTCCTCGACATGGGTCGAGCCCACTAAGATACGTATGGGTTACTGGTTGAATTGGGCCCCCAGCACAAGCCATCCCCCTAAGCTTGGCCCACACACTAGTGTTTCCCACTTAACCCTTTAATCATGTTTAATTACATGTTTCATCTTGGTTAAGTATTTAATCATATTTTCTATTGGCAACCACTAGCAATTTCCACATACCACCCAAGGTACCCACTTAACCCCCATGCCCCACTACATGATTATCTGGTTAAGTGTTTCTTACTTGATTAACACCGTAACCGTGTAAAGGACCCCTCACATTGGACCGTCATTTGTAGATGCCTGGTTAAGCCGGTAGGTTCCGGGCAGTCTTACACTACAAACGGGTCCAACTTCGTGTCATTTACCCTTGTTACGTATTTAATTTATGATTAAGACCCCTCACATTGGACCGTCATTTGTAGATGCCTGGTTAAGCCGGTAAACTCCGGGCAGTCTTACACTACAAACGGGTCGAACCTCGTGTCTTAATCGATTAATTACTCCTAATTAATCACCCCCATAATTTGTGTTAATTATCATGTTTATTTTATGAATATGGGTACACCTAACTTAATAGGCAAATTCCCAACTCCAAAGTGTGGGTACACCTAACTTAATAGGCAAATTCCCAACACATAGTATGGGTACACCTAACTTAATAGGCAAATTCCCATACTATGTTCATTTATTTTATGTTATGCATAATTATATTAATTTCACACAATCTTATTAACATATGCATTTAATTAACCCCATCGTTCCCACGTAATTTCGTTCTCATGACATAACACATATAAAAGGTGTCAACTTGCATATGTATGAACATGTTTCAAAGGTGCCATCTTGCATATTAACAAACACATAACTTGCATATGAACTTGCATAACATGTCACATAACTTGCATATAATCTTGCATAACATGTCACATAACTTGCATATTAACTTGCATAACATGTCACATAACTTGCATATAATCTTGTATAACATGTCACATAACTTACATATTAACTTGCATAACATGTTACATAAACTTACATATTAACAAATACATGACTTGCATATAATATGTTACATAACTTGCATATGAACTTGCATAACATGTTACATACTTGCATATGAACTCATAAACTTGCATATGAAGAAACATACAACTTGCATAATTATCATACATGTAACTTGCATATTATCATACATGTAACTTGCATATTAACATATGATCACAAAGCACAAAACTTGCATTATGCATGTCATAAAAAAGACAAACTTGCATGTCATAATGTATGCATAAAACCAAACACTTAGCATGCATAAAATCAAATACTTAGCATGCATAAAATCAAATACTTAGCATGCATAAAATCAAATACTTAGCATGCATAAAATCAAATACTTAGCATGCATAAAATCAAATACTTAGCATGCATAAACTCAAATACTTAGCATGCATAAACCCACATACTTAGCTTGCACAAACATAGGGTTAACATTAAACATAGATTAGCAAACTAACATCATTTCATATGACTTAAAACCCACAAATCCGCATACAAAACCGCATGATCTCATCATATCTCATCTACTTAATTTAGCAATTGGTTATTAAAGTGATAGAAACTCACAACTAGCAAATTTTCACTCCAAATGAAGAAGATTAAGATGCTTAGAATGGATTAGAGGTTGATTAGAGAGTGATTAGCTTGCAACCCTCTTCATAAATTAGTGGAGGCTCCTTCTAAGATTTAATTTGGCGGCATGTAGCCCTCAATTCTATTTTTAGTATGGATTAGGGTAGGTTTAGGGTGTATTTATAGATTAGGTGAGTGTTTTAGGCCCTTAGATTAACCCTAGATTAGATTAGGACCCTTAGATTTCGGAACTCTCCAGAAATCAGCCCTAAGACCAGGCCCAAACCCCAAACTGGTGCACCCAACCACAGAACTCTCTAGAAACTGTGCAGGTTTTCTGTCCCGACATGGGCGCACTTCACAAGTGCGCCAGTGTATTTTTGTACTGGCGCACTTCACAAGTGCGCCAGTGCATTTCTGGCCAGTTTCGGGTTTTTCTGCCTAACTTCGTTCGTCCATATCTCTTTCATACGGTACCTGTTTTACGCAAACTCGGACTCTATTTCGCGTATTTTTTCGAGACGAACGTAATGACGCAGCCCGTTTCCCCTGATTCTCATATCTGAGATTAATTATACTTTAATTACTAACCATTAGTGTTAATTGAAATTCGGGGTGTAACATTCTCCCCTACTTAAAGGATTTCGTCCTCGAAATCTCTAAGTCAAGAAGAACGTATCCTACCAACCAAACAACCATCTACTAAACCATCAACCACAAGCAACCATTATCCTTAGAAACTTCTAATGATGTATGAACATATGCAGAAAGTGTGTGTATATGTCCGTATACTAATGCAAAATCAGGCGGTCTACTGATTCAGTCGACCTCCTTAATGCAAACCATGAGAGTGTCATGCATCCAATATGTATGCGAAACCCTATTGACACATACAATTTCTATATGCGTGCACAACCATACATAAAAATGCATCATCCACATGATAACACAGCCATGATACATCCATCAATTTAACTACCACATCCATTTATGCGATATGCAACATGAAGTGACTGAGCCGATCTAGTGCCTAATGTGTGTGTATATGCATCCACGAGCAACCACTAGCAAACAATTGCATCCACATGCATCCATCAACCATAACATGTTTCAAACACATGTTTCAACCATAGGCTTTACCCTATCTAAAGGTCATAGGTACCAGCGAGAGGATATACTAAAGATAAGATAAGTACTAGACAAGCGATAAAGGAGAAGTTAAAAGACATACTCTCAAAAAGAAATGGATACAAAGAACGCATCTTCGCTTCCGTCTCCCAAGTAGCATTGCCCTCGTCTTCTCCCCATTGCACTTTAACTAGCTGAACTTCTCTGTTCCTCAACTTCCTAGTTGCTGACCCAAGGATGCGAGTAGGAGCTCGTCGAATCGTCGCATCACGCTCTACCTCTACATCTCTAAGCAAGCTCGGCTCTACCACCTCTGCGGTCTCATGTAAGCACTTCCTCAAATGTGATACATGGAATACATCATGCACACCACTAAGTCTGTCGGGCAACTCCACCCTATATGCCATCCGTCCAATCCTTTCCTTAATAGGAAACGGCCCAACAAACCTCGGTGCTAACTTCCCAACGGACCCAAAGCGAACAACATTTCTCAACGGAGATACTTTGACAAAAACCATGTCCCCAACCTCAAACTCAAGATCCGTCCTTCTCCGATCCGCATAAGATTTCTGTCTATCTTGCGCTGCCTTCATCCTTCTTCGAATCAAATCAATCTTCTCTGAAGTCTCTCTAACCATATCTGGCCCAAGCAAGATCTTATCCGTAGATTCCCACCAACATGTAGGAGATCGACAAGGCCTTCCATAAAGAGCTTCGAAAGGTGCCATGCCAATACTAGACTGAAAGCTGTTATTGTATGCGAACTCCACCAAAGGAAGATGTTCTTCCCATGTACCTCCAAAATCCAAGATACAAAGCCTCAAAAGATCTTCTAAGATACGGTTCACCCTCTCGGTCTGACCGTCCGTCTGAGGATGATATGCGGTGCTCAAACACAACTGAGTCCCTACCGCCTCTTGCAAACTTCTCCAAAACTCACTAGTGAAGATAGGATCTCGATCACTCACAATGTTGGATGGTACGCCATGCAATCTAACAATCTCTCTAACATAGACTGAAGCAAGCCATGGAGCGGTCCTCTTACTCTTCACGGGTATAAAATGGGCACTCTTGGTAAGTCTGTCTACCACAACCCAAATTCCCGTATTGCCCTTCCTCGATCTCGGTAACCCATCGATGAAATCCATCGAGACACTATCCCACTTCCATTGCGGAACTTCCAATGGGTGTAGCAACCCACCGGGTTTCCTTTGCTCCGCTTTAACTTGTTGGCACACTAAGCATCTAGCCACATACTCGGCCACATCTTTCTTCATACCGGCCCAGAAGAAAACTCTCTTCATATCTTGGTACATTTTGTCTCCACCGGGATGAATAGTCATTCTTGAACGATGTGCATCATCCAAAATAGCCTTCTTCAAACCCTCATCCTGCGGTACACAAAGTCTACCGTCTCTATGCAACCATCCCCTATCATCTATGGTGTATCTACCCAAATGGCTGGACGACTCCCCCCTTATAAGCTTCTCTACCAACTCAACCAACTGTGGGTCGTCTCGCTGAGCCTCGCCAATCCGTCCCAAAAGAGTAGGTCTAACCTCCAAGGATGCCAACAAACCAGGTACAAAGTCAATAGAAGGTCTGAAGTCGAACAAAGAAAGAAACTCCAAGCTTCGCCGTTCCACGAACAATGGACTCAAAGATAGCCTTTTTCTACTCAAGGCGTCCGCCACTACGTTACCCTTGCCAGGGGTATACGCTATCTCGAAATCATAGGATGCTAAGAACTCCATCCACCTTTGCTGTCTTAAGTTTAAATCCTTCTGAGAGAATAAGAACTTCAATGATTTATGGTCAGTGAACAACTCGAATCTCTCACCAAGAAGATAATGGCGCCAAGAATTAAGTGCGAAAACAATCGCGGCCAACTCTAGATCATGGGTAGGGTAATTCTTCTCATGCACTCTCAATTGCCTCCCTCCATAGGCTATTACCCTTCCCTCCTGCATCAAGACTGCGCCTAATCCTGTCCCACAAGCATCGGTATAAACAACAAACGGCTTACTCCCATCTGGAAGCACTAAAACTGGAGCGGTGGTCAAAGCTCTCTTTAACCGTCGGAAAGCATCATCACAATCTACGTCCCATGAGAAAACCGAATTCTTCTTCGTCAAGCGGGTTAATGGGGCTGATATCTTCGCGAAGTCTTTGATGAACTTCCTATAATATCCTGCCAACCCCAAGAAACTTCTTACTTCGGTAGCATTTCTAGGAACTTTCCAATCCTGGATAGATACTATCTTTGCGGGATCCACAGCTATCCCTTCCTTAGAGACCACATGCCCTAAGAATCGCACTTCTCTTCTCCAAAAATGACATTTAGAGAATTTAGCTTTAAGACTATGTGCTCGAAGAGTCTCCAATACTTCTCTGAGATGTAAGGCATGCTCTTCTTCACTCTTGGAAAAGACCAAGATGTCATCCACAAAGACTACTACAAACTTATTCAGATACTCTCTGAACACTCTACTCATCAGATCAACAAAGTATGCAGGAGCGTTTGTCAACCCAAATGGCATCACAAGCCACTCATAAAAACCATCCGGAGTCTGGAAAGCAGTCTTCTTTATACTGTCCTCCGCCACTCTCAACTGATGAAACCCTGTAGCTAAGTCCATCTGCGAAAACACTGAGGCGCCAACCAACTGATCAAAGAGATCATCTATCCTCGGTAATGGGTGTCTATTCTTCTTCGTGAGCTTATTAAGTTCTCTATAATCCACACAAAGTCTGAGGGACCCATCCGCCTTCGTGGAAAACACTACTGGAGCTCCCCACTCTGATATACTTCGCCTTATGAACCCCTTCCCAAGCAACTCCCCTACTTGCTTATGAAGTTCTCTTCTCTCACGAGGAGCCATGTGGCGCACTGGCAAAGATACTGGTTTGGCATTATCCACCAAATAAATTCGGAAATCTATCTCCCGCTTCGGAGGCAAACCCTTCACCTCTTCAAACACATCCGGATATTCCCGGACCACTCTGACAGAACGCAAACTCTCGACCGAAGCATCGAGCGATTCAAGATAACTTAGCAAAACAGATTCCATGGGATTACAAGAGATCTCGAGAGTATTACCCAAGCGGGTCATAAGCCTGACAACTCTCCTTTCACAATCAAGAACGGCACAATTACTGGATAACCAGTCCATGCCCAAAATCAACCCATAGCCCGTGAAGCCCAATACGAAAGCATCACATCCAAACTCAACGCTAAGTATAGAAATCTTCAAACCCAAACATATCATAGACAAATATATGGAGCCCCCAATTGGGTTTGAAACAACCAAGGGATCATCAACTAGACTGGTGTCTAAGTGCAGTGACTCAACTAACGATGATGAGATAAAAGAATGCGATGCGCCAGAGTCAAACAAAGTACGAACTGGATGATCAAACAGAAAAACCAGACTTTCAACGGAAATAGTTCTACCTCTCTGCTGAATCGGTGGAACTGAGAGAGCCTGAACTTGCCCCCCTGCCTGAGGTGGTGCCATAAGAGCTTGCACCTGACCTCCTGAGGTAGACCTCGTCTTCTGCCCCTTCTTTGGGCAGTCCTTCACAAGATGTCCTGCTTCACCACAATGAAAGCAACCGGTCTTCTTCTTTTTGCGACAATCCTTGCTGAGGTGGCCTGGGGTCCCACAATTGAAGCACTTCTTCTTCTTCTTCTTCCCCTTGTCACCATTGCCTTTTCCACCCTTGCCTTGTTGTTGTTGTTGCGGTTTCTTCTGATCCCCCTTCTTCTCTGGTGCCTTAGAACTCTTATCATCCTCATGCATAAGTGCCATGTAGACAAGCTTTTCAAAGGTGGCCCCCATAGGAATGTGAGTCATAGCTATTCCTTGCAATGGTTCGTTCAAGCCTCTAACGAACCTCAAAGCCTTCTTCTCCGGTGTATTAACCAACTCTATGCCAAACCTTGCTAATTGATTGAATTTGTTGACATATTCTTTCACCGTGAGATTCCCTTGCTTCAAATTCAAGAACTTCTCCATAAACAGATTCTCTTCCGCCCTTGAGAGAAACTTAGCCCCAAACCTTTGCTTGAAATCTGCCCAAGAGTCAACAGGGCGTTCTCCATTAGTGACCTCCCACCAGAATGAGGCCTCTCCCTTCATTAACCAAGCCGCCAACTTGACTTTCTTTCCCTCTTCCACTTCAAAGATATCTAGCAACTCTTCCACTTCCTTAAGCCAATCTCTAGCCTCTACGAAAGTCTCTGAACCTAGAAAAGGTTTTCCTCCTATAGCCTTGAACTCCTTGCAAATCTTAGCAAAATTATCCACTCTAGGCTGAGGAGGAGGAGCGGTTGCCTCTGGTGTAGTAGCATTGGCTGGACCCGCAGCCGCGGCCCTAGCCTCTTGTAACCTCCTATACCATAGTGGTATAACTAAGCCCTCCGGGATGTTAAGATCTTCAGCCATGCTAAAACGAAAGAGGAAAGATTCAAAAAGGAGATTCCGAAAGATAAAGATATGGCTATTGGGGATTATGCTTTTCTTTTTCAAAAACTTTTCTCTTAAAAGACATGTTTTTGAAAATACTTTTTTTTTCAAAAATATTCTTAGAAAATAGTTTTTCTAAAAATTTTATCTGTTCTGGTAACCTTAAGCTCTGATACCACGTGTAACACCCCACTCCCGCTATGATCACTCACTAAGGGAATGCCATAGCATCGGTGGAGTATTTTAGTGAATATAGAACAGAAAAATTACAACAAGACAGATATAAATAGTACTTAAAATTTTAAAACATCATCACATAACAGCGGAAGTAAAACATGTCTGGTTACATCATAAAACCACAATAAAAGTCAAGTACAATATCCATCAAAATAAAGAAGTACATAATCCCACTCTCATACAATAGCCATGACAAAAGGAAAGATAACTGGGTAACTGGAGCTTTACATCTATCCAAGCTCCTAAAGACTGGAACAGCAATCCGATCAAGCTCCACTACTGCTAGGATCCACCGTAGGACCTGAGGGTTGGAAAAAAAGATAAAAACAACGGGGTCAGACATAAGTCTGAGCGAGTCCTATAACTTTAACAATACAATCGTTAAAGTAACCAGAGAAGACATAAACTGATATACGGTAACTAATGGGGATGAATGGCTACACTAAGCAGTCAACTAAACTAAGATAAAAGATAAAGACGCATCTACCCTTCCAAAGGTAAATTACTAAACTGCACCACACCAGTCATTCCTAACTTAAAGGTTGATCCCACCCATGGACTTATAAAATTAACTTAATAGTTCTCGCGTACCCCTAGGTGACTAAGTAGACGCCACGGGGCCCTACAATCCACTAGGTGTACACACTACTCCCCATTCGATCGGCTCCCTAACGTAGATACCCGTGCTGGCCCCACTGTGGGGTGTACCATTCCCCAACGTGGCAACCTGATAAAATTAACGGTTCACGACTTATATCTACACGATGCAACAACGTCTTATTTACCAGCCCGGGTCCACACACGCATATGAAACCCGTTGGTCATGCGTTGCCACCGCTAACCCATTTTGGCCTCTTATAGTCAAGCCCAGTATGCGTGTCCCGTCCTCAACATGGGTCGAGCCCACTAAGATACGTATGGGTTACTGGTTGAATTGGGCCCCCAGCACAAGCCATCCCCCTAAGCTTGGCCCACACACTAGTGTTTCCCACTTAACCCTTTAATCATGTTTAATTACATGTTTCATCTTGGTTAAGTATTTAATCATATTTTCTATTGGCAACCACTAGCAATTTCCACATACCACCCAAGGTACCCACTTAACCCCCATGCCCCACTACATGATTATCTGGTTAAGTGTTTCTTACTTGATTAACACCGTAACCGTGTAAAGGACCCCTCACATTGGACCGTCATTTGTAGATGCCTGGTTAAGCCGGTAGGTTCCGGGCAGTCTTACACTACAAACGGGTCCAACTTCGTGTCATTTACCCTTGTTACGTATTTAATTTATGATTAAGACCCCTCACATTGGACCGTCATTTGTAGATGCCTGGTTAAGCCGGTAAACTCCGGGCAGTCTTACACTACAAACGGGTCCAATCTCGTGTCTTAATCGATTAATTACTCCTAATTAATCACCCCCATAATTTGTGTTAATTATCATGTTTATTTTAGGAATATGGGTACACCTAACTTAATAGGCAAATTCCCAACTCCAAAGTGTGGGTACACCTAACTTAATAGGCAAATTCCCAACACATAGTATGGGTACACCTAACTTAATAGGCAAATTCCCATACTATGTTCATTTATTTTATGTTATGCATAATTATATTAATTTCACACAATCTTATTAACATATGCATTTAATTAACCCCATCGTTCCCACGTAATTTCGTTCTCATGACATAACACATATAAAAGGTGTCAACTTGCATATGTATGAACATGTTTCAAAGGTGCCATCTTGCATATTAACAAACACATAACTTGCATATGAACTTGCATAACATGTCACATAACTTGCATATAATCTTGCATAACATGTCACATAACTTGCATATTAACTTGCATAACATGTCACATAACTTGCATATAATCTTGTATAACATGTTACATAACTTACATATTAACTTGCATAACATGTTACATAAACTTACATATTAACAAATACATGACTTGCATATAATATGTTACATAACTTGCATATGAACTTGCATAACATGTTACATACTTGCATATGAACTCATAAACTTGCATATGAAGAAACATACAACTTGCATAATTATCATACATGTAACTTGCATATTATCATACATGTAACTTGCATATTAACATATGATCACAAAGCACAAAACTTGCATTATGCATGTCATAAAAAGAGACAAACTTGCATGTCATAATGTATGCATAAAACCAAACACTTAGCATGCATAAAATCAAATACTTAGCATGCATAAAATCAAATACTTAGCATGCATAAAATCAAATACTTAGCATGCATAAAATCAAATACTTAGCATGCATAAACTCAAATACTTAGCATGCATAAACCCACATACTTAGCTTGCACAAACATAGGGTTAACATTAAACATAGATTAGCAAACTAACATCATTTCATATGACTTAAAACCCACAAATCCGCATACAAAACCGCATGATCTCATCATATCTCATCTACTTAATTTAGCAATTGGTTATTAAAGTGATAGAAACTCACAACTAGCAAATTTGCACTCCAAATGAAGAAGATTAAGATGCTTAGAATGGATTAGAGGTTGATTAGAGAGTGATTAGCTTGCAACCCTCTTCATAAATTAGTGGAGGCTCCTTCTAAGATTTAATTTGGCGGCATGTAGCCCTCAATTCTATTTTTAGTATGGATTAGGGTAGGTTTAGGGTGTATTTATAGATTAGGTGAGTGTTTTAGGCCCTTAGATTAACCCTAGATTAGATTAGGACCCTTAGATTTCGGAACTCTCCATAAATCAGCCCTAAGACCAGGCCCAAACCCCAAACTGGTGCACCCAACCACAGAACTCTCTAGAAACTGTGCAGGTTTTCTGTCCCGACATGGGCGCACTTCACAAGTGCGCCAGTGTATTTTTGTACTGGCGCACTTCACAAGTGCGCCAGTGCATTTCTGGCCAGTTTCGGGTTTTTCTGCCTAACTTCGTTCGTCCATATCTCTTTCATACGGTACCCGTTTTACGCAAACTCGGACTCTATTTCGCGTATTTTTCCGAGACGAACGTAATGAAGCAGCCCGTTTCCCCTGATTCTCATATCTGATATTAATTATACTTTAATTACTAACCATTAGTGTTAATTGAAATTCGGGGTGTTACAGTAGATTTGGTTACTTATGGGAATAATTGAAGTGCATTCCTAAAATTAATTAATGAGTACAAATACATACATATGTATGTATGCATGCATTCATATATACACAAACGATTAATTGGGCACATGCGACGAATGTACATAGCAGAATTTAATATTATAAAACACTGTTTATAAGATTTTTTTTTAACCTTGCAAAATGACTATAATTGCATTTGAGGTCGCATTCAATTGGCAAAAAATTAATTATACTAAAGATTTGGTAGAATGTGTTGAACAACTATTATCTAAAGAACATATTAATCATTAATAATAACCAAATACAGTATTACCTTTTAATGTTATCATATATGTGATATATCATATTATTGTAGTGGCTGTTATGCCCACATTTTTTGCCAGCCAAGAAGCAAAAATCCCATGTGTATGCTAAATCATAGAAGTGCTGTCGTAGACCAATAAAGAAGAAAGATTTAAAAAACTATAATTGGAATAATTACCACAATATTTCTTCCATCGGGTACAGTCCTAGCACCGCTTTTAACACCAGTTTGTACCAAGCTGGAAATGTGATCCTTCGACTACCTAGATTGTACAGGGAAACGTAAAAACTGTAAATATATATCACTATTAGCAGCCATGGTAACAGCTTCATCCGAGCTTTCAACATGTTAATATTTGAAAGTTGGGACATGAGCAAGCAAGAAGAAGTTCTGGAAACAAATATAATAAACATAGGTGTATATAGTAAACAAGAGTTTATATATATTGCATGTGTGTACATGCATAGTAACCTACTAACCTTGTTTCATTGACAGCATGGAAAACAATAGATTAAGCCTGTCATTTATGTAATGTTCAATTTTATAGGTATATTATATCCAATGGAGGTGTTTGCATTACATGTCAGTGTCCATTGGACTGTTATCCTTATTTATGATTCAAATCAACATTTCAAGTTATCGGGTATTTTAAACTAGTGATGAGAAAGGATTTCACCTTGATTCTGGGTAAAATTCAGGTAAATAAATGTAGCGTGGTATCTTAGCGAAACAATTTGATGCAGAGGAAGCATAGCTCAAAACTCTTGATTCTGTTAAAATTTTACTCACACACTAACGTACACCCAAAACAAAAAAAGCCATACATAGGTTCTTGGCTCTTCAGTACAAGTCGGGTCACTAACTAATGCAAGGCATAATTTGATAGCATTGAGTTTAATACTAATACATTAATAATGAATCAACAGTATAGATTTATTTATTTTTACATTATTTATTGACTAATTAGAATGTATACTTTAGTTCATCAAACTGAAACTTCTTTTCCAAATTTGGGCTATAGTTAATCAAATTAAGCATATAGCCTCGTGTTCAAATACATAAATCTAGGAAATATTTATGTAATATTACTGAAGGCAGAAGGGCGCATGCATGCCCACTAAAGACTTAAATATTTAGTACAGTAACAGTTATGACTTCCATTTCCTGAACTTTTTTCCCATATTCAAGATAAGAGTCACTAAGGTGTAAAGAGAGAATATAATCCCAAAACGGTTGGTCTACGTATCAAGAATGAATGGGGATAACTCTTTGTTTTTGCATATTGACAACATCTAGCAATTCAAGTTGCACAAGATATTAATTTGTGATATCTTTAGAACGATGACATTTTTGTGAAATGCATTCATCTATGATATAATGACATAATGTTATAGGAACGAAAGGAAAAAGAAGCAGCATGGCAACCAGTCCAGATTAGGAATTGCAAAAACTTCTAAATTTTGAATACCAAAACGGTATCACTGTAAACATTAATAACAGTGGGGGTTTTGATTCAGTTTTATACAAAATGTGTTTAAGTACGTTTGTTAGAAATACATCAAATTATTGAGTATGTTAGATTTCACAATTCTAACAATGAATGGCAGGCTCATATAAAACTGCAACCTCTCTCTCATTATAATACGAACATTTTAGGTATTTTGTTCATGAATTGCTTATGTTCATAAAAATTAAGTATTATTTTTATTTTTAACAAACTCATGCAATATATGCTGCAAACCCATTCATGTCAAGAACCCTCTCACGTTGTCTTAAGTTACTTTCTTTTGCTCTAGAAGCTACTCACATCAAAATGTGAGCATTTTTGTTGTCTATATTCCAACTTTCTTTGTAAATAAACTTTTAGATGTTGACCTATTGATGATAACTGTGAAACTGTGACTGAGCTTTGTATATGAATTGCAAATTTCATGCATTTATTTATAGATGCCCTATATATAATTTATCATTATAGATGCCCTGTATATAATTTAGCAAGTCGATAATGATGAGTTCATGGTTGTTACTAAATACTATTCACATAATTTAAGTCTCTTATACATTTATTTATAAATTTCTATTTCTATTTGGATAATCAGTTTTCATGTTTGACTTGCTATCTAATCCAGAAAATTATAGGAAATTGCTTATTTGTTTATGTATAATAAATTGAAAACTTTTAAACAATACAAAACAAAGCAGGACCACTGTTAATGTTATTACTTTCAATTAAGCGTTTACCTTTTTTTACCCCACTGTTACTTGCAATTAATGTTTTTACAGTACAACTCATTTTAAAATTTGATCACCATTGTTCTGATAGGAATATTAACATTAATATTTTCCTATGACACACACCATCCATCAACGAACATGATATCAAATTTAAATTTATGGTTTTCGCATGGACCATACATCACCACTCATCAAATATAATGTTATACTTAGGTGAATGGTACCTACAAACGCCTTACGTTGCCAATCATCAAATACAATGTCGTGTGTAGATGTTTTAGTTCGACAAAGGTCATATATTTATATTTTCATTCTTTCTAATGATCTGAAGTATTGCACATAGCTTATTTTTAACCCAGTCTCAATTTACATTCTTTGAGTAAGCTATTTCATTTTGACTACTCGTTTATAGCCATTTCCTTTTTATGAAATTCTCAACCATCACTTAGGTAACACGACTTCCCAGATGAAAAACCGAGGTAAAAAATCATTTATTTACTTATAATTATTTCTTAGCATCATTAGCTATATAAGTTATCTACACATAACCACTGCATTCTAAAGGCTAATGCAAGTTGATAAGTTTTATAGCCATTTCAAGTTGACGTTATACTACAGAAAGTTAATAAGTTTCATAGTCATCTTTATTTGATGTTAAGTTTTCTCTAGTTGATATACCTGGTTGATATTAAACATTCTCCAGCTAATGTCTCTGGTCGATATTAATATATGCCCCAAAAGTTGCTTGACTCCAAGCACTATTAAACATTTCTAGAGTATGTTTTCTTTTACTATCCCAACAAAGTGAAAAATCATTTACAATTTCATCTTCAAACCTGCTATAGTCTATCAATGTTAAAAACAAAACGACAAACACAGGACTGTTTTACCAAATATTCCTTTACTGTAATAAAGATTGAGGATAAGGAACATCCATTTTCCCAATAGCCATTAACGTAGACAGAATAATGTAACGATGAAAACGAAAATCTATTTGATATTTCACTAAGACGAAACGAAAACCACGGGTAATGAAGTAAAGGCAGGGTATGCAAAAAATTTGCAACAAAGATCGATAATGGCGAATACTGAAACCCCAACAAAGATCCGAACTGAAATAGTTAATTTTACAAGACCATAAACAATTAAACCTATAAGTTAGGGTTTCGATTTAATACCTGAAAAATTACTTGAATCAGAATCTTGAGAGGAATACGCCGATTCTCAAACTGGTTTCGATTCAGAATTTATTCGACGACAATTTTTTTTATTTTTTTTGGATCGCGTGGAAGATAGATCTGAGCAAGGAATACAGTTTCCTTATGTTTTGGCAGCGTGAAACATTTGGGACGTAGGGGCACGGACAGCGTGATTTTTTTTCTGTACATTGGAACGGGCCAAGCCCATTCCAAAACTACCACGGCCGAAGGCCGTTCTAATCCATTTTACCATGGCTAAAAGCCGTTCCAAAATTGCCATGGCTTTAGACCGTGGCAATTCTTCCGCATTTGGGTGTGGCAAAACTGACAATATGGTGTTGTGAATGACGAGATGTCATCTACCTATCTTGTAAGTAATAAGTGACAGCTTACTTTCTCTCGCCTTATGCGAGGCATGGGTATATGCAGGTGGATGCCTTAAATTAGCAAGACTTAGTAGCTAGTGTCCCTTTAATATATATTAGTGTAGAGTAAACCACCATGTAATGTATTAAGTGACCGATGAGTCAGCCTTTTGTCTTAAGTGATCGAAACGATCCTCCCTTATCTTATATTGATAGTGAGGTCTTAAGTGGCTATACAGGGTTAATTAGCCTCCTTATAGAATACTGAGCAAATGAGAGCACACCTCTTTGTTTTTGGTAATTGGTTGAGTGGTGGTTTAAAGTCTTCATAATTAAGCGTAAATGTTCTATCTTAATATCGATATATCGTTATCGTTTGGGGATACTTCATCGGGTATGGTAGTTAGTCGTCGTGCGTAAATCATTTGAAGGTTAAGTTTGAGTTATTAGCGTTGTTGGGCTTTTGCTTTGGTTTAACCAAACGTGACACGTTTGTGTATTGTAGATAGTGTTATACATTTTCTACTCATCAGGGCTTATTGTTTTAACCCCTCCCTTAATAACAACTCTCAGGTTTGGCCCGAGGAAGGCAGGTCCCAACAGGTGTTCAGTTTGGTTTTCGGTTCTCGTTCTCTCATACTCAATATCGATGTGACGATGTGCTTTAAGGTAGCAGTCTTAGTCGATATTAATTATCTTATCTTTTTCCACAGTTAGTATTATTTTACTCTGATTATGCTCATGCTCATTAATTGTAGGTACTAAATTTATACTCTTCATTCTTGGGTGGGTTTGGGTTTTGATTTTTATCGAAATTTGGGATTAGAAAAGTGTGAGGTGTTACAGTTAACCTATAAACAACCATTTAATCTTTTACATCAATTACCATCCCTTAAATCCATTTATAGATTTATTAATTTTTGCACAGCCGAACAATTCACCTATTTCCGCTGCGCAACTCTGATTTACAATCAAAATAACATTTCTTCATCCCAACATGAATTCATACACACAAATATATATATATATATATATATATATATATATATATATGTGTGTGTGTGTGTGTGTGTGTGTTTGTGTGTGTGTGTGATGCCCCAAAAACCGGTACCCTTTAACCTGACAATATCAACCACTGTCTGATTTAAATTGCATGAATCCTTGGATCATCGAGGATAGTATAGAACAGAATCTTCCAATGATGAGACAATAAATAATATTAAACAATATCTTTACAGTAGAAAACTTAAAAATACATATCAACGTCTAACCTAGATCCATCTTGGAAGTCATATTACCTGCCCTTACAATTATTGACAAATAACAAAAATAAATAAAGCATACATGCACAACGGATAATAAAATACGACCATACATTTGATGAAGATCTCCAGCTCTTCTTCTGGAAAATTCCGACTAACTTTAATATCCTGAAACAACTCGGCTCTGACCCGAGTATTAAAAACACCCTGATTAGGCTTGGATAAACAAGCTTGAGAAA
Organism: Allium sativum; assembly: GCA_030737875.1. Lineage (NCBI taxonomy): Eukaryota > Viridiplantae > Streptophyta > Magnoliopsida > Asparagales > Amaryllidaceae > Allium > Allium sativum. Next base: position 94,946,557 of record CM060923.1, read on the forward strand.
ATCTCAATAACAAATGACAGTGTCATATATATCTGTTTTGGGTGAATTAAAATTCTTTCGAAAGAAAGAGTATCTCATATGACCACATCCACAAATAGAAACAAACGGGTTTTTCCCTTATGATAACTAAAACATTTTTATATAAACATTTGATATTATTACTAATGTCTAGTCTTTGAAATCATTCTGAATATAAATATTCAAGTACTCGAAATTGTTACCATTATTAAATTCAGGGGCTACTATGCCATATAATCCAAAACATAGGTTCTTATTGGAGAATTGGATTTCCGTACAAATGACCAGGCTAAAGATTTTCCTTTTCCACAATTGGGAAAGCCTCTAGAGGGATGACCCGAGAATCCGAACAACCATGAATTCTCTGCCAACACAAAAACGGCTCACCTCTGCATATTCTGTAACGACCCGTATTCTACGCCTCATAGGATCGTAGAATATTTATTTCTTTCACATACGAAGTCGTATGGTCATGTAACTTTGAGAGACGACTATTGTGGTCATTTCCCATGTTCATGATTTTTCCTGATTTTTAAATGACCATTTTACCCCTAGTTGGTACTGTTTTGGCCATAACTTTTGACTGGAAAGGAATTTGGAACCGAAACCACTTCCATTGGCTCCGGATGATGGTTTACAATTCCGTAGAGTAGTCACATTAGCCAAACGGACTCACCGTTTGGGAGATATGGCTGAAACAAGTTTCAGATGGTGAAAAACAGCTAATTGGGCTTAACCGGGTGATTAGCAGCTAGGCCCAGAGGGGAATTTCGGGTTTAGAGGCATAGGAGGACTGATTAGGGTTAGGAAATCACTTTCATTTCAGTTTTGAGCCGCCACAAACCTTCTTGACACCCTAGTAATGGCTTCCATCCTCTAAAACCACTCCAAAACACATTTTTAGTGAAGATTAAGCCTAAACTACATCAAAACAAGGCCAAATAGCAACAGAGCAAGGTTAGAGCTGCTGCTATACATAGGAATTCGACCCAAACAGAGAGTATTTCAGATTTGGTGTTTTATTTTGTGGCCAAGGTGAGTGATTTGCATAGTTTTTGCACTAATTACGGTAATTAAGGGTAATTAGTGAAGATTAGCGAATTTACACACTAATAAATTCTGGAAAAATGTTTAGAAATTTGAAAATAATATTTTATGCCTCTGTTAGAAAATTTGGACGATTTGATTAAGTTTTACTAAGTATGTGCTTAAACATGATTAAGAGGGATTATGGGAAAATGTGGAGTTTTAGCCACTTTTGATCCAATTTGATTCATTTGAATTGTTGTTTAGCTGTTTGTGGTTGCTATTACATGTTGCTATGACTCTATGGTGTGCTTTAAGATTGATTAGAAGTGTTAGATTTCTCAAAAACGCCGTCGAATGGCGTAAAATACTTGCTGGAAGAGTTGCAGAAAAGTGCAGGTTCTGGACCGGATCGGATCGGATATGGAGGCTCAGATCGGATGAGTTGAACTGGGCAAGGGATCTGATCGGATCGGAACTGTACACTTGAGACAATTGGCAAAAAGGAAGGCCACGCTAATTGAACTGGGATCGGATCGGATAAAGGAGGAGAGATCGGATCGACTTAAGGACGAAGGACTCGGATCGACTGAAGGTGGAAGGGCTCGGACTGTAGTAAGACGAAGGAATTGGATCAGAGAAAATGAAGAAACGAGGGAGTGGATCGGAGCGGAAGCACGAACTGGAAGGGAGATGGCACCCGACCCGACCCGGAGGAGGACACCCGACCCGACCCGAAGTGGAACACCCGACCCGACCCGACGAAACGCTATGAACCCGAACCAATGGCTAGAAGGAGAACCCGACTCGACCCAGTATTGACCAATAACCCGAGATGCAAAGGTAGTCCAATATGGGAAGTTAGAGCTCAGGATCCAGTTGGGAACCGATGAGTTCACTTCATGATTAGGCTTTGCTGCGGGACGTGTGCCAAGGGGCAGTCGATGTTTATGACTTTGGATCACTATGTATGGGAAGTACGTGAACGGATTCAGGGCTGAAATGGCCTAGGTACGACTAAAGGGCTATAAACCAATGAAGTGGGGTCATTTGTAAAGATTTGGTCATGACTCCATGTGGTAAGCTTGGTAGTAGCAGTAGTTGTACAAGTCGAACTCCATCACTACTTCAATGGGTCTAGTGATTGACAGTGGTGGACATCGTATGCTTTACGCACTGAGTGAGAGATGTGAGGATGGTTGCTATGGTTGATTTGTTTGCTATCATTATGACATGCACACCCCACCCCTGTATTCTTTACACTATTTATGGCACCTTAGAGTACTGTACGGTATGTGGTACTAACTCTTTGGTTGCAGGTCCAGGTTCAGGTATGGTTTAGTATACCTGTTATTGTTCTATTTAGATGCTTATCGCTCATACCAGGCTTTATGTATGACCCAGAGTTTTATGTCTCCTCTTATTACTCTGGGTGCTCACACGAGCAGACTAGAGACAGGTTAGCGGGAGATGCACGGGTAGATGATCCGGAGACGAGCAGGAGGCTTCCACGTAATATATATATATAGTATTCTCCCTGTGTTGTTGAAGATTACTGCTTGGGCATTGGTGGTGCATCTTCTACTTTAGCTTTCTTTTGTTTACAGACAGTAAATTTGAAAAGTTGTAATAAGCTGTATTTGGATTTCCGCTGCTCTGATGTTGATGTTGGTTTTAGTTATCAGCTTATACACTGTCTCACCTGTTTTATGTCAAGTATTTTATTATTATTATATTTTACTCCATGCGCTGTGAGACATTCTACAGGTTCCTCGTTTAGTTAAATCCCTTCTTTCCTTTCTTCTGATGACCGTCCCATGCTAGTCGGGCATGTGTACAGCGCACTTTCGGAGGAAATGCAGGCTGGTGCGGGGCGGGCCGTCACACTTGGTATCAGAGCCAGGTTGCGTAGTTAACCTAGGGAAGTTATCAGGGAGAGATAATATACGTATACGAGAGAGCGTATTTGTGATTACTTTGGTTTTTAAAAAGCTATATGTGTATACTATTAGTAGTATAAGAATGAAGTCGTGCTGCACTGGCACCACTATGGGGTCGTTAATCGTTTCCTTTTTCAGATTGACGATGAGCCGATATGTTAGAGGTACCGGTAGAGGGGCCAATAATGGGAATGCTGCTGACATGAGGGCGATGTTTACAGACCTCATGAGAGAGATGCTTAGGGATGTGCAGAGAGCAGCTCCCAATGGTGGAAATGGTGGTGGTCCAATAGTGCAGGCGCCGAGAGTCGACTTCGCCAAGCTGAATAAGGATTATACTAGCCTTGGTGGGAAGCCGTTCCACGGAACGGAGTCGGCCACGGATGTTCAAGATTGGTTGGATAGTTGCGAACGTATCTTCGAGGATTTGGGTATCGAGGATGCGATGAAGAGAAAGCTAGCGTCCCGTCAGCTGCAAGGGCGGGCAATGAATTGGTGGAATGCTATAAAGACAGCTACTCCCGAAGATCAGATTACTTGGGAGCAGTTTAAGGCTCGCTTTAGCGAGAAGTTCATTCCAGCTGCTCAGAAGTCAGTGTTGTTTAAGAAATTCTTGGAGATCAAGCAGAATGGCAGAGCTGTCTCGGAGTTTATTGCTGAATTCGACACTTTGTCGAAGTATGGGTTATCTCTTATTGATACTGCCGAGAAGAAGAATGAGAAATTCATAACTGGTTTGGATCAGTACCTGGGGGAAAGGCTTATTAACCACGTCGATGAGAAGTTTGAATCGATTGTTGGGAAAGCATTGAGATCAGAAAGTCTCTACCCTAAGCCGAAGACTGAGGCTGCATCCGCAGATGAGCCAAAGCCACAAGCAAGTGGTGGAGGCAAGGGTGGTTTCCAGAATAAGAGAAAGCAAAATCAGACTAAGGATGGCCAGAAGAAAAAGAATAAGCAAGATGTTGAGTGCTTCAGCTGTGGTAAGAAGGGCCATTATGCTAGTAATTGTCGGGCCAAGCCAGCGGATAGGAAGTGCTTCAACTGTGGCCAAATGGGACATCACAAGGACAAGTGTCCGCAACCCCCCAAAGAAAAGCAAATGGTGAAAGCCTACGCCCTTAATGCTATTCCTTCTTCGTCGAATGCCCCAACTGCGGCGGAGAAGGGAAAGAATGTCGTCATTCAAGGTATGCTTTCTGTTTATGATGTTCCTGTTAGAGTTTTGTTTGATACCGGAGCTTCCAGTTCTTTCATATCTAGTGACCTGGTAGATAGGTTGGGATTGGAGCCCGAGATTGTCGATAGACCTTTAGTAGTGACGAACCCGATTGGTGGTTCGACTAGCCTTAGCATGATTTGTCGTAATGTGGTCTTATCGAGTCATGGATGCATGTTTGTTTGTGATTGCTTTGTTTTGGGCTTTACTGGGTTTGGCATTATTTTGGGAGTAGACTGGCTCCAAAGATACGGGGTGGTGGTAGACTGTGAGGGCTTTTTGGTGACAGCTAGAGCGGATGATGGACGGAGGATAGTGTTTGGTGGTTTACCCAGTAAGGGGTATTGACTAGTTTTCTAAACTCCCTCGACATTCCGCATAGTGAGTTGTCAGGTTTGCCCGTGGTTGGCCAGTATCCGGATGTTTTCGAGGAAGTGACCGGGCTTCCACCACACCGAGAGATTGAGTTCCGTATTGATTTGGTAAAAGATGCCAGACCAATAGTGATGCCACTTCGTCGTATGGCACCAAGGGAGCAGCGAGAGCTCGAGGTGCAAGTCAGCGATCTTTTGAAGAAGGGATTTATCAGAAGGAGTGTTTCTGAATGGGGAGCACCAGTTCTGTTTGCTACCAAGGCGAATGGTTCCCTTCGTTTGTGTGTAGACTACCGCGAGTTGAATAAAGTAACGAGGAAGAACAAGTATCCTCTACCGCGGATAGATGATTTGTTCGATCAGTTGTGTGGCGCGAGAGTATTTTCTCAGTTGGATCTCGTGACAGGTTTTCATCAGCTTAGAGTGGAAGCTGAGAATATAGCTAAAATGGCATTTCAGACGCCTTCTGGATTTTATGAGTGGTTGGTCATGCCATTCGGGCTGACCAATGCCCCAGCATATTTTGTGGATCTTATGAATAGGGTATTCAGAGATTAGTTGAATAAGTTTGTCCTTGTGTTCGTTGATGATATTTTGGTCTATTCAAGGACAGAGGAAGAACACAAGGAACATTTAAAAATAGTGATGGAGGTGTTGAGAAAACACCAATTGAAAGCAAAGTTTTCTAAGTGTCACTTCTGGAAGAGGGAAGTGAGGTTCTTGGGCCATGTTGTATCAGAGAATGGTATTGCCGTAGACCAGGCGAAGGTGGCAACGGTACAGGATTGGCCTACGCCCAAGAATGCAACAGATGTAAGAAGTTTCTTGGGGTTAGCTGGATATTATCGTAAGTTTATCCAAGGTTTCTCCAAGATAGCAGCACCATTGACCCAGTTGACTAAGAAGAATCAAGCTTTTGTCTGGGATGAAAGGTGCGAGAATGCATTCAAGAGTCTAAAGGACAAGTTGACAAGCGCACCAGTGTTAGTCATTCCTAAGGGGAATGAAGAGATGACGGTATACACGGATGCCTGTGGTACCGGACAGGGTGCTGTATTGATGCAGGGCGGTAGGGTTGTAGCTTATGCAAGTCGGCAATTGAAACCGCACGAGAGAAGATACCCTACCCATGATTTGGAGTTGGCAGCGATCGTGTTCGCGTTGAAGATGTGGAGACACTATCTCTTGGGAGAAAGATTTGAGCTGTTTACAGATCATAAGTCGTTGAAGTATCTCTTCTCTCAGAAAGATCTGAATCTCCGTCAGCAGAGATGGTTAGAATTCTTGGCTTCCTATGATTTTGATATCGCATATACACTGGGAAAGGGCAATACGGTAGCCGATGCGTTGAGTAGAAGACATGCCAGTTTAGGGGCTATGTTTCTAGAATGGAAGCAACTGGAGTATATCGCGGGGTTTGACTTCAGACCAAAGTGCGAATTGAATCCAGAAGTGTTAGCAAGTTTGACGATCTGACCCACTTTGATTGAGCGGGTCGGCTATAGTCAGAGGGACGATCCTAACCTATTGGAAATCATCTCCAAGTTAGAGATGGATATCGATGAGGAGATGAACAAGTATGGGCTTGATCGAGATGGATGGCTTAGAAAGAATGGAAAGCTTGTTGTACCCAACGTCAATGGATTGAGAGATGAAGTACTTAGAGAATGTCATCACTCAAAACTGACTATACACCCCGGTGGTAATAAGATGTATCGAGATATGAAGCAGACTTACTACTGGGAAGGGATGAAAAGAGACGTTGGGAAGTTTATATCCAAGTGCATGAATTGTCAGCTAGTTAAAGCCGAGCAAAAGAAGCCTAGTGGGTTATTGCAACCATTAGAAATTCCCGAATGGAAATGGGAGCAAGTCTCGATGGATTTCATCGATGGTTTACCAAGGACTAGATCGGGACATGATAGCATTTGGGTAATCGTGGATCGATTGACTAAGAGTGCAAGATTCATACTAGTCAAATCGACCAGAACGGCAGCTAAGTTAGCAAAATTGTATATGAAGTGGGTAGTGAGATTTCATGGAATACCTAAAAGCATTGTGAGTGATCGGGTGTAACGACCCAGAAAATCTGAACCAATTTAAAATTTTTAAATTGGCTAAAATAATGGATTTTAAATATTTAAAATAAATATTTTAAAAACAATGGCGATGAAAACTGAGTTGAATCGACATTTGAAAACGAATATAATTAATTATAATTATATATAGAATTGAAAATGGCGCGGTAGTTCGATAATTCGATTTCAAACTTCAAATGAATATACCGGGTGCAAAACAATCCGGATTTTAGTGAGACCAAAAACATTAGTATCTAATTGGTAATATCTTTCTAACGAATCCGACCAATAGGAATTTGATAGCGGGAATCAAAAGATATGTCCAGTTGAAAATTCTGAATAGTCGCTATGGAATTCAGGCCCTTAAAAATGGATATTTTGCAAATGACCTCGGATTTCGATGAAACCACTTTTGTTAGATCCGCAGTGTCAAGTTATTGCTAGGTTTCAAATTTCATAATTTTTCGAATCAATATGTGAGCGTGGCAAAAGAAAACGCGTTTGACCAGTTTTCGTTGATTTTAATCGACTGGAAATTGGCCATTTTTCAAACGATCTCAGAATTCGACGAAACTAGTTTTGTTAGGACCGTATCGTCAACACGAAGCTAGAAAATATTTTTCTAGAATTTTTCTAGTTAGTATGTGACCCCGGTAATTTGAAATGTACGTTTAAAATTCAATATAGTGATTTAAATGTAAATTCAAAAGGAAACTGACTGTAACGATCAAATCAGCTTGAGATACATATCCCATTGTGTTCAGAATGGGGGTATAACGCTATGGACGGCAGGCGGTGGGCCTCGTTTAGAGGTCGTATGTAAAAGTCAACCTTTTCCGAAATTAAATAATAAAATAATAAAATAATTAAATAATTTTAATTCCCTCCCTCCCCTTTATCTTCTTCCTGCCCCCCCCCGATTTCATTCAACAGAAATAAAAAAAAAACCCAAAACCTAAATCAAATCGCCAGCCCCCCCCCCCCCCCCCCCGTCGCACGAACTCCGACGAAGCCCCCCACCTTCGAGACCGCACCGACGAAGCAGCCCCCCCTTCGAGACCGCACCGACGAAGCCCCCCTTCGAGACCGCACCGACGAAGCAGCCCCCCCCCCTTCGAGACCGCACCGACGAAGCAGCCCCCCCCCCCTCGCAGCTAATCGGTGAGCATTTCTCTTTTTCTTTTTTTTTATTTTATTTTATTTATTTATTTGTTCTGAAACAAAACTGTTTTGTTTAAATATGAAAAACCGACTTTTTTTTTTTAGTGTTTAAAACTGATGATAAAAGATTTAAAAACTGATTTGGGTTTTAATAATAAAAACTGATTTTTAAACAAAATAAAAACTGATTTTTAAATAAAATAAAAACTGAAATTTTTAGAAAAGTTAAAACTGTTTTTGTAAAAGAAAAACAGATTTTTGATACAAATAAAAACTGGTTTTTGAAGTAAAGGAAAAAACTGATTTTTAGGTAAAAGAAAAACTGGTTTTTGAAGTAAAGGAAAAACTGATTTTTAGTAAAGGAAAAACTGATTTTTAGTAAAAGAAAAACTGATTTTTTGGTAAAAGAAAAACTGGTTTTTGAAGTAAAGGAAAAACTGATTTTTAGTAAAAGAAAAACTGATTTTTAGATAAAGGAAAAACTGATTTTTAGATAAAGGAAAAACTGATTTTTAGTAAAAGAAAAACTGATTTTTAGATAAAGGAAAAACTGATTTTTAGTAAAAGAAAAACTGATTTTTAGATAAAGGAAAAACTGATTTTTAGGTAAAAGAAAAACTGGTTTTTGAAGTAAAGGAAAACTGATTATATAAAATATTAAAAACCGATTTGTTTAAAAAGAATTGAAATACTGATTTTATAAAAGAATTTAAAACTGAAATTTTTAAAAAGATTAAAACTGAAATTTTTAGAAAGCATAAAACAGATTTTTATAAAAGAATTTTTAAAACTGGTTTTTTTAAAAAAGAAAGTATAAAACAGATTTTTATAAAAGAATTTTTAAAACTGCATTTTTATGAAAGAATAAAACTGATTTATAAAAAGTATAAAAACTGTGATTTATAAAAATATAAAAACTGGTTTTCTTGAAAGGTTGAAAACTGATTTCTTTCAAAAGGTAAAAATCATATTTTTATATGTTGAAAGCAAAGGTAAAAATCATATTTTTATATGTTGAAAGCAAAGGTAAAAATCATATTTTTATATGTTGAAAGCAAAGGTAAAAATCATATTTTTATATGTTGAAAGCAAAGGTAAAAATCATATTTTTATATGTGGAAGGCAAAGTAAAAATCATATTTTTATATGTTGAAAGTCGAAGTAAAAATTCGATTTTTATATATTGAATAGCATAGTAAAAATTCTATTTTTACATGTGTAGAGAATACGGGCGAAAGCAACAAAAGGCGAAGATTTCTATTAAGAAGAGTCTTGAAGTTGGATAGCTATTGGTGAGATTTCTGATTTAAAATTTATATATATACGTGTGAAATGAAAGTGAATAGCTATATATAAATTGCTATATATAAATATATATATATATATATACGCCCCCTCGTCCACAAACCATGGACGATATTTATTGGTTGAAATTGTTGTGAAAATTGAATGATTGTTTGGGATTGTTTGTGATGGATATTGGTTGATTGTGGTTGAAAAATACCCGTTTGTGGTTGTGAAATATTTGGTTGAAACCACTTAGGATTAGTTTGTGGAAATGAAATAAATATATACATGCCGCCTGCGTGCGAACTAGATGCATGATTCCCATTGTCAAAAACCGCGAGGTTTTAAGGTAGAGCGAGGAGCCGTACTAGGGACGGTGCCGGTGTAACTACCCTGCCGTTATGCTGCCGAAATTTTGAATAATATTTGTGTGTTTGAATTATTTTCATATGCTTAAACTATATTTATTCCTTATATAGAAAACATTCATGTGTTGAATTGATATTCATTCGTTGTTTAGAAATTCATGTGTTGAATGGTATTCATATTTTGAAATAAACTGTTTGATAATAAAAATCACATTTTTATCTATATATAAAAACTATAGAAAACATTCATGTGTTGAATTGATATTCATTCGTTGTTTAGAAATTCATGTGTTGAATGGTATTCATATTTTGAAATAAACTGTTTGATAATAAAAATCACATTTTTATCTATATATAAAAACTATAGAAAACATTCATGTGTTGAATTGATATTCATTCGTTGTTTAGAAATTCATGTGTTGAATGGTATTCATATTTTGAAATAAACTGTTTGATAATAAAAATCACATTTTTATCTATATATAAAAACTATAGAAAACATTCATTTGTTGAATTGATATTCATTCGTTGTTTAGAAATTCATGTGTTGAATGGTATTCATATTTTGAAATAAACTGTTCGATAATACAAATCACATTTTTATCGATATCTAAAAACTATTGAAAACATTCATGTGTTGAATTGATATTCATTCGTTGTTTAGAAATTCATGTGTTGAATGGTATTCATATTTTGAAATAAATTGTTTGATAATAAAAATCACCCTTTATCGACTATATGAACTATATAGAAAAGTAGTGTTTTGAAATGAACTGTTTTACAATAAAAATCATATTTTTATTGTATGTATAAAATCGTTAAAATGGGAAGTGTTAAAAATAACCACTTGTTCAAAATAAACATATACGAGTTGAAATATTCATTAATTAGCTAATGAAATGATTTGCACCTATTTATGTAACATTAGAATGAATGGTGTTTTTAAACCAAATAGAAATAGAATATGAAGTTGAATAGAAAATGAAAAATGATATGGACTGTATATATATGTACATGCATATTCATTGAACAGGTTATAGCAAAGGGGCTAGAGAAGAGGAATAAAATTTTGTGCCCGACAAATAGGTACACATTTACTGATTTGTTTGGGTGATGATTTTGAGCCTGTTGGCTAGCCGCTTGGCTTTTTCTTTTTCTTTTTGAGATTAGAAGGACCGGGACGCTATTTGCGATTTCCCGACGCTCCCGGTGCAGGGGAGGTTATGGCGAAATTTTTCCAAAATTTAAGGTGTTAGAAAAATTTTTGAAGTTAAAACGATATTGGAATTGTTGAATGAACTATATTTATATAACTATATAAATATAAATAAAATTAAAACGAAACGAAGCCGTGCAGTTCGTATTTCGAAACCGTAATTTCAAACGACTAGTACGGGTAATCCGACCATTGGATTTTCCCGAAACCTCAACCGTCGGGTTCGCCTTGGAATAATCTTTCCAACGGCACCAACCTTGTCAAAATCCAACGGTTGGATTGTCTGGAATGTTTAATTCAAATCTGAAGAAAAACAACGCCAGAAACGATTATATTTATTTATATATATAAACAAAATTATATTTAATCGAATAACGACGCTGCAGTTCGTATTTTGAAATCGAAACTTCAAACGATTGTACCGGGAGATCCGACCGTCGGATTTTCCCGAAACTGGAACCGTTGGGTTCGTTTTGAAAAGACCTTTCTAATGATGTAAATTTTGTAAAAATCCAACGGTTAGATTTTCAGATATGTGTAAATCAAATTTGAAGAAAAACAGCGCCACGGCCGCCTTATGGCCCGAAGCGTCGTTTTGAATAAAATGGCTATTTTAAAATAAATAAAAATAGCGATAAATAGTTATAAAATATCGTAAGCGATATGGAATGGAAATAAACTGAATTTGCTTGATTTATGTGATGTTTGATGGTTGAATGTGTTTGGTGTGAAAATTACATTAAAGAACAAACGTGATGTTGCCAAATAATTTAACCATTGAAATAAATCGATTTGAAATTCTAAATATACGTGAATTATTTGAAAAGGCCGAGTTAATTCTCATTTCGAATAATCGACCGACGATTGAAATTCGAAGATGAAGACGATGGTCGAAGACCGGAGATCTTCACCTCGTTTGGATGGTAACCGAGGTCCTGATTGGGAGGCATTCCGAAATATGGATAATGAGTGGTGATCGTTCAGACGTACGTGTTGATCGAAGGGTTTGCGAGGTATTTAGTGCCTCCGGTTTCGTTCAGACCCAGAACGGACTTGTAAATGGACTGTGTGTCTGACATAGGATTTATTCTGTGTGGCATGCTAAGATGCAGTGATCAGGGCTTCTGTTGAAAAGCAAAGTCTTGTGGTGATGATCAAAGCACCGCCTGTGTGGCGTAGCTTTGTGTATAACGCAAATTCGCGAGCCTCACACCCCGGTATGAACCTAAAACGGGAGAGGACATCAGGGAGGGCATGCGTTTCCTCCTAGCTAAAAGTGGCGTCAGTGGTTTTACACGCCCTGACGAGTTTGACTTATGTGGTTGTTGCTGTCGCGAGGCGCCTCGGTTTGATCGGACGATCCGGGTCCGATGGAGTCATTCGTTGGCTCGTTTACGCCCCAAAGGGCGGGGAAACGTATGGTTCAGGCATTTTAATCCACATCGGTGGACTGGCCCTGACGATCCTAAGGCTTGACAGAGTACTTGCCTGAGGCTCGGGCTAGGCAGTCTCGAATTCGGTAAGGACTATCTTTTGCCTTGGTTCATGACGGAAATCCAATTTCCAAATACGTGATCGTGCGGTTTTGATTGTATATATATATATAGCGACATGATATATGGTACCCATGCCGTCTATGATTGATAGTTATGATTTGAAATTGTTTTCAAAGCATATAAACACTAGCAATAATATCAAATGCCTTTGTTTTATTCGTATCAATCATATTTTGGCCATTATAAGGTAAAAACTCTATCCTCTGGTTTGCGTTGCATTGTGTGATGGGAACTGAGTCTTATAACGGCTTCATTTTTATAAAAAGCATAGCGATGTTTAAAAGAAAGATTTGTTTTAAAACACTGGCAATCCAATGGAGTAAACCCGTTCCACGAAAGTGGCGTGGTCCTGTGATTAGCCAATTATATATTGTTGAGTAGATTTCTCATACCAGTCCCATGACTGACTCGTAGTTTGTTTCACTCTCAAACTCGGGTGCCCCTTTTTCCACACGGGCGGCCTTGTATTCAGGTTTAGCTGGTTCTTTCTGGATAGCTGGAGCTGAAGATGGATTCTATCATTTACTTCTTTTTATGCTGTTCAGCTCCTATTGTACATATTTTGTTTAATTCCGCTGTAGACATTTATGTATAGCTGAACTGTTTGTACTAAGTAAGATCCTGTATACTGTGTAACTCTGATGATTACTTTTATCCAGTATATTCTGTTGTTCATATCTGGTGTATTTAATTCTGTTCTGCTATTATATGTTTCTGTGTTATATTCCAAAAGATAACCTTGTTTCCGTGAGAACGGGAATTCGGGTCGTCTCAACGTGGTATCAGAGCTTTGGTTAAGCTTAGTTCTGGAATATAACATTTGAACGAACTCGTCAGAAATAGAACCAGTAGTGTTCTAGGACGGGTAACTCAATACAGATAGGATCAGCAAGATCCTAGTATGAGTAAAGCAGAATGAAATTTCACCTCGATAGACACATTTACATTTGAAGTATATGTTTCTATGCTTTAAAATATCTTTTCTGTGACCTGACACTTGATCTGCTAATTGCAGAAGTACTAGAAAAATGAGTGCCAGAAACAGAAGGAATACCGAACCCGATCTAGAGGCTCTATTCAAGAGATATCGAAATCTGGGTGGAGAAAAATTCTCGGGCAATGAATCTATTATTCAAACTCAGGCTTGGATGAGTTCTGTCGAAAAAATCTTTGAGCATATCCAGCTAAGAGATGACCAGAAACGGTTAGTAGCATCTTGGGCGCTCAAAGAGGAAGCTTTAATTTGGTGGGAAACCATCATCAAAGATAATCCAGAAGGTGATATCACCTGGGACAGATTTAAAGTGATTTTCCTAGAAAGGTTTACTCCTCCCGAAGCAACTGAGAGATTATGTGATGAATTTTCTTATCTAATACAAGGAGACATGACCATTCCCGAATATCATAAGAAATTCAATGAACTTTCTCACTTTGCCCCTCATCTAATTGAAAATCCGAAGAGGAAAAATATGAGGTTTATTCACGGACTTCAAAGGAAATACCAGAATAAAGTATTGGGGCATGTGAAGCTTCCTTTTTCTGAAATGATATACATGGCTTATCAGTATGAAGACCTCCATAAGAAAGGAATGTTACGCGACGAAGAAGAAGTCTGTTCTAGTGACAAAACAGAGTCAGAAACTGATATTCCTGAAAACAGTACGAGGTCGGAGGTCAATAAGAAGCCTAAAGTAAGTTGGAAAAGGGCCAGACCTGAGAAAGAATCAGCAATGACCGCTATGTGCTTAAACTGCAATCAGAAAGGCCATTTATCCAGAAAATGTAAATCTTTAAAGAAGCAGAAGAAGAATGAATCTGAATCCACTAAGAAAAGGAACCCACATGGTGAAAGGACATGCCATGAGTGTCATCAAGCAGGTCATATTGCACGGGAGTGCCAACTCTTAAAGAAATCTGAAACCGTACATATAAATGAAGTAGCAGAAATTTCTGAGCCCTCAGCTAGTCAAGAAAGGTCTGATGTTTTAGAAGGCACGCTCAATGTCAAAAACATTCCAGTTAAAGTACTGTTTGACACAGGCGCGTCAAGAAGCTTTATTGCAAAGGGTGCAGTCAAGAAGTTGGATTTGAATTTGAAGAAGCTCAAAGAGCCAATGACTGTCCGAAATCCAGTTGGAGGTTCCATCAGTCTTAGTTGGGTTTGTGCAGTACCCGTCTCTTTTTCTTGCTATAAATTCCCTATTATCTCTGTAGTCATGAATTTTGATGAATTCGATCTTATTTTGGGATTGGATTGGTTAACCAAATATGAAGCAGAGGTTAGATGCGCCGAGAGAGTCGTTAGAGCTAAGATTAAATCAGGGGGTTACATAACCATACCGTGTGAAGGTCAGAATGCTAATAGAAAAGACTTCTGGGCGGCTTTGAATGTTTCTCCAGCCCAAATTGAAAATATCCCTGAAGTTACTGAGAATATTCCTGACCTCATCAAAGACATTCCTGTCGTCAAGAACTATGCGGATGTGTTTGAGGAAGTCGTTCGCTTACCTCCGCAGAGAGAAATAGATTTCAAGATTGCTTTAGTTCCCAGTGCAAGGCCGGTAGTTCATGCTATTCGAAGAATGTCCTTGAAAGAGAAGGAGGAATTAGACAATCAAACACGACAGCTTGTATGGAAAGGTCTGATCAGGCCTAGTTTCTCTGATTGGGGTGCAGCAGTGGTATTTGTCCCAAAATCTGACGGTACTCTACGGCTATGTGTGGATTATCGTGATTTAAACAAGCAGACTATAAAGAACAAATATCCATTGCCGCGGATTGATGATTTGTTGGATCGATTAAATGGAGCACAAGTATTTTCACGAATGGACCTGGCTACAGGCTTCCATCAACTTCGAATTGCCGAAGAGTGTGTTCCAATGACAGCGTTCAGGGGCCCCGACTTATTCTACGAGTGGTTAGTAATGCCGTTCGGCTTATGTAACGCTCCAGCTTACTTCGTCGATCTGATGAACAGAGTATTCAGAGGAGTATTGAATAAATTTGTTCTGGTTTTTATTGATGATATTCTAATCTTCTCTAAATCAAAGGCCGAACATGAAAAGCATCTGGAACAAGTGTTAGAAATTCTCAGACGGAATGTATTAAAAGCCAAATTTTCCAAATGTATCTTCTGGCAAGATGAAGTGAAATTTCTGGGCCATGTCGTATCGAAAGATGGAATCGCTGTGGACCCAAGCAAAATCACAGCTATTCAGAATTGGAAACAGCCTAGTACTCCCACTGAAGTCCGCAGTTTTCTTGGATTGGCTAGCTATTACCGAAAGTTCGTTAAAGACTTTTCGAAGATATCTGGCCACTTAACGAAGCTTACAAAGAAGCATTCTAAGTTCAAATGGACTGAAGAGAGTGAGGAGGCTTTTGAAGAGCTAAAGTTAAGATTAACAACAGCTCCAGTGTTAACCATCATAGATGGCAACCAAGATTTGAAAGTCTGGACTGATGCTTCTAGAGAAGGCCTTGGCGCAGTGTTAATGCAAAGGGGCCAAGTAATTGCTTTTGCTAGCCGTCAACTGAAGCCACATGAAAAGAACTACGTAACTCATGATCTTGAGTTATTGGCTATCATATTCTCTTTGAAAATCTGGAGACACTATCTTCTGGGCGAGAGGTTTGAACTGTTTACAGACCACCAGTCGTTAAAGTATCTGTTCACTCAGAAGGACTTGAATCTGAGGCAACAGCGTTGGCTGGAGTTTCTTGCAGCATATGACTTCGAAATTATATATACTCCAGGAAAAGCCAATGTCGTGGCCGATGCGTTAAGCCGAAAGAATGTAATGATCGCCAGTTTTATTATCACGACTTCATTGCTAGATAAGATATCTGCTCTTCAGGAGGATGATCACTTCATTCAGAAGATCAGAAGGATAATTCAACAAGGCGAACCCTCGAGTTTTCAAGTTGATAATGAGGGGATTCTAAGGCTCAAAGGTCGAATATGCGTTCCTAACATTCCTGAACTTCGAAAGGAAGTACTGGATGAATGCCACAAGTCAAAACTCAGTATCCATCCGGGAGTAAACAAAATGTATAATGACATCAAACGCACTTTCTGGTGGAAGTCGATGAAAAGGGACATTTCTTTATATGTCAGCCGATGCCCAACTTGCCAGTTAGTCAAGAGTGACCAACAGAAATTGGCTGGATTATTACAACCACTAGAAGTTCCTGGCTGGAAGTGGGAGCATATTTCTATGGATTTCATTGATGGTTTGCCCAGAACCAGAAAAGGAAATGACAGTATTTGGGTGATCGTAGATCGCTTCACGAAGACCGCCCATTTCATACCTGTCAGATCAAATAGAACCGCTCAGAGTCTGGCGCATATATACTTCAGGGAAATAGTTAGACTACATGGAGTGCCACTCAGTATAGTCAGTGATAGGGATACAATATTCACTAGCAAATTCTGGGAAGCATTTCAAGTCGAGCTAGGAACGAAGTTAAACTTGAGCACCGCTTATCATCCTCAGACAGACGGTCAGACTGAGAGGGTGAATCGCATCTTAGAAGATCTATTGCGGGCTTGTGTTATAGATTTCGGTGGATCATGGGAAGACCATCTACATTTGGCTGAATTCTCTTATAACAACAGCTACCAGGCGAGCCTGACAATGTCGCCATTCGAAGCATTGTATGGTAGACCTTGCAGATCTCCTGCTTGTTGGGTCGAGCCTGGAAATAGACTTGTGTTGGGTCCTGATATGATTCGCGAAGCTGCTGACAAAGTCGATTTTATTAAGAAGCGATTACTCGCCGCTCAAAGCCGACAAAAGAGCTATGCCGATAGAAGAAGAAGAGATATATCCTTTGAAGTTGGCAACTATGTATATTTGAAAGTATCGCCGATGAGAGGAGTTATCAGGTTCGGTAAAACTGGAAAGTTGGCACCCAAATTCATTGGTCCGTTTCCTATTCTGGAACGGATCGGAACTCTCGCTTACAGGGTCAAACTGCCTGACTGGTTGCCTGGAGTTCATGATGTATTTCATATATCTCAACTTCGAAAGCACGTTCATGATCCAGACTTGATCGTGGAAGAAGCAGCTCAGCAGGACATTGAAATTACTCCAGAATTAGCTGTGAGGCGAGAGCCGCTAAAGATTATCGGCAAAGAAACCAAAGAGCTGAGGAACAAGAAGGTTCACTTAGTCAAAGTGCAATGGAGTGGAGATCCGCGAGATTGTACTTGGGAAACTGAGGAGAGCATTCAGAAAGCTTATCCTAGATGCCGAGTAGATATCTCTGATTGACTCTGGTGCAAGGTACATTTACCCTACTTTGCATTACCGTTTAATTCTCTATTCTGTTGCTATTTTCTTCCCATGGATGTGCATTGTTTATTCTATACTCAGAATATTAAAAACAAGTTGGTTGTTGTATTGTGGGATTGTAGATTTATCAAACCACTTTCGACTTTATTCCTTTTCGGGGACGAAAAGTTTTAAGTGGGGGAGATTGTAACGACCCAGAAAATCTGAACCAATTTAAAATTTTTAAATTGGCTAAAATAATGGATTTTAAATATTTAAAATAAATATTTTAAAAACAATGGCGATGAAAACTGAGTTGAATCGACATTTGAAAACGAATATAATTAATTATAATTATATATAGAATTGAAAATGGCGCGGTAGTTCGATAATTCGATTTCAAACTTCAAATGAATATACCGGGTGCAAAACAATCCGGATTTTAGTGAGACCAAAAACATTAGTATCTAATTGGTAATATCTTTCTAACGAATCCGACCAATAGGAATTTGATAGCGGGAATCAAAAGATATGTCCAGTTGAAAATTCTGAATAGTCGCTATGGAATTCAGGCCCTTAAAAATGGATATTTTGCAAATGACCTCGGATTTCGATGAAACCACTTTTGTTAGATCCGCAGTGTCAAGTTATTGCTAGGTTTCAAATTTCATAATTTTTCGAATCAATATGTGAGCGTGGCAAAAGAAAACGCGTTTGACCAGTTTTCGTTGATTTTAATCGACTGGAAATTGGCCATTTTTCAAACGGTCTCAGAATTCGACGAAACTAGTTTTGTTAGGACCGTATCGTCAACACGAAGCTAGAAAATATTTTTCTAGAATTTTTCTAGTTAGTATGTGACCCCGGTAATTTGAAATGTACGTTTAAAATT
The DNA here is from genome assembly GCA_030737875.1 of Allium sativum. Classification (NCBI taxonomy): domain Eukaryota; kingdom Viridiplantae; phylum Streptophyta; class Magnoliopsida; order Asparagales; family Amaryllidaceae; genus Allium; species Allium sativum. The sequence continues at coordinate 94,964,968 of CM060923.1, forward strand.
CAATATAGTGATTTAAATGTAAATTCAAAAGGAAACTGACTGTAACGATCAAATCAGCTTGAGATACATATCCCATTGTGTTCAGAATGGGGGTATAACGCTATGGACGGCAGGCGGTGGGCCTCGTTTAGAGGTCGTATGTAAAAGTCAACCTTTTCCGAAATTAAATAATTAAATAATAAAATAATTAAATAATTTTAATTCCCTCCCTCCCCTTTATCTTCTTCCTGCCCCCCCCCCCGATTTCATTCAACAGAAAAAAAAAAACCCAAAACCTAAATCAAATCGCCAGCCCCCCCCCCCCCCCCCCCCCGTCGCACGAACTCCGACGAAGCCCCCCCCCCTTCGAGACCGCACCGACGAAGCAGCCCCCCCTTCGAGACCGCACCGACGAAGCCCCCCTTCGAGACCGCACCGACGAAGCAGCCCCCCCCTTCGAGACCGCACCGACGAAGCACCCCCCCCCTCGCAGCTAATCGGTGAGCATTTCTCTTTTTCTTTTTTTTTATTTTATTTATTTTATTTATTTGTTCTGAAACAAAACTGTTTTGTTTAAATATGAAAAACCGATTTTTTTTTAGTGTTTAAAACTGATGATAAAAGATTTAAAAACTGATTTGGGTTTTAATAATAAAAACTGATTTTTAAACAAAATAAAAACTGATTTTTAAATAAAATAAAAACTGAAATTTTTAGAAAAGTTAAAACTGTTTTTGTAAAAGAAAAACAGATTTTTGATACAAATAAAAACTGGTTTTTGAAGTAAAGGAAAAAACTGATTTTTAGGTAAAAGAAAAACTGGTTTTTGAAGTAAAGGAAAAACTGATTTTTAGTAAAGGAAAAACTGATTTTTAGTAAAAGAAAAACTGATTTTTAGGTAAAAGAAAAACTGGTTTTTGAAGTAAAGGAAAAACTGATTTTTAGTAAAAGAAAAACTGATTTTTAGATAAAGGAAAAACTGATTTTTAGATAAAGGAAAAACTGATTTTTAGTAAAAGAAAAACTGATTTTTAGATAAAGGAAAAACTGATTTTTAGTAAAAGAAAAACTGATTTTTAGATAAAGGAAAAACTGATTTTTAGGTAAAAGAAAAACTGGTTTTTGAAGTAAAGGAAAACTGATTATATAAAATATTAAAAACCGATTTGTTTAAAAAGAATTGAAATACTGATTTTATAAAAGAATTTAAAACTGAAATTTTTAAAAAGATTAAAACTGAAATTTTTAGAAAGCATAAAACAGATTTTTATAAAAGTATTTTTAAAACTGGTTTTTTTAAAAAAGAAAGTATAAAACAGATTTTTATAAAAGAATTTTTAAAACTGCATTTTTATGAAAGAATAAAACTGATTTATAAAAAGTATAAAAACTGTGATTTATAAAAATATAAAAACTGGTTTTCTTGAAAGGTTGAAAACTGATTTCTTTCAAAAGGTAAAAATCATATTTTTATATGTTGAAAGCAAAGGTAAAAATCATATTTTTATATGTTGAAAGCAAAGGTAAAAATCATATTTTTATATGTTGAAAGCAAAGGTAAAAATCATATTTTTATATGTTGAAAGCAAAGGTAAAAATCATATTTTTATATGTGGAAGGCAAAGTAAAAATCATATTTTTATATGTTGAAAGTCGAAGTAAAAATTCGATTTTTATATATTGAATAGCATAGTAAAAATTCTATTTTTACATGTGTAGAGAATACGGGCGAAAGCAACAAAAGGCGAAGATTTCTATTAAGAAGAGTCTTGAAGTTGGATAGCTATTGGTGAGATTTCTGATTTAAAATTTATATATATACGTGTGAAATGAAAGTGAATAGCTATATATAAATTGCTATATATAAATATATATATATATATATATACGCCCCCTCGTCCACAAACCATGGACGATATTTATTGGTTGAAATTGTTGTGAAAATTGAATGATTGTTTGGGATTGTTTGTGATGGATATTGGTTGATTGTGGTTGAAAAATACCCGTTTGTGGTTGTGAAATATTTGGTTGAAACCACTTAGGATTAGTTTGTGGAAATGAAATAAATATATACATGCCGCCTGCGTGCGAACTAGATGCATGATTCCCATTGTCAAAAACCGCGAGGTTTTAAGGTAGAGCGAGGAGCCGTACTAGGGACGGTGCCGGTGTAACTACCCTGCCGTTATGCTGCCGAAATTTTGAATAATATTTGTGTGTTTGAATTATTTTCATATGCTTAAACTATATTTATTCCTTATATAGAAAACATTCATGTGTTGAATTGATATTCATTCGTTGTTTAGAAATTCATGTGTTGAATGGTATTCATATTTTGAAATAAACTGTTTGATAATAAAAATCACATTTTTATCTATATATAAAAACTATAGAAAACATTCATGTGTTGAATTGATATTCATTCGTTGTTTAGAAATTCATGTGTTGAATGGTATTCATATTTTGAAATAAACTGTTTGATAATAAAAATCACATTTTTATCTATATATAAAAACTATAGAAAACATTCATGTGTTGAATTGATATTCATTCGTTGTTTAGAAATTCATGTGTTGAATGGTATTCATATTTTGAAATAAACTGTTTGATAATAAAAATCACATTTTTATCTATATATAAAAACTATAGAAAACATTCATGTGTTGAATTGATATTCATTCGTTGTTTAGAAATTCATGTGTTGAATGGTATTCATATTTTGAAATAAACTGTTCGATAATAAAAATCACATTTTTATCGATATCTAAAAACTATTGAAAACATTCATGTGTTGAATTGATATTCATTCGTTGTTTAGAAATTCATGTGTTGAATGGTATTCATATTTTGAAATAAATTGTTTGATAATAAAAATCACCCTTTATCGACTATATGAACTATATAGAAAAGTAGTGTTTTGAAATGAACTGTTTTACAATAAAAATCATATTTTTATTGTATGTATAAAATCGTTAAAATGGGAAGTGTTAAAAATAACCACTTGTTCAAAATAAACATATACGAGTTGAAATATTCATTAATTAGCTAATGAAATGATTTGCACCTATTTATGTAACATTAGAATGAATGGTGTTTTTAAACCAAATAGAAATAGAATATGAAGTTGAATAGAAAATGAAAAATGATATGGACTGTATATATATGTACATGCATATTCATTGAACAGGTTATAGCAAAGGGGCTAGAGAAGAGGAATAAAATTTTGTGCCCGACAAATAGGTACACATTTACTGATTTGTTTGGGTGATGATTTTGAGCCTGTTGGCTAGCCGTTTGGCTTTTTCTTTTTCTTTTTGAGATTAGAAGGACCGGGACGCTATTTGCGATTTCCCGACGCTCCCGGTGCAGGGGAGGTTATGGCGAAATTTTTCCAAAATTTAAGGTGTTAGAAAAAATTTTGAAGTTAAAACGATATTGGAATTGTTGAATGAACTATATTTATATAACTATATAAATATAAATAAAATTAAAACGAAACGAAGCCGTGCAGTTCGTATTTCGAAACCGTAATTTCAAACGACTAGTACGGGTAATCCGACCATTGGATTTTCCCGAAACCTCAACCGTCGGGTTCGCCTTGGAATAATCTTTCCAACGGCACCAACCTTGTCAAAATCCAACGGTTGGATTGTCTGGAATGTTTAATTCAAATCTGAAGAAAAACAACGCCAGAAACGATTATATTTATTTATATATATAAACAAAATTATATTTAATCGAATAACGACGCTGCAGTTCGTATTTTGAAATCGAAACTTCAAACGATTGTACCGGGAGATCCGACCGTCGGATTTTCCCGAAACTGGAACCGTTGGGTTCGTTTTGAAAAGACCTTTCTAATGATGTAAATTTTGTAAAAATCCAACGGTTAGATTTTCAGATATGTGTAAATCAAATTTGAAGAAAAACAGCGCCACGGCCGCCTTATGGCCCGAAGCGTCGTTTTGAATAAAATGGCTATTTTAAAATAAATAAAAATAGCGATAAATACTTATAAAATATCGTAAGCGATATGGAATGGAAATAAACTGAATTTGCTTGATTTATGTGATGTTTGATGGTTGAATGTGTTTGGTGTGAAAATTACATTAAAGAACAAACGTGATGTTGCCAAATAATTTAACCATTGAAATAAATCGATTTGAAATTCTAAATATACGTGAATTATTTGAAAAGGCCGAGTTAATTCTCATTTCGAATAATCGACCGACGATTGAAATTCGAAGATGAAGACGATGGTCGAAGACCGGAGATCTTCACCTCGTTTGGATGGTAACCGAGGTCCTGATTGGGAGGCATCCCGAAATATGGATAATGAGTGGTGATCGTTCAGACGTACGTGTTGATCGAAGGGTTTGCGAGGTATTTAGTGCCTCCGGTTTCGTTCAGACCCAGAACGGACTTGTAAATGGACTGTGTGTCTGACATAGGATTTATTCTGTGTGGCATGCTAAGATGCAGTGATCAGGGCTTCTGTTGAAAAGCAAAGTCTTGTGGTGATGATCAAAGCACCGCCTGTGTGGCGTAGCTTTGTGTATAACGCAAATTCGCGAGCCTCACACCCCGGTATGAACCTAAAACGGGAGAGGACATCAGGGAGGGCATGCGTTTCCTCCTAGCTAAAAGTGGCGTCAGTGGTTTTACACGCCCTGACGAGTTTGACTTATGTGGTTGTTGCTGTCGCGAGGCGCCTCGGTTTGATCGGACGATCCGGGTCCGATGGAGTCATTCGTTGGCTCGTTTACGCCCCAAAGGGCGGGGAAACGTATGGTTCAGGCATTTTAATCCACATCGGTGGACCGGCCCTGACGATCCTAAGGCTTGACAGAGTACTTGCCTGAGGCTCGGGCTAGGCAGTCTCGAATTCGGTAAGGACTATCTTTTGCCTTGGTTCATGACGGAAATCCAATTTCCAAATACGTGATCGTGCGGTTTTGATTGTATATATATATATAGCGACATGATATATGGTACCCATGCCGTCTATGATTGATAGTTATGATTTGAAATTGTTTTCAAAGCATATAAACACTAGCAATAATATCAAATGCCTTTGTTTTATTCGTATCAATCATATTTTGGCCATTATAAGGTAAAAACTCTATCCTCCGGTTTGCGTTGCATTGTGTGATGGGAACTGAGTCTTATAACGGCTTCATTTTTATAAAAAGCATAGCGATGTTTAAAAGAAAGATTTGTTTTAAAACACTGGCAATCCAATGGAGTAAACCCGTTCCACGAAAGTGGCGTGGTCCTGTGATTAGCCAATTATATATTGTTGAGTAGATTTCTCATACCAGTCCCATGACTGACTCGTAGTTTGTTTCACTCTCAAACTCGGGTGCCCCTTTTTCCACACGGGCAGCCTTGTATTCAGGTTTAGCTGGTTCTTTCTGGATAGCTGGAGCTGAAGATGGATTCTATCATTTACTTCTTTTTATGCTGTTCAGCTCCTATTGTACATATTTTGTTTAATTCCGCTGTAGACATTTATGTATAGCTGAACTGTTTGTACTAAGTAAGATCCTGTATACTGTGTAACTCTGATGATTACTTTTATCCAGTATATTCTGTTGTTCATATCTGGTGTATTTAATTCTGTTCTGCTATTATATGTTTCTGTGTTATATTCCAAAAGATAACCTTGTTTCCGTGAGAACGGGAATTCGGGTCGTCTCATCGGGACCCGTTGTTCACTAGTGGGTTTTGGAAGAGCTTACAAGAGGCTCTAGGGTCAGAGTTACATCTCAGTACCACATATCATCCTCAGACCGACGGTCAGACGGAGAGGGTGAATCGCATTTTGGAAGATCTTTTGAGAGCATGTATATTGGATTTTGGTGGATCATGGGATGACCATTTGCATCTAGTAGAGTTTGCATATAATAATAGCTACCAATCCAGTATCGGTATGGCTCCGTTTGAAGCTTTGTACGGAAGACCGTGCAACTCACCATCATGTTGGATAGAGACTAGCGAGAAGTTTATGCTTGGACCAGATGTGGTGAGGGAAACTTCAGATAAGATTAAGATCATTCAACAACGAATGAAGGCTGCCCAAGATAGGCAGAAGAGTTATGCTGATAAGAGGAGAAGAGACTTAAAATTCTCCGTTGGTGACTTGGTGTTTGTCAAGATTTCTCCGTTGAAGAGCGTAATACGATTTGGCAGGAGAGGCAAGTTAGCACCAAGATTTGTTGGCCCATTCCCTGTTCTTGAACTAGTCGGGAATTTGGCATATAGAATTGACTTACCAGAGAAGATGGCGGGAGTTCTCAATGTATTTCATGTTTCCCAACTAAGGAAGTTCGTTCACGACTCAGATATGACTATTTCACCTGATCAGTTGGAGGACTTCGAAGTAAAACCCGAGGCGGTTGGGAACCGCAAGCCGGCCCGTATTGTCGAGCACGACATGATGCAACTTCGAAGGAAGGCGGTGAAGCTAGTCAAGGTTCAGTAGGGCGAGGACGAGAATGATTGTTATTGGGAGACAGAGGAGAACATTAGGAAGACACACCCAGAACTCTTTGCCTGGTAAGATTTTGACTTCGATTTAGTTTTCCGCATGCTAGGATAGGCTTGTTTGCTCCATTTGCATGTTTGATTGTTGTATGTGGTTGTTAGGCATGCGGGAACCTTTGTATGTTTTTGGTTAAAGAATTTCGGGGACGAAATTTCTTAAGGGGGAGAGAGTGTAACGACCCGTATTCTACGCATCATAGGATCGTAGAATATTTATTTCTTTCACATACGAAGTCGTATGGTCATGTAACTTTGGGAGACGACTATTGTGGTCATTTCCCATGTTCATGATTTTTCCCAATTTTTAAATGACCATTTTACCCCTAGTTGGTACTGTTTTGGCCATAACTTTTGACTGAAAAGGAATTTGGACCTGAAGCCACTTCCATTGGCTCCGGATGATGGTTTACAATTCCGTAGAGTGGTCACATTAGCCAAACGGACTCACCGTTTGGGAGATATGGCTGAAACAAGTTTCAGATGGTGAAAAACAGCTAATTGGGCTTAACCGGGTGATTAGCAGCTAGGCCCAGAGGGGAATTTCGGGTTTAGAGGCATAGGAGGACTGATTAGGGTTAGGAAATCACTTTCATTTCAGTTTTGAGCCGCCACAAACCTTCTTGACACCCTAGTAATGGCTTCCATCCTCTAAAACCACTCCAAAACACATTTTTAGTGAAGATTAAGCCTAAACTACATCAAAACAAGGCCAAATAGCAACAGAGCAAGGTTGGAGCTGCTGCTATACATAGGAATTCGACCCAAACAGAGAGTATTTCAGATTTGGAGTTTTATTTTGTGGCCAAGGTGAGTGATTTGCATAGTTTTTGCACTAATTACGGTAATTAAGGGTAATTAGTGAAGATTAGCGAATTTACACACTAATAAATTCTGGAAAAATGTTTAGAAATTTGAAAATAATATTTTATGCCTCTTTTAGAAAATTTGGACGATTTGATTAAGTTTTACTAAGTATGTGCTTAAACATGATTAAGTGGGATTATGGGAAAATGTGGGGTTTTAGCCACTTTTGATCCAATTTGATTCATTTGAATTGTTGTTTAGCTGTTTGTGGTTGCTATTACATGTTGCTATGACTCTATGGTGTGTTTTATGATTGATTAGAAGTGTTAGATTTGTCAAAAACGCCGTCGAATGGCGTAAAATCTTGCTGGAAGAGTTGCAGAAAAGTGCAGGTTCTGGACCGGATCGGATCGGATATGGAGGCTCGGATCGGATGAGTTGAACTGGGCAAGGGATCTGATCGAATCGGAACTGGACACTTGAGACAATTGGCAAAAAGGAAGGTCACGCTAATTGAACTGGGATCGGATCGGATAAAGGAGGAGAGATCGGATCGACTTAAGGACGAAGGACTCGGATCGGATCGACTGAAGGAGGAAGGGCTCGGACTGAAGTAAGACGAAGGAATTGGATCGGAGCAAATGAAGAAACGAGGGAGCGGATCGGAGCGGAAGCACGAACTGGAAGGGAGATGGCACCCGACCCGACCCGGAGGAGGACACCCGACCCGACCCGAAGTGGAACACCCGACCCGACCCGAGGCAACGCTATGAACCCGAACCGATGGCTAGAAGGAGAACCCGACCCTGTATTGACCAATAACCCGAGATGCAAAGGTAGTCCAATATGGGAAGTTAGAGCTTAGGATCCAGTTGGGAACCGATGAGTTCACTTCATGATTGGGCTTTGCTGCGGGACGTGTTCCAAGGGGCAGTCGATGTTTATGACTTTGGATCACTATGTATGGGAAGTACGTGAACGGATTCAGGGCTGAAATGGCCTAGGTACGACTAAAGGGCTATAAACCAATGAAGTGGGGTCATTTGTAAAGATTTGGTCATGACTCCATGTGGTAAGCTTGGTAGTAGCAGTAGTTGTACAAGTCGAACTCCGTCACTACTTCAATGGGTCTAGTGATTGACAGTGGTGGACATCGTATGCTTTACGCACTGAGTGAGAGATGTGAGGATGGTTGATTTGTTTGCTATCATTATGACATGCACACCCCACCCCCGTATTCTTTACACTATTTGTGGCACCTTAGAGTACTGTACGGTATGTGGTACTAACTCTTTGGTTGCAGGTTCAGGTATGGTTTAGTATACCTGTTATTGTTCTGTTTAGATGCTTATCGCTCATACCAGGCTTTATTTCTGACCCAGAGTTTTATGTCTCCTATTATTACTCTGGGTGCTCACACGAGCAGACTAGAGACAGGTTAGCGGGAGATGCACGGGTAGATGATCCGGAGACGAGCATGAGGCTTCCACATAATATATATATATAGTATTCTCCCTGTGTTGTTGAAGATTACTGCTTGGGCATTAGTGGTGCATCTTCTACTTTAGCTTTCTTTTGTTTAGAGACAGTAAATTTGAAAAGTTGTAATAAGCTGTATTTGGATTTCCGCTGCTCTGATGTTGATGTTGGTTTTAGTTATCAGCTTATACACTGTCTCACCTGTTTTATGTCAAGTATTTTATTATTATATTTTACTCCATGCGCTGTGAGACATTCTACAGGTTCCTCGTTCAGTTAATTCCCTTCTTTCCTTTCTTCTGACGACCGTCCCGTGCTAGTCGGGCATGTGTACAGCGCACTTTCGGAGGAAATGCAGGCTGGTGCGGGGCGGGCCGTCACATATTCCCTTACAAACATGCATCTTAGCTATTACCTAATACCATCATCCCTAGTTGTAACCGACCTTTAAGCCAAGCGCCTGGAGTTTCCATACACTACATTTAAAATATATTAGGGCTCCATACCGTAGTAATTTATCTGGATGGAAATGATAATACCCTAATGGGAGCGATCCACATAGCCTAATCATGTTTGGTCATTTCCGATGTGTGAGACTAAATAGAGGTAACGATTTACCTTTCACATATCCATCATTATCGAGTTGATTGCAACGTTTCCATATACTTTTTGACTATTGCCCAACTTTTCGCGAAGTATACGACCCCTTAAGCTCATACGTCTCAGGGAATAACACTAAGTTAAGAGAAGTTTCCTTCCCCGCCACCATGATGTGCAATTGTTAAAAGTTAAAGCACGAGATATAGAAATGCAATCGTCAAACAATCTTCCATTCAAGCTCGTTCTAAGTCTAAACGAAGCAGAAGGCGCTTTTTCTCAGCCATTATCTGGCGAGAAGCACTTGCAATCCGAAGGTTCCAAATATATCAGGACAACTACTATAAGTAATATCATAATAGGAGGCCTCCCGAGAAGTTATCAAGTAGTCCTTCTAATGTTAAGATCCTCGGTCTTTAAAAATCATCGTCTTCATGTGTCTTCACATCGTCATATATTTCTTCCCAACGAAAATTGGTTCGAAATGATTTTCAAATTGATATCAACCAAATCTGATCTTGGTTCTTTCAAATCCAATTATCAATAAAAGAATATGGATCATAATCAAATTTTGAATAATCATTCTTTTCTTAATTAAAAGAAATTTCTCTTCACATTTCTTGTAAATCTTAATTTAATCCATATCGATAAATATTCCATTTAAAAAGCTCATTAAATGGATCCAATTCAATTGATCCCATTCAACTAATCCCATTTATATACAGCTTCTGTTTGTTTAAATATAAAGGGTAATCCAATGTCCAAAATCGTGGATATATCCTTTATAAAATCTAATTCAATTGAACAAATTCATTCTTTCGTATAATTACAAACCTCAACTTTTCAACTTAGAGTAATTCTATGAAAATTCATTTCTTTATTCGGAAATTATTTGGAGTTTAACTCTTAGAATTTCTCGATCGAGTAAATCGAATTCACAATTCCTTCCGTCAGGCCAGTTTAGATAGCCAGGAAAAGCAGGAAACTGGTTTTCCAAACTCATGCCTACACACTATCGTTCAGTCACCCTAAGGTGGTCAAGTTATTTGATCGATTATGAATCCTTATTTCATCTATTTAATTTTATAGAGAACCCGGGCTTTTCCTTTGATCGGTTCCATTCCTCGGTCAATAAATCGTCTCTCACAAATGATACCCGATGTACTAATCGTTTCTGCATATTCAATTAATGATTTATCCAATTTTGAAATAAGTGGTAAATCTTCTAAATCATCTTTATAATACCTAGATCACTAGTATAAAAGATTCATGGTTGATAAGAAAGAATCGTTAAGTTCAAACTCTTATTTCAAAACTATAACATTCATAGCATTTTTAAATGTGTTGGAGAAAGTGATAATTTTACTTATCCAAATAAAACATCTTTTATTAATTTAAAATTTATATTTTCTAATTCAAGTCTTTTCAAATCATTTTAAATGATTTATCAAATTTATTCCAAATTTTTCTATAATTAAAAATATCCATTTATAAAGATTTTCAACATTTGCAATAAACTTTCCAAATACTTATAATAACATTATAAATCACTTTAAAACAAAGAATTAACTTTCCAAATATTTAAAATAGGTTTTCACTAATTCGACATAATAATATTTTTTATTATAAATTAATATTTTTCAAATATTAAATTTTTGAACCCAAATTTCTTTTATAGTCAAATTAAAAATAAAAGTAAGGTCAATAGTGTTTTCAAATCACGTTTTATACTTCATTTATATAGCTAACTCAAATTCGATTTAGATTTCAAATCGATTTCACTGTTTATTCAAAATTTGAACTTTTGTTTGCTATCCATTTAAAATTCGATTTCAAATTCATTTTCATTGTTGAAATCTATATTTCTTAAATCTCAAATCTACGAACTTTTACATTTACATTCCAAAATCAAAGTTTTATTCATTCTTGCTTAGTTTTAACTTATATTTTCAATTAGACGGTTTAAAACAAATCTGAACATATATTCCATAATGTAATTTGGGGGTAATTACTCAAAATTGTATATGATCATGATAATATCAATATTTATAAATAAGTAATCACATAACAGTTAACATATACAAAAAGTGAGCATATTAAATCAGGGTATAATTTGCTTGTAACGTCCCATATTTTACGGTATAATAATTAATTAATTTAATTATATAAATAGGGATTGAGAGACTGAAATGGTCGTTGAATTAAATAATAGTGAATATTTAATTTAAATAAATAATAGAATAATATATTTATTTCTGAAATAGTGAATTAACGATATTGTGTGAATTGGATTATTTATAATATTTAATTCAGTTTAGAATCGAATTATAATAACGAATATATTATTTAAACGAAGTTTGAACATATAATTATATGGTAATTATAATCGAGCTCGAAATGGCTGCAGTTCGTAATTTGGCGATTCGAACTTCAATTGAATATACAGAATCCATTTTAAATCGGATTTCTGTGAAACAAGAAACATTTTGAGTTGGTGAAGTATATTTTTCTAATGGAAGAGAAAAATCGAGATTTCATCGTGTAGATTTTGAGTTATGTCCAAATCAAATTTTCGAAAAGTCGTTAAGGAATTCCTTTATAATTTATAGCGATTTATTTATATTACAAATGGATTTTTCAATATAAATTGAATATCGATTTAACCGGGATTTGAATATCGAGTTAAAAATCCAATTGGAGCTGTATGGTATTCTATTGTGAATATATACGATAATATAAATTTAATTATATTTAATTTAATTATTTTTAAATATATTAATATTTAAAATGGGTTTATTTAGAGCTTTAAAAATAGTCAGTTTTGCAAAAGACCTCCGTTTTTGGCGAAACTAATTTTGTTGGATCCGGAATATTAAATTATTGTTTGATTTCAGTTTCCGCGATTTTTAGAGTCAGTGTGTGGCCGTACGGATTTTTAATGTGAAAAACAATCACTATTTTGATGGTAAAAAATGCGTTGTGTGAGCAAACGGAGTCGGAATTCAACGAAACAAGTTTCGTTGGGTCCGTAATGTCGAACTGTAGCTGCATGCCCATTTTCGTGATTTTTGAAAATTGTGTGTGATCATAGGAATTTTTAAAGTGATAAATGGAGCTAATTATCGAATATAAATTAATACAAAAATCATGAAGCTTCTTCTACAAGCCAAATACTTACCCTATAAATATACCCTTAATCTTGTAACCTAATTTACATTTCTCTGGTCAAACCAAAAATGCGCCGTAACTTTTGTTCTTCTAGGAAAAAAATCCGATCATCATAAATCCAAAACAATCCACATAAATTGTTATAAATCCCGAAACATTGATATTCAAAATCAGTGCGCGAAGCTCTTCAATCTGGTATGACCTGGTAGGGTGCGACGTCCATTTCTGTTTGCTGGAACTTCTCAATGCAAACTAAGGTTACGAAAATCGCGTGATTTAAGCAGTGATTCTCGTTGTGGTTGTGGTGTTTTGATTGAGTGTAGAGAGTAGTACGGATTTGGATTTTTTTTGGTACGCTCGTCACAAAAGATGACGTAGTGTTCAATGGGAAGCGTGGTTTTACCGCGAAGTCGCTATGGGAAAAAGTGGTGCGAGTGATGATGTGTGGGGTTGGCGTGGAGGAGGCTCTGACGAGATGAAGTTTGGTGTAATCAATTTGGAAATCAATGAAGGAATGGATGAGTTAGGGGGGAACAAGGTTCAGCTATGGCTATTTGTTGGAGCAGTAGTTGGATGGGGAAGAAAAGGATGTGTTGGAGCGGGGTAAAGGGGTTTTAGGCCAAGGAAATAGTGAGTGAGGACCGATTAGATTTTTATTAATTAAATTGAGTATTTAAAATATGTATTAACTTAGAATTACTGTAGCTTGCTCATATGTTAATGGAATTCAGCAAAACAAGATCCTTTGGGATCGCATGGACGAGCGCTACACATTGGAACTGACTGGGAGTGAATTGGAGCTCGTGATAATTTATAGCGAAATAAATTGTCTGATCCGAATCAAATCAACCGACAGTTATTGTTAATTAACGATGATCGTCCAATGTGAGTAAAACTAACTAACTCTATCAATTTATATTTTTATAAATATAATCTAGTAATGATAAATGTTGATTGACTGCTGTGTGATGATTGTCTAGTTGAGTTGCTTATGTATTGGTTGAAATTATAGATAACAATATATATATATATATATATATATGTAAATCGTTAATCAAAAATTGATTCTGTTTATCAGAATATTTCATATTGAAATGAAATTGATGTTAATATATTATTTAACATCTGTGGATGCAGGGAAACAGGTCGGAGGAATCCAACTGGATTCCTCAACATTTATTTTACTGTTTTTCATATATTGTAATATATGATGTGATGTATAATCTGTTGTTGATTATGTGTGTTTGAATGATATCAATCATTGTTATTTGGTATTTTAAATACCATATATAATACTAGAATTAAAAATGGGAATTTTCAATGTGTATGTTGAAAATAAAATATATTATTATAAAATCAAATGATTTTTTAAAAAAATGGAAATATTTGTAAAATAAATAGAAAGAAATATTTATTTAGAAAATAAATAGAATTATAAAAGGAAATAGTTAATTGGGAAATAAATAGAGTTATAAAAGGAAATATTTATAGAATAAATAGAGTTAATTGATTAGAGTTAAATAAATAGAGTTAATTGATTAGAGTTAAATAAATAGAATTATTAGTTAGAAAATGGATAGAATTATATAAAAGGATTTATATAAAATGGATAGAATTATATAAAAGGATTTATATAAAATGAATAGAATTATATAAAAGGATTTAAATAGAATAAATAGGATATTGAAAAGGGAAATATTTATGGGAAATAAATAGAATTATAAAAGAAATTATTTGGAAAAACAAATAGAATTATATAAAGAAATATTATTCACACTTTATGTGAAAAAAATTAGATGAAAGTAAATATTTTGCAAAAAATATATTTATAAAGGAATTTGGGGTTGAAATAGGAATTTAAAATGGAAGTACTAAAGTTAGAAACTGACTGGAAATTAGTTGAATTGAATGACTTTCTGGGTATCGATCTGATGTTGGTTTCGGCCTTCGGGTTAATACATAGGGGGTCGTTCTCTTACTAGTTTACAGTTAGAGACTGATAGAGGTGGGAAGATATTGATGCGTGAATCAGGAATGGAAACGTTTTCCAAAGTTAATAATGTATATATTCTAAATTAGAAAATAAGGATTTGATGAATATATGGAAATGAGAAATGGGGAAATGAATAAATGTTGATTTATGATTAATCGGTAAGATTTCCATTTGGGAATATGACTGTTTTTTGTACCCATGTTTTTATTTGATAGTTAAATCACAGACCATCAAAGTTCTTGACCATTTTTCCGTCGTCAATATGGAGAGACCGGGATCAGATTCATTATCTAAAAACCACTCTGTATGGGCGTTAGCGTTGCGATCAAATATGATGAAGATAATTGAAATCGGAGTTATGCAAGGGTTGTCCTGTTTACAGAATAGTGCCTTCGGATTGTCCAGTCCTAGGACAACTTGAATGGACGAATGTCTGATAGAGTATATTTGGTAGATCGCGTAAGTTGATCGTTTCAAACGTATTTACGTTGGTGGCGGAGGAATTCTTTTCTCTTAGCTTATACCCATGGTATTTTTGGGGGAATCAATTTGTGATTTGGCGGGTATGACGATGTAGCATTCAAAGTAAATGAAGGAGTGATCTGTTAAAAGATACATTATGACCTCAAGCCTCATCAACTGGGAAATGACAGAAATCGGGTAGGCAGCATGGCTAAGTTGGTCGCACCCAAGTAGGGTATATTGTCACCATCTAGAGAATATTCATATTTGTTACTTCTTTCGCTTCTGTATCTCCCGGGAACGGTTATGTTGATATACCAACCATAAGGTGATAATATATTCGGAACATTCAAGCGAAATGAATGGTCGGTCATGTGTGGCCGAGTTACAAGATGTTCTTGTTGAACTTCAGTGTATCGCTTCAAGAGTACACTGATCGGAAAGTGGTTCCATACCTTGTCATAGGTGGAAATCAATTACCCAATAAGAGCCAGCTGTTTTGATTGTATATTATATATGTAGAACGTGAGATGGAAGCGTTTCTACTAGAATTCTATTTACTTGATCTAGACATTATTATAATATTAGAAAAGTATCGTTTTACAAAAATATTTGGGTTATCGTAAGGTAAAAACCACCCATGTTTATGTATGGATCGGTCTTACGATTATCTTTTGGTTCAAAAGGATTTTTGAAAGTTAAATCAAATGATTTGAGTTTACTCACACCAGTCACATGACTGACCAAGGGTTTATTTTGTTTTGTTTTCTCTAAACTCTTGGGTGCCCAATTTTGTACTGAGAACTTGGAGCAGGAGGCTTCAGGATTATATAGCTATTGTTATTTCCACTGTGTTGTAAGTGTTGTACTCTGATAATGTTACTGTATACATATATTAGTTTATTTCAAAGTTATGTATCTATTATATATTGTTCGTTCCGCTGTGAGTTTCGTATTACTCTGATGTTGAGATGTTCTTCTCCTTCTTCTATTCTAATTTTCTATCTTATCTATTCTCACCCTCTATTTTCTTTCATTAACTATCAGGGATTTCCGATGCTTGGATAGTCGACAGTGAGTTTATGTCGATAACCAGGATCGCGAAAACCCGGGTTGTTACATTGCTTATACAAGCAAATTGTAAGGGCCCGTAACTTCCCCGGTAAGGAAAGCCCGGATTACCTTGAGAACACGACAAAATAGAACGCAGACAGAAGAACATTTCATTGTATATTACAACAATTCCACCAGATTACAAGAATATACAGAGTATAAATAAATATTATGCATTACAAAATATCAGAGATTACAATAAATTACATAGCAGCGGAAAATAATACAAAACACAACTGAAGGAGATATACGGATACAAAGCTTTCCGGATATCGTTCCAGCTGTAAACCAGGTTCCTGTGAATATAAATCTGCAAAACCAAAACTACTAGCTGCCCGTGTCAAAATAAGGGCACCCAGAGTTTAGGTTAAAACAATAAACTCCAGGTCAGTCATGGGACTGTTGTGAGAACTAAAACTGTTATTAATCTTTATTTTAAAGTTCGGTAAATCAAGGGACCACGCCGTATAACACGGAACGGGTTTCCTCCCAAAAATACCAGTGCATAAAACAAACAGCGCAATGCTAAATAAAGAAAAATGAAGCTATTATAAGACCCAGGTCCTATCACACAATGCAACGCAAGCCGGGGGATAGGGTTTTACCTTATAATAGCCAAAGAATGCTTGATACGCTAAATTTCATGTTTTAATTCTAAATCAGACTCCAACCGTAAATTAGCAAGAGAATAATTCCCCAAATATTAACCCCGAAGGCCGAAACCAACATTAGATCAATACCCAGGAAACCATTCTTCTTAGCTCATTTCCAGTTATTTTCTGATTTTATATACAATCATAAATATCAATCATAGGCGACATGAGCGTCCCATGCCACTATGTCGCCATATATAGGTTTACAATAAAAACCGCACATATCGTATTTGGAAGTTGGATTTCCATCTGTGAACCGAGCCAAAAGATAGTCCTCCACCGATTCGAGACTGTCTAGCCCGAGTCTAAGGAACAGAACGCATCGTCCCTTGGATCGTTAGGGCCGGTCCAACGATTTGGATTAAAATGCCTGAACACTGCGTTTCCCCGCCCTTTGGGGCGTAAATGAGCCAACGAATGACTCCATCGGCTTCACATAGTCACCGATATATCCGAGGCGCCTCGCAATGGCAACAACCACATAAGTCAAACTCGTCAGGGCGTGTAAAACCACTGACGCCACTTTTAGCTAGAAAGAAACGCATGTACCCCCTGAGGTCCTTCTCCCGTTTCTGGTTCACAACCGGGGTGTGAGGCTCGCGAGTCAACGCTACACAAAGCTATGCCACAAAGGCCGTGCTTTGATCATCAACCACCCAACTTTGCTTTTCAACAAAAGCCTTGATCATTTGCATATTAGCATGCCACACAGGCAAACCACTCCATGCAACCGATATCAATCACGTAGAATGAAATCCAATGTCAGACACACAGTCCATTTACAAGTCCATTCTGGGTCTGAACGAAACCGGAGGCACCTTGTACCTCGCATATCCATCGATCTCCAAGTACGTCTGGATGACCACTAACTGATTCCCTCCTCTTGGGTGTACGGCCCAATCAAGATCATCAGTAATCACCCAAACGACGTGGAG
This sequence comes from Allium sativum, assembly GCA_030737875.1. Lineage (NCBI taxonomy): Eukaryota > Viridiplantae > Streptophyta > Magnoliopsida > Asparagales > Amaryllidaceae > Allium > Allium sativum. The sequence continues at coordinate 94,982,697 of CM060923.1, forward strand.
ACCTTCGGTCTTCGACCACCGTCTTCATCTTCGACTTATCGTTGTATTAGTTATTCAGAATGGGATAAACCCGGTCTTTCCGAATAACTCGCGTATATAATAAACAAGTGTTACACAAACACAACATACGCCTCATTCCAATTCATCAGTCACTAACCGTAAATTAGTAAGAGAATAATTCCCCAAATACTAACCCCGAAGGCCGAAACCAACATCAGATCAATACCCAGGAAACCATTCTGCTTTGTTAACATACAGTCAGTTTCTAAATTTCACATTCTTAGGGAAAGGTTCCCATTAATTTTATCAAAGATAAATTCTTTTAAATTTATTCTTTAATCTTCCTTTGAATATCACTTCAAACTAGTCGGGATTAGCGAACCACACCGAAGTAATTATTTATGGTATTTCCCCACCCCAACCTATTTATCCCATGAAGTAAAACTGGTCATACTTCATATCTAACACCACGGTGTTATCGGTAAATTCAATTACCATTTCACGTTCAAATCTAATTAAAGATTTGACTACCGCCTGGAGTAAAACTGGTGATACTCCATTCTCGATCTTTTCAATCTAATTAAAGATTCATTAAAACTCCACTTAGTTTTAATCTTTGACTGGGTTAAAGAATCAGTGTCATTTAAAATAGGTTCACGATAAACCCCAAATTCACATCACATTTCAATCAGTCCCTAACCGTAAATTAACAAGTGAGCAATTCCCTAAGTATTAACCCGAAGGCCGAAACCAACATCAGATCAATACCCCAGAAACCATTCAACTTAACTAATCTCCAGTTAGTTTCTGATTTTCTTAACTCCTTTGGGTCTAAGAACAGTATTATTGAAGATACCGTCCATGACAACCCAAAATCACATTTCATTAATTATCGGGTTAAAGAACAAGTGTTATTTAAAACACTGTTCACGATAAACCCAAAAATCAATACCAATTCAATTCCAATTAAATATCATTTAATTGGTACACTTTATTAAATCTAATTAAAAAGATTTAATCTTTTTTCTCAACTGGGCTTAAGAACAGTGTTAATGAAGACACCGTGCACGACAAACCCAAATCCCATTTGATATTAAATACAAGGCTCTGAATAGAAAATATATCGGCTTATATTCAATATCAAATTCTACGACCAACAAATATCGTATTGGAAATAACGATATAAATATATCTTTCAAATTTCCAAAACAATATATGTATAATCACGAAATCTAACATCGAACTACTCCGAAGATGATTTCGATTCAAATCCATTCCAATTCAATTGTTGGAAATTCTGGTTTCTTTTAAAACCATTTCAAAACCAATTTATTTATTTAAAAATAAATAAATTATTATTCTAATTTAAAACTAGTTCATTTCGATAAAAAATTGTTTTTATCCTTTCAAATATGGTGTTTTTCATCCCAATTTTTCCCAAATCATTTCTTATGATTCTACACAAATTATTACTATTTTTAATAATTTTATCAAGGTCCGTACAGTCGATTTCCATCAACGGCCATCGAACTGCACTTACAACGACCTTTTTCAAATTTGATTTTGACATAATTCCAAATCCAACCGTTAGATTTCAAATTTCTAATATTCGTTAGAAAGCTCTTTTCGATACGAACCCAACGGTTCCAGTATTAGGAGAATCCGACGGTCGGATCTCCCGCAATATCCATTCGAAGTCAATGATCGAAATTCGCGAACTTCGGCGGCGCGGCGCGTTCTGTTCAGGCCATTATATATATAATATATATATATTATATATATATTTCGTCGATTTCCTTTTAAAACGTATTTCATAAATCGTTTTAAATTCGTTTTCAAAGCGATTTCAACTCCCTTTTCAAATTCAAATCAAAATTGAATTTTCCCTTTCAAATTCGTTTTAAATTCATTTCAAATTGATTTCAATTCAAATCGATTTTTAATTCAATTTCAATTCGTTTTCAATTCAATTTCAATTCGAATTCAATTCTATTCAATTTCAATTCGAATTCATTTCTATTCAATTTCAATTCGAATTCATTTCAATTCGAATTCATTTCAAAACGATTTCAATTCTATTTCAATTTAATTCGAATTTCAATTATATTCGAATTTCAAATCATTTCCGTTTATTTCGAATTTCAAATCAATTCAATTTAATTTAATTCGAATTTCAGTTTACTTTAATATTCATTTCAATTTGAATAAAATCGATATAAATATCGTTCACGTCAAAATGGCGTCAATCTAATCAACACGGCTTCATATATTTCTATTTTCAAATATTCTATTTCAAATATTTCATTTCAAATATTTCTATTCAAATATTCTATTTCAAATATTTCTTTTTCAAAACTGGAATGAGGCTCAATCAATTACCATATAATGTTAATTATACGGATTTTCTACAACACATGTATAAAATAACAACAATAAATAATCAACCATCATCCAGAGTGCGTTCTACACTCTATAAGCATCAAATATAAATATTTAACGCTCATAACAGTCTATCAATCAATCAATCGACATACAACTAATTATTGGGATTAGTGTATGTCATATATCATCCCAATACCCGTGTGGGGTTTCAAACAATCAACCACAGATTTTATTTGTGCAGTTGGGCGATGTGTAAAATTTATCGTCCCAATCAATATCAGTCAAATGTGTGTATATAAACAAATCGTCCGATTTGTTTATAAATATTTATTTTAAATACACGTTAAAAAGTCTATTTTCAACTATAAAATATTTTTAACAATATAAATAATTTATTTTATTTCACATCACATCACACAATCAACTACACATCAAAATCAAACAAACAAGCATACAAGCCGTCCATGGTCTGTGGACGACGGGTGTCGGGTGCTACTAAACACCGTCTGCATCCTAGTATATATTTTAACTAGAAAATTAAATTAAAGGTGAGACTTTCTCATCGACTAGCTAATCCAAACGTCTCGACTCTTCATATGTTGAAAATCTTCGTTGTTTCTTCTTTCGTCACATTCGTCATCCGTATTCACTACATATATAAAAATCGAATTTTTACTTTGCTATTCAATATATAAAAACTGAATATTTACTTTGCTATTCAATATATAAAAATAGCACCTTTTATATTTAAAAATCCCAACTTTGTCTAGTGAAAAATCACTTCATCACTTCTTTGTCTTACAATTTTATTTATAATATATATAATAAGTTTTCAAATTTTAAAACAAAAATATATTCTTCATTTTCGGTTTTTAAAACATAAATATATAATTTCAGAATTTCTAAACAATGAAATATATAATTCAGTAGTAAAAACCTGATTTTTAACAAATTTATTTAAGCTAAATTAATTAAACTAGAATAATTACAAAAGAAAAATCTCACTGTTAATCGTCGAACTCAGTTCGACGTGGATTTTCCACTGCCGCTCGCCGCAGACGCCATCGTTGCCGGATCGGAAGCTGCCTTGCCGGAGCTGCTCGCATGTGGTGGGGGTTCGCACTAGTGGCCGACGGTTGGGGGTCTCGAGCGATGGTGTTGGGCTGTCTTCGGGGCTTGGTTCGCAACCGAGAAGAAGGGGGGAGCATCGGAGGGGGTGTCTGAGGGGGAGGCCGGCGGTTGCTCGATGAGGGTGGAGGATCGCGAGGGGGTGCTGAAGCGATTGGGCGGCGGGTTTTTTTTCTAACCCTAGATCTGACGGGGAAGAATAATAAAGGGGATTGGGGTTTATATTATTTTTATATTAGTTTTTATATTAATTTTTAATTCCCAAAGTTGACTTTATATTCGAACTCGAAACGGGACCCAACGACTGTCGTCCCTAGCTAATTACCCCCATTCCGAACACAATGGGATATATATCGTAAGCTGATTTGAATGTTTCGACCAGTTTTCGTCAAAATCAAAATATAACTCTATATATTGAATTTGAACGCGCATTTCAATTTACTGGGGTCACATACTAACTTGAAAAATTCTAGAAAAATATTTTCTAGCTTCGTATTGACGATACGGTCCTAACTAAACTAGTTTCGTCAAATTCTGATACCGTTTGGAAAATGGCCAATTTCAGGTCGATTAAAATCAACTGAAACTGGTCAAACGTGTTTTCCTTTTCAACGCTCACATATTGATTCGAAAAATTACGAAATTTAAAACCTAGCAATAACTAGAGACCACGGATCCAACAAAAGTGGTTTCGTCGAAATCCGAGGTCGTTTGCAAAATGGCTATTTTCAAGGGCCGAAATTCCATAGCGACTATTCTGAATTTCAACTGGACATATCTTTTGACTCCTGCTATGAAATTTTGATTATTCGGATTCATTGGAAAGATATTATCAATTAGATTCTAATATTTTCAGTTTCTCTTAATTCTGGTTTATTTTGCACCCGGTACATCCATTTGAAATAGAATTATCGAACTACCGCGCCATTTTCAACTCCTTTTATAATTTAAAATAATTATTTATATTCTAACGACGATCTATATAAATATATACGTTCGAATTCCATTCAAAATAAATTTCTCGTCGCTATTATTTAAAATAATCCATTTTAAATATTCAGAATTCAATAAAATTGCCAAAATAAAAATTTTAAATTGGCTCGGATTTCCGGGTCGTTACAATCTCCCCTATTTAAAACTTTTCGTCCCCGAAAAGGAACGAAGCCGAAAGTTGTTTAACTAATCAACTCAACTTTCATTATTTTCACTACGGCTTAAGTTCTTCAACTTTTCAGTTTCTAAGAACTTTTCAAATTTTTCAAAAATTTGGCTAACACCCTAAATTTTCGAAAAATTTCGCCATAACCTCCCCTGCACCGGGGACTTCGGGATATTTCATATAGCCTCCCATGGCCTTCTTCAATCCAAAAAAAAAAGCCAATCGGCTCATAAAATCATCATCACCCAAACAAAACAGTAAATTATGGTAAACATGTACCTATTTGTCGGGCAAACAATTTTATTCTTTTTCTCTAGCCTCCTTGCTATGACCTGTTCAATGTAAGTACATGTATATGCATGCAAATGCGATGAATTTTCAATACAATTCACTATTTGATACAATTTGGCTAAACGGTTCAAATTTCAATTAATTAAACAATAATCAAACAACACGACCAGCAATCAATTAGTTGATTAGCTTTTCAAATTCATAACTTTGATATATAGTCCAAAAATCAGATTTTTGATGCCAAATCACAACAATAAGCCCTATCTAGTTTTGGTTCTCACACCATTCAATTGGAAATATATAGAAATCTCACTTCCGAAACTCGAACACTAATTCTGATGATGTAGCTACAATCATCAGAATCATCTCCGGGCGACTAGAGTGTGGATCTATATCTATCCAGTATATTAAAACTTCAAATACACGCGGATCAGACGTATACTAAAATCTCTATATATGGGATAGTCCAAATCAATATAAATAAATATTCAAATACGAATAATTCGATTTAAATTATCAAAACAAAATTTGTTTTCACTTTTTAAAAATATACTCTTCACACTCGTTCTAGGATACTACTGATCCTATCTCTAACGAGTCATTCTTATTGGATGTTACTAATCCAATTCTGATGAATTCTTTCGTATGGTTCTAATGTATCTTGTTCTCTGAGCTTTGTAAACCAAAGCTCTGATACCAACAGTAAGGGCCCGTAACTTCCCCAGTAAGGAAAGCCCGGATTACCTTGAGAACACGACAAAATAGAACCTAGACAGAAGAACATTTCATTGTATGTTACAACAATTCCACCAGATTACAAGAATATACAGAGTATAAATAAATATTACACATTACAAAATATCAGAGATTACAATAAATTACATAGCAGCAGAAAATAATACAAAACACAACTGAAGGAGATATACGGATAAAAAGCTTTCCGAATATCGTTCCAGCTGTAAACCAGGTTCCTGTGAATATAAATCTGCAAAACCAAAACTACTAGCTGCCCGTGTCAAAATAAGGGCACCCAGAGTTTAGGTTAAAACAATAAACTCCAGGTCAGTCATGGGACTGGTGTGAGAACTAAAACTGTTATTAATCTTTATTTTAAAGTTCGATAAATCAAGGGACCACGCCGTATAACACGGAACGGGTTTCCTCCTAAGAATACCAGTGCATAAAACAAACAGCGCAATGCTAAATAAAGAAAAATGAAGCTATTATAAGACCCAGGTCCTATCACACAATGCAACGCAAGCCGGGGGATAGGGTTTTACCTTATAATAGCCAAAGAATGCTTGATACGCTAAATTTCATGTTTTAATTCTAAATCAGACTCCAACCGTAAATTAGCAAGAGAATAATTCCCCAAATATTAACCCCGAAGGCCGAAACCAACATCGGATCAATACCCAGGAAACCATTCTTCTTAGCTCGTTTCCAGTTAGTTTCTGATTTTATATACAATCATAAATATCAATCATAGGCGACATGAGCGTCCCATGCCATTATGTCGCCATATATAGGTTTACAATCAAAACCGCACATATCGTATTTGGAAGTTGGATTTCCATCTGTGAACCGAGGCAAAAGATAGTCCTCCACCTATTCGAGACTGTCTAGCCCGAGTCTCAGGAACAGAACGCATCGTCCCTTGGATCGTCAGGGCCGGTCCACCGATGTGGATTAAAATGCCTGAACACTGCGTTTCCCCACCCTTTGGGGCGTAAATGAGCCAATGAATGACTCCATCGGCTTCACATAGTCACCGATATATCCGAGGCGCCTCGCAACAGCAACAACCACATAAGTCAAACTCGTCAGGGCATGTAAAACCACTGACGCCACTTTTAGCTAGAAAGAAATGCATGTCCCCCCGAGGTCCTTCTCCCGTTTCTGGTTCACAACCGGGGTGTGAGGCTCGCGAATCAACGCTACACAAAGCTACACAACAAAGGCCGTGCTTTGATCATCAACCACACGACTTTGCTTTTCAACAAAAGCCTTGATCATTTGCATATTAGCATGCCACACAGGCAAACCACTCCATGCAACCGATATCAATCACATAGAATGAAATCCAATGTCAGACACACAGTCCATTTACAAGTCCGTTCTGGGTCTGAACGAAACCGGAGGCACCTTGTACCTCGCATATCCATCGATCTCCAAGTACGTCTGGACGACCACTAACTGATTCCCTCCTCTTGGGTGTACGGCCCAATCAATATCATCAGTAATCACCCAAACGACGTGGAGACCTTCGGTCTTCGACCACCGTCTTCATCTTCGACTTATCGTCGTATCAGTTATTAAGAATGGGATAAACCCGGTCTTTCCAAATAACTCGCGTATATAATAAACAATTGTTACACAAACACAACATACGCCTAATTCCAATACATCAGTCACTAACCGTAAATTAGCAAGAGAATAACTCCCCAAATACTAACCCTGAAGGCCGAAACCAACATCAGATCAATACCTAGGAAACCATTCTGCTTAGTTAACCTACGGTCAGTTTCTAAATTTCACATTCTTAGAGAAAGGTTCCCATTAATTTTATCAAAGATAAATTCTTTTAAATTTATTCTTTAATCTTCCTTTGAATATCACTTCAAACTAGTCGGGATTAGCGAACCACACCGAAGTAATTATTTATGGTATTTCCCCACCCCAACCTATTTATCCCATGAAGTAAAACTGGTCATACTTCATATCTAACACCACGGTGTTATCGGTAAATTCAATTACCATTTCACGTTCAAATATAATTAAAGATTTGACTACCGCCTGGAGTAAAACTGGTGATACTCCATTCTCGATCTTTTCAATCTAATTAAAGATTCATTAAAACTCCATTTAGTTTTAATCTTTGACTGGGTTAAAGAATAAGTGTCATTTAAAACACGGTTCACCATAAACTCCAAATTCACATCACATTTCAATCAGTCCCTAACCGTGCATTAGCAAGTGAGCAATTCCCTAAGTATTAACCCCGAAGGCCGAAACCAACATCAGATCAATACCCCAGAAACCATTCAACTTAACTAATCTCCAGTTAATTTCTGATTTTCTTAACTCCTTTAGGTCTAAGAATAGTATTATTGAAGATACCGTTCACGACAACCCAAAATCACATTTCATTAATTATCGGGTTAAAGAACAAGTGTTATTTAAAACACTGTTCACGATAAACCCAAAAATCAATACCAATTCAATTCCAATTAAATATCATTTAATTGGTACACTTTATTAAATCTAATTAAAAAGATTTAATCTTTTTTCTCAACTGGGCTTAAGAACAGTGTTAATGAAGACACCGTGCACGACAAACCCAAATCCAATTTGATATTAAATACAAGGCTCTGAATAGAAAATATATCGGCTTATATTCAATATCAAATTCTACGACCAACAAATATCGTATTGAAAATAACGATATAAATATATCTTTCAAATTTCCACAACAATATCTGTATAATCACGAAATCTAACATCGAACTACTCCGAAGATGATTTCGATTCAAATCCATTCCAATTCAATTATTGGAAATTCTGGTTTCTTTTAAAACCATTTCAAAACCAATTTATTTATTTAAAAATAAATAAATTATTATTCTAATTTAAAACTAGTTCATTTCGATAAAAATCTGTTTTTATCCTTTCAAATATGGTGTTTTTCATCCTAATTTTTCCCAAATCATTTCTTATGATTTTACACAAATTATTACTATTTTTAATAATTTTATCAAGGTCCGTACATTCGATTTCCATCTACGGCCATCAAACTGCACTTACAGCGACCTTTTTCAAATTTGATTTGGACATAATTCTAGATTTCAAATTTCTAATATTCGTTAAAAAGCTCTTTTCGATATGAACCCAACGGTTCCGGTTTTAGGAGAATCCAACGGTCGGATCTCCCGCAATATCCATTCGAAGTCAATGGTTGAAATACGCGAAATGTCGCGGCGCGTTCTATTCAAGCCATTATATATATATATATTATATATATTTCGTCGATTTCATTTTAAAACGTATTTTATAAATCATTTTAAATTCGTTTTCAAAACGATTTCAACTCCCTTTTCAAATTCAAATCAAAATTGAATTTTCCCTTTCAAATTCGTTTTAAATTCATTTCAAATTGATTTCAATTCAAATCGATTTTTAATTCAATTTCAATTCATTTTCAATTCAATTTCAATTCGAATTCAATTCTATTCAATTTCAATTCGAATTCATTTCTATTCAATTTCAATTCGAATTCATTTCTATTCAATTTCAATTCGAATTCATTTCAAAACAATTTCAATTCTATTTCAATTTAATTCGAATTTCAATTCTATTCGAATTTCAAATCATTTCCGTTTATTTCGAATTTCAAATCAATTCAATTTAATTTAATTTCAATTTACTTTAATATTCATTTCAATTTGAATAAAATCGATATAAATATCGTTCACGTCAAAATGGTGTCAATCTAATCAACACGGCTTCATATATTTCTATTTTCAAATATTCTATTTCAAATATTTCATTTCAAATATTTCTATTTTCAAATATTTCTATTCAAATATTCTATTTCAAATATTTCTTTTTCAGAACTGGAATGAGGCCCAATCAATTACCATATAATGTTGATTATACGGATTTTCTACAACACATGTATAAAATAACAACAATAAATAATCAACCATCATCCAGAGTGCGTTCTACACTGTATAAGCATCAAATATAAATATTTAACGCTCATAACAGTCTGTCAATCAATCGATCGACATACAACTAATTATTGGGATTAGTGTATGTCATATATCATCCCAATACCCGTGTGGGGTTTCAAACAATCAACCACAGATTTTATTTGTGCAGTTGGGCGATGTGTAAAATTTATCGTCCCAATCAATATCAGTCAAATGTGTGTATATAAACAAATCGTCCGATTTGTTTATAAATATTTATTTCAAATACACGTTAAAAATTCCATTTTCAACTATAAAATATTTTTAACTATATAAATATTTTATTTCATTTCACATCACATAATCAACTATACATCAAAATCAAACAAACAAGCATACAAGCCGTCCATGGTCTGTGGACGACGGGTGTCGGGTGCTACTAAACACCGTCTGCATCCTAGTATATATTTTAACTAGAAAATTAAATTAAAGGTGAGAAGTTCTCACCGACTAGCTAATCCAAACGTCTCGACTCTTCATATGTAGAAAATCTCCGTCGTTTCTTCTTTCGTCACTTTCGTCATCCGTATTCGCTACATATATAAAAATCGAATTTTTACTTTGCTATTCAATATATAAAAATCGAATTTTTACTTTGCTATTCAATATATAAAAATCGCACCTTTTATATTTAAAAATCCCACCTTTGTCTAGTGAAAAATCACTTCATCACTTCTTTGTCTTACAATTTTATTTATAATATACATAATAAGTTTTCAAATTTTAAAACAAAAATATATTCTTCATTTTCGGTTTTTAAAACACAAATATATAATTTTAGAATTTCTAAACAATGAAATATATAATTCAGTAGTAAAAACCCGATTATTAACAAAGTTATTTAAGCTAAATTAATTAAACTAGAATAATTACAAAAGAAAAATCTCACTGTTAATCGTCGAACTCAGTTCGACGTGGATTTTCCACTGCTGCTCGCCGCAGATGCCATCATTGCCGGATCGGAAGCTGCCTCGTCGGAGCTGCTCGCAGGTGGTGGGGGTTTGCACTAGTGGCCGGCAGTTGGGGGTCTCGAGCGATGGTGTTGGGCTGTCTTCGGGGCTTGGTTCGCAACCGAGAAGGAGAAGGGGGAGCATCGGAGGGGGTGTCTGAGGGGGAGGACGGCGGTTGCTCGACGAGGGTGGAGGATCGCGAGGGGGGGCTGAAGCGATTGGTCGGCGGGTTTTTTTTCTAACCCTAGATCTGACGGGGAAGAATAATAAAGGGGATTGGGGTTTATATTATTTTTATATTAGTTTTTATATTTATTTTTAATTCCCAAAGTTGACTTTATATTCGAACTCGAAACGGGACCCAACGACTGTCGTACCTAGCTATTTACCTCCATTCCGAACACAATGGGATATGTATCGTAAGCTAATTCGAACGTTTCGATCAGTTTTCATCAAAATCAAAATATAACTCTATATATAGAATTTGAACGCGCATTTCAATTTACTGGGGTCACATACTAACTCGAAAAATTCCAGAAAAATATTTTCTAGCTTCGTATTGACGATATGGTCCTAACCAAACTAGTTTCGTCAAATTCTGAGACCGTTTGGAAAATGGCCAATTTCAGGTCGATTAAAATCAACTGAAACTGGTCAAACGCGTTTTCCTTTGCCACGCTCACATATTGATTCGAAAAATTACGAAATTTGAAACCTAGCAATAACTGGACACCACGGATCCAACAAAAGTGGTTTCGTCGAAATCTGAGGTCGTTTGCAAAATGACTATTTTCAAGGGCCGAAATTCCATAGCGACTATTCTGAATTTCAACTGGACATATCTTTTGACTCCCACTATGAAATTTTGATTTTTCGGATTCGTTGGAAAGATATTATCAATTAGATTCTAATATTTTCAGTTTCGCTAAATTCTGGTTTATTTTGCACCCGGTACATCCATTTGAAGTTTGAAATCGAATTATTGAACTACCGCGCCATTTTCAACTCCTTTTATAATTTAAAATAATTATATATATTCTAACGACGATCTATATAAATATATACGTTCAAATTCCATTCCAAATAAATTTCTCGTCGCTATTATTTAAAATAATCCATTTTAAATATTCAAAATTCAATAAAATTGCCAAAATAAAAATTTTAAATTGGCTCGGATTTCCGGGTCGTTACACAAATGGTCATTATACAAATTTAAATATGATCAATGACCATATCATATTTAACATACATCTACTCATCGATGCATATCATATAGTGATTTTTTATCACTATTCATCCATTCACAATCAAATCTAAACTATCACCAAATATCATAACAAATCATAGAAACAACCAAATAAGACATAAATACTTGTAAAACATATGATTTAAGGTGATTAACTACTATAGTTGTGCGATTTTATCTCACTTATTAGATTGACCCAAAAACTGTGAGATAATTTTCTCACCTTTGATATCCAATTCTTCGTTTTTTATGGTTGAAATGCGCTCTCTTTTTCCTTATGTTGCAACTAACGTCTCGACTTCTTCGAGCTAGATTATTCCTCTTTATCCCCTCGCTTTCTCTCTTTTAATTTCTATTATTGTTTATAGGAGAAAATAATTTGGTTGGGTGTAGAAGAATATGATTTGGGTGGAGTTTTCGAACATAAAATTATACCCAAAAAGTAGGCCAACTTCACTTTGGTTTTTGAACACTCTAAACTCAAAATTAGGAGAAGTGGTAAGCAAAAAAGTTGCAGATTTTTCTTTTCTATATTGTTAAAAAAATTGTTTCTCAATTTGGTTAAGTATTGAGGAAATTATGATCGAAATAACAGAGAGCATTTTGGGATTGAACAGAAAATTAAAATAAGAAAATGGTGTTCAAAGATCTGGATTTTTTGACTATCTAAGATCAGAACTAGGTAAAATGGTCAACATAAAAGTTGTAGCCACTGGAATTTTACACGGTTTACGAAAAAGAATTTTGTGATTTGGTTCGGTTTTTCAAAGAGTTATGGCCAATTGAAAATGGGATATTTTCGAGTTACATTTCAGGCACAAGAATGCAACGGAGAGATTGGTGGTTTTGGACTAGCTAGACTTAGAACTGGAAAAAGTGGTAAACTTGAAAGTTGTTGTTGCTGAAATTTTGTATGGTTTCATAAAAAGAATTTTGGGATTTGTTGACCGTGACAGAAAATTGTGGCAACTTGAATTTAGGTAAAAATGGAGTGGAATTTTTGTTTGGGCTTGGTTCTGAGTTGTGGAGTTTTGGTCGTGAGTGGTAGAAGTTGAGGCCATAGGTGGTGGAACTTTGGTATGGAAGCAAGATAGCTATTTTGGAAGACATTAAAATGAAGAAGAGAAGGAGGAGAAGATGGTTTTGACTTGTGAGTGAAGTTGTGAAAAGTGAGAAAGTGGAAGGGTATTTATAGGAAAAGATATGAAGTGGTAACCAAAACATCCTCCTTTCAAATTACCTAAATGTCCTTACTTACATATTAAGTAATCTTATTTTTATGCAACTTTTACCATCAAATGTCACATCCATCTGTTATGTCTAAATCACTTAATTATTAAGTAATAATGATGACGTTATATTTGCTCTTTTTTTTCATGAAAACACATTACATCACATTGGAAAGTAAAATGTATAATAATGAGATTTTTAAAGATTTTCTTTAAAATGTTTTGATTTGATACTTTGTTTTATATAATTTTCTTAATTAATTACTTGCTTAACTAAATTAATCTTTTTCCATTAACTTAAAAGTGGTCAGTAAATATGTTACTATTTTCATATGACACTATTGACATTGCAAAACGTTCATATAATTTATTCAAGTTGAACCGTTGATTTTTGACAAAAACAATTAACATCCATATATTGTTATTTTATTTATATTGCACTTATATGTAAACAAATATGCAAAAATGGATTTTCTTTTTTCCTTCTATTAATTAAAGCATGTCTATTCATATTTGAAAATCGTATAACATAAATTATAATTTCTATGGTTTTTGACCTAATTAACGAAATTGAACAAATATGTCAAATTTCGATTTTCTAGCAATATACGATAAATTGTTTGAACTGGTAAGTTGATAAAACTAGTATAATATCCGAATGATAAACTTTTTTAAATCGTATTAAAAAATGAGTGTATGTATCCAGAACCATACGCGGTTATTTCTAAATTCTTAAAAAATCGGATTTTAAAAATATTGAAATTTCCCGGGTGTTGGGGGGGTGGTTAGAATATCAAACTTGGATATAATTTATTTATCCCTCCCAACCAGTCCATTTAATTCAAGAATCAACTCAATCAATAGAAGGAAGGGGTTTAAATTTCCTTAAAACTTTAAACCCAAGAATTAAGCACCAAGGTGATCAAAGGGCGGAAATTTCTCTCAAGATAAACTACAAAGATAGGACACCACATATAGAATACTACGAAATAAAATATACTCCTAATTGTATACTAAAGCTTTAGCTTAAACACAACTTGACTGATAAGAATCACTAGAGAAGGATAATGATGAGAGTAATAAAGTAGACATAAGTGTTATCCTTCCGCGTTATAACACATGTACTAATCCGGTTCTGTTCCGTGTATATTGTATTTTGTTCTGAACCTCCATTCTAATATCAAAAGTGACACCCCACCCTGAGACCTACCCTAATAAAGAGCATCAACGAGGTAATTTTGTATCAGACGAGTATTGAATACATTGATTGAGTGTATTTTTTTTCTTTTCTTATCTCAAATAGATCGACGTACTCAATACATCTAATATGAAACCACAATGGCTAAGGATCGTATTCAGAACAATATACAACACATCTTAGATAGAAGATCATCGAATAGTTACATGCTGATACAATCACCAAATACAACATATTTATATGCTGCAAATTCGAATGTTTATACATAAACCATAAATAAATACAACATCACCAAATGAAAGAATATACAATGACTCGGTAACAAAAATATAACTATGGAATAGCTCCAAGAAATAAATTCCATGTTAAAACAGCAAACCTCAAATCAACAACGGACTACAACCTGAAAAAACTCGATCTGACACTTGTATAACATACACGGATCAGTCTAGTTTATAAATCAGTTATAAAGATAATGATATAAAGTTTCATCTAGACATTGTTTCCTTTCTACAAGAAAAGGAATCTCGACACACAAGTTTACACGAAAACACATATGTGGTAATTCCTCTCTAACTAAAAGGAATTCCGTATACTTAAGACATCAATTTTATATTATACAAGTCACACCACTACCGAATGTAACACACGAACACAAACTTAGATATTTGTAATGTCCCGCAATTTTTATCGGTTTTTATTTGAATATTTAAATCAGTTTAAATATTGAATTCTTAATATAAGTAGATTTAAATATTAATTAAAACGAAGTTGAACGTATAAAAATATATATTCAATATAATCGAGCTCATAACGACGTTGCAGTTCGTAATTTAACGTTCTGAACTTCAACTAAGTGTACAGAAACCAGTTTAAATCGGATTTCTGCAAAACAAGAAATATTGGAATCTGTTGAACTGTATCTTTCTGACAGAAGTGAAATATTGAGATTTCGTCGTATAGATTGCAAGATATGTCAAAATCAAATATTCAGAAAGTCGCTATGAAATCGTATATCGACCATAACGATTTATTTGAAATAATTGTTTATCGGTCTCAAGTTTAGACAAGGTTCTTTTGAGGCGTAGTGATAATTTAATTTTTAGAATTTTACTAAAATTTTTAATTAATTAAATAAGCAACTTTTTATTTGGAGTATTTCGCACCCTATATCGATATTTTGGGGTTTCAAAATATAAGTTAACCTACCGGTATTATTATATATTTGGGACCCTGGAACGCTGCTCGTCTCAACGGTATGTTTATTTCTGTCCATAGCAATCTGTAATTTAACAAAATTATACGTAGGCTGAACCGCGTAAACTTAGACGGAAATATATTTAGCAGACTTAACACAACACTCACTCGTACTGACTAGTAACCAAAGCCTCATAACCAACCATCCACTTAAACCCAACATCAAGTAATTGAGCATTCATTACTTCTTTTTAAATGAGACAAACTTATGTAAATAAATAGGAAATATATAAATACCTATGTACAGCCTAGAGGCTGATTCACGTCCTAATCTCATACCGCAACAGTAAAGAGCTGCGTCCCTTTCTTGGACAATACGCTGACAATAAATGAATCCC
Organism: Allium sativum; assembly: GCA_030737875.1. Lineage (NCBI taxonomy): Eukaryota > Viridiplantae > Streptophyta > Magnoliopsida > Asparagales > Amaryllidaceae > Allium > Allium sativum. The sequence continues at coordinate 94,998,626 of CM060923.1, forward strand.
ATACCTGCCAGTAAATGAAAACGTGTGAAACTAAGCCTATACTTGAAAGAGAAACTAACAATCTACCCTATATATTTTCTTCCTTGCAGCTGTCTGGACATTAACATCACCACGTCCTTTGAATTAAAATAGTACATGACGCAGTATGTTTGAAAGAATAGCCTACCCCTAAACTAGCTTTTGGCAACACAGAGCAGACCTACCATCTAGCTTAAGCACTTACACCTCCACGCTGAGACCAAACAAATCGTACCTACCCAAGCTGGTCTCGTTCTTTTTCCATGCAAAATTTCTTTTCTTCTTTACTATTGCAGGGATTAGAAAACTCATAACCATCAAAAGAGATCAACCTGTAAACTCATACAACCATGTGCCTACGTTGAAAATTAATTAAGCTACCTATAACCCTATTCATGTCTGTTCCTTGGCACTCAAGGCAACCACATGCCTAAGAAACTGTACAGTAATGCTACCCTAAAGTCTACTACTTGAGTGCCAAGGCAACGAATACTATAAAAACACTCACTGTTTCTTTTTCCTTCAGCGAGCCCTCAGTTTAAGTTTAGTGGCAAAACAAAACAGAAAATAAAACTATAAAATACGAAATATATATATATATATATATATATATATCCAAACATATATAGAAGCCCTACGGTGGAGAGCTTCAACGTCGGAACCAGCTATGTTATTCAAGGATTGTCGAACTCAAACAGTGGCTAGGGCAAGGGGATCCGCGATGTAAGGGAAGACCGGAGACAGTGCCAAGGTTACTGTGAGTGTCCTTACAGCAAGGTGCTAGTGCACATATACTGGTTTCAGTTGTGAACGTAAAGGGGAGGCTTGCGAATGAGTGGACTTGCGTTGCATGAAAATTGAGGGGTATGGGATGGAAAAGTATAAATATGAAGAAGTGTTGTACATGTCTTGGACGTAAAGAGAGAGCAGGCGTTACAGGAGGGGTGCATGTATGTAAAAAGGAGTGTTAAGGGTAGATGGGCGGAGTGGGCATGAAAACGTGAAGTCCAGGCGTGAAAGTCTTGATAGTGCGTGTGTTGTCATGGATGTGAACGGTGGTGCGGATGTGAGTTGAAGTGGGTTGCACGCTGAGGTTGTTTGTGGGGTTGATTTCAGTGCAGCAACGTTTACATGTGGGAGATTAACAGTGTGTTGTCGGTAGAGTTATTGGCTTGTAAAATGAGGCGAACTCGTTGGTAAAGAGAAGTGGATGGATACTTTCAGTTTGGAGTTTTGATAATGAAGGGCTTTTGCGTCAACCGCATGGAGCATTGATTTAGGGGCGACACACAGTTGTGATGAGGTGCAGAAGGGAAAAATGGCGTTGGATCTTTGTTTTATCAGATGCTGGTTTCATGCGTGGACTGACGTGAATCAACCGACGCAAATCGTTTTTAACGGTTAACGTGCCAAGGTGAGTAAATTCACTAACTTCGTTTTATTTAAAATATTTTATTTATATTTTAAATAATGGTTGAATGCTGTGTGATGATTGTTTAGACAGATTATGGTTAAATTGGTTGAAATAGTATATATCGTTGCATATGTAACCATCACCGGTTGGATATTGATTCCATCAGTATGGAATCAGTGATAATTGTTTGACTAACATCTGTGGATGCGGAAATCGGTTGGAGGAACTCAACCGGATTCCTAAATATTTAGATGTACTGGTTGTGCGCTGTTTGAACCGTGTTGAATGGAAATTTAATGTTATGTTGATTTGGTAAGTAAACGATATCAGCGACAGTCAACCATAAACCCATTTTGTTAAGAAATTGGTTGACTGTCAGACAAATCAACGAAGGCAATTATAAAAAATTATATTTTTATAATTAAAGCGAGGTTTAAATTATAATAGAAATTCTATTATAAACTGGTATTGAGTTGTATTGAGATGTTTTATTGAATTGGGTATCATAATACGAATAAGAAGTAAATTGCCAAAAAGACAAAGAACGTGATCGAGTTTAGATAAGAGAAGTCTAAAGAGAAATGTTTAAGGAAGATGGAGTGAAGGGTTAATGACCAATGTAAATAATTTTGAACCGAGTTTTCAAATAAGGATATGACATCATAAAATCATATTTAAAATATGTCAAGATTTTTGTAACGGAAATAAAAGCCAAGATTTTTGTAACGGAAATAAATGTCAAAGATTTTTGTAACGGAAATAAATGCCAAGATTTTTGTAACGGAAAAAGATATCAAGACTTTTGTAACGGAAAGAGGCGTTGAGATTAATTATAAAGTGGAGTATAATAGCATATTGCAAGTCTGTGAACTATAGCGATAAAATAACGTTGTTGAGGTTTAGGCGTGACTGTTGTGTCGAGATTAGTTAAAAATGGGAATATTACAGCGTATGACAAGTTTTGAACTATAACGTTAAAGTAACGCGGTTGGCCAAGCTTAAGCGTGATTTTTGTATATAGCATTACTCCCTAGGGAATAAAGACAGTTGGTTTGAATCTACTTATTCTAAAGAAATAAGTGACGATGTTTTGCCCAAAGAAAATATAGGAGTATTATGTTGGGTGGGGAACAAAGACGAATATAGGTTCATAATAACTGGAAACGTTCTCCAAGAGATGCAAATGGCTAAACGAGTCTTGGAATATATCTGGGAAGATATGGAAAATTAGGGAAGTGATATTAAATAAAAAGGGGCTAGTGATTGTGTGATGCTCGTTATACATTTGAATGGATGTTTGTTTTTACTTCGATAGTTAAATAACCGACTATCGAAGTGTTTTGACCATCGTTGTCAATACGGGGAGACCGGTTGGATATATTATCCGAGAACCACTCCGTATAGGCAAAAATGCTGCGTATTCGATTATGCTGAAGAAAATTGAAGACGGAGTGAAATGCAAGGGTCGTCCTGTTTCAGAATGGTGGTTTCTGTTTGTCCTGTCCCAGGACAACTTGTATGGACGAATGTCTGACAAAGTATTCCTAACGGATCACATAAGACGATCTTTTCAAGATGATACGTCTGGTGGCGGAGGAATTCGTTTCTCTTAGCTTTTATGCCCGTATTATCTTTGAGGAGGTTAACTAGTGATTTGACGGGTTTGACAATGTGGCATTCAAAGTGTATGGTGGCCAGATGTTCTAAAAGGTAAACGTAGCCTCAAGCTTCACAGCCGGGAAATGACAAAAATCGGGCAGGCAGCATGGCTATGTGGGTCGCTCCCATTAGGATGTATAATCACCTATCTAGAGAAATTCCTTTTGTTTCTAAATCTATCGATTCTGCCCATTCGGGAACGGTGGTTTGAGCCCAACCGTTGGTGATATACATTCGATACACTCAAGCGAAATGAGTGGTCGGTCATGTGTGGGCCGGGTTGCAAGACGTTCTTGTTGAACCCAGATGTATTCGCCTATAGAGATACATCATCGGAAGGTGGTCCTATACCTTGTCATAGTTGGAATCCAATCTCCAATAAGCGCCCTACGGTTTTTGATTTTATATTATATATGTAGAGCGTGAGATGCAAGCGTTCTGCTATTTGGTTATTTACTTGATTAGACATTATTATAATATCACTGGATTTTGATATCACAATGTTTCAGGTTATAGTAAGGTAAAAACCGTCCATGTTTATGTGTGGGCTGGTCTTACTATTATCCTTTTTGTTCCAAAAGAGGATTTTCAAAGTTAAGCCATATGGTTGGAATTTACTCACACCAGTCCCATGACTGACCCAGAGTTTATTTTGTTTGTTTTCCCTAAACTCTTGGGTGCCTAAATTTGTATGGGCAGACAAGTGTTTCAGGCTTTTACAGATACGCTTGAAGGAGCTAAAAGCAGAAGGCTTCACCGTTAGAGACTATTTCCGCTGTGATATGATGTATTGTACTCTGATAATGGTATGTATATACAATACAGCTTTGTATTTCAAAGTTATGTTATATAATATATTTTATTCGTTCCGCTGTGAGATTCGTGTTTACTCTGATTATGTTCAGCTGTGTTCTTCTTCTTCTCCTATTCTATTAGTTCTATCTTTTCTATCTCATCCTCTAACTTCTTCCTATTAATGGTCCGGTGTTTTCGATGTCTGAACAGTCGACGCTGGGTTTTGTGTCGATTTTCGGAGTCGAAAACCCCTGGGTCGTTACAGTGGTATCAGAGCTAAAGGTTAAGTGATTACCTTGGCTCTGTGGCGTGACTCAATAGAGATGGAGTTAGTAATACTCTAGATTGAGTTTGAGTGTATACATATGAGCACGTATTTGTAAATTGATATAAAAACTGTTTTATATTGTGTTGATTGATCTGATGAGTGGTATATAAATTCCAGATCGACGCGTTTAGCTGACGAGGTCGATAGGGATTTATAAACGCTTGGATAGAGCAATTCGACACAATATTGTTTTGAAAGAGGGTAAATGAAATAATTTTACTCGAAATATATTTTGATATAAAGAGAAGTATATATCTTGAGATTATAGTATATTAGATGTATTGATTGTTATTATGATCAGATAAAGATATATAAGTGAGTTGGTTATATAAATAACCAATCGAAATATTATATGAATATAATATATAAATTAGATAAATTGAATCTAAAGAAACTCCAGAATTGGAGTTAAAACTATGGTAATTTGGAAAAAGTTCGTAAATGAATTTTGAATTAAATATATGGAATTTTAAGATCCTGGGGAAATTTTGAAATATTATCCAAGTTTCGAAAAGATATTTTTGAAGTAATTTCAAATAAAAGTATTTGAATATGAGTTTTGAAAGTGATATAGTATTGAACTCACTTTGATCGCTGGGAAATGAATTCCGATGATGAAGTCGACCATTATCTGTATTCATTTTCGAGGGCTAAGTGACGGATTACTACCAAAAGGTTTTGTTTTTGAAGTGTTTTGGGAAAACACGTTGTTAGAAATTCAAATGTTTTGAATGGCCATGTTATAAGTATATATGTGTATATGATCTCAAACTGATTTAAAATAAAAACCTCAGGAATTTGAATTCTGAAATTTAAAATTTACTTATGAAGTAAATAAACAGCGAATTTAAATAAGTCAAATAAAATAGAAGCCAAGTAAGTGGAAATCGTATTGGAATAAGGATTTGACTTGGCAAAGTAGTTGAGTTGTGAATTGAGATTGGGAATGGAACCAACTTGGTTGGGAAATTTGATCATTTTGGAATTGGAATTGAATTGGAGTTTGAAGAAGAAATTTGAGTTGGGATTATTGATTGAGAATAAACTAACTGGAGATCAGTTGGGGATGCATTTGGGTATGTTGAATGGATTGCAAATGGAAGCGAGAAAGTTGGATGCCCGATAAAAGGGAGAAGACCCAGAGTGGCGTATTGTAGTAGTACCGAATGATCCGTGCAGCGGAGAGGTTGACGAAATTCTCAAAAAAATTAAAATGTTAGAAATTTTCAGAATTTTGAAAATTTTCGTTACAAAAAGGGGAATTAATATTTTGATCAGTTCAGTTGGAACTGAAATTATGAAGTAAACCAAAAGAATTTTTAATCTGTTTACAACAGAGAATTGTAGCATTTTTCCCATCTTAGCAATTTCGAGGACGAAATTATTTTAAGGGGGAAGGAATGTAATGTCCCGCAATTTTTATCGGTTTTTATTTGAATATTTAAATCAGTTTAAATATTGAATTCTTAATATAAGTAGATTTAAATATTAATTAAAACGAAGTTGAACGTATAAAAATATATATTCAATATAATCGAGCTCATAACGACGTTGCAGTTCGTAATTTAACGTTCTGAACTTCAACTAAGTGTACAGAAACCAGTTTAAATCGGATTTCTGCAAAACAAGAAATATTGGAATCTGTTGAACTGTATCTTTCTGACAGAAGTGAAATATTGAGATTTCGTCGTATAGATTGCAAGATATGTCAAAATCAAATATTCAGAAAGTCGCTATGAAATCGTATATCGACCATAACGATTTATTTGAAATAATTGTTTATCGGTCTCAAGTTTAGACAAGGTTCTTTTGAGGCGTAGTGATAATTTAATTTTTAGAATTTTACTAAAATTTTTAATTAATTAAATAAGCAACTTTTTATTTGGAGTATTTCGCACCCTATATCGATATTTTGGGGTTTCAAAATATAAGTTAACCTACCGGTATTATTATATATTTGGGACCCTGGAACGCTGCTCGTCTCAACGGTATGTTTATTTCTGTCCATAGCAATCTGTAATTTAACAAAATTATACGTAGGCTGAACCGCGTAAACTTAGACGGAAATATATTTAGCAGACTTAACACAACACTCACTCGTACTGACTAGTAACCAAAGCCTCATAACCAACCATCCACTTAAACCCAACATCAAGTAATTGAGCATTCATTACTTCTTTTTAAATGAGACAAACTTATGTAAATAAATAGGAAATATATAAATACCTATGTACAACCTAGAGGCTGATTCACGTCCTAATCTCATACCACAACAGTAAAGAGCTGCGTCCCTTTCTTGGACAATACGCTGACAATAAATGAATCCCATACCTGCCAGTAAATGAAAACGTGTGAAACTAAGCCTATACTTGAAAGAGAAACTAACAATCTACCCTATATATTTTCTTCCTTGCAGCTGTCTGGACATTAACATCACCACGTCCTTTGAATTAAAATAGTACATGACGCAGTATGTTTGAAAGAATAGCCTACCCCTAAACTAGCTTTTGGCAACACAGAGCAGACCTACCATCTAGCTTAAGCACTTACACCTCCACGCTGAGACCAAACAAATCGTACCTACCCAAGCTGGTCTCGTTCTTTTTCCATGCAAAATTTCTTTTCTTCTTTACTATTGCAGGGATTAGAAAACTCATAACCATCAAAAGAGATCAACCTGTAAACTCATACAACCATGTGCCTACGTTGAAAATTAATTAAGCTACCTATAACCCTATTCATGTCTGTTCCTTGGCACTCAAGGCAACCACATGCCTAAGAAACTGTACAGTAATGCTACCCTAAAGTCTACTACTTGAGTGCCAAGGCAACGAATACTATAAAAACACTCACCGTTTCTTTTTCCTTCAGCGAGCCCTCAGTTTAAGTTTAGTGGCAAAACAAAACAGAAAATAAAACTATAAAATACGAAATATATATATATATATATATATCCAAACATATATAGAAGCCCTACGGTGGAGAGCTTCAACGTCGGAACCAGCTATGCTATTCAAGGATTGTCGAACTCAAACAGTGGCTAGGGCAAGGGGATCCGCGATGTAAGGGAAGACCGGAGACAGTGCCAAGGTTACTGTGAGTGTCCTTACAGCAAGGTGCTAGTGCACATATACTGGTTTCAGTTGTGAACGTAAAGGGGAGGCTTGCGAATGAGTGGACTTGCGTTGCATGAAAATTGAGGGGTATGGGATGGAAAAGTATAAATATGAAGAAGTGTTGTACATGTCTTGGACGTAAAGAGAGAGCAGGCGTTACAGGAGGGGTGCATGTATGTAAAAAGGAGTGTTAAGGGTAGATGGGCGGAGTGGGCATGAAAACGTGAAGTCCAGGCGTGAAAGTCTTGATAGTGCGTGTGTTGTCATGGATGTGAACGGTGGTGCGGATGTGAGTTGAAGTGGGTTGCACGCTGAGGTTGTTTGTGGGGTTGATTTCAGTGCAGCAACGTTTACATGTGGGAGATTAACAGTGTGTTGTCGGTAGAGTTGTTGGCTTGTAAAATGAGGCGAACTCGTTGGTAAAGAGAAGTGGATGGATACTTTCAGTTTGGAGTTTTGATAATGAAGGGCTTTTGCGTCAACCGCATGGAGCATTGATTTAGGGGCGACACACAGTTGTGATGAGGTGCAGAAGGGAAAAATGGCGTTGGATCTTTGTTTTATCAGATGCTGGTTTCATGCGTGGACTGACGTGAATCAACCGACGCAAATCGTTTTTAACGGTTAACGTGCCAAGGTGAGTAAATTCACTAACTTCGTTTTATTTAAAATATTTTATTTATATTTTAAATAATGGTTGAATGCTGTGTGATGATTGTTTAGACAGATTATGGTTAAATTGGTTGAAATAGTATATATCGTTGCATATGTAACCATCACCGGTTGGATATTGATTCCATCAGTATGGAATCAGTGATAATTGTTTGACTAACATCTGTGGATGCGGAAATCGGTTGGAGGAACTCAACCGGATTCCTAAATATTTAGATGTACTGGTTGTGCGCTGTTTGAACCGTGTTGAATGGAAATTTAATGTTATGTTGATTTGGTAAGTAAACGATATCAGCGACAGTCAACCATAAACCCATTTTGTTAAGAAATTGGTTGACTGTCAGACAAATCAACGAAGGCAATTATAAAAAATTATATTTTTATAATTAAAGCGAGGTTTAAATTATAATAGAAATTCTATTATAAACTGGTATTGAGTTGTATTGAGATGTTTTATTGAATTGGGTATCATAATACGAATAAGAAGTAAATTGCCAAAAAGACAAAGAACGTGATCGAGTTTAGATAAGAGAAGTCTAAAGAGAAATGTTTAAGGAAGATGGAGTGAAGGGTTAATGACCAATGTAAATAATTTTGAACCGAGTTTTCAAATAAGGATATGACATCATAAAATCATATTTAAAATATGTCAAGATTTTTGTAACGGAAATAAAAGCCAAGATTTTTGTAACGGAAATAAATGTCAAAGATTTTTGTAACGGAAATAAATGCCAAGATTTTTGTAACGGAAAAAGATATCAAGACTTTTGTAACGGAAAGAGGCGTTGAGATTAATTATAAAGTGGAGTATAATAGCATATTGCAAGTCTGTGAACTATAGCGATAAAATAACGTTGTTGAGGTTTAGGCGTGACTGTTGTGTCGAGATTAGTTAAAAATGGGAATATTACAGCGTATGACAAGTTTTGAACTATAACGTTAAAGTAACGCGGTTGGCCAAGCTTAAGCGTGATTTTTGTATATAGCATTACTCCCTAGGGAATAAAGACAGTTGGTTTGAATCTACTTATTCTAAAGAAATAAGTGACGATGTTTTGCCCAAAGAAAATATAGGAGTATTATGTTGGGTGGGGAACAAAGACGAATATAGGTTCATAATAACTGGAAACGTTCTCCAAGAGATGCAAATGGCTAAACGAGTCTTGGAATATATCTGGGAAGATATGGAAAATTAGGGAAGTGATATTAAATAAAAAGGGGCTAGTGATTGTGTGATGCTCGTTATACATTTGAATGGATGTTTGTTTTTACTTCGATAGTTAAATAACCGACTATCGAAGTGTTTTGACCATCGTTGTCAATACGGGGAGACCGGTTGGATATATTATCCGAGAACCACTCCGTATAGGCAAAAACGCTGCGTATTCGATTATGCTGAAGAAAATTGAAGACGGAGTGAAATGCAAGGGTCGTCCTGTTTCAGAATGGTGGTTTCTGTTTGTCCTGTCCCAGGACAACTTGTATGGACGAATGTCTGACAAAGTATTCCTAACGGATCACATAAGACGATCTTTTCAAGATGATACGTCTGGTGGCGGAGGAATTCGTTTCTCTTAGCTTTTATGCCCGTATTATCTTTGAGGAGGTTAACTAGTGATTTGACGGGTTTGACAATGTGGCATTCAAAGTGTATGGTGGCCAGATGTTCTAAAAGGTAAACGTAGCCTCAAGCTTCACAGCCGGGAAATGACAAAAATCGGGCAGGCAGCATGGCTATGTGGGTCGCTCCCATTAGGATGTATAATCACCTATCTAGAGAAATTCCTTTTGTTTCTAAATCTATCGATTCTGCCCATTCGGGAACGGTGGTTTGAGCCCAACCGTTGGTGATATACATTCGATACACTCAAGCGAAATGAGTGGTCGGTCATGTGTGGGCCGGGTTGCAAGACGTTCTTGTTGAACCCAGATGTATTCGCCTCTAGAGATACATCATCGGAAGGTGGTCCCATACCTTGTCATAGTTGGAATCCAATCTCCAATAAGCGCCCTGCGGTTTTTGATTTTATATTATATATGTAGAGCGTGAGATGCAAGCGTTCTGCTATTTGGTTATTTACTTGATTAGACATTATTATAATATCACTGGATTTTGATATCACAATGTTTCGGGTTATAGTAAGGTAAAAACCGTCCATGTTTATGTGTGGGCTGGTCTTACTATTATCCTTTTTGTTCCAAAAGAGGATTTTCAAAGTTAAGCCATATGGTTGGAATTTACTCACACCAGTCCCATGACTGACCCAGAGTTTATTTTGTTTGTTTTCCCTAAACTCTTGGGTGCCTAAATTTGTATGAGCAGACAAGTGTTTCAGGCTTTTACAGATACGCTTGAAGGAGCTAAAAGCAGAAGGCTTCACCGTTAGAGACTATTTCCGCTGTGATATGATGTATTGTACTCTGATAATGGTATGTATATACAATACAGCTTTGTATTTCAAAGTTATGTTATATAATATATTTTATTCGTTCCGCTGTGAGATTCGTGTTTACTCTGATTATGTTCAGCTGTGTTCTTCTTCTTCTCCTATTCTATTAGTTCTATCTTTTCTATCTCATCCTCTAACTTCTTCCTATTAATGGTCCGGTGTTTTCGATGTCTGAACAGTCGACGCTGGGTTTTGTGTCGATTTTCGGAGTCGAAAACCCCTGGGTCGTTACAATATTGCTCCAAGAACATGTTACCCAAACTCTACGTTTTGGGTATCAGCTAAAGAAATTACTTAACACAAGATGAAAGAATCGAAAAACACAAAACCACAAAATTCTCAAGAATAACAGAAATCACTAGAATCATTGAAAACACATGAATCACAGAAATCACAAGGATCACTAAGACCACATGAATAACTAGAATCACAAGAATCACTGAAATCACCAAATAAACACCAATACTTCGATAGCTCAAAGATATATATATAATGGTGGTCATTACGAAAATAGTGAAATCATAAATAACACATACACACAAACAACATGAAGCCGATCCGCACAGACTATAATGACCTCGACAAGCTCGCTAACACCTCCCCAAGCAGTTTCGCCTTAACAGCAAGGTCGCTGACACCTACGCTAGCAGTTTTGTGAGCCACGGAAAAGTTGTTGACACCTTCGGAATCAATTTCACCTTAACGGCAAGGTTGCTGACACCTCCCCAATTAGTTTTTGCGATCATGACATGGCCGCCTACACCTTCCACAAGCAGTTTTTCCTTAAAAGACAAGGTCTCTGAATCCTCTCCAGGAGGTTTTGTCATTTATCCATAGAATGTGTCAGACTCTCACATAGTATCCCTAATAGAGAAACTCATGCGTCTGGTACCACACGCTCTCTCTGTCGGTTACACCACACAAGTCATCTTCACATTAGAAAACGCATTAAAGCTAGAAAACATACAGAAAAACATGAAACACAAGAGAATACAAAAAGTAAGTCTATGATAAAATGAGTCTAGAATTAACCGTTCTCATATACCTTCGTATCTCATATCACAAGGTTTACAATATCGTTTAATAACAATCGCGCCTCTCGAAGGGGGGTGCAAAGTGTGTGGTTATATATATATATATATATATATATATATACTAGGTTTTCGAAACGAATATATAAACATTTCGAAAATCCTTGATTTTGCAAATCCTTTTATATAATAAGAAACATACCTATTAATGATTGTTTATAATATTGAAAATTATTTTCTTAAAATAACTCTTATTTATATTTAAAACCTCCTTTAAAATGGTTTTATAAAACACGTGTCCATGTACACAAAATCTCCGAAAAAAACTCGTGAAACTAACACATAGAAATCAAACTCGAAAGTTCACCAAACTCAAATTATAGGTTGGTGACAATTTAGTATTTCCCATTATAAGAGTAAGACAAAATAAAACTCAAGAACCATGGCTTAAAAATAGATCAAGAGAAGAATGACAACACCTAAGGAAAGTCACATAAATCAACATTAAGTCAAAAAAATGTACACATAAGTCAATTCTGATTACAACTTCCAAATATGTTTAGAATGATCAAACGACCTCGAAATGGTCCGAAGGATGATAGGCACAAACTATAATAATATGTATTTTTATTAGAAAAAGAATCACTCAATTCCGATTTGATATGAAAAAATATGACGTCCCAAACTTGGACTCATGCCATGTTGAATTCTGGCCTGGTCCGAAACCTTCTCCAGGTCCAACTTTGAGACATGGTTTGAACGACCAAACGACCTTGGATTGGTCTGAAAATTATAGGAATGGAAACAAAATTTAAAACTTTACAATGCAAAAAGAAGCATGTTGATCGGATCAATATTGAAGGAGATACAGTGCCTTGAAGGTGGACCTGAGCATTGTTATCACCTAGCAACCAAAAAAATTGCTTATGCAATTTAATATCGCATCATATGTAGGCCCATATATGGTGTGTGTAGACCCATGGGTTGACACAACCATTGCTCGGGTCGACACATGCGTCAACCCAACATACGGGAGTTCAACAGGCCATAAATTGACTCAGGTTGCAGCTTCGACATCAATTTCTAGATAGCAATTGGAGCCAGAACAAGATGAAACTTTGAAAGCTCATAAATCAAAAACCCTAATTTGCACTACATTAAGAATTACCTGATTTAATCTTGGACTGACTAAATTATGAAAGCTCAAAGTAGCACCTTTGCGTTGTTTTAAATAGTCAGAGAAAACAACGGACAAAAGTACAGGTTTACTGCGAACAACAACCCGAGTTCTAACAGATAAAATCCAAAACTATGTAAAATAGAAAGTGTGAGTCTACTGACTCACCCGAGCTTGGAGTTGGAGGGGTTTCAAGCTTATAGGAGATGAATTTGAGCTTCTGCAATCCAATGAAAGGTGCAGCTAAGGCATGTAGGAACAAATCTTACTGTAATATTTTATTCCTTGATTTCCCGAACAGGAAATTGAATCTCTTGCTTAGATTAGATTTAACCGATGAATGGACGACTAGCTAGCTTCTAATAATGTTTGATTTGGAGCATTCATGGGTTTTTTATGAAAGGAGGAGGAGGAGTGGACTGTCATTGATTCTCTCAGGCAAGCTTCAGGAAGGAGGAAAATGAAAAGGAGCCTTAACAGAAAAATGTATTTATACCAACTCTTGCCCCTTCTCTAGAGAAATACATGGGCTTTGGTTTAAATCCGAACCCAAATAACTAAAGTGTTACAAATTAATGAGTTAGCCTACAATCCAATATACATAAGTTTTCACCTTTCAACACAAAATTCCAATTCATGACGCACTTCAACATTGTTTAATTCTTACAAAATATAGTATACATATGTTACAATATTTTCGAAACCATTTCAACACCAATTTTAACACAAAGTATTAATGTAACCATGTTTGTCAAAATAATTATTTTACCTTTAAAACATATTTATATTTTGCAAACATAGTAACGCACTTCACTGATTTAAACAAATTAAATCAATGGAATTACATAAAACATTTCATATGCTCAAATATTGATTCACAATCAATATTTGTACTTTATACTTAAAAGTAATCCAATTAATTTATCAATATTGTTTCCAAAGCCAAAAATACACTTTTAACAACAATCTACAGTTATTTTTCATCTTGACAAAAATTCAACATTATATTTTATTATTTTAAAATTTTAGATGTTGTTACCGAACATAGTTTAGAACACAAATCCCCAATTTATTTTTGTCATGGAAGACAACTTACATTTTCGTACACAAATTCGCAATTTATAAATTGTCCCATTTTAAAAAATTAACATCTATATAGAAAATATATTTCTACTTAAATATTGATTGCTAATAAATATTGTATATTTTCAATATTCATCCAAATCATCAAATTATAAAATGCAATCACAATTTGAAATAAATTCCTTATCATAAAAAAGATATTTATTTTATTCCAAAACACACAGATTCTGAAAACCACAAACTCTCTATCACCATGTGTTAAAATACCATACGATTAAGCTCATAAATTTGTATTTTATTTACTTAGTTTTAAAATATAGAAAACTTACTAGAGTTTGTTTATTCCGGATTGTTACCGTACCATCCCACAAGAGAGATTCACATCTGCTATTAGTCTATACCTTGTTATTATTTTCCAATTCGTTCTAAAATCACAAATCCCTTCCCCGATAATCGAATAAGCGAATCTATTAGCCTCCATTTTGGTTCATTTCCAAATCCTTCCAATAATCAAATTATAATAATTGAGTTTATCCTCCACCAGTCTGTCACCTCGTTCTTCGTATGTTGATACCTGCCTCGTCTGTTTAACCAATGGTGAAAGCAAGCAGGAAGAGGGAAAACCTGAGTTTATTTAGATGGTTGTCATTGACACTCCAACTATTGTTAAGGGGGGGAGGGGTTCAATTTTTAAAAACACTCCACTCTTTGAAAAATTGTTAAGGGACTACACAAACATATTATTTCATAATACTCAATATTCTCGGATTGCCCCTTCAAATTATATTAAAAAAACTTATTCGACAAGGAAAACCGAATTAAAATAAGCAGTTTGTTACCATTGCATCAAATGCAGCACGTAATCAATTATGTATATATTCGACAATGATATGCCAAAAATTAATAATCGTTTCGGTGCATTGCCTTCATAATTATAAAATTCGGTAAATTTATGTCGACCAAAAAAAATAGTTCGATTAAATTCCTCTGAAAACGCTTATTTTAAAAAAATCGATATATACGAATTCAAAAAAAATTACTATGGCTCTTGCAATATTTGTTAAGGTAAAATTACCTTTATTTGTTAAGGGGTTAAATGGGTAATAATGTAAAATTACCTATATTTGTTAAGGGACTGCTTTCCTTATTGGTATTCCCCTTAACAATTTTTGAAAAAATAAAAAATTTGCTCCCCCTTAACATTAACAATACCCTTATTTTATTTTGTGTAGAGGCCCAACCCACAGCTAGTCTAGAGAGACAACGGACTGGGGCAATGAATGGAGAGGGGCAACTAAAAAAGAAAGGGGATTGTTAAAGGGACTCCACTTTTGGTTAAGGGGTGAACATTTTTAAGGGGACTCCACCTTAAAAAAAATTGTTAAGGGAGGGTTTGGTTTTTTTATTTAAAGTAAGCATGGACTAGACTGCCCCTCGTAACCTTAATTAATTAGACATGCAATGATTAGCTATATTTTAATTTGTTAATTACTTCTCATAATTTCAGGCTGAGTTTTAGAAATGTTTGGTACTGACTTTCTTTGGATACTTGCGTAGAATCGTCTATGCTATTTATATCATTATAAAATATAAGGTGCATGCAACTATATTTTTTTTCTCTATTATATATTTATTTATATATATGAGTGATAAAAGCATGATTAAACTGGAAAACTGAGATTATTTAAACTTTGTTTGAATCAGGGAGAGTTGAAGGAGGTGGATCTTCATTTGATTGTTATTTCTTTTTATTTTCCTTTTAAGTTGAATTATAGAAGGTCAGTGTATATTGTTTCGAAATTTATTTTGCAATTTGCAGGGTTAATTATTCATGTATCTTATTAGATCAAGAAATGTTAACAAACGATGGTCTAACTTATGCTTAAGTGTATGAATTCATGCAAATGTGGTCTGACTTATGCTTAAGTATTTAAATTTATATAGTTATTTGTAGGTGTGCATTATTTTTCTCTGTTAGGAGGGATTATATGTTATGTATTTGTGTGTATATGGGTGATGCTGTTGTGAGTTCATGTGTATGTATATGTGCAGGTATAAGAGGATCATAGGAATAGTTCTGGAATTTTTAATTATATGGTTAAGGGGGTTAGCTTATTTTATCTCCCCTTAACAATTCATCAAAAATTGGAAAATTGTCTCTTTTGACAATCCCCAAAAGAAAATAGAACGAAAAAAGAAAACGCGATTTCTGCTTCGCCTCCCATCTCTTAATCGTCAGCTTACTTCGCTTCCCATCAAAGTCATCGTGGTTCGCTCTCAATCACAGGGATTTAGCTCCACTGATTAATCTACTCTGATCCATCGATTGCAGCCCTCAAATCAGCAAACCTAATTTCGGATTTAGAGAATACCCTTAAATCAGAAACAAAAATGTAAGTTTGATTTCCTTTTCCCGATGATTGGTTAGACTGCTAGAGTATTCTCTTTGACTGAAATATGTTTTAATGGAATGTCTGATTTCCTGTATTTATTAGTTCAGATTGAATAAGTACATCTATTTTAAAATATATTTGTTGGTCTGCTCTCTTTGACTGAAGTATGTTGGTCTACTTTTTACATTTTTTTCATAAATTATGAAAAATATGAATAGGTTGTTTTTAGATTTTTGATGTATTAATAATATATTGTACCATAAATTGGGCTAGGAATCGGAAAAAAAAGTTGAGATATCAAAATAGAATGAAAAAAGACGTAGATGTGAAGAAGGGTGCGTTCGCAGCTAAAATTTAGCACGCTTGGAAATTTACTGGCGTTCGACGCCAACAAGCTTTCCCTCGTTCAGATATCATGATTTGCCAATGCTGGAAATTGAACCTTTGGCGTCGGACGAAAAGTAATTAAAATGTATAAACTGGTTCATTAATGAAAACATACTTAGCTCAGTTGGTACATACACATGTTTTGCTCTAGAGAGACCAAGGATCAAGTCCCACATACACCAATCTTTTTTAGTGATTTTTTGTACACTGTTTATTAATGCTTAATGCCTATTGTAAACTATTTGTTAATGTTTAATGTCAATTTTTAATTTTTTCTAGTTGTACACTTTTAATGCTTAATGCTGTTATAATTTATTCGCATTGATTATATTATTGTTTAAAATAGTTTCAACCCATTCGCTAATTAGATTTAACGGTCTAATTAAAAATCAATATTTAATTACTTCATAACAATTAATTGAATAATTAAATAACCCGCTCAAATGCCCCGCTAAATACCCCGTTCGTACCTAAAAACACATTCTCGTTCGCTACAGTACCATGCTCAAATACCCCGCTCAAATGCCTCATTTCCATTGGTTAAGAACGCACCCGAAGCAATATCAATGGTTGGTTCGATTTCAAATTTATTTCAAGAAAAAAGAAGTCTGAGTTCAAATTCAAGTCAAATTGATGAAGTGAATCAGGAGCATGAAAATGTTGGTTTTAGTATTGATGTCCATGAGGATCCTATAAATGAAAGTATTGAAGTAGAAATTGATGGTCTTATAGAAGTTATAGAAGGGCATGATGAAGATACAAATGATCATCTCAGTGATGAAACTGTTCGCGATGTAACTACGATTGATCTTGAAAAGGATGTTGATGTTAATGAAGATCGGGGATTATGGGGAAAAATTACTAATGCGAAAAGAATAATGTTAGTGCTGCGTGGTCTAATAAAAATCTTGAATGACAATGATGTGTTTCCAAAAAACACTTTTAATGGTAGACATTTTTCTTCTAGACATTATATTGGTGGTTATCCGCGTGGAGAAGAACACGAAAGAAAATTGCTTGTGTATTCAATTGAACGTGACAAGATTTTTTGTTCTTGTTGTAAGTTATTTAACAGTACACAAAGACCATCCCAGTTGGCTGGAAAAGGGATCAATGATTGGCATAATTTGCCTAGGAAACTAAGAGAGCACGATGGTAATCCATTGCACAATGAAAATGTTATAAAATGGGTTGATTTGCATAGAGGACTTTAACAAAAGGCGACAATCGATAAATCAATGGAAATTCAAATTGATCAAGAGAAGCAACATTGGTAGAAAATACATGCACGTATAATTGGTGTTGTCAAGATACTTGCACTAAATAATTTACCATTTCATGGATCAAATGAGAAGATCTATGGAAAAAAATAATGGATTTTTTTTCAAATTATTGAATTTATTGTTGATTTTGATCCAATTATGGAAGATCATCTAAGACGTGCTGTAAATAATGAAATCAACAATCATTATCTTAGGCACAAAATTCAAAATGAGTTAATAGGTTTGTTAGCCACAATAAAGAGCAAGACGTTTGTGGTAAAGAATTGCTTTTTGAGCTTCAACGACTAAAAAGAATTATACCATCCAAAGTAGTTACATCAATTGATATACTTAACTTCTTGAGATCTTATTGGGATAAGTGAATTTCCTAAAGTTTGGATTGCATATTGAATTTTATTAACTATTCTCGTTACGGTTGCTTCAGCGGAAAGAAGTTTCTCAAAATTGAAATTGATGAGGACATACCTTCGGACTACTATATTGCAAGAAAGACTAAGAGGCCTAGCCATGATTTCAATTGAAAACGAGTATTTAGATAAGCTTGACATTAAAGACGTAATAGACGAGTTTGCTCCAAAGAATGCAAGAAGAAGTTGTTTTCGTTAATGTGTATTAATAGGATCCTGATGTTATATTTATTTTTTTGATTTTGTGGCTTGTAGTCAAAATGACTTAGTTAATCAACATTTTGTGATGATTGTTAAATTTTATAAAGAAATTACATTTTGGGTGTATTTTTCCATGCACTTATTATTTTCAATGCATTTCTTTTCCTTGGCGATGTTTTCAGGTAAACCATTGCTAATCTTTTCGTTGTTCAGAGTGTTTTATGTTTCCCTATTGGTACCGCTATCTAGTACATTTGAATGATATTTGTTTGTGGTTTTCTAGGAATCTATCATTAGAGCTGTGCATAATTGCAAATATACAAGCATCTAGTGGAGAATATTCTCCAAACTAAAAAAAGTAAACAAATTCTTTCTAGTGTATGTACATATATATGAAGAGGTTGTTCCTTCCATTGCATATTGGGTTTTAGTTGGAAATTGGAATGGTAGTTCATTTGAATTGTACTAGAGCTAGGGTCAGCAATATTTCTTTAATAGCTGCATAAACGATTGCATCACTCAGAATAATTGTTAATGTGAGAGGGCATGTTGTTGGAGTTTAATTGCACAAAAAGCTAAAAAGTTCCTATATATTGAGCATTTCATAGTTGCTGGAGAAGTTTTATTCTGATAGTAGGCATTCCTTCTGTTATCAGAGTGACAATAAGTCCCATCTAGTGTGCCAAAAAAAGATGGCAACTTCCCTTGAAATCTGTACAGTCGTAGAATTTTAATTTAACATGGCTTTTTTCACTTTCTTTTCAGGCTGTGGATATGATGAACAATGAACTGAAACCATTTCAACCTTCTCATCCGCAAGTTCTCAAGGAGTTGGTTTCAACACTTAATCTTCCTGCCAGGTATTAATTTTTTGTGTTATACGTTTTTTTTTCTTTTTGATTGAACCAAGGGCAATAAAAACAAGCATAATACTTGTTCGACTGGGGCATCGAATACCATCGGACCAGCCCTATTTTAGATTGTGTTTATTGCTAACTGCATTGTTTATCTTCATTCATTGCAAATTATTTATTTATTTTGTACGCAAATCATCATACTCTGTATAAATGAGGTCCAATGCATAATTATACTGTAAATATGCATAATTATACTGTAATTTCACTATCGGACGATAATAAAACTACAAAAAATTATGCATAATTATACTGTAAATTTTGTTCTTTTCTAATGGAAGCAAATTACTCTGTCATGTACATGATTATACTTTCTGCTTTTTGTGAAGAGTTAAAGATTTGACTAGACGCGAGGTGGCTCTTTTTTCTATAGTTTGGACATCTCCAACGTAGACCGCATGATGCTTTTGTACGCGGTGGAATTATAGGCCGCGCCGAAGGCCCAAAGAGAGGTAGGGGTCGACCTAAAATGACTTGGGAGAGATAGTAAAAAGAGATTTAAGAAATTGGAGTATATCTGAAGAGTAGTATCAAACAGGAGTGCATAGAACTTAGCAATCCATGTACCAGAACCTTAGGTTTTTCGGGTTTTTTTTTTGCCACATTACAACTACTTTTTTAATCTGTTTAATTATTTTAAACTTTATTTTACTTTTTTTGAAGCTTTTAACCTTTTTTTTTGGTTCCATCTCTAGCGAACCCCAACTTGTTTGGGATTTATGGCTTAGTTGTTGTTGTTTCATTATAGTTGCTTCTTGTTGTTGCACGTTCCTTCTTGATAGTTTCTAATGAACTCTACTTGCATCTTACAAGTGTTATTTTTATGTATAGGGTTGATTACTTGGTTAGGGTTTTCTTTGTCTCGGTTCCTAAAGAAGATAGGGAGAATCGACTAAAATTGAAGTGCCAGAATAGAAAGGAGCCTGCTGCACTTTAAACATTAACGCACTAACTTTGAGAGATCAATTACTCAACATTTATAATAAATTATAGCACCATTGGTCCATTATGTAAGGCATTACTGATTTATTATCTAACCGATTTAATGTTGCTTAATCGAACACTGCAGGCTATTTCTGTAGCTCCAAGAGCAACAACAACTGTTTATCCTAGCATGGATTATGTTGCAAAGCAAGCTCAGGTAAGTGCTAGCTACAAATTTAAATTGCATTGTATGTGAATGATGAAGCTTAAAATGCTTGACCAACAACAATTATTCTTTAGTAGTATAAAAGAGTCATGTTCACATTGAAACAATGTGCATTTAACATGCCAGGGGTTCGAATGGGAAGATTGTTTGCAACACATTCTATACAACATACATAATTTAACTTGCTAATTCATATTTCCAGTAGAAAACATCTATCCATGATAAGTAAAGATATAAAAAATGATTATTTTTTATAGTGGTTGGAAAATGATTTCTTTACATATATGCTACTACATAATTAAGCAAATTGGTGCGTTTTAAACCCTGTCTTACATGCACCATGATTCACTTTAAATAACATTGCTAATTGTCAAGTTGTACACATATACATTCAGTGTACATATATGTCTATTTGCATTTGTTTGTGTCAATTATATTAGTTTATCATGACAAGAAGCTACTTTGTACTTATCCCAAACCTTAAAGATTGTGTTGTGTCAACTCTTCTGAATCAAAGAGTTTAATTACATATCATAACCAAGATTTAGTGCTAATCTTTATTTTTTTTAAATTAATGCTCAACTACCTGGCCATTTTTGTGTTAGTATCATCAATAAGCAGTTAAGTTTATAGGTTGTATATTATGCAAACTATAGCAGCAAAACCAAAAAAAAATCATGAGACAAATAAACATGCCATTGGAGTTGTTAATTTGTGATCCGAAATTCTCATTAGAATGGGTCCAGCTGATGTCACCGTAAAGGATCTTATCTAGATCCTTAATTTACTCTCATGATTGAGATATTTTCAGCAACCTCATTTAAAGGATAAAGGAGATCCTTAATTTACTCTCATGATTGAGATATTTTCAGCAACCTAATTTAAAGGAGAAAGGAGATCCTTAATTTACTCTCATGATTGAGATATTTTCAGCAACCTCATTTAAAGGATAAAGGAGATCCTTAATTTACTCTCATGAATGAGATATTTTTAGCAACCTCATTTAAAGGATAAAGGAGATCCTTAATTTTCTCTTTCTCTCCTTATTTGGCTGCATGAAAGTAGAATATAAATTTGGATTGCTATGGTTTGTATGTAAGCAGCTTGTAAAACTCCATCAATTAATTAATAAAGTTTGCCTTTTCTCCCGTGGTTTTTTTCCCGAAAAGGATTTTTCCACGTTAAATCTTGTGTGTGATTATATGTTTGCTTGCTTCATTGATCATTTATTTATTAACAAGTGATATCAGAACACTGGTTCGTTCAGCATGGCGTCGTTAAAGTATGATCTTCCGCTATTGGATCGGAACACTCGATTCTCATTGTGGCAAGTGAAGATGTGGGCGTTGCTCGCACAAGCTAATTATGATGATGCATTGGATGGATTCGGGAACAAGAGATTTGAACTATGGACAGATGATGAGAAGAGAAAGGATCGGAAGGCTTTGTCACAAATTCAGCTTCATCTACACAATAATATTTTGCAAGAAGTTTTGAACGAGAAGACAGCTGCTTCTCTTTGGCTGAAACTGGAGTCAATTTGCATAACCAAGGATCTCACAATAAGATGCATCTCAAACAAAAGTTGTTTATGCACAAATTGCAAGAGGGAGGTAATTTGCTCGACCATGTTTCTGATTTTAAAGAGATTGTTTCTGACTTGGCTGCAATGGAAGTCAAATAGGATGATGAAGATTTGGGTTTAATTCTTTAATGTTCTCTGCCCAGTTCTTACTCAAATTTTAGAGATACCATATTATATAGTCATGATACTCTCACTCTAAATGACGTTTATGAAGCCTTGCACGCCAAGCGGAAAATGAAACAACTGGTGTCTTCAAATGGATCAAGCTCTCAAGCCGAAAGTTTGTTCGTTCGTGGCAGGACAAAGGAGAAAAATTCAAATAATGGATCTCGAGGTAAAAGTTCCAATGCCTATAAAGGTCGATCTAAATCTAAAGGCAAATACAAGTCTTGCAAATATTGTAAGAGGGATGGACATGAAATATCTGAATGTTATAAGCTTGCAGAATAAGGAAAAGAGAAATGGCACATACAAACCAAAGGATAACAAAGAAGATGAAGTTAATGCCAATTGTGCTCGTAATGATAGTTTTGACAATGAGGTGCTTGTTGTTACCGTGTTTGCTAGATGTGCTGAGATTAAGAATGAATGGATACTTGACACTGCTTGCACTTTCCATATGTGTCCTAATAGAGATTGGTTTACAATCTTAGAACCCACAAATGATGCTGGCTCAGTTTTGATGGGTGATGATTCGGCATGTAAAGTAGCAGGAATTGGTTCTATTCAGATCAAGCTGTTTGATGACGCAATCAGAACTTTAACAGATGTTCGGTTCATTCCCAACATGAAGAGAAATCTGATTTCTTTAAGTGCTCTTGATGACAAAGGGTACAAATATTCAGGTGGAGGTGGTATCCTGATAGTCACAAATGGTTCTCTTATTGTAATGAAGGGAAATTTTAGGCAAACAAATGGCCTTTATTATCTTCAAGGCACTACTGTTTCAGGTAATGCTACCCCTGTTATCTCAAATAATATTTCTGATTGTGATACTGCTAATCTTTGGCATATTCTTCTTGGACATATGAGTGAATTAGGTCTGTCAGAGTTGAACAAGAGAGGACTTCTTGATGGGTACAACGCAGGCAAGCTGAAGTTCTGTGAGCATTGCATTTTTGGCAAGCATAAGAGAGTGAAGTTTTGTAACAACCCGCATTCTACGCATCGGAGGATCGTAGAATATTTATTTCTTTCTCATATGAAGTCGTATGGTCATGTGGCTCTGGGAAACGACTATTGGGGTCATTTCCCATGTTCATGATTTTTGTCAATTTTTAAATGACCATTTTTCCCTTAGCTGATCTTGTTTCGGCCATAACTTTTGATTGGAAAGGAGTTTTGACCTGAAACCACTTCCATTAGATCCGGATGATGGTTTACCTTTCTGTAGAGTGGTCACATGTGAAAAACGGACTTACCGTTTGGGAGATGTGGCTGAAACAAGGTTTAGAAGGTGAAAAACAGCTTAATTGGGCTAAACCGGGTAGTTAACAGCTAGGCCCATAACTCATTTCGGGATTAGGGTTGTGGGGAGGCTGATAGGGTTTGGGAAATCATTTTCATTTCAGTTTTTGAGCCGCCACTTTCATTCTTGAAACCCTAGTAATGGCCTCCACTCTCTAAATCTCTTCAAAACATCTCCAAATCACCTACAACTTGAAGATTGAGATTAGCAACATCAAATCAAGGGAGATCTTCACCAAATCAAGATTAGAGCTGCTGGAACACATTAGAATTCGACCCAAAAAGAGAATCATTTCAGATCTACAGTTTACTTTGTGGAAAAGGTGAGTGATTTGCATTGTTTTTCACTAATTACGGCTAATTATGGTAATTAGCGAAGATTAATGAAATTATGGCTCAGAAAAATCTAGAAAAATTTCTAAAATTCTAAAACATCATTTTATGTCTCTGATATGAATTTGGGTTAATTTCGACTAATTTTGCAAATCCCGGAATTTGGGGGATTAAGGGGTGATTAGTGGAAATTAGCGAATTTATGCATGTTAAAAATCTGGAAAAATATTTATAAATTGCTAAATATTATTTTAGGCCTCTGTTAGAAAATTTGGCTGATTTGGTTAAGTTTTGTTACTCCTATCATCAGATTTGTTTACACGTGATTAAGAGGGATTAAGGGAAAATATGGGGGTTTTGGCTATGTTTGATCCGTTTTAACATACCATATTGTTGTTTTGCTGTTTGTGGATGTTTATACATGTTTCTATGACTGTATGGTATGCTTTATGATTGATTAGAAAAGTTAGAATGGTCGAAAATGCCGTCGTATGGCGTAAACAGTCGCTGGAAGAGTTGTAAAAAAATATGCAGGAAACCGGATCAGATCGCCCCCTTTCTTCTCCGACCCGACCCGATCGCGAGCATGCATTCACGAGCCACCTCATGTTGAGGGCCATGAATTGATCCAGAGGCCATTACGATCCGATCGTGAAGGACCATCGCGAAGCGCCACGAGAGAAGGAGCCACGAACCAGTGGGGTATCACGACCCGAACCCGTGCAGTTGCCTCGACCCGATCCGATGGAAGGACTCGACCCGAACCGCTTCAGAAGCCCACAAGCTGATGGCCAGGGGATCGCGACCTGGAGAACATGACCCGATCCGATAGGCGATCACGAACCGATCCGGATGGAGGAAGAAGACGAGTCGTGCCTATATGATGATCACGAACTGAATGAAGACCGATCCGGAGATGACGACCAAAACCCGAGATGCAAAGGTAGTCCAAATGGAAGTTAGAGCTCAGGATCCAGATGGGAACCAATGAGTTCACTTCATGATTGGGCTTTGCTGCGGGACGTGTGCAAAGGGGTTGTCGGTATTCATAACTTTGGTTCACCACTGAGAGACCGATAGTGGGCTTGTAGTGATAGTTGTACGGGATCAGATTCCGTCATGGCCCAAAGGATTAGGTGACCGAAGTAGTGGATATCGTATACTTTATGCACCGAGTGAGAGATGTGAGGATGGTTGTTATGCTTGATTGTTTGACATCACTATGACATGCACATACCCCACCCCCGTTACCTTTACACTATTTGAAATGGCACCTTAGAGTGTTGTACAGTATGTAGTGCTAACTCTTTGGTTGCAGGTTCAGGTATGGTTTAGTATACCTGTTATTGTTCTGTTTAGATGCTTATCGCTCATACTAGACCTTTTGTCTGACCCAGAGTTTTATGTCTCTTCTTATTACTCTGGGTGCTCACACGAGCAGACTAGAGACAGGTTAGCTGGTGATGCGCGAGTAGCTGATTCGGAGGCGAGCAGGAGGCTTCCACGTATGATATATAGATATTCTTCCTGTGTCGTTGGTGGTCGCTACTTGGGCATTAGTAGTGTACCTCCTTTATCTTGCTTTTGCTTTTTGAGACAGTTTGAAAAGTTGTAATAATGTTGGCTTTGGATCATAAGCTGTATTTGGATTTTCCGCTGCTACGTTGGTTTATTTTCAACTTATGCACTGTCTCACCTGTTTTATGTCAAGTATGTTGTTATTATATTTTATCCTATGCGCTGTGAGACATTCTACATGTTCCTTGTTAGTTCATTTTTTTCTTTCCTTTCCTTCTGACGACCGTCCCGTGCTAACTGGACATGTGTACAGCGCACCATTGGAGTAAATGTCGGTTGGTGCGGGGCGGGCCGTCACATTTGGTATCAGAGCTCTAGGTTGCGTAGTTAACCTAGGGAAAGACACCAGGGAGAGATAGTACGTATATGAGAGCGCGTATTTGTGATTATTTTGGTTTTCAAAAGCTATATCTATATATATTATTAGTATAGCTAAGGATGAAGTCGTACTGCACTGGCACCACTATGGAGATGGTTAATCGTTTTCTCTTTACAGATTGAACGATGAGCCGAAATTTGAGAGGTGCTGGTAGAGGAGCTAATAATGGGAATGCTCCTGACATGAGGACTATGTTCACTAACCTCATGAGAGAGATTCTTAGGGATGCTCGGGGAGCCGTTCCTAATGCTGCTAATGGTGGTGGTGCAGTAGTGCAGGCGCCTAGGGCCGATTTTGCTAAGTTGTGCAAGGATTACACTAACCTTGGTGGAAAGCCGTTCCATGGAACGGAGTCGGCCACGGATGTTCAGGATTGGTTGGATAGCTGTGATCGTATCTTCGAAGACTTGGATATCGAGGATGTGGTGAAGGGAAGGCTAGCGTCTCGTCAGCTGCAAGGGCGAGCGATGAATTGGTGGAATGCTATTAAGACAGCTACTCCAGAGGATCAAGTTACTTGGAATCAGTTTAAGACTCGCTTTTGTGATAAGTTTATTCCAGCTGCTCATAAATCAGAATTGTTCAGGAAGTTCTTGGAGCTTAAGCAGAATGGTAGGGCAGTCTCGGAGTACATCGCAGAATTCGATACTTTATCGAAATATGGATTGTCCCTTATCGATACGGTCGAAAAGAAGAACGAAAAGTTCATAACTGGCTTGGATGGGTACTTGGGGGAAAGACTTATAAACCATATCGATGAGACGTTCGAGTCTATTGTAGGAAAGGCATTAAGGTCAAAGAGCCTTTTTCCTAAGTCGAAGACCGAAGTTGCTATTGCATCTAC
Organism: Allium sativum; assembly: GCA_030737875.1. NCBI lineage: Eukaryota > Viridiplantae > Streptophyta > Magnoliopsida > Asparagales > Amaryllidaceae > Allium > Allium sativum. The sequence continues at coordinate 95,025,290 of CM060923.1, forward strand.
AGAGGAGCCAAAGCCGCAAGCAGGCGGTGAAGGCAAGAAGAATTCTCAGAACAAGAGGAAGCAGAACCCGACCAAGGATGGTCAGAATAAGAAAAATAAGAAAGATGGCGAATGCTTTAGTTGTGGCAAGAAGGGCCACTATGCTAGAGATTGTCGAGAAAAGCCTGGGGAAAGGAAGTGCTTTAACTGCGGCCAGGCGGGACATCACAAGGATGATTGCCCACAACCTCTTAGGGAGAAGCAGATTGTGAATGCGTATGCTATCAACGCTGTTCCTTCTTCGTTGAATGCTCCAAGTGCGGTGCAGAAGGGAAAGGGTGTCGTTATAAAAGGTATGCTTTCTATTTAAGATGTTTCTGTTCGGGTATTGTTTGACAAACCCAAGATAGTCGATAGACCTCTAGTTGTGACGAACCCGATTGGTGGTTCGACTAGTTTTGGCATGATTTGTTGTAATGTGGTCTTATCGAGTCATGGATGTATGTTTGTTTGTGTTTGCTTTGTTTAGGCTTTACTGCGTTTAGCATTATTTTGGGGAGTCGATCTACTCCAAAGGAATTGGGTGGTATTAGGTACCTACCTAGTGATGGTGATAGTAACTGGAGTTAAGGAAGCTAAGAGGTTATCGTTGTAATAAGTTCTAGTTGTCTCTGGGAGGCAAATGAGTACTCCAGTGCTAGATTGTTTTGCTAGTATCACCTCACGTGGGTTGTCCGAACTCGGAGGAGATGTTCCTTGGGTGCTTGTCTGATATTGGTTTAGGCCTTTGGGGCTTGTGCTTGGGGAATGTCGATTTCGACTAGGATGGTTTGCGTGAGGGGCAAATAGTTGCTGTGATTTTTCATTGGATGATATCTTGGTTTACTCGAGGAGTGATGGGAAGACGGAACATAATAAGACTGTTCAATGGTATAGACTGCCCAGACTTAGACTCGATAGGGTTATGAGATTGCTCGACTGGGACTCGAGAAAGATGCAAAGTAATGGATTGTTTAGAACCCTATGTTGATGTTCTCTTTGGATAGTAGGACTCTGAAGGAATAGGATGTGTTCGTTGATCATGGAGGATACAACGAAGATTAGGGCGATTCAAGTTGGACTTGAACTCGTAAAAGAAAATGGGTGTTCGTTGATCTTGGAGATGCAACGAATAGGGAGACGACTCACGTTGGGCTGGAGTTTGTCGCTAATGAATAATCAAGACTGGGTCTGAGTTATAGATTGACTCGAGTTGGACTCGAGAAGGCTGCAAGGAATTTGATTCGGCTCGAGTTGGACTCGAGAGGGCAGCAAGAAAATGGATAGATTTGGGTTGGACTCAAGTATTTAGGCGGACTAAAAGCAGGGGTATCTGGGGACGCCCGTTACCTTGGATCCGTTGGACGTGATCTAGTTATCCTTGGAGGATAAATGTACGTTGGACGTACGATAGTCCATAGGGAGGCGGGGCTTCCATTGGCCTGGGATTGGTTGGACCAGTCAAGTAGGCATCGGTGTATGTATGGAGGCTGGGCTTCCATTAGTTATTGATGTTGGTTGGACCAGACATACTAGAATCGACATATTGGGATTGGTTAGACCAGTCATGTAGGTGTCGATGTGTTTATGAATTTAGCAGGTGGTAGGTAGGACTTGTTTGATGGATGTTATGGTTGCTATGTTGTTCCTATTTTTCTTCCCTTGAGTAGACTATCACCTGTAGGGTTCCAGCGATAGGGAACAAAGTGATTGTAGTAGGACTATGAGCCAGTGCAGTAGAGTCGTCATGACTCGAGGGGAAAAGTGGACATGGTAAAGGATTAGTAAGGCTATGAGCCAGTGCAGTGGAGTTGTTATGACTTCATGGGGCAGAGTGGAAATAGCAAAGGACTAGTGGCTATGGATCAATGCAGTGGAGTCGCCATGACTCCATGGGGCAGAGGGATCATAGTAAAGGATTTGGGTGCGGTAATAGTTGCATTGAGTAGGAGACATGCCAGTTTAGGGGTTATGTTTCTAGGATAGAAGCAACTAGAGTATATCGCGAGATATGATTTCAGACCTAAGTATGGATTAGATCCATAAATGTTAGCAAGTTCGACGATTAGATCTATTTTGATTGAATGGATCGGTTCCAGTTAGAGGGACGATCCTAACCTATTGGAAATCATCTCTAGGGTAGAGATGGGTATCGATGGAGAGAGAATGCTAAAGCAAGGATTTGATCGAGAAGGGTGGCTTCGAAAGAATAAGGGACTAGTTGTACCCAACGTAGATGGACTGAGAGATGAAGTGCTTAGAGCATATCATCACCCGAAATTGACTATACATCCCAGTGGTAACAAGATGTATTGAGACATGGAGCAGATCTACTACTGGGAAAGGATAAAGAAAGATGTTGGGAAGTTTATGTCCAAGTGCATGAATTGCCAGTTAACTAAAGCTGAGCAAAAGAAGCCTAGTGGTTTGTCACAACCATTGGAAATAAGTCTCAAATGGATTATATTGATAGTTTACCAAGGACTAGGTCAGGTCATGATGGTATTTGAGTGAATTGTATATTAGAGAACCTTTTTGAGAACTTATATATTGGATTTTGGAGGGTCATGGGATGGCCATTTGTATCTGGTTGAGTTATGGATAATAATAGTTATTAGCCCAGTATTGGTATGGTTCCAATTGAAACTTTGTACGAAAGACCGTGCAAGGCACCATCATGTTGGTTGGAGAGGTAAGTTAGCACCAAGATTTGTTAGTCCATTCCCAGTCCTCGAGCAAGTTGGGAATTTGGCGTATGAAGTAGAGCTACCTGACAAGATGGCGGAAGTTCACAACGTATTTCATGCTTCCCAGTTAAGGAAGTATTTGCATGACGCTAGAAGGACTATTTCACCAGATCAGTTGGACGATATCAAGGATGAACCTGAGGCGGTTGGGAACCGCAAGCCTATGCGTATTGTTGGGAACGATACGAAGCAGCTTCGAAGGAAGGTGGTGAAACTAGTCAAAGTTCAGTGGGGTAAGAATGAGAAAGACTGTACTTGGGAAGCATAGGAGGATGTAAGGAAGAAGTATCCAGAACTCTTTGCCTGGTAAGGTTTTGGTAATGATAGTTTCTTCCCTTGTTAGTAAACCGCATGCTAGGATATGTTTGTTTTGTTTGTTATGCATGTTTGATTGTTTATAAATGACTGGTAGGCATGCGGAATACCCTTGTATGTTTTGGGGTAAGGAATTTCGGGGACGAAATTTCCTAAGGGGGGGGGGGGGGGGGGAGAATGTAACAACCCGCATTCTACGCATCGGAGGATCGTAGAATATTTATTTCTTTCTCATATGAAGTCGTATGGTCATGTGGCTCTGAGAAACGACTATTGGGGTCATTTCCCATGTTCATGATTTTTATCAATTTTTAAATGACCATTTTGCCCTTAGCTGATCTTGTTTCGGCCATAACTTTTGATTGGAAAGGAGTTTTGACCTGAAGCCACTTCCATTAAATCCGGATGATGGTTTACCTTTCCGTAGAGTGGTCACATGTGAAAAACGGACTTACCGTTTGAGAGATATGGCTGAAACAAGGTTTAGAAGGTGAAAAACAGCTTAATTGGGCTAAACCGGGTAGTTAACAGCTAGGCCCATAACTCATTTCAGGATTAAGGTTATGGGGAGGCTGATAGGGTTTGGGAAATCATTTTCATTTCAGTTTTTGAGCCGCCACTTTCATTCTTGAAATCCTAGTAATGGCCTCCACTCTCTAAATCTCTTCAAAACATCTCCAAATCACCTACAACTTGAAGATTGGGATTAGCAACATCAAATCAAGGGAGATCTTCACCAAATCAAGATTAGAGTTGCTGGAGCACATTAGAGTTCGACCCAAACAGAGAATCATTTCAGATCTACAGTTTACTTTGTGGCAAAGGTGAGTGATTTGCATTGTTTTTCACTAATTACGGCTAATTATGGTAATTAGCGAAGATTAGCGAAATTATGGCTCAGAAAAATCTAGAAAAATTCCTAAAATTCTAAAACATCATTTTATGTCTTTGATATGAATTTGGGTTAATTTCGACTAATTTTGCAAATCCCGGAATTTGGGGGATTAAAGGGTGATTAGTTGAAATTAGCGAATTTATGCATGTTAAAAATCTGGAAAAATATTTATAAATTGCTAAATATTATTTTAGGCCTATGTTAGAAAATTTGGCTGATTTGGTTAAGTTTTGTTAATCCTATCATCAGATTTGTTTAAACGTGATTAAGAGGGATTAAGGGAAAATATGGGGTTTTTGGCTATGTTTGATCCGTTTTAACATACCATATTGTTGTTTTGCTGTTTGTGGATGTTTATACATGTTGCTATGACTGTATGGTATGCTTTATGATTGATTAGAAAAGTTAGAATGGTCGAAAACGCCGTCGTATGGCGTAAACAGTCGCTGGAAGAGTTACAGAAAAATATGCAGGAAACCGGATCGGATCGCCCCCTTTCTTCTCCGACCCGACCCGATCGCGAGAATGCATTCACGAGCCACCTCATGTTGAGGGCCATGAATTGATCCAGAGGCCATTACGATCCGATCGTGAAGGACCATCGCGAAGCGCCACGAGAGAAGGAGCCACGAACCAGTGGGGTATCACGACCCGAACCCGTGCAGTTGCCTCGACCCGATCCGATGGAAGGACTCGACCCGAACCGCTTCAGAAGCCCACGAGCTGATGGCTAGGGGGATCGCGACCTGGAGAACACGAACCGATCCGATGGGCGATCACGAACCGATCCGGATGGAGGAAGAAGATGAGTCGTGCCTATATGATGATCACGAACTGAATGAAGACCGATCCGGAGATGACGACCAAAACCCGAGATGCAAAGGTAGTCCAAATGGAAGTTAGAGCTCAGGATCCAGATGGGAACCAATGAGTTCACTTCATGATTGGGCTTTGCTGCGGGACGTGTGCAAAGGGGTTGTCGGTATTCATAAATTTGGTTCACCACTGAGAGACAGATAGTGGGCTTGTAGTGATAGTTGTACGCGATTGGATTCCGTCATGGCCCAAAGGATTAGGTGACCGAAGTAGTGGATATCGTATACTTTACGCACCGAGTGAGAGATGTGAGGATGGTTGTTATGCTTGATTGTTTGACATCACTATGACATGCACACCCCCACCCCCGTTACCTTTACGCTATTTGAAATGGCACCTTAGAGTGTTGTACAGTATGTAGTGCTAACTCTTTGGTTGCAGGTCCAGGTTCAGGTATGGTTTAGTATACCTGTTATTGTTTTGTTTAGATGCTTATCGCTCATACTAGACTTTTTGTCTGACCCAGACTTTTATGTCTCTTCTTATTACTCTGGGTGCTCACACAAGCAGACTAGAGACAGGTTAGCTGGTGATGCGCGAGTAGCTGATTCAGAGGCGAGCAGGAGGCTTCCACGTATGATATATAGATATTCTCCCTGTGTCGTTGGTGGTCGCTACTTGGGCATTAGTAGTGTACCTTCTTTATCTTGCTTTTGCTTTTTGAGACAGTTTGAAAAGTTGTAATAATGTTGGCTTTGGATCATAAGCTGTATTTGGATTTTCCGCTGCTATGTTGGTCTATTTTCAGCTTATGCACTGTCTCACCTGTTTTATGTCAAGTATGTTGTTATTATATTTTATCCTATGCGCTGTGAGACATTCTACAGGTTCCTTGTTAGTTCATTTCCTTCTTTCCTTTCCTTCTGACGACCGTCCCGTGCTAACTGGACATGTGTACATCGCATCATTGGAGTAAATGTCGGTTGGTGCGGGGCGGGCCGTCACAAGTTCAACACTTTAGTTCATAAAACAGAAGGCATTCTAGATTACGTGCATTCAGATTTATGGGGACCGTCTAGGAAAGCATCCATGGGCGGTGCTTGTTACATGATGACAATTATTGATGATTATTCCCGAAGAGTTTGGCCTTATTTTTTGAAACATAAATCTGAAGCTTTTTCAGTTTTCAAAGAGTGGAAGACTATGGTTGAAAGAAAAACTGAAAGGAAGGTAAAGAAGCTTCGGACTGATAATGGGATGGAGCTTTGTTTAGATGAATTTAATTCATTTTGCAAGGCTGAAGGCATTGTTAGGCACTACACCATACCTCACACTCCTCAGCAAAACGGGGTTGCCGAGCGTATGAACAGGACTATTATTTCTAAGGCTCGCTGCATGTTGTCAAACGCAGGATTGGATAGGCGTTTTTGGGCCGTAGCTGCTTCCACAGCCTGTTATCTCATTAACCGCTCTCCCTCTATTGCTATTGGTAAGAAAACTCCGATTGAGGTATGGTCTGGTTCTCTAGCAAATTATTCTGAATTGAAAGTTTTTGGATGCATTGCTTATGCTCATGTTGATAATGGAAAGCTAGAGCCAAGAGCTGTTAAATGCATTTTTCTTGGTTATAAGTTTGGTGTTAAAGGCTATAAATTATGGAATCCTGAAACAAGTAAGGTTGTAATTGGCAGAAATGTTGTGTTTAATGAATCTGCTATATTACATGATATTCCATCTACTAACTATCTTGTTGAGAGTAAGCAGAAATCAAATGTCCAGGTGGAGCATATTATTGATTCAGATGCAACATCAAACGCAGAAATTGAGAGATAGGATGAAGCACCCATTATTGAGGATCTGCAGCAGTTATGCAACCACCGCAGCAATCTATTGCAACAAGCAGACCTAGAAGGAACCCAAAACCAGTAAGAAGATTTATTGAGGAAGCAAATGTTGTTTCTTATGCATGTGCTGTAGCAGAAGAAATAGAAGGTATTGCTGAGCCTTCTTCATATTCTGAGGCTGTTATCTCTAGTGATTCTGATAAGTGGATGGCTGTTATGCATGATGAGATGAAGTCACTTGAAAGAAATGACACGTGGGACTTAATCAAGTTGCCTAAAGAGAAGAAACCTATTCATTGCAAATGGGTTTTCAAGAGAAAAGAAGGTGTTTCTCCAAACGATGAAAAAGGTACAAAGCAAGATTAGTTGCAAACGGTTACGGTCAGATTCCAGGTATTGACTATAATGAAGTTTTTTCCCCTGTTGTGAAACATAGCTCAATTCGCATTTTACTCAGTATTGTTGCTATGCATGATTATGAGCTTCAACAGTTAGATGTAAAAACTGCTTTTTTACATGGAGAATTAGAAGAGGATATTTATATGCATCAACCTGAGGGTTTTATCATGTCTGAAAAAGAAAATCTCGTCTGTAAATTAAAGAAATCTCTTTATGGATTGAAACGGTCACCTAGGCAGTGGTATAAAAGATTTGACACTTTTATGCTATCTCAAGGTTTTTAAAGGTCCGATTATGATAGTTGTGTCTATTTGAAAATTACTACTCATTCAGCCATTTATTTGCTACTTTATGTCGATGATATGTTGAATGCTTCAAAAGACAAGGCAGAAATTGAAATTTTGAAAAGGCAATTGAGTAGAGAGTTTGAAATGAAAGATTTGAGGGATGCTAAGAAGATTCTTGGCATGGAGATAACAAGAGATAGAACTTCTGGAAAATTATACCTAAGTCAAAGTGGGTATGTTAGAAAAGTGCTTCGCCGTTTTAATATGCTTGATGTCAAGCCTGTAAGTACTCCTCTTGCTGCACATTTCAAATTGTCATCAGCCATGTGTCCACAATCAGATGAGGATATTGAGTACATGTCTAGAGTTCCCTATTCTTGTGCAGTTGGTTCACTTATGTATGTCATGGTTTGTTCGCGTCCTGATTTATCACATGCTTTGAGTGTTGTCAGTAGATTCATGGCCAATCCTGGAAGAGAGCATTGGAAAGCAGTTCAATGGATTTTCAGATATCTTCATGGCACTGCAAATGCTTGTTTGCAGTTTGGTAAATCTAAAGATGAACTTGTTGGTTATGTGGATTCTGACTTTTCTGGTGATTTTGATAAAAGGAGATCATTAACAGGTTATGTTTTCACCATTGGTGGTTGTGTTGTGAGTTGGAAAGCAACCTTGCAAACTACCGTAGCATTATCTACTACTGAGGCCGAGTATATGGCTATTTTTGAAGCATGTAAAGAAGCTACTTGGCTGAGAGATTTATATTTTGAGCTTTATGGAGATATATCTTGCATTACTATATTTTCTAATAGCCAGAGTGCTATATGTCTTACAAAGGATCAAATGTTTCATGAGAGAACTAAGCATATAGATGTTAGGTATCACTACATTCGAGATGTTATTGCTAAAGGTGGTGTTAAAGTTTGCAAGGTAAGTACTCATGACAATCTTGCTGACATGATGACAAAGCCAGTTCCAATTACTAAGTTTGAGCTTTGCTCAAGCTTGGTTGGTGTTATAGTATAGTCTTTAGGGACTATTGGAGCAAGGCAAATATTTATTTGTTGAAGGAGTTCGTTTTTTGTAGTTCATTTTTACTTCAAGATGAGAATTTGTCTCAAGGTGGAGATTGTTAATTTGTGATCCGAAATTCTCATTAGAATTGGTCCAGCTGATGTCACCTAAAGGATCTTATCTAGATCCTTAATTTACTCTCATGATTAAGATATTTTCAACAACCTCATTTAAAGGATAAAGGAGATCCTTAATTTACTCTCATGATTGAGATATTTTCAGCAACCTCATTTAAAGGATAAAGAAGATCCTTAATTTTCTCTTTCTCTCCTTATTTGGTTGCATGAAAGTGGAATATAAATTTGGATTGCTATGGTTTATATGTAAGCAGCTTGTAAAACTCTATCAATTAATTAATAAAGTTTGCCTTTTCTTCCGTGGTTTTTTTCCCGAAAAGGGTTTTTCCACATTAAATCTTGTGTGTGATTCTATTTTTGCTTGCTTCATTGATCATTTATTTATTAACAAGAGTTCATACACAGTCTGAGAATTTTATGATCATTACATGTTGGGCTTCAAAATTATCATATATTTCTTATCTTTATTATTCGGCTATGTAAATACACATCAAACCACTGAAGTTCGCTTCTACTTTTCTTCAATATATGATGAGTATACTATAAAAGCTGGATTAAATAATATAATGGGATAATGTATATAGTATTTACTACAATAGGTAGTTATTTGCAGCAGATTTACCTTTAAATTCCAGAAATGCGATGTTCACTTTTATTTGGGTAGGCTTGCAGAATGGAAATTGGAGACAGAAGTTGGAGAGTGGGAACTGAAGTTGGAGACGGTAGACCTAGAGTTGGATTTAACTTTGTTGATTGTAATTATATTAATATGTTCCTATTATCTCTTTTACTTTGGACTGAGTTACAAATGTAATGCAATGCACTTTACACTTTAGTTTTTTAATCAATGAACTTAGCCTATGTAATATATAAACGTGATCTTATTATACACCATTTGTCATCATATTGTAATATATAGATAAAAAAAATCATAACATAATAATATACGAAAGATTCAAGTACTAACCGAGTACTTGCAACCAATACATTTTTTTGGAAAAAAATACATTGTATTTATCTATCCTTTTAATGACAACTTGATATTCGGTATCTGTATCTTCAGTGATAAAATTATATACAAACTAGTGTGTAACCCGTGCGTTGCACACGTTATTTTTTAAAATGTAACATTTGCGCTATTAATGATGAAAAATAAAAGCTTATAATGCATCGTCCAATGATTTAAGTAAAATAATTGATTTTTAAAACAAAATTTTAATATTATGATGTATAATTGTATGTTATATATCTTACACGTTGGGCTTAAGAAAGAAAATATATTTGCTATTCTTACTTATTTAATCAAATGATTTTTCCAAAATATGTTAAATTTTTTCTTATGTTATCAGTTTACTTAGTTGACTCAAATGCGGATATTAAGAAAAAAACAAAGAGATTAGTAGAAAATTATAATTTATGAAAGATATTGAACTTGGTAACATATGTAATTATAATATTTAAATGACGAACCAAGCTTGTTAACCATGTATGATTACAATGTATATGTTCAATTCAATGTAGCAACGACTGTGGACTGCTATAAGATGACAAATATCATCATAGTAAAAAAAAAAAAAAAAAAATCTATAAGCAACTGCTGCAAGTTTTCGTTAGCTATTATTTCAAAACTCTGGGTATGTATATGGTATAAAACAAATGAAAAGTTGCAACCTCAAACAAAAAATAAACAATGTGCATCACTTGCTTTTCAAATAGCCTTGCACTGTGCATCACTTGCTTTTCAAATAGCCTTGGAAATAAGACTTTACTGTCTCCATCTAAAAATAGAATATGGCATATTCATTAGACATGAGTAAAATATATGGAAGACAACATAAAGTAAGATGTGTGGGTAAATAATGAAAATCTAAAAAGGAAAAAAATGCAAAAATAAAACATCAGAATGTAGAGCCAAAGAAATCGTGTTAAAAGCTATGGAAAAAAATTCACCCTAAATGACCTTATGACATAAGGTTTAACGTTTGAAATTCATATCTTTTAATTCTAATCTAAAATTCGTATTGCTCATCAATACTGTTAATTCGTGCAATTCAATAATAAACCATGATTCAGTTAAGCACCATAGCAAGCAAAAGTGAGAACTTTTCATCTTAATCTTTGAATTCATTAACTGTTTAATGTCAAGAAAACATATATAGAATCATAGATATAGAGGCCGACATAGTTTGACCCAAAGCTAACGTGGGAAAGATTTAATAACTAAGTTATTTATTTCTACCGAAATTAAAGAATTCAGACTAAATTATATATATGTAAAAATTATCAAAAACCAAATACATGTGGGATTGTCAACCGAAATATCAATAAAATACAAAAAGCTAAAAACTTGGATATCATTGAGAACTAAATATTATCTAATAGAAAGCGAAATAAAGAAACCATTCATGTCTATAAAGAAACACATTGAATGAAATAGTATAATGAATCAAATATTGTACATCTAAAATAGAGTGAACAATAGAAACATTACTAATTTCATTTCATTATTTTATCCATCCCATTATCATCTGTAGCAGGGCCACCTTCCAGCTATTGAGTTGTGCGTGTCCATCCCATTATCACAGCACTTTTAAGTGCAGTTTGAAGACCCAAGGCTTTTCCAGCTGCAATATTCCGTTTGCTATCATCCAAAAACAACTAAGGAGTAAACAAATAATAACGATGATGATTAATATGTAAAAAATAATATGATACAAATAACAGAAATTCGACTTACAATTCTGCATGCATTCATTCCGGAAGCTTCGATTGCAGCGTCAATCGCAGATGGTGATGGTTTCAAAATCACGTTAGTTGAAGTATTGTAAGTTTTAAAGAGATGCGGGTTTAAAGTTTCGAAACAAACAATGTTCTGAACCAACTCTTCTTCAATGCCAAGTCCATGCAATGCTTTCTTTGCATGTTTCATGTCTGAATTCATAAATAACTGACCATAATGATCAAGTTCAATTATCAAAACATTTTTAATTTGACAGAATTATAGAAAGAGGTTGCAGTACTGTACATCTTACAATTTTGAGTTGAGAAATTTAAAGCAATAGATCCCTTAACAGTGGGTTTGGCTTAATATTCTCATATGGTAACCTTCCATGCACATAACTGTTGACAAAACAACAGCAGTATGTATGTACAAATGTACTTATTTTGTATATCAAAATCTAATTAAAAGGTTCATTATCTTCACCTGTGGTACTCATCAGGATGAACAACATAACCAAGTTCCTGAAATTTTGGAGATGTCATGTTACCAATCAAATACATTAACTAAACGTGACACATGCTAATAATAAATGTTAAATGATTAAGATCTATGTACCAGAAGCATATAGGAAAAACAATGCAACCTCTGAAATTCATCCAACAAATAGGAAAAACAATGCAGAAAATAATCAACGACGCAAGTATTAAAATAATTCAAACAAATAGGTTAGTTAACCAAACAAAAAATAGAGTACCTTTGTAAACTCAGCCCCGTGGTCTACCTGCCAACTGATAAATCATTGATGATGTGAACAAATTAAGGTTTCTTTGATGGCAAATTGAAGAGATCAGCATCGGTATGTTGTGAAAGCGAAAGTAAAAAAGTACATAAAGAAAAGAGAAATAAATATTATTAATGAGATGTGGAGGCTGATAAGTTTGGCGGTTGAAGCAAATCAAATAATTACCATGGAGTTAACGTATGAGGAATTAATCTTATTCAGAATTGGTGGCTTTATTATTTTGATTAGTGGAAAGAGGAATAGAAACAGGGGGCAGAGCGGAAAATAACAAATCAGAAGATGGTAATTTTTTTTATTTAGACCGGAAGGGAGGAGGATGGAGAGAGGCGCAATGGAAGAAGACAAAGATTAAGATGGTGGAAAAAAAGGAATGGGAGGGGATGGAAGAATAAAAAAATAAATATCGTGACTTTTTGAATTCACGAAATATGCTGGAGGCTTGATCCCTTCTAAGATAAAAAATATAAATATAAATAAGAGAGAATTAAGCGATATTTAATAGATAGATTTATAATTTATATTGTTGTATTATTTTGATTTAATAAAAGTATTTTTAGAGTTTTAAGGAGAGTTGAGAGAATTGAGAGAATTATGAAGAATTGAGAGAATTGAGAGAATCAAGGAAAGAGCTTGAAATTCTTCTGCTTTACTATTATTTAATAGATTGGCCATGTTCAACAATTTTCGATCATTTTCTGATATCAAAATCTTTACATGGTTTCATTCTATAGTTGATAATTCAATCATCCTGAGTTTGATAATTGAGATGCACAGTATAATTAAAGGGAATGCATCAGTGCAAACTTTTTGCATGTAAAGCATACATGTCTGATACACGCCATATTAGACATAAATAAATTGCTCCTTAAGCTTCAGCTGTGATATATAAGCCTATAAAAGAACATTGACTTTTGCACTTGGTTCTTACTTCTTCGAAGCTTTCTTTCACAGGAATAGGCGTGGTATCAGTCAGCTTTGCCAAGTCCATTTTTTCATCCTTCCTAACTGATGCATTCTTAAATTCCTCAAATTCTGTTAAGGCCGGTAACTTGATACCCACTCTTTCTATCAAACTTGATTAAATTGCTCTTATTCAAGATGCTAAGAATAATTCTACGCAAGAATTCTGAGCTCCTCCAAGAAATTCCTTGCTGCCATGGCTGCGAATAAACCTCTCAAGAATCCTAACATCGAGGATTATCCCATCCTTAAAAAGGGATCTTCTTCTTCTGCCCCTCCTCCTACCTCCTCCAACACTATTCCCATTTCTGTTCCTCCAAGTGAGGATATCGGATTTACTAAAGTGATCAATCGGAAAAAGAAGGCTAAACCATTCATAAGTTTCAATTCTTCCTCTCATGCTAATAAAGAGAGTGGAAATGCAAGGGATCATCTCCTTAAACCTCGTCAAAAACCTTTTCCATCCTCAAATGGGGCCCGATTTCAAATCAGTAATCAAGAAAAACAAACTCAAGATCTTCTACAGCCAATGAGGCCTAAACTAGTTAAAGAAATAGGGGCATCGTCATGGGCGGAAATGGTTAAAAAAGGAGGTCAGGTATCGAATTATGATTTAGAATACATCAAACCTGAGGAGACATTGGGTGAAGACAAGATTGTTGTGGTATCGGAAGAAGCAAGCGAAAGAACAGAGGTAAAATGGGGACGATCCATTGTTGCATATGTGTTCGGGAAAAGGCCAGCTTACCATTACTTTAAGGCTTTTGTGGTCCGGACATGGAATCCATCAGGTGATTTCGAAATCTTTACTCGAGAGAATGGGTTTTTCATTATACGTTTTACGAATGGGGAGGATTGTGAAAAGTTATTGAAAGGAGGGCCTTTCTTTATTAATGGGAATCTGATAGTTTTAAAAAGATGGACCAAGAAAATCATTCTTGATAAAGATTTATTGTCTACTATGCCAATATGGATTAAACTTCCAGAGTTAAATTTGAGATTATGGGACAAAGAAATTTTTAGTGCAATTGCAAGCGTGGTAGGGGTTCCTATCAAAATGGATGACCAAACGGCCAGGGAAACAAGATTGAGTTATGCGAGAATATTAGTAGAAATCAAAGCAGATGCTGATCTACCTAATGAGGCTTCTATTTACCTGCCTGACGGGGAGCATATAAGTCAACAGATCATATATGAATCAATACCCGATCGATGTAAGATGTGCAATTGCTTCGGGCATTCACTCAAAGATTGTGTCCATAACACAGAAAAGGCTAATGACGCTCAGGATTTTCTACAAAATTCGGTTTCTACTGAACAAGAAAATAATTCTGAGGTTAATATTCTCAATCAAGAAAATGTCCCCGTTGAAGATTCTTTTCATACCCCTGAATATGTTATCCCCCCATCAAGCACAACAGAGGATTCAATGATTCTAGATGAGCCAGTGGCAAGCCATTCGGTAAATGATCAAGCAACATTAAATCAGGCTACTTTCCCTCAATCAAGGTCTGCTGATCTTTCAAAGATTATGCAGACCAAAGATGTCCCTTCCAAAACTAATGGGTCTTTAACGCCATCAGTTCTGAAAGAGACACTCGTAACGAGCACCATCAATAATTCATTAATAGAGGTGGGTACAGGTTCACAGATACATGAATCCCCCACCCACATTGAGGATTCAAGACAATCTACAGACACAGAATTTACAAATGATTTAAACAAAAAATTGGGAAATTGTGCTGAACTTCTTGCTGCGGACCCTATCTTCACTGACGACTCGCTTGTGGCTAAAGAGCTTGCTCCTAAGAGGGCTTCATCTATCACTGAATCTGATATTCAAAAGGGCATCAGCAACATGATGGCATCACCTAAACCTGTAGCATTAGTGAAAAAAAGAAGAAAAACCAGAACTAGAAGCCTTTCAGACATATCTTTAGTAGAAGACACTGAAGACTTTACTGATAAGGAATTCAGAAAGAAATACATAGATAAAAACAGCAAATGGGAAAAACAGCTAAAAGCTGCAGATAGTAAAAGCTTTAAGAGAAGTGGCAAACAATTAGATATTAAAGTGGATCGCAACAGTGACAGAGGTGCTTTGTAGCTGCAGCGTATCCTTGGTATCGTATCCTAACTTTTAATTAATTAATTATGGATATAATAGCTTGGAATATAAGGGGTCTTAACTCCCCGGAGAGACAATTAGATCTATCTGATTTTCTACACAAGTATAAACCATCTATCATTGGTATACTTGAGCACAAGCTCAATGATCAAAAGCTTTCTGACATACATAGCAGAAGGCTTTTTAACTGGAATATAATTAATAATAATTCAATGGGAGGAAATGGTAGGATTATGGTTTTACATAATCCTACTATTTGGTCTCTCATTAATTATTATATTGACTTTCAATATATTCATTGCATCTTTAAAAATAAAGGTGGATTGTCCCTCAAAATTACTTTCATTTATGCTTCTAATTTTGAGGAGGACAGGAACACTTTATGGAATTGCTTAGATAATTTCAATAGGGTTATAGATAGTCCATGGATTTTATTGGGGGATTTCAACTCTGTTTTTCATTTTTCTGAAAAAAAAGGAGGGAATCCTATTCCTTTTAATAAGCTGGAAAAAGTTCATAATTTTATTCTAAAAACTGGCCTAATAGAACCCCCAATCCATGGGAATAAATTCACATGGAAATCAGGGGCTTGTAGGAATATTCATTGCAAGTTGGACAGGGTTTTATTTAACCAGTATTTTATTAATCTTTTTCCTAAAGTTCAGTGTAGCACTCTCCCTCAAAATTCTAGTGACCATACTCCTATTATTATATCCTTCCCCTCTGCCTTGGGTGGTAAAATTAATAGACCTTTTAGATTTATTAATGGATGGGTACAGGATGACATCTATAAGGATATTACCAATAACTGTTTTATTAACAATTTGTATGGGACTGCCCAATACAAATTTAATAAAACATTACAGATTGTTAAAAGTAAGCTTAAATGCTGGAACACTAATAGAACTAAGAGTGATATTAGTAATATTAGAAGTGAGTGTGAAAAGTTGCAAAATGACCTTGACATGAACTGCTCAGACTCACAATTAGCTGAATCATTTTATAATGCTCAGGCCAATCTAGTGAAAGCTCTGCATATTAACTCAATTAATCTTAAGCAAAAGGCCAAGGTTGATTGGTTAACAAATGGGGATGAAGCAAGTAAATTTTTTTATGCTAAAATGACAAATAGGAGAAATAGGAATGATATAGGGAAAATTATTGATAATTGTGGAATTGTAATTAATGATGCTTACCTTATTGAAAGGGAAGCTATTAATTACTTTAATTCCCTATACAATACTTCACAATATCACAATAATTTTCCCAGTATTGTCCTTAAATACACGGTTAATCCCTGTAGTGCTGATATTTTACTTGCTCCCATCAAATTAGAAGATATTAAAAATGTGGTTTTTAAGGCTTGTAATGACAAAAGCCCTGGGCCTGATGGATTTGGGGCCAAGTTTTATAAAACACATTGGAATGAGATGCATAAGTTATTATATGACTCCATTGTTGAATTTTTCAATTCTGGGTCTCTGCTGAAAAATACTAATCACACATTTATCACCCTCATCCCTAAAGTGGATTCTCCACTGGGGTTGGGGGATTACAGGCCTATTGCCTGTTGCAATTTCATATACAAAATTATATCATCTATTCTTTGTAATAGATTAAAGTATTTTCTTAAATTTTTAATATCTGAAAATCAGAGTGCATTCATACCAGGGAGACTTATTTCTGAAAATACTTTACTTGCTCATGAGCTTATTAGAGATTTTAATAGGAAAAATAAAAACCAGATGTGTATAAAAATTGATTTACATAAGGCTTTTGATAAAATTAATAGAAATTTTATTATATATATGCTCATGCAAATGGGTTTTAATGAGAAATTCTGTAATTTAATTAAAGAGTGCATCAATAGTGTTACATTTTCTGTTATGATCAATGGCTCCCCAAAAGGCTTTATATATAGCAACAGAGGCATTAGACAAGGGGACCCATTGTCCCCTTATCTTTTCTCAATAGTTATGGAGTATTTTTCATTACAAATGGAAACTGAACTGAATATGGGTAACATTAAACCTATTAATAGAAATTTACCACACATTACTCATCTTCTATATGCAGATGATATGCTTCTTTTTTTAAAAGCGGACAGAACTAGTGCAATTACTATTAAGAGAATCTTAAGTAATATGGAGAATTTTGCTGGCCTCTCTGTTAATTTGGAAAAAAGCAAAATTTATTTTAGCAAAGAAGCTAAGCATAAGAATGAAATTCTTCAAATTTTAAATTTTAAAGAAGGTTCTCTTCCTGTTAAATACCTTGGCCTCCCACTTAGTATTAATCAAATTAAAGACAGGGACTGTACTAGACTGATAGACATTATACATAATAGATTAGAAGGTTGGTCTAGTAAATTCCTCTCTTTAGCTGGAAGAGTGGAACTTACTCATACTGTCATCACTGCAGTCATAATGTACTGGGTCTAGACACACAGTATTCCTATTAGTGTTATTCATAAAATTGAAAAGTTATGTGCTAACTTCATCTGGAGAGGTAAACATCATAAAATTGCATGGGATAAGGTGTGCAAACCCAAAATTTATGGTGGGTTAGGGCTCAGAAATATTAAAGACATGTCAGATACTTGTAAGTTTAAACTTTTCTGGAAATTTTTAGAGGGTAAGTCTCTATGGGCTAGGTGGATGAAAGCTAGATATCTTCAGAATAAAAATTTCTGGATATCTAGAAAGGAAAATCATCATTCACTAGTTTGGAAGAATATTTTAGATTGTAGAAGCAGAGGTAAATATTTTATTAAGAGAATATTGTCTGATGGTAGTCAAACAAGTATGTGGTTTGACCCCTGGATTCATGGTAACTCACTTATTGACCTTCTTGGCTGGAATAATTTATATTTATTAGGAGGTGTTAATGACAAAGTGCAAAATATTATCCTTAATAATAATTGGAACTTACATAACTATTCTGCTGCTGCTATTTTTAAAAATGCTATTCAAGATATTAGGATTGATCAGAATGGCCATAGGGATGTTTGGGAATGGAAATTTTGCTCAAAAGGCAAATTCTCTTTCAAAAAAACATGGGAATGCCTTAGGGGTGAGGAAACAGAGGTGGATTGGCATAAGGTGGTGTGGTGCAAATTTAATTGCCCTAAAATGGCTCATTGCACTTACTTTGCTTTGCAAAACAAACTTCCAACCAGAGATAGGTGTTGCAAATGGAACCCTAACTCTGACAAACATTGTTTATTTTGCAAATTTGACTCTGAAAGTGCTAATCATCTGTTTTTTGAATGCCCATTCTCTCAATTCATATGGTTTAATATTAAAAGTTCTTTAGGTTTCAATAATTCTATTCCTACTCTAGACATTAGGAGTAGTATAGATTACATTTTAAAGTTCTTTAAACCGAAGTCTTATAGTTTTAGAAAAGCATGCATAATGCTATCAGCTGTTGTATTCTATATATGGAAAGAAAGGAATCAGAGAATTCACACTAACAAAGTTTCTAGTGGTACTCAGCTTCTGAATTGTATAATAACTGATTGTCAGATTATTTTGAATAAAATTAACTTGCACAAGCAGGATTGCATTCAAAATCAGCTTAATAAAGATGCTAGCCTAGATAATCAAGTTGAGGATTTCATACTCAATTGTAAGCTCAGCAATAAAAGATACTTCTTACATGAAAATGGAAGTAACATGCAAGCTGGAATTAATGATTATCCTCATGAAGACAAATCCACTCTTCTCTACAAGGAGAATAACTGCAAGGGGAGTAAACAGAATTATTGCTTCAATTCTAATTATTTTAATTATAATTTGAATAGTAATTGGGGCCACTTACCCATTGCAGAGAATAGGGATCAAGCTTCAAACAGCAATAATCCTATTAGCAAGAACAGGAGAGATAGTAGACTCATTGTTAGTTCTTATGGCAATATTATCATAAATCCAGACTATGTTGAGACAGATGATCTTTCTGACGTCCTTCCTGGTGGTTGCTTTCCCAATACCTGTATCAATCTGAATACAAAGGGAAGTAAACAGATTAGTAATAACAACAGTGCGTGTTTTTTTAATAAAATGGATTATGATGTAAATTTCTTACATGATACAGGGAAGGGGATACAAATCCAAACCAGTAGTGATCCAGATCGACCAAATCTTCTTCTCAAGAAAGATGGAAACCAACCATATCAGTTTCTAACCAGAATAGACAGTAATCATTACAAAAGCAAACTTAACGGACAGATTTATCACTTATCTTGCTGGAGTAATGGGGAAAGCAGTAGATCCAGAGACGGAAAGGAAGCTAGAAGCACTAACTGCCATAGAAGGATGAATGATAGCATTATTAGTATCAGAGACTTCAGATCTGTTGTTAGGAAGAAGAGCGAAGCTGATAACAGGACCAGAGACGATTTTCTGGATCCTAACATTACAGTGGAGAACAATAAGGGGGAGGAGGAAGTAAGGAAGCCACCATAAAGCTCGATGGGAGACGATCTGAGTTATTTATCCCTTGCCGTCTGCCATTGAAGTCGAGAGCTGTAGTGGCGGCTAGGGTTTGAGATAATGAGACGAAAGGGTTTGAGGGTTATTATGTTGTTATACGGGTTTTGTATACCCGATTGGGCCTTGGGCCAAATATTTCTTTTTAACTTGTTCAAAAAAAAAAGATGCTAAGAATATAATGGATCTACATTTTTCATATATATTCATATCAGAAAGAAATTTTAATATAAGTGACCAGAAAGCTAAAAATAATATGCATGTTAATTTTCAAGAAAGCAAAAAAGAATTGACCATGTAATTCAAATACATCTACTTACTAGCTCTATAATAGAGACCCGACACTTAGTTTTACTGAGTGTCAAGGCTAAGTTAGGGCTGGGTTCTACTGAGCATCGAGGCTCGGTTCTACTGAGCGTCGAACCTCAATACTGAGCCACGACAGCTGAACAATTAAGTTGTATTATCACTTAAATAGAAATCATATTGCAGTTACACAACAATTTATATTCACATAACACAAAAATCATGCAGTATAGTGGAGTTGTCAATCTCATGTTTTTATGTATTACACAACAAGCATGTAGTATGGCTGCAAAATCCAATTGATTAAAATGAGCATTCAATTCATTTCTAATTTCACCCTCTAAAAAATTCTTTGTTTCTCTACATTTAAGCCCAACTCAAAAGGTCATTTTTTCAGCAAATGAATTACACATAGTAGCATTATGGTCTAATTGAAATTAATAAAACGAGTGAAAACGCCAACCTAGGCATATAATACATAATGAAATAGGACGACTGAATACACAATAGTGTCGGTTAAACTTCATGTCAGTTCAAACCAAAATAGAACAAATGCTTTTGAATATGTAAAGCTAAAGCAAAGCAACTCAAGATTTCATATGTTTTTGGTCTAACTTTCACAATATTGAATATTAGTACTAAGCTTTTGAGCCTGTAAATTTTTGTATTCACATTGGAAGAGATAATCTGCACCAAAAAGTGCACTTGAATAAGCACTCAAAAAGAAGTACAATACTTTGATCATAAAGTCTTACTTGAACATGCTGATTGTCAAGCTTGGTGCATATGTGAAAATGACAAATTTAGCTTTATGTTTGAAAGGATAAATTCATTTATCTTTTCTAAACTACAAACTATTCCGTGCACTGTTTGTCTAAATTACAAACACATTTACAAGATTTGAAAGTACTTTGTTTCAAACATGTAATATTCTACTTCTGTTTGTCACACAGTCATCCAAATTGTAGCACATTATATTTTCGTGTTTATTCCTAATGATAAGTAATGGAAACCTATCCACAATGCATAGCTGCCAACAACTGAAATCACACATGGTGTTTACTGATATACTTCTTTAATTATAGTAAGTTTCTTATGAATAAAAAATGAAAATGAAGTATATGAAAGTGATACTTGAATGAAATTCCGCAACCCAAATTTAATTGTTAGGTACAACAAAAAAAGCCATTCAATACTAGCATGCAAAAACATAGATGAAGACAAATGTATAGCAAGTACTCAATTAATTATTGCATCCTTTTAGTTTGCTTAACAATTAATTATTCAATTAATTATTAGGTTAAAAAAATAGCAATAAGGCGAGCAATTTTGATACAAATTTGTTTTGCTAACCAGATGGATAGATTCCCACTAATTTAAGTTTATTGCAAAATAAGAAACAGTTCAGGATATGAATAGCTAGCCGATAAAATAAAATAGTCAAAATGAATGAAAGTTGCTAACCGAGGTACAGGAAAACCGAAGAAATTTTCAAATGTTACAATCTATAGCTGGAATTATTTAATTTGATCCAACTAGTATACATTTTCGATCTATCAACATACATTTACTACTAAGAAGAATCGATGCAAATAAATTGGAAAAAATATTTTGTCATTCTTTCCCCCCAGTACGAGTTTCAAATCATTCTTTTGTTTCCTTTGTTTCCATTGTTTCTACTATCTGAATTCTTTTGCTACTGTAGGAAGGCAAAAAACAACATCATTTAATGAAAATTAATGCTTTTTTCAAATATAAGATGTGAATAAATATAAAATTATTCATCAAACATGCCGTTTAGGTAAGGAGTAACATGTTCAGCTAATTGACTGCATTTCAAGTTTCAATATTTAAATATGCTTGAAAACTGTTAAGTATATCAATTGACCCAAACCACAATTTAACATTTCATAGATGATCAGAACAATGCAAATACAAATTCACTATCAATAAAAGATTAATGCATGCATATTATGCACCTGCACTTTAAGAATATGGTAGGTTGGAGGCAGTAACCTTTGTTTCCTTATCTCTTCCGTCATGCTTCAAGGGTTGCTCCATTTTCAACACCTAAATTAATGGAGCTCGCTATGCAAACTGCTAAATTTGAGCTTGTTGCAAATGCCAAAATAAGTCAACCATGGCTGCATATACAGGTGAACAATTTAAATATAGGAGGTTCCGATAGAAAGATATATACTACTTGTACTAGAAGCAACTGTGTATAGAATAAGTTGCTATATGGCTAAATCCTATTCATTTGTAATGTTGGTTTCTAATTTCTAACAATCCCAAGAAGTAGAACTTAAAATATACAGTTTCATATAAGAGTACCTTTCATATCCACCTTCTGGGTTTCACAAAGCATTTGATTTGAGTTATGTATCAAACAAAAAATTGTAACAACATGCTACCTCAACAAATTTTCAAGTGAACATGAAGGGGAATTAGCATAAGTCTCGTTCATAGGACAACTACTGATTATGGTATGAGGCCGCCCGCGTTTGAAAAATCAAAATGAAATTAAATTATATATCATTCGTAATAATACTGTTAGTACATACAAGGGGCCAATATAAATGAAGTTTGAAACCAACAACATGTTTTAATACTATTCTAATACAAGTTTTTTATGTCAAAAACAAGTTAATAAATTTAACTCTGAAACAACATAAATCAACATATAAAAGCGCTGCTCAAGCATAATGTACAGTGTGAAATGGTTGTTGGTTGGTTTGGCGGCTTATTTGCAGATCTGTTGTGTTTATTCGAGTTCGGGTGGTTGTTGTGATGTGGTTGTGGGTTCTGTGCTATGTTGCTCTGCAGGCTCCACTCTGATAGTTCCATCTTCCTGCTATTCTGGGCCCTAGCTGCTGTTCATTATCTATCAAGCTGGTTTCAGACTCCTTCTCGGCGTGCCAGTGATGGCCTCCTTCTTTCACGATCTGCATGGTGTCAGGTCGCCCTTCGTCTGGTAAGCTATCTCCCTCTTCTAGTGTGTTCATCACTTTTCGGTGGACCATTACAAGTGTCTCCACTTTGCCATCTTTGGGTTGATTGTGCTGGCAGTGAGTGATGTGGTGGTCTTCCTTGCTCTCTTTGTTGCTGGCCTGTTCTGTTCTGTTTTCGGTCTGTCTCCAGTCTGTGGTGATGCTGGACTTTGGCTGTTTGGGCTTTCTTCTTTGAAGTTTGGACTTGAGAGCCTATTCTTGTTGGCTGTGCTTTGATCGTTTGCTGTTCTATGGGTTTAGTGGTTGATTCTGTTTCTGCTCTCTGCGACTTTATTTGGTTGGTTCAAGATTGGTGAAAGGAGTCTGGTCTTGTTTTGCTTGTTTTTAAGTTTGTTTTATTGGTCTGGTTGTCTCGAGTTTGTAGTAGTTTGTAATAGTTTGTTTGTTGAATGGTATTAATATTTAAAAAAAAAAATACAGTGTGAAATAGTAGAAATCCATTTATTATATGAAAATATACAACCGGTTGGGTTTAAGAATGTTCAAGCCTATGTATAGATCGTTTAGCTGAAATTAATAATCAAGAGCTACAACTTATATATATATATATATATATATATATATATATGGAAATGTTCAGCTACATCTTTATCTTCCCTGAATTCCAACCACTCATTCCAATTTTAATATTCATTATTTCTCTCTTTTTCCGCTACACTATATTATTTAATTCAATCGAAGAGAGAAAGAATGAAATCATGAATATTAAAATTGAAATGAGTGGTTGAAATTCAAGGGGAGATAAAGGTGTAGCCTAAGAGGTGTGTTGGGAAACAATGGCTGAGTCATAGACAACGTCGCTCTCTTGAAGACGTTTTGGCGAGCTGGTCGGAGGTGCAAATCAGTCGTTCTCAATAACCGACGCCTCTATGATAAAACTACCTTTCTGATTTCTGTGTGGATATCAATTTGCTTGCACGAACAAATTGATCTTGATTTGCACTCATTTTTGTGTAATAATTGCTCGTTTTTTTATAGAGAAGAAGACATAAAAAATGTCGTTTTGTTTCGTAGCGGCTAAAAATCTGAGTAGTCGGAACATGAAACTGAACGTGTTAATTTGGTTATGGAGAAAATCGGTTCGAATCCGAAAAATGGATCTCAATTTTATCAAGTCAAATAAAAATTGATTCGAAAAATACAAGGTATTTTCATCCAAAAATATAAGTGTCTACACCACAAAGCCAAGCCCGAGCTCGAGCCCAAGCCAAGCCGGGCCGAGCCAGTCGGTCGGTCACGTGCGTGTGTGTGATGGTCATGCATGGTCTCCTTCCTCACAACAAAGCATGTATTGGGAGTCATATGGCCCCAACATGGCTTCTAAGAACCAAGTATAAATACTTGATATTTTTCTGTAATCCCCCTATATGGGACTATTCACATATAAGAGACATTCTTACTTACACTTAATCATGTTTTTAACAATTCGTTTATAAAACATGTAACGACCCGTATTCTACACATCATAGGATCGTAGAATATTTATTTCTTTCCCATGTGAAGTCATATGGTCATGTAACTTTGGGAAACATCCATTAGAGTCATTTCCCATGTTCATGATTTTTGTCAATTTTTAAATGACCATTTTGCCCCTAGCTGATCTTGTTTTGGCCATAACTTTTGATTGGAAAGGAATTTTTACCTAAAACAACTTCCATTGGATTCGTTTGATGGTTTACCTTTCCGTAGAGTGGTCATAATAGCCAAACGGACTTACCGTTTGGGAGATATGGCTGAAATAAGGTTTGGAAGGTGAAAAACTGCTTAACCGGGCCAAATCGGGTGATTAGTGAGTAGGCCCATAACCCATTTCGGGATTAGGGTTATGGGAAGGCTGAAATGAGATAGAGAATCATTCCATTTCAGTTTTCTAGCCTCCACTTATCACCAAGGAACCCTAAAAATGGCCTCCAACCTCTAAATCACCTCCAAATCATCTCTTGATCAAGGATTAAGCTTAGCAACATCTAATCAAGGGAGATCTACACCAAATCAACATCGGAGCTGCTGTTTAGCATTGGAATTCACATCAAATCAGAGATGTATTTCAGATCTTAGTTTATTTGTGGCTAAGGTGAGTGATTCACATAGTTTTGCACTAATTTTGGCTAATTAGGGGTGATTAGTGTTAATTAGCGAATTTAAACATGATAAAATTTTGGAAAAATGTTTATAAAATTCGGAATGATGTTTTAGACCTCTGATATGAATTTGGGTTAATTTGGTTAAGTTTTGCTAATCCTGTCATTAGTTTCACCTAAACATGCTTAAGGGGAAATATGAGATTTTGGGTATGTTTGATCCATTTTAACCTACCATATTGATGTTTTGATGTTTGTGGTCGATTATGCATGTTGCTATGACTGTATGATATGCTTTGTGATTGATTTCAAGAGTTAGAATGGTCGAAAACGTCGTCGAATGGCGTAAACACTTGCTGGAACAGTTTCAGAAAACAGTGCAGGCTTCGGATCGGATCGGATATGGGGCTCGGATCAGATATGTTGAACTGGGTAAGGAATCCGATCGGATCAGAACCTGACACTTGAGAAAATTGGCAAAAAGGAAGGCCACGCTAACTGGACTGGGATCGGATCGGATTAAAGAGGAGGGATCGGATAAAGGGGGATGGATTGGATCGTAGCACGTGAAGGATGAGGAGGCGGATCAGAGCGGAAGCACGAACTGGAGGGGGAATGGCACCTGACCCGACCCGAAGTGAAGCACCCGACCCGAGGAGAAACACCCGACCCGTACCAGAAGAAGACCCGACCCGAACCGATGGAGGATACCCGACCCGAACCGATGGCTTGAGGAGGAACCCGACCCGACCCAGTATTGACCAATAACCCGAGATGCAAAGGTAGTCCGATATGGGGAGTTAGAGCTCAGGATCCAGTTGGGAACCAATGAGTTCACTTCATGGTTGGGCTTTGCTGCGGGACGTGTGCTAAGGAGTTGTCGACGTTCATAACTTCGATTCACCACTAAAAATGAAGGATGACTACTTATCAGTGCAGTAGGGTCGTTATGACCTGAGGGGCAAGGTGATGGTAGCAAGACTACGTAATCAGTGCAGTAGCGTCATTATGACCTGAGGGGCAAGGTGATGCGTAGTAAGACTATGAGCCAGCGCAGATGGGGTGAACAACTCCATGTGGCAAGTGGACATAGTAAGGATTGGTAAGGCTATGAGCCAGCGCAGATGGGGTGAACAACTCCATGGGGAAAGTGGACATAGCGAAGGATTAGTGGCTACGTTATCAGTGCAGTGAAGCCATTTATGACTTCATGGGGGCAAAGTGATCGTAGCAAGGGTGGGTGATCGAAGTGGTGAATATCGTATGCTTTACGCACTGAGTGAGAAAAGTGAGGATGGATGCTATGTTTGATTGTTTGCCATCATTATGACATGCACACCTCCCCCCACCTCCGTATCTTTACACCGTTTGACATGGTACCTTAGAGTGTTGTACAGTATGTAGTGCTAACTCTTTGGTTGCAGGTCCAGGTTCAGGTATGTTTTAGTCTACCTGTTATTGTTCACTTTAGATGCTTATCGCTTATACCAGGCTTTATGTCTGACCCATAGTTTTATGTCTCCTCTTATTACTCTGGGTGCTCACACGAGCAGACTAGAGACAGGTTAGCTGGTGGTGCGCGAGTAGCTGATTCGGAGGCGGGCAGGAGGCTTCCACGTATGATATATATATATACACATTCTCCCTGTGTCGTTGGTGGTCGCTACTTGGGCATTAGTAGTGTACCTCCTTTATCTTACTTTTTCTTTGAGACAGTTTGAAAGTTGTAATAAGTTGTATTTTGGATTTCCGCTGCTATGATGTTTAGTTCTGATTTTCAGCTTATGCACTGTCTCTCCTATTTTATGTCAAGTATATTATTATTATATTTTGTTCTATGCGCTGTGAGACATTCTACAGGTTCCTTGTATGTTCATTTCCTTCTTCCTTTTCCTTCTGACGACCCGTTCCGTGCTAACTGGACATGTGTACAGCGCACAATTGGAGGAAATGTCGGTTGGTGCGGGGCGGGCCGTCACACTTGGTTTCAGAGCTCTAGGTTGCGTAGTTAACCTAGGGAAAGACACCAGGGAGAGATAGTATGTATATGAGAGCGCGTATTTGTGATTACTTTGGTTTTCAAAAGCTATGTATATATATACTATTACTAGTATAAGAATGAAGTCGCACTGCACTAGCACCACTATGGGGTCGTTAATCCTTTCCCTTTTTCAGATTGACGATGAGCCGAGACACGAGGGGTGCTGGTAGAGGGACCAACCATGGTGATGCCGCTGACATGAGGGCGATGTTTACTAACCTCATGGGAGACATGCTTAGAGAAGTGCAAGGGGCAGTTCCCAATCCCGGAGTTGGTGTTGGCCCAGTAGTGCAGGCGCCTAGGGTCGATTTCGCCAAGTTGTGCAAAGATTACACTAATCTTGGTGGGAAGCCGTTCCACGGGACGGAGTCGGCCACAGATGTTCAAGACTGGATGGATAGCTGTGACCGTATCTTTGATGACTTGGGTCTTGAGGATGCGATGAAGAGAAGGCTAGCGTCTCGTCAACTGCAAGGGCGAGCGATGAATTGGTGGAATGCCATTAGAACAGCTACTCCAGAGGATCAGGTTACTTGGGATCAGTTCAAGGCTCTCTTTAGCGATAAGTTTATTCCAGCCGCCCAGAAGTCAGTGTTGTTCAAGAGGTTCTTGGAACTCAAACAGAACGGAAGAGCAGTTTCTGATTATATTGCTGAGTTTGACACTTTGTCGAAGTATGGACTGTCTCTTATCGACACTCCTGAGAAGAAGAATGAGAAATTCATTACTGGCTTGGATGGATACTTGGGGGAAAGGCTTATCAATCACATCGATGAGACTTTTGAATCGATCGTGGGGAAAGCTTTGAGATCAGAGAGTCTTTACCCTAAGTCAAAGACTGAGGCTGCATCTGCAGAAGGGCCAAAGCCGCAAGCAGGCGGTGGAGGCAAGAATAACTCTCAGAATAAGAGAAAGCAGGACCAATCTAAAGGTGGTCAGAAGAAGAGAAAGAGGGATGTTGAGTGCTTCAGCTGTGGTAAGAAGGGCCATTATGCTAAAGATTGTCGGGCCAAGCCAGCGGATAAGAAGTGCTTCAACTGTGGTCAAGTGGGACACTTCAAGGATAAGTGTCCGCAACCTCTTAAGGAGAAGCAGATTGTGAAAGCATATGCTATTGATGTTGTTCCTTCTTCGTCGAATGCCCCAACTGCGGCGGAGAAAGGAAAGAATGTTGTTATTCAAGGTATGCTTTCTATTTATGATGTACCAGTTCGAGTTTTGTTTGATACTGGGGCTTCCCGTTCCTTCATATCTAGTGACCTGGTAGATAGGTTGGGACTGGAACCCGAAATAGTCGATAGACCATTGGTTGTGACGAACC
This sequence comes from Allium sativum, assembly GCA_030737875.1. Taxonomy (NCBI): domain Eukaryota; kingdom Viridiplantae; phylum Streptophyta; class Magnoliopsida; order Asparagales; family Amaryllidaceae; genus Allium; species Allium sativum. The sequence continues at coordinate 95,053,624 of CM060923.1, forward strand.
CGATTGGTGGTTCGACTAGCCTTAGTATGATTTGCAGGAATTTGGTCTTATCGAGTCATGGATGTATGTTTGTATGTGATTGCTTTGTTTTGGGCTTTACTGGGTATGGCATTATATTGGGAGTCGATTGGCTCCAAAGATACGGGGTGGTGGTAGACTGTGAGGGCTTTTTGGTGACAGTGAGGGCGGATGATGGGCGGAGGGTAGTGTTTGGTAGTCTACCTAGTGATGGGGTTATGGCTAGTTTTGTAAATTCCCTCGACATCCCGCAGGATGAGTTGTCAGATGTGCCCGTGGTTGGCCAGTATCCGGACGTCTTCGAGGAGGTGACCGGGCTTCCACCACACCGAGAGATTGAGTTCTGTATTGATTTAGTGAAAGATGCCAGACCTATAGTGATGCCACTTCGTCGTATGGCACCAAGGGAGCAGCGAGAGCTCGGGGTGCAAGTCAGCAATCTTTTGAAGAAGTGATTTATTAGAAGGAGTGTCTCCGAGTGGGGAGCACCAGTTGTGTTTTCCACTAAGGCAGATGGTTCCCTTCGTTTGTGTGTGGACTATCGCGAGTTGAATAAGGTGACGAGGAAGAATAAGTATCCTCTGCCGCGGATAGATGATTTGTTTGATCAACTGGAAGGAGCAAGAGTGTTCTCCCAGTTGGACCTCGCGACGGGATTTCATCAGCTTCGAGTAGCGGATGAGAGTGTTCCGAAAACGGCATTTAGGACGCCGTCTGGATTTTATGAGTGGTTGGTCATGCCATTTGGGTTGACCAATGCACCAGCCTACTTTGTGGATCTTATGAATCGAGTATTCAGAGATCAGTTGAATAAGTTTGTTCTTGTGTTCGTGGATGATATCCTTGTTTACTCAAGGACAGAGGAGGAACACAAGGGACACTTGAGGATAGTGATGGAGGTGTTGAGGAAACACCAATTGAAAGCGAAATTCTCTAAGTGTCATTTTTGGAGAAGGGAAGTGAGATTCTTGGGTCATGTTGTTTCAGAAAGTGGTATTGTCGTGGACCCTGCGAAGGTGGCTACGGTACAGGATTGGCCTACACCCAAGAATGCAACAGATGTAAGAAGTTTCTTGGGATTAGCTGGATATTATCGTAAGTTTATCCAGGACTTCTCCAAGATAGCAGCACCGTTGACTCAGTTGACTAAGAAGAATCAGTCCTTCGTCTGGGACGGAGTGTGTGAGGATGCCTTCAAGAGTCTAAAGGAGAAGTTGACGCGTGCACCAGTGTTAGTCATTCCTAAAGAAAATGAAGAGATGACGGTATACACGGATGCTTGTGGTACCGGACTGGGTGCAGTATTGATGCAAGGAGGTAGGGTTGTAGCTTATGCTAGTCGACAACTAAAGCCTCATGAGAAGAAGTATCCTACCCATGATTTGGAATTAGCAGCGATTGTATTTGCGCTGAAGATGTGGAGACACTATCTCTTGGGAGAAAGGTTTGAGTTGTTTACCGATCATAAATCGTTAAAGTATCTCTTCTCTCAGAAAGATATGAATCTCCGACAGCAGAGATAGTTAGAGTTCTTGGCTTCGTATGATTTTGATATCGCATATACACCTGGGAAAGGTAATGCGGTAGCCGATGCCTTGAGTAGGAGACATGCCAGCTTAGGGGCAATGTTTCTTGAATGGAAGCAGCTGGAGTATATCGCGGGGTTTGATTTCAGACCAAGGTGCGAATTGGATCCAGTCATGCTAGCTAGTTTAGCGATCAGACCCACTTTGATAGAGCGGATTGGTTCCAGCCAGAGGAACGATCCTAATCTATTGGAAATCATCTCCAAGTTAGAGATGAACATCGACGGTGAGGAGATGAGTGCGTATGGGCTTGATCGAGATGGATGGCTTCGAGTGAATGGAAGACTAGTTGTGCCCAACGTGAATGGCTTGAGGGATGAAGTGCTTAGAGAATGTCATCACTCAAAACTGACTATACATCCCGGTGGTAATAAGATGTATCGAGACATGAAGCAGACTTACTACTGGGAAGGGATAAAAAGGGACGTTGGGAAGTTTATATCCAAATGCATGAATTGCCAGCTAGTTAAAGCCGAGCAAAAGAAGCCTAGTGGGTTATTGCAACCATTAGAAATTCCCGAATGGAAATAGGAGAAAGTCTCGATGGATTTCATCGATGGTTTACCAAGGACTAGATCGGGATATGATAGCATTTGGGTAATTGTGGATCGATTGACTAAAAGTGCAAGATTTATACCAGTCAAATCGACCAGAATGGCAGCCATGTTGGCAGAGCTGTATATGAAGTGGGTAGTTAGATTTCATGGAGTACCCAAAAGCATTGTGAGTGACCGAGACCCGTTGTTCACTAGTGGATTTTGGAAAAGCTTACAAGAGGCTCTAGGGTCAGGATTACATCTCAGTACCGCATATCATCCTCAGACCGACGGTCAAACGGAGAGGGTGAATCGTATATTGGAAGATCTCTTGAGAGCTTGTATATTGGATTTTGGTGGATCGTGGGATGACCATTTGCATCTAGTAGAGTTTGCATATAATAATAGCTACCAATCCGGTATCGGTATGGCTCCATATGAAGCTTTGTACGGAAGACCGTGCAACTCACCATCATGTTGGATAGAGACTGGCGAGTAGTTTATGCTTGGACCAGATGTGGTGAGAGAAACTTCGGATAAGATTAAGATCATTCAGCAACGAATGAAAGCTGCCCAAGATAGGCAGAAGATTTATGCTGATAAGAGGAGAAGAGACTTGAAATTCTCCGTTGGTGACTTGGTGTTTGTCAAGATCTCCCCGTTAAAGAGCGTTATTCGATTTGGCAGGAGAGGCAAGTTGGCACCAAGATTTGTTGGCCCATTCCCTGTTCTTCAACTAGTCGGGAATTTGGCATATAGAGTTGGCTTACCAGAGAAAATGGCGGGAGTTCACAATGTGTTTCATGTTTCCCAACTAAGGAAGTTCGTTCACGACTCAGATATGACTATTTCACCTGATCAGTTAGAGGACTTCAAAGTAAAACCCGAGGCGGTTGGGAACCGCAAGCCGATTCGTATTGTGGGGCACGATACGAAGCAACTTCGAAGGAAGACGGTGAAGCTAGTCAAGGTTCAGTGGGGCGAGAACGAGAATGATTGTACTTGGGAGACAGAAGAGAGCATTAGGAAGGCATATCCAGAACTCTTTGCCTGGTAAGATTTACTTTGCAATTTAGTTTTCTGCATGCTAGGGTAGACTTGTTTTGCTTGTTTGCATGTTTGATTGTTGTTTTATGGTTGATAGGCATGCGGGAACCTTTGTGTGTGTTTTGATTAGGAAATTTCGGGGGCGAAATTTCTTAAGGGGGGGAGAGTGTAACGACCCGTATTCTACACATCATAGGATCGTAGAATATTTATTTCTTTCCCATGTGAAGTCATATGGTCATGTAACTTTGGGAAACATCCATTAGAGTCATTTCCCATGTTCATGATTTTTGTCAATTTTTAAATGACCATTTTGCCCCTAGCTGATCTTGTTTTGGCCATAACTTTTGATTGGAAAGGAATTTTGACCTAAAACCACTTCCATTGGATTCGTTTGATGGTTTACCTTTCCGTAGAGTGGTCATAATAGCCAAACGGACTTACCGTTTGGGAGATATGGCTGAAATAAGGTTTGGAAGGTGAAAAACTGCTTAACCGGGCCAAATCGGGTGATTAGTGAGTAGGCCCATAACCCATTTCGGGATTAGGGTTATGGGAAGGCTGAAATGAGATAGAGAATCATTCCATTTCAGTTTTCTAGCCTCCACTTATCACCAAGGAACCCTAAAAATGGCCTCCAACCTCTAAATCACCTCCAAATCATCTCTTGATCAAGGATTAAGCTTAGCAACATCTAATCAAGGGAGATCTACACCAAATCAACATCGGAGCTGCTGTTTAGCATTGGAATTCACATCAAATCAGAGATGTATTTCAGATCTTAGTTTATTTGTGGCTAAGGTGAGTGATTCACATAGTTTTGCACTAATTATGGCTAATTAGGGGTGATTAGTGTTAATTAGCGAATTTAAACATGATAAAATTTTGGAAAAATGTTTATAAAATTCGGAATGATGTTTTAGACCTCTGATATGAATTTGGGTTAGTTTGGTTAAGTTTTGCTAATCCTGTCATTAGTTTCACCTAAACATGCTTAAGGGGAAATATGGGATTTTGGGAATGTTTGATCCATTTTAACCTACCATATTGATGTTTTGATGTTTGTGGTCGATTATGCATGTTGCTATGACTGTATGATATGCTTTGTGATTGATTTCAAGAGTTAGAATGGTCGAAAACGTCGTCGAATGGCGTAAACACTTGCTGGAACAGTTTCAGAAAACAGTGCAGGTTTCGGATCGGATCGGATATGGGGCTCGGATCAGATATGTTGAACTGGGCAAGGAATCCGATCGGATCGGAACCTGACACTTGAGAAAATTGGCAAAAAGGAAGGCCACGCTAACTGGACTGGGATCGGATCGGATTAAAGAGGAGGGATCGGAGCGGATAAAGGGGGATGGATCGGATCGTAGCACGTGAAGGATGAGGAGGCGGATCGGAGCGGAAGCACGAACTGGAGGGGGAATGGCACTCGAACCGACCCGAAGTGAAGCACCCGACCCGACCCGAGGAGAAACACCCGACCCGTACCAGAAGAAGACCCGACCCGACCCGATGGAGGATACCCGACCCGAACCGATGGCTTGAGGAGGAACCCGACCCGACCCAGTATTGACCAATAACCCGAGATGCAAAGGTAGTCCGATATGGGGAGTTAGAGCTCAGGATCCAGTTGGGAACCAATGAGTTCACTTCATGGTTGGGCTTTGCTGCGGGACGTGTGCTAAGGAGTTGTCGACGTTCATAACTTCGATTCACCACTAAAAATGAAGGATGGCTACTTATCAGTGCAGTAGGGTCGTTATGACCTGAGAGGCAAGGTGATGGTAGCAAGACTACGTTATCAGTGCAGTAGGGTCATTTTGACCTGAGGAGCAAGGTGATGCGTAGTAAGACTATGAGCCAGCGCAGATGGGGTGAACAACTCCATGGGGCAAGTGGACATAGTAAGGATTGGTAAGGCTATGAGCCAGCGCAGATGGGGTGAACAACTCCATGGGGCAAGTGGACATAGTGAAGGATTAGTGGCTACGTTATCAGTGCAGTGAAGCCATTTATGACTTCATGGGGCAAAGTGATCGTAGCAAGGGTGGGTGATCGAAGTGGTGAATATCGTATGCTTTACGCACTGAGTGAGAGAAGTGAGGATGGATGCTATGTTTGATTGTTTGCCATCATTATGACATGCACACCTACCCCCACCTCCGTATCTTTACACCGTTTGACAAGGTACCTTAGAGTGTTGTACAGTATGTAGTGCTAACTCTTTGGTTGCAGGTCCAGGTTCAGGTATGTTTTAGTCTACCTGTTATTGTTCACTTTAGATGCTTATCGCTCATACCAGGCTTTATGTCTGACCCAGAGTTTTATGTCTCCTCTTATTACTCTGGGTGCTCACACGAGCAGACTAGAGACAGGTTAGCTGGTGGTGCGCGAGTAGCTGATTCGGAGGCGGGCAGGAGGCTTCCACGTATGATATATATATATATACACATTCTCCCTGTGTCGTTGGTGGTCGCTACTTGGGCATTAGTAGTGTACCTCCTTTATCTTACTTTTGCTTTGAGACAGTTTGAAAGTTGTAATAAGCTGTATTTTGGATTTCCGCTGCTATGATGTTTAGTTCTGATTTTCAGCTTATGCACTGTCTCTCCTGTTTTATGTCAAGTATATTGTTATTATATTTTGTTCTATGCGCTGTGAGACATTCTACAGGTTCCTTGTATGTTCATTTCCTTCTTCCTTTTCCTTCTGACGACCCGTTCCGTGCTAACTGGACATGTGTACAGCGCACAATTGGAGGAAATGTTGGTTGGTGCGGGGCGGGCCGTCACAAAACAAGTCATTTTTCAAACAATCCCCCCTTGAATTTTTAAAATATTTCGAGCAGTTTAAAAAAAACACATAAGATTGTGCATAAACAAAGGTGTCTTCCGATTTGAACCTTTGCATAGTGGATAAGATTCAGTTTTTACTAGAGTGATACGTGGTCTTGAACTCTATTCCTGACATCATACCACATACAACCTTTTCTATAGTGCAATCAAATAAGCATGTATGTTAATGGTCGTGCACGTCTATCCCAGTTTAGTGAATGCTCTAAAAGTTTTTCCCAAATCTTCATAGAAATGACCATATTTCCTCATTCACATAGGTGAGTCTATCAAGAGCACTTCTAAAGGTAGTTACTCCACTCCAAATAGAGTATTGATCTCATTAAGAGTTTCTATTAACTCATCCTCTAATTACTTTAGGAATAAATGCTTCTTAGTATATTAAGTAGCATATTCAACTACTATCACTACACAACATCTTTTTACCCAATGAACCTAGTTCTTGAGATCTCCAGTCATTAAGTTAGGTTACCATTGTGCGTGATTCAACAATCTAAGGGCAATAGTCTCATTCTTTTAGCTATATTATGGACTTTCTCTCTGGACGGGACTTTCATCAAAGGATCTGCCAAATTTTCATCACTGCGTATGTGATCCACTCTAAAAGTACCTGAAGAGAGTAGCTCTCGAACAGTACTGTGCTTACGACGTATCTGTCGTCTCTTATCGTTATAATAATGGTTTTGAACTTTTGCAATAGCCGCGGTGCTATCGCAATGGATCAACACAGCTGGTATCGATTTTTCCCATAAGGGAACTCAGATAGAAGATTTCTCAAGTACTATGCTTCTTCACTAGCTGTGGCTAGTGTTATAATTTCAGACTCCATAGTAGACTGAGCCAAAATAGTTTGTTTCTTAGATTTCCAAGAAACAGCTTCTCCAGGAATGCTAAATATATAGCTAATGGTCTCTTTTAAATCATCAGATAAAGTATTCCAACCAGCATCAGAATATCCTTCAAGTACAGCCGAAAACTTTTCATAATGTAATCCAGGATTCATTGTTCGTTTTAGGTATCTCATGACCCTCTCAATAGCATGTCGGTGTTCTATGCTAAGTCTACTAGTAAACATGCACAATAATCCCACAACATAAGCAATGTTGGGTCTAGTACAATTAGTGGCATACCGAAGGTTGCCAATGATGCTCGCATATTCAATCTGTCTTACACCTTCACCAGTGTTTTTAAATAGCTTCACACTGGGATCATATGGTATACATGCAGGTTTACAGTCAAAGTAATTGTATTTCTTTATAATCTTCTCAATATAATGAGTTTGATCCAAAGAAAGTCTATTTTCGAACCTAGTAATTTTAATACCAAGGATTACACCCGCCTCACCTAGATCTTTCATATCAACGTTAGCACTTAGCAAAAATTTAACATTGTTTATGGCAGGAATATTTGAATCAAAAATGAGTAGGTCATTTACAAAAAGACATATAATAGTACAAATGTCATTCTCAGATTTGTAATAAATGCATTTGTCACTTTCATTAACTTTAAAACCATGTGAAATGATTAAGTTATCAAATGTTTCATGCCATTGTTTGGGTTCTTGTTTTAAACCATATAATGATTTATCTAATTTGCAAACTTTATGTTCTTGATCATGTACTGCAAATCCTTCAGGATGGTCTACATTAATTTCTTCGCCTAATTCAGCGTTTAAAAAAGTGGTTTTAATATCCATTTGGTGTATTATTAAATTACGAATAGAAGTAAGTAAGATTAACACCCAAATGGATGTAATTCTAGTTACAGGTGAAAAGTGTCGAAGAAATTTACATTTTCTCTTTGTTTAAAACCTTTAGCTATTAGACGGGCTTTATATTTATCGATAGTGCCATCAGGATTTAATTTCTTTTTAAGCACCCATTTACAGCCTATAGATTTACAACCAGGTGGTAAATCAACTAAGTGCCAAGTCTTATTGGATTCCAAAGAATCCATCTCATCATTTATACCCTCTTTCCAAAAGTCGACATCTGAAGAAGATAAGGCCACTTGGAGGTTTAAGGGATCCTCCTCTATAGTAAAAGCACAAAAATATGAACCAAAATCTTTTACGGTTCTTGCTTTTTTACTTCTTCTAGGTTCAATTTCAAAATTTTCATTAAGTTCTGTTCTAATAGGCATTTGAAGTGCCCGCACTATTCCTTAATTTATAAGGAAATTTTGTTTCATAAAAATCATCATCATTTGATTCAATTATATCATGTGTATTTAGGTCATAAAATATGTATGCTTTGCTATTAATAGCATAGCTTATAAATACACATTCATATGCTCTACATGCCAATTTTCTTCTCTTAGGTTCTGAAATACAAACATATGCCAAGCATCCCCAAGTTCTAAAATAGGAAACATTGGGTTTGTAATTTTTTACAATTTCAAAAGGTGAAATTTTATTTTTGATTTAGGGATTCTATTTAGTACGTAACATACCATTAATAGTATATCCCACACCAATGTTTTGCTGGACCAGAATTTAATAAAATGAAACTACTAATTCGGTAAAGGTTCTATTTTTTCTTTCAGCTTTACTGTTCATTTCAGGTAAATAAGGTGCAGTTCTTTCATGTATAATACCATGTAGTTTATAGAAATCTAGAATAGAACTAGATTCATATTATGTTCCTTTATCACTACGAAATCTTTTAGTTTTCTTATTTGATTGATTTTCAATTTCAGTTTTGAATGTCTTAAACATATCAAATGCATCACTTTTATTTTTCATGAGATATACATATGTGAAATCAGAACAATCATCAATAAAAGTGATAAAATAACGATGTCCATGTTTAGTTAAGGTACCATCAAGCTCACATATATTAGAATGAATTAAATCTAAGGGTTCAGATACTCTATCAATAGACTTATGAGGTTTCTTTGTGATTTTGGCTTGAGTACAGAATTCACAATTATCAAAATCAGATTCTGACATTCTAGGAATCATATCTAAAGTGCTCATGATATGAATTATGCGTTTGTCAACATGACATAATCTAAAGTGCCAAATATTAAAATCACATAACATATAAGCAGAACTAGTTACTTTATTAGGTTCAACTTAAACATTCCCTCACAAGCATAACCCTTTGCAACAAATGTTCCCTTATAATTTAAGGTATGCAAATCAGCCCATATAACTTGAGTAAAGCCAACCTTATTCAGAAGAAAGCCAGAAACCAGATTCTTTCTCATCTCTGGATTATGCATCATGTGACACCCCAGGTCCGTTAATGTCACTCTTTAAGAGAATGCATTCGTGAAGCATCATAGGTAAACAGAAACAGAAATATTACAAGACATATATAAAATAATAGCGGAATTTAAAGCTTTATTCAGTAGAAACATCGTGGTTCCAAAATATAGTTACATCATGAGTCTGAAATACATAAAACCCAATACATCAACTTAAAACCTATGTCTTGTACTAAAATCATCATAGTATAATAAATAAAGAAGCATAACCCCAAAATATAGCCATAGTAGAGAAGATATGAAATCAAGCAGTACATCTAAGTAGCTCCAAGCAGAAGGAAAGAAGAATCCTGATCAAGCTTGAGTATTCCCACCCTGAGAACTTAGGGAAAACGGAAGAGAAACAAGAGGAAACAAAATAGGTCAGACATAAGTTTGGCGAGTCTAGTTACTTTTAGCATATAAATAAGTAAAAGCATCATGACAGGCACATAAATAGGATAAGAGGGATAACATCATATAAGGCAGGAATGACAAGGTAAACATGATAAAACGAATAAAACATATATGTATAGCCCTTCTCTAATACTTTTCTCTTTCTCTGCACCAATACTAGTATCATATGAACAAGATGATCCCCAACAACTAAAAGATGGTAGACTTAGGCGTACTTCTAGTGAGAGGTTTTACACCCATACAATAACAGGCAGCCCAACTGAACATACTGGTGTTACCCCTAAGGATAATAACGGGATCCTAAACAAGCGAGACTAGATGTACACTAATTACTACCCCAATCGATCGACTCCCTAACTCTGTAGATACCCTATGCTGGCCCCCACAGTAGGATGTATCACTTCCTAAAGTGGCAACCCTTCGTTTCTAGGATGTGCACAACTATGTCTACTGATGCCACAACGTCTTATTTTCCCGGAGAGGCGGACCCATGCACGCACATGAGCCCGATGGAATGCACCGTCAGACACCTTTTCCCAAGTGACCTCTTATAATCAGCTCAGTAAGCGTGCCCCCACTCCGAACTAGTTCGGAGTACTCGTTCGATACCTATATAGGTTACTGACTGAAATGGATCCCACACACCTGATGATACAAGCTTCCCTCTAGGCTTGCATCCCCACTACTAGGATTTCAACAGGTTATGCCTACTAGTGTTACGGGATTGCATAACCCCACAGGTTAAGTTTGTGGGCCTATATATAAATACTACCCACCGCCCCAAGACTTCTTAACCCTCCCACTGATTCAAGCAAGTTTACTAAACCCCTACTCAAGTTAATATGTTCATGTAATGCCCTATGGATTCAAATAGGTTAAGTATTACAAGTTCATTACCATTTATTCATTTATGGTTATAATGCGCTAGATCTCCTACATTAAGTCTACCACTTGTGGATGCTGAATATGCCGGTCGGGTCCGGGCAGACTTCTTCCACAAGTCGGACTAAACCTTGTGTCTTAGCACCGTCACGTGTCTATGCACTTAGACCCCTCACATTAGATTTACCACTTGTGGACGCTAGATATGCCAGTTGGGTCTGGGCAAGCTACTACCACAAGTATAATCTAACCTCGTGTCTAAACGCGGTTACAGTTTCTTATTACTGTAAATCTAGGCATTTTCATTATTTAACAATTATTCCTATTTCATTATAGGTTTTCATGCCCCTTTCCCAAGTCATATTCATCACGTAACATATTCCCCAAATTAAGATCTTTAATCACAATTTGGTTTATGCCCCAAATCCATATTCATGTTTTCAATTCAAGTTATGCCCCAAATTTTCCAATACAAGTTATGCCCCAATTTTAACGTTTTCTCCTCGTTCCCAATTTAACGCGTTCGCATATTTCAGTGGTATGCCTAGGCTCGAAGGTAGCTTGGCTATAAAATAAAAAGGGAAAAGAAGAAGGGAAAAGGACAGAAATATGCATAATAACATGATAGACATACGATGGCAGAAATAGGCATAGCAACGGAGTAAGCATATAGTGACAGAATTGGGCATAATAACAAGATAGGCATATAAGAACAGATCTGATGAACATGTTATAATAGAACTGATTAGGCATAGTGACATGATTAGGCAAACTATCATAATAGGGACATCATAAACAAGCATGATGAGATCTAAACAGTGAATTAGATATACAAATAATGGCAGATCTGATATGATAAATAGGCATAGTCTTAGATCCAATTCATAAACATGTCAAGATTAACTTTTAAATGTTTATATCTAAAAATAACATAGACTCACTATGATTGGATCTAAAGAATAGGGAATTGATTGAAGCACAAATATCTAAATTTTCAAAACTCAATTGCTGAAGAAGAATAGGCTAGATCAGATTGAGTTCGGGCAGCAACTTATCGTCGCCATTGAATTAGATGAATAAAACAATGGGATTAAGGTCCAATTTATAGACTAGGGTTCACGAATCTGGTCAGAAAACAAGTCAACATACGCGGCAATGTATCAGGGTCGGATCTGGGGGTGTCGACATGGGTGTCGACATTCCCTTATAGTGTCGACCCATAGGTCGACACCCCTAGGGAAGGGGTCGACCCCTAACGGGCCTGATTCCTGTGTTGTCCCGCCTTCGATTTTCGAACTGATTTTGAATTTCTGAAATGTTTATTGTATATATATAATTAGCTTATATATATGAAAACTTCAAACCTTAATAACTTCTTCATACAATGTCCGTTTTACGCAAACTCGGAGTCTATCTCAAGCATAATTCTGAGATGAACGCAATGGCGCAACCCATTTTACTTAATTACCAATATTTAATTAAGTGTTCCTTAGTTTATCATCTTAGTGTGTTATAAAATTACGGTGTGTTACATTCTCCCCAACTCAAAGGATTTCGTCCCCGAAATCTCTAAGTTAAGAAGAATGTTTATCCTAACATCCACCATCCATCTACTCATCCACCAATCATAGGCATCCATTGTCCTTAAAGACTTCTAATGTTTATATTAACATATGCAAAGTTGTGTGTATATGTCCCTATACTAATGCAAAAGATTAGGTCTACTGATTCAGTCGACCTCCCTAATGAAATGTATGTTAGTGCCATGAATCCAACATATATACAATTAATTCTATCATAACATGTAAGTTCTATATGCGTGCGCAGTCATTCATCCAAATGCAACATCCATATGATGATACATCCACTTTCATCCATTAAGAAGAAGAAAAATGCACATATATCCATATGCAGTATGAGAGTGATTGAGTCGATCTAGTGACTAATGTGTGTGTATATGCATCCACGAGCAATCATTAGCAAACACTTGCATCCACTTACATCCATCAAACATAACATGTCTCAAATACATGTTTACATCCATGGGATTCCTACTTAAAGGTCAAAGATTTGAACGATAGTATATACTTAAACGATAGAAACAAGTATGAATAAAAGCTTTGGAAAGGAAGTTAAGAACATACCCTTGAAAAGAAAAGAGTACGAAGCGCATATCTTTTCTTCAGTCTCCCAAGCTGCATCCTCTTGGTTATCTCCCCACTGATCTTTCATCAACTTGACTTCTCTGTTGCTTAGCTTCTTAACTTCTGATCCAAGAATATGGGTAGGAACTCGTCTAGTTGTCGCCTCATGTTCTACCTTTACTTCCTCAAGCATACTCCGCTCAACTACTTCTGCAGTATCATGCAAACACTTTCTTAAATGCGAAACGTGGAAAACATCATGAACGCCTGATAGTCTCTCTGGTAGCTTTACTCTATAGGCCATTTGGCCGATCCTTTATGTTATGGGAAAGGACCGTACAAATCTTGGTGCCAATTTCCCTACAGATCCAAAACGAACCACATTCCTTAATGGTGATACCTTAGTGAAAACCATATCTTCCACCTCAAACTCAATGTTAGTTCTTCTCCTATCCACGTAGGACTTCTATCTATCATGAGCTGTCTTCATGCATCAACAAATAAGATCAATCTTTTCTGTAGTTTCCCTAACCATCTCAGGTCCAAGTAGAAGTCTTTCTGTAGATTCCTACCAACAAGTCGGTAATCTACAGGGTCGTCCGTATAACACTTCGAAGGGTGTCATGCCAATACTAGCTTGATAACTGTTGTTGTAGGCGAACTCTACTAAAAGAAGATGCTCTTCCTAAGTCCCTCCGAAGTCTAGGATACACAGCCTTAAAAGATTCTCAAGAACTATGTTCACCCTTTCCGTCTGTCCATTGGTCTGAGGGTGATAAGCGGTGCTCAAACATAACTGTGTACCTAATGCTTCTTGCAAGCTCCTCCAAAATTCACTGGTGAAAATAGGGTCAAGATCACTTAGATACTAGGAGGTACTCCATGAAGATGGACTATCTCACAAACGTAAATTGCTGCCAACCATGCCGTCGTCCTCTTACTCTTAGCAGGAATAAACTGAGCACTCTTAGTAATTCTGTCCACTATAACCCAAATACTGGTGTTGCCTTTCCTCGATCTAGGAAAACCATCAATGAAATCCATCGAGACGCTCTCCCACTTCCACTATGTGACCTCCAAAGGATGAAGTAAACCACTGGGCTTCCTTTGCTCAGCTTTGACTTGCTGGCAAACCAAACATCGAGAAACAAACTCCGCCACATCTTTCTTTATCCCAGCCCAAAAGAAAACCCTCTTCATATCTCTATACTTCTTATCACCGCCTGGATGAATGGTCATCCTAGAATGATGAACTTCCTCAAGGACTATTTTCAACAAACTCCTAACTCGGGGAACACAAAGCCTTCCATCTCATCGCAACCACCCTCTATCGTCATGGAATATCTACTGAGGTGACTGGAAGTTTCTCCTCTACTGAGCCTATCCAAAATGTCTGAAATCTGTGAATCCTCTCGCTGTGATGTACCTATCAGATCCAAAAGAGTAGGTCGCACCTCTTGGGATGCCAATAAACTAGGTATAAACTCGATGGAGGGTCAAAAATCAAAAGTCGATATAAACTCCAAGCTTTTCCATTCCAAAAACAGAGGACTTAAGGTCATCCTCTTCTTACTCAATGCGTGTGCCACCACATTACACTTCTGAGGGGTATAAGCAATTTCAAAGTCATAGGACGCAAGAAACTCCATCCATCTTTGTTTCCTTAAATTAAGATCCTTCTACGAGAACAAATACTTAAGAGATTTATGATCGGTGTACAATTCAAACTTCTCTCCAAGCAAATAATGACGCCAAGTCTTAAGCGCGAATACTATGGTAGCTTACTCTAGGTCATGGATAAGGTAGTTTTTCTCATAAACCCTTAGCTGTCTACCTCCATAACATACTACCCTTCCCTCTTGCATTAGAACCACACCAAGACCTGTACCACATGCATCAGTGTATATTGTGAACACTTTGTTCCCGTCAGACAAGGTCAAGACTGGGGCTGTCGTCAAAGCCCTCTTCAATCGCTGGAAAGCATCGTCACAATCTACATCCCAAAAAAATGTCAGATTCTTTTCGTAAGTCTGGTGAGTGGGCCTGATATCTTTGCGAAATCCTTAATGAACTTCCTATAATAGCCCGCTAGTCCAAGAAAACTTCTCACCTCTGTTGCATTCTTTGGGGGTCTGCCAATCTTGAACTGCAACAGCCTTCGAGGGATCCACTGCTATCCCATCTTTAGAGACTACATGTCCTAGAATCTCACTTCTTTTCTCCAAAAATGACATTGGTAGAACTTCGTCTTAAGCTGGTGCGCATGAAGAGTCTTCAAAACCTCCCTTAAATGTCAGGTATGCTCTTCCTCGCTCTTCAAGAAAATCAAGATGTCATCAACATAGACCCTAACGAACTTATTTAGAAACTCCCGAAACACCCTACTCATCTGGTCAACAAAATAGGCTGGCGCATTCATCAACCCAAAAGGCATAACGAGCCACTCGAAGAAACCATCTGGAGTTCTAAAAGCGGTCTAGTCTATACTGTCCTCGGCCACCCTCAACTGATGAAATCCCATGGTCAAGTCTAACTAAGAGAAAACAGATGCACTAACAAGCTAGTCAAACAGATCATCTATCCTCGAAAGTGGGTGCCTATTCTTCTTGGTGATTTTATTCAACTCTCTATAGTCCACACATAAGCGAAGCGAACCATCCGTCTTAGTTGGGAATACTAATGGAGCACCCCATTCAGATATGCTTCGCCTAATAAATCCTTTATCAAGTAGTTCCCCTACTTGCTTGCTAAGCTCCCCCTTTCTCTTGGAGCTATATGGCGCACATGCAATGCAACTGGCTTTGCATTGTCCACCAAGTATATATACGGAAATCAATCTCGTGCCTCGAAGATAAGCCCCGAACCTCCTTAAAAACATCAGGATTTTCATAGACTACTGGTACAGATCGTAAATCATCGACAGATGCATCAAGCGACTCAAGCAAACTAAGCATGGCATTCCCCTTAGGGTCACAAGAAATCTCGAGGGTTGTCCCATGGCAAGTCAAAAGTTTAATGACCCTCTTCTCATAATCCAGAATGGCACCATACATGGCTAGCCAATCCATCCCTAGAATCAAACCATAGCCCATAAAACCAAGCATGTATGCGTCGCATTTAAATTCGACGCCTAACACAGATATTCTCAAACCCCGATAAATCATAGACAAATGAGCCGTATTCCCAATGGGGTTTGATACAACTACGGGATCCAAAACGATACTAGTACTAAGGTGCAGAGACTCAACCACAGAATCAGATATAAATGAATGCGAAGCGCCCGAATCAAAAAGAGTTCTAATAGGATGATTGGAAAGAGAAATCAAACCTTCAACGGAAACTTTCCTACCTTTGTCTGGCACACTGGCCACGAGAGCATGCACCTTCCCTCCCGAAGATCCTGCCCTTTGACCTTGTCCTTTCTTCCTCAGGCACTCCTTAGAAAAGTGTCCACTCTCTTCACAATTGAAACACGCATTCTTCTTTCTTTTGCATTCCTTGATCAAGTGACCCTCGCGTCCGCAATTATGACACTTCCTCTTATCTCTAGCCTTGTCGTCCTTTCCGCGTTTCTTTTGTTGTTGTTGTCCTTTCTTTAGCCACACTTTCTTATTTTGTGTTCCCTCAGCATTAGCTTTTTCTTTTCACCTTTGTCTTCTTCATGCATAAATGCCATATCAACAAGTTTCTCAAAAGTTGCTCCAATCGGAATATGAGACATAGCCAACCCATGGAGGGGTTCATTCAATCCTCTAGCGAACCTCAAAGCTTTCTTATGCGGGGTATTCACTAGCTCCAAACCAAACCTCGCCAATTGGTTAAACTTATTAACATACTCCTTCACAGACATGGCTCCTTGCTTAAGTGCCAAAAACCTTTCCATTTGCATACTTTGCTCGGCTTGAGAAAGAAACTTCATTTCAAACCTTTGTCGGAAATCATCCCAGGTTTCCACTGGATGCCCTGCTTGCGTCACATCCCACCAAAATGAAGCCTCATCTTTCAGCTGCCAAACGGCCAGCAGAATCTTCCTACGATTGTCAACTTCAAAAATTCCAAATAAATCCATCGTCTCTTTAAGCCAATTCCTTGCTTCTATAAATGTCTCAGTTCCTCGGAAAGGCTTTCCGCCAACAGCACATGAATCTTTGCATATCTTAGAGAAATTATCAGCATGTGAAGAAGGAGGAGGAACATCGGGTGCAGCTGGCGGAGGAACATCTGCTTGACCACCAGCAGGCGCCGTAGCCTCAAGATACCTACGGAACCAACCCTATATCGTAACGCCCTTAGGAATATTAGGTTCCCTAGACATGCTGAAAAGAAAAGGAAAAAAGGGATTCAAACAGAGAATCGAAAGATATTACATATGGATTTGGGGAATATGTTTTTCAAAACAGATTTTTCTTTTGAAAATTCTTTCTTTTTAAAACCATTTTGAAAATAATTTTCAAAATTTTTTAACCGATCCGGTAACCTCCAGCTTTGATACCAAGTGTGGCACCCACGTCCGTTAATGTCACTCTTTAAGAGAATGCATTAAGTTTTGTGAAGCGTAATAGGTAAACAGAAACATAAATATTACAAGATAGATATAAAATAATAGCGGAATTTAAAACTTTATTGAGTAAAAACATCGTGGTTCCAAAACATAGTTACATCATGAGTCTTAAATACATAAAACCCAGTACATCAACTTAAAACCTCTGTCTTGTAGTAAAATCATCAGATTATAATAAATAAAGAAGCATAATCCACAAAATATAGCCATAGTAGAAAAGATATGAAATCAAGCAGTACATCTAAGCAGCTCCAAGCAGAAGGAAAGAAGAATCCTGATCAAGCTTGAGTATTCCCACCCTGAGAACCTAGGGGGGAAATGGAAGAGAAAGAAGAGGAAACAAAATAGGTCAGACATAAGTCTGATGAGTCTAGTTACTTTTAGCATATAAATAAGTAAAAGCATCAAGACAGACACATAAATAGGATAGGAGGGATAACAACATATAAGGCATGTATGACAAGGTAAATAGTATAAACCAAATAGAACATATATGTATATCGCTTCTCTAGTACTTTTCTCTTTCTCTGCACCAATACTAGTATCATATGAACAAGATGATCCCCAACAACTACAAGATGGTAAACTTAGGCGTACTTCTAGTAAGAGGTTTTACCCCACACAATAATAGGCAGCCCAACTGAACACACTGGTGTTACCCCTAAGGATAATAACGGGCTCCTAAACAGGCGAGACTAGATGTACCCTAATTACTACCCCAATCGATCGGTTCCCTAACTCCGTAGATACCCTGTGCTGGCCCCACCGTAGGATGTATCACTTCCTAAAGTGGAAACCCTTCGTTTCTAGAATGTGCACAACCATATCTACTATGCCAAAGCGTCTTACTTTCCCGGACAGGCGGACCCATGCATGCATATGAGCCCGATGGAACGCGCCATCAGACATCTTTTCCCAAGTGACCTCACATAACCAGCTCAGTAAGCCTTCCCCGAATTCGAACTAGTTCGGAGTACTCGTTCGATACTTATATAGGTTACTGACTGAAACGGATCTCGCACACCAGATGATACAAGCTTCCCCACGGGTTTGCATCCCCACTACTAGGATTTCAACAGGTTATGCCTACCAGTGTAGCAGGATTGCATAACCCCACAGGTTAAGTTTGTGGGCCTATATATAAATATTACCCACTACCCCAAGATTTACTTAACTCTCCCACTGATTCAAGCAAGTTTACTTAACCGCTACTCAAGTTAACATGTTCATGTAACCCCTGTGGACTAAAACAAGTTAAGTATTACAAGTTCATTGCCATTTATTCATTAATGGTTATGATGCGCTAGACCTCCTACATTAAGTCTACCAATTGTCGATGCTGGATATGCTGGTCGGGTCCGGGCAAACTTCTTCCACAAGTCGGACTTAACCTCGTGTCTTAGCACTGTCACGTGTTTATGCACTTAGACCCCTTACATTAGATTTACCACTTCTCGACGCTAGATATGCCGGTTGGTTTCGGGCAGGCTTCTACCACAAGTGTAATCTAATCTCGTGTATAAGCGTGGTTACAATTTCTAATTACTGCAAATCCAGACATTTTCATTACTTAACAATTATTCCTATTTCATTATAGGTTTTCATGCCCCTTTCCCAAGTTATATTCATCATGTTCCATATGCCCCAAATTAAGATCTTTAATCACAGTTTGGTTTATTCCCCAAATCCATATTCATGTTTTCAATTCAGGTTATGCTCCAATTTTCCCAATACAATTTATGCCTCAATTTTAACGTTTTCCCCTCGTTCCCAATTTAACGCGTTTGCATATTTCAGCGGTATGCCTAGGCTCGAAGGTAGTCGAGCTATAAAATAAAAAGGGAAAAGAAGAAGGGAAGAGGACAGAAATAAGCATAATAACAAGTTAGACATATGATGGCAGAAATTGGCATAGCAACGGAATAAGCATATAGTGACAAAATTGGGCATAATAACAAGATAGGCATATAAGAACGGATATGATGAACATGTGATAATAGAACTGATTAGGCATAGTGACATGATTAGGCAAACTAGCATAATAGGGACATCATAAACAAGCATGATGAGATCTAAAAAGTGAATTAGATACACAAATAATGGCAGATCTGATATGATAAATAAGCGTAGTCTTAGATCCAATTCATAAACATGTCAAGATTAACTTTTAAATGTTTATATCTAAAAATAACATAGACTCGCTGTGTTGGATCTAAAGAATAGGGAATTGATTGAAGCACAGATCTCTAAATTTTCCTAACTCGATTGCTGAAGAAGAATAGGCTAGATCAGATTGCATTGGGGCAGCACCTTGGTGTCGCCATTTAATCAGATGAATAAAACAATGGGATTAAGGTCCTATTTATAGCCTATGGTTCATGAATCTGATTTTGAAAAAAAGTCCACATACGTAGGAATGTATCAGGCTCGAGTCTGGGGTGTCGACCTGGGTGTCGACATGGGCGTCGACACACCCCTTATGGTGTCGACCCATGGGTCGACACCCCTAGGGCAAGGGTCAACCCCCAACGGGCCTGATTCCGTGTTGTCCTGCCTTCAATTTTCGAACTGATTTTGAATTTCTGAAATGTTTATTTTATATATGTATAATTAGCTTATATATGTGCAAACTTCAAACCTTAATTACTTCTTCATACGATGTCCGTTTTACGCAAACTCGGAGTCTATCTCAAGCAGAATTCCGAGGTGAACGCAATGGCACATCCCGTTTTACTTAATTCCCAATATTTAATTAAGTATTCCTTAGTTTATCATCTTAATGTGTTATAAAATTACAGGGTGTTACACATCACGTCTTTTAGAATCATTGTCTTTCCAGAGGTAAACTTGTTTTGCACACTTCCTATCCCTGCAACTTTAGTGGTGTGAGAATCTCCCAACAACACCTTTTGATCATCAGCAGCCGTGCATGTAGTAAACATATCATGATCATAGTAGACACGGCGAGAAGCACCAGTATCCACCCACCAACCCTTTGATCCATCAACAAGGAGAATCTCAGTAATCATAACCGTTTAAGGCTCCTAGGTCAGGTTAGCCTGCGGTGTAGGGCCTGGTGTGTTCCAACACTTACGTGTCATATGACCTGGTTTTCCACAGTTGTAACATAAAAATATCTACTTAGAATCATTCTTTTGGGTTGGTCGCTGTTGTCCTTTCTGGTTTCCTTGCGGATTTTCATTCTGTTTGTTGCCGATTCTGATTCTTAAAGGACTATGGGTTCAGTTTCAGAACTGCGGGTTTGGTCTTTTTTGTGTTGTTATTGATAACCGGCACTTCTTATTTCTAGTTGTGCTTGCGAGCCTCCTCCTCAATATGGAGGTGCGTGATCACGCTCTCCAAGGAAAATTCCTTAGTCTTATGCCTTAAGTCATCTTGAAATCCTTCCATTATGGAGGCAATTTGTCAATAATCACAACAACTTGGAACTGTTCGCCTAAAGCCATGCCTTCGGAGATGATCTCATGAGCTATTTTATAAAGTTCATGGGACTGCATCTTTACTGACATGTCATCCGTCATTTGGTACTTGAGGTAGCGGCTAACTACTTACTTCTTTATCCCTGCCTCCTTTGTGTCGTACTTCTTCTTCAGCGCTTCCCAAGTCTCCTTTGTTGTCTTTTCATCTAAGCTGTTGTAGATGTATAGCCATTGAGAATGAAGTTCTTACATACATAGTCCTACTCAATCCTGATCTGCAGTTGTTTCGGTTGTTCGGTCCAGGAAGCCATCTGTATTGCATTAGCTTCGTCAGGTCTGTCTGGCAGCTGCGGTTTGTCGGTGGTCAGTATAGCAGCCACATTTCTCTTTGTCAGGTAGAATTCCATCTTCTGACACCACCGCTTGAAGTGCAGGCCTTCGAAACTTAAGGGGGAAGCAGTGACCAGCGGGATCTGGAAGGCAGAGGAAGGAGCAGCGTCATTTACGTTTGCAGTCGAAGCCATTGTTTAAACACGTCTTCGAATTGTTAGGAAACAATGGCTGAGTTATGGACGACGTAGCTCTCTTGAAGACGTTTCGGCGATTTGGTCGAATGTGCAGACCAGTCGTTCTCAATCACCAATGCCTCTAGGATAAAACAGCCTTTCTGATTTCTGTATGGATATCAATTTTCTTGGACGAACAAATTGACCTTGATTTGCACTCATTTTTGTGTAATAACTGATCTTTTTTTATAGAGAAGAAGAGATAAAAAATGTCATTCTGTTTAATAGCGGCTGAAAATCTGAGTAGTCGGAACACGAAACTGAACGTGTTAATATGGTAGTGGAGGAAGTCGGTTCGGATCTGAAAAAAGGATCTCAATTTTACCAAGTCAAATAAAAATTGATTCAAAAACTGCAAGGTATTTTCATCCAAAAATACAAGTGTCTGCACCACCAAGCCAAGTCCAACCCCGAACCGAACCGAGCTGAGCCGAGTCAGGTCGGGCCAGCTGGAGTCGGTCGGTCGCGCGCGCGTGTATAGTGGTCATGCATGGTCTCCCTCCGCACAACAAAACATATATTGGGAGCCCCAATACCCCAACATGGCTTCTAAGAACCAAGTATAAATACTTGATTCTTTTCTATAGTCCACTATGTGGGGCTATTCAAATATATGAGCCATTCTTACATACACTTAGTCAAATTTTTAACAATTCATCTTTATAAAACAAGTCATTTTTCCAACAAGGTGTAGCGGAACATTTCCCATATATTATATATATCATATATTCCTGCCACATCTTCACCTTTTGGATAATATTAAACTAATAATGATAAAAAATTCAAGTAAAGGTAGTAAATTTTACTAAATGAATTTTAGAAAACAAAATGTCTAACAGCAAAATCATACAATGCATTTCAAGTTTTATATGTTTAATAATTATGACATTCCCCAACTAACAGCAAAATTAATGTAGTACTCAACTCAATTTATGAAAAACCAAAGAATAGATAGAGAGAGTGGTAAATTGTCACTATTATTATCATGGATTTTGAAAAGAAATATTTACTAAGGTTAAAAATAAATAGGTTAAATTCGTCACTATTTATCGCTTTTGCTAGTACACTAAATTAAATTAGAGACTAGTAACAACATTGTAATTGGAAATTTACAGTAACCATAATATTGCTAGATCAAAAAATAAACTATGGATTTACATAAATAATTTAGAATTTGCATCCTTTCAGTTGTTCATTCTTTCTACCTAAAGTTTCGAAAGAATAGAAAGAATTTAAGAATGATCAGAGTTTTGCGACATATGATTACATAACAAACATTAAAACGTCCGTACACAACAAATAAATTAAGTTCTACACGAAGAATAATAATCATGAATACAAGCTCAATTAAACTTGATTTGTTACTTCTAATACTAAAACAATAAAACTTACCATTCTATAGTTTCAAAGTTTAAACACTAGCTTCTTCTAGCACAATTACAATACTTGGCCCTGTTTGCATATATGCAACAAAAACAAAAAAAAAACAAAAAAAAACCTTAACATGTAAATAATGTTGTTGTTAGCAGGGAACATATCAATCAGATCACCAATCCACAACCTGCCATCTCTCTGGTTAAACCTACTCTTATTCTTCTCACTCCCATTACCTCCCCTCTACTCGAACTCATCTTCACCCCCCACCTATCCTCATGTCCCCTGCTCTAAACACCCTAATCTTTTCAGCACCCCAACCTTTTCATATCTAACCCAATTTATGAAGAACTAGTTCATGAAAATAATGATGATGTATGAAGAATTAATTCATGAAAGTCAAAAAAAATACTCAGCTCAATTTATGCACACCCCATTCCCCCCACCCTCCCACACACACATCCCCACCCATCCCCTTTAAACGAAAAATTTATGTTCTACGGTTTAAAAATGTCAATAATTAAAATATAAAAATCAATTTCATATCTTCTAAGCATAATGATTTAGAAGCAATAGGTTTAAAGTTAATATCCGACTTAAAAAGCAAATATTTTGTCAACAGATTAGAAAAAATATATGAATAGAAGTCACACGGATGTTGAAGCCATTTCAATCCTAGAACAGTTCATAAAGATGAAGTAAGCTAAATAATTACCTAAAATCGTAGAGAGCAAAGTTAGGGTTTGGCCTATAAAGATCTAAACAGTTGCGGATCAACGAAGATGAGGAAGCTAGGGTGCATAATTTGTGTTGGGTCCTATTTGCTAGTAACAGTTTACTAGAATTTACGATGGCTGGAAGATGAGAAAAGTGGTGGGAAGTGGATTTGGGAGGCAAACGAAAAGAAGAAATAAAAAGAACCGTGAATGTATCGTGTTTAGTATTCTACTGTATACTACTATGCATGAACGAAGTGAAATTGTTGACATGCTTTTGGTTGAAGCTACCACAAGTCAAGATTCTGGTTAGCAACACGCTCAATCGTCAAAAATATCGTCAGAAAACACAAAGCGATTTGGTCGAAGTCACAATGTAAACATAAAAATGGCCCAAAACTGCTTTGAATGACCTCTTTTGGTTCCAAAAACATGGATTATGGTGCTTTGCACGGTAACTCTTGTAGCCCTCTAATTTAGCTCCAGATGCAACTTTCGTTGGCCAAAACGGCCTTACAGTTTGAAAGTCACGCCTGTTTCCGTGAACGTATGCAAAAATGTCTTCATGGTCTTCCTAGGGTGCATCACGCTATAGCCTCGCAACACCTCAAAAAGTAACATACCGCATCTCATCCTCCATATCGCATTACCCGGCTCATATCGCATCGCGTCCCCCACCTTGCTCCCATCGCATCGCATCACGCCACCAACTTCGCATCGCATCACCTCCTAAAACTCGCATCCCCCACTCCGAGTCCACATCGCCTCGCTTTCCTTCAGTCGCCGCAATTCACATCCCTTAGATGCGAATGTGCGGGCTCGCATCCCCTGGAGGGGATGCGAAATTTCCTTCTGATGCGAGATTTCGGGGACCGGGATGCGATTTTCCACTTCACAAAGCCAGGATGCGATTTTTTGGGATTCAACAGGATGCAATGCGATTTTTCGTATCCAAGCATGATGCGATGTGATTTTTCGTATCCAAGTGTGTTGTGATGCGATTTTTCATGTGTGGGTTATGTGGGATGCGATATTCTGACAGTGGACTCTAAATCCTACATACTCCTACCTAACCCACTCACCTATAAATATCCCAAGGCTTGGCCTTCATATGGATCTTTTTTCCCTTTGGATTTTTGGACTTCTTGGAGCTCTCAAGCACCATTAATGGCTGTTATCTCCTTCTCCCTGACCATTGGACATCATATGGACCTTTAAAACACTGCATACACGTTTTCCATCAACTTTTAGATATTTACAAGCATAATTCCACTGCTTTTGGACTGTATTGGACATTTTTGGATTTCTTAGACATTGAAGCTAAATTTGGACACTGTTTTCGCTCAACAAAGAAGAAGAAAGGCATTTTAGTCAAAGTTTAGAATCATCAATCATTTTGTGATTCTATTGTAACGCTTTGTACTTAGATATTGTCCGAACTTGTACAACATTATAATCGAATATTACATGATGAATGACTACTATGAAGTGGATGCAGGCATTAGTGCCGAACCACTATAAAAAGTTGTGTTCTCCCGCATTACTTTATTTTAGATTAGGATTACTGTGTTCGCAATACACATACACATACACATCGAGGGTTGGCATGTGTTGAATCAGTGACAATTCTCCACTTCAACAGAAATGTATAGCGTTCAACGGAAATTTAATATTAATCTCCGCATATAGGGTAAACATTCTATATTTTAAAGTTTTTTTAATCCAAATGGACTTAATTGCACTAACAAGCGCAATCTCTATGACTAAATGCTATAAATAGCCTTTTTTGTAGTGATCATTATTGTTTATTCGGCTATATGACACTGCGGAGCCTTGATAGTGTTATGTATTCTTATTAGAGACAGTTTATCAATTGAGTTTATTTACCTCTTATATAACAATTTTACTATTTTGTATAACTGTATGAGCCTGTATATGTGATTCTATGGTACATAAAGTTATTATTGTCTCATCTGTTTTATATCTGTGATTGATTATTATTTGTTATTTGATATGCTATAGGATATACGACAGGTTCAGTAATGTGATTGAGTTTTATGTTCTCTTCTTTCTCCTCTCTTATATTTCTTTCTTTCTCTTCTCTTATATTTCCTTCTTTCTCTTCTCCTTTTCCCTTCTTTTCTTATATTTCTTTCTCCTGACTTTCGTTATACATCAATCAGATACTTGTATAGCGCGTATTTTGGTTACATAAGCATCAGTGGTGTATGGCGCTCGTCACAGTGATTATATAATTTGAGGCACGTAAAAACTTATACAAATACTTGTGTATAATAGATTCTTCTGTAATAGCTGGAAGTCGATTTAAGTTCAATGAATTCGCTGAACAACTAGATTCTTCCGTAGATCCCGATTCTTCCGTAGATCTCGATTCTTCTAGAGGAAGTTGATTTAAACTCATAATAGTTTCTAAAGTACTAATACAGATAAATTCACATATTTGTAGTTTACCTGAATTGTCCGTAGTCTAAATTAGATCAATAGATGATCTTATATATCTAATTATTATTTGCAAGGATTGTCGATGTAAGTTGAAGAATCGAAAATCAAATTAAAATTTATCTAATTTCTATGGATATTGAAATAAAAAGTAAGGGAGAAAGAAATGAAAAGTTGTGTTACAGAATTTTTCAGATGAGCTCTATTTGTTACCGCATCAGAAGAATAAGGACAAATTTTGAAGAAAAAAATAGACAAGTTTCATTTTAGGTTGAAGGACGAACTTTGAACAAAAATTAAATTTAAAAAATGCTAAATATAACTAGCATTATATTCAGTTTTTACATTACAAAAAATGCTTGTTATAACTAGTATTCAATTCAGTTTAAACTGTATAAAATGCTAATTATATTTAGCATTGTTATTCAATCTTTTTTTTAATTTATTCCTCATTCTAAAAGTAAAACTTATTCCCTTCTATTCTTTTTTTCAAAGTTTGTTTAGTAGACAGGTAGTTGTTTTTTGTTAATTCTATGTGATGGGGTTTTTTGAGTTTTTTTGTCTATTTTAATTAACCACAGGTGTTTGTCTCAAATCCCCTTTCATCTTTTCCTCTGCATTTAACATTTTAGAACAAAATTGCTGTTGCTTTCTTGGTTTCTAGACATTTTAAGTCGAATTCCATTCGTATATTGATCAAAACCCGAACAGGACAGCCGAAATCTTAGGGCTACGATCGAAATTCCGATCCATTATTTTAATGAAAATGCAATGACAACCGGAAATTGATACGTCAAAAAATTCGGCACGTACAGGAACCCTTGGATGATTTTCCATCTGTGAATTGCATTGATTTTCTACCACAACAGATCCAGTGATTTTCACCGTAAATTTTATGGTTGTTCTAACACTTCCCTTGTTTTAGTTAGGACTGTTATGGTAATGGTAAATTTACAGTTATCATACCATTATCAGACGATCGGTAATCATTTTTAATTGAAATCGTTATACCAGTTAAAACGGTATGATAACGGTAAATTTATTATTTTAGCGGTAAATTATCGGTAACATTTCTTCAATAACAGCATTAACGGTAATTTTACCAATTAATTTAAAACATATGTATATTCATCTGATATGCCTTATTAGATGCATTTAGAACCAAATAAATGATTATATTTAGTTCAATAATCAGGTGAAATAATTCAACCTACACTTATTTTCTTTCTCATGTATGTTATTTTAAACTAACACTGCATGTAGTATAATAGGATGCAATGTTTACAAAAAGTAGGTCAAGATATAAATTTTGATGAACAAACGGTAATTTGTCATTACCAGTGTAATGGTTACCAATTTATTGGTATATCAATTGATCGATAACAGTAACGGTAAGAAATTCTGACTTACCAGCAAAAAACAGTACGGTATTTGTCAAATGCTAACGATAATCATTGCCATAACAACTAGTGCATTAAATACAAATACACAAGGCCATTAATTCCGACGATGGTCATTAATTATTGCATCTCATTCTGCTAAACAACCGCTGACAATTGATAGTTCTCATTAAATATAAGTAAATGCTATTAAATATCTTTGCAAACAACCAGTCAGAGATAAGTAAATCTCTCCATCCCTCTGTACCCAACCACTCAGAACCTCTAATTTTTACATTTTTGCAATTAAGTCAGGAATAAAAAAAAGAGTTAATTGAAAAAAGAGGAAATCAGGGGCTCCTGATTGGTCGGGTACAGGGGGACAGAGAATACTGGGTAGGTATTTCATTTCGTATAGATAAGCAAATGCATTATAAATACAAATTCTTCCTCTCCTTGACTAACAGGACAGATCTAAAACAAATCAACAGTTACAAAAATGGATGGCGACGAAGAGATGGATCAACGTCCTACGGTTAAATCTCGAACGAGAAAGATAGTGACCTCGCTGCAAGAAGAAACTCGTCGCTATGGAGGTCAGTTCGATACCGATCTCTACGCACCAGCCGGCTCAATCCATAAAGTTCGCTCCTTCCTTCTCAAAGGAAACATAGGAATCAACATCGTCACCCCTAAACTAGTTTCCATTGGCCCCTACCACCGTGTAACTACTCAAAACAGCCATGGAACTCGAAGCCCAAGAGAAAACAATGATGGAGCAGCATGTTTGCAAGAAATGGAAGGCGCTAAGTTTAAGTACCTTCGCGACCTTACTCAGAGAGCACCGTCTATTAACTACCCAGAAATCTACATCGAAGTCGTAGAGCAGCATACAAGGAAGGCCATGGATGAGTTCTCTAACCTTTCTCAAGTTGACCATGAAGATTTCGTAAAGATGATGGTCGTCGATGGCTGCTTCATTGTAGAGTTCTTGCTGAAGTGGTTCCTCAATGACAGGAAGAGCCAAGTGAGTTCTATCATGACTAAACTCGCAGTGTTCAGAAATGATCTTTTGCTGGTTGAGAACCAGATCCCTTACTTCATTCTTCAAGAATTGTTCAACATTTCAGAAATTCCTGGGTTGGATAAGTCCTCTGTATCGTTTACAGAGATTGCTTTGGCCTTTTTCATGGGAGATCGAAATGCTGCGCTGTTCACAGCAGAAAAGTTTAAGAAGGAAGAGGTTCGATTTGATCATCTCCTCCATTTATATCATGCTACATTGAATTCATACCCGGGTAGAAGCTACTTGTCTACGGTCCATAAAGTAGGCTGGTTTTTCATTTACCCTCTTGTGCTTTTATGCTCCCTAATCATAAAAATCATAAAAGCCATGTTGTTTATTATCTATTGGACTCTAACCAAACTGTTTATCAAAAGTCATAAACCAAGATGGATACCTTCAGGGGTACCGAATGCACGTGATCTTAGAGATGCAGGGTTCAGATTTCATAAGAAGTATGAAATGGACTACAATTTCATGGACATATCAAGACGAGGAAGACATATCAAGATACCGGTGTTGCATGTCAACGAGAGCTTGCTTACAAATTTTCAGAATTTGATTGCTTTCGAGAATTGTTCAAGCGCGTATGGAAAGAATTTCACTGCTTATGCGATGTTTTTAGATTCCCTTATAGATTCGGCTGAAGACGTAGCTATTCTTAAAGCTTGTGGCATCATTGACAATAGGCTGGGAGATGATCAGAAGGTTGCTGATTTCTTCAATAATCTTTGCAGTGGTTTCGACCTAGGCGACGAAAAGCATCATCTTTCTCCACTTTATGAGTATGTGTTGAATTATTATAGAGAAAGTCACTACAAGGTTAAGTTTTATTGGTGGAGAAAGAAGTATGTACCTGATTATTTTACGAATCCATGGGCAATTCCTTCTATGATTGCTGCGTCAATCTTGCTTGCAATGACTTTTGTTCAGACTTTCTACACTGTCTATCCTTATTATCATCAACGATGAATGTTTGTTTGATAAAAGCTTGTATTTCTATGAGTGTAATGTAATTTGCTGATGTGTAAGTGGTTTTGTTTACGTATGCCATTTCTTTTCTACTGATAAATGATGCTTATACATCCTTCTTGACCTTCTTGGTTATCTACTTTGCATATTTCAGAGCAGCATGCATGGTTAATTCTCCATCAGTTTTTTAGTTCAATGTTGTCTTCTACAAAATAGTCATTGAAGTTCGGACCAGTATAATATTCATCTTAACCCACATAATATCCAAAGGTTTTTGTTATTTTAATCTCCATCAAACCAAGAAGAATAAAAAACCAATACAAATAATGGTTTGGTGCTCAAAATTAGTTTCTTGTCAGATTGAAACGATCGTTGAATCACAACATATTTTAGAACAAAGACGTGCAACATGCCACCATGGCTGGCAAATTACCTATGACCATTGCCTTAATTGTTGATTAACTTGGTTCTTTCTCGAGACTCTCCAGCCAAACACAGCTTCAGCTAATTTGTTGGCTTCAGAGGAATTTCAGCGAACAATTCGCATAATACAAGCTAGAGAAGCATTTCATCAAGCTTGCTGCAGTCGCCAGCTCTTCGTGACGCTTGCACCACCAATAAAAGCATTCAAATGCCCATGGCAACCAACCAAGCGAACCGTTCTAATGAAGGAGAGGAATCCCTACATTTCGTTGTTCTATTCATCTTTCTTCCATCTCCTTCGCCATTAATCCACTATTTTTATTTTACGTAATTAATGTTGAAAGTACAAAACATAAAATAAATCAATAACCTTTTTCGTTTCTTAGTTCTACTTCGATCTTGTATAAGACCATAACAAACAATCCGTTCTGTTCAGTTATTCTCTCTCTTGTTTTTCAACTGGTCCAACGAGCCGAGCAACCAGAAGAAGGAAACCAGCCACGAGCTAGTGAAAGAAGTGGTTTACAACGGCAAAATGTTTGTCGTTATAAGATTACAACGGCAAACACTTTGCCATTGTAATCTTATAACGGCAAACATTATGCCGTTATAAGATTATAACGGCATAGTGTTTGCCGTTATAACCCAACTCAGAAAACCCCCCAAGCCGCCGCCCTCCTCTTCATTCTCCTTCCCCAATTTTCAAACCTGGAAACCCCATTTCTTACTCCATTTTTCATCCAAATTTTACCACCAATTCACCAATCCGTCAGCTTTTAACCAAATTAACTACCGTATTTGAGATATTCGCGTTCGAAAATATGTCTAGATTACTAAAAAAATTCATGCACGACGACGATCGTGGCACCGGGGGTAGTGGCGCAGGTGGGAATGGTGCAGGGGGTAGTGGCGAACAACCAGTCGCACAGTACGTGCCCTGAATAGAAGACTTGCTTGCAACCGCCGAAAACATGGAGAACCAAGAAGTAGGGGCGCACGAGGAAGGCGGCCATCGTGGACGCGGCGGTCGTAGCGGTCGTAGGGGCGGACGAGCAGGCAGGGCGCGTAGGGGTGTGGGATCAGTTTCCGCTAGACAGGCCGGTCTCGATGGTTTTCTGGATCCGAACCTCGGCCCCGCGAAGCTTCCTGTGCTATCCAACTTTCGCATTCTTCCAGAAGGCGAAGAACACGTTAGCACGCAGTCGAGTTTGCCTGTAAGAATTTTTAATATTATTTAAATAATATTCTTTGAGTATTAGACATTGAGTAGATAGTATAACATTTTTTTGAACTGTTGGCAGTCGCGGAATATTTGTTCACGTGGTTCGTTAGCGACCACACTTAGATATTATCATGCACAGTTGGCGGGTAAGAAGGGGGTCGTAGCACTGTTGCATGCTCTTGGATTTCATTTTTTCCTAGGTAATATTAAAGACCTTTTAATGAAACAAGTGGATAATTTATTAGTCCTACTTTATCTCACTGTGTGCTTTACAATTTTAGGAATAAACCATGTTATAAATGCTGATGTTCAATTGTGTGCGGCCATTGCTCTACGGTGGTACAGAACCTCCCACACATTTCACTTTCCTTGTGGTGAGTTAGGACTTACACCGCTTGATTTCTCCATGCTTACTGGTATTAGTATTGGAGTAGATGCTTATCCCCCACTGCCTTTTGATGATGGTCGATGGCGTGAACGTGCACATCTTCATGATCTACTACCTCATTTTGACGTTTATGATGCGTCGTATCTGGCAGAAGGCGCTATTAGAGTGAGCGCCATCCGTGCGGCCATGGATAGCATACTCGCTCAGTACTCTGTTGATGACGACTTGGAGCTTGCTCAATTATTTGTGTTATACCTTATGGGTAACCTATTCTTTAGTTCTACGAGCAGTAGTTTGCATGTCGGGTTTGTTGCGGTCGCGGCTGAGTTAAATGCCGATGGGGCGATTTTATATGATTAGGGCACACCTATCCTTGCATACCTATACAGATGTCTCGGCATGCAGTGCACCATCTATGATTCTCAGGTTTCTTTATATGGATTCTAAGAGTTGTTACAGTACTGGTATTTTGAGTACTCTAGGAACTTTCATTTTGTCACCCGTACTTCAGACCCATCGACCTTTTTCCCCCGTATATGCTTTTGGACTGCGGACAACCGGGGGTTCAGGGATAATGAGTCACGCCATGTGTATCCAGTTGCCCACAGCCAGATCGAGCTTAGGATGTATAGAGATCAGATTATATGGCATTCATTTGAGCATAGTACATCAGTTGGTCTTGATATCATACATATTGCTAGGTTGCTTGCCGGACGGAGATTTCCACTTATATCTTATCCCTCGACGGTAGGTGCTTATTCGTTTCTTGGTGAGAGGTGCTGCAGACAGTTGTTTGACTTCGACGCTATTCCCGATGATCCACACCCACATACTTATCGGTGTATGATTTACCCGTCGGAGCAGCTAGATATAGCCAGGGCAGCAGGCTGGTGGACGGCCAAGAGCTTTGTTATTACCGGGGAGTCATACCTTGCCTTCTGGCGCATATTTTTCACCGGGTCTTCAGACACGATTACACATGCAGCATCGATTGATTTAGTACGGCCATCTGCTATACGACACGACATACGTCCACCTGTTGTCGAGGATATTACCCAAGCCAGCCAGAGTTTCCGTGCAGCTGATCATGTAGCGGCCGCCAATCATTTTGGTTGGACCATGGCAGTGCCCACCATTGAACCAAATCGTTATGTTGACGTGTATCATCCTCCGGCCCATCACGATTACCCGGACCCTACACAGATATCATATCATGATCTGTATGATATGCAGATAAGGATTAGGCATACGGGCTATGTAGAGCATAGGCGTAGCCTAGATTACTATGATGTTGAGCTGCATCGTGTTGTAGAGGAGGCACGACAACATCAGACGCATTTAGAGGCCCAGCTTGAGGCAGAGCGTAAGAGATTGCAGGACTTGCTTATGTATTACCACCATAGGTCTAGTGCTGGGTCGAGTCAGCCTCCAAATGTTGGTGATGATGAGAGACCTCATCGGCGCCGCACACGTCCACATACACATTCAGATGACTCAGACGACTGACTTTCTACCACTTTTATGTACTTTTGCAGTTGTCAGTTGTATGGTCCTATTGTTTGAGTAGACGTTCTACAGTTGTTGACTACTACTATTATGTACTTTTGATGTATTACGTTTTCCTAGTTGTTAGTTGTATGTTACTGTTGTTTGAGTAGACATTCTGTATTTGTTCAATACCACTATTATGTACTTTCGATGTATTACGTTTTCGCAGTTGTCAGTTGTATGTTCCTATTGTTTGAGTAGGCGTTCTGTATTTGTTGACTAACACTATTATGTACTTTCGATGTATTTTGTGTACGTTCTGGTTATGTTTCTGTGTAGAGACTGTATTTGGTTCTGTGTAGAGACTGTATTTCTGTGTAGAGACTGTTTTTGTGTAGAGCCGGTATGTTATATTGTTCTAGTTCCTGTAAGTGTTGTTTGGAGTGTATTAACGTTTGAATTTGATGTTGAACAAGATTGCTCTCTTCTCGTTTAGAAATGCAAAATTCTTAAATAGCACAACAACATAACAAGATTTACAGATACCTCCAAATTCTACGTACAAACATCAAATTAAGTAGATAATAAAACAACCATAAAATCATAATACCATAAGCCTACTCAGTTCCGTAGCGGGTCAACCAACTGTAGCGGATTTTATACGCTTCGTAACCAACAAATTCCTCACCATACTCGAAAAGGTAACGAGAATCATATGTTGCTTGATTTGTTTTAAATATGTTCTCGTCTTCAACCTTTTCGATAATCTGTGTGTACCAATCACAAGCATCTGGAAAATGATGGTTAGCCATTTGGATTTCAACCGATGTTCGTCTAGTGGGCCGGGAACGATGGTTGTTGTATAGCCTCATGATCATTGCCCATCTTTCTTCATATGTTAAACCCCCTCCACTTTGCATTAGTAACTCATCTCTCTTTTCAACCTCAATATAGGATTTTACGAAGGCCAGCAAATCCTTGGAAAAAAAGTCTCGAGTAGGAGAATTCAATGTTTGAGCACTATTGCAAGGTCGTTTATTTACTGGAGAAGGACGCGGAGCTGTAACCGCTCGATGCTGAATCACGAAAGGCACCTCTTCAATTTGTGTATCCTGAACTAATCCAACTTCGTTATCGTTCACTAAGTTCCGTTCGTACTCATCAAAAATCCTTCACATTTGTTCATCACTTATTTCTGAATCGTCCATGTAAACTATGCATCTGTAGAATAAGTAGAGTTACTAGAAGTACGAAGTTTGTTGATAATAAATGTTGCCTTTAAGAAAACAAGGAAATAAAATTTCTCATTTGAGCCTGGAACGGTGCTGCTTGAAGCTTAAAAGGTATGAGATGGATTATCAAATATGTAGTACTTATAAGGATAATGTACGACCAACAGTTACAATTAATTTTGGCATGTACTATTAATCTCGTGATATTATGTTAGATTCCCTACAGTGACTTTTCACATCACAACAAACATTATTTTGGCATGTATGAGAGGGCTCAGTGTCAAGTCATTTCATTGACTGTAGCAGGCTTTGGAAACATTATTCTGAATTGTTTTGTCATAGTGTCAAGTTTGTGTATATGTAGGACTTAAAAAATATGGGTCATCCTCGGGTGCAATAACCATTTCAATAACTTAGAAGATTACATGACTTGACAATTATAACAACTACAACAATTCAGCAATTATAACAACTGCAACAACGACAACTAGAACAACAGAAAGAAATGCCAAACCATAATCATACAAACTACAACAACTGAGCACACAAGCATTAAATTCGAACACATACACCTACCATGGCCTATGGAAAGGACCATCTCTAGTTTTACCGGCATTATTGTTTCTCAAGCGTCTTATTTCTGCTTGCGCTTCCAGTGCATATTGACGTCCACGATCGCACATGGGTGGGTCAATCCACTGCTTAAAGTAACAACAATTAATTTCATCAGGATAGTTTATGTGGTGTTGTAGGCTTGACAGCTGAAAAATCGACGACTGGCATTTGTTTCGGTCTCGTCAACAACTAGGACCGATCCTTGTCCACAATGGAAAATAGGGTTGGATCCAATCGTCCTAGTGGCTCGGAAACCTTCCCTTCAAGTACAATTTCTTTTCCAGATCTTTGATGAACGGAAGAGGCATCGTCTTTTGAATTCAGCGAGTATCCACATTCGTGAGATGGCTGAAACGATTGCTGGAGTTGGACTGGACGTTGCATGGCATATGATGACGAGTGCGCTTGGGACATGGGTTTCTTGCCTGCAGTTTTTTTTCCGGTTCGCTTGGGTGCAGATGAATACATTTTTTTGGTTATCAAAGATGAAGTTGAGAAGAAGGTGTGGTTGTGTGGAAGAAGGAGGAGGTAGGTTGGTATATAAAGGGAGGGAATGCGACCGTTTCAGTAGCCGTTGTGGTGCCACGACTATAAAATATAACGGCAAACAGTTTGCCGTTATATTTTTGTACAGGCAAACTCTTTTCCTAGACTGTAGGCCTGTCACTCTTTTTCTAAAGTTTTCAAACCAAAGTGTAGTCATGTCACTCTTTTCCTAAAGTTAAGAACGCATTTTCCGACGTAGCTACAGGATACAGTGCACTGTGTACAGTATACAACAACCAATATGCAGTAAACAGTGCACAGTATTCAGTAAAAAGTGCACAGTATATAGTATACAGTGCACAGTCCAACGTAAACATTACCCGGTGTCAATTGGTTTTCACATTCCATGTCTTTTGAAAACGGGAAGTAAGTTTCGTATGCAGTGGTAACTAAATCTCCTCATATATATATATATATATATATACATTGGTTCAGTAATACCCATCCATACAGAGTCAAAATTGTATCTCAACTAAGAAACATGCCAATTTCGTATCCATCTTCTTACAATTACACGGAGTCAAAATTATTATCACTTATGTAACCTATGCATAAGAGTTGTTCGCAGGTGCATTAAGCAATGCGATACAAGTTTTTGAATTATAGTGTTAGGAGTTAAAAATACAGGGGTCGTCCTCGGGTGCATTAACCATTTTCAGTGATTGTTTCACTTTATTAATTAGTCGTTGTATCACTACAATAAATTTGTCCCGGGTATCACCTACTTTGTGTCTATGTTGGGAATTGCAACATTTCTTTTTACAAATATAGCCCTGCTTTGTGTTCAAATGCAGCAATATATATGCACCAGTTTTATATCTGTAATAGAACAAAAATTCCATACACTTTGTACGCATTTCAATTTTTTATAAGTTTTTTTTTCAATTCCAGCTATGGACAACTTGGAGATTGACGATGAAATAATGAATAATTGTTATGAAGCGTTTGAACGGTCCAGGAATAGTATGCAACACAACAAGCCTACAGTGGAATTCGGTGAAGGAGCAGAAGTTCTGTGTAAATCAGGGAAGCCGAGAACAAAATCTTTGAATGCTCGATTGCGCGAAGTTGTAGCAAATCAAAGACCTGGTAAGCAGATTATATACGAAGGACAAGAAATCGAGCCCCTACATCCTATCGGTCCAACACTACCTAGTGGAGCTTACCCTATTTGTTATTGTGGAGATGAATCGGTTGTTGTTGTTGCCAAAACTGAAAAAAATGTTGGACGCCGATTCTTCGGATGTCATTCCTTCGAAGACCATAGGTATTACCCCAATGATGTTCAATGTTGTAATTTTATGTAGTGGATAGACCCCCCCCCCCATGTGCTAACGTGGACTTCAATATGCACTGGAAGCGCAAGCCGAAACAAGGTGTTTGAACAAGATTGTTGCGGAGGCAACTAGAGCTGGTGATCGACGCTAGAAAAGCGCGATATTTGTAATAAAATTCTGCAAGCGCACAGGTGTGTAGCATACAGGTCGAACACAGGGAGGAAAATTAAAATTAAATTATTTATCTAATCTCTTGGGCGAGTTAGACGAAGCCTGGAGATTTTGTTGAAATAAAAACAAATTGAAATTGCGAACTTAGGATTATCGTTGAATCTAATCAACGATTAATCACTAAAGAAAGTAAATTGCAAAACAAGAACAACAAGGCAGAAAATAAAAGTGCAGAATAAGAAGAACAACAAAAAGTAAATTAGGATTGTCGTTGAAACTAATCAAACGACTAATCACTAAAAAAAATGTAAAATACAATTGGTGTTCTTCCAAAACTAATTGTGAAGACAACACTGATTGCTAAGAAAAAGAAAAATGCAGAAATAATAAAAAGAAGAAGAACTATTATTAATGGAGAAGAGAATATAGAATAGGATAGGATGGTGGCTACAATGACATTACAAGGGTATTTATAGGGAATAACCAAACCCTAACCCTAACCCTAATACAATGATAGATGGGCCTTAGGGAATTCACAAAAGAGTTTACAATGAGAGACTCAAATGGGCCTTAGTTAAATCTATTAAATTTTTGGCCTTTCTTCTTTTCCTCTTGGTTCTTTGTCAAGCTTCCCTTGATTTGATATGTGCATGGCATTTTTATCAATCATTTTCTTGTTCAACAGCAACTAGATGTGGGATCTTCATCTACAATTCTTCAAAATGTAAATATATAGCAATCTGATCTCCATTTCTCTACTTTTCTGGTTGAATGCGGGCTGGGTTGGAATATCTGTAAAAGTAACAAAACAATACCCAAGTAATATTTATTTATATACAAAAGATAAGATATAAGAGCATAAAATAAACACATTTCTATGTCAATCAAATACCCCCACACTTATCTTTTACTCGTCCTCGAGTAAAACAAGAAATGAAAAACCAAACTAGATAGGTCACACTTTCGTAGGAAACACGATTGCATTGAGCGTATGCAACAAGCCGTTAAACCTCTAGGAGTCCCTAGTAGGATGAGTGGTGTCTCGTGAGGGTTTTCAGCGGATACTACCCACAAAATCCAAATGCAGTATGATATGGTTCTAATGAAACTACATGAATGCAGAGGACTTATGCAATTAAAAACAAAAAATGAAAACACGACTTGTTTCGGGAAGTGGTACAACAATTTAAGTTAACAATTTCTAATCAGTTGATTTTATTTCAGATACCTCAACTTGTCACAAATTTTCAATATAAATCAAGTTTTCAAATGTTAAATTCCAGTTTGGCCAGTTAGTTCGGTTGATAACATAGTGCAGCCATGAAATAGATTCTTAGTTTGCTTGGCACAGTTTGTAAAGTGGTATTCTAATTTCCTTGTGTATGGCTAGTCAAATCAATAAGGTCAAGAAGTGTTTGGGCATCATCGCTTATTCTTTATTCTATAAAATTTTAAAATTTATGACTAAGTACATACACCTAACTTAGAAGACCAAGGTTTACCACCCATGCACTGCCTCGCGGACTAACGGAGAGTGGGTAAAGAGCTTGGCGGATTGTGCAGGCCGACTTTGACTTTGTCAACAACGTGTCGGTAATCCTTAGGTGTCCAATCTCATAAAATGAGACCAAGATATTCCAACACTGACTTTGTCAACAACATGTCGGATAGAGCTTGGCAGGTTTGCACACCAACGCTCGATATACAAGCAATGTTGGATACCCTTGGATTACTATTATTATTACTGAATTTATAAGCACAAAAAGAGAGTTACGCGAATTCAGCTTAACACAACTTAGTTTTAAAGGTTTGACAAGCCATTATAAGTATTTTAAGTCCTCCACTTATTTAAACAAAGTCTACAATATAGAATAGATTTCATGGCCATCACCTAAGAATCTCCGTATGTACCGGTTACACTATTATCCCTCAAAATTAAACTTTTCATTATATTTCATATTCGATCGAAGTTGAGAGAAAAAAATACTATCAACTGATTAACAATCCTTAACTTATTTTGTTGTATCCAATCTAAAATGAGTCGTATTTTTAAAAAAAAAAATGGTATGTTACTACGATTTAAAATACATGATGGTCCTTTTTAAATACTAAAAATGAAAAGAAAAAAAATGAAAAATGAATGAAATGCAGACTCCCCCCCACTAGAACTAAACAGTGTCCACACTGTGAACGTTTCCTAAATTTGAAAGATAAAACCCATAGATGGATTAGATGCAAAATGATTTGCAGAATGAAATGCATTCTAACTATATGTAAGAATGGATCATATGTACAATGATATATGTGTTTGCGGTGCACGCGATGCAAAGAATACCACCATCTTTTTCCCCCACACTTGGTTCTTGCCCTATGAGTCAGATTCCCACTATGTCTAGGCATGTTTTCTAATAAGCAAAGGTTTTTGAAAACCATTTCATCTTTATACCTAGATTTATAGTCCAGCAAATAAATGTCCAGGGTCATCCTAACATGAAGTTTTTCAACCAGGCCAACATTCCAAAGATAATTCATGTGTTCAACAAATTTGTCAGTGTAATTTTTCAAAAATTTGTGATCGTATATAAATTCAGTGAAATTTGAATTCTGAGTGTTGTTCAAAACTATGTGATCACATTTCTCAATTTCATTCATTGGCAACGTATTTTTGACACTGACAACTTCAAATTCGTTGGAAGTTTCTTCAAAGTTAAAATTTTCAAACTTGGATTCGTGGTTTGGTTCTATTTCACCCTCATTTGGCAATTCATCCTCATACAATCCAAAAGATTCATGTTCATTAAAATTCTTCTCCAACTCTGAGTTTTTGAAAAATTCAACATTTTCATTTTGTTCAATTTCAAAAATTTCAAGTTTCTTGCAGCCTGAAAGAGGAAGGTCAAAATCTAAGCTTAAATCTTTTTTCTGAAAAGAGTTGAAGTCCAAATCATTTGTTAAATTTTGAAAAACTTCATCAAGATGATTATTCTCAATTTCCAAAGTCGTTATTTGAAAATTTTCAATGTCAGTAGAAATTGGATTATTTTCTGATTCAAGGCTTGTTTGAATTTGATTCTGTTGTTCTTTATAAGATGCCATTAAACAAAGAAGTTCATCCATCTTTTTATTTAGCCTTTCCGCCCTCTCATCAAAATGATGTTCTTCAGAGTTGTTGATTTGAGAGCTCTCATTTTTTATTTCTTGATTATCAAAATTATAGTCCATGTCAATTTCACAATCAATATTATTTCCAATGTGATAGTTGTTTGAATTTTCAGAAAACTGACAATGATATTGGAAATCATTTTGATCATAAAAGTTATGTTCGTAACCAAAACTACTGAAATTTGGCAGAAAATTGCAATTTTGTTATTTTCAAGATGTTGATATGAGCTATAACTTTGGAAATTTTGATTTTCAACCCCATATTGATGTGATCAAAGCTATCTTGGGTTTCAAAGCTATTTTGATGTTGATGTGGCCCATAATCGAAATTATTGAAATTTGAATTGAAATCGCCATTTCGATCATAACTTTGGAAATGTTGGTCATTTTGAAAATTTTGAAAATTGTTGGCATTGGGCTCACGAAATTTTGGAAAATCTTGCCTCATGAGTTGTAATTCGTACTCATACTCTTCAAGCGGACGTCTACTCCGATTGTTATCCCACAATTCTCTCAAGGATTTTTTTGAATCAGACACTCGAATGAAGTCAAGGCAATGTTTTATTAATTAACTGACTCAATTGGAAGGGGGAAGAGGGTCTTATGGCCGTTCATGTATAGTATAAATACTAAGGGATACGACCAATGTTTTACGGGTAGTATGCAACCTCTTTTGCTAGAAGTTCAATAAATTGAACTAATATATATCCGCGATCCAATTATATAAGACAATTAACTTCACAAAACATCACTTTTCAATTATATTATTATGCAAATCAAGTCAAGTGTTAAAATTGAAAATCGCCAAGAGTGATTAATTATGGAAATTTATTTCTCACCAACAGATTCAGAAATATCAGCCACAGAACAGTCACAGAATAAATTGCAGAAAATTAAAAATTGTACATAGCAAGCCGCTGCCCCTGCAGAATTTTTTTACAACAATTGTCTATATATTTTTTTGCAGCAGAGCACCTGTAGAGTTAAAAGAAATTTACAGTGGGGTATGGCTTTCCATCCAGAAAAAATGAGTAGCGTCAATGATTGAAATCTCACTATTTGCAATTTCTTTTGATTTCTGAAATCTTGATTTGTTGCTTGAACTCCAGTCACCTTGTCCTTAGTTCGAAATCTTTTTTTTTTTGGTTTTTTTTTGAATGAATTGAATAACAAAAAAAAGCACAAGAAAAAGAAACAAAGGAATTAACAAAAAAAAAAAGAAGCTAACTTTTTGGAGAAGATGGTGCTGAAGTGTGGATTGAAAAAAAAACTGTGGTGAAATGAGATTATGTGAGAGGAAGGGGTATTTTATTTGAGGGGAGAAATGAAGCAGGGAAAATAATTGAAAAAAAAAGAATGAATCTTTTTATGACCTTCCCTTTTTTTTATTGTTGAAAAAGTGGACAAATAGGAAAGAAACAAATGACAAAAAAAAGGGGAAGAGAGATTTCAGGAAAGAAAGAGAATTGTAAAGGAAGGAAGGAAAGTAATTGTAAAAGATTTGGAAAAGAAATTGAGAAGGGAAAGCAATAAAAGAGAAGACAAAAACAGAAAGAATTTTTTTTCTTTTGTTTATTGTCGTAAAATTAGAAGAGGATTTTTTTTATTGAAAAGAAAGGGAATTTGTAAGAGAAGAAAAGAAATCAAATGCATTGAGAACAAGAAAGACAAAAGAAGAAAGGAAAAAAATTGCAAAAGAGGAATCTTTTTTTTTTTTGAAATTTGTAAAAAGAAAAAGAATGTAGATGATTGGAAAGAAAGTGGAAAGATGGAAAGAATAAAGGAAAATTGAAAGTTGATTTTTTTTAATGAAGGAGAGAGCCGGAAAGAAATAAATGAAAAAAAATGGAAAGAGAGATTGTAGGAGGTGAATGAGAAATGCAATTGGAAAGAAATAAAAAAAAAGAATGCAAGTTTTTTTTTTATGAAAATTTGAACAAGAAGAAAGGGAAAGAAATGAATGGTAAAAACCCAAACAAAAAAGGAAAAAAAAATAAAAGAGGAAGGAAATAAGAGAAAAAAGCAAGGTTTTTTTGAGTAGAGAGGAAGGGTAGAAGAAATTGAGGAAAGAAATAAAAGCAAACAAAAACAAGAAAGAAATCAAAGTAGACAGAGAAGAAATTGCAAAAGTTTTTTTTTTAGAAAGTTGTAGACAAAAGATGGAAACAAATAAAAAGAAAAGGAAAGGGAAAAGAAAAATGTGAAAATCAGCAAGGTGGTAGAAAGATGGAAAGAAATTGAAGAAAAATTAGCAACTTTCTTTTTTTGTATATATTTTTTTTCTTCTTGAAGGAATTAGATTGGAAGAAATGCAAAATAAAAAAAAGGAAAGAAATAAATGAAAAAAAGAAGGAAAATTAAAAGAAAAAGTGGCAAGATTTTTTTCCTTGTCTTAGAGATTATGATATCAGTATGTGATACACAATCAACTAATCAAGATTTTTATCTATATATATCTACAAGAAAACAATAGGAAAATAAAAGAAAATTTGGCAAGATTTTTTTTTTACAAAATCAAACAAAAAGAAAAAAAAAACTAACATGAATCAGAAATTAAATAAATAATAAAATTCAATTGTTACCTCCCCGGCAACGGCGCCAAAAACTTGATCGACGCTAGAAAAGCGCGATATTTGTAATAAAATTCTGCAAGCGCACAGGTGTGTAGCATACAGGTCGAGCACAGGGAGGTAAATTAAAATTAAATTATTTATCTAATCTCTTGGGCGAGTTAGACGAAGCCTGGAGATTTTGTTGAAATAAAAACAAATTGAAATTGCGAACTTAGGATTATCGTTGAATCTAATCAACGATTAATCACTAAAGAAAGTAAATTGCAAAACAAGAACAACAAGGCAGAAAATAAAAGTGCAAAATAAGAAGAACAAAAAAAAGTAAATTAGGATTGTCGTTGAAACTAATCAAACGACTAATCACTAAAAAAAATGTAAAATACAATTGGTGTTCTTCCAAAACTAATTGTGAAGACAACACCGATTGCTAAGAAAAAGAAAAATGCAGAAATAATAAAAAGAAGAAGAACGGTTATTAATGGAGAAGAGAATATAGAATAGGATAGGATGGTGGCTACAATGACATTACAAGGGTATTTATAGGGAATAACCAAACCCTAACCCTAACCCTAATACAATGATAGACGTGCCTTAGGGAATTCACAAAAGAGTTTACAATGAGAGACTCAAATGGGCCTTAGTTAAATCTATTAAATTTTTGGCCTTTCTTCTTTTCCTCTTGGTTCTTTGTCAAGCTTCCCTTGATTTGATATGTGCATGGCCTTTTTATCAATCATTTTCTTGTTCAACAACAACTAGATGTGGGATCTTCATCTACAATTCTTCAAAATGTAAATATATAGCAATCTGATCTCCATTTCTCTACTTTTCTGGTTGAATGCGGGCTGGGTTGGAATATCTGTAAAAGTAACAAAACAATACCCAAGTAATATTTATTTATATACAAAAGATAAGATATAAGAGCATAAAATAAACACATTTCTATGTCAATCAGCTGGCTATCTCAGAAATCATTAGCATTTGGTTTTTCTTCGAACGAAGTTTTATTATTGTAGTTTGTATTTGATGTTGCTATGTTCTATTGTTCTAGTTCCTGTAAGTGTTGTTTGGAATGTATTAATGTTTGAATTTGATCTTGAACAAGATTGTGTCGTCTTCTCGTATACAAATGCAAAATTCTTAAATAACACACCAACGAAACAAGGTCTGCAGATAACTCCATATTCTACGTACGAACATCAGATTAAATAGACACCTGTAGTGGAGTTTATACGCTTTGTAACCATATGTAGTGGGTTAACCAACTGTAGCGCATTGACTGGTCAAGTCATGCACAGTTTGCATAGTGTAGTCATGTTTTCTGGCAGAGTGGAGTCATGTCACTCTTTTTTGAGAGTTTTCAGATTATAGTGCAGTCCTTAGTCCCGGTTGGGTCGTCCTTGATATGCTTTATCAATCAAAAGCAGATTCCGTACAGTGTTCCCTACAGTTGTACCAGTGACCGGTTTCATCATTCTTTTTTTTCTCTGCCGACACAAGCTTTGAAAATCACAAAATGTAAATCAAAGTGTAGATAGTGACCGTTCACACAATTACCAATCTTGCAGCTATATATACATATGGTAACTTACTCACACCTTCCCGCACTCAAACAACTTCGTTCCCATTCTTAGAGCACATCCTTCTATTAGAACTCACTGAAGATGTCTTCATGGTCATCATCTATAGATTTCGAGGAACAAGTATGCAAAGACATGAGGCTACAGGAGCTTGAAGACGAATTCCAGTTCCTAAACCAAATGAGATCGCAAACTGAACCGCCGCACGAATAGGTGAATGTTCAACCTCCACATGAAACGCCAGTCCAACCTGTTCAAGTATCATCTGAACAGGCGGTCACTCAGTCAACGCAGGAAGCAGAGTTCTTTCGTGTACCACTGCACAAACATATAGTTGATTCCTATCCAGTTCGTTGCTACTGCGGGTACGCGGTTGAAGTTGTGGTTCGAGCAGAGGGCAACAATATAGGTCAGCGCATGCAGTGATGTCTAGCCTATC
The DNA here is from genome assembly GCA_030737875.1 of Allium sativum. Classification (NCBI taxonomy): domain Eukaryota; kingdom Viridiplantae; phylum Streptophyta; class Magnoliopsida; order Asparagales; family Amaryllidaceae; genus Allium; species Allium sativum. Next base: position 95,098,008 of record CM060923.1, read on the forward strand.
CAAATGGTTGCAATTACACGGAATGGATAGACCAACCTTTGTGTCCTCGGGGAATAGCATATGCTAACTAACTCGAATGAGAGAATAGACGTGTTCGAAGTGATAATGACCTGTTGCGATTGAACACCATGCGTCTCCCGTAAGATTAAACGTAAAATGCAGTGTAATGAAGTTGCTAATTCCTACTCCATGCTTTGATTGAGCTAGTTCGCATGTACTATCATAAGTTGTTGTGTCTTTATAAACTATTGTATCTTTATGCTTATTGTTTTATCTTTACAAACTGTTGTATCTCATTATCCTACTCTACCGTGACAAATTACTCTCCTGTAGCGCACACCGTAGCCATGATGGTGAACACTGAAGCCATGATGTTGTCGTTAATATTATATTGGAGATATAATTGATTTTATATCGAGTTTATTATATTGGAGATATTATTTACTACTCAATGCAGAGATATTATCCCAACCATTATTGCCAACCATTCTTGCCTACAGGTATTGCCAACCATTATTGCCAACCTTTCACATCACAACAACTGTCCGAATTGACTACTCAATGACGGAACCATTATTATCCCAACCATTATGTCGGAACCATTATTGCCAAAAAATATGGCTAGAATAATTTGACTACTCAATGCAGAGATATTATCCCAACCATTATTGCCTACCATTCTTGCCTACATGTATTGCCAACCATTATTGCCAACCTTTCACGTCACAACAACTGTCCGATTTGACTACTCAATGACTGAGATATTATGCCAACCATCCTTGCTTATATACATTTGTCCTACGTCTACACTCAGGGAGAACAACGAAACTAAATTTATAAAAAATCAAGCAATGGATCCAAATATATACTACCATTACTACGAAGTCATGAATCAAACTGACGATTCCGAACTAGAAATGGAGGAAGAGACGGAGGAGGAGCTGGAACAACACACAATGGTTGGGTATTCCAATTATTTTGCTGAAGGCTCAATGAACAACCGTCGAGGTAGTATGCATGGCCGGATTAACCGGCGGTATAAGAGAGACTACAAGGATGGACATGAAAGACTAACGAGGGATTACTTCATCGACAGTCCAACCTACGATATAACTTTTTTCCACCGTCGTTATTGTATGAGTCCGGCAATTTTCTCAAAAATTTATCTTAAACTTCATCAATCAAACCCATGTTTCACTTATAGAATGAACGGAGCACAATAAATCGGCCACTCGCCCCACATCAAAATTTCATCGGCATTGAGGATGTTAAGCTATGGAACATCTGGCAACCAAATGGATGAATATTTCAGAATCGCAGCATCAACAACAATAGAGTGTCTGAAAGAATTCTGTAAAACAGTTGTTGAACAGTTCGGGAAGGAGTATCTACGGACGCCTGGACCAAAAGATATAAGCAGGATACTACGCAGGGGAGAGGCTAGAGGATTTCTAGGTATGATTGGAAATTTAGATTGCATGCATTGGCCTTGGAAAAACTGCCCAACGGGATGGAAAGGAATGTTCACCGGACATAAGAAAGTGTCATCAATGATCCTTGAAGCAGTAGCAACAGACAATTTATGGGTTTGGCATGCTTTTTTTGGAGTCCCAGGTTCATTGAATGATATAAATGTTTTAAAACAATCATATCTTTTCACATAACTTGCTAACGGACTGTCAACAGATGTTTCATATAAAGTTGGTAATATCGAACACAAAACTGGATACTACCTAGTGGATGGAATATACCCAAAGTGGAGAACTTTGATGCAAGGATACAGAGTACCATCAAATGACAAAGAAAGTTATTTCACTGAAAAAGTAGCTAGCTACAGAAAGGACTTCGAACTTACGTTTGGTGTTTTACAAGCCCGATTTCATATTTTACGAAATCCTAGTCGTTTTCATGATGCAAGAGTGCTTCCAGAAATCATTTATGCTTGTATAATAATACATAACATGATTGTGGAGTCTGAAAGAGGCGGATATAGGAATCGAAAGTCTAATTATCCTGACATGTTTACGGGGTCAAATGCAAAACCACATAAAGATGTAAACTCAATGGAAGAATATGTTGATATGGTTCAACACATTGAAGATCAATCTGCACACTTCCAATTGCGTGATCAGTTGGTGGAACATTTGTAGGCGCATAAAGGAAGGAATAGTCGGAATCATTAGTTCGTACTAGAACTTAACTAGTAACTTAAATATCTCCTCAGCGTTGGGTTAATTCAAGTCGTGAACTATGTATCAGTGTGTAGTCGTGTACTATGTATCAGAGTACTATGTATCAGTGTGTAGTTAGGTCAATAAATCTGGTTTTCAATCATATTGTAGATTGTATCATTATTGAAACAACTAATACATAAATACTAAAAACAGGTCACAATCATATTACAACTCAACCCAACATACACAGCTAGTACATAAACAACTACTACTACATAAATACTACAAACATCTCACAATCATATTACACCTCAACCCAACATACATAGCTAGTACATAAACACCAACCAGTACATAAATACTACAAACAGTTCGCAATCATATTACAACTTAACCCAACATACATAGCTAGTCCTTATACAAGCCACTACCGCTTCCGCTTCCTTTATTTTTTCTGTACTCGCCAAGCTGCTCGGTTAATAGTTCTTGTTGTAGAAGGGAAAGCTTACTAAAATCACATGTAATCATTTTAATATAATTCTTCTCTCACAGCATAGCTTTCGCCTTCTCCAGCTTCTCTCGTTCCATTTCTTTCTTCTCCTCCTGCTTTTCTCTTAGCATGGCTTGTTTCTCCGTATGTGTTTGTCTGCGGAGCTCTCGATCATCCCTAACTGCCTTTTGGAACTCTTCGTCGCTGCGGTTTCTTTGCACTGAAAATCGAACTCTATGCTCTCTTGTCGCCTTAGCTGAATTCTCTATTGTTTCTATAAATCTAGATAACTCTGCACCACGTTGCTCCAGCTGAATTGACTTGGCTCGGCCAATAGGTCGTCCGTCACTAGTTCCAAATAAAGGGGTTCTTTCTTGCGAACTCGGGTCACTTCCTGGACTAGAATTAGAGTAGTTCATCCTTCTAGCTTTGTTCTGCTGCTCAAACATGAAGTTGCTTGGGTTCTTCCAATTCGGCAAACTAGGTAGAAGCTTGAAACAGTCATTAAATTTAAATGGAAGTCCATACTTTTGTTGGTAGGCCTTTCGTGACTCTTCAATCTCTAACACAAAGTCGAAATTCTATGAGTATATGACATTTATAACTAATCAACCATAATATAGTAAGTTATTTTTAAATGTAATCTATGGTACTTACAACGTCATAAGGTGCAGCACCGCTTTGCTGCCTGTTCTGCAATCTTGTCAGTGTTGCCAGATAGTTCTGACATGTGGCATTCATAACTCTATAACCGCATCTAACTGATCCCCATGTTCTATTCCTCGCTTCCAACGAATTGTAAAACTCTGCAACTCTTTCCCAAAATTTCTGATCTTTCATATTATCCCCAATAATGCTGTCTTGTGAAATGCGTATCCACGATTTAGCAAATGAAACGTACTGCTCGGAAATAAACTTACATTGTTTTTTTCTTCCATCCGTTGTTGTTCCTTCCCCTTCAGCATGTTCATCCTTAATATCTTATATTCCGAGATCCGGCTCCGATTCAACTTCGGTTTGGCGTCATTTACTAAAAATGCCGCTTAAAGACTTCCACTTCGTCTTCTTTTGGTTAAATTCGGGACTGATAGGTGCAACGTATTCTTGATTACATTCTTCAAAATTTATAGCATTCGCATCCTCATTTGCATCTTCCTCCTCCGCCTCCTCCGTTGAAGTTTCAACATTTTCTTCGTTAGTAAGAGAGACATACCCATATGAAAAACGACTTTGCAGATTTTGCATACATTCGCGGTCACGAACTTCGGTCTGTTGCGGAGTTAGGTGAGGTTGTTGACTTTGATCGGTCTGCATCATCATTGACATATACGACGAATGATCATCGTACACGCCTACCACGGGCGGTCATTGGTAAAACTGTGCCGGGGCTGTAGAATGGATGGGAGGAAAATTAGGAGGAGCGAGCGGTTGGTATGGTGGTCGGTATGGATAATTTGAATACGGCGAGTAGCCATATTCGTGAGATGGCTGCAACGATTGATGCTGTTGGACCGACCGTTGCATGGCATATGATGGCGAGTGCGGTTTGGACATGGATTTCTTGTTTGCAGTTTTTTTCCGGTTCTCTTGGCTGCAGAAGAAGACATTTTTTGTTGTTGAAGAAGTTGAAGTTGAGAAGGTGGAGTGGTTGTGTGGAAGAAGAAGGAGGTAGGTTTGTATATAGGGGAGGATATGCATTAGCCGTTGGGTGTGACGGCTATGTATTATAACGACAAAGTGTTTGTCGGTATAGGTTTATAACGGCAAACTCTTTGCCGTTGTAAACTTATAACGACAAAGAGTTTGTCGTTATAAACTTATAACAATAAACACATTGCCGTTATAAGCACCAACCCTTGTTCAGTTCACCAGCCACAAACGAGCTCCAAACCAGCCACAGACTAGCCACGGATAATTGAACAAGCCACACCCGGTTTCTCCGTGGCTTGTTTAGTAACTGAACAAGCCATTGTTGGTTGTGCTCTAATCCTCAGTATTTGGGTTCTATTCTAGAGGTGTTGGTAAATTCCGCTTTATCAAACCGACTTTGTCGGTTTCTCTTAATTCCATTGCGTTTTAGAAAACTCACTACTAGAAAACAGTTCAATTTCCTACGTAAATTTTCCTACACCATTCCTACGCCGTAATGCGGGGTGTAGGAAAGGCGTAGGAAATACGTGAAAAGAGTCTGTGGTGTAGGTAGGGCGTAGGAAACTTCTATGTCTTTTCTGCGTCCTTAATAAAAAATCCGGGCATGGGAACGTTGTAGGAAGTTTCTACATCATTCCTACGCCAAAAAAACATCATTCCTACGCCAAAAAAACAAGGTGTTAAAAAACAATCCAAACCATCATCAAGTGTTAACATCTGACTGTTGGTTAGACATCAAAATCAACGGTTCAAATGGACAATCCACGCACTCTCCTGTGATTGGCAGAAATAAGTTAAAAATCTTTTTGCGTGCTTCAGATTGCATCCGCTCCCAACGAAAAAGTAAGCGTCAACAAAAAAATCCCCAAAATAAAACCCTATCTCTCTCATGCCCGCTTCTAAATCGTCGTCTTCTGCCCCCAAACTACATCAGATCGACTATCGTTCACCTCCTACTGCTTCCGCATCGATACCCATCAATCATTGTCAATATCCGATTACCTCAGATCCAGATAATTTGACGGGTGTTCTGGTTCATTTCGCCATGAGTGGCGGAGACGGTGTGGTCACGTCTGTTTAGATCGGAATTCGAAATAGGTATTTTATACTACTTACTTGATTTTATGATTACCTGATGCTTGGATTTTAAGCAATGCTTGCCATAAATCATTTTTTAAACTGTCCCAACAATGCTTGAAAAACATAGAATCAAACTGTCCCAATGATGTTTGTATGATCAATTACAGTATAAAAGGTTTATCCAATTGAATCTTGGTATTTTCAGTGAGGATATTCTTACAAATTTTGCCTGAAAATTTGACGAATAGCATAATTAGCATTGATCAAGCATGAGAAATATGGTACAATATCATTGGATCATCATTCTGATGCTGCCCTGAAGTTCCCATTTTGATCCAGATTTTTTTTCCTTGTAATTGATTTTTTTTAAAAAAACTCTGAGAGCTTGTCATGGCAATTTTCCTATATAAATTAGCCAAATGAGTATCTTTTTTGGGTTTATATAATCTGATCAGATGAGTATTTTCCATGGTAATTATTTTTCATTCTGGCAAACCAGCTAGTCTTCCACAAGTTTGTTCAGAATATGAAAAGCAACAGCATAATAAGTATGTTAGTAGAGTGAAAAGGAATGCGAATGTACTGAGAACTAATAGAATATTAGATCAAGCGAGGACGTAAAGTGAAGCTTCAGTCTATAATTACACCTTTATCTGAGTTTCGATCACTCTGTAAAAAGGCTATGCACTATATGATATATTTTGTTTATAGTTATATATGTTTAGCCACTTCATTCTTTGACGTGCATTCATATTAAGTTGGGAATAAAAGCCTATTTTATTTTAAGGACACTAGTTGCACTCCTGTTCATTTCTATTAATAAACTGCCATACCGTATTGTATAGAGAAACAAAAGGTTACCGACCTTTGGAAGTTATATAAATTGGCTTATTTCAGTCAATAGGAATTGGCGTTTCAGCCAATATTTATTAATCATGAAGAAGAAGATTTTAGACATGTCCCCTTGAAAAATATTTTTTTAGGTATAACAAAATTTCCTAATATTTTCTTAGCTGTGTTTCTTGCAAACCATATGACAAGAAATTGTTAGTTTACTTTGGTACGCATTATTTCGATATCGATAGTAAACTAAGCTACAAACTTTCACCTTGAATGTTTCTTCTATGTCGGTGTTCATCAACTTGGCCACAAAATTTTATTTGACATGTTTATTAAGCAATAAATCCCTAATTACTGAAACTTGTTTATGTTGGAGTTCATCAAACTTGCATTTCATTTCTGGGTGCTGCATTTTCTAAAAGTGACCTACCGTAAGTGGCTTAGAAATACTTTGATTTTGCTTATCTTTTAAGCAATTTTGTATTTCACCAAAAATAAATTGTATGGAACAACTGCGATAGTACACAGAGAGAAGAGATATCAGCGGAAAACCACTGCTCAACCATGTTAGGATTTACGATGACGACACATCCATTGTGAAATTCGAAATAAAATAAAATTACAATTGTGATCATATGACTTAAATTTTTTTATTAGGTATGAACTTGCTATGCTGAAAACCAAAAAGCAGGTGAATTAAATTGTAGCTTCAGACCATAGTAAAGTCATAAATATCCCTTCTGATGTTTTTAAATAGATTTGTGGTGATCATGGATTTTTTTGGGACAAATTAGAATAAAAAAAAGGCATGGTGTGTGTGCATTTTCTTAAGATGTGTTTGAAATGTGAAGGTTAGTGGAAGAGCATAGAAGAATGCGAGCATTGGCAGGGTTGTTAACAATAATACGTCTTCAGTGTTTTAAGTAGAAGTCATCTTAATTTATAGGTACATTGGTCAAAATCCAATCATTTACTATAAAATTACCAAACCAATCCAAAAATCATATCACATATGTAGTGGGGTGAAACTTCGTAATAAAATATAATATTTATACTACTTAACCCTTCCCAATGGAACCATCATTGAATAGGTACTGGCATAAATAAAACTCATCAAACAACCACATTTTTTTTTTGGAAGTTAAGCTCAATATTTTATTAATAAGCGAAATGTTACAATGTTAATCTTTCAGCATATACAAGCTGACAATCCTAAAATCACTACATTACAAATAACATCTAGAAAAATTACAACACTCACACAAACAAAGTACTGCAGTCCAAGTATCCAGCGCCCAAGTTTCTCGTGTAACCAATGAATTGTAGACCAGCTACAGTTATAATTCCATCAAGTAGAATACCACTTAGGTTAATTTAGGATCATACATAGGGCCAGGGTTGCTTCTAGTGTGTCTTCCTTTAAATTTCACCGTCGAACCTGCTGGTAAATTGTCATCCAAATTGAAGTCATGACCCTCATCGAGATCATCTGCCCAGAATTTACCCTTAAGCTTTTGACACTTGAATGGTAAAGCACTAGTGGGAACTGCAGATGATAAGTTTGCCGTAGATGTTTTAACATTAGGAAAAGTTAGTCCAGTGCCGCAGGCAGGAGGAGGGAGAATGATGTGTGCAGGTGGATTAAGATTCATATAAGGTGAACCAGACATTGCCGCACCTTGATTTGATGAGGATACATTTGAAGAAGAACTTGCATTCAAAGCAGTTGTCGAAGAGTTAGCAGTAGCTGAAGTAAAAACAGGACTTACCGATGTATTAATAGAAGAAGAGGACATAGCGGCTGCTAAAGAAGAACCAGGAGCCAAAGCATTAGCAGATGAGGAAGATGGATCCTTCGCCGTGTCAACATTTCTACACTGAACCTCAGCCTCATGTGGTTCTTCGCTATTCATATCTATTCCTTGTTGTCCATCCTGATGAATAATATCTAAATTAGAGTCCCCATTAACAACTGTTGTTTGTTCATTATCCTCTCCAATGATCTCGGTTGCTACTGTATCCAGATTTGCAAAAGAATTTGTATCTTCAATTCCAACATCAGCAACTCCATGTACTTTATCCCTATTACCAGTAAACTTCCGTTTCCAATATTTCTTTTTCTTTGCATCGACCGTGTTCCAATAGTTTTGATTTTTATTCTCCTGTATACTCTGAATATTATTCCCAGTTTGTACATTAACTTGCTGGTATCCTTTCCTAGTATCAACTTGAACACCATCTGCTTCCTTCACGTTTTTGTTTAACTCACATGAAATAGTATCATGACCAAATTCCTTACACACAGTACAAATCAATGGCTTCCAGTCGTATGAGAGTTTAACAGAGGGACAGTTATCTCCTAAAGCAGGTACAGGTATTGAATCAGGTAGTTCAAAATCAGGGGACACTTCCACCAGTGCCTTGGCATACCGAAACCTATTCATCCTTTCTGTACTACTGTCAAAGCAGATCAACTTTCCTATATGACACACTAACCAGTTTATACCAATTAGGGTCCATAGAATTGTAGGAACTCTATAGAAGTGAATCCATACAGGTACTTTTTTGATTTGCGATTGAGCATTTCCAATCGTAGGATCCCATTTAGTCAATATAAACATTCTTCCTTTAATAAAAATTGGATCAGCATTTAGAATCCTATCTTTTTCAAAATCATTAGAAAATTTGAAGTAGTGAAATCTGCCATCGAATTTGATATCTACGTCCCCTTGTAGTTTCCAGTACCTCCTCAAGAAATTAGCCACTGCGAGGTAATTCAAAGTTCCATCTAGAAAAAATCCTACTAAATAGCTACTCCAGTAATCCATACCTGTTTGTCTGACCAGATCTGGCAACGATTTAGGAGGAGCATCCCTAGGAATGTCAAATTGATGAGGCTCGTAAACACCAGCATTCCTCGGAAGGGAATTGAAGACAGAAGCGTAATCGCTTTTGGTAAATTTCGAAGATGATGGTAGATCTGGAAGATTAGTCGCATGATTTTCATTGGAAGGTTTGGCTGTAGAGGGATTATCAGTAGGAGGGGGAGGATCAGGGGGAATAGGCTGAGAATTGCGTGAGGGAAGAGGAGGGAAGGATGAATCGAAGGCTTGCAATAAGGAGGTGAAGGAAGAAGAAGGAGGCGGTTGCGAGATCTCCATTTCCAGATCTAAAATTCTTTCACGTTTAGACAGAACAACCACATTATTACGTCATCTTCAGACACAATTTATTTTAAAAAGAAAATCATATACTGAAGTAGCAGCATCTATCATAAAATCTATTAAAAATCCGACTGATGAATAAAAAATTAAGGTGGAAATTTGAAATGGAGAGGAGGGATGCTCTAGGTTAATAAGAAAACATAATGAATTCTTTTCCATGAATTACATTAGGTAGTGAGAATTTTTGAATTCTTTATTTAACCGCATATAATTAATATGGGAAAAATTATGTTGCAGTATTTCATGATCAAAAAAATCCCTTGAAATATAGATAAAGTTTAGAAAAATACTTGTCCATAGAATTCAACCGTAGCTTACCAACACACATATGTATCTGTGTGCAAAAAACTACCACACATTGTTATATGCCACCCTCTGTTTTGACTTGGTTGTATTTAAATATGGAAGACTTCCATTGAGTCATTCTGTAACCGGTCCAAACAAGCACAAGTATGTAACCCTTTCACCTTTGACGTCCACGGTGGTCGTATTCACGATTCATTGTATGGAGAGTTGTGTAAAAAACTACCACATGTCGTCATATGTCACCCTCTGTTTTGACTTGGTTACAAGTATGACGATGTGGTAGTTTTTTTATTGTGTCTTCTTATTTGTTTTCGATGGGCTTTTGGCAGGGTCAAAAGAGTACAAGTGGGTGTTAAATGGGGCGATGGTGTATTATAAGAAGAGTACACTCTGTTCTCGCACCAGGTTTCTCCATTGATTTTTTCTTCGACCTGTTTTAGTTTATAAAAACGATCCAATCTACCTTTAGCTGTTGGTAATTTGGTATTAATTCGGTTTTGATAACGTACTCCATTTTTTGATAATCTCATGATTTTTTTTTTTTTTACTTTTACTACTGTTCCCCTGTTTTGATGATCTTTTGATTTTCTTGGGGAACCAACTAAGTCACTTAAGTTATTAGAAACGGAGTTAAATTATCTTCTTTTATTTGGATCCATGACGTATGAAGATTGTTTGTCATTCTTTTCATTAGTATGTCAGCACAAATACCGTAGGGTAAATGATTCCTATTGTTATGGTTTTAACTGTTTGTAAATATGCATTCAATTTACAGTGAAGTATTGAAAATTTTCAGTGCTATTGCTATATTTAACCTAGTACCTCTGATAGCATGTATCTGTATCCTGCTACTTGCAGTACTGATGTTCTTATCCATACAGGGACATACTAGATGTTCCTGCGAAGCGTATTGATAAAATTCTTTCCTTGCCATGCTCAGTTTTTGATTTCAATGGTAGTGAATTACGTGCTTCAGATGATGATCATTGGCTTTATGATGGAGAGGATGAGTTAAATGCAACAATTTGGGAGAGGCAAACAGAAATGGAAGCTTACGAGTATTAAAAGCATAGTTGGTTAAATGCACAGGCTACATGCTGTAGCAACAGCCATACTTGAGGAATGCATATTTAGTCCGGAGGTTTCATGAATTTTTCAAGAAAACACGTGGAAGGGAAAAACTTCAAACCTGTATTTAATAGTTCTGATCTATCTCATAGAGTGATAATTGTAGTATAAATCACAATTTCATTGCGAACTTCTTGCATGTAACTGTAACTTCGTTTGGATATTGTATGGTAATAATATGAAATTCATTTTGGACATGTCTGAGTGTTGATTGAAGCATGCTATTATTGTTAAAAGTTATTATCTTTTGTAAAAGGCTCATTCATTGTATGGTATGTTTTTTATTCGTTGCGAAATACACTTTTTTCTTGTAGTGGAAATGACAGGGCGTACGTAGGGTGTAGGAAATAGTAGGGTGTAGGAAATAATAAGTTGTAGGAAATATTTGGCGTAGGAATGACGTAGGAGAAAAATTGGTCGTAGTAATGGCGTAGGAAATATCCGACGACGTAGGAATGGCATGGGAAATAACTGGCACAAGGGAATATCTGGCGTAGGAATGGCTTAGGAAACATCTGGCGTAGGAACGGCATAGGAAACCGTACTACGCATGAAGTAGGAAAGGCGTAGAGAATATTTTTGCCACGCTAGATTTTCCGACGTTAGTTTTGGCGTAGATAGGGCGTAGGAAACTGTTGGTTCCTACGCCATACCTACGCCAAAATGACGGAGGAAAACCAAAAAATTCTTGTAGTGACTTCTGTTTGTCTAAGGCCAGACATCATCTTCTTTCCCATCGTCAAATTCGACCATGTCTTTTTCATATACCATTTCTTTCTTCTGCACATCCTTCCTTCCTCGTATTCCGCATATATTCCCACCCCAATCGATTCAAATTCTGCAAATATTCGTTGGCGATTTGTTTCGCTTCTTTTATTTATTTATTTTGTTTTAGTTTCTCCTTGATTTCAAATTCCATTTTGTATTAAAGGAAAAATTTGTTTTGCTTTGGTAACTCGGGTTGAGTTATCATTATCATTTTAAATTTTCTTTTGTTTAATTATTCATTTTTTCTCAAAAAAATCATTAGTTACAAATTCCTCCATCTGCCTAGCATTGCGCACACCATCAGTGAACCAATGCTTGCTAAATCCACATCTTTTTTTTTTCCTCAAATCAGATCGAGGTAAACATTTATTCAAGTCAATGAAGCAATAATTCAGGTAATTATTTTGTGGGTTAAAGAGCTTGATGCTTGAGCTGAAGATGTAGGATCATTTTTCGGGTAATATCTAAATGATTTGGCTTTAATTTTTACCTACTTGTATGCGCTGCATTCCGAACTAGGTATTACATAGGAGATTGAAGAATTAGATGAATACCAGTGCGAACCCATGCTTCGCACATGGGCTGCAGCTATATGTTTTATAACTATCAACTAATCTTTGGTTTGCTGTAAATTTATTAATATGAAAATTATGTTCAGTATTACATTAAGTTCATATTATGGAAAACCAATTAAAAATCTTTTTTGTTTAACATCTGCATTGACAGAGAATAAATAACTGAGCAATTTTAGAAAACAATACCCATAGTTAAAATTCACATGCAAAATGTCTTATTATGATAACATAAAAACATTACACAATTTCCGTATAAATTATTTGTCTTAAGGAAAACTGATCCAACTCTGACAATACCCATAGATACAACCGTACACACGATGGGAAAAAAACACTAAGAAACAGGTAGGAAAAATATTGGACATCGTTTATGTTTTCTTCACTGTATCTAGAAATAGTCATAAACAATGTTTTCTCTAATTCTCCTTCCTCCGACGCTTCGTCAGCGGGTTTGCTTCTTCTGTTAGTTCTTCCTCTCTGATTCTTTCCAGGTTTTCATTGCTTGATATTAGAATAAAATTACAATTTAATATGTCGGTTGCCTTCAAGTACCATGGTAACAAATGTTAAATATTGCTAAAAAAAATGTCTAAATCGCATCAGAAGCGATGAAAAAAGTTACATATTAAACGCTCTTGTAACACTGTATGCTTAAAAGTACACATATGTTTTTAAAATATGATAAGCAAAACCTTGAATTATGTTTAAAGCTTTGAATATCAATTGTCAGTAACCAATACAAATACAATTTTTCACTCATACTTTATATTTCTAAAAACAAAGCCTTCATAAAGAAATAATAAAACCCATGTCCCAAATACAAATGCACTTCCTAAAAAATATATGTCCCAAAATGTTAACCCCGTCATTAACATGGTTCAGAAAATGACGCGTCGACCGCCAGTGAAGCAATTACTCGTGCACCATGATATCAGACCGGTCGGTCTTTACGGATCGGTCGGGCTCAACGCATATGGATTGACTTCAGTACACGGTCGAACACTGATCACTTATACCTCAAATCGTGTTGTTGCAAACAAGAGTTCACACCGGTCGGTTGCATGCACAAAAGGTGATCGGTCAGAAAAAACAACATGGCAACCGGTATCACAACAAATACATGTTGGAACAGTTTCAGTAATGACATGATAACATAACACAGTACAAGTATGAAGTATACCCATATGGCATAAAATGGATCACACTTGTATTCTATAAAGTGGCTCCATGCATGGATAAATACAAACTGTGACACCCCACCTCCGCCAGGGTCACTCGCAAAGGAATGCACTAGCTTTGGAGGGGCATTATTGGTAAACATGCATAATGATATAGCAAGGCAGGACATGACATATATATATGTAAATAAACAGAGTAAGTAAATAAAACAGCGGAAGATTTATAAACCATTTCAAAACACAAGTCTGGTACATCAAAATGTCACTTTCCCAAAATTACAAGTCTAGATAAATACATCATCTGATAAACTGAAAATACATAAGTACTATCCCCAAATAAGAGTGATAAACCATAGCGGCTCAAGTCCAAAGCATACTTGAGCTATCCAAGGAAGCAGCTAAAATCCAAGCTAGGCTCCAGTATTCCCTCCCTGAGAACCTGGGGGGGAAACGGAAGAAAAGAGGCGAAAGAAAACAGGTCAGTCAAAAAGACTGAGTAAGCCCTGCTACGATCAGTCTATAAACTAATAAAGTTAACATCATGATGGAAACTGAGGTGATCATAGATAACAACATACTGGCATGGTAAATTAACTACAAGATAGATAGAGGTGTCATCGCATAAACAAGGTTAAGTTCTGCACCACGGTGTACTAGCAAACCAACATAACAGATATTGATCCCTTAGCCCAAACTTTGGCCCAATAACATGAAGTGACCTTAGTATAAGGTCCAGCCCCACGGTCTAGTCGATCGGCTCCCTATAAACCTAACACGTCAAGTGTTGGTGTCCATATGGCCCACGTATGGTTGTAGTTAGTCTGTGCTGGGTCCCCCTTTGGGTGTATCAAGCCCTCGGAGGTCAACCCCAGACACTTAAGCAATAATGCACAGCCCTAAACTACTGGTACCCGTGCCTCGAGTTTGTCCAACATCGGACTACGTGCACGTCCGTAGCCCGCCGGACCCGCACCGCTGTACCACTCGGCCATCGCCCTTTGGTCGCTTACATCAGTCCAGTAATCGTGCCCCGCCCTAACCTAGCTGTAGGGTTGTAGTGATACCAAACTGGGATTACTGCTGGAACAGACCACGTTGCTAGGGTTTCTAAGAGGGTTAAGTGTGATTTAACCCCTCACTAATCATGGATTAAATTAGTTAAGTGAAATCAACGGTTCACCACTTAACCCCATCCAATCCCTTGTATTCCCAAATTGATTAAATTGGTTAAGTGTAACTTAACCCCATTCTCATCCCTTGAATCCCCAAATTGGTTAAGTATTAGTGGACCCTGACTTAACCCTAACCATGAGGCATTAATTAATTTAATGCACCTCAACCTCTCACATTAGACCTTGTTGTGGTTACTAGTTAGGCCGGGCGGGTCCGGGTAGCTTTACACCACAACTTGGTCTAACCTCGGGTCTTGGCACCCATGACCAACTTCTCACATTGGGTCCTATTGTTTGTAGCCACTAGTTAAGCCGGTCGGTTCCGGGTAGAATTACGCTACAAACTCAACCCAACCTCGAGTTGGCCACACTTATGTTTTCTAAGTGTCATGTCCACTTTATTTCAAAACATAATTACAAGTCAACAATTACTTGGGTAGACCTAACTTAATAGGTAAATTCCCAAGGGGTAGACCTAACTTAATAGGTAAATTCCCAATCTTGTATTTTCATGTATTTTAAGTTTACCCAAAACCCCCAACGTCATTCTATCGCTTACATATTCGTAATAACGCATAAAGGATAGGGAGAGGAAACTTGGCACAACATACATGATAAACTTGCACAACAACCATGCATAACATGTTAGACTTGTACAACTTAGCATAGTGAACTTGCATATTACCATAAACATGCATAACATGTAAAATATGCACAACTTGTCATTTTTAAACTTGCATAAGCATGCATAACTAAATAATCTTGCAAATCGTGGCTTAGTAAGCTTGCATAAACATGCATGACTCAATTAACTTGTAAATCATGACTTAGCAAACATGCATAAACATGCATAACTCAATTATCTTGTAAATCATGACTTAGCAAACATGCATAAACATGCATAACTCATTTAACTTGTAAATCATGACTTAGCAAACATGCATAAACATGCATAACTCATTTAACTTGTAAATCATGACTTAGCAAACATGCATAAACATGCATAACTCATTTAACTTGTAAATCATGGCTTAGCAAACATGCATAAACATGCATAACTCATTTAACTTGCAAATCAAGGCTTAGCAAACTTGCATAAACATGCATACTCAAATAAACTTGCAAATCATAGCTTAGCAAACTCGCATAAACATGCATACTCAAATAAACTTGCAAATCATGTCCTAGTAAATCCGCATATGCATGCATAACTTGTGAAACATGTAAAACATGGCATAGTAAATCCGCATATGCATGCATAACTTGTGAAACATGTAAAACATGGCATAGT
Organism: Allium sativum; assembly: GCA_030737875.1. Lineage (NCBI taxonomy): Eukaryota > Viridiplantae > Streptophyta > Magnoliopsida > Asparagales > Amaryllidaceae > Allium > Allium sativum. The sequence goes on from CM060923.1 coordinate 95,113,884, forward strand.
GAGTTCGCATAAGCAAGCATAATCAAATAAACTCACATAAATCTCAATTTTCACCACATATTAACTTTAGAGTTTACAAAGCGAAGGTAAGGGGGCTTACAATGCTTATGCGGACTCAAATAACTATAGCAAATGTAGAGAACCCCTTATGCAACTAATTAAAGCCCCCAAATGCAAGCAAACTTGATTAAGACTCCTCCTTAATGATGCCAATTGAGAAACAAGCCTTTAATGCAAGCTAAGGAGGATCATACAAGCCTAAATATGCTTGTATGCATGGAAAAATCACTTAGGAATTAATTTAGGAATTGTATGAAGAGGGTGGAGGCCATGAGAGTTTGGATTTTGGCATAGTTTAGTTACTAGGATGAATAATGAATGATTTAGGGTAGGTTAGGGTCTTATTTATAGATTAGGTTAGTGTTTTTAGGCCATAGGATTAACCCTAGATTCAATTAGGGCCATCAGATCCCGGAATTCTCTAGAAACAAGCCACAAGACCCAACCCCAATCAGAAATGGTGCACCAGGCTAATCAGCCGGGCACACCCTGTCGACAGGGCTGTCGACAGGGCAGTCGACATGCCAAGACCCCTGTCGACAGGCCTGTCGACATGGGGTCCATGGCGGGATTTTTCCCGCCTTGGCCCAGCTGGCCCAAACCCATGTTTTTAATTTCAAATTTAAATCTGTTTTTACTTAGAAATTTTCTGCAAACTTCAACGGGCCTTAACTAGGTCATACGGACTCCGATTTTCGAAAACTCGGACTCTATTTCGCGTATTTTTCCGAGACGAACGCAATGGCATAGCCCGTTTCCCTTGATTCCCATTTTATAATTTAATTCTGCCTCAATTTATGTTATAACAGATTATTAAAAATACGGGTTGTTACATTCTCCCCTCCTTAAAGGATTTCGTCCCCGAAATCTTCAAGTTAGGAAGAACGTGTCCTACCATCCAATCATCCATCTACTCAAAGCATCATCCACGAGCAATCATTGTCCTTACAAGATTCTAAATGCTGGATGAACATATGCAAAAGTGTGTGTATATGTACTTACCTAATGCAAAAATCGGGCGGTTACTGATACAGTAAACCTCCTTAATGCATATGTATGTAAATCAGGCGGTTACTGATACAGTAAACCTCCTTAACGCACATGTATGTCAGTGAAATGAATCCATATGTATGCAAATTCCTAACCTAATGTATAATATCTACATGCGTGCTCAATCATACATCCATATGCAACATCCATGTGATAGCATACGAATTTCTTCCAAGAATAAACATAAACACTCATGCACATGCAATATGAGGAGTGTGTGAGCCGATCTAGTGCCTAATCGTGTATAATGCATCCACGAGCAACCACTTGCAAACACTTGCAACCACTTGCAACCATCAAGCATAACATGTTTCAAACACATGTTTCATCCAAAGGGTTTCTACCTAAGGACCTCATGACAAGATAAACACGATAAACTAGATAAACTCTTTTTTTTGGATTACAAGAAATCCTCTCAAGCTCTGACATGTAGTACTAACCGATGAGTCTTAACCCCCTTATGGAGTTTACAACAGAAATAAGGTCGAGAATGGGACCGAGAGGACATATACAAAAGATAACTTGCAAGCAAGCTCCACAGGAAAACAAGGATCAAAGATGCACTCTTAAAAAGAGATATGATGCGCGTATCTAGTCTTCACTCTTCTTAGTCACGTTTCCTTGAGCTTAACTCCACTGTGCTTTGACTGTCTTTTCACTTCATGATTCCTTGGATTCCTTGGCTTCCCAAATTCGAGTTGGAACGCATTTCATTATCGCCTCTCGTCTTTCTTTTCCACTTATTCTTCTTTCTATATACTTGGCTTAAACCTACTATAACCTCATGATCTCATGCCAGCTCTCCCAAAATTCACTAGTGGATCCTGGATCTCGTCTACTTAATATAAAGTATTCCATGCAGCAGAGCTTTTCTTGAAAATACCAATCCACGTTGCCAATTGCCCTTATAAACGTGATTCTCTATAACTCAGGCTCAATCGAAATGAACCATCCGCCTATAGGCTATACCTAGATTCAGTTGCCTACCCATGGCTTCCTGTAGGCTATTTCAAAACTGGCCAACTTCTTGAGGGTAAACCGTTGCTAACCATGATGCAGTCCTCTCGCTCTTCACCGGACTGAAATGAGCACTCTCCGTGAGTCTACCCACATACCCGTATTCCCTTTCTAGTCTATCCACATAATCTATCGTGATGTTTTCACACTTCCCTTGCGAAACCTCCAATGGAGGTAATGGCCCACTGGGCTTCTATGACTTGGCCTCAACCGGGTGGCACAACATGTATCCTGAAACCAACTCGGCCACCTCCTCGAGTGATGCGCATCTTCAAGAACCTTCTTTACCAAGCCTCTCACTCGAGGAACACATAATCTCTTGTCACGCCTTAGTCATCCTTTATAATATATCTAGCGAGGTGACCTAACATCTCGCCTCGAATCGACTGGTCCATGTTCTTGACCAACTGCGGGTCTTCTTCCCGTGAAACCCCCTTCTTGATCTAGAAGAGTAAGTCTAAGCTCCGGGAATGCTAACTAGCCAAACGGAGAAAGTTTCTTACTTCAATTGCCCTTCCCAGAGCTTTCCGGTCTCAAACCGCAGCCACTTTAGCGGAATCCACCGCTAAGCCTTACTTAAGAACTATGTGCCCAAGAAATCCAACTTCTTTCCTCCAAAGTGACGTTTGGAGAACTTGACCTTCCACTGGTGGCTCTAAGCGTATCCATCTCCTTCTTGAGATGTCTAGCATGCTCTTCCTCGTTGTTTTTTTTTTTTTGAGGAGATAAAAATATCGTCTTCGACGACCCTGACAAACTTGTTCAAGGACTTCCTAAACACCCTACCCATCAAGTTCACGTAATATGCGGGTGTATTAGTCAAACCAAATAGCATGACTAGCCATTCTAAAACCCATCCAGAGTCCTAAACGCAGTCTTGTCAATTCCATTCTCAGCCATCCTAAGCTGATGGAATCCGGTAGCTAGATCAAAAGAAAACGGATGCTCCTACAAGCTGATCAAACAAATCATTGATCCTTGGTAACGGTTATCTCACGATAATCAACATATAAGCGACACAAACCGTCCACATTAGTAACGAATACTACTGGAGCACCCTACTCGAAAATGCTTCATCTCAGGAAGTTCTTCTCAAGCAACTCCTTGACTTGCTTTCTTAACTCTCATCTCGTGAGTCCATGTGCCTAACCGGCCACGAAACTGGCTTGGTATTACCAACCAGATAATACGGAAATCTAACCCCAGATATCAGGATATTCTCGGACCACCCTCACAGATTGCGAACTATCGATAGACGAGTTGAGGGATTCAAGATAACATAACATGACGGGACCCATAGGGTTACTAGAAATTTCTAGGGTATTACCGAGGCGAGTCATGAGCCCCACACCCTATATACAAAAACCCAGAATGGCTCCAAAACAAGACAACCATTCCATGCCCAAAACCAACCCATATCCCCTGAAACCGAGAATATAAACATCCCACGAGAATTCTATACTCAAGATAGAAATTTTCAAATCCACTCAGGCCATAGACAAACGGGCAGAACCCCCAATTGGATTTGAAACACATACGGGATCATCAACTAGACTAGTACTTAGGTGCAAAACTTTCAACTAGATCAGATGAAATAAAACTATGCGATGTGCCAGAATCGAACAAAGTTCGAACAGGGAAAATCAGAAAATGCAAACAAGATTTTCAACAGAAACACTACCTCTATCATAAGCTGGAAGAACGGTGTTGAGGGGATGAATTCGCCCTCCAGATAGTCCTGCATACTGAGTCTGACCTTGCCCTTGTTTCCTCGGGCAATCCTTGCTGAAATGTCCAAACTCACCACAATCAAAGCATTCGCCCCGCTTTCTCTTCTCCTTCTTCCTACATTCCCTGGCTATATGTCCAATTTCACCACAGAAGCTACATTTTATATTCTTGCCCCGTTTCCCGGAATTTACTCTCTTGTCTTGAGACTCACTCGCCTTGACCTCTTTCCTGTCATTGTTATCTTCTTCTTGAAGTAGGGCCAAATTCACTAAACTCTCGAAAGTCGCCCCCAACGGTATATGAGACATGGCCAAATCACGTAATGGCTTGTTTAATCCTAGAGCAAAGTGTAGGGCCTTCTTCTGAGCTGTATTAACCAAGTCTAAATCGACACGAGCCAGTTGGTTAAACTTATCTATGTATTCCCTAATAGTCATGTCCCCTTGCTTCAGTGATAAGAATCTCAGTCCAAACCTTCCTCTAAAGTCATCCCAAGTCTCAATTGGCCTAGTAGTGGTGGTGACTACCCACCAACGTGCAGCTTCTTCCTTTAGCAACCACACTGCCAATAGAACCTTCCTGCGGTCACCTATATCAAAGGTGGCTAAAAGATCTTCGGTCTCTTTCAACCAATTCCTTGCCTCTACGGAAGTCTCGGTTCCAAAGAAATTTTTGCAACCTATCGCCTTAAAATCTCGGCAAATCTCGGCGAAGTCAATTTGAGGATGCTGAGGGGAAGGAGGAAGAGGAACATCAACTACGGGAGGAGGAGGAACAGCGGCCTCGACTGGGGAGACAACATTAGGGACACCCGGGACCGGTGCCGTGACTTCCAAGTACCGACGAAACCAATCGGGTATCGTTACTCCTTCGGGCAAGATGAGATTATCAGACATGCTGGAAACGAAAAGAAAAGAGTTCAAACGAGGGATCCAAGGATAGTGCTAATGGCTTTTTGGGGAATAGCCTTTAAAAACAACTAGACTTTTCTTTGGAAAATACTTTATTCTTGGTTTTGAAAATAGTTTTTCAAAGAGTTTTAAAACCTTTTTATCCCTTCTCGTAAACCATATGCTCTGATACCAAATGTGACACCCCACCTCCGCCAGGGTCACTCGCAAAGGAATGCACTAGCTTTGGAGGGGCATTATTGGTAAACATGCATAATGATATAGCAAGGCAGGACATGACATATATATATGTAAATAAACAGAGTAAGTAAATAAAACAGCGGAAGATTTATAAACCATTTCAAAACACAAGTCTGGTACATCAAAATGTCACTTTCCCAAAATTACAAGTCTAGATAAATACATCATCTGATAAACTGAAAATACATAAGTACTATCCCCAAATAAGAGTGATAAACCATAGCGGCTCAAGTCCAAAGCATACTTGAGCTATCCAAGGAAGCAGCTAAAATCCAAGCTAGGCTCCAGTATTCCCTCCCTGAGAACCTGGGGGGGAAACGGAAGAAAAGAGGCGAAAGAAAACAGGTCAGTCAAAAAGACTGAGTAAGCCCTGCTACGATCAGTCTATAAACTAATAAAGTTAACATCATGATGGAAACTGAGGTGATCATAGATAACAACATACTGGCATGGTAAATTAACTACAAGATAGATAGAGGTGTCATCGCATAAACAAGGTTAAGTTCTGCACCACGGTGTACTAGCAAACCAACATAACAGATATTGATCCCTTAGCCCAAACTTTGGCCCAATAACATGAAGTGACCTTAGTATAAGGTCCAGCCCCACGGTCTAGTCGATCGGCTCCCTATAAACCTAACACGTCAAGTGTTGGTGTCCATATGGCCCACGTATGGTTGTAGTTAGTCTGTGCTGGGTCCCCCTTTGGGTGTATCAAGCCCTCGGAGGTCAACCCCAGACACTTAAGCAATAATGCACAGCCCTAAACTACTGGTACCCGTGCCTCGAGTTTGTCCAACATCGGACTACGTGCACGTCCGTAGCCCGCCGGACCCGCACCGCTGTACCACTCGGCCATCGCCCTTTGGTCGCTTACATCAGTCCAGTAATCGTGCCCCGCCCTAACCTAGCTGTAGGGTTGTAGTGATACCAAACTGGGATTACTGCTGGAACAGACCACGTTGCTAGGGTTTCTAAGAGGGTTAAGTGTGATTTAACCCCTCACTAATCATGGATTAAATTAGTTAAGTGAAATCAACGGTTCACCACTTAACCCCATCCAATCCCTTGTATTCCCAAATTGATTAAATTGGTTAAGTGTAACTTAACCCCATTCTCATCCCTTGAATCCCCAAATTGGTTAAGTATTAGTGGACCCTGACTTAACCCTAACCATGAGGCATTAATTAATTTAATGCACCTCAACCTCTCACATTAGACCTTGTTGTGGTTACTAGTTAGGCCGGGCGGGTCCGGGTAGCTTTACACCACAACTTGGTCTAACCTCGGGTCTTGGCACCCATGACCAACTTCTCACATTGGGTCCTATTGTTTGTAGCCACTAGTTAAGCCGGTCGGTTCCGGGTAGAATTACGCTACAAACTCAACCCAACCTCGAGTTGGCCACACTTATGTTTTCTAAGTGTCATGTCCACTTTATTTCAAAACATAATTACAAGTCAACAATTACTTGGGTAGACCTAACTTAATAGGTAAATTCCCAAGGGGTAGACCTAACTTAATAGGTAAATTCCCAATCTTGTATTTTCATGTATTTTAAGTTTACCCAAAACCCCCAACGTCATTCTATCGCTTACATATTCGTAATAACGCATAAAGGATAGGGAGAGGAAACTTGGCACAACATACATGATAAACTTGCACAACAACCATGCATAACATGTTAGACTTGTACAACTTAGCATAGTGAACTTGCATATTACCATAAACATGCATAACATGTAAAATATGCACAACTTGTCATTTTTAAACTTGCATAAGCATGCATAACTAAATAATCTTGCAAATCGTGGCTTAGTAAGCTTGCATAAACATGCATGACTCAATTAACTTGTAAATCATGACTTAGCAAACATGCATAAACATGCATAACTCAATTATCTTGTAAATCATGACTTAGCAAACATGCATAAACATGCATAACTCATTTAACTTGTAAATCATGACTTAGCAAACATGCATAAACATGCATAACTCATTTAACTTGTAAATCATGACTTAGCAAACATGCATAAACATGCATAACTCATTTAACTTGTAAATCATGGCTTAGCAAACATGCATAAACATGCATAACTCATTTAACTTGCAAATCAAGGCTTAGCAAACTTGCATAAACATGCATACTCAAATAAACTTGCAAATCATAGCTTAGCAAACTCGCATAAACATGCATACTCAAATAAACTTGCAAATCATGTCCTAGTAAATCCGCATATGCATGCATAACTTGTGAAACATGTAAAACATGGCATAGTAAATCCGCATATGCATGCATAACTTGTGAAACATGTAAAACATGGCATAGTGAGTTCGCATAAGCAAGCATAATCAAATAAACTCACATAAATCTCAATTTTCACCACATATTAACTTTAGAGTTTACAAAGCGAAGGTAAGGGGGCTTACAATGCTTATGCGGACTCAAATAACTATAGCAAATGTAGAGAACCCCTTATGCAACTAATTAAAGCCCCCAAATGCAAGCAAACTTGATTAAGACTCCTCCTTAATGATGCCAATTGAGAAACAAGCCTTTAATGCAAGCTAAGGAGGATCATACAAGCCTAAATATGCTTGTATGCATGGAAAAATCACTTAGGAATTAATTTAGGAATTGTATGAAGAGGGTGGAGGCCATGAGAGTTTGGATTTTGGCATAGTTTAGTTACTAGGATGAATAATGAATGATTTAGGGTAGGTTAGGGTCTTATTTATAGATTAGGTTAGTGTTTTTAGGCCATAGGATTAACCCTAGATTCAATTAGGGCCATCAGATCCCGGAATTCTCTAGAAACAAGCCACAAGACCCAACCCCAATCAGAAATGGTGCACCAGGCTAATCAGCCGGGCACACCCTGTCGACAGGGCTGTCGACAGGGCAGTCGACATGCCAAGACCCCTGTCGACAGGCCTGTCGACATGGGGTCCATGGCGGGATTTTTCCCGCCTTGGCCCAGCTGGCCCAAACCCATGTTTTTAATTTCAAATTTAAATCTGTTTTTACTTAGAAATTTTCTGCAAACTTCAACGGGCCTTAACTGGGTCATACGGACTCCGATTTTCGAAAACTCGGACTCTATTTCGCGTATTTTTCCGAGACGAACGCAATGGCATAGCCCGTTTCCCTTGATTCCCATTTTATAATTTAATTCTGCCTCAATTTATGTTATAACAGATTATTAAAAATACGGGTTGTTACACAAACATAATGAAGTGCTGACATGCATTCACGTATGGAAACTTAGGAGCCTAGTTCCAATAAGAATTGTGAGGGTTGACGTGTACTTCATGCGTGAGTATGTTGCTTCATGGAATGGGAACATGCATAGCGTGTGCACAGAACAAACATATGAGCCATGCGTTATAACATTGCAACTAAATATGATCAGCACATGTTGACCGATCGGTGGCTGATAATATGGACCGTTCAGTAGTAATACAAACCGATCGGGTTAGCAAATAAAGCTGATCAGTATCATAACACACAAGAAAACAAATGAGTGGCATGTTTGGTAATTTCCAATCCCATTTTAACCTCCAGTGATGCACATGGCAACGCAGCAAAGAATGGCAGCGTCAAAAAGTAAACTGATCGGTACAGGAATATGTATATATGAATGGCATTAATGTAATTTTCGTTCATATAATAAAGTGGAAAACGCGTAAGCCATTCACAGATGAAAACAAGTAAGGCGACCGACATTTAAAAGTCAGGAAATGAAGCGGCTTCATTTATGCACCGACTGGTATCAAACCAAAAAGGGCGAACATCAGAAAAGTATTTAAACCGATCAGTAGTAAATATACATGACCGGCCGGTGTCTAAAAACATGACTAACCGACCGACTAGTACACGACCGACCAGTACAAGACCGACTGGTACCCTTTTCCAGCTGTACTCAGTGGAAAATATGTAAATATTTTTAGGACTGACCGGTTCCCTGCACTACATATTTTGGTCTTTCTCCTCACTTGCTCGACACCTATAAATAAAGGTCCAACCTCACTTTAATGGGGGAGGGGGTGGGGATTTTCACAACCTTGAAAAGCTACCGAATTCCATACTCAACAAATTCAAGTTGATTACTTATCCGCTTTCAATCATGCAAGGAAGATCATACATTCAAATCATGAAGATAAGCATCATAATCACTTGAATCCTGGGAAATAGGAATATCTACCATCGAATCTCCTTTCTCCATTGACTTCATTTCTACTTTTCTTATCAAATTCTTAGAGATTCATTGATGTATGAAATTATGAATGTAATTGAGATGAATGAATGCATTGTAATGGGAGTGAAAACAATGAGAATAGTTTCTAAAGTGGACGTAGATCACACCTGATCGAACCACTATAAAACTTTGTATCCTCTACTTGCATTTCTATTATTGTGTGGCTCCACTTCTCTTGTATTTAAGTATCTTGTGAAGTACTTTTCGTACTCTTGGTGTCGATTCCAATTTTGAGGTCAACATTTGGTGCCCACTGTGGGGCCGTGTAACATCCCATATTTTCTGTGAACATTAAAGCAACGAATTAAAGAATGCTTAATTTTAAAATTGGAAACTAGGGGAAACGGGTTTTGCCATTGCGTTCGTCTCGGAATTCTGCTTGAGATAGAGTCCGAGTTTGCGTGAATCGGACTCCGTATGAAGAAGTTATGGAGTTCAGAAGATTTCAAGTTTAAATAGAAACTAAATATAAATAATAATTAAATCAAAAAGCAGTTCGAAATTCAAAAAATTCCGAGAATCAACTGGGCAGGAAAATTCCCGCCTATAGGGGTCGACTGCCCCCATGGGGGGTCGACATAGGTGTCGACCCCCCAAGAGGGGTGTCGACTAGGGTGTCGACTAGGGTGTCGACCCCCTTGTAGGGGTCGACACCCTCGACCAGATCTGGGCTGTTTTGTCCAGTGATGTTTTTAGAGTCATTAGGGCATATGTGGCGACTTCTGGTTGGCTCTATTTGGTCTGGATGGCTCTGATTACCACTAGAATGATCTAACGGCTCTCATTAATCTACACTTCTATATAAACAACCCCAACCCTCAACCCCAACCCTCAACCCCAAAACCTCATAACCTTGCTCTCTAAAGCCGTCATGCTATCCATGGCCAAACTAGTGTAGCCTCCATTTTTCTCTAAACTAGAAATCAAGTTAGAAAGCTCCAAATCAAGTCCAAACTAGAGAATAAATAGTCTACATCAAAGGATAACTTTTCAATTTCAGAAATCAGATCCCAGAAAACAAGATTTGTTCTTTTTTTTTGTAAGTTCAGTTATTCTTTAGAATTGAACAAATAAAAGTCATGACTTGTAATGAAGCGAAACTAAAACAGTGCCTAGTTGTAAGATAATCGTTTTCTAATTCATGTTTTTCCCTGTAGCAATTCTGAAATTACCTATGCCTACGAGACTATTGTGATTGATACAATTTATCATGTTGTATATAAATTTGGTGATGAACCTATCATGTTGTATGCTAATTTGGTGATGAACCTATCATGTTGTATATAAATTTGCTGATTCTTTTATGTTATGTTATATGCAAGATCATAAGCTAAGTCATGTTCATATATGCTTATATGTCTAGACCTACATGCTTATATGTTTAGATCTATGTTAATTTGATCCAACTTAAATGCAAGTTAACATTTAGATGCTTAATTAAATTTGTGTAGTACTATGTCAAATTTATATCACATATGCTTAGTTGATCTATATTGTTTTATGTCGTTGGAATGCTACATGTCCCTTTGCTTTTCCCTTTAGTTTATGAGTTAGACTAATTTGTGAGCCTAACGTTCTATGTAATTTATGCGAATGAATAAAGGGGGATACGTTGGGAAAAATATTAAATTACATGCTATTGGCATAGGTTGGCTCATAATCATGTAAATGATTAATGGCATGAAATGGTATGATTTGTATACCTAAGAATTATGGACATAATTTAGAGGGTAAATGGGACATGACTTGAGTTGACAACATTGGTGGATAATTTACATATAAAAATAAATGGTAAATATGTAAATTAATTAAAAGATGAATATGCCTAACCCGAGGTTAGATTGAGTTACGGTGTAAGACTGCCCGGAACCGCCCGACACATCCAGCAACCGTAACAATACAGATCTAATGTGAGAGGTTAGTGCATTAAGCCCAAAAACCCGTGGTTAGATTGAGTTGCGGTCTAAGACTGCCCGGAACCGCCCGACACATCCAGCGACCGCAACAATATATATCTAATGTGAGAGGTAGGTGCTTTAATGAATGAATTAAAGCTAAGGAACATGCATGCTAAGAATGGTAGGGTTAGGATAATTAAGGCAACACTTACCCAATACAACATGTTAACTAAACTGATGGGTGGGGTTAGGTTAATTTGAGAACACTTAACCATTTTAACATGTTGATTAGAAAACCCAAGTAACGGGGACCCATTTCAGCAGTAACCCACGTAGATGTATCATGGTATCCTGAACTAGGCAGGGTGGGGCATGATTACTGGGCTAATTATAAGAGGTCAAAATAACGGCGGGTGGTGCAGCAGTGTAGGTTCTGACGGAGTATGGGCGTGCAGGTACTCCGGCATAGACAAATCAGGCACTGGGCATCAGTAGTACACTGTGCGCCTTGAATTTGTGTTGGGTTGCCACCATAGGAATTGATACACCCCATGATGGGACCAGCACATGTATCTACAATCAAGCGGGGCCGAATGACACAAGTCATAAATGCATGCGAGTAGAAGCCGATCGATAAAGGGATCATTTTATCATGAACACATGGTGTTAGTTGAAACACTTGTTAGTAGGTGCAGAGAAATAGAAATGAGTGCGATAGTATATTCAGTTTATCTTTCCTTATTTATTGTTATCTTATCTCTAGGGTATTTTCCTAGGTTCAGTTTATTCTTGTCATGATCCTTTTTCCTGTTTACATGCTAAATAGTCACTGGACTTAACAGGCTTATGTCTGACTCATTTTCTTTCGTCTTCTTGTCTTCCGTATCCCCGCCCCCCAGGTCCATAGGGTGGGAATACTTCAACTTAGTCCCGACCCTTTTCCAGCTTGAAGAGAGTAGACGTATTGCTTGGATTCTTTTTTCTTGGGCTATGGCTGTGGTTACACTCTTAATTGGGGATTTATGCTGCTTTATTATTGTTTTATGCTTCTTTATGTTTTAGTCAAGACAGAGGCTTTATTGTAATGATTTGGAAGTCGGTTTTTGAGACGGTTGTTGTAATGTTTTGACTGGACCACGTGCTTATGAAATAAAATTTAGTTTTTCCGCTATTTATATGTCTGTCTTGTAAATTACCTGTACCTTTTACCTATAATACTCCACCAAAGCTAATGCATTCCCTTTGTGAGTGACCTTAACAGAGGTGGGGTGTTTACACTTGGTATCAGAGCGAGATTTACCAGATCAGATAAAAGTTTTTGAAAACTATTTTTCAAAAAGAAGTTTAAAGAAGCATTTTTAAGAAAAATGTTGTTTTATTTTAAAAAGCATAATCCCCAAAGCCATATGCACTATCTTTCTATCCTTTGTTTTGAACCATTTCTTTTCATTTCAGCATGTTTGGGGATCTTAATCTTCCTGAGGGTGTATCGGTACCTGGTTGGTTCAAAGGGTACCTGGAGGCTAGGGCTAATGACGCAGGCCCAGCGGATGTTCCTCCTCCCCCAGTTGCAGCTGTTCCTCCTCCTCCTCCTCGTGTGAATGCTTTCTCGAAGATATGTAGAGACTTTCGAGCCATGGGTGGAAAGAACTTTAATGGGACTGAGTCATTTGTGGAAGCAAGAAACTGGCTCAAAGAAATAGAAAATTTGTTTGTTATCTTCGAAGTGGATGATAGGCAGAAGATACAATTGGCTGTGTGGTTACTTAAGGACGAAGCCTCTTATTGGTGGGAAGTTACTAATGCTGAGAGACCAGTTGAAACTTAGGAGGATTTCAGAATGAGGTTTGAAATGCAGTTACTCTCGCAAGCTAAACGAAGCCTATAGGTGGAAAAGTTCTTAGCTCTCAAACAGGGAAGCCTATCAGTCAAGGAATACGTCAACCAATTCAACCAGCCGGCTAGATTCGGATTGGAGTTAGTGAGCACTCCACATAAGAAGGCTCTCCGTTTCATTAAAGGGTTTAACGAGCCACTGAACAGCCTAGCTATGTCCCATATAGCTATGGGTGCGACTTATGAGAGACTAGTGGACATGGCACTGTTACAGGAGGAAGATAAGGATGGAAAGAAAGAGATAAAGGTGGAAGTACCTCAAAACAAGAAAGTGGAGGGATCACAGAATAAGAAGACGGATTCCAAGTAGGGCTGGAAGAATAACAAACCCCGTGACAAGAGGAAGTGTAATTTTTGTGGCATACCTGGACATCTGATTAAGGACTGCAGAAAGAAGAAGAGGAAGATGGGTGGTTGTTTTCGGTGCGGCGAGACATGACACTTGGCTAATGACTGCCCAAGAAAGCAAGGGCATAGGACTGGATCTACTTCTGGAGGGCAGGTTCACGCTCTCATTGCACCTCCGCAAGAACGAGGTAGAAATATTTCTGTTGAGAGTTTAGTTTATCTTTTTGATCATCCTGTTCGTACTCTCTTTGATTCTGGTGCATTGTACTCTTTTATATCTACTGCTTTAGTTGAATCTCTGCACCTAGACACCAGTATAATAGAGGATCCCTTGGTTGTTTCAAACCGAATTGGGGGTTCGGCCTATTTATCAATGATTTGTTTGGATTTGGAAATTTCTATACTAGGCATTGGGTTTAGATGTAATGCCTATGTTTTGGGCTTCACGGGCTATGTGTTGATTCTAGGCATGGATTAGCTATCCAGTAATGTGCCGTCCTCGATTGTGAAAAGAGAGTGGTTAGACTTATGACTCGCCTCGGTAACACTCTCGAAATCTCTTGTAATCCCATGAGCTCTGTTATGCTTAGCTACCTAGAATCTCTTGATGTGTTTGTTGAAAACCTGCAATCTGTTAGAGTAGTCTGTGAATACTCGGATGTCTTTGAAGAGGTGAAGGGTTTACCTCCGAAGCGAGAGATAGACTTCCGCATATACCTTGTTGATATGCAAAACCCGTTGCTCTAGCTGCTAGACACATGGCTCCAAGGGAAAGGAAAGAGCTCAGCAAGCAAGTTAAAGAGTTGCTTGAAAAGGGGTTTATAAGGCGGAGTATTTCTAAATGGGGTGCTCCAGTGGTGTTTGTAACCAAAGCAGATGGTTCACTTCGCCTATGCGTTGACTATAGGGAGCTAAACAAGCTGACCAAGAAGAATAGGCACCCACTTCCAAGAATAGACGAATTGTTCGATCAGCTTGTAGGTGCATCAGTTTTCTCCCAACTAGATCTGGCTACTGGGTTTCATCAGCTAAGAGTGGCTGAGGATAACACTGATAAGACCGCATTCAAGACCCCAGATGGTTTCTTTGAATGGCTTGTCATGCCTTTCGGCTTTACAAACGCACCTGCCTATTTTGTTTACTTGATGAGTCGGGTGTTCAGGGAGTTCCTTAATAAATTTGTAGTGGTCTTTGTGGACGACATTTTGATTTTCTCGAAAAGTGAGGAAGAGCATGCTTTGCATTCAACGGAAGTCATGGATACTCTTCGTGCACATCAACTGAAAGCGAAATTCTCCAATTGCCATTTCTGGAGAGATGAAGTAAGGTTTCTTGGACATGTGGTGTCCAAAGAAGGGATAGCTGTGGATACCGCAAAAGTAGTTGCGGTGCAAGATTGGAAAATTCCATGGAATGCAATTGAAGTCCGAAGCTTTCTCGGACTAGCGGGCTTTTACCGAAAGTTCATTAAAGACTTTGTGAAGATCTCAGCACCACTTACAAGATTGACGAAGAAGAACCTAACTTTTTCTTGGGACTTGGATTGTGATGTCACTTTCCAACGATTGAAAAGGTCTCTGACAACAGCCCCAGTTCTAACATTGCCTGATGGAAGTAAGATGTTTACAGTATACACAGACGCATGCGGTACAGGATTAGGTGTTGTCTTGATGCAAGAAGGCAAGGTAGTTTGTTATGGGGGAAGAAAGTTGAAGGTACACGAGAAGAACTACCCAACTCATGATTTGGAGCTAGCTGCCATTGTTTTCGCTCTTAAGTCATGGCATCATTACCTACTAGGAGAAAGGTTTGAATTGTTTACTGACCATAAATAGTTAAAGTACCTTTTCTCACGAAGAATCTTAACTTAAGACAACAAAGGTGGATGGAGTTTCTTACCTCATACGATCTTGAGATTACTTATACCCCTGGCAAGGGTAATGTGGTAGTAGATTCCTTGAGTAGGAAAAAACTGACCCTAAGTCCTCTCTTTGTAGAAAGGCAAAGCTTGGAGTACATAGAAAACTTTGACTTTAGACCTTCCTTTGAGTTTATACCTGGCTTGTTAGCAACACTAGAGGTGCGACCTACGCTTTTGGACTCAATAGGAACTGCGCAATGTGAAAACCCTTAGCTAGTTGATGTGATGGATAAGCTAATTAGAGGTGAGACTTCTAGTCACCTCAATAGATACTCCATCGATGACAAAGGTTTGTTGAGACGGGATGGAAGACTAGGCGTCCCACAAGCAAGAGATTTGGTGAAAACCTTTCTCGAAGAAGCACACCATTATAAATTGACCATACACCCAGGTGGGGACAAGATGTATAAAGACATAAAAAGGGTTTTCTTTTGGAATGGCATGAAGAAGGATGTAGCTGAGTTTGTCTCTAAATGCTTGATATGCCAGCAAGTTAAAGCGGAGCAGAAGAAGCCTAGTGGTCTGCTTCATCCTCTAGAAGTCCCAAAGTGGAAATGGGATAACATTTCGATGGACTTTATTGATGGGTTACCTAGGTCAAGAAGGGGCAATACCAGTATTTGGGTAATAGTGGATAGGCTCACTAAAAGCGCTAACTTTATACCTGTTAAGAGTAGGAGGACTGCCTCATCGTTAGCATCCATTTATCTTAAAGAGGTGGTTCGACTGCATGGAATACCCTCTAGCATAGTAAGTGATCGAGAACCTATCTTTACGAGCGAGTTTTGGAGGAGTTTGCAAGAGGCTGTAGGCACACAACTATGCTTAAGCACGGCCTATCACCCTCAAACCGATGGTCAGACGGAAAGGGTGAACAGAGTATTAGAAGATCTTTTGAGATTGTGCATTCTTGATTTTGGAGGGACATGGGAGGATCATCTTCCTTTGGTGGAATTCGCCTACAACAATAGCTACCAAGCCACCATAGGAATGGCACCCTTCGAGGATTTATATGGAAAACCATGCCAATCACCAACTTGTTGGTGGGAGTCTATAGACAAGCTCGTACTTGGGTCGGACATGATTAGAGAAACTTCAGAGAAGGTGGACTTGATACGAAGACGAATGAAGACTGCACAAGATAGACAGAAGTCCTACGCTGATAAAAGAAGGACCGACCTTGAGTTTGAGGTTGGAGACAGGGTTTTCCTTAAAGTATTTCCTTTGAGGAATGTCGTTCGCTTTGGGTCTACAGGAAAATTGGCACCAAGATTTGTAGGGCCATTTCCTATCATTGAGAGGATTGGGAAGATGGATTATAGAGTATAGCTGCCCGAAAGATTGGCTGGAGTTCATAATGTTTTCCCTGTCTCTCATCTACAAAAGTGCTTACATGAGTCTGCGGAAGTTGTGGAGCCAAGCATACTAGAGGAAGTAGAAGTGGAATGAGAAGCGACAGTGAGGAGAGTTCCAACTTGTATCTTAGGGACAGGAGTCAAAAAGCTACGCAACCGTGAAGTCAAGTTTGTTAAAGTTCAATGGAGTGATGCTGAGGAAGACGCGACTTGGGAGACTGAAAACAAGATACGCGCAGCCTACCCTATTCTTTTTGAGGGTGCATCCTTTATCTCTTTTCCATAAGTTTATGCATGCTTATATCTATCTTTCAAGTATATCTCCTCGGTCTTATTCTTGATTCTTAAGTAGAAACCAATGGATGTAAACATCTATTTGAAACATGTTATGATTGGTGGTTGCAAGTGGTTGCTCGTGGATGCATATACACACACATTAGGTACTAGATCGGCTCAGTCACTTTCATATTGCATATGCATATATGTATTTGTATATGGATTGAAACTTGATGTGTTGTCATATGGATGTTGCACTTGTATGAATGATTGTGCACTCATGCAGAAGTTATAAAGTACGATTAGCAATAATTGCATACATAATGGACTCATGGCACTGTCATGATTTGCATTAAGGAGGTCAACTGAATCAGTAGACCTCCTGATTTTGCATTAGATAAGGACATATACACACACTATGCATATAGTCATGAAAGCATTAGAAATCTATTTAAGGACAATGGATGCCTATGTTTGATGATTGAGTAGATGGATGATTGGATGGTAGGATATACATTCTTCTTGACTTGAAGATTTCAGGGACGAAATCCTTTAAGGATAGGAGAATGTAACACCCCGTATTTTCTGTGAACACTAAAGTAACGAATTAAAGAATACTTAAATTTAAAAAGTGGAAATTAGGGGAAATGGTTTTCGCCATTGCGTTCGTCTCGGAATTCTGCTTGAGATAGAGTCCGAGTTTGCGTGAATCAGACTCCGTATGAAGAAGTTATGGAGTTCAGAAGATTTCAAGTTTAAACAGAAAATAAATATAAATAATAATCAAATCAAAAAGCAGTTCGAAAATCAAAAAAATTCTGAGAATCAACTGGGAGGGAAATTCCCGCCCATAGGGGTCGACTCCCCCCATGAGGGGTCGACATAGGTGTCGACCCCCCAAGAGTGGTGTCGACTGGGGTGTCGACCCCCCCTGTAGGGTCGACCCCCTCGGGAAGATGTGGGCTGTTTTGTCCAGTGACGTTTTTTGAGTCATTGCGACATATGTGGCGACTTCTGGTTGGCTCTATTTGGTCTGGATGGCTCTGATTACTCCTAGGATGATCTAACGGCTCTCATTAAACTACACTTCTATATAAACAACCCCAACCCTAAAACCTCATAACCTTGCTCTCTGAAGCCATCATGCTATCCATGGCCAAACTAGTGTAGCCGCCATTTTTTTCTAAACTAGAAATCAAGTTAGAAAGCCCTAAATCAAGTCCAAACTAGAGAATCAATAGTCTACATCAAAGGATAGCTTTTCAATTTCAGAAATCAGATCCCAGAAAACAAGATTTGTTCTTTTTTTTTTGTAAGTTCAGTTATTCTTTAGAATTGAACAAATAAAAGTCATGACTTGTAATGAAGCCAAACTAGAACAGTGCCTAGTTGTAAGATAATCGTATTCTAATTCATGTTTATCCCTGTAGCAATTCTGAAATTACCTATGCCTACGAGACTATTGTGATTGATACAATTTAGCATGTTGTATATAAATTTGGTGATGAACCTATCATGTTGTATGTTAATTTGGTGATGAACCTATCATGTTGTATATAAACTTGGTGATTCTTTTATGTTATGTTATATGCAAGATCATAAGCTAAGTCATGTTCATATATGCTTATATGTCTAGACCTACATGCTTATATGTTTAGATCTATGTTAATTTGATCCAACTCAAATGCAAGTTCACATTTACATGCTTAATTAAATTTGTGTAGTACTATGCCAAATTTATATCACACATGCTTAGTTGATCTATACTGTTTTATGCCGTTGGAATGTTACATGTCCCTTTACTTTTCCCTTTTGTTTATGAGTTAGGCTAATTTGCGAGCCTAACGTTCTATGTAATTTATGCGAATGAATAACGGGGGATACGTTGGGGAAAATTATTAAATTACATGCTATTGGCATAGGTTGGATCATAATCATGTAAATGATTAATGGCATGAAATGGTATGATTTGCATACCTAAGAATTATGGACATAATTTAGAGGATAAATGGGACATGACTTGAGTTGACAACATTGGTGGATAATTTACATATAAACATAAATGGTAAATTTGTAAATTAATTAAAAGATGAATATGCCTAACCCGATGTTAGATTGAGTTACGGTGTAAGACTGCCCGGCAAATCCAGCAACTGTAACAATACAGATCTAATGTGAGAGGTTAGCGCATTAAGCCTAAAATCCCGAGGTTAGATTGAGTTGCGGTGTAAGACTGCCCGGAAACGCCCGACATATCCAGCGACCGCAACAATATAGATCTAATGTGAGAGGTGGGTGCTTTAATGAATGAATTAAAGCTAAGGAACAGGCATGCTAAGAATGGTAGGGCTAGGATAATTAAGGCAACACTTAACCAATACAACATGTTAACTAAACTGATGGGTGGGGTTAGGTTAATTTGAGAGCACTTAACCATTTTAACATGTTGATTAGAAAACCCTAGTAACGGGGACCCATTTCAGCAGTAACCCACATAGATGTATCATGTTATCGTAAACTAGGCAGGGTGGGGCACGATTACTGGGCTGATTATAAGCGGTAAAAATAACAGCGGGTGTGCAGCAGTGTAGGTTCCGACGGAGTATGGGTGTGCACGTACTTCGGCATGGACAAATCGGGCATTGGGTATCAGTAGTATACACTGTGCACCTTGAATTTGTGTCGGGTTGCCACCATTGGAATTGATACACCACATGGTGGGACCAGCACAGGTATCTACAATCAAGCGGGGCCGAATGACACAAGTCATAAATGCATGCGAGTAGAAGCCGATCGATAAAGGGATCATTTTATCGTGAACACATGGTGCTAGTTGAAATACTTATTAGTAGGTGTAGAGAAATAGAAATGAGTGAGATAGTATATTCAGTTTACCTTGCCCTATTTATTGTTATCTTATCTCTAGGGTATTGTCCTAGGTTCAGTTTATTCATGTCATGATCATTTTTCCTGTTTACATGCTAAATAGTAACTGGACTTACCAGGCTTATGTCTGACCCGTTTTATTTCATTTTCTTGTCGTCCACCCCCCCGGTCCGCAGGGAAGGAATACTTCAACTTAGTCCAGACCCTTTTCCAGCTTGAAGAGAGTAGACGTATTGCTTGGATTCTCTTTTCTTGGGCTATGGCTGTGGTTACACTCTTAATTGGGGATTTATGCTGCTTTATTATTGTTTTATGCTTTTTTATGTTTTAGTCAAGACAGAGGCTTTATTGTAATGATTTGGATGTTGGTTTTTTAGACAGTTGTTGTAACGTTTTGACTGGATCACATTCTTATGAAATAAAATTTAGCTTTTTCGCTGTTTATATGTCTGTCATGTAAATTACCTGTACTTTTTACCTATAATACTCCACCAAAGTTAATGCATTCCCTTTGTGAGTGACCTTAACGGAGGTGGGGTGTTTACAGGCCGCGTTTGCATCTCCTACCTTCGCATTGAAGTTCTAAGCCTACTTCTACCATAGATTGTGCAAATCTAAGATCTAGGCCAATCGATGAATTCTCATCAAAATTCAAGACCATGACCGAGATCATGACCAAATCAAAGAAGACCGCTAGAAATGTCGTTGAAGAAAATGACAATTTTGCTAATCACGAAACTACTCCACTCACCAACCGATTTGAAGGTGGAGAAAATTCAATATCCGGGGCAGGAGTGACTAAAGCCGAATTAAACGATGTCGTCGCTAACTTGAGTCACTTCATGGAAGCCTCCAACAAGGCTTTAATCGATGCTAATAAAACTCTTGTGGATGCTAATTAATCTTTGATGGATAAAGTAAGCGCTCTCCTAAACGCTCAAGCAAATCCCGTTCCTCCTCCGGAAATCCATGTCAACCTTGAAGAGAATGCAAATTCATCAGCCTTCGATCCTTATAATGACAACTTGGAAGGATTTGTTGGCAAAGACGATGCCAATGTCGAAGACTCAAAAATGAAAGCTAAAAACCATTCCGATCAAAATAACCAATGAGTTGCAAGTCCTGTTAAGGGGGCACCTTCCCATAGTGGAAGTAAAAGACCTAGATCATCTAAACGCGATCGCTCGCCACGACGAGCATCCGGAAAAGTGATCAAGGTCCGCTCTCCAGAACAACACAACTCGAAGGAATATATCACGGATGCGGTAAAGAAAATCATGAAAGACAACATGCCTCGCAAGGATAGTGAAAAGGAATGGGACTTCTCTCTTGGCAAAAACCCATTCACAAAGAGGATCCGCGAGGCTGAATTCCCCAAGAAGTTCACTCATCCTACTATGTCGTCGTATAACTGAAATTCTGATCCAAATCACTTCCTATACAAATACGAATGGTATATGAATGGAGCTAAAGAAACAGGCGAGATCAAATGCCTATGCTTACCTCTCTATCTAGAAGGTGTCGCATCTTTATGGTTCACAAGGCTCCCGCCCAAATCCATCAACCAATTTGATGATTTGATTCTGAAGTTCAAAGAGCAGTTCAGGCTGCAAGCTATGAAGGCGAAGGACGTTATTTCTCTTATATCAATGAAACAGAAACCGAGAGAATCTATCAAAGCTTTCCTCAAAAGATTCGATGTTGTTGTATCCGAAGTAGGAAATCCCAAGTCTCGGTTGATCTTAATGTCTCTAATCGGTGCCATAGATGAGGATAGCAAATTTGGAAAGTGGATCAAAATGAAAGAGCCAAGCACGCTTGACAAATTCTATAAAAAGGCCGAGGAGTACATGAGATTGGAGAATAAGCTTGCGCCTCTTCATATTACTAATTCAAACCAACCTTTTGAAGCTCCCAAAAATGCTGCTACACAGTACAATCAGAAAAATGCCGGAGGCCAGAAAAGGGGAAGCGACGGGAAGGACAATCGTGACAGCAAGAAGCTTCGCTTCTCCAACCCATCAGAGCTAACACCTTTAAATGATACTCCAGAAAACATCTTCGCAGCAACGAGAGATACCGAGGATTATGTGATTCAAGAGCCTCAGAGAGTAAGCGGCAAGCAAGCGAACTCTAGAAAGTTCTGTCGATTCAATAATCAGCTAGGCCACAACACCAACTAGTGTAGGCATCTAAAATCACTAATTGAAGAGCTAATTAGGAAGAATCGTCTACAACAATACATGTAAAATCCACGATCCTCAAATGCTGCTCCAACCCCCCAGGGCCAGGCGGCAACAAGCAACGAAGCTTTTGTTCAAACCATGCCAAGGCTGATCATCAACTGGTAACCGTTGATTGTGCTTCAATTTCAATGGCACAAAATAAGCGATCAACATCGTCGCCGCTTTACTTCATACTCTTTTTCCAGCTTTAATTCACACTTTACTTCATGTTTTACTTTCTGTTATATTCAAAATTTCTTGTAAACATTCTGTAATAATCTACAAGTGATGCATTGAATGTTAGCTCAACGATTAAGAGCATGTCTGTTTGAATGAATTTCTAGCTTGCCAAATTATGTGTCAAAACAAAACTTATTTAAAAGTTGATTTCATATTGTAGGCCATCAGTCGAGCGTTTGTTCTTACGAAATATGACGAAGCATAACAACCCCAACAACACTAGTTAAAGTGCCAAATGTTATAAATATCAACACGCACAAATATGAAAATAGAAAAGCAACGCCTTGAAAAGTGAATGGGAGGAGTCACAAAGATTCAAACAATGAGCAAGCGCCACAGCAAATAAATGAGGGAGCTATATCCTTTGTCAAGCGGCACCTCCCCAAGTGGGAGGTTCAAAGCTTCAAGTTCCTAAAACTGAAATAGCCTGCCGAGTCGACTGTCCAATCAATGAGATAATATCTGCCCCTTGGATAATACAATGACCGCTCCCATTCATTTGCGTAGCATCTGGAATCCCCAGATGTGAAGAATGAAAACCATTCACATAGCATCTGAAATCTGAAGATGTGAAGAGTGCCAGAGACCCAATTGAACGTCAGAATCAGGAAGTACCTGATGCGATAACGACAAACATTGGGGTTTCAACCAAAGACCTCTCTGGGGGCATTCAATTGATCGTCAGAATCAGGAAGTACCTGATGCGATAACGACAAACATTGGGGTTTCAGCCAAAGACCTCTCCGGGGCACCCAATTGATCGTCAGAATTAGGAAGTACCTGATGCGATAACGACAAACATTGGGGTTTCAGCCAAAGACCTCTCCGAGGGCACCCAATTGATTGTCAGAATCAGGAAGTACCTGATGCGATAACGACAAACATTGGGGTTTCAGCCAAAGACCTCTCCGGAGGCACCCAATTGATCGTCAGAATCTGGAAGTACCTGATGCTATAACGACAAGCATTGGGGTTTCGGCCAAAGACCTCTCCGGGGGAATCTAATTGATCATCAGAATCAGGAAGTACCTAATTCAATCACGATAAAACGTTGGGTTTTAACCGAAGTCCTTTCTAGGGGAACTCCTTCTGAATCTACCGACGCTTGGATTAATTAACATGATTATGTGACGAAAGTCTCCAATATCTGAATTAACCAAGCCGGATTTTGGATGGGGTTCAAATTTAACCAATAAACTTGTGTTGTGTAAGAAAACCTCAAACACGACAAGTGTTGGATTTTAGCCCAA
The DNA here is from genome assembly GCA_030737875.1 of Allium sativum. NCBI lineage: Eukaryota > Viridiplantae > Streptophyta > Magnoliopsida > Asparagales > Amaryllidaceae > Allium > Allium sativum. Next base: position 95,137,447 of record CM060923.1, read on the forward strand.
GCAGAGGCATGAGATCCCAAATTTCTTACCATAATGCAGATTAACAATGATCTCTAAAGTCGGGGCATCAATAATCAAAGACTTCTCCAAAGAGAAGCAGAGAATAAATTACCGATACGAATTTCCCAAATGAGAAATATCGTACACCATCATATTAGTCATTAAGATAATAGCGTTTGGAATCCACAGTCGACCTTAGTCGATTAGTTGATTTCAAGCGTTAGCGCGGATTCAAATTATAATAATGTGTTTGTGCAGATAGCATTCGACAAGTTTTACAACCGTCAAGTAAAGTAATCCTGTGCTAACACATTATTCGATTCAAAATAAAATTCGCTATATCTCATTTTTTCAATGGTGAACTAATCCACTATCGATATGGACAGTCGATAGTGAAGTATAAGTCCAAAATCGTGTAAGTGCTTGTTTTGATTACCGAACAGGTAGCATGAAGCATACAAATTCATAGCGCAATTTGCCATAGCAAACAAGATGCTACAACTGGATCTCAGTATAAAATACATCAAGAATGTTCATTTCGAAGCTCGCGCTTCTTGCAAGCAAAAAATACAAGCTTCGAGGGGCAAATGTTAACCCCGTCATTAACACGGTTCAGAAAATGATGCTTCGAATGTCAGTGAAGCGATTGCTCGTGCGCCATGATATCAGACCGGTCGGTCTTTATGAATCGGTCGGGCTCAATGCATATGGATCGACTTCAGTACACGGTCAAACATTGATCACTTATAGCTCAAATCATGTTGTTGCAAACAAGAGTTCACACCGGTCGGTTGCATGCACAAAAGGTGATCGGTCAGAAAAAACAACATGGCAATCGGTATCACAACAAATACATGTTGGACCAGTTTCAGTAATGACATGATAACATAACACAGTACAAGTATGAAGTATACCCATATGGAAAAAAATGGATCACACTTGTATTATATAAAGTGGCTCCATGCATGGATAAATACAAACATAATGAAGTGCTGACATGCATTCACGTATGGAAACTTAGGAGCCTACTTCCAATAAGAATTGTGAGGGTTGACGTGTACCACATGCGTGAGTACGTTGCTTCATGGAATGGGAACATACATAGTGCGTGCAAGGAACAAACATATGAGCCACGCGTTATAACATAGCAACTAAATATGATCAGCACATGTTGACCGATCGGTGGCTGATAATATGGACCGTTCAGCAGTAATACAAATCGATCGGGTTAGCAAATAAAGCTGATCAGTATCATAATACACAAGAAAACAAATGAGTGGCATGTTTGGTAATTTCAAATCCCATTTTAACCTCCAATGATGCACATGGCAACGCAGCAAGGAATGGCGGCATCAAAAAGTAAACTGGTCGGTATAGGAATATGTATATATGAATGGCATCAATGTAATTTTCGTTCCCATAATATAGTGGAAAACGCGTAAGCCATTCACAGATGAAAACAAGTAAGGCGACCGACATTTAAAAGTCAGAAAATGAAGCGGCTCCATTTATGCACCGACCGGTATCAAACCAAAAAGGGCGAACCACAACAAAGTACTTGGACCGATCACTAGTAAATATACATGACCGGCCGGTGTCTAAAAACATGACTAACCGACCGACTAGTACACGACCGACCAGTACAAGACCGACCGGACCCTTTTCCAGCTGTACTCAGTGGAAAATATGTAAATATTTTAGGACCGACCGGTTCCCTGCACTACATATTTTGGTCTTTCTACTCACTTGCTCGACACCTATAAATAGAGGTCCAACCTCACTTTAATGGGGGAGGGGGTGGGGATTTTTACAACCTTGAAAAGCTACCGAATTCCATACTCAACAAATTCAAGTTGATTACTTATCCACTTTCAATCACGCAAGGAAGATCATACATTCAAATCATGAAGATAAGCATCATAATCACTTGAATCCTGGGAAATAGGAAGATCTACCATCGAATCTCCTTTCTCCATTGACTTCATTTCTACTTTTTCTTATCAAATTCTTAGAGATTCATTGATGTATGAAAGTATGAATGTAATTGAGACGAATGAATGCATTGTAATGGGAGTGAAAACAATGAGAATAGTTTCTAAAGTGGACGTAGATCACACCTGATCGAACCACTATAAAACTTTGTATCCTCTACTTGCATTTCTATTATTGTGTGGCTCCACTTTTCTTGTATTTAAGTATCTTGTGAAGTACATTTTGTACTCTTGGTGTTGATTCCAATTTTGAGGTCAACATTTGGTGCCCACTGTGGGGCCGTGTAACATCCCATATTTTCTGTGAACATTAAAGTAACGAATTAAAGAATACTTAATTTTAAAATTGGAAATTAAGGGAAACGGGTTTTTCCATTGAGTTCGTCTCGGAATTCTGCTTGAGATAGAGTCCGTGTTTGCGTGAATCAGACTCTGTATGAAGAAGTTATGGAGTTAGAAGATTTCAAGTTTAAACAGTAACTAAATATAAATAATAATTAAATCAAAAAGCAGTTCGAAATTCAAAAAATACCGAGAATCAACTGGGCAGGAAAATTCCCGCCTATAGGGGGCGACTGCCCCCATGGGGGGTTGACATAGGTGTCGACCCCCCAAGAGGGGTGTCGACTAAGGTGTCGACCCCCTTGTAGGGGTCGACACCCTCGACCAGATCTGGGCTGTTTTGTCCAGTGATGTTTTTCTGAGTCATTAGGGCATATGTGGCGACTTCTGGTTGGCTCTATTTGGTCTGGATGGCTCTGATTACCACTAGAATGATCTAATGGCTCTCATTAATCTACACTTCTATATAAACAACCCCAACCCTCAACCCCAACCCTCAACCCTAAAACCTCATAACCTTGCTCTCTGAAGTCGTCATGCTATCCATGGCCAAACAAGTGTAGCCTCCATTTTTCTCTAAACTAGAAATCAAGTTAGAAAGCTCCAAATCAAGTCCAAACTAGAGAATCAATAGTCTACATCAAAGGATAGCTTTTCAATTTCAGAAATCAGATCCCAGAAAACAAGATTTGTTCTTTTTTTTTGTAAGTTCAGTTATTCTTTAGAATTGAACAAATAAAAGTCATGACTTGTAATGAAGCGAAACTAGAACAGTGCCTAGTTGTAAGATAATCGTATTCTAATTCATGTTTATCCCAGTAGCAATTCTGAAATTACCTATGCCTACGAGACTATTGTGATTGATACAATTTATCATGTTGTATATAAATTTGGTGATGAACCTATCATGTTGTATGCTAATTTGGTGATGAACCAATCATGTTGTATATAAATTTGGTGATTCTTTTATGTTATGTTATGTGCAAGATCATAAGCTAAGTCATGTTCATATATGCTTATATGTCTAGACCTACATGCTTATATGTTTAGAACTATGTTAATTTGATCCAACTTAAATGCAAGTTCACATTTACATGCTTAATTAAATTTGTGTAGTACTATGTCAAATTTATATCACATATGCTTAGTTGATCTATATTGTTTTATGTCATTGGAATGCTACATGTCCCATTGCTTTTCCCTTTTGTTTATGAGTTAGGCTAATTTGTGAGCCTAACGTTCTATGTAATTTATGCGAATGAATAACGGGGGATACGTTGGGAAAAAAATTAAATTACATGCTATTGGCATAGGTTGGCTCATAATCATGTAAATGATTAATGGCATGAAATGGTATGATTTGTATACCTAAGAATTATGGACATAATTTAGAGGGTAAATGGGACATGACTTGAGTTGACAACATTGGTGGATAATTTACATTTAAACATAAACGATAAATATGTAAATTAATTAAAAGATGAATATGCCTAACCCGAGGTTAGATTGAGTTACGGTGTAAGACTGCCCGGAACCGCCCGGCACATCCAGCAACCGTAACAATACAGATCTAATGTGAGAGGTTAGTGCATTAAGCCCAAAAACCCGTGGTTAGATTGAGTTGCGGTCTAAGACTGCCCGGAACCGCCCGACACATCCAGCGACCGCAACAATATAGATCTAATGTGAGAGGTGGGTGCTTTAATGAATGAATTAAAGCTAAGGAACAGGCATGCTAAGAACGGTAGGGTTAGGATAATTAAGGCAACACTTACCCAATACAACATGTTAACTAAACTGATGGGTGGGGTTAGGTTAATTTGAGAACACTTAACCATTTTAACATGTTGATTAGAAAACCCTAGTAACGGGGACCCATTTCAGCAGTAACCCACATAGATGTATCATGGTATCCTGAACTAGGCAGGGTAGGGCACGATTACTGGGCTGATTATAAGCGGTCAAAATAATGGCGGGTGGTGCAGCAGTGTAGGTTCTGACGGAGTATGGGCGTGCAGGTACTCTGACATAGACAAATCAGGCACTGGGCATCAGTAGTACACTGTGCACCTTGAATTTGTGTCGGGTTGCCACCATAGGAATTGATACACCCCATGATGGGACCAGCACAGATATCTACAATCAAGCGGGGCCGAATGACACAAGTCATAAATGCATGCGAGTAGAAGCCGATCGATAAAGGGATCATTTTATCATGAACACATGGTGTTAGTTGAAACACTTGTTAGTAGGTGCAGAGAAATAGAAATGAGTGCGATAGTATATTCAGTTTATCTTTCCTTATTTACTGTTATCTTATCTCTAGGGTATTTTCCTAGGTTCAGTTTATTCATGTCATGATCATTTTTCCTGTTTACATGCTAAATAGTCACTGGACTTACCACGCTTATGTCTGACTCATTTTCTTTCGTCTTCTTGTCTTCCGTTTCTCCGCCCCCCTGGTCCACAGGGTGGGAATACTTCAACTTAGTCCAGACGCTTTTCTAGCTTGAAGAGAGTAGACGCATTGCTTGGATTATCTTTTCTTGGGCTATGGCTGTGGTTACACTCTTAATTGGGATTTATGCTTCTTTATGTTTTAGTCAAGACAGAGGCTTTATTGTAATGATTTGGAAGTTGGTTTTTGAGACGGTTGTTGTAATGTTTTGACTGGACCACGTGCTTATGAAATAAAATTTAGTTTTTCCGCTGTTTATATGTCTGTCTTGTAAATTACCTGTACCTTTTACCTATAATACTCCACCAAAGTTAATGCATTCCCTTTGTGAGTGACCTTAACAGAGGTGGGGTGTTTACACTTGGTATCAGAGCGAGATTTACCAGATCAGATAAAAGTTTTTGAAAACTATTTTTCAAAAAGAAGTTTAAAGAAGCATTTTTAAGAAAAATGTTGTTTTATTTTAAAAAGCATAATCCCCAAAGCCATATGCACTATCTTTCTATCCTTTGTTTTGAACCATTTCTTTTCATTTCAGCATGTCTGGGGATCTTAATCTTCCTGAGGGTGTACCGGTACCTGGTTGGTTCAAAAGGTACCTGGAGGCTAGGGCTAATGACGCAGGCCCAGCAGACGTTCCTCCTCCCCCAGTTGTAGCTGTTCCTCCTCCTCGTGTGAATGCTTTCTCGAAGATATGTAGAGACTTTCGAGCCATGGGTGGAAATAACTTTAATGGGACTGAGTCATTTGTGGAAGCAAGAAACTGGATCAAGGAAATAGAAAATTTGTTTGTTATCTTCGAAGTGGATGATAGGCAGAAGATACAATTGGCTGTGTGGTTACTTAAGGACGAAGCCTCTTATTGGTGGGAAGTTACTAATGCTGAGAGACCAGTTGAAACTTAGGAGGATTTCAGAATGAGGTTTGAAATGCAGTTCCTCTCGCAAGCTAAACGAAGCCTATAGGTGGAAAAGTTCTTAGCTCTGAAACAGGGAAGCCTATCGGTCAAGGAATACGTCAACCAATTCAACCATCCGGCTAGATTCGGATTGGAGTTAGTGAGCACTCCACATAAGAAGGCTCTCCGTTTCATTAAAGGGTTTAACGAGCCACTGAATAGCCTAGCTATGTCCCATATACCTATGGGTGCGACTTATGAGAGACTAGTGGACATGGCACTGTTACAGGAGGAAGATAAGGATGGAAAGAAAGAGATAAAGGTGGAAGTACCTCAAAACAAGAAAGTGGAGGGATCACAGAATAAGAAGATGGATTCCAAGAAGGGCTGGAAGAATAACAAACCCCGTGACAAGAGGAAGTGTAATTTTTGTGGCATACCTGGACATTTGATTAAGGACTGCAGAAAGAAGAAGAGGAAGATGGGTGGTTGTTTTCGGTGCGGCGAGACAGGTCACATGGCTAAGGACTGCCCAAGAAAGTAAGGGCATAAGACTGGATCTACTTCTGGAGGGCAGGTTCACGCTCTCATTGCACCTCCGCAAGAATGAGGTAGAAATATTTCTGTTGAGAGTTTAGTTTATCTTTTTGATCATCCTGTTCGTACTCTCTTTGATTCTGGCGCATTGTACTCTTTTATATCTACTGCTTTAGTTGAATCTCTACACCTAGACACCAGTATAATAGAGGATCCCTTGGTTGTTTCAAATCGAATTGGGGGTTCGGCCTATTTATCAATGATTTGTTTGGATTTGGAAATTTCTATACTAGGCATTGGGTTTAGATGTAATGCCTATGTTTTGGGCTTCACGGGCTATGGGTTGATTCTAGGCATGGATTAGCTATCCAGCAATGTGCCGTCCTCGATTGTGAAAAGAGAGTGGTTAGACTTATGACTCGCCTCGGTAACACTCTCGAAATCTCTTGTAATTCCATGAGCTCTGTTATGCTTAGCTACCTAGAATCTCTTGATGCGTTTGTTGAAAACCTGCAATCTGTTAGAGTAGTCTGTGAATACTCGGATGTCTTTGAAGAGGTGAAGGGTTTACCTCCGAAGCGAGAGATAGACTTCCGCATATACCTTGTTGATATGCAAAACCCGTTGCTCTAGCTGTTAGACACATGGCTCCAAGGGAAAGGAAAGAGCTCAGCAAGCAAGTTAAAGAGTTGCTTGAAAAGGGGTTTATAAGGCGGAGTATTTCTGAATGGGGTGCTCCAGTGGTGTTTGCAACCAAAGCAGATGGTTCACTTCGCCTATGCGTTGACTATAGGGAGCTAAACAAGCTGACCAAGAAGAATAGGCACCCACTTCCAAGAATAGACGAATTGTTCGATCAGCTTGTAGGTGCATCAGTTTTCTCCCAACTAGATATGGCTACTGGGTTTCATCAGCTAAGAGTGGCTGAGGATAGCACTGATAAGACCGCATTCAAGACCCCGGATGGTTTCTTTGAATGGCTTGTCATGCCTTTCGGCTTGACAAACGCACCTGCCTATTTTGTTTACTTGATGAGTCGGGTGTTCAAGGAGTTCCTTAATAAATTTGTAGTGGTCTTCGTGGACGACATTTTGATTTTTTCGAAAAGTGAGGAAGAGCATGCTTTGCATTTAACGGAAGTCATGGATACTCTTCGTGCACATCAACTGAAAGAGAAATTCTCCAATTACCATTTCTGGAGAGATGAAGTAAGGTTTCTTGGACATGTGGTGTCCAAAGATGGGATAGCTGTGGATCCCGCAAAAGTAGTTGCGGTGCAAGATTGGAAAATTCCACGGAATGCAACCGAAGTCCGAAGCTTTCTCGGACTAGCGGGCTTTTACCGAAAGTTCATTAAAGACTTTGTGAAGATCTCAGCACCACTTACAAGATTGACAAAGAAGAACCTAACTTTTGCTTGGGACTTGGATTGTGATGTCGCTTTCCAACGATTGAAAAGGTCTATGACAACAGCCCCAGTTCTAACATTGCCTGATGGAAGTAAGATGTTTACAGTATACACAGACGCATGCGGTACAGGATTAGGTGTTGTCTTGATGCAAGAAGGCAAGGTAGTTTGTTATGGGGGAAGGAAGTTGAAGGTACACGAGAAGAACTACCCAACTCATGATTTGGAGCTAGATGCCATTGTTTTCGCTCTTAAGTCATGGCATCATTACCTACTAGGAGAAAGGTTTGAATTGTTTACTGACCATAAATCGTTAAAGTACCTTTTCTCTCAGAAGGATCTTAACTTAAGACAACAAAGGTGGATGGAGTTTCTTACCTCATCGATCTTGAGATTTCTTATACCCCTGGCAAGGGTAATGTGGTAGTAGATTCCTTGAGTAGGAAAAAACTGACCCTAAGTCCTCTCTTTGTAGAAAGGCAAAGGTTGGAGTACATAGAAAACTTTGACTTTAGACCTTCCTTTGAGTATGTACCTGGCTTGTTAGCAACACTAGAGGTGCGACCTATGCTTTTGGACTCAATAGGAACTGTGCAATGTGAAGACCCTTAGCTAGTTGATGTGATGGATAAGCTAATTAGAGGTGAGACTTCTTGTCACCTCAATAGATACTCCATCGATGACAAGGGTTTGTTGAGATGGGATGGAAGACTAGGCGTCCCACAAGCAAGAGATTTGGTGAAAACCTTTCTCGAAGAAGCACACCATTATAAATTGACCATACACCCAGGTGGGGACAAGATGTATAAAGACATAAAAAGGGTTTTCTTTTGGAATGGCATGAAGAAGGATGTAGCTGAGTTTGTCTCTAAATGCTTGATATGCCAGCAAGTTAAAGCAGAGCAGAAGAAGCCTAGTGGTCTGCTTCATCCTCTAGAAGTCCCACAGTGGAAATGGGATAACATTTCGATGGACTTTATTGATGGGTTACCTAGGTCAAGAAGGGGCAATACCAGTATTTGGGTAATAGTGGATAGGCTCACTAAAAGCACTCACTTTATACCTGTCACGAGTAGGAGGACTGCCTCATCGTTAGCATCCATTTATCTTAAAGAGGTGGTTCGACTGCATGGAATACCCTCTAGCATAGTAAGTGATCGAGAACCTATCTTTACGAGCGAGTTCTGGAGGAGTTTGCAAGAGGATGTAGGCACACAACTATGCTTAAGCACGGCCTATCACCCTCAAACCGATGGTTAGACGGAAAGGGTGAACAGAGTATTAGAAGATCTTTTGAGATTGTGCATTCTTGATTTTGGAGGGACATGGGAGGATCATCTTCCTTTGGTGGAATTCGCCTACAACAATAGGTACCAAGCCACCATAGGCATGGCACCCTTCGAGGATTTATATGGAAGACCATGCCAATCACCAACTTGTTGGTGGGAGTCTATAGACAAGCTCGTACTTGGGCCGGACATGATTAGAGAAACTTCAGAGAATGTGGACTTGATACGAAGACGAATGAAGACCGCACAAGATAGACAAAAGTCCTACGCTGATAAAAGAAGGACCGACCTTGAGTTTGAGGTTGGAGACAGGGTTTTCCTTAAAGTATTTCCTTTAAGGAATGTCGTTCGCTTTGGGTCTAAAGGAAAATTGGCACCAAGATTTGTAGGGCCATTTCCTATCATTGAGAGGATTGGGAAGATGGCTTATAGAGTATAGCTGCCCGAAAGATTGGCTGGAGTTCATAATGTTTTCCCTGTCTCTCATCTACAAAAGTGCTTACATGAGTCTGCGGAAGTTGTGGAGCCAAGCATACTAGAGGAAGTAGAAGTGGAAAAAGAAGCGACAGTGAGGAGAGTTCCAACTTGTATCTTAGGGACAGGAGTCAAAAAGCTACGCAACCGTGAAGTCAAGTTTGTTAAAGTTCAAAGGAGTGATGCTGAGGAAGACGCGGCTTGGGAGACTGAAAACAAGATACGTGCAGCCTACCCTATTCTTTTTGAGGGTGCATCCTTTATCTCTTTTCCATAAGTTTATGCATGCTTATATCTATCTTTCAAGTATATCTCCTCGGTCTTATTCTTGATTCTTAAGTAGAAACCAATGGATGTAAACATCTATTTGAAACATGTTATGATTGATGGTTGCAAGTGGTTGCTCGTGGATGCATATACACACACATTAGGTACTAGATCGGCTCAGTCACTTTCATATTGCATATGCATATATGTATTTGTATATGGATTGAAACTTGATGTGTTGTCATATGGATGTTGCACTTGTATGAATGATTGTGCACTCATGTAGAAGTTATAAAGTACGATTAGCAATAATTGCATACATAATGGACTCATGGCACTGTCATTATTTGCATTAAGGAGGTCAACTGAATCAGTAGACCGTCTAATTTTGCATTAGATAAGGACATATACACACACTATGCATATAGTCATGAAAGCATTATAAATCTATTTAAGGACAATGGATGCCTGTGTTTGATGATTGAGTAGATGGATGATTGGATGGTAGGATATTCATTCTTCTTGACTTGAAGATTTCAGGGACGAAATCCTTTAAGGATAGGAGAATGTAACACCCCGTATTTTCTGTGAACATTAAAGTAACAAATTAAAGAATACTTAATTTTAAAAAGTGGAAATTAGGGGAAACGGGTTTTTCCATTGCGTTCGTCTCGGAATTCTGCTTGAGATAGAGTCCGAGTTTGCGTGAATCAGACTCCGTATGAAGAAGTTATGGAGTTCAGAAGATTTCAAGTTTAAACAGAAAATAAATATAAATAATAATCAAATCAAAAAGCTGTTCGAAATTCAAAAAAATTCCGAGAATCAACAGGGAGGGAAAATTCCCGCCCATAGGGGTCGACTCCCCCCATGAGGGGTCGACATAGGTGTCGACCCCCCAAGAGGGGTGTCGACTGGGGTGTCGACCCCCCCTGTAGGGGTCGACACCCTCGGGAAGATGTGGGCTGTTTTGTCCAGTGACGTTTTTCTAAGTCATTGCGGCATATGTGGCGACTTCTGGTTGGCTCTATTTGGTCTGGATGGCTCTGATTACTCCTAGGATGATCTAACGGCTCTCATTAAACTACACTTCTATATAAACAACCCCAACCCTAAAACCTCATAACCTTGCTCTCTGAAGCCATCATGCTATCCATGGCCAAACTAGTGTAGCCTCCATTTTTTTCTAAACTAGAAATCAAGTTAGAAAGCCCCAAATTAAGTCCAAACTAGAGAATCAATAGTCTACATCAAAGGATAGCTTTTCAATTTCAGAAATCAGAACCTAGAAAACAAGATTTGTTCTTTTTTTTTGTAAGTTCAGTTATTCTTTAGAATTGAACAAATAAAAGTCATGACTTGTAATGAAGCGAAACTAGAACAGTGCCTAGTTGTAAGATAATCGTATTCTAATTCATGTTTATCCCTGTAGCAATTCTGAAATTACCTATGCCTACGAGACTATTGTGATTGATACAATTTATCATGTTGTATATAAATTTGGTGATGAACCTATCATGTTGTATGTTAATTTGGTGATGAACCTATCATGTTGTATATAAACTTGGTGATTCTTTTATGTTATGTTATATGCAAGATCATAAGCTAAGTCATGTTCATATATGCTTATATGTCTAGACCTACATGCTTATATGTTTAGATCTATGTTAATTTGATCCAACTCAAATGCAAGTTCACATTTACATGCTTAATTAAATTTTTGTAGTACTATGCCAAATTTATATCACACATTCTTAGTTGATCTATACTGTTTTATGTCGTTGGAATGTTACATGTCCCTTTGCTTTTCCCTTTTGTTTATGAGTTAGGCTAATTTGCGAGCCTAACGTTCTATGTAATTTATGTGAATGAATAACGGGGGATACGTTGGGGAAAATTATTAAATTACATGCTATTGGCATAGGTTGGCTCATAATCATGTAAATGATTAATGGCATGAAATGGTATGATTTGCATACCTAAGAATTATGGACAAAATTTAGAGGATAAATGGGACATGACTTGAGTTGACAACAATGGTGGATAATTTACATATAAACATAAATGGTAAATTTGTAAATTAATTAAAAGATGAATATGCCTAACCCGAGGTTAGATTGAGTTACGGTGTAAGACTGCCCGTAACCGCCCGGCAAATCTAGCAACTGTAACAATACAGATTTAATGTGAGAGGTTAGCGCATTAAGCCTAAAATCCTGAGGTTAGATTGAGTTGCGGTGTAAGAGTGCCCGGAAATGCCCGGCACATCCAACGACCGCAACAATATAGATCTAATGTGAGAGGTGGGTGCTTTAATGAATGAATTAAAGCTAAGGAACAGGCATGCTAAGAATGGTAGGGTTAGGATAATTAAGGCAACACTTAACCAATACAACATGTTAACTAAACTGATGGGTGGGGTTAGGTTAATTTGAGAACACTTAACCATTTTAACATGTTGATTAGAAAACCCTAGTAACGGAGACCCATTTCAGCAGTAACCCACATAGATGTATCATGTTATCCTGAACTAGGCAGGGTGGGGCACGATTACTGGGCTGATTATAAGCGGTCAAAATAACAGCGAGTGGTGCAGCAGTGTAGGTTCCGACGGAGTATGGGCGTGCACGTACTCCGGCATGGACAAATCGGGCATTGGGTATCAGTAGTATACACTGTGCACCTAGAATTTGTGTCGGGTTGCCACCATTGGAATTGATACACCATATGGTGGGACCAGCACAGGTATCTACAATCAAGTGGGGCCGAATGACACGAGTCATAAATGCATGCGAGTAGAAGCCGATCGATAAAGGGATCATTTTATCGTGAACCCATGGTGTTAGTTGAAATACTTATTAGTAGGTGTAGAGAAATAGAAATGAGTGAGATAGTATATTCAGTTTATCTTGCCCTATTTATTGTTATCTTATCTCTAGGGTATTGTCCTAGGTTCAGTTTATTCATGTCATGATCCTTTTTCCTGTTTACATGCTAAATAGTAACTGGACTTACCAGGCTTATGTCTCACCTGTTTTCTTTCGTTTTCTTGTCGTCCACCCCCCCCGGTCCGCAGGGAAGGAATACTTCAACTTAGTCCAGACCCTTTTCCAGCTTGAAGAGAGTAGACGTATTGCTTGGATTCTCTTTTCTTGGGCTATGGCTGTGGTTACACTCTTAATTGGGGATTTATGCTGCTTTATTATAGTTTTATGCTTCTTTATGTTTTAGTCAAGACAGAGGCTTTATTGTAATGATTTGGATGTTGGTTTTTTAGACAATTGTTGTAACGTTTTGACTGGATCACATTCTTATGAAATAAAATTTAGCTTTTTCGCTGTTTATATGTCTGTCTTGTAAATTACCTGTACCTTTTACCTATAATACTCCACCAAAGTTAATGCATTCCCTTTGTGAGTGACCTTAACGGAGGTGGGGTGTTTACAGGCCGCGTTTGCATCTCCTACCTTCGCATTGAAGTTCTAAGCCTACTTCTACCATAGATTCCGCAAATCTAAGATCTAGGCCAATCGATGAATTCTCAACAACATTCAAGACCATGACCGAGATCATGACCAAATCAAAGAAGACCACTAGAAATGTCGTTGAAGAAAACGACAATGTTGCTAATCATGAAACTACTCCACTCACCAACCGATTTGAAGGTGGAGAAAATTCAATATCCGAGGCAGGAGTGACTAAAGCCGAATTAAACGCTGTCGTCGCTAACTTGAGTCAATGCATGGAAGCCTCCAACAAAGCTTTAATCGATGCTAATAAAACTCTCGTGGATGCTAATCAAGCTTTGATGGATAAAGTAAGCGCTCTCCTAAACGCTCAAGCAAATCTCGCTCCACCTCCGGAAATCCATGTCAACCTTGAAGAGAATGCAAATTCATCAGCCTTCGATCCTTATAATGACAACTTGGAAGGATTTGTTGGCAAAGACGATGCCAATTCCGAAGACTCAAAAATGAAAGCTAAAAACCACTCCGATCAAAATAACCAATGAGTTGCAAGTCCTGTTAAGGGGGCACCTTCCCATAGTGGAAGTAAAAGACCTAGATCATCTAAACGCGATCGCTCGCCACGACGAGCATCCGAAAAAGAGATCAAGGTCCGCTCTCCAGAACAACACAACTCGAAGGAATATATCACGGATGCGGTAAAGCAAATCATGAAAGACAACATGCCTCGCAAGGATAGTGAAAAGGAATGGGACTTCTCTCTCGGCAAAAACCCATTCACAAAGAAGTCCGCGAGGCTGAATTCCCCAAGAAGTTCACTCATCCTACTCTGTCGTCGTATAACCGAAATTCTGATCCAAATCACTTCCTATACAAATACGAATGGTATATGAATGGAGCTAAAGCAACAGGCGAGATCAAATGCCTATGCTTCCCTCTCTATCTAGAAGGTGTCGCATCGTTATGGTTCACAAGGCTCCCACCCAAATCCATCAACTAATTTGATGATTTGATTCTGAAGTTCAAAGAGCAGTTCAGGCTGCAAGCTATGAAGGCGAAGGACGTTATTTCTCTTACATCAATGAAACAGAAACCGAGAGAATCTGTCAAAGCTTTCCTCAAAAGATTCGATGTTGTTGTATCCGAAGTTGGAAATCCCAAGTCTCGGTTGATCTTAATGTCTCTAATCGGTGCCATAGATGAGGATAGCAAATTTGGAAAGTGGATCAAAATGAAAGAGCCAAGCACGCTTGACAAATTCTATAAAAAGGCCGAGGAGTACATGAGATTGGAGAATAAGCTTGCGCCTCTTCAGATTACTAATTCAAACCAACCTTTTGAAGCTCCCAAAAATGCTGCTACACAGTACAATCAGAAAAATGCCGGAGGCCAGAAAAGGGGAAGCGACGGGAAGGACAATCGAGACAGCAAGAAGCTTCGCTTCTCCAACCCATCAGAGCTAACACCTTTAAATGATACTCCAGAAAACATCTTCGCAGCAACGAGAGAAACCGAGGATTATGTGATTCAAGAGCCTCAAAGAGTAAGCGGCAAGCAAGCGAACTCTAGAAAGTTCTGCCGATTCAATAATCAGCCAGGCCACAACACCAACTAGCATAGGCATCTAAAATCACTAATTGAAGAGCTGATTAGGAAGAATCGTCTACCACAATACGTGTAAAATCCACGATCCTCAAATGCTGCTCCGACCCCCCAGGGCCAGGCGGCAACAAGCAACGAAGCTTTTGTTTAAACCATGCCAAGGCTGATCATCAACTGATAACCGTTGATTGCGCTTCAATTTCAATGGCACAAAATAAGCGATCAACATCGCCGCCGCTTTACTTCATACTCTTTTTCCTGCTTTAGTTCACGCTTTACTTCATGATTTACTTTCTGTTATATTCAAAATTTCTTGTAAACATTCTGTAATAATCTGCAAGTGATGCATTGAATGTTAGCTCAACGATTAAGAGCATGTCTGTTTGAATGAATTTCTAGCTTGCCAAATTATGTGTCAAAACAAAACTGATTTAAAAGTTGATTTCATATTGTAGGCCATCAGTCGAGCGTTTGTTCTTGCGAAATATGACGAAGCATAACAACCCCAACAACACTAGTTCAAGTGCCAAATGTTATAAATATCAACACGCACAAATATGAAAATAGAAAAGCACCGCCTTGAAAAGTGAATGGGAGGAGTCGCAAAGATTCAAACAATGAGCAAGCGCCACAGCAAATAATGAGATAATATCTGCCCCTTGGATAATACAATGACCGCTCTCATTCGTTTGCGTAGCATCTGGAATCCCCAGATGTGAAGAATGAAAACCATTCACATAGCATCTGAAATCTCAAGATGTGAAGAGTGCCAGAGACCCAATTGAACGTCAGAATCAGGAAGTACCTGATGCAATAACGACAAACATTGGGGTTTCAACCAAAGACCTCTCCGGGGGCATTCAATTGATCGTCAGAATCAGGAAGTACCTGATGCGATAACGACAAACATTGGGGTTTCAGCCAAAGACCTCTCCGGGGCACCCAATTGATCGTCAGAATTAGGAAGTACCTGATGCGATAACGACAAACATTGGGGTTTCAGCCAAAGACCTCTCCGAGGGCACCCAATTGATTGTCAGAATCAGGAAGTACCTAATGCGATAACGACAAACATTGGGGTTTCAGCCAAAGACCTCTCCGGAGGCACCCAATTGATCGTCAGAATCAGGAAGTACCTGATGCGATAACGACAAGCATTGGGGTTTCGGCCAAAGGCCTCTCCGGGGGCATCTAATTGATCATCAGAATCAGGAAGTACCTAATTCAATCACGATAAAATGTTGGGTTTTAACCGAAGTCCTTTCTGGGGGCACTCCTTCTGAATCTACCGACGCTTGGATTAATTAACATGATTATGCGACGAAAGTCTCCAATATCTGAATTAACCAAGCCGAATTTTGGATGGGGTTCAAATTTAACCAATAAACTTGTGTTGTGTAAGAAAACCACAAACACGACAAGTGTCGGATTTAAGCCCAAGCAGAGGCATGAGATCCCAAATTTCTTACCATAATGCAGATTAACAATGATCTCTAAAGTCGGGGCATCAATAATCAAAGACTTCTCCAAAGAGAAGCAGAGAATAAATTACCGGTATGAATTTCCCAAATGAGAAATATCGTACACCATCATATTAGTCATTAAGATAATAGCGTTTGGAATCCACAGTCGACCTTAGTCGATTAGTTGATTTCAAGCGTTAGCGCGGATTCAAATTAGAATAATGTGTTTGTGCATATAGCATTCGACAAGTTTTACAACCGTCAAGTAAAGTAATCCTGTGCTAACACATTATTCAATTCAAAATAAAATTCGCTATATCTCATTTTTCAATGGTGAACTAATCCACTATCGATATGGACAGTCGATAGTGAAGTATAAGTCCAAAATCGTGTAAGTGCTTGTTTTGATTACAGAACAGGTAGCATGAAGCATACAAATTCAGAGCGCAATTTGCCATAGCAAACAAGATGCTACAACTGGATCTCAGTATAAAATACATCAAGAATGTTCATTTCGAAGCTCGCGCTTCTTGCAAGCAAAAAATACAAGCTTCGAGGGGCAAATGTTAACCCCGTCATTAACACGGTTCAGAAAATGATGCTTCGAATGCCAGTGAAGCGATTGCTCGTGCGCCATGATATCAGACCGGTCGGTCTTTACGAATCGGTCGGGCTCAATGCATATGGATCGACTTCAGTACACGGTCAAACATTGATCATTTATAGCTCAAATCATGTTGTTGCAAACAAGAGTTCACACCGGTCGGTTGCATGCACAAAAGGTGATCGGTCAGAAAAAACAACATGGCGATCGGTATCACAGCAAATACATGTTGGACCAGTTTCAGTAATGACATGATAGCATAACACAGTACAAGTATGAAGTATACCCATATGGCATAAAATGGATCACACTTGTATTCTATAAAGTGGCTCCATGCATGGATAAATACAAACATAATGAAGTGCTGACATGCATTCACGTATGGAAACTTAGGAGCCTACTTCCAATAAGAATTGTGAGGGTTGACGTGTACCACATGCATGAGTACGTTGCTTCATGGAATGGGAACATACATAGCGCGTGCACAGAACAAACATATGAGCCATGCGTTATAACATACAACTAAATATGATCAGCACATGATGACCGATCGGTGGCTAATAATATGGACCGTTCAGTAGTAATACAAACCGATCGGGTTAGCAAATAAAGCTGATCAGTATCATAATACACAAGAAAACAAATGAGTGGCATGTTTGGTAATTTCCAATCCCATTTTAACCTCCAATGATACACATGGCAACGCAGCAAAGAATGGCGGCGTCGAAAAGTAAACCGATCGGTACAAGAATATGTATATATGAATGGCATTAATGTAATTTTCGGTCCCATAATAAAGTGAAAAATGCGTAAGCCATTCACAGATGAAAACAAGGAAGGCGACCGGCATTTAAAGCCTAAAGGTCATGAAATGAAGTGGCTTCATTTATGCACTGACCGGTATCAAACCGAAAAGGGTGAACAACAACAAAGTATTTGGACCAATCGGTTGTAAATATACGTGACCGACCGGTGTCTAAAAACATGACCGACCGACCGGTACAAGACCGACCGGTACCCTTTTCCAGCTGTACACGGCTGTACTCAGTGGCAAATCTATAAATATTTTCAGGACCGACCGGTTACCTGCACTACATATTTTGGCCTTTCTCCTCACTTGCTCAACACCTATAAATAGAGGTTCAACCCCACTTTAATTGGGAGGAGGGGAGGGGAGTTTTAAAGCCCTGAAAGGCTACCGAATTCCATACTCAACAAATTCAAGCTAATTCCTTATACACTTTCAATCACACAAGGAAGATCATACATTCAAATCATGAAGATAAGCATTATAATCACTTGGATCCTGGGAAATTGGAAGATCTACCATCGAATCTCCTTTCTCCATTGACTTCATTTCTACTTTTTCTTATCAAATTCTTAAAGATTCATTGATGTATGAAAGTACGAATGTAATTGAGATGAATGAATGCATTGTAATGGGAGTGAAAGCAATGAGAATAGTTTCTAAAGTGGACGTAGATCACACTTGATCGAAACACTATAAAACATTGTGGCCTCTACTTGCATTTCTATTATTGTGTGGCTTCATTTCTCTTGTATTTAAGTATCTTATGAAGTACATTTCGTACTCTTGGTGTTGATTCCAATTTTGAGATCAACACAAAAGCTGATGCTTGTTGATTATCAAATGCCATATCCCTATCCCAAAATCTATCTACAGCCGCTCCTGTTATAAAGAAATAATAACATCCAAATTATTTATTCGAATCAAGATATTATCTAAAGCGTAGTCAAATATAGGCAACAAATAACGGTTGGGTCCCTCATTTGTATCTTTACCCTTTTTTTTGCCTTGATTCAACTCAGTCATACCCCACTGATAATTCAAGAAATACAGGAGCCCCTTCTATGTTTATCATATCCACTACATCTTAGCTAATCTATATGAAATAAAAATCAGACCATAAAAAGGTTAATATACCTCAATTAAAAGCTACTGGCTGTACCATCCGATTGAGCATATTTGTCATCTCCATAGAATAAAATAACTGTTAAAGCTAACATAGATAGCGTAAAAAATATACCATGAAATTAAGCTACATATAACATGGCTGATGTACCATAAGCTATGGATTGACTGATTTTTTTTTTATTAAAAAAAAAACTATAAAGAATCCTACTAATCATTAAAAAACCCTCAGTAGTTGGATTGTTCGACCCAAAAAAAAAATTGATTTAGGAATAATCTGAGAGTATATAAGAATAAATAAAATGAAAAACAGATAAGATTTTACTGTCATTTTCAGTATAAATATTGGCTTTTAGAATTCCAAAATTTCGTTAGAAAAGCATGAATCACATTATGTATTTGAAGGGAAAAAAGTAAGACAAAAGTAAATAGTAAATTATCACTTCAAACTGAAATTTAGTAATAAAAGATGATCAACTCTTACCTATTGAATTACATGTTTCTTGTAAGAAAGGTCAAAAGGAATCACTCAGCGCCAATCTGGAACCTATAAATCTAAAATTACATAAAACATTCATTAATCCAATCTTTTTGGTTTGAACTATAAATTTTAGATCTAATATCTAATTTGTAGAAAACAAATATGCTGTGGTATGAATCTCATTACGAATTTGATGAGATATAAACTATACAATCCATAGATTATGGTCATGATCCTATTTGGTAGATAATCAAAAAGACACACACACACAAATAAATAAATAAATAAATAAATAAATAAATAAATAAATAAATAAATAAATATATATGTAGTAAGAATACTTGAGAATAGCATATATCGGAAAAAAAATCAATATTACCTATTCAAGAAATAGACAGTGTTGAACAAATAATGCTTTTAGTTACCGAAGTAGGACAACATACATATGTAAACAATAAGGTTTTCATTTACGCACATGACCATTGCTTCACAATATATAAATTTGCTCATAGTTTTGTTTGCATACGTCCGTTGGACGTGCCTAACGTACTGGTAAAAAAAAAACAAATAGATAGCAGTCGTAGTGATGAAAACATACCGGCTATTATTTTTGGATACCAAATGCAGTTGTAAGGAATAAGTATTACTGCAGCAGCCTATGCATAAACCATATAAATGCTATAAGAAAATAGACAAATATCTTTTATACTTATCCATCCAACAGGTAAAAATAAATATGAATATAATTATATAATGCATTAACGTGATTTGCTTCCAGTCATATAGAGCAAGCCACTTCAATTATTTGTAATTTAGTTCTTGGGCACTTGCTTGGTACTA